>JACGWO010000001.1:4209670-5592207 GCA_034509735.1 Sesamum alatum
GGAAAGAAAGTCCAAGATCTAGAATCATCGCAGACAGCTGAGCCCACAATACACGAAGACTAAATTAGGCTCTCGACGATCATTTTCTTAAAGGAGCATCCTCAATGCTCGGTTCCTTGTGGAAGCAGGCTCACGTTGGCGTGTGGGCGATGGCAAGACGATACGGATTTGGCAGGATAGATGGGTACCCTTTTCGTCGGATTTTCACCCTCGGATAGACCTTGCAATTTAGTTTATCAACCTTGTGTGGCTTCCTTGATTGATTCAGCAAGTGGTTCTTGGGATGTGCAGCACGTTCGGGCAACCTTTCATCCGAGTGAAGTGGAAGACATCTTAGCCATTCCTCTGGGGCAGAATACGTATGTTGACAGCTTGATATGGCACCACACCTCCGATGGTCGCTTTTCGGTGAGAAGTACTCACCATCTTGCACTTGCGTTGGCGCGACGGGTTGAAGCCTCCAGCTCGACTTTTGGTTGCTCGAGACGGCTGGAAGTTTATTTGGTACAATCATGTGCCACCGAAAGTGAGACATTTGGCTGGAAGTTATGCTCCAACACCCTTCCCACGATGTCTAATCTCGTGCAAAAAACCCATCAGTTGACGATTTTTCCCCCCGCTTGTAAGTGTGCGGGGGAGGACGCGCGCACATCCTTCTTGGCTGCCCCGTGGCTCGTCAAGTTTGGGCGCTCTCAGATTTACCTTGGCAAGTGATTTCTAGTTGGACTGACAACGCTGAGACTTGGTTTCGATTTATATCAAGGAACCTTGACGGACTGGAGGCAGACTTTGCCCTTATGTTGTGTTGGCAACTGTGGAATAACCGGAACTCATGGCTTTGGAACAAACGTGGGACACTTCCTGGGGCATCGTCTTGACTACCCGATGGATGTTGCTGAGTTTTTTGCATTCAATCAATCTTTGCAGAGTTCAGCTGGGACACAAGTGTCGAGGCGTACATGGCAACCTCCCCCTGTCGATTTTGTTAAAATTAACTTCGATGGGGCGACTTTCGTGCAATTGGGGATGACTGGACTTGGTATCATTGCTCAGGAGTCTGGCGGTGTGTGCGGGGGATGGAAGAAGAGTCACGTCCTATTTAGAGCAGACTCAGAACATACATAACCATTGGCAGTAGCGGCAGCGATCGAGTTCAGCATTGAGAAAGGGTTGGATCGCATTCTTGTCGAGGGCGATTGTTTGTCGATCATATCCAAACTGTCTGCGACGGACAAGGATGATTTAGCACTTGGGAACTTGATCTAAATGTCAAAGAGAAAGCCTTTTCCCTCCGAATTTGCAAATACTGTGACGTATCTCGTGAAGCTAATATGGAGGCACATAAGATAGCTAGACATGCAAACTCTGTGTATGTGGCTGACTTTATGCCTTCGTGATTTTTCATTTATGAGAATCCCATTTCCAAAAAAAGAAAATTGCTCAAAGTTGAATCACATCACCAACCATATCTACATGGTATATACTTATTGTGGTACATCAACCCCATCATCAATTTTCATGACAACCCAACAAATCCAACTATGAGAAACCAAGGTAATTAAAGACCTGCACTAACACAATTAACTATCTTACAGTAAACCTATACACCATAACATTCCTATACTCCATCCCAGGAAACAAAATCTGGGAAGGGAAATTTGGATGATTAACCGAATCAGGAAATCCTTGAGTCTCCAAGCAAAAGGCAGCATGTTTTTTGTACACAAACCCTCCTTTCCCCACAGTGTCCGGCAGCATATTGCTAGTGTAGAACTGAACTCCTGGCTGATTAGTCCATAGCTCCATCCTCCGTCCCGATTTCTCTTCATGCACAATCGCCACCTTCGTGAAATGCTTACCGTCCCCTGTCCGGTCCAGGACATAGTTAATGTCGTATCCATCGGGCAGTCCAGTGAACTTGCTTCCTATGGCCCGGGGCTCGAGGAAGTCATAGGCCGTCCCATTGACCGATGAAATCTCGCCCGTTGGGATGAGTTTGTCATCCACGGGCGTGATTCTCGAGGCCCGAAGATGGATAGTGTGTGAGAGAATGTCTCCGCTAGTATGGCCGCCAAGATTCCAATATGTGTGGGATGCTAGGTTGATAGGGGTGGGCTTGGTTAGGGCCTTTGCTTGCATTTTTATACCTAGCTTGTTTGTGCCAATCAACATGTAGGTCACCATCACCGACACGTCACCAGGGAATCCTGTCACGATCCATCGATGATTCAGTATTTTGAGTTTTTCGATGATTAATATAAGACAGGACTTTTAGATCACACATGATGATGACCAAAATGTGTATGTACCTTGTTCACCGTCATGACTGTGGTAAGTGAGTGTTAGGTGGCTATTTTTGACGTGACTTTCGACGGTCCATACGACGTCGCTGAATCCTGTTGTCCCACCTGAGACATTTCATGATTTTAGTTCGTAAAACATCGTAAATTTTTCAGAAATGGGAAATTTCGAGCATTAAAATTCTACCATGAAGAGTGTTTCCATGATCATTGGCAGGGAGATTGTAGAGTTTGCCATTCAAAGTGAATTTAGCCCCTCCAATTCTATTAGCAACTCGCCCCACAATCGCACCAAAGTAGGTTGTATCATTCTGCAAAAGTACAATACATTAATTATTACACTACTGCAAAATCAAATGTACTGTCTGCATGTCCTGACAATAGTTTGTATGAGGCATATATAGGTACACACAATAATTTACCTAATAAAGACACCGAAAATCATAGAAAATACAATTTTTTGTTATTTATCGTAGTCAAAGTTTGAAAACCGTAGTGAATGTTTTGACCAGAACTAAAACATTTAATTAAAGGTAAATTACAATTATTTTTCCTAAAATTTGATATAATTATAAATATCCTTCATTGTTTGAGATTATAAATACTCTCTAAAGTTTGTAACAGTCTAATAAATAACCCATTTTCATTCATTTTTATAAGTGAACTGATCAAAATACCCTTATGCACTGAATTATTTTTTATTTAATTATGAACAAAATTTTGAACTAACATTCGTAGGAAGTGGTTTTTTAAGTTTTTTTACATAGAGGAGTAATAATACAACTGATTTTTCTACGATTTTAATAAAAAAATTTAAGGACAAAATGATCAATTTCAGGCCTTTAATTAAAAATTACAAATTTCAGAAAAATATTTGTAATTTTTCAATCAACGAAAGAATATTTATAATTATGTCAAACCTCAGAGGAGGTGGCTGTAACTTACCCTTAAAGTAATCGTGATTAAAATTTAAGTTTTAAAAATAATTATATTTGATCATAGTAGATAGTAATAACTTGTCATGATCTTTAAAATGTAGTTATTATAGTGTAAGAATTTTATTATTATTATTATTATTATTATTATTATTATTATTATTATTATTATTATTATTATCTTCGAATTTCGGAGTGCGTAGAAGCATAAAACAACCAAAAGGGCTATCATTTGTTGGTATTAGGATCCACATTAATTACATCTTTAATTATGAGATCTTAATTTCGTCGCTCAATCAAAACAACGTTGGAAAGATGTATAATTTAATTTGATACTCATAATGTATAATATCCCATGAAATCAATTATTAATATCACGATCAACAGCAATAAACATATGAACCTTGATTCTTGAAACTTATAATTAACCACTTCACATATTCATATTCATATATATATATATATATATATATTGCAAAGAAAATTTGATAAATTCTAAAAATGACAGAAAAGATTGTTGGTGGGCTGACCTTGTATTCATCAATGGATCCAAAACCAAGAACAACATCATCTACTTTGCCTGATCAACCACACAATACATAAATATAGTAAGAACAAACAAACACAATATCAGACATTGAATATTGTAAAGATGAGGAAGAATTGGACCATTTCTGTCGGGAAGTAGGACGGAGAGAACAGTGGCGCCATAATTAGTGATTTTAACTGAGAAATCTCCTCTCTCCAATTCATAAATACCAATTTTCTCAGCAGCTTTAGACGTGCTGCTGCTGACTGCAAACGCTGTGATGACCAAACACAAACATAAACCTGCTTTCACCATCTCTCTTCACTTCTCTCTCTTCACCAGGAAAACTATATATGCTTCTGATAATGCTTCAGATACATATATGTATGTATATATAGGTGTAGAGAGTGAGAGAGAGATATGGGATTTGGATAAATCCTAAGAAGATTTATGGATTAGGATGAGAGAGACAGAGAGGAGAGAGAGAGAGAGAGAGAGTATGAGAGTATGAGTCTTGTGCTGATCTTTCTTCCCGCAATAAATGGTGCAAGCTTTGTAGGACTTTGGAAAAGTAAATAAATCTTCTACACTTTCTTTTCTTGTTTTTATTTTCTTTTTTTGGATAAATTTTAGTGACGCATTAAAATTAATTCTAATTATATAAATATTTTATGATTCTTGAGAAATTATAAGTATACCTTGAAGGGATGTCGATATAATTTAATTCAGGATGGGTATTAGTAAAATTTTGTCCTGAATAGGAAATGTAGTTATAATTTTGCAATGGGCATCAAGTGTTTGTGTAATTCGACATAATCTTAGAGGTGTTAATGTGATTTATCATTTTTTTTTATGGAAAATATGAAAATAACCAACAATATAGTATTGGGAGATACCATCTAAAAAGAATTAAAAATAAGATTGATTTTTCTACATATTTTTGCATTATTATAGCTAAAACTTTTACTAAAGTTTTACGTACGTAGTTGTAGAGAAAATTAAATGAAATTTGCTAACATAGCATGATAGTTATGAATTTTGAATTGGAAATATTACTCTCTCCATATTAAAGTGAAGACTTTATTGCTATGATTGACCAGTCAAAATCATTAAAATAATTCTTAGTAATAATAAAAATCTAACCATTTTTTCCAAAATATTAATTGACCAATATTATGGATCAATATGGTAACCATTGAAATTTATAATGTTAGAATTATCAAAAAAGATCAATAGGAGAAGTCGGTCGAAAGATTAAAAAGTCTGATTTCGCACTATATATAGCAAATGAATTCATCATCTTGAGATATATATATATATATGACGTATAAACTCAAATTCTTATATCAAAATAATTATATGGCAAGTAAATTACATCACGTTTTCATTTATTCGAAATTGACCAAATCAATTCAGACGTCTAACACCCTTTTTATACATATATATTCTGTCGACTGCCAGTAAAGTGTCATTTAGTTGGCCAAATTGAGATCTCATGAGTTCAAATTTCGCTAATGTGTGGGTAGTGATATATTGTCATAATAGTTATTTGATTAATTGAAAATTTTATATATTGATTGTTGATAAGTGAAATTTATAGTGTAATTATAATCGATCATCTCTCACTTTTATTTATACATATATATATATATATATATGCTAGCTGATGTGGAGGTCACTACACAGTTTTGTTTTTCGAATAAATTGAGCAATTCAATCAATTCAAACAATACATTAATATAATTAAAAATAATTACAATAAACTCACATAAAATGAAATAAAATACTCCACATGTCTGATGGAACTCAAATTCATGCACGACCTTGCAGCCTAGTTTGGAGACAAGTCGATAGTTTTCTTCTGGAAATCAATTTACCATGTTGAAATTCCTCCCATTGAATGTTTTGTTTGAAAAATACGAGTTCCAGAAATATTTGAAATTTCTTTAGACCAATATCAATATTCATATAATTCATTTATTTAGACCCACGACTGTTTTGTTTTTCATGATAAATAATTCAAAGTAACATTGCTATTATTTTTATGTTAGATTTTCTTTTACTTTTTAGTGAGAAGATTAAATTAAAACCTTGATCTTCAATTTTGTCTTGTGATAAGATTATATCAATTCATTTAATATCAAATTCATTGCTGTAATTGCTCATTTCTAATTTGTTTTTCTATCTATATTTGATAATTCGGGTACAATTCAATGTCATACATATACATGCGAAAACCCTAAAGTAGTTAATAGGACAATCCAATATAATAAAAGTCAGAGTTGGAGTTAGATATGATAATGGGTTTGAATTAAATCCGAACCCCACCTTGAACACGTCCTGTTTGCGGTGGGGTTTGAAAGTAAAAACATGCGTTGGTGGGTTTTTGATTTAAAGTTTTAGACTTGGACCTAACTCAAACATTATAATTCATAATTATAATGCTCAGCAGAAAAATAATAATGTAAATGTAATTAAATATAATTTATTCAATATGTATGAAAGTAGCAAATATGTTTTGTAATCTTTTAAAAATTTGTAACGATCCCACGAATGACACCAAGGATGAGAACCTGACGACTAAGTCAACACTCGTTGACTCAACTAGTAAAAACGAATCGTTTTTAATCAAATGACAGTAAATTTAATTCCCTCACGTCGTGTGAGGGATGTATTAACGAATAATCTGTAAGTATTTTTATAAGCAACTTATGATTCGAGGGCATGTTGCAGTTATAATGATTATTGAAGCCGAATCCACCCAAACTTTTCTGGATTGAAAATTTAAAAAAAGAACCCTCTAAAAATAGGCAAGCACATGAGTAGGCTTTTGCAAGTGATAGCTTTCTTGTAGAGTTCCAAGAGAAAAGAATGTGGTGAATGTATGGCACATATATAACCAAGAAAGGAAATAACAAGAGACCCTTTACTACAAAAATGTCCAACAACCTTATAAACATGGCATGTGATAATATTAAATGGATGATGTGATATATGTACACATGGGATGTATATGTTAAATGGAATATAAAGTGCAACGAAATTTAAATAGAAAATTCAATCTGTGAATATCTATTGAGACCACGTCACGTTTGTTGTTCACCTATAAAGATTTTATCAAAATAGAGAGTATCCAAGACACTTCGGAGATGTCGTACATGATCATAGACAGAATGTTGTTTTCTTGTCAAATGAAAGTGTCGTTCATAACTAACTATACATAGTACGTACGTACAAGACCGCAGTTCAAAAAGAATGTGGCGTATAAACAAAGTAAACTGCACCTATAAATATGCGGAAGCACGTTTTTGAGCCGTAGACAGACAGAGATTAAGCTGTAGAATCGACAAACTTACGTATGTAGGATCAGTTATTATCATGAGAGGACACTAAATACCTGAGATCCCCTTGCAACCTTAATGAAGACATCCTCTAGCGTTGTGTCTGCCAGACCCCATGCTTGAACTGTGAATTGACTCTTTGCATTCTCGACTGCTTCAAAGACATCTGCGATTCTGATCTCATGCTTTGGCAACTCAAACTTTTGTGTCCCGGAGATTTGGTATATCTTGGTAGCATTTGGGGTGAGGTGCCGGACCAAATTTTCCACTTCCTCCTCGTGGTTTGGGGACGTTGTCATCGTGAATACATATGATCCTCCGTATCTAGCCTTGAGCTGTCATTGGAAAATAATGGAAGTGAATACTTGAGGTGCCTTGCTTTCCACAAACAAGAACACAATGTTATGATACTAGTGAGGGAATAAAAAAGAGATTCATGATCAGAACGAGTGTAAAATTTCATTAAAGATTACATTTCAAGTGGGAAATGAAGAAAGAAATTCAACAAGCTTTTTGAATCACACTTATGAAACCGGCATGACGATAGCTGGACGATGTATATAGTAGAACAGCGTGGACAAGTTATAAGAGAAGGAAATAAAAATCGAAAGGAAGTGGGATTATGTATTTAAAGAAAACAATATATAGAGCTAAAGGGACTCAGGAAATGTAACGCGCTCAAGATTATCGACTTGGTTGCTACATTTTAAATTACCTCTTTAGGGTTCCCAACACACTGCAAGCTGCCATCGACAAAAATTCCTAAACGATCACATAAATGCTCAGCCTCTTCCATTGAATGTGCTGAAATATCAATAAGGATGTGTGACTCGCGCATGTTATTTTAAGACTGATGTTTGTAAAATTTGAAAGTGCCTATCTACGCTTGTCAGTCATGGATAACGAGTGTGTTAAAGGGGCAAAAGAGGGCGAAGAGGTTACTGGTGAGGATTATAGCTCTGTTTTGTTTTGCACGTTTCACTACGTTCCATAACATGTTTCTTGAAGCAGGATCCAGTCCAGTACTTGGCTCATCCATATACACCACCTTCCAAGAACAGATTTGAGTATAATAAGCTAACAATCGTTAAGGAAATTTATATCTGAATGTCATGATGCAAGAGTTGAAAGTAAGCTGAGGATCTAGTCATACTTTTGGATCTCCGATAAGTGAAATAGCAACACTAAGCCTCCTCTTCATGCCTCCACTATATTTCCCAGCTTGTTTGTCTGCCACCCCCCCATGAAATAAGTTCACGCTCTTAAGAGATTCTTCCACTGCCTGTATCACAACATAAAAGTAGATAAAGTTATAGACCTGCATCCGTTCACATGCCAAACCTCGCTGTTATTTCCCTTTAAAGCTTTTATCACCATCTGGAAAATGGCAGCTCATTCAGCTAGCACATTTCATCAACAAGTAAGAGCTAATACATAACACAGTGGCAGTATATTCTTCATGTAGTTGGCATAAGTAATCTCCCTGCTGTCCAATACTATAGACTTACTTGTGTTAGGGAAGCACCTTTGAGATTTTTAAGCCTTCCATAGAAAAGTAGATGCTCCCTTCCCGTTAAAGTTCCCCACAGCAAGCTGCAAATATTTTAAAGGAAAGGCTCCTTAATTCATGAGTTAGAAAAACAAAAATTCTAAATTGTTATATCCATATAGTTTGGAATTGATGCTTACTCATGCTGGGGACACACGCCCATGCTGGTGTATATTCTATCCATATCAGTCCGTATATCTAGTCCTTCAACGTATGCAGTTCCAGAACTTGGCTTTGTGAGCCCAATCATCTGCCAAACGAAAATATGACTAGGCAAATTGATCTTTTATATCTGAATACTGGAAATGAGTGAACTGCATGGAAACCAATTAGCTATACAGGGTCCAGGCTAAATCATTTAAACAAACAAACAAAACATACTAGAATTGATACTATGAACAATGTTTCCCCTTAAAGAACTATGACTGTGAACTGACCATATTAATAAACGAAGTTTTGCCTGCACCATTAGGACCAAGCATGCCAAAGCATTCCCCCTGGGGTAAAGCAAGTGAGAGTTCTCGCACTGCAAATTTCTCGGGATTCCCGTCCCTCCCTGGATATATCTTTTTGAGATTATCACAGACGATGGCATGACTTGTACTTGATTCAAGTAGTAACTGTTCAACCTTCTCCCTCTGAGACAAAGTGCAAGTGGGAGACTACAATGAGTGAGATCCCGCTACCAAATAACATATTACGGAAAGCATATCTGATTAAAATGATATATTAATACATGGTGCAATCCAAGTCTTGTAATGCACCACTCGGGCTTATCATTCAGTAATCAAACTGATCTTCATGAAGAAAAATAACTTGCCATATGGAGAAGGGAATCCAATATAAATAGGAACCTGACTGAGGTAGATTCATGGAAGAGCAATTATAATAAAAAAATCTAATAGTTCAACCTCAGAATCCTCAATAGTATTAACGAACGGATACTATTCTCTACAAGTGCTAGAAATCAGTTTACCTCTTGCTGAACGTCAAGTTTCTCCATCTGAACAAAAACTTTAGATCCCTGCCTCCGCAAGCTAGGCTTTCGGAAGGATGATGAGAGGTTCTTTTGGTGCCTCTGCAAGAAAAACAGAGGACTTTTTCCAGATGAGACAACTTGATCTGCATAATATGCAACACCAAGAACAACTAACCATTCCACTGCAATGATAATCAACGCCTCTCTCATTCCATTGTCTCTATCATTTAAATCTTTCCATCTCATTCCATCAGTTCCCATATAGTTCCCATTAAACGAATATTGTGAAAACTCGTATAATCCACGATAAAGGGAAAATCCTGGATATAACTCCATGGCAATTACCCCAGCTTCTGCAATATCCCAAAGATGGTTTCAAGGCTAAGGAAAATTATTTACACAATATCAGTAGTAAGATATAGTATTATAGTGAAACGAAAATGTCGAAAGATGGAGAAATTGAAAGAACCAAACTCATTAATCAGTTCATTTCATAAATCAAAAGACACGTTTCAGAATGGTTGGACATCTCTGAGTTATTCATGATATACTGCTCTCTTAAACCGTATTTTGCAATATGCAAAACTTTGACATTACAAGACATTTATGCTTACACTCCTCAATTTCAAATATTACATTAGTACAAAACTTGGAGCATCTAACAATACACTGTTAAACAAATAAAATAAGGTCATAAATCCATGTTAAATAATAAAAGAGATCATACAGTACAGAGGTCTAATCTCATAACAATTAATAATACAGTTTAAGGAACACAACCCACAATATGAACTAAATACTATTAGAGTTTTTTTTTTTTAATTAATGATTTGTATATTGTGCTAGCACATAAACAAATAATAATCATTCACTACATTTAAGGGAAATTCCACCTTACTTCCTCATACTCTCAATTGTATCCATTGCATTTTTGCCTCCAAATTAATTTTGTAAAGTTAGCAATTTGGTTCAATGATTTTATAAAATGAAATGCTTATAATTAAATTATGAAACCTTTTTTTTATACTCATGACATCTCTATGTTATTACTCCAAATTTTTTAATTTAAAATGTAATCATTTAAATAATTAAATAATTTTCAGAACTCAAAACCATTTAGATGGATTTAATAGTTGGGAAATTTATTTCTAAGAAATTAACAAACATAACTACATTTAAAAATTAAAATAAAAAATAATAAAAATTTAAAAATTAAAAAGATAATAATAATAAAAGAGAGAGAGAGAGAGAGAGAGAGAGAGAGAGAGAGAATCTAGAACTTTTTATTCAAGACATATATACATCGACACCATTGCAGTAAACTTTTAAGAGTTAAACCTATAGTGTTACCGATATATGAAATAACTTTTATGTTGATGGAGTAATACTATTGTCCTAATAATATTATTCTCGAAATAACATAAAAATCTTAGGGTAAATTACATCTACCTCCCCTGAGTTTTGACATAATTACAAATACCCCCTTATTGTTTGAAAAATTACAAATACCCCCCTGAGGTTTGTAATTTTTAACCAAAGGCCGAAAATTGACCATTTTTCCCTTAACTTTTTTATTAAAATTGTAGAAAAATCACTCGAGGCAAATTGCATTATTCCTCCTCTGTGTAAAAAACTTAAGAAACCTCTCCCTACGCATTGTAGTCCAAAAAATTTTAAGAATTAGATAAAAAATAATTCAGTGCATAAGGGCATTTTCGTCAGTTTACCCATAAAAATGGATGGTAATGGGTTATTTGTTAGACGATTACAAACCTCAGGGGGGTATTTGTAATTTTTCAAACAACGAGGGGATATTTGTAATTATGCCAAACCTCAAGGGAGGTAGATATAATTTACCCAAAATCTTATACTTCTTATTTGATTGTAAAAATTTACTGCATGCAATAAAAAGTGTATCTATTCTAAAAATACGTTTTCTATAATTTTATATGATAGTTATTTGTGTAATGATTGTTTTACTATTAAAATTTTGAAGATTATTTTACTACTTAGATCATTACATTTTAAAATGAAAGTTCTTGAGTAATAATACAGAGATGTTTGGAGTATGAAAAAGAGTTTCATAACCGTATCATAAGTATTTTATTTTATAGAATCCATTGAACTAAGTTGCTAACTTATAAAATTAATCTTGGAGGCAAGAATGCAATTGAAGCATTTATAAAAGTACAAGGGGTTAAGCGATACAACTGAGAGTAGAAGGAGGAGGTAAAGTGTATTTGTGTTTTTTTCAATTTCTTCCAGTGAACATCTTAGAATTGTCATTGTCATTCATCAGCAGTTTGACCCATGAATTAGATTTTTCTCAATACTAACCAACTTAACTAATACAACACTAAAATTACATTTTCAGTCAAGGAAATGAATAACAACCTTTAAAACCTTTCTCCCAAATCATTTTTCACCAAAAAATAAGCTCCACAAGCAGTACCAGGAAAAATTCAGATCCTAGACAAAATATGAATTAATAGGATCTCAAGTTGCTCCAATATCTACATGTACCAATCCAACAAAAATAACCAAAATAGTTCCTAATAAATCTATACAATTTCTCAAACAATACTCATGCTATAAAAGTTTTACTTACTTGGAAATGAAGAATCTTGAAGAAAGAACTGGAAAAGAAAGCCACCCAAGAGTCCAGTTCCAAATACCATTATATAACCAACAACTAAGGATTATAGAATACAGAAAGTTTCAGATCAAACTTATCATCAAAATAAACAACTGATATATAGATTATAAACATGCTCATTAATTAAAAGTGTATTAGTTGAAATCAAACCTGTTGCAGTCTTCACGTTGGAGAACAAATCAGCAACAAGAAACGCCAAAGATATTTGCAAGTTTATATAGAGAAAATAAAACACAAACTGGATACTATAATCATTTAGTGTGAAGAATTTTAAACCTGAAAGTCAGAAGTTCAGAAGTATCAGTGATAAGTAAATTGTATTGAATTTGAAAAAGAATAATAAAATTTTGATCAACACAATAATCATATAATTACCTATGGCTGAGCCAAAGATCACAAAGCAAAGCATGTAGATTGAAGATATTGCAAGAAAATAAGCATAAGATATCATCCAATAAGGTCCATCACCAAGCCCATGCATTTTCATCATAATTCTTAATCTGTGTTGTTTCTCATAAACCAAAGATGTCAGTACAACCTGTGAAAAAAGAACAATAAATTGCAATTGGCATCAACTAGTCCGAAGTAGTAGCCTATACAACTTACATAAGCTCTTGAGAAGTTACAAAACAAATAAGAATAAGGTGAAAAGGCTAAAGAACCTCTACAAATTAATAATTATTGTAATTATATAGATCTATCAATGGCAGGCCTATAAAAATGTAAAGGAAAAATCAGGAATCCTAACCACTAAACTCATGGAAAGCAAACAAGCAGATGGAAATCCAGAGGGAACATTCTGAAACTTAAAAGGAAGATCACGAGCGTCGATGTGTAATAGCATCTACCCATTTGGATGATAAGTTATGCCTGTTTCTCTACTAATATATAAACTTGTATTATTAGTAACATTATTCATCTAATAGTGCCAACCAGAAAGCGCAAGTGATACGATTTGATCTAGCATTTCAAAATTGTCATAGACTTTAAGCACAAAAGCATATGCTTGGAGAAGAACAGTATAATCTTCTAAAAATCCTATTTTCAAGATTTACTATAAATGCTTAATACACAAATTGAAAACTGTACGAGCTCTTTAATGGCAAGCGGATAAAACATCAAATACGATGACAATAGCATTAACAACATTACAGCTAATGTAATATAAATGGCTTAGACAGGAACACTTCACATATATCCTTTCACAAGGGAAAAAAGTTAAGTGAACATACCGGGAACAACTGTATAATCACCCATGTAAAAAAGAGTGGCCCAAGGAGGGAAGAGAAATCCAATCTGAGTGTCGTTTCAGACTTTGGCATTTCTTTGACAAACTCAAAAAGCATTTTCGTTGATGGTCCAAGCAAAAGTTGGAGATAGGCGTTTGATGCCTGTACATGCATACACTAAATTAGCATGTCCTCATTTATTCTTCCATGGAAGATTAAAATGTGCTTGAGTTTGCCAATGACAAATATTATGTTTAACAATGTGAACATGTGAGAAATTTGCGTCTGCAAAGATAGAAGCAAATGTGCAACATCAGATGAGAACTCGTTTCCTTTAACTTATTTAAAAAAGGGGGGGAATAGATTTAGACTAAAATCAAAACTAACAGTCAATGAAAGCATCAACCACGGCCATGAAATAAGGATTTTGGAAATTGCCAATTATTCAGCACACAGATTAACAATTTCTGCAGTAGAAAAAGCAGATCTGTGTGTGTTGACTTGAATATGGAGACAAAATTAAAGTTACAAGTATTAGAAGTCTCAAAAGAAAAACAAACTAAAAATACTTCTATAAGGGAATACAAATAGAACATTTCGAAGACACAGCACAAAATACTAGGACTCTTTCTATGACTCTGAAGTCATGTCAGATTGAAGAATAGATTGATGTATTAAGGATAAAACATACAAATAACCATAAATGAATCTTTGACATTTACATAGAATCAAGAATTTGATCTGTATCAAAGTGAGATTTGTTCCTCAGGTAGCTAGATTTGGTTTAGACATTTGAAAAATCACTTAGCTAAGACATTAACAGTTTACATATATCAAACTAAACCTTATTTCTTTCCGAATAATAGGCCAGATGAGGTTATTTTAGCTAAAAGGTAACATAAATAACAAGCATTGCACAGCAAAAAAAAAATAATAGATTCTGAAATTAATACGAAAACAGTTACTTTAGTAACACATATTTAGTCCAGGTAGTAATTGAGAAATTAAATATCTACTAAATGCACTCATTTTTAGCAATTTATTATTGAGGAATCTAGGTATGTAGAAACTTTCTCATTAGTGACCAGGCGTGGGCAAATTGAATGCAATAAGAGAAGATAAGGATTTGAATACCAAATTCACCGAACGAGGCACCCGCGTCAATGCAACAGGTTGATTGCCTGTGTCATTCTTGTATGTAGAATTGTACCATATAGTCACATTGAGTAGATTTTCATTTGAATTCATAAAATCATAGGCTGTCAAACAAAGTGAACACTGAATTAGGAAATGCCTACAAACAGGGTAATCTTTTTGCACAAGGCCGTTCATTTGGTTCCAAACCTGCCACAATCTCGTTAATCTTTCTCTCAGCATTCCCTTTACGATAACCCTTGTATAGTTCATCATTAATTTCTGAGGAACTATTGCGCCATAAATGTAAGCCTCGCACACAGAGCACATCTGAATTTTACAAAACAAGTTCTAATAAGAAACCCATGACACTTATTTCTTGCACCAACATGCAAATTTTATTTTGAAGTCCCAGCATGAAGTTTGTAAAGAAAAAGTAACACTACCATATCTGCATAATATTATCATATCCCAAAGTTAATTACATTTTGGAAAGAAAAAAAACTTCCACAATGCTACCTTGCTGAATGTGGCAGAACCAAATTGGACGGGCACAGAAAATTGAGAGTTTGATGTGCACTGAGGTTGCAGAAAATCAACTGGGACATCTGAAGAAAAAGCTGGATCAAGATAATTGGTTAACCGAGTCTTCGTTTCTGAACCCTGAAACACAAGAATCCTTCGTCATCATTACCAGCATAGGTCACTAACCATACGCAGTATAAGCAATGAAGTGTGCCATGGAAATAGGACAAAATGTAGAAAGAAAAACAGCTAACCAAAGCATCGTCTGCTAAGCTGTAGAAAATATCAGAGAGATCTATACTTAATGGTCTTGCAAACATGTTTCCAGCCACACCTATGAAGCCACAACAGAAGCATCAGACAAGCCGTCATGTTCTCCACACACGAGATAGTAAATACTTCATGATAACATGTAGTAAATGACAAAAAACAGATATACTTTGTCCGAGTGTCTGGTTATCCCCTGTAATAAGCATAGTTACAGGACAGGAACCTGTTCTCTTGCATGAATCATCAGGCAAGTCTCCATATGATATAAAATCAGTTCTTACTGCACGATATTGTTGTGATGGTATTTGCAATAATGGAGGCAATGGTGGAGGATGAGGAATAGAACAAGTGAACACTTGGTCCACAGTTGAGTATTCGATGCCACACCTTCTTTCACATTGGCCATTCCTGCCAGTATCAACACAAGTACAGCCACATCTGTTTGAGGGCTTATCTAGTTCATTGTTCACCAATGTTTGGATGAGAACAAGCAACAAACAGAGAAAAAATGGGAATACAACGAGTCGAATATTTGTCTTAATGTTTCGTTTCTGCATCAAAAGGAAAACATGAAAATGAAAGAAGTTTAGTATACCATACCTCATAAACTAAACTAGACTAAAGTTTAGATATCAAGATGCTCGCCTTTCCCTTCACTAGGGATATTTCAAACTGAACCTAGAACTAGTTACACAAATAACAATTAAATAGATTATTACATAAATTAAATCGGAAAAATAAGTAATAATAAGAACCATGTTTATGCTATATAATTGTCCTGAAAAATTGTCGTGCACAGGTCAATCTCTGTGGAAGTGCTTCTAATGAAGAAATGATAAAGATGCGTTCATGGAAACTCTTTTAATTCCCAAAAGTGAAACCAAACATTGTAAAAGCCTCTTGGGGTTTTATTCTCCCAAACTATTTTGAGATAATATCAGTACGCATAAATGTATATATATATATATGTGTGTGTGTGTGTGTGTGTGCATATATTTCAATCATTATTACATAATTTCATATATGTTTCTATACATTTTTCAATCATTTCATGAATATATATATATATATATTCCAATGATTACATATATTGATATATTTTACACATATGCCAATTATTGCATCAGTAATGTATACATATTTATTTACTTCTTTTAACCAATAATCATTACTTCCATCTCAATAAAATTTCCATTTCTCATTATAGTAATTCAATAACAACATATGATGAGATAAAAGTTTGACTAACTAGCAAAATCTCAGGTGACATGACATCTACAATAAAATTGTCCTCTATAAAAATGAAAACAATTGCACATTCATCCGAAAATACATCATATGAACTGTTGTGAAAGAAAACAACAACAACAACAACTTCATTCTTCACACATCCTCGATACAACTACCAAAATGCATTTCTTCAAACTATTTCCCACTAAGTACCCAACAATTACTCCAAACCTGGCCCAAGAGTTCAGACTGAGGCACCATACCTTGGAGCAGCCAAGGTCCTACAATCAAGTGTCCGCCCCAACCAATTTGTAACCATGGAAAAATTGTACACGTCAAGTTAAGAAACGAGTTCAATCTATGCCAAACTTCCACCTTTAAAAGAGTTAAGTCCATTCATATGAGATTGGGGGGGAGGCGATAATCACAAAAATCAACTCAAGTTCAAATTCATCCCAGAAATGCTTCAGAAACAATTTCCACCATAAAAAGCACCTTTCAAAAGGGATTCACTGCAGATAACTTCACACTTCTTCAATCAGAAAAGCAACCTATACCCCATTACAATACATCAAATGCATGAAATATCCAACATGTATAAGGTAAGAAAAAACAACAGCAGTAAACGTTTCAACTAAAGCAAAAACCTGAAATATCCAACATGTATAAGGTAAGCAAAAACAACAGCAGTAAACGTTTCAACTAAAGCATGAACTGAACAGACAACTTCACGAAATTGAACTCAAACCAGATAAGCCATCAATTAGCACCAAAAATTGATGCATAACGATTAAACACATAAAACTCGCCTGAAAAATCAGATTTTTCCTCAGCAAAGCATTGGCCTGAGTCCAAAAACTCGCCGTCGACTGCCCATCTGATGAATCCGCCATTCTTCTCGAAATTTGACTGCTCGCAGTTGAAATTTTCCCTCTTTTCTTTCTCAAAATTACTCTAGCAGAATTTGCATTGCTATCATTTTCAAAGAGGCTGCCATTCGCACTCTGCTTCTCACCGTTATATATATATATATATATATATATATATATAATTGTCGTATTGCCCTCTCATTACTGTGCAATTTCGCGGAATTCGTCCTGCTTAAATGACCGTAATGCCCCTCTACGCGGTTTTTAGTCTTCTTTTTCTATTTTCATCTTAAGTACGGCACTTGGAACAAGAATTCACTTTTATTTTGGGTTAATTAAATGAAAGCCCCTCAAAAAATACGAAATTATACTTTTTTTCAAAAAAAAAAATCAAAAATACAATTGTCACCCTTCGAGAACTATCCATTTACAAATTTACCCCTTTTGTATTAATATTTTGGGTAAATATAATCTATAAAATTAAAAGGGTATAACTGTATAGCAGCCATTGGTGAAAAAATTAGTCATATTGTCAATAATTTATCCCCAATGTTGAATTATACATAATTAGAAGTTTATGAATTTTTTATTTTTGCTAGAGAGTATTTTCTGTTCAATTTTTAACGAAAGAGATATTGTTGTAAACAGAGAATCTCGAAGTGGATAAATATAATTTAAAATTTTTTGGGGGAAAGTATATTCATATTTTTTAGGGAGTTTAAATATAATTAATCCCTCTTTATTTAATACAAAAATAGAAGGGTAAATCACAGCTACCTCCCCTGAAGTTTTGCATTACTACAAATACCTTCACGTTGTTTGAAAATTATAGATACCCCTCAATTAGAAAATAATTATGTACCCCTAAGTTATTTTCACAAACTCCAACTTTAATCTTTTTCCACTTTACACTTTTAATTTTAATATTATCGACTTTCACTCCTACTAACTTATATTTTCTTTTTTTACAGCTTATTCACGTCATTAAAACAGAATATAGTACAAGTATCCTGTCGAGGTGTTTGGATGAGTTTATAAGTTCTTTAAAACATCTTATAAGATGTTTGTTGTTTGAGAACTTACCAGATGCTATAAAACGTTAAATAAATTTTTCAGGAAAAAGAGTTTACAAGCTCTAAAAATAAGATATTATGAGCTTATAACTCTTTAAGAAAAAAGTAATGAGTCACTAACTCAGTTGTAAAATAGTAAAAACAAAATTCAAATTAATTACAAATTTGTCATTACTAACATCTCATAAGCTCCATAATTAGATTTTTTCTAAATACTTCATGAACTTATTTTTAAACTAAGATCTAGTATTTTATAAACTTTAAAAATTATTCTATAAAATACATAAACTTACAACATTTATACTAATATACATAAAAAAAAAAGATCATTTACACTCACAAACGGTGGTCACGGACACCGTCGTATCAATTTTTAAACATGACAATTATACTCGTAATTAGCTCATTATAAAAATTAATGGTAAGTACATTCTTTTTACAAAAGTGACTTCAATCATTTTAACCCTGTTGTATCGATTCTTTTATTGTGTTGATAATACTTAAGTTATTTTTCTTTTTTAAATATGATTTGTTGATTTATATATTTTTTATAATATATTTTAAATTTAAAAAGTATTTATTATATACACACAAAAATGATATTAAAATTATCATTTAATATTTTGTCACTAATATCATATTTATGTTTTCGGACTGCATTAAAAAAAAATTGTACCTTTTTGTAACTAAAAAAAGTAGTACTAAAGTCTAAAAATGCACGTTACTTGTACTATTCAAAATTTCAAACCATGTCTTATGTACTATTTAATTGTTGATGTAATGATTTCTTGGATATTGCGACTCAGCAACGTACCTCATAACGAATTTTACACTTGGGATACGAGCAGAAAATAAAACCAAACATGATCTACTCCTAAAACATTTTTATTGAGTATTTTGGGAGGTTTTGGCTCAATTCTCTATACAATAATATATTATATAATTTAATCTACCTACAAACAAACAAATATTATTATTTACACGTATATATTTATAAAAATATATAAAAGAGATATGATTTAACAATAAACAGTGTTTTTGTTTCCCAATATACAACATCATACTTACAATACTTTTTTTTTTTTGCACTATTTAAAATCAACTATAAAAACAAACCTAAACATACACCTTATTTCTAACACACACTTATTTATTCTTTTTTTTTCTCTATCTCCACAAAATAAAATAAAATACTCCAAAAATCAAATCAAACATAATGATATAGTATCGCATTTTCAGATAAAATCTAAGTATAATCCATCATAAATTTAAATAGTTACATAATAGTAATAGATATATAATATATGCCACGTGACTAGCACGTAATTGAAGGGGAATAAGTAATTATATGGTATGTTTAATTACATTTATTATATAATTAATCCGATTCACCAAATTATTTTGGATAAGAATTTTCCTATCATTTTACAAAGATATCATAAATCTCATTATCATCAATCAACATATCTATTAATCTATCTATTAATATATACTAGTGTGTAGCACACCCAAATGGGTGTGCAATTAATTTAAAACTTAAATAATATAATTATTATATTTTCAAAATATATATTTTAGTTAAATAAATAAAAAAGGGTAAAAAAATAGAAGTTGTGGGAAGTTATTGAGAAAAAAGTGGGGAAAGAAAGAGAGAATTGGAGGTTGAGTAAAGAAAAAAAACTGTTAAAATAATTTTTAAAAAATAAAAAAAATGACAGACCAAAAAATTGAGACAACAAACAGGTGCTCTTCAATTATAGTAAGGTATAGATATTTGAAAGCGGTCTTTTGATCAAATCCTTCAATTTTGACCAACATTCTAATTTTCTAGAATAAAAATTCATAGAGGTCATGGGTTCGAACTCGTGCGGGTTCTTCTTTTTATAATATATATTCCTAGAGGTCATGGGTTCGAATCCTTGCGAATTCTTTTTATTATAATAAATATTTCTACGGGTCATAGGTTCGAACCCCTTCGAATTTTTTTTATTATAATAAATATTCCTATAGGTCATGGATTCGAACCCCTGTGAATTCTTTTGTTATAATAAATATTTCTAGAAGTCATGGATTCAAACCCATACAAATTCTTTTTATTATAATAAACTAGAAACTGCTGAACGTAGTACTTGCCCACATAATTTTAATAAAAATTTTATTTTATTGAATCTCATAACTTATTCCAGTATCTTAAAATTCATCATCGCCTTATAACTTCACATATAAAAACTGTTTGATAATGTTTTCTAATGCATTAATTATCAATACAATATTGTACTCAAATTAAATTAAAAATTAAAACTTAATAGAATATTTGTTATATCGACAATAACGATCATAATTACATGCAACACAAATACTAATATGTTATTTTTATTTCAAATAAAAATAAACTTAAACAAAATAGGAGTAGATTTAATTTTAGTACATGTAATTGCATGGAATTAATTTTTCAAAGGAACTTACTTGAATAGAGTTGGAAAGTTGAAGGGCATTTTTGGTATTACAGTAGTTTTGTGTAGCTAAAATTTTTCACTTTGTGTCTATAAAACACCTTATTTATAATAGTATAGATATTACTAGAGGTTATGGATTCGAACCCTTGCTTGATTTTTGATTTATCTTAATTTGCTTAGTAAGTCCATGTATATGTGATTTTTCTGTGTTAATAGGATTTTCAAGTCCACAAGAAACAAATAATAAAAAAAACCAAAGAAAATTACTCAAGCAGGTAAGAAAGTTTTTTCTATTGGTTGATTTTTTAGATTTTTATTATCTTATTTTATATTGTAGACCATGTGTATGTAATTTTTTATGTATTATTTATAGAAGTTTGAATTTGAAAAGTTAAAAACTGATTTTTTAACACATAATTAAAATATTCCTACACGTGTACAACGCTCTATGTATATATATATATATATATTAATAAATATCAACAGATTACGGATAATTATTATTATAATAACTAGCATTTCACTCGTGTGTTGCACGGTGACAAACTTTTTGCATAAAATTAATTTCGATCATATTTATTAATTTAAATTTATATTATTAGAAAAAGAAATATTTCTTTATTTTTTCTGAAAAAAACTATCAAATAAAAAATTCTTATCTCATTCACATTATATCCAAAAAATAATTTTACAAGATATTGTAAATGCCAACTTGATTTTCAAGTGATATATATTTTTCTCTTATAATATTTTTATAAAAATCAGAACCCATCAAAAATATTCAAAATTACTTTGGTATCACTAATTGTTATAATCATTTAATGATTTGTCACCCATAAAATTTCATCACAAAAATATTAAATTATAAATAAAAAAAATCATTATAGAAATATATAAATTTAGTTGACAAAAGTTATGCACACAACGAATTAAATAATGTAGGATAAATCAAGACAATATAAATGTCATCCACAAAATCGAAAAAATATGAATATCAATAAAATAATAAAAAAGTATATCAAGATACATTTTGAAAATCAACTGTATAATTTTGACCGCATAATATTTTTTCTATCATAATCGTATGTCATCTTTACATATAAGATTGATGACAAATGAACTCAAGATCCAAATTGTAGAATTTTGTTATTTAATAATTGATATAAGATGCTATTTGAAGGTAGTTAAAAAAAAAAAAAAGATCAATTGTATATTCAAAATGATGTGAGACATATTTATTTGTCAATTTAATATATAGTTTCACTTTGATATGGTAAATTTGTATAAGTATGTAAATGACTTTATATAGTATTGCATAAATAGTGAAATTCTTAAATTATTTTCATGTTATATATAGCTTTATATTAATAAGACACATATAAGTATTTTTTATTCATTATATATATATATATATAAAATAAATATATTTAATATTCATTATATATACAAATTAAATAAATATATAAATATATTTGAGAACATACATATCGATATTTATGTTATTATTAATCACCTCTGCATTAACAAAATGCAATACCACTTATGGCATCATCGGTCAATTTGATCGATATTCCTTTGTATATATTTCTTATAATTGTAAATGTTTACAAATTTTATAACACAAAATTTCTATAATGCACTATAATTGAAAAATAATAATTTTATTTAAATATATTCTTCATTTAACATCCACTTAATTTGAAAATTCTTATAAACTATATTTTTTTGAGAATTAAATTAAACTACATCACACACGAGCCGAACTCGAATAATTTGATATTGGTAATGTATTTTATCATTTTTGTACTAACGAGCTCGAAAGCTTCTTTTTTTTTTTTAAAGTTTGATTTGATAAATTTAATAAATTGAATTCAGATGAATAAGTATGAATTGGGCCTCATACCTTTCCTAACACTCTGACTTCCACTTTATTTCACTTTTAGCCCCATAGGGAAACAACTCAACAGTTTGGACTCAAGATTTTCTATGGAAAGTCTTGTGTTTGAACCTAAGTGTGTGCGTGAATGTGTGCATTAAAAGAAAAAAAAACTTTATAGCACACTATAACTTTTGTTTTTAAATTCCCAACTTTTACTACAATTTAATTTGCAACATTTTTATAGTTCATATATACCATACAACAGTAGAAAAAATTGCAAACACCCCCTAAATTAGGCACTAATAGGCACCCATCTCTCAGTTACAATAAAAAGAGTTAATTATGTTGACATCCCTCGCCCCCTCAAGGTTAGTTCTAAATACACAAATATTCCGTGCTTTTTGCAAAACTATACGTACACCCCTTTAAGGGTGTTAGTGTAATGTACATAGAGAGTATTGTCCAAACTTTTACCATTATATATACGGGGATCTATTTGTACTTTTGAACTACAATATCAAAAAATGTAATTGTAATTTTGCAAAAATAGAACGTACTTGTATATTTAGACCTGATTAATATAATTTACCAAAATAAAAAAGTGGAACCATCATTATTATTTCGCGATGTGATGGGTTGACTTCTCACTTCTGGCAAAACATGCGACTCCGATCCATGAAATTCATGGAAATTCAGGTGAAATTATATATATTAAAATTAATTCAGTCAAAGTCAGATTAATTATAATACGTGAGATTTGATACATATTATAATTCATTATGCCATAATTAATGTCCCTGTTGATGCTGATTTTATATATTTATTTGTTTTAATTTGTATTTTATATATACACATTGAGTATGTCTGATTTTACAATTAAGTAGTTTATTTAAATTTAAGAAAAATATTTTATGAATTTAATGTCACTAGAAAAGAATACGAGTTCTTGTCATTATTAATTATCATAGTTAAAAGTAAAAATTATAGTAAATATCAATATTTCCTGACAATTGTGTCGTTGATGTTTACAGTTTCATAACCAACTCGATACTTACTAATTGAGTTATGCGATAATTATATTTACACCTCTTAATCTGGTCTATTTACACAAGTTATCACTGGCACTGGTAGTGTAATTTATATAATTATGCTAATGTTTTCAGGGTGTATGTGTACTTTTTAAAAAACATGAGTAATTTATGAAATTGATGTTGTCATTTAAGGTTAGTGAAAGAATTTAAAAATTATTTAACAAGCATAATGGATAATTAAATAAAAAATAATTGTGTTGAGATTAAAAGTTACACTTTGTAGCTTTTTTATTAAAATTTGATCTTGATCGAATATAATCTCAAAAATTATTATTGAAAAATTGGTCCAACGACAGAAAAAATTATATTTATTCGATTCAATCAATAAACTCATATTGCAAAAAAAAATTGGTATTTCAATAAATTCACATGATTACTTATTACAAATAAGCTCGTAATAAGTGAGACAAATATAATGAAAATTGAATCGGTAACCTCAAATTTATTTATAAGATTCTAACTTTAATCACTAAAACTAAGACATTAGCAACCAGCGGTCAGAGTTGAAAATGCTTAAATGCGAACAAAGCAAGCCAAAGTGAAATTTGCTACCAGACAATCCCAAGGAAATTTTCGTGGCCCAAAATTGCCCCGTAGTTTTTGCTTGTCAAGCAAGTTAAAGTCGCATTTATTGGAACTAGAATCGCTAGTTTGAAAAAAAATCATTTGAATATTAGCAATAGTGTTGACTATTTGCTTTCAGACAAACACGTGTTCCATTATATAGTTCCTTAAGGATAGACTAATGGTTTAAGCTCTAAAATCTACTTAGAGGTCTTGAATTCAAATTCTGAGTATATACGTGAATGGGTGCAACTGTGAAAAAGAATAGATAATATATCGGGTCACAAAATTGATTGACCCAATAATTCTTTCAATAAATTCTCATTTCTATATAAAATATTTATATTATATGATGAGAATAATATCACATATTTATATGTTATATACTGGTATAATATAATTTTGTATTTCGATATGGTGTAAGTCTTGATACAACACTTGGATCCTATATTAGGAGCTATTTACAAGGTATGTGGTCCAATTCATACTTATTCATAGTTTACAATAAAAGACGACGATCCGCTAGTAATCCATCAAAATTTGAGTAAGGCCTGATAACTCAGTGGTCTTGACGGTGTAATCGTATAATTCAGCCCTACTTCATATTTTATCAAATTGAGTAAATAACGATAAAATTATTAATTTATTATATTTTATATTTTATTCAATCGACCTTATCAATCATTTATTTTACACAAAAAAAAGAGCTGCCTTCACTCTTTAATCTTGTATTAAAAATTATTATCAAATTCTTAATATTTGCGCAGTCAACTTCCTAAATCTAATAAAGAAACTTAAGCAATTAGCTAATTTACCAAATTAACTGCCAAGAAATTGCAATGAAATTCCCCTGAAAATAATCAATCAAATAAAGAAACAACCAATGGAACCAGTGAAAAATAAATTAAACTATTAGGTATTCGATTGAAATTGATAGATTAAAATTCATCTAAATTCAATTCATTAAATTTATCAAATCAAACTTAAAAAAAAAGCTTTCGAGCTCGTTTGATTAGTACAAAAATAATAAAATAGATAAAAAAATATCAAATTATTTGAATTCGACTCGCATGTGATGCAGTTAAAGCTCGTTGGAACTCAATTAAATTAATAATAAAATTAAATTTTAATTTTAATTTCAAACTCAATAATAATTTAGACAAGTTTAAAGACTGATTAGTTCGGCTCAACACAAATCATTTATAGACCTACCAAATCAGTGTCCCATTTGTTATTCAATCCAACCCCAGGGGTAAAACGGTAAACGGATCCATATTCCCCGCGCCTTTCAACTGCAAGCTCCCGACCCCACCCCTCCTTCAGTATATAAGATGAACTTCTCCAAATCAGAAAAAGGGAAAAATAGAAGTTGAAAATTCTCCATAAATGGAGTTGCAGAGAGGATTTCCTTTGCTAGTACAGCAGTACAAAGCTTTGTTCTTCAAGAATCTGCTGCTGTCATGGCGGAACAAGCGCTCCACGTTCCTCCAACTCTTCTCCTCGCTTTTCTTCATTTTCCTCATTTTCTGCATCCAGAAAGCCGTCGAGTCGCGGTACGGCTCGTCGTCTTCTTTTGAGAGTGATACCGACCCGAAGCCTCTGGTGGCGCCGCCGATTCCGCCGTGCGAGGAGAAGTATTATACCAAGTTGCCGTGCTTTGACTTTGTGTGGAGTGGAAATGACAGTGCGAGAATTGGAGAAATTGTGCGGAGGATTAGAGTGAATAATCCCGGCAGGCCTATTCCTGAGGACAAGGTATGAAGTCCGTCTCTTTCTTTTCTCTATTTAAGTTTGCTTTATTCTTTCAGTTATATGTTTTGATAATTCGTGGGATTTTTTTAATGGACTTTTGTTGCATTGCTTTGATCCTTTTGATTTTGGACTATAGTATTGCGAAGGGTTTTAAATAGTTTGATTGGTATTGGAGGAAACGGAGAGGGAAAATTATTCAGAGTAGAGATTTCAGGGCACATCGGTGAAGTTTATGTTGTTTTTTCTCGTATTATGCGGCATGGATATTGCTTATGATGCAATCTTGAATTTTGATTTTTATTATATGTGTAATATAGTCTATACGAGAATGGTGTGATTTAAGGTTCGTCGGTGTTTTGGGTTTTAAATAATCTGAGTTATGAAGCTGGATAGTGGAAATAGGTGAGCTTCTCGTTTTATTTATTTCTTGATTTCTTCCATCATGTCAATTGAGTTTTGTGCTAGAGATGCTACTTTAAAATACCATGATCTTTATGTGCCTTCAAACATATAGAATTATGCAGAGGAATCGGTCCTGGATAATCATCGAACTTACAATCAGTTACTACTATTCTCCTTGTGTAAGTTTTGAAAATTTCTAGTATATGAGCTCTTACTGCTGCAGTTAAACATAGATGACTCAGGGTTTTCATCATCATTTGCAATTTTCTTTAGATCACATCTCTTCATTAGGTTGTCTTCAGCATTCCTACAGAGAGGTTGGAGAATTCTAAAGCAGAATGATACGGTTAGGTGCATTCTGAAGAGAATAATACAGTAGAGTTACAACTAGAGCTCTATTAAGGAAGCTCGCATTTCTCTCTTTTTTCTTTTTGTTGGAGAAGTTAACCTATCATTGGACCATAGTAAACAGACTTTGTTAAGCAAGAAATTATGCATGTGTAAATACACAAGTTCGACCTTTTGTTAAGCTGAAGCCTGTTTCATGAAGAGTATTGGCCCGATCTGAAATCTTATGCCCACATAATTATGAGTCACCACTTTCATCTTTGTTATGCAACTCTTATACCAAGACATTTTAGGATAATAGATATTGAACTGAAGAAACTTCCTATTATGCAATGCATGGTTGTCCATTTTAGTTTCTTAAATAGTGAACAAGATCCTCCATAATTCTCAGAGTGTATGTGAAATGCCTCGCCAAGTCTCAGATTCCATCAGCCAGGGATGCTGAACATATAATTGTATCCAAGTCAATATTTTACATATGCAACTCTTATACCAATACATTTTAGTATAATAGATATGAACTGAAGAAACTTCCTATTATGCAATGCATGGTCGTCCATTTTAGTTTCTTAAATAGTGAACAAGATCCTCCATAATTCTCAGTGTATGTGAAATGCCTCGCCAAGTCTCAGATTCCATCAGCAAGGGATGCTGAACATATAATTGTATCCAAGTCAATATATTACATATGCAGCATTATGAGGAGCATATAGCACCTTGCTAAACTTCAGAAATCCATGGAACAATCTGTTAGGCCGGGGGGGGGGGGGGGGGGGGGGGGAAGGGATTGGAAGAAATTGACTAGAATGTGTGAGGATTTTGAATTCTTCTTTGTTCAATTGTCGCTGATCGATTTTGGTTGAGGAATTGATTGGTTGGGATGATAATAGTTTCTTTGACTCAACTTATATTTGAATTTGCTTTAACTCTAATTTCTATCTACCACCTATCTTCTATGTCTATCATTTTTCTCTTTGAGTTATTTCAAAAACTAAATTTTAATTAACTATTGTCCTTGAGAGTGACCATAATAGCTTCTCAAGTGTCTTCCCACAATCCCAGTTACAATAGATCTTTAGTTCTGTAAAGATAAATTAAGTTGTTATGTCTTGAATTTAGCTGTTGCGGTGAGTTTGCTACTGTATCTAGAAGTAAAGGACCATTCCATATTTCATTCTTGAGCAGGTTAAAGCATTCAGAACGCCCAATGACACAGACGATTGGCTTGCCAGCAATCCTATGCATTGCCCTGGTGCTCTGCATTTCATAGACAGAAATGCTACTGTAATTAGCTATGGGTTGCAGACTAATTCGACTCCAGCTCCTAGGAGAGGGAATTTTGAAGATCCTACTTTTAAGTTTCAAATTCCTCTTCAACTTGCTGCAGAGCGTGAAATTGCTAGATCTCTAATTGGAGGTATGGCATTTAAATTTTCTCTTAATTTATTGGGTGAAGTCTGATCCACTTTTTTTCACTAATTTTCGGCCTGAAATGTAACGGTCTTTTATCCACTACATATATTTCAGATACCAGCTTTAGTTGGGTGGTCAGTTTCAAGGAATTTGCCCACCCTGCCCGTGAAATCTTTTCTGCTGTCCAGAGTGCAGGACCAACCTTTTTCCTGGCTATTGCCATGTTTTCTTTTGTCTTCCAAATCAGTGCTTTGATAACAGAGAAAGAACTCAAACTTCGTCAGGTATTAACTATTTTGCATTTGAGCAGAAGACAAGAAATTAAATTATGACCTCCGCAGTTCACAGAATTAATGGTCTGCTTTTCACACCTTTTCACATGGACAGGCCATGACGATGATGGGTCTTTATGATACAGCATATTGGTTATCATGGTTCACATGGGAGGGAATGATCACACTTCTTTCGTCGCTTTTCACTGTTCTTTTTGGGATGATGTTCCAATTTGATTTCTTTTTGCACAACAGTTTTGCAGTTGTCTTCCTCTTGTTTTTGCTTTTTCAATTGAATATGGTAGGTTTCTCATCCCAGTATGAAATTATTTACAGATTTGTTTGTATTTGTCTCAAGTAGTGAATAATGCAGAATATGGAGATTTTGATTGCTAGAATTGTTTGTTATTTTCTTTGCCAGACTGGATTTGCGTTTATGCTGTCTGCCTTTATTAGCAAGTCTTCCTCATCCACCACTGTGGGTTACCTCACATTTATTATTGGTTTCTTGACTCAGGTTTGTTTCTTTGATAAAAAGTTTTCACTTGGCAATTACTGGAGACACTCCCATGACTCTTGATAATGGATCTCTATTCATCTTTCCAGCTTGTTACAACATTTGGATTTCCTTACAGTCAGG
The DNA here is from genome assembly GCA_034509735.1 of Sesamum alatum. Taxonomy (NCBI): domain Eukaryota; kingdom Viridiplantae; phylum Streptophyta; class Magnoliopsida; order Lamiales; family Pedaliaceae; genus Sesamum; species Sesamum alatum. The sequence continues at coordinate 4,239,107 of JACGWO010000001.1, forward strand.
ACTTCTCTAAGACTTACCGACTTGTGTGGTCATTTTTTCCACCAAATCTTCTTGCTGCGGGTTTGAACTTGCTCTCTGATGCAACTGCAACTCCTCAAGATCCTGGTGTCAGCTGGAGCGGGAGAACGAAGTGTGCACCAAATGATACAGAGTGCATCATAACAATTGTACGTCCAAGCTTTCGCTATTCCACATATCATGAATTTCTGTATAGTGACTCATTTGATGTTCAAATACGAAGCATTTCTACTGCTGCCATTGAGTTATTCTCTTAATTTGTTATGTTGGTTATTAGAATGAGATCTATATATGGCTTGTCTCCACGTCCTGTCTGTGGTTCATTTTGGCCATCTACTTCGACAATATTTTTCCAAATACATCTGGTGTGAGAAAGTCAATGTTCTACTTTTTGGATCCTGGGTACTGGACTGGGAAAGGTGGAAATAAATGGGAAGGTATTTAATATAATGATTTATGTTGCTTAATCTTGTATCCTTTTTTTTTTTTCTTTTTTCGTAGTTGTTAAGACTTTCGAAATGCATTTTCAATTTCAGAAGGAAACATTTGCAGTTGTGTGCGTCAAATTCCACCTTTGGAAGATATTGTTCCAGATGATGAGGATGTACAAGAAGAGGAAAGCATAGTGAAACAACAAGCCCATGAAGGCATCGTTGATTCAAGCACTGCAGTCCAAATACGTGGTCTTGTGAAAATTTATGCTGGAGCAACAAAGATTGGTTGCTGCAGATGCAAGAGAACTTCACCTTACCACGCCCTCAAGGTAAAATTGATTTTTTTGCGACATACCTGTTAGAATAGGTTAATTGGGGAAGAAATTACTAGATCGGACTGCCTGCAGCAGGTGTTCCATCTAATAAGAGTCTCTAGTAAACAGAATTTTGTAACTTTTCCTTTCGCCTTTTCTATTGAGCTATAGTTAAAACAAGGAGCTTACCAATTGTTGATTTTGATTGTCATAGACATAGAATCAGATATACATGTGCACAAGAAGATGAAAGTAGAAGATTATATGTAAACGGCCATATATGTAGTGGATTTACTGATTCTTGATTGATGTACAAATGGGGGCTATTGTGGAACTATGTTACTAAAACGAATAACCGACTGGTACAGTTTTCGCTGGTAATTGGCATTTAACATAGAGGATGAAGTCCTTGCTTTCATAGACTTTGCCAAGGATGCCCAATCATTTCATGTCCTTAAGAGCTGTTTCTCCATTACAATCTCAGCATTTAACATGGCTATTGCTTGAAATGAAGGATTTAAGCAACATAGCATCATGTTATCTTTAAGTTATCTTAAGCTACATTTTTTATGGAAAATTCCATGTTGAAGCACGTCAAGGATATTGTACCTGCAGGGCATATGGCTGAACTTTCCCAAGGATCAGCTATTTTGCCTTCTTGGACCCAATGGAGCTGGGAAAACCACTGCTATTAATTGTTTGACTGGGATTACACCAGTGACTGGTGGAGATGGTGAGAGCAGTTTTGATTATCAAGTTTCTTGGCTATTGGTCGAATGATATGAGAACTCTTACATATGAAATACATGTTGACAGCACTAATTTATGGATATTCCATCCGGAGCTCTACTGGGATGTCAAACATTCGCAGGATGATTGGAGTTTGTCCTCAGGTTCTTTCTTCTGAATTTGCTCATGTCAAATGTAGTTTTACTTTTTTGACTTTACTAGTTAAATAAACTTCTCTCCGAGTATATGCTGAAAGTTTTATTTCGCACCCTTGAGCTTCAACCTTTCTCATCTGCTCCTCACTTAACAAAATTTATGGCTTTCCCATCCACATTCATTGATCTTGTTTTCTGTTTCGTATTTGGTTTTCGATAAAGTTTAGATGGTTTTCTGGAAGCGGTTTACTATAGTGTCAACTATTGGAACTTAAACGGCACAAACTGCTGTAAACATGAAGATGCAAGGCGATCTCAAATATAGAGATGGATTCTACAATTATTTTGGGATTTAAATTATTAGCATAGAATGTTGTTAACAGAGACCGGCTCTTTTATTTTCATATCACAGTTTGACGTCCTGTGGGATGCATTGTCTGGTCAAGAGCACCTTTACCTGTTTGCCAGCATCAAAGGTCTAACCCCTGCTTCGATTAAGTCAGTATGTACTTGATAACCCTGAACTTTGATTTTAGTTGTATATTGATCTACTTATATTTTGTATTTAAAGTTGATGATAATATGTTTTTATAATATTCAATAATCTCTCACCTGCTCAGAATATTGCCAGCCACCATCCTGCACTAGATAGTGACGTCTTTTACCTATCAATTGTAAAGCTAAATTATTATGTCTTTCCAAATATCAGGTTGCACAGAAACTGTTAGCAGAAGTGAAACTTACGGAGGCAGCCAAAGTGAGATCAGGCAGCTATAGTGGGGGAATGAGACGTCGACTTAGCGTTGCCATTGCACTAATAGGTGAACCAAAATTGGTTATTTTGGATGAGCCGGTGGGTTGACAGATATTCTTTTTCTTATATGTTCCATTAGCTCCCTGGTAACCAATCTGACAGAAATTTATTGTGCACTCACAGACCACTGGTATGGATCCAATAACTCGAAGACACGTCTGGGATGTCATTGAGGGGGCTAAAAAGGGGCGTGCAATTATTCTGACAACTCATTCCATGGAAGAGGCTGATATCTTAAGTGATAGGATAGGAATTATGGCAAAGGGCAGGCTTCGCTGCATTGGAACTTCAATAAGGTTGAAGTCGCGGTTTGGAACCGGTTTTATTGCTAACATAAGCTTTGCTGGAGATGTTAATGGAACCCCCAACCAGGGAGATACCTTTAGCACGGATCAACATATAGCTGTGAAAGAGTTCTTCAAATCTGTAAGTCAGATATCAGCTTGTTGGAAGCTTTTACTGGAAAGTATACAAAATTATGTCTTGTTATTTGTTGTTTCAGCATTTGGATGTTTCACCTAAAGACGAGAGCAAGTCCTTCCTGACCTTTGTTATCCCCCATGAAAAGGAGAAGCTATTGAAGGTAAACAACAGAGTTTATAAACAATATTCTACAATCTAATGTTGTCTATGATGACTACAAAGTTCTCATTGACTAAATTCATGTCCAATTTTCTGTGTGACACAGAAATTTCGATATTTTTGTACACAAATATTTGTCATTGCTTTTCAGTTCCATTTTTTATGCTCGTGACAAGGATAAAATTGGCTGCTTTCTTTTTTATACATTGATTATATGAACCAAGTATGATTCATAAACACATTCCTGACTTGAGTTGTTCGCCTGTACAAAGAACTTTTTTGCTGAGCTCCAGGAGAGAGAAAAGGTATTCGGTATAGCAGACATCCAACTCGGCCTAACTACTCTGGAAGAAGTTTTTCTAAACATAGCAAAGAAGGCGGAGTTGGAAAGCGCTGCTGCTGAGGGAACCTTTGGAACTCTTATTCTAAGCTCTGGAGCATCCCTTCAAGTAAGAACTACAGTGCTAAACCATCGTTTCACAGTATCATATCTCTTTCCGTACAGCCCGCCAATACCCAAAATCTATGAACAGTTGGTCATTAGTATTCCTTCAAAATTTGCAGGTTCCGGTAGGTGCAAGGTTCATCGGTATTCCAGGAATGGAATCCACAGAAAATCCTCGAGGCATAATGGTAGAAGTGTATTGGCAACAAGATGATTCTGGAGCTCTCTGCATCTCCGGTTACTCAGATGAGATGCCGATCCCCCCTCATGTACAGCTACCACCTACTTCTACACCAACTTCGAACAGGAACGTTTCAGGCCAACGAAGACAGGTTCGTGGAATTGTAATTGACCCTTCCCAGATTGCTGATTCAGATTTATGATGATTCGAATCTTACAAGCTGTCAAAAGAGAAAATGTTTTGTGATCTCCTGAATTACTACAGCCAATGTACAGGTTAATGATATAATTTTATCATCAGAAATTTTGGGTGCAGGGATGGCTTTTCTTATTCTATAATTAGGGATTTTGATTCAGAAATCCTTGTATTGGGAATTTGGAGAATTATATCATACGTTTCTGGTCTTGATTTATCATAACGTGCATTGAGTGACTTGGCGTTCATGACACCATTTATATATAGGATAAATTACATTTACATCCTTATTGTGTTCTGATTGCGAGCTTGTACGTATTCAATGTCGTATAGGCCGACTTAATGGATGAGGAAAATAAGTTAGAAATCTGCACAAACAAGGGGATATCGGATTGGCCCCGACGTAAACACTCCGATGATTAAGTCAGTGAATGAGATTATTAGTTGGTATATCGGAGCTAAACAACGATAAATGACGATTAAGTTAGTGAGTGGGGTTATTAGTTGGTATATTAGAACTGAGCGATTATAAATGCTTAGTAAAAGATACTCGTGATCCCATAAATGGTGGGGTTTTGACACATTTCACCTAACATATCGATGATAGTTGTGGGGCACCAGATGATGCCAAGTGTCTCCCATCCGATGATATGCGCAGGCATATCTAATTTTCTGGGCCAGACTTCTTTGGGCTTGAGTTTTGCTTAGCATTGGGGCCTACTCTTTTTGGAAGTAAGGCCCACATCTATTTTAGCCCATATCACCCATTGACATTACGTTCAATTATACCAATATTTTATATCTTTTGCAAATTATAAATACACCTTTTGTAAGCTTGTTATGATTATAAGTAGAGCATTTATGCTACAAAAACTTACATAAATATCCTCTTTTAGGTGCAATACATTAGTACCCCAACAGGGGTGTACTAATAATTTCACAAAGGACTGTGATGTCGATATTATTAGATATAACTTCAAGAAACGTCAAATTTACCCTTATATATACTCCTGCAAAAAGAAAAAGGTACATCTCGACATGAAAATTAAACTTATCATAAATTATTTACATAAATAATCAACTATAAAAAGTTAAAAATTGGGGTATGCTTAAGTTGAAAGATTTAAGCATGACTAGGGATTAAATAAAAATATTTATCATTTCATATAAGCATATTAAGTCTCTAACACAGTCACATACTATATAATTTAATTTGCTTCGTTTCACTATGTTTTATTTTATTAGTTCTCATGTGCATTTTTAAAAAATAATTAGAACAATAAATTATCGTACCTAAAAAATGCAAAAAGACGAAGTTCCAATATGACAATAATTAAATTCCACCCAAAAGCCCATCAACGCACAACTATAAATATGGCAGATGAAATCATTCAATATTTGTATGGACATTTAAAAATTCAAAAATTAGGGCACCTTTCTTTTAGTTTTTGATAAGTCCAAATAAAACTAAAAACGGAAAATCAGTTGCTAGCAATTTTCATTTCTGAAATTAAATTATTTTTGACCAAAATAGTAATAAAAATTTGAAATTTGAAATTCAAATGCGAGCGTCTAATCGTGGGTCCCACAAAAGCCGTTCTTCGCATAATTCGCTTTTTTTTTTTTTTCTTTATTTGTTTTTTTTTTGAAATTATTAACCCTTTGGTTCATTTTCCCGCCCGATAACAAACACTACGCCTTTCCCAATTTCCCATATATAAACACAAATCAGCCCTTTCGTTTCTTCTATTTCTCCCATTCTTCATCATCATTATCATCATCAACAAATTCTCGCTCTCGCTCGCTCGCTCGCTCTCTGTTGTCGGTTTTTATTCAGAAGAAATCTCGTTGCTATGGAGGATTCTGCCGCTAAGGATCAGTCCTCTGCCTCTGGTAATCTCTTGGAAAATTTTGATTCCTTTTTAGGTGTTTGATGGTTGGACCTTTCTTTTTTTTTTTTTTTTTTGTTTTGTGGTTGATTGGAAACTGATCCTCGGAAGTGCGTTTGCTACGAGGATGAGTATGAAGTGTTATTTTTATTTTGGAGTTTGTGTGATTTTCTTTTTTGTTGGTAATTTTGGGTTTAATTTTGAGAGCAGGAAGATCAACATCAAGGCTTCTTCGGTATCCACTCCGATCTGCAACGAGGTCCAGGGAAGAGAAGCCACCGGTCGCTGATTCATCAAACACCGACTCTGCCACTAAAAGGTATGTATAAGTGAGGTTTTGATTGCGTTTTTTGACTTTTTAAGTGGGTAATTTACTCTATCCAGTGGTTTTGTTCTGCGTTATTCTTTATTGTCTGAATTTAAGAGGATCGTTTGTCAGGATTTCCTTTAATGTCGGTTTGAATTGAGGAAGACGTCAGTTCCACCAAAGAAAATCAATCCGTTTTAAGTGTTTAGAGTTTTTTTTTTAATAAATAAATTTCACACTGTTCTTGGTGGCCTTTTGTATCTTCAGAAAACTTTCACATCATTTTCGTTTCGTAGTGTACTTACTGCTGATTTCAATTGGCAGTACTGTATTAAACGGAGACCTGAATATGTATCATATCTAAAGCCTTAAATTGTATCAGGTGCAGAAACAATTGTGATCGACAAAATGTAAGGAGTAAAAAGTATTTACCTCTTTGTAATTATGTAAATTTTAGGACTGGATGTCTGGTTGAGTATCAGTGTGTCTACACAATAAACTAAAGTGAAAAACCATGTTATTCCTTTCTACATAGTGCCCTCAAAATTTTGATGTGTCTTGAAATCTTCTTTCTCTTAATGGATGTATCGTACATACATAGACTGATTTTACTAATAAAGCAAAGTTCTTGTGCAAAGCTCATGGAGGTTGGATGTGTTTCCTTCTGTGAGGTGCTAGTAGTATATTACTTGCTTATTGATGGAATTCATTTGGTTTCTCTTTTCCTCTCTCTTGATGTTTGTCTAGGGGAAGGCCTGCATCTACTGTGAGTAAGAGTGTGGGAATTCTTGATCTCTCTGGAAAGGACAAGTCTGCCAAGCCCCCTAGACGACTCTCTGTTCCTTCCAAGTCAAATGCCACCCCTGCTCCAAAATCTTTTGGCAATATCACCCCCATTTCTGAGGCTAGAAGAAAGCGCCCTGCTGGTAACCAGGGAAAAAGTGATACACCTCTTTCTGATGTTTCAAAGTCATCTAATCGGAAAAAATTCAGTGTTCTTTCATCAGCATCTTACTGGCTGTCTCAGATTAAGCTCTCTGAATCTGCTGCGAAGCACTCAATCTCACTTGGTTTCTTTAAGCTTGCTTTGGAGGCAGGATGTGAGGTATGGAAGAAATACTTTTACCATTTTTACTTCCACAGATATAATTCCACAGCTAGCTAAATGCATGGATTGGTTATTGGATGGAACATTGTCCTTCAGATATGTTCACTTATGATTTTTAAAAATGTGCAGCCCATTCAGAGGATGAGTGATGAATTAAAATCATATGTGCGACGTCACAACCTTTCGGAATTTGGTGAATCTTTGAAAGAACTGTTTGAGAGCTATAAGATTACTGAAAACTTTGAGCAATCATCACAGGCATCTGAGACCTGTTCTCAAGTGCCTGCCGAAGCCAATCAGTCATCTGATGATGATGTTAAAAGCTCCTCTTCTTCTATAACAAATGCTGAGAAGCTGATGCCAAAGTCATTGGACGTAAACGCTGCAGACATTCACCAAATTAAGAAAGAAAACGATGAAACTACTCAGAAAAATGAATCTGTGAAGAAAACTAGAGGATCAGTGCCCAAGAATGCTGCAAGCTCAAAGTCTGGTTCTGAAGTTAGGGGCCGCAGTATCCAAAAGAAACCCCAGAAATCAATGAAGCAAGAATCAGGCCAGGCTAACGACAAGGTGAAGAAGCAGGGAAAGAAATCTGCTACTCGTCCCGAAGGTGAATCCACCACTGTTTGTTTTTTAAAATAACATTTTGCTCTTTGAAATTAATCCTTGATACTCATGTTGGCAGTTGGCTGTTGTGTTACTGCTGCAGGTCCTCTTGATTCTGCACCAGAGGAAGCTCTTCAAGAAAACAAAGAAAACATGGTGAACAAATCTTTGAGATTTGAATATTTGCATCTACAATTACTGCAATTCTGTTCTCTTTTACCTCTTTTGATTTCAGAAAGATCACAAAGCAATGCCTAGCCATTGTTGAATATTCTTTGAATCTTTCCATCTCTATTCATTTTTCAAATTTGTAATTTTTGCAACGTTTCAATGTGTCAGGCCGCACCAGAGATAGAAGAGATGGCTTCCACCGAAGTGTAGACGAAGGAATGAATATCCTCATATCGACCGGTCCATAATAACTGGTGTTTGGTTTGTCTACATATTAAGTTGTTTTGAATTGTATAGGCTACAGAATAGTAAGTAAGGTGAGCATACTGGGTGTGGTGTGTGAAATTTGTGATCTTCTGTTCCCCTTCCAATTCTTCATTGGGTTTTCTACTGTGACTAAGTGAGTGCCTGTCTGCAGTTATACACTCATATTGTCATTTCCAATTGTACTTAATAGAAAGTTGGGAAGTCACCTTTTGTTTTACTGCACTAGACTAAAAATCGTTATTGCCTCTTGAAGTTCTGTTGGGAAGTGAGTTTTGTCTAAGGATTCGTCTGGTTATATTTTATTAGACTAAAAACTTCCCATTTGTTTTTCTTGCCTTATATGATTATTTTGCCGTTCAATTTTGGACGGATATAAAATTGGACTCTAAAATGATTTTATATGCATTCAGTTTCACTTTTCCTCTATTTATTTTCTGTAATCAAACATCAAACTTATTCTTATATATTCATTTTTTACTTCCAGTTCCATTCACTTTCCACCCCAATCAAACCAAACCCTTAATCATTCAGCTTGCTGACTCCTCCCGGTACTTGTATCTTAGAAATTGTCCCCTTGGCATTGTGAGGACAACAAAAGAAAATTTCTCCAAATAAACCAAGGTTTACCATATCTAAGACGGTGTAGAAAAGAATTAATCAGTTGGGCTCTAGGAATTTGATTTCTTTCTTTATAGAGAACCAAGTAGTAGCATAATTACTGTATTGTTTCCCCCTCCTTTTGTTTTTGGTGGAATAACAGTTTAATTGAGTTGTAAACAACCCCAACTCAAGAAATACATTCTATCCCTTTGGCCAAAGTTGGATATAATCTAATAAAACACATTAGATATATTGCAACATAAGTCCGACACTCGATGTGTATGATTAATTTTTTATATTTTAAATAATAAAGCTTGTTATGAAATGTTTTCCTTTTAATTATACAAATATAGGATGATAGTAAACTCTATAAGCAATGTTTAGAGAAAAATGGGTAACGTTTATTGTATAAGCAAGACTCAAATCTTGAACTGAATACATAAATTCATTCATTTCGTAAATTCATATAGATGCGCAACAAAGAACTAGAAGCAGAAAGAAGTCTTCAACTAAAGAAAAGACGACTAAATATTTCCTTTTAATTATATAAGTATTTATTGGTTTAAGATAAGTGTAATAAAGAATAAGTAAAAATCGACGAGCTTTACATCCTTAAAAAGGTATCAATCCGTAACATTCGAGTGTTTGAGAAAATGATTCCGACAATATTTTATCATCGTGTCGGCTCAGATATAAGCATATATCCATATAAATTTACATCCTTAATAGCGTTTCAACACGTAACATTAAAATGATTGAAAAAGAATTATTGAATTTTTCACTCTTTATGGCACAGAACTTACACTCTCAGTTCCAGACCGAAAGTAGCACAAATTTTATTACCCACACAAGCATACCATAAATGGAAGAATCCTGCTAACAAGCATGCTCTCAAGCAGCAACTTCATTAAACTTCCAAATGAAATAAAACTCCAATTTACATGATACAAACCAACAGTCTTACATCTTAATGGGACTGAAACATAAGTGCCATAATTCGTACGTTGGCGAGGGGCAAATCTAGGTTGGATTAGGATTCCAAGTGCCTGCATTCGTTTGCCCACAAAGTGTTCACCCACAGGGTCAGTCGGCCGTCCAGCTTTGCTCCACAATTTCCCTCACTCTGCGATTATATTCTCGCTTGTTCTCACTGAACATTCGAGCAGCTTCTGAATTTGCAGGGGAATTTGGGTTCGGGTCACACAGCAATGACTGTGACAGTAACAACAATGCAAGTTAGCCCACATGTAGTATGGAAAAAGCAAGGTGGAGTTGCATCAACTATCATCCAATTTTAAAATGATGTATGCCACTCTTGTCTTTTGATTAACTAAACAACATACTCGAACCGTTATGGAGGAATTAATGTCTTCTCTAAGCCATCGAGAATTTCATCCTACACCAGAAAATCTATTCAAGGTTATCAGGTTTTATCACCTTTGAATAGGTATACATGATTCGGAGCATCACCTTGCTCTAATATTTTACATTTTGCAATTGCGAAATCGGAGTACTTCAGATATGGTAGAGATTGCTGGAGAACAGAGTTTACTGCTAGGATTTCACTCTATTAATTTAGCTTATATAATTAAGGTTGACTATTGATTTTTAGTTTAGAAATAATCTCATGTTAAAATACGTGAAAAATATAAGTGAAACTCAAACCTGCGGCATGATGGAGAAAAGATTAGTCTGACTATTTAACCTACGGAAAAATTTAAAATTTTGCCTGCTCTAATGTTTCGCTCCCACTATTAGCTGCACCAACAGTTCCTTCAGAAAATGCCCATGGATAGTGGAGATGCTAGAGTGGGAGGATTCTGTAGCAGGACAATGTAGTAGACCTCATACATACTATTCATGTTATGACACAAATCCCTGGTAATAATTTAGCCTGAAAGATCTAAAGAAGCAGATTACGACTGAAGAATCACAAGCCTAAACTAATCATGGTTCTCATGCTGCGGCGATGATCGTACTTCTAAAGAGGAGGAAGTTCTATAGTTTTGTGCAGTCAATATAACACGATCAGAACATTACCTACTTCTGTAGCTGGATTATTCATGAATATGTTTTTATCTCTATGTTTGAACAGAAATTAAGATAATCTGAAATCATGTTTAAATGAGGCTATTCATGGAAGATTATGCACCAGTTGGATCAACATTTCCATTTCCAAGTGATTTACATGATTGCAAAGAGGGAGGACCATTCGCACACCTCCTCCAGAGGAACAACCTCAATCTACACATGCACGCACAGCTAAGAGAGCATGGATGATATTTGATGTGTTTGGATGATTTTAGATCATAGGACAACTACAATAAGCCAAATATGGAAGTACTTACCAAGAATGTCAATACCACCATGAAGATGTATTCTTTAATTTTACAAGTCATTAGAAAGATCCTTCACAAATATCCTTAATGGCTTAATCCAACAGCTCATTCATATACTTCCATTGTGATTTCCACAAGGCTATGTTTTTTTCCAAAACAAATGAAGTATTACCATTTACACCTGCAAAGTTCATCCTACAGGTTAAGAATAAGCATCCAAAGAACTGCTTTTTACTCTCTACCAGTGATCGCACAAGATATTAGATTAGAAGTCGTGGACTTCATGTACTATAGAATCATAGCTTACTGAAAACTCAGACTTAAAACTAGAGCAACCAAACCGCCAAAATTTCAATTTCAATCTAGATATCAACAATCTATCTACCTTTGTCATTCTAGACCGCACAGAAGTACAGAAAAAACTCACATGCTCACTTCAGAAGATAGTACTGTACCTGAATAGATGTAAGTATAGCTGCAACATCATATATCGGACTCCACTGATTTTGCAGGATGTCCAAACATATACTTCCATCAGCGTAAACTGATAAATATGTTAAATTTCAAAATCTGGGCTCAGGTTATGTGGATAAGATAACAAATACAATAAATTTAACTTGTTAATCTTTTCCGTTGACTTACTATTTGGATGGAACATTCGAGAAACAAATCGAACAGTTGGTGGCTTGTTTGGATAATCTTCTGTGAACTGAAGTGTCAATTTGAACGTACCTGTCACACTCAAGAGCATAGGCCATGACTTTCAAGTTGCCAGGTAGGAATAATGAATAAGATGCAAGTCCAAATATCAAAGCATGAAAAGATATTCAACAGCTTGTATAAACCCCAAAACAGATGGATCTTCCTAGATTTCACCCTTTCCTTGTCTAGGAGTTGTATGTTGCCAAAATTACCTGAGGATCCTAAAGCTGCATGTGTAGTTTCATGGGAGTAATATGCATCTTGCATACATTATATGATAAATGAGGAAAATCAACAGTACATAATTTACCATAGAAAGGGTACAATCAGCAAGCAGATTTCAATTGATAGGAGCAACAAAGGGTAATATTGAGATACATACGCAAAACAGCGAGTAATACACCAAAAACAAAAGAGTTCGATTCCAAAAAAGTCTAGATTGACTCACCTCCATCCCACGGTGTATCATCAGGACTGCAATCCACACGAGAAAAGAAACCATAAAACATCTTATCCCACTATATCTAAAAAACCGAGCATATAAATGCAATAAATTAGAAAAGACCCAGCTCAATATTGATTGAACAAAATCATGTACGCACCCAAATATCACCGCATTCCAGAGCATAATATTGTTGTCTTGGGGTGCACCGCTAATACCGGCAGGTGGGTCCTGCTGCAATCTCTTGAAGTCCCTCATCAGTCTCTTCCTAGCTGGAGTTGACATCTCAAATGCCTACAGATCAACAATTTACCACATGAATTAGCAGAAATAATATCCAAAACGATTTAATTTACAAAACTCCTTCCATTCTGACAATCAATTCACAATCCAAAATAAAGATGATTCACGAAAAGCAGTTCACCTTGCCGTGTTTAACAAGAATTTCCATTACCGAAAACCCAATTCTAAAAATAAATCAACATCAGTACTCCAAAAACCAAGATAAGGATTATCTAGGGTACCCAACTCAAAAGAAAACAATCAGAGAAATTAATCACTCAATTAATCTAAAAATCAAAACCCACAATTGCTCATATGCTAACAGATAAACCCGCAGCTCAAAAAAAAAAAAAAAAAAAAAAAAGAAAGAAAACCAATCACGATTCTGAATCATATCTTACCTCTGAGGATCTGCTCAATATTTATATATCCAAGTATAACCAACATACAAACCATCAATTCGTAGCTAACATTCATAGATACAGAGATGACAATTCAATTTACCTGAGGGGACTTTTCAGTGAAGTCCTCTCGCAGAAGGGGTTGAGAGCCTGTGAAGTGAGGAAAAGGGGAAATGAATTTTGCTTGCTGATTGCTTATAGAAGCATTTTTCTTTTGTTTTGTTTGTTCTTATTTGGTAGGTGAATTTCACATATAGCCCCCTCAAATACAAGATTAGTATCACTTTGCCCCTTAAGTTATGAAAATATACACTTTGCTCCTCTAATTAAGACAATATTTTAATTTGTTCTCCAATTTCACCTCTCTTTTCAATATTTAGGGGAAAAAAATATTGAAGTTAGGATATTGACACTTTAAAATATTATTTGCGTTTATAGTATAAAAATCATTATCTAACTTAGAAATTATAGAATAATATCAAATGTTATACATAGAAGAGGGTGTTTGCCTCAGTTTATAAATTTTTCAAAATATCTTATAAAATATTTGCGAGTTCAAAAATGTCCAAAAAATTTTTTGTAAGTCTCATAAAGAATGAGATTATAAGATTAAAAAACAAGACGTCAAGAGTTTATAAACTTCTATTAAAAAAATAAAAGTAAAAAGTTTTTAATTTATTTTTCAACATCGATTTTAACTAATTCTTTCAAATTTTATCATACTAATTATAAATTTGTCGTTACTGAAATCTCATAAGCTCCAAAAATATAAAAAATATTTATATAATTAGACCAAATCTTAAGGGGTATCAATGAAATTTACCCATATGCCTATGGACTAGCTCGGTCTTGCTTATATTTATTACTTGTTGATTTCTTTCATTAAATGATTGTAGAACTTTTAGCTCGTATATAATAAGAGTTAAATTCATGTTACACTCGATACTTTGCATATATTAAACATGTAATTGTTATATAATCTTTATTTTAAGAAGTGGTATATGTGTGTGTAGCATTTATATGACCGTATAATAAGCATGATTTGTTCATGTATGTGGGATAATGTACTCATTGTATATGTGTTACTTAATTATTTTATACACAAGTTTTTTTGGAAAATATGATATTTTTCGTTCTATATTTTATGATCAGTAATCGTTTTGTTCTATTGACTACATAATTCTCATTAATAGTTCATAATAAGTTACAAAAATTTTCACTTTTGATTTAGTCATTTTGCCAAAATCCGTTAGTTTAAAAGAAAAAATGAAAAAGACATTTGTTAATTTCTAGCGACAATAAATAATTTGTGTCAATATACTTGTGCTATCATTACACTTGTGCCACTAATCCTCTATAATGATAACTTTATGAACATCTCGTCATTAATAGTTATATCGTAATAAGATAAAAATTATTGTCATTTAATATATATTTTTTTAAAAAATTATCACTTGATATTTTTCCCTAAATTATCGTAGTGAAATTAATGTTTTGTATTTTCTTTCACTTTCTAATTATGATTCACGTTTTCACTTTTGTATAAGGACATCATAGCTCTACACTATTTGTTAACTTTTTATTCTTTTAATTTGAAGTATTATAATTATATATATTTTATATGAAATATATGTAATTTTCTTATACAAACATATATTATGACAAATTTATTTATTAAATGTAAAAAAAAATAAAAATTTTAAAATTGGTGTTATTTGACACCAATTTTAAATTTGGGTGAAGACGGGGGTTGTCTCCCCGTCTTCATGGGTGTGTCAGGCAGTTGCCTGACAGTCCCCCATTCTAATTTTTTTTAAATTTTATTTTAAATTAATTATGTATTAATATTAATTAAAATTTTAAATAATAATTAAGTTAATTATATAATTAATATCAATATTAATTAATTATTATTTTAAAATTTTAAATTATTATTCATAATATGTTAATTATTTTTTTAAATAAATATAATTAAGTTTTTAATAATTAATAAATATATTTATTAATTAAATATGACCTATAATATTACATTGCGTAAAAAATAAATAATATTATAAATTAGTGATGATTATAAATTATAATAGTGACCACCAATCTCATATGTATGTCGTTGGTATTGGTGTCGAGGTTTTTTTTTTTTTTTTTCACCAATCGGTTCTATTGGCTCATTTATTTTTTAAACTACGATTAACAACTATATTATCTAATTTTTAATTAGTTGTCAAGGTCTTTTTGTTCTCTTAAAAATTTGATAAACGTAGTTGTTAAGCAACATAGTTTAAATTTGATAATATTGTGTTGCTGGCATATACCCTAAGTCTTTAAATTTATATATGCAAAATATCCTACGTTATTATGACAAACAAAAGTTACCTTAACCACGTAATTGATAAAAATATTTAATTCACGGGGAATATAGAATGGACGCTAAGTTTTCTTCTTTAAAGCATGTGATAACGAGATTTCAACGGCGCATTGTAAGAAGACTTAGCGCCTATGCCAACAACACAATATTATCAAATTTAAACTATGTTGATTAACAACTACGTTTATCAAATTTTTGAGAAAACAAAAAGATCTCAACAACTAATTAAAATTTAGATAAGAAAGTTGTTAATCGTAGTTTAAAAAATAAATGAGCCTGATGAAAAAAGAATAAAGACCTCGACACCAATACCAACGACATACATATGAGACTGTTGGTCACTATTATAATTTATAATCATCACTAATTTATAATATTTTTTATTTTTTACACAATTTAATATTATAGATCATATTTAATTAATAAATATATTTATTAATTATTAAAAACTTAATTATATTTATTTAGAATAAATAATTGATATATTATGAATAATAATTTAAAATTTTAAAATAATAATTAATTAATATTAATATTAATTATATAATTAAACTTAATTATGATTTAAAATTTTAATTAATATTAATACATAATTAATTTAAAATAAAAATAAAAACAAAAATAAAATAAAATAGAATGGGGTGTGTCAGGCAACCGCTTGACACACCCATGAATACGGGGTTACAACCCCCGTCTTTAGAGGGTTACAACCCCCGTCTTTTCTAAAGACGGGGGTTGTAATCCCGTCTTCACCCAAATGTAAAATTGGTGTCAAATGATGCCAATTTTAAAATTTTATATTTTTTTATATTTAATAAATAAATTTATCCATATATACCACATAAAATATATATTTAGTATGTATACATACATATAGAAAAATATTTGTCTGAGCGGATTGAAAAATTGGTTAAGATCCGATTCAAACTCGACCAAATCCAAATAATAAAATGCGCATTTTTCAACCGAGTTACGGACTCAAAATCTATTTAATCTGAAGTGTGTAATTTGGATGTAATCGACACATATTTCTTATTCGGTCCTATTATTAACAAATCCATTAATAGAACATGCTGGTCAAATATTCACCTTATATCTATATTATTATAAAGTAAAGAAGTGATATAAATACAAAATAATGATTTGACACTATTTGTTAGGCTAAGGCTAATCCAAATGTTGGTGAACAAGGGAGTAGGTGAGGAAAGCTAAAAATGGCAAGGGCAATGATGGGATTTAGTCTTTTTCCCTAGAAAACTCTCTGCCTTAATTTCTTCATTCAACTTACTGAAAAATGGATTTAGTTGTAGCTGGCTACCCTTTGTAAAAATGATCACCTTACACTTGTCATTATCCAGCTAAAATGATGGGATTCAAATCTTAGCTAAATAACATATAGTAGTATTGGTAGGACGTGTTTACTATGGGTGATGGAATTAGCATAGCAAATGTTAATTTGTGATATTATTTGAGATTAGGGGTTTAAGGACTACTTACTCCTTTGTTTATTTTTCACAACAATCTTGAGGATAAAAATGAAGTTTAGTGCAATCTTACGTTTACTGCTATGTAGAGACACATGTATGGGTAGGTTCATTTACATTTTTGCCCATTAATAAGACAAAAATGTCACATCACCTCTCTCAAAACTTTGTGATGGGAATTACTTTTCCTTTCTTCTTTCTTTTCACTACCTCAACTTCTCTTATGTTTCCATCATTAAAAGTTGTATTGAATTCTGCAGAGGTGCAACAATGAGCCAAGATACTCTTCATTTCATTATCGGAATTGTATTTTCGCCGGAATGGGCGATTGCACATGCAAGACAACGACAAAGACATTCAACACACATTCTAAAATTTAGAGTGAACAGAGAAAATGTTAGGTCGGAGGAGATTAAAGCACGACAATAAGAAAACCAAAAGCGTAGAGCTGCAGGGATGTTCTTCACTTACCAACCTGAAGAGGAGTGAGGTTGAGTTCAATGACAATGGTGAGCTTGGGTAGTAGGAAAAAAGGAGTATCATGTGCATCGATTGCACCTGACAAGTTAGGTGGTAATTTTTGTGAATATGAAGGCAAAAGAGACATTAAAAAACACTCCCCAATCTACATTGGCAGCCCGGCTTCTAATCTTGGTCAAAAGTGCCTTGACTGTAATAAGCCAATTTGGGGGAGAACTTACGGGCCAGCCCAAATTCTCACGGCCTGGTCATTTTGCTAGTAAACAAGCTACTATGGTTGATTAATAAGGATATCCTTGTTAATCAGCCATAGTAAACACGCCCGTATAAGCTAAATAACATAGTGGGATTTGGTTTAATATTACAGAGTATATAGTCCTGACGGTGGGCTGGCTTTTTCTTATTTCGTTTGGGCCGTGTGATTTTAGTTGGGCTTGGCCTATTAATACTTGGGGCCCCAAGAAGGGCCGGATAAAGGGATTCCATTTCTTCCCCAGTAGATTTAGTAGCCGATTCTCCTTCCCGGTGCACCAAGAGTTCTTTGCATGAACCATTCGCCGACAGAACCTGGCGGCTACGAGAATTTGAATT
Source organism: Sesamum alatum (assembly GCA_034509735.1). Taxonomy (NCBI): domain Eukaryota; kingdom Viridiplantae; phylum Streptophyta; class Magnoliopsida; order Lamiales; family Pedaliaceae; genus Sesamum; species Sesamum alatum. Next base: position 4,257,011 of record JACGWO010000001.1, read on the forward strand.
AGGAGACGTTTTGATGGCTCGGCCAAAGCGGGGAACGAAGAGATTTGAGAATGAGGGTTCCTGATGGAACGTTTCAACAAAAAGATGTGGAATATCAGGTGTATGCGCGAAGAAAGAGGCAAGTCCAGTTCATTAGCTATAGATCCGACTCACCACAGTATGCGGAAGGGCCTAAAGTGGCGTTTGCAAGTTTATGAAGTGGTCGGCCGGCACCTATTAGTTGATGGTAAGGTTGAAGCTTTAGAAATACCCAAACCCCGACTTCGAATTCCGTATCAGTTTTCCTAGAATTGGCTTGTTGAATCATCCTATGGCAGGCACATTCCAGGTTGTGCTTTAAAAGCTGTAAGATGTGTGCTTTGGGCGAAGAATGTCATCGAGAGAAACCCATTGAAGTAGATCCAATAGTGTAATTGGGAATGGACGGATGTTGTCGGCGACTTGGGGAAATGGCAACAAGAGGGGGGCTAAGGGATTTGGAGCGCCGGCGATCTGGGGAAGAGGCGATGTGGCAGGGGATAAGGGAATGGGGTGGTGGGGGGGGGGGGTGTTGAGGTGGGGGGATAAAAATATATATTATTATAAATAATATATATTATTATTATATACTATAGTATATTTAAATATAAAATAATATTTTATTCTTAAAAGTCAATTAAAAAATCACACGCAAGGTGCGAGTAGCACACCATGAGGATTAAGGGGGTAAATTCCTTCATTCTTAGAAATACAGAGAGGTAATTTAGTTTTATTCTTTTTTCACGGGGAGTATTTTGCACATTTCCTATATCATATGGGTGGCATGCATTCTTCCCTAACCGAAAGAGTAATAATCGGTTGGACTAATTAATAATTGTAGGAAAATAGCGATGTACGACTACATGAAATTATGGAAGCTACCTGCATCAACTAGCATCGAGAGGGGGTAGCGGTGAAAGAGGGCTTGGAGGCGCAAAGTGCTACATGAGATGGATCCCGAGTAAGCATTGGTGGAGAGGTAGAAATGCTCCATGGGTGGCGGGTTTGGGAGGGGAAATAAGGAGGCGGGCCGTTGTCCGACGAAAAAGGCTATCAATGGGTCGTGGTTAGGAGGTCCATCATCTGATAATAAAAGAAGGAATTGCTTGGGGCGACTTTTATGGCCTGGGTTGAATTGTTCATCGTAATTAAAACATAAGTCCTTTCTATGGTGGGACTACATCTTGGCGGAGGATAATTATCATAGTGTGTAGTGGAGGGCGAGAGGGTGTAGGTGGATGAAGGCGCAGAGTAGGCGGTGAAAGAGTCGGCTGAGAAAGAGGTGGAACATGACGAATATGAGGTGGAGACGGGACATGATGTTGAGCCAAAATGGGATGGTCTGAAACCTTGATTGCACAACCTTCAAAGTGCAACTAGTAATCGAGACTGAGCCTGTCTGATGCACTTGGGATGTGAGTCCTCAAAATGTGGGCTGTGGTCTACTATAGACCTGTAGTCTTGAGGTGGGCCGCGTGATTTTAGTTGGGCTTGGCCTGTCACTGTTGCATCAATTTTGTTATTCTAGAAATGTTTTCTAATTAATAAGATAATTAACTTATTCAATTTTTCAAGTTTTATATTAATTGATAAGTTAGTTTTTTTATCTTCTTTTTTCATTTTTTTTTTGATGTGATGTGTTGGTTTATATATTTTACTCTTATTTATAATACATTTTAAAGTATGAAAAATTATTTATTGTATGCACAGGAATGACGTACCACGACAGCTAATATATATATATATATATATAGCAATTCCTTGGGAAAATTACAATTTTAGTTTTTGTAATAATAGGGATGAAAATTATAGTCTTTGTTGAAAAATTAATTTGACAATTGAACTCTGCCTTTTTTTTTAAAAAAAAAAAAACGTTAGCACATTAAGGAGAATATCCGTCTGAAATTGCAAACATTATAAGAAAATGTGATAATAGTGATAAAATTAATTATCAAGTGACAACTTAAAAGTTGTCACTAAAAATATATATCAAGTGACAATAATTTTTATCTTGTCACTATATAATTATTAGTGACGAAAATTGTGTATAAAGTTATCACTATAAATAATTAGTGACACCTTAGTGACAATAATTATTCGTGGTCATTGGATTGTGACTATATATGTGTCACTAATTGCATTTTACGGTAATTTTATGCACATGTTTTTGTTACTAATTTTTCAAAATAACAATTTTGGCAAAAATAGTAGAAACTAATTAAATAAATTCATTATTGAAATAAAATAAAAATATTTGCAGGCCACTAAACATGCCCTCGTAATCTATGACAATATTAAAATTATCACTTGATTATTTTTGTTGTTATTGTTTATTTTTTTGTAGTGAAACTTGGTTGAAATTTGGCTGAAGTGAGGCAAATTACACATGCTAAATTTTTGGGTTCGCGTGACACGTACATGTCGAATTCCTTTTGATTTGCAAATTCACTTAATTTTATTTTTAATGAGCTTTTTTTTTTTTAAATTATAAGACTTAATTGTCAAATTAAATCCATTAATAGAACCAAAATTATCATCCTCTATAATCGTGAGATCAATATTGCAATTTTCCGTAATAAGCTATTAGAGGAAAGATGCTAAAAACGAGATGAAAAACCACCTATTTAGGAAATTAAAACCTGAAGGATTTCTTGAATTGAAGAGAGCTCGAACATCTCCGTCTACAAAATTGAGAGCCCATTAAATAGGCAAAGTAATGAAGTCAACTAACCCTAACAACATAACTACTAATAAACTATCCTGATTAACTGCATAACTAATTAAAATAACCCTAAAACGTGTTTCACTAAAAGAAACGCTATTACAAGAAAGCACAACTATATTTTACAAACAAGAATAAAAGAACGCGAGCTTTAAAATCGCACTACTTCAGCAAAACGCATTTCTCCCAGACGCGTTTCTTCCAAGCCTGAGAGCCAGCAATCCATTCTCAACAGCCGCCCTCAAGTTGGACTTGTATCCAACGTGATCAAGCCCAACTTGCTACATAGCTGGGTGAACTGGGGAGCACTCAGAGTCTTTGTGAATATATCTGCCACCTGCATTTTGGAGGATATGTGCTGTGGATTGATAAGGCCATCTTTATATCTGTTTCTTACCACGTGACAATCTATTTCCAGGTGCTTAGTCCTCTCGTGAAAAACCGGGTTAGTTGTGATATGCAACGTTGCCTTGTTGTCGCAGTAAAATGGTATTGGCCTGTGAACCTCCATGCCTAACTCCTCCATAAGGTAGGTAATCCAAGTTAGCTCACAAACCGTCGATCCCATGCTTCTATATTCAGCCTCCGCCGTTGAACGTGAGACTGTGGTTTGCTTCTTTGTTCTCCATGCAATTGGTGAGGGTCCCAACATAATGCAGTAGCCTGTTAAAGACTTTCTTGAATCCTTGCAAGCCCCCTAATTTGCATCACAAAAAGTTGTTAGCTTTAATGAATTACTGAAAGGGAAAAACAAACATGTGGAAGAGCATCCCTTCAAGTATCTGATCAAATGGATGGCAGCATCCTAGTGCCCTTTGCACGGCCTCTGCAAATGCTGATTGAGTTGTTGTGCTGCATGTGCTACATCCGGCCTGGTGAAACCCAAATACAAGATCCTTCCCACAAGTCTTCTATACCTGGTAGGATATGAGATTGGTTCACCCAAGTCAACAGCCTACTTGATCCCTGTTGGGAGTGGAGTTCCTGCAGCCTTTCCTTGAGAGAGCCCCACATCCTTCACAATATCATGATATACTTTCTTTGTGTAGCTATCATGCCCTCATTGGACCTGACAATTTTAACCCCAAGGAAGTACTTCGCAACCCCAAGGTCCTTAATGGTGAACTCCTTGTCCAGGTATTTTTTGACCTCTTCGATCTGTCCCTCACCAGAGGCTGTCAATAGGATGTCATCCACATAGACAATCAAAACAACCAATTCTGCCCCTGACCCCTTTACAAACAAGCAATGATCATGCTGAGATTGTCTAAAACCAAAAATTGTCATTTTTTTCACAAAAAACCTAATTTCATTGCCTAGATGCCTGCTTCAAACCATACAATGACTTTTCTAATTTGCATACAAAACCTGCTGGTACATTGTATCCCTCTGGTGGTTCCATGTAAATGTCTTCATCTAGAGAACCATGCAGAAAAGCATTGTTTACATCTACTTGATGTAGTGGCCAACCTCTTGAAGCCACCATCCCTAATATCAATCTCACTGTAACAGGCTTAGCTACTGGGGCAAAACAATCAGTATAATCAATTCCCTCAACTTGGTTATACCCTTTCGCAACCAGCCTAGCCGTATGTCTTTCTACTGTTCCATCTGCTCCTAACTTCAGTTTATACACCCACTTGCTCCCTATACTCCTCTTGTCTAAGGGAATTTAGTAATCCGCCATGTCCTAATCTTTTCTAGTGCTGAAATTTCTGACTGCATGGCCTGCTCCCATTCTGGTTTGCCCTGTGCTTCCAGAAAGCCGCTTGGTTCCTACAGTGAAAAGACAGAATCTACAAGACACAGACGATCTAAAGAGATGGAAGTAACTTGAGGAACAACATGTGTTTGATGCATTGCATATAAAATCCCTGAATCTAGCAGGTTTTACAATCTGTCTGCTAGATCTCCTAAGCTGTGGAGGTCCTTCTTGTATTTCTACAGGAGTTTCATTCTGAGGGTTCATGATTTTTTTAGAACTGTCATCCCTAATTGTAGCAGGCAAGGGGCATTCAGTGTGAGCCTCAGTGCATTCTTTAAAAGGAAACACATTTTCTTGGAAGTGACATCCCTTGAAACTATTATTTTCTTATCCTCTATGTCAAATAATTTATACCCCTTCTATCCATGCATATATCCTAGCAACACACATCTATGTGCTCGTCTATCAAATTTTGTTTTGCTAGGTAGCACATTAGTAGCATAGCAAAGACACCCAAAGGTTCTTAAATGAACATAATCTGCCTATTTCTTGTAGAGTACCTCATATGGTGTTTTCCATTTTAACACAAGTGTGGGGAGCCTATTTATTAAGTAAGTGGCTGCAAGCAAGGCTTCAGTCCAGAACTTACTTGGCATGTTTGATTGAAACATCAGTGCCCTTGCTACTTGCAAGAGGTGCTGGTGTTTCCTCTCAACCACTCGATTCTGTTGAGGTGTATGGACACATGTCCTTTGATGTAAAATTCTTTTCCCTTTGAACAAGTCCTGACATTCTTTATTTGTAAATTCTGTTCCATTGTCAGTCCGAATAGTCTTGACTTTAGTATCAAATTGGGTTTCAATCATACTCATAAAGTTCTTTAATTTTTCTGTTGTTTGTGACTTATGCACCATCATGTAAGTCCAAGTAGCTCTACTATAATCATCAACAATAGTGAGCATGTAGTGGCAATTTGAAAGAGTAAATTGTCTATATGGTCCCCAAACATCCACATGGATTAATTCAAAAATCTTTAAAGAACAAGTGTTACTGGAAGAAAAGGTAATTCTTTGATGTTTTGCAAGAGGACATATGTCACAAAAAACATCACTGTCATTATTATGAATCTTGAAAGGTAATCGTCTCATTACATCAGTGGATGTGTGTCCAAGTCTTCTGTGCCACACATCTTTATCAACTTTTAAAGAAAACATACATGGTACAAGATTCTTTATTCTAGGCATATCCAATGCAAGTTTGACAAAAGAATTTTTGTCCAGCACATAGAGTCCTCCTATCCTTCTCCCTATTCCTATAACCTTTCTAGTCCGAAGGTCCTGCAAGAAACAACCGTTCTTTGAGAAGCATATATCCAGTGAATTGTCAGTACATAATCTTTCAACAACGAGCAGATTACACTTAAAAGAGGGAACATACAGAACATCCATTAATTTCATGGCATCATTGAAGATTATGGTTCCCTTATGTGTAACTTTCTTTCGAGTTCCATCAGGAAATTTCACATAAGCAGGAGGATTAATGCATTTCCAGGTATCAAAAACAGACAAATTACCCCACATATGCTCTGAAGCGCCACTATCAATGATCCAGTATTCATTTTTATTTAAAAACTGGAGGTGGGGTTTAGCTGAAGTACCTGCTAAATCTTCATATCCCACCATGTTTGTATTTGCAAGATCAGCCTGTTTCTGCTCCTGCATTACCCTCAAGATTTCCGTCCTTATGGCATCCAGCCATCCATGTTCTCCTCCTTTTCCGGGGGTTCTATCTTCAGCTTCAGTTGCTGCATTGATTGTCCTCTTTGGCATCCCTTTCCCTTTTCTCCTTTGCTCCATCAGGGCCTTATACGAATCAGGATAACCCTTCAATTTGAAGCAAGTCTCCCTAGTGTGTCCCACACGATCATAGTGATCACAATGGAGGTCCATTTTGTTCATTACCTCCTTTCTTTTCTGTCCCTGCCCAAAGCCAGCCTGCCTTGGAAGATCTTGGAACCGAGCATTCATAGCTCCCTCTTGGCCACCCCCTGCCCCTATTTCCCGTTGCTTCTCAACTCTAGTGAACATAGAATAGGCCTTAGCCACGGTCGGCAGTGGATCCATCAACAGGACTTGATTCTTAACATGGTCATACGCGCCATTAAGTCCCATCATAAATTGAATCAGTTGTGTAGAGTCATTTCTTTCCAGTAGAACTTGTCTCGCACCACAAGAGCAGGTTGGTAATTGCGATAGGCACGCAAGCTCATCCCAGAGCTTCTTCAGTTTAGTGAAATATACCGAGACAACCATGTCCCCTTGGTGTAAAGAGGCTATCTCCCTCTGAATTGGTAAATCAGTGGCCCATTGCTTTCTCTGAACCTGGATTCAAGATCAGTCCAAAGAGTCTGCGCAGATGTAGTGTAGATGAAGGCTTCAGCGATTTCCTTCGAGATAGCGTTCAGCAGCCAAGAAACTACCATGGAGTCTGCCCTTTCCTACTGCTCTATTTCAGGTTTCCCTTCCGAGGGTCGTTCGCAGGTGCCATCAATAAAACCTATTTTATTTTTTGCTTTCAGGGCGAAGCGAATGGCTCTGCTCCATCCGAGGTAGTTGCTGCCATCAAGCACCGCCGTAACAAGAGTCATTCCCGGATGATCAGCACTCTGTAGGTGCATGGTCTCAGTGCCGCCTTGAGTCTTGGGGTCTGCCATTGTTGCTTTTTTCCCAGCCATGGCTTCTTCGAAGATGGATTTCAAAAAAAATAGGGAGAGTATAGTTATCAAGAATCAGGATCAGGATCAATATATAGGCTCTTGATACCATGCTAAAAACGAGATGAAAAACCACCTATTTTGGGAAATTAAAAGCTGAAGGATTTCTTGAATTGAAGAGAGCTCGAACATCTCCGTCTACAAAATTGAGAACCCATTAAATAGGCAAAGTAATGAAGTCAACTAACCCTAACAACATAATTACTAATAAACTACCCTGATTGACTGCATAACTAATTAAAATAACCCTAAAACGTGTTTCACTAAAAGAAATGCTATTACAAGAAAACACAACTATATTTTACAAACAAGAATAAAAGAATGCGAGCTTTAAAATCGCACTACTTCAGCAAAACGCATTTCTCCCAGACGCGTTTCTTCCAAGCCTGAGAGCCAGCAATCCATTCTCAACAAAAGAAAATTTGTAAGTTGTCTTGATGCTTTCATCTTATTAATTTATTACTAGCAATTACAAACTTTAATAAAGTGTGAAACAAATAACTACGAGGGTGTTAGGGTGAATTTTAAACCTTTAAAATATTTGGGTTAAATGCAAACTCTCCGCGATAATGGAAATGAGTAAAAAAAAAAGAAACTCGTGTGAAAAAAAATAACAGTAAATTATTTCCCTGTATTTTTAAAAATGAAGTAAAACACCCCTAACATGTTTGGTAAATAAAACGCTCAACTTTTTTACTTTGTTTTATTGTAATATTTAAAAAGACCTTTATGTGTCTTATTTAAAAATAATTGGATCTTGATTTTAAATAAGGGCATTAAGATCCTTATTAATATAAATTCGACTACAGTTCACCTGGTGGTTGAACCAGTGATCCTTGACCCAATCAAATTTTTGATTTAATCAACGGTTCAGGTTTTAAACATTGATGTACATGGTCATTAGTTAGAAATGACGTATGTTACAAGTTAACCGTATTATACTACAAGTACTATCTTTTTTTGTATTCCATATATCTTCCTATTTTTCTTTTTATAGTGTAGTAATTTTGTAATCTATACTATTATATTAAGGGAGAGCACCTCTTTGGTATCTCTCCCAAATTTGGTCTGCCAATTTATTGAATAATATTAATTTATTTAATATTTTATTATTATTTTTCTCTTTTATCAACTTCTTATTTTTTCTCTCACTTTTCAACTTCTCATTTTCTCTCTTACCAATTTCCACATCCACTTTTTCTTCTCTCATTTTCTTTCATTAATTTCTTATTTTTTATATTTTTAATATTTTAGAATCTAATTAATTTATTTTTTAAAAATATAAAATATTTTATAAAAAATTAAATTAATTATACACAGACATTTGAGTGTGCCATATTTACTAGTCTTTAGAATTCAAATCAATAAAATGGTTCATACTAATCTGATTCGATCCGTTTGTGATACAATCCATTTTAGACCTGTTCACTTGGACCCATTTCGGACCCAATCCATTTTGAACCCGTCCCCACCCACCCATTCCACCCCTAGTTCATATTAATTAATCACCCCACATGCCATTCTAGACTATACAATTTATAACATCTTATAATTAAGTTATATGACCTTATTTCTATTTAAACACTTCAAAACTTTATTGTTATAATTAATCATAGGCAAAATTATATTTTTGGTCCTGTAATTATAGATCGTTAGCACTTTTGGTCCTGTAACTTACTCCACTTACACATTTAGTCATTTTTTTGACGAATTTAGTGTTGAACATCTCACATTTTGTCCTTTTTTGACAAATTTAGTCATGCCTTGACAATTTTGATCCTATTCTCACTCGAGTAAATCTCATTTTTGGTCTTGTAACTATATGTCGTCAGGACAAAATTTATCAACGTATGACTAAATTTGATAAAGTATCTATATTTATAATATTCTTTTTTTTCTTTTAGAAAATAAACCTAGAGAGTGTTTGACTAATTAAGCTTATTTACAAGATTTTAGATCATATTTTAAAAATAAGTTATTGAAGTATTCAGATAAAATATGATTTTAATAGAGCTTAATTATAAGGTGTTATTAATAATAAATTTATAATTAATTTGAGGCTATGTTTAAATAGCTTATATGCTTCCTAACATCTTTTGTTTAGACATTACAAATCTTTTCCTTAAAAAAACAATAGGAAACTAATTATAAATCTTTTTGGACATTATAAAAAAACCAATAACAAATATTTTGTAGTATCTTATAAGTTCTCAAACATCATAAGATGTTTTAAAAAGCTTATAAGCTCACCTAAACACCCAAACACGACTTCTTTTTGAGAGAGGATACTATAAGTTCTTTGACAAACTTAAGAACATGCATGAATTAAAAATATAAATATTTACATAGATATATATTCCGGACTCTCGTAAAATAATATAATTATCTACTGATCAGTACTTATATCAATCTAACTATTTGTTTTCTACTATCAAAGTAGAATTAAGCATCGCTGTATCAGTCTTGATCATTACAATTAATGTAGAAAAAAGATAAAGAACCCTTGATATGAACTATACAACAACATAATTGGTACTCGAGTTGTCAAAATTATACATAAATTATCCACATTTGTTAACAGAGTTTGGTCATACATATGAAATCAACAATAAGACAAAGTTGGTAAACATTATTCAAATTTTCTTCACCTGCAGTCACCATCTATGTGCACATTTTTCTTCGTCTTGCATCGTTAGTTCTTCCTTTACCAAAAAATAGTTGAAAAAAAGAACACTATGCACAATTTGCATCATGATACAAATCCAACTAAGCAAAATTAATCGTAGTTAACCTGAAAAATTGACAAATCAAACGGCGTGATCCCTGTTGTCACCTGGTGAGTTAGGCTTACTCTTCGAGTTGGAAAAGGGAAACGGAGGCGAAAGAAGCATCACTCCACCGGGTTGAGAGCTGGTCGAGGAGGGCGACTTGTTCAGAAAGCTTGGTGCGCATTTGTTTGCATTTGAAGTAGATGGAAAGCTAGATAGAATAGGGAAAGGTTCATGACTGGCCATGACACTAGTTTGAGTTGATTTTTCACCGACGTTTTGGTTTCCTAGACCAGCACCTCCTGAGCCAATTATTGATGTCAGGGCAGCTGCTAATGCAGATTGGAAACTTGGGTCGGACGTGATTGCTTTAGTCGCGGCTGCAATGGTGTCCGGGGCTAGTGATTGTTGGCTAGGGTTTGGGATTGCTTTTGCAAGTAGGATTGGTATAGGGTTTCATGGATTGTTGTCCAAAGCTTAGGGAATTTGTTGCATTTTGGTTCTTGTTGAATGGTTGGGGTGGTCCATAACTAAGCATCCCGTTGTTCCAAGAAATCGGGAGAGGGTTCGATTCCAAGGAGCTGAAGTTGAGGTTTGTGGTCGAGTATCTTGGAGGGAAGTTGCCTAGTCGGGCGCTTAAATGGGACGATGAGGAGGAAGAGCTCGAAGTGAGATCAAGAGTGATGGTTGGGTATGATGGGGAGGATGAGATTGATGAATTCGGTAGGTAAAAGGGCTTTGATCTTGAATTGTCGGACATGTAGAAATTTAGCCCGTTGAGGGTTCCGGTGGTGGCAGTGATGGTGGACGATGAGCTCAAGCCGGTTCCTGAGGTTGATGAACCGGAGATTAGCATTGAGGCTGCTGCTGAAGTGGTGGAGGCCATAGCTGTGGCCGAGATTGGAAGTGGATGGTTGTGGGTTCCTTCGTATGTCGTGATCAAGATCGACATGTCCTCTGCACATCTTTGGACCTTCAAGTCAAAAGACGATAAATTTAAGTCTTAATTACGTATAAATAAAGTGAAAGATTACTATAATGCTACTAATTAAGATAATGAATGTCAGGTCGTACTTGTTTCCTAACAGGACAGGATGGTGCGACAGTGCAACGATAGTACGCTCGAGGGCATGGATTTCCCTTGGCAATCTTCTGTCCATACTTCCTCCATTGACATCCATCATTCATCTAGATTGATATGACACGAAAACAAAATCACTTAGCCCTACGCCTTTCACATACTCATAATTATATTTTAATATAAAGACAAACTAAATTAATCTTACAGTTGGTGTATCGCATCTGACTCTGACAGAAACCCTAGCCCGTTTGGCGGGGTTTTGCTGTGAAATCTCATCATCTCCACCATCCCTCACATTCTTCATGGTTTTAGGCGGCCACGTCTCACCAGCCTCTTCCTTCGCATCTTCCAAACTATTTTCAGGGCTAGGGTTTGGAGAAGGTTCAACCTGTAACTTTTTAGGCGCTTCAATTTTGCAATCAAGTCCCAGTGTCAATGTCCCTTCTCTATCTCCTCCTTCCAAGACATCCTCGTTTATCGCTATTGTCTTACGAGGTTCGTCTTTCACTCTATCACTCGATGAACTTATTCCTAGGCTGAGAGCAAAAAGTTGATTGGGTTCGTCTGTGTCATGATCACGATCAGATGAATCAGTATTTGGAGCGTTCTTTGCTTCTTTTTGAATAACGTCTCGGTATTGCATTTGTAGGGTTCTATAATCCTTGAGAATCTGATCTAAGTACATCTTGAGCCTTTGATTTTCCTCCATAACTTCATCCATTTCCGCTTTCGTTGACTCGAACCGATCATCCACCTGCAACCATATATGCATGTAAAGTAAGAAAATTGCACAATTATTTAGCTTAATTACCTCTTAAATTACCCCTAAATCTTGATGTATTATCCATAATCATCTATATATATATATATATAGAGAGAGAGAGAGAGAGAGAGAGAGAGAGAGAGATTAATGTAACCTGTTGTCTTTTGGCAGATGAGGATGATAATCTTGATTCAGATTCAGGTGATGATCTGATCTCCATCTTTGTTATGGTGAGACCCTATCAGGAACAGGAAATTAATTCTGTTACAACCTCAAATTTTCCTACCTACATAAACCTCAGATTTCATCCGAAGCTTGCATTAAAACACTAATTCGTAGATTGCAAGAAATCAAATTACCAACTCAAAAATTCAATAAAAAAATTTAAGTACGTAAATAGACCTGTATATATATATATGCTCCAACTGCCAAATTAAATTGAACTTAATAACAAGTTGCAATATATACATCTGTCTTAATTTATTAAATTGTACAAAAACAAAAATAAGAAAAATCTGTCTTTATTAATAAATGGTCAATGGTGTAAAAGGGCTGCTATAGCTACATACATACATGCATAGCTTTGCCGACGACTACATACGACTTTGAAACACACATTAAACATATATACATATCTATATATCTTCTCTTTCTCATTCTTGTTGTAGGAATTTAATCAATTAGTACACGGCGAAAATTATCTATATATCTATATCGATATACTTAATTATTCAATTATATATGAAGATTAAAAAATAACGAAATATTATTAACTAAATCGGAATTTTTCTGAATTTTTTCTATGAGAAGAAGGCAGCAAGATTATATAATAATTCCTGCATAAAATATCAACAGCAGATCGATGATCAAGATTATTGTTAGAGTTATTTTTTTCTAGTCATACTATGATAATTACCAAAGATCACACCAGAAAACATTATTGTAAATTATTTAATTTCATTTTGTCTGAATTCTTACCTGCTTGCTAGAGTTTAATAAAGTCTTCCGATCTGGAGATGCTGCAGCTGCCTTCACCCCTTCATCTTCATGTCCTCGTTTTCGAGCTCCAACCTGTGGGATCGATAATATATCGATAATAAAAAATAAAATAAAATTAGACTCGCTGATCGATGATGAATATACGAACAAGTTAATTATCAAGAACGGCCCATTTTTCCGACAGTTTAAATTTTAGGTCAATGAAAAAATTAAAGTACCTGAAGAACGATCTCCTCCCCACAACTTTCTTCGTCGCCTTTCGACAACTCAGAAGCTTTGCCCTCTCCCTTGACTGGACCTGCTCCAACATCATGAGATTTATGCAAAGAAGTCTCCATGTATAACTCTCTCTCTCTCCTCTCTCTCTCTCTCTTATGTCTGAATTTTGTGTGATCTGAATTAGAGCAAATAGTGTTGTTGTTTATAAAGGGAGGCATGCAGCAGTGTTTGACTTGCAATTAAACTAATTCAGACAAAAGGGTTTCCTTCATCCACCACACACAGACACATAAAATGTCAATGCCCCAATAAAACTCTAAGCTCATACCTACACACAAATATCAATTATATATATATATATATATATATATATTAAATAAATACACATTCACTGTCATACTCATAAATACATTTAAAGTACACAACTTGAAGAATTCAACTTCAACGTTTAAGTCTTTGAGGCAACATGTATGTATATGTATCAATAATAAATAAAAATACACACACTGATAGAGAGGTTTGAGCCGTAAAAACCGGTTTCCCACCACCATGTAGACTTATATATATATGTATCAACATATACACATATATCCACACGTCTACTTACGCTATAAGAAAATGACTCAATAGCTACGAAAATATTTCAATACTGAAATCAGCATCGAGCTAATTAGCAAGTAAACTTTTTATTATTAATCTACAATATTTAATACATATATGTTACAAATTCGTTGCTAAATTCTTTAGCAAGTAAAGTTTGATTGCTAAATTCATTAACAAGTAAATTTCTTGTATTAAATAATGTAAATTAACAATGAAAATTTTACTTGCTAATTAGCTCGATGCCGATCTTTTTTTCATAACTATTTGAGCCAATTTCGTGTAGTGATATAAACATATATCATATATATGTATAAGTAGTGTATATATATTAGGAAAATTGCAAACAACCTCCCGTGATATTTTGCAAATGAATAAATGACCCTTATAAAAAAATAAATAATAATTTACCTCTTTGTGTTTTTTTAAAAATGAATCAGTTTTAACCCCTCCAGTCAAAGTTGTCTGAGGGCAGTTGATTCTGATGACCGGAAGTAAAGAGCTCTCTAGGTAGGGCTGATTTGTCTTGTGACAATTAGTCAAATGTTGTTTCGTAAAGTCCTATCCCCATTTTTCACGTTTACTAAGCATTGACCTCTACCAAGTACCAACAATCTCAATGCACACATAGATTTCTTACCAATATATTTAAATGGCTCAATTATTTTCTGGAATTAATTGCCTCAATATATCTATACTATTATATGAAGCAAACTCCGTTTTCATTAATAAATGACGGTTATTTACACCACAACACCAATTTTTTTGTTATACCGATAATACCCCTAAGTTAGTTTTCATTTTATTTATTTCTTTCTTTCTTCTTTTTTTTTAAATGTAATGTGTTGATTAATATGTATTATTTTTTTATTTACATTTATTTTAAAGCGTGCAATATTATTTTAGATGCACGCAGGGACGGCGTGCCACGATGGCTAGTATATATATATAGTTGTCATGAAATGCACTTTTGGTCCTATAATTTGGGTTATTTAACATTTTTATCACTTAACTAGTTATGATAGCATTTTGATAATGCATCTTTTTAATTTTTATGATTTCAGTTCTTTTTTTTTTTTTGGAGTCTAGTCAAAAATGTTGGAAAAAATGAGCCAACAAGAACAATAGCCCAATTAATGCACATGCATTTTCCCAATGAGAAAGGTGAATCTGGGAAAAGAAAATCTAAAATCACGAAAACTAAATAGATGCAAGTCCAAAATGCCAAAGTAGAAAGTGAAAAAACGAAAACGCTAAATAACCTAAGTTAAGGGATAAAAAATGCATTTAAACCAATTTATAAAATTATGATAGATCGACGTAAATATGAAGCACCGAGCTAGTTTAATTTATGAATATGGCGTTAACTAAATTCATTAGGTAAAAGAGATATCGCATCTATATATATACTATTAACTGAGTGGGAGGCCAGCCCAAATTGGATTTTCTATTGCAATTTATGTTATATCTTCTATTCTATCTCATATATATATATACATATATGCACACTGTATGTATAAAGTTTACGTTATCAATTTTATCTAAGAAAATATTTCATACACATAATATGTATATGAGAAATGAAATAAAGGATGCAACAAGAATTACAATAAAAAATTCAATATCTGGACCGAATGGACCTATAGTAACTACACATTGACTAAAATGACTATATCTTTTTAACTAATTAATTTTATTAACATCTTTTTAGTCACGCATTTAAAATCAATTCATTTTATTAGCTCCGATCAATTATTAATTCATTTTATATTCCTTTCTTTTCATTTACTTATAAATAAGTATAAATAAAAATTTACATTATGCACATATATTGAATTATTATTTTCTTTTTCTTTTGGAAAGGAGATCGCGCTGAGTTAATATTAACAACTGGTTATTATATGAATTCTACACGTTCCAAGCAACTTGAAAGTCTGGCCATAGAATAATGATCAGGTCATCTAACCTTTCGAAAGTTTGAAACTGTAAGGAATTTAATTTAAATCAGTTTACCATTAGAACAATATTTATTATTGTAATTTTTAATAATTTTAATACTATATAGTTTCATAGGGTAAAATACTTTTTTGGTTCCTTAAGATTATGACATTATTTATTTTGGTATCACAACTTAGGTAGGTGGTTGTTTTAGTCCCATAAAACACGTTTTTCAGCTTTTTTGATCCCAACAAATCATGTGCAACTTAGGTAGGTGGTTGTTTTAGACCCATAAAATACATTTTTCAGTTTTTTTGGTCCCAAATGTAGGTGGCTATTTTAGTTCCATAAAACACATTTTTCAGTTTTTTAGACCCAAAATGTCATGTGTTGGGACCAAAAAAGCTAAAAAATGTATTTTATAGGACTAAAATAACTACCTACCTAATTTATGATACCAAAACAAATAATACATTAATTTTAATGGACCAAGAAAGTATTTTACAGTAGTTTCATATATATTATACAGTAGTTGATGAGAAACACAGCAAACCCTATGCACTTCCACCTTGGGATCCAAAACGTTGACGTCTCATAATTGGTCTTAATCCCTACTTTTCTGCACATTTCCAGTCTCTTCTTTTCTCATTTTATTTCACTTTTTTTTTTTAATAAATTTGAGATAAGTCAAATATTGGAAGACATTAATATATGTATGTATGTAATAAAGATGCATATGTTTTAAGTAATGATTGGAAAGTCTTTAATCAGCCACATATATATGTCAAGTGATAAAAAAAACTATTTTGTCTTGATAATAGTCTTCATAAAAAAAACTACCGATAATAACAAAAGGCTCGTAAAAATCATAGCAAACTATTTTGTTATGTTTATTACTGTATATGTGTCACTAATTATTAATAATATTAATTCAAATGCTAATTACTAGTAATTATAGTTTAAATATGAACTTTATCACTATTAACTTGTGAGAGATGTGGTTGAGTGAAAATATTGTTTCGTGGTATTATTAATATAAATGATGGAAAAATTATACTTTTGATTTCATAATGTCGAATGCTTTAATATTGGTTTCTTACTTCTCAAAATAGTAAAAAGTAGTCGCAGAATTTAATAATCCTGTACAAAAAACACTTTGCCTTTAAGTTTTGCATAAAAAGCACGTGGCCATTAACACCCAGAAAAAATGGAGAAAATTATAATTTTAGTCCCTCATTATTAGGGATTTTGCAGTATTGGTCTCATGTTGCGGCCATCAAATCCTTTTTTACCACCAAAGCAACCTCTTTAAAAGTACCGAAAGTCAAGAAAATACAAAGTAAATATTCCTTCGTCTGAAGTATATATCACACATTGAAGTATACGTATACCAACCGTATACAGCAAATACCTCAAATATACACTTAAATTGGGCATGCTTTTATTATGTAGATAATGTATGATAAAATATTAATATAAATAAATTAAATATCCCGAACATGAGCTGCATACATTAATGTATATTGTCTTTGAATTAAAAATACATCTCAACATTTTGTTTTGTCTTTTTCCATGTAATTAATTAAAGTAAAAGTTTTGCAGGATTTTAATTAATTATTCCATATTAAATTCTAAAATATTATTATTAGGATGTGATAAAAGAAATAATGTAACCTAATGTACTTTTGCAGAACATGTTTTTCATGTCTATTTAATCCCCTGCATTTAAAAGAAACATGTCCATGTTTGCAAAGTGCATTACTCTTCGGTATATTAAACTTTATAATATTAATTAGGGTAAATTACATCTACCTTCCCAGAGATTTAGCATAATTAAAAATACCCCCTTGTTGTTTGAGAAATTACAAATACCTCCATGAGGTTTGTAATTTTCAACCAATGGCTCAAAATTGACCATTTTACCCTTGATTTTTTTTTTCTTAAATTATAGAAAAATCAGTCGAGGTAAATTGCATTATTAACTTCTCTATGTAAAAAACTTAAGAAACCTCTCCCTGTGCATTGTAGTCCCAAAAAAATTTAAAAAATTAAATAAAATGTATAAGGACTTTTTGGTCAGTTCACCAATAAAAATGGATGGAAATGGGTTATTTGTTAGACGGTTACAAACCTCAGGGGGCATTTGTAATTTTTCAAACAACGAGTAGGTATTTATAATTATGCCAAACCTCAGGGGATGTAGTAGTAAATTACCCTATTAATTATCATTACTCATTTTGACATTATAAATTCAAATTATTTATTATTTTTAAAAAAAATATATTACCTTCCCCGGTTTTCACGTGGGGTAATAATAACTAGTTAGATAACAATACTAATTTTTTTTGCTTTTTGTCGTTCAAGCTGAATTTCGTTCATACATTCATTTGAAAAAAAGGAAAGAAAAAAAACTTTACCGAAAAATATCCATCGACTTTATATATATAGGCATCTCACAATAAATTAAAATCTAAACAATATTGGAAACTAAAAATAAAAATAAGTTTACTACATGGTTAATTGCAACCTTAAAGGTATAACCCATATAAGGGGAAATAACACTTTTTATCTCATAAATAAGGACCTTTACTTTTGATCTCGTTGGTTACAGCATTATCACTTTTGGTCTCGTAACTTTCAAAAAGTATAGCACATTTCCGTTAGATATTTAACGGAAAAGGCATGTGCTTATCGCATGGTCATTAAGGGCTCAGTCCAAAAACTTAATGACCACATGACAATTTTCATCAATTATCTAAGGAGAATGTGTTATAGGATTAAAAAGTCAGAATTTTGTAATCAATAAAATTAAAAGTGTAAAAACCCTAAAATGACGGAAAGAAGAATGCTATTTTCCCACCATATAACAACCACATGTTTGCACCCAAAATTATATCCGAAATTGATGGTAAGAATGTGAGTGAATATTAATTTGATGAAAACTTTAGTTTTTTCCAAATAAATAAATAGTTGAAAATGTGGCAGTTGGTTCAGCAATAAATGAGGTGAATTCTTGCCAATAAGTAAAGATTTAAAACTTTAAAATCACACTTATTGGAATGGGTTTACTCTTTTGCTCCCGTCCTTTCAGTGTATGATATGGACTGCGGACATATGTGGTAAAAGATAAAAAAAAACAAAAAAAAAAAAGGTCAAGAGGTTTTCATACTTATATTGGCACCATGTTGTAATTAATTTTATTTAAAATTCTTCATGTGACAATCATACATATATAATAGATATATATATATATATATATAGCCATTTCAAACTTCAACTTTCTTGTCAATTTATTATAAAACAAGTTGAACATGAGAGATACATACATGGGGCCCATTGGTATATATATAATAGTTGAACAAGACTTTGGTATATATAGAAAATAATAATAATTTCGTGTATGTAGCATTTGTCAGAATAAAAATTATTGATTCTTCAATAATAGACAAAACAAGGAAATCAAAAGTTGTCCTATTTTTTCTATAGAAAGGGATAGAAGAATTGACATCAATTTTGAACATCACTTCATTGTCCAAATATTATATACATATATATATATATGTGGATATGTACAAATATATATATAGTATATGATTTATTACATTATTCAATAATTTTAAATTCAATGGTTGATTCAATACATCGAGATTCAAAATCAACGATACGTTCAATCTAGATAAAAATTAAAGAAACTACTATAGAAGTAGACATATACTCATATTCGTGGAACTTAAGCCTGCAACCTTTTGATTGTGAGGGTTCAATCTTTCTAATTGAACAAGGCCTCATCGACGAATATGTACAAATATATATATATATATAGGCATATACAATAACGTTTTTGTCAACTTATTTAAATCTGATTCTCGTTCTTTTACCATATACTTTTACCAAGTATTCTGTAAGGATTTTGATTGATTTTTTCTGTTTAAATATCTCCTAGCATTCAAAATTTTACAATAAAATAAGATTTCCAGCAATTAAAGTTCCTGCAATTGTTCCTCATGTTAGATTTTTTTTCATTCCCGCCAAACCAACGGAGCCCTTGTAATTTATTTCCAACTAATAATTTATTTGGACTAATTAAATCTTGTTGAGGATAAGAAGTAAAAGTAAATTAATATAACTTAGTTGATATTCGGCTCATAGACTATTAAGCACATATTTCATAATTTTGTTAAGCAGTAATTACATGATTATATTAATATTTTAATAAATTAAGTAATATATCGATTTAATCAACACATCAATACTAGGAGTGGCAATGGGATGGATCGGGATGAACCCCCGACCCATCCCGTCAGGTTCTTCCCAATCCCAGACCCATCCCACCTCAGACTTTATTATGCTCGGCCCTGCCCTACCCACCCTACTACAAAATCCAAGATTTATCCCAGACTTGGGTGGATTTTATTTTCTAGGATTTGCTACCTGTTCAATCTTCATTTTTTAGACCCAAATCCACCCCATTAGGAGCGGGTTTTCATGGGTGCAGATTCAATTGCCAACTAATCAATATTGTAACTAAGCAAAAAAAATCACAATGAATTCATATAAAAAATAGATAAAATATTCATATAAAGTGACATAAATGCCCACACATCAGATACTACTCAAAACCACATAATTCATAATTTTATTAATTAATACATAATTCGTAACTCAATTATTGAGTTTTGTATCCAACATGGAAGCAACATATTGCTTAATCTAAGTAGCATCCAAGTGTGCTGACAATAGCAGATAAATATATAAAAAACTTTCGAAAAACGAAAATCTGGAAGGAAGGATAAAAAATGCTCTCTAACCCCTCTGTTCTCCTTTCTCCTTCCAAGTTACCGCCAGCTAAGCCACCAGATGGAAGATCCGATCTTAGGCCGAAACCCATGGACTCTACTGCAAATACAAGATCGTTGAGTACCCATTGCTAAAGAATGGGAAAGATATTTCCCCAAATCATCCACCAAAGCATAACTTTACTCCTTGTTCAACTATGGAGGTTGCAAAAGAAAAAACAAATAGCAATGAACAAGCACATATCTCTCATGTGCATCAATTTGGAAGTTTCCTATTCCTACAAGAGCAAATTGATCCAGGCTTCGCAGCATAAATATTTCCCAACTTGGTTAAATAATTTTGATGAGGAAGATAGTGAACAAATTCAGTTTCAAACAGAAATAGCCATGACGGACGCACCCCAATACACTCCTCAACGAGAAAAACTAGAAGAGATCAGAAGACCTTGGAAGAAAGCACTCATAGTTCAAACTGTGGGCCTGCAATTTTCTATTCTAAATTTTGATGTTCATCTAAGAAGGATATGGAAGACTCAAGACAATATTCATCTAACAGAATTGAGAAAAGGCTATTAAATAATCAAAACCCAAAATCCTGAAGACTATTTCATAGCTTTGGGGGAGGCCCCTGGTTCTTTCAGAACAGATACATAGCAGTTTAACAGTGGAGACCCGATTTTGTTCCATCAACAGCAACAAATAACAAAATGGTTACTTGGATTCAATTGCCAGAACTCCCTATAGAATACTACGACTTCCAGACGTTGTTTGAAATTGCAAAGATTTTAGGCAGACCGATTAAAGTGGATTCTTATACGAATGCATTCTCCAAAGGTAGGTACGCCATAATATTTATAAAATTGATATCAGAAAGAAACTTCCACCATATATACTTATAGGCTACAGAAAACAGAAAATAAGCTATGAACTAAAGTCCCCTTTCTGCTTCAATTGTGGATTAATTGGCCATTTACAAGAACTCTGCCCCGATAGAGCCTGAGCAGCACCCAACACAGAAAAGAGCGACAGTGATATAACAGAAAATGGGAAGAATGAGGATTGGATTATTATTCAATCCAGACCAAGAAGGAAACATCACCCTAACGCACTACAACACGAAGCCGCGAAAGCTCATCTTCAGTCAAAAAACATAAACCGACAACAGAGCGCTGGATATCAGGAAAAGCCGAACATAGATCACCAACCAAGTTCTCAAAGAAGATTTAAAAATAAAATTTGGATGGTTAAGGAAAAAAGAACTGATGATCAACTATTAAGAAGCCATCATTTCAAGATCGAAATAACACGGCAGACCAATGGAAGGAAAGGAACTTTCACAAGGAACAAGGTGAATTGATGAATGTAGATGAAGAGTCGCCCAACTTTCCTACGTCAGCCCTAAACTACAACAAATCTTTGGCATATGAGGATTCTCGTCGGACACACGTGGACAAAGAAATTGGGCGGTGTATGAACACATGGGATTCCAAAGCAGATAACCACTCAGCAATACCAACCACAGTTAAAGCCACTTGTTTCGACAACTCAACCATGGTTCGATCCCTGCAGAATGAAGGGACTGATCATGGTTTTCAGATCAACTCTACCACAGTTTCAACAACCTAGATTCAAGATAATGACCATGGTTTAAGGACAAACCTTACCACAGTAGTTTCAACTACCCAGTGCTAAGCTGCTGACCATGGTCATCAGGACAACCAACTCAACAGTAATCATTGTGAGTCTGGGAACTTGAGCTCTAATTCAACCATAGTTATTACCAACATGAGTCTTGAGTCCAAAATGGAGGGTATTAAAGAATCAATAGAAAAAGAAAACTATTCGGCTTCATTCCAATCGAACATTACAAATCCTGCAAAGAATCCCAAAGGAAATGGCTCCAACCCCCATCAACCAGAACATCTCTACCAATGCTATCGCCAACACTCTCCAAAACAACAATCCACCACCTAACAACAATCCACTCCCCAACTTTTCTCAACCACCAAACCCTTCATTATCTCTGAACCTTTCACATTCACAACCTCCCACATCAGCACAGAACCCTTTCCAAAACAATGCACCTCAACACCCTCAACCAAACCATCATCCACTACTTAACCACAACACAAACTTCATGAGAAATGGTCGTCAAATGAACCCCATGAACACGGCTCCCCTGAATCCGATACATCATTTCCCCCAGGGTTTGAACCCCTCATTGAATTCCAGTCAGAATGTTCAAGAGCAGTTAGTAGGGTAAGAAGAAGGTGCAGAGGAAAACATGCACAATCAGGCTCACGTAAGGACTCGAAACAACATGATCACACTCGGGCAACACGAATTTCTGATTCAACCATATCACATGTCCTCGCACCTCTTCATCAACCCTTCACTTTCTCCAAGGGTTATAGTGGAAGTCAGCCAGGAACGAGAGTCATTCGCCAGAGAACGAGAGATTCAATACAGAGTCCTGGCATTACCCATCTCAAACGGCCTGCCTCTCCACCATCCCACCATAACGCTGTTGCGATAGTGAGGGCTGCCATGCAAAATGGATTCACGTCCCAAATCTCTCCCCAACCAGACTATTTAATGAAGGTGCTTGTATGGAACTGTAGAGGGGCAGCTAGAAATGAGTTCATTCCAGTGGCTAGATCTCTGATCGCCAGGTACAATCCTCAAGTTTTTGTGGTACTCGAAACTCGCATGCAAGCAGATCGGTCGCCTCCAGTGTTCAGACAACTTCATTCTGATAGATCTGTGATCTCCTTCTCCATTGGGCTATCCGGCGGCATTTGGGTTTTATGGAAAACTCATCAACTCACTTTGCACCAGGTCCACACATCCCCCAGGATGATCCATATGGAAGTTTCTTTGATAGATGGTATCCAACCATTTTTGTTAAGCACAGCCTACAATCAACCGCAACATCACCTTCAAAATCAGGTTTGGGCTGAACTTTGCTCGTTATCATCTATTATTAACATGCAATGGGTGGTTTTAGGAGATTTTAATAATATCTTGCACCCTTATGAGAAGATTGGAGGAAAGGGCTTTAACAGAAATAGTAGTAGGAAATTCCAAGAATGCAATTGATTATTGCAAACTAATTGATCTTGGCTACACGGGACATAGTTTTACTTGGAGCAACCGTAGATTTGGGTCAGCTTTTATTTGTGAAAGATTAGATAGAGTTTTTGCCTCGGAAGATTGGCTTTTATCCCATCCTCATGCAAAAGTTTTCCACGTTGCATGTAATTCCTCTGATCATTCTCCTATTTTGCTTGATCTTACAGTTCACATGAACGAAAACCTAAAGTATTCAGATTTGAGAACGCATGGACCATGCATAATTCTTTCCAGAATTTTATACAAGGGATTTGGGATAAGAATTATAGTACGTCTGTCATTGCTAATTTTAGGATTAAATATGACATCATGGTTAAGGAAATTGGTTGGTGGAAAAAATTTATTTTTGGGAATACAAACCAAAAAATACGAACAGCCGAAAAAATCCTGAGGGATATTGTTGTTCACCCAAACAATCAGCTTTTAAGCCAAGAACTACAACTTAGGCAAGAAATCACTTCACTCCTTAGGATTAAAGAAGAGTATTGGGCTCAAAGAGCACATACAAAATGGAGACTTGAAGGAGATGATAACACTAAATACTTTCATGCTTATGCTAATAACATGAGAAGAATTAACTATATAAATGGTTTAAAAGATGAAAATGGAAACTGGGTGTACTCTAATAAAGAAATCCTTCAAACTGGAGTCAATTTCTTTAGTGCATTGCATAAGTCTAACGAAAATAGTAATATCCAGTTCCCTAACTTTGATAATGAAGTTATTTCTAAAGATGATAAATGCATGCTAAATGAGGATATCTCAGAGAAAGAGATTTGGAATGCAGTGTATAGAATAGGTATCACAAAACCCCGATGGTCTAAACAGTTTATTTTACCAAAAATATTGGGACTCCATAAAAAATACCATTATACCTATTGTTAAAGAATTCTTTGCTTCTGGGAATTTGGGGAAAGATATTAACTCTACTAGAATTATTCTAATCCCTAAAAAACCAAACCCTCATTGCATGCAACATTTCAGGCCAATTAGTTTGTGTAATGTTTCCTATAAGATTATTGCGAATATTCTTGTTAATAGAATTAGAGGAATTCTTCCTAACATTATTTCTCCTTATCAAAACGCTTTTGTTCCTAGGAGATTTATCGGGGATAACACTATTATGGCACATGAATTATTACATACTATGAAATCAAAAAAGTGCAAGCAATCAATGCTTTATGGCTATTAAACTTGATTTGGAAAAAGCATATGACAAATTAGAATGGCCTTTTATTAGAGCTACCTTGCAAAAATTTAATTTTCCCTCCAACTTTATAGATAAAATAATGACTTGTGTTACATCAGTCTCCTTTACTTTAAACATCAATGGTAATATTTCGCATGAATGGTCTCCTACTAGGGGTATTAGACAAGGGGATCCATTATCACCGTATCTTTCTATTATGTGTATGGATATGCTTATTAGGAAAATACTATACCATATGAACAGTGGCAACATTGAAGGCCTCCATCCAAAAACCGATGGCCCTATGATCCCCATTCTTTGTTTTGCGGATGATTGTCTTCTATTCATCAAAGCTAATCACAAGAACACGATTAACATTAAGAAATGCTTGAATGAGTTTGCTGTTGAAGCCGGACAAAACATTTGCTGGGATAAATCCAAAATTATTTTTTCCCTTAATACACCCAGAATGAGGCAGATGGATATCCTCAGATCTTTAAACTTGGCTAGAGCACTTAGGAAAGAAAAATATCTTGGATTACCTCTTCTGACAGGAAGATTTAATAAGGAGAGTTTCTCATATTTGCTTGATAAGATTCAATCTAAAATTTCCACTTGGTATAACAAATATTTATCTTATGCAGGAAGAGTCATATTGATCAAGCATGTTCTCAATACTATTCCCCGATATGCTATGAGTTCTTTTAAACTTCCCTTAGGTAATTTGGATCAAATTGAGAAGTTATGTAAGAAGTTCCTTTGGAATGCTTCGAATTCTAGCAACAAAAAGAGCCTTGTTAAATGGGATATTGTCTGTCTTCCAAAACAATATGGGGGCTTAGGAATAAGGAAACTAAGGTTACTGAATGAATCTAACATGATCAAACTTGCATGGAGATTAACTGAAAATTCAAATTCTCTTTGGGCACAAGTAATCAAAAGCAAATATTTTCCCTTGACTGACTATTTACATGCAGAAGTTAAAACACATTATAGCTGGGTATGGAAAAACATCCATAAGGTGAAACCTTTAATCCTTGAAGCTTCCTTTAGGTGTGTAGGTAATGGATGTAATATTAATTTTTGGCATCATAAATGGATAGGACCTTTTAAACTAGCTGATATGGTAGAGTATATTCCGTTGGAATATAAAGATCTTAAAGTTAGCTCTTTTATTAATAAGTCTACTAATTCTTGGAACTTAGAGCTTATTCGTAGGATGGTCCCTTCTCACATTGTTGATCTCGTTCTTAATATACCTATCCCGACTATTCCAATAGAAGATAAGAGACTTTGGGGTTGGTTCAATAATGGAGTTTTCAACTTGAAAAGTGCTTATAATTGGCTTAGCTCTAAATGCATGCAAACGATAGGACCTCTATTACCCTGGAAGGCTATTTGGGACACTCATACCTTGCCTAGAATAAAATTCTTTGTATGGCTTGTTGGCCACAATGCAATCCCTACAGCAGAATATCTATGGCAACACCACAGAATCTCTAGTCCTTTGTGCACTCTTTGCAGGACAGAGAATGAAAGCTACGAACATATCTTTTTTAAATGTCCACACTTCTCTAGTACTTCTCTCATTCTGCCAAAAATTAGCTTTACTAACACCAATCTTCTATTGATGTTTTACAACCTTAAGCTTACTCCCTCTCTCAGCTTTTGTTGATTCACTATCTCTGGAATATATGGAAGCAAAGGAATGAAGCTCTCTTTTCTAATAAACCTATTAATTTGCTTCACTTACATAAAAATACTATCTCACTGACTCGGCTACGTAACAAAAGTAACCCACAGCATGTGAAACAAAAAATTCAGTGTGGCATTAAGTGGGTTCCACCCCCGCCAAACTGGTTTAAACTCAATACAGATGGTTCGTCCAAAGGAAACCCGGGGTATGCTGGAATCGGGGGCATCATTAGGGACTCGGAGGGAAACCACATTAGCAGCTTCGCTAAGAACATTGGACTTGGCACGAACAATACAACAGAGATTTGGGCAATCTGGATAGGTTTGCAAGTTGTATCTGCACAGGAGATTCACAACCTTATTATAGAAACCGACTCCTTATTCGCTTTTTCGTGTTTTAACAGGAAGCAAGCTCCTCCGTCCAAAACCCTGGTGAACATGCTGCAAGAGTGCTGGAAGATCTTGACTAAATTCACTTCGGTGAAACTGAGCTTCTGTTACATAGAAGGCAACCGAATTGCGATCTTTTTGGCGCACCTTGGTGCTACTAAAATGCTTGATGGATATTTTGATGTTGTCCCCCCTTTTGTAGCTGATATG
Source organism: Sesamum alatum (assembly GCA_034509735.1). Classification (NCBI taxonomy): domain Eukaryota; kingdom Viridiplantae; phylum Streptophyta; class Magnoliopsida; order Lamiales; family Pedaliaceae; genus Sesamum; species Sesamum alatum. The sequence continues at coordinate 4,284,009 of JACGWO010000001.1, forward strand.
TTGAGTGAGGATATGTTTGTTGTATCAGCTAGGTTGCTAAACAATTTTTGTACGAAGACTCTTACTCTTGCTTAATATTATTAATGTCGTTTTGTCAAAAAAAAAAAAAAAAATAGCATCCAAGTCCTGATTAGGTCCAAAAATACTTTCTATACGTGCTAAGTATTTTATTCATTTCAAAAATTTATTATAAATTATATATATAACCAAATATTTTGTATGCTTACCTAATTTCATCCACAAAATTGTAACATAATCCAAGCTGACTTTTATTGCCCTAAGAGGTATCCCTAGATTTAGGCAATGTTTACACCAATTAATTTTTAATTGATAATATACTGTTTAATTATTTATATAAGTCTAACGAGTCATATACTTATAATTAATTAAAATATATACACCATAATGGAAGCAACAACTTTTTCAATAAAATAAATTAAATATGGTCCGGCACTTAATACATATATATATATATATATATATATATAGAGTCATAAACATTAATTAAGACTTTGAGCTAGATTCTTGGCAATTTAATTAATTAAGCTGAGTGATGGTGTTATTATATTAAAAAAGGTCAATGGTTTTCATGGAGATTGATGATTAAATATTTTCTGGAGTATTCTCTAATTCCCAATATTTTTGGGTCTTTCATAAAATTAAATATATTATTAATTAAATATTTCTGTGTAATATTTTTGCTAGGTTATTAGTATTTATATTTTGGATAAATTATATCCACACCTTGTGATGTAACATCTAATTACACAAATATTGTCATCATTTGTTATATTACAAGTACACTTGTAATTGTAATTATAAATTACACCAAACGGCAAAATTTACAAGTAGGGTAAATCTAAGGCACCGCTCAGAGAATGTACTTGTAGTTTTGCTAAGTGTAAGGGATATTTATGTAATTAAATCTAACTCTGGGAGTGTCGATCGATGTAATTTCGCCTTATAATTTTTTCACTTAAAATAATTATTTTTAAAAGAAACAAAAATATTAAAATAGGATAAGATAGTGTTTTGTAATTTGAGATAGAACTGATAATTATATTATTACATTAATATTGAATACATCTATTCATCAATACATCAATATAACTAAGAAATATGAAATAACAAATTACAATAAACTCGTAACAAATTACAATGACCATGGTTTGAAAATCATGGTAAAACAATATATTCACCACAATCAAACAAAATCGACACAAAAAATTAAATTTTTTTTATCACGATTAATGAACATTTGTCGTGATTTAAACTATAGCCAAAAACATTTGCTATCACTACAAAAAAACTCAATTTATTGCGATGGATTTTTGGGACGGCCTTACATAGTTTAAAAATCTGTTGGAATTTCTGACGGATTTGTAACGAATTTTGCTACTTTTCAACGTATTTCAAGTGACAGATGGAGGGCTTGCCATTTTCGTTAGGAAAAAGGAATAATCCTCCCAAAATCCATCGAAAAAGAAGATGGAAAAAAGTATCCCTCGCTAACCATCGAAAAATTAGTTGGAATTTTTTTGGTTAATTATTTGAGACGATATTTTTTGATGGAAACAACTACGTCCGAAATTTTTAACGATTATATTATAACGACTTTATGTTGTCTCTAAACCCATTAAAAATCCATTATAAAAAAAAAACTCTATAAGTGCGAGTGCACCCTCTCATTTGTGTTTCCACTCTCTTGTTCCGACATATCAAATTAAGTTTTCAAAATTGTATATATATATATATATATCAACCTTAAAAAAAATTATATTAGATATATATAAATATCGATTTCGAGCGGTCTAGAATTTGCTATCGATCATTCTATTCTGAAAAATTGAGGTTAATAGCCGTTGTGAAGCCGTAGTTAATTAGTATTTGTCACAGTACTTCTCACTTTTAATCATAATAATTAGCCATTATCAAAAATATTATTTTTCTCAATGAGACTATTATTTTCTTGATTTTGTCATATCATTGACAAAGGTTTTCTATTTTTATTTTTTCTTAAGTATATTTTTAGGTTTGGTGTTTACTTGTTTTTGGGACAAGTATTAATTAATGTAATTGATTTCATTAAAATTAGTAACCACTTGCTAAGTAAGATCTATTTAGTTATAAGTGTGCCACCAAAACAACTACACTCACACATAGAGGATGCCATGTTTATGTATATTAATTAATCACAATCAAGAACTAATTAATTATACTAAAAATAAATACTTAATTATCTACACGTTGTGCTCCATAACCCTAAACTTCAACTCTTCGTAATTTTATTTTCGTCTTTTAAAAAAAAAAAAAAGGTAAAAGTCAGGAGAGACTGTAAATGCAACAACTCTCTCTAAACATTATTATAGGAGTGTTCAATAATCCTACTATCACTACCAAAAAAATAAAATATTTCCTACACTAAAATCACCCCAACTTAAAAGTAATTGTAAATCGATATTATCTATTATCGTCAAACAAAACTGGTGTGAAGGCCCTGTTTATTTGTGTTTTTATTTTAGTTTTCAATTTTTGAAATAATAATTAAAATGAAAACATATTTGTTTATATGTATTCACATTGAAAGTATATTGATTTGACACCATAGTTTAATATAAAACACAATCTTATTAACCAATCCAAATATATTTTCATTTCATACGAAAACTCATACAAAATTGAAAATGCATATTTTCCAATCAAAACTGAAAATTGTAAATGAAAACACAGACAAAGGCCCTTAAGTTTTGACAACGGTGAATCACCATTTGTCATGATTTTATCTATGACCAAAACACATGCCATGCTTTTTTAGTTATACTAATATGTTGGCCTTATTGATAGAAACAACGGCTAATAGCCGTTGTCGTTGTGTGATTGTGGCCCATTAGTATTCGCCAAAATTTTTTACTTTTAATCGTAATAATTAACCATAAGAAAAATCATATTTCTTCTAGTGAATGTTTTACTTGATGTCAATGAGGCCTAGTTTAGTTGACGAAACTGAAGCACCATGATTACTTGATCATGGGTTCGATTCCCATTAACATGTGTGTATATCTACTTTAATAGTAGTTGTTTGTCTACTGAAATAATAGTTATTGATTAGTTATACATATTTAATATTGATAATTAATGTATATTAATAGTTAATTATTGAAATTAGTAACAGTAACTTATTCACTGTGAAAATAAAAGACAAGTCCATTTAAAGGTCAAAACTAAACGTACAAGATATGCACAACATATAGTCCATGTTTTTATATCTCATAATTAAAAAAATGAAAATAGAAAAACACTAAATCCACCATATTCAAAATATTTATTTATATGGGTTTGGATTCAAATTTGGGTCTGTTATAAAAAAATTAGGTTTGAATCTGAATATTATCCGTCCATTGACAGATCTAAATGCAAAATTGTTCAAAATGCATAGATAAGCATATTAATTAAAAGAATTTGCACATTGCGACGACCATGTAATTAACAAATATTTCATCTTTCAGAAGTTTGTGAATGAGTCAATTTATGAGAAAAAATACTTAGACTTTTCAAAGTATTTTAATCCTTAATAAAATGTACCTTGTTTAAAATAAAGGCTAGTTGTTTACTGATTTCAATCTTAATGTGGCTCATATAACCGTATGGATTCACTACATTATCTAACAATTTGGACTGCACGCTACCAAAGTCAAAAATATTAAATTTGTTCAACACATCAATAAAATTTCTATTTTTAACAGCTATATCAATATTTGCATATCATTATCAATGTCAATAATATTTGTAATAATTGCGAATATTGTTTTCCAATATACAAACGACTATTGTTAAAGTAGATTAATATCGATCATGATGTTAGAATTTGGGGTTTCAATTTCGCCAACTAAGAGAGTGTTTGGCTATATTTAAAATATTTTATATTATAAGATATTTTAAAAGCTTAATGTTAAACCTTATTTTAAAATAAGTTTTTAAAGTGTTTAGATAAATTAAATGTCAGAGCTTATAAAATGTTAGAGTGGTTGACAAAATATACTCTTCACATTGCGATAATAACAAAAAAAACAAATATCATGCTATTAGAATTTAAAATCATATAAACAATTTTTTGGCTTTTAGGAAAAAAAAACATCAATTACATGAAGAGTAAAAGTGAAATGCTAATAAAATTATAAAATTAATTTTGTCGATCAGATGTTAATTAAGATTAAAGAACTTAAAAGATCTTATAAAAAAGATGGGTTGAGTTTACTTTATTTATTTAAAAAAAAAAGAGTTTAAACATCTTATTTTTAGATTTTATATGCTCTTTAAATATATATATATATATCAAACAACTTCATAAAGTTTATAAACTCTCGGAAAAAATTGTTTTCTGTCCCGTATGTTAGGATTTTTTTCAATTTATTCTCATTTGTTATGATTTTCTCACATTACATTCCATAAGTTGAAAATTTTCTCAATTTTTACTCCCCACGTACATTTTCTATCCAATAATTAACAGAAAATATACAACAATACATGTGAGACTGCTAATGACTCCTTTAATTATTGGATGGAAAATACATGTAAGGACTAAAATTGAGACAAAATTCAACTTATGAAATGCAATGTGAGAAATTCGTAACAAATGGGACTAAATTGAAAAGACTCTAATATATGAGATCAAAAATATAATTTTTCCTAAACTCTCAAATATCATAAAAATATTTTGAAAAACTTATAAGCTCACCAAAATACCCTGTAAATTAGGCCTCTTTGATATAGAAAAAATAAAATTAAGATGGCAATGACAACATCATGGTGTTATATTGATTAAGATAAATTAAGTTTGAAGTTGAATTTCATCTTCAATTTGATTTTACTTTTTTCATAATATTGACTTTCCATATTATCAAAGTACTAACACTTAATATAATATATGTACGGTATGTCAATTTGTATTTTTTTAAAGTAAATTGACAGATCATTACAGTACAATTTCAATTCGAATTATAAATAACAGAAAAATATCAGACATTTACTTTATAATTTTAATCTCAACTAGTTATTAAAAACTAAAGAGACGTGACACCAAAAAAAATATCTTTCTTTTTTAAAAGGATTAGTAAAAATCATTATTTCATGTAAAATTCACAAATAGAAATTATATATAAGGGTAAATTACATTGAATTTTCCTCATATTTGATTACAAATACTTTTTTATTATTTGAAAAATTATCGGATACCCACGTAATTATGTAACTTCTGCACGATAGTTAAGATGGAAATGCCAATTTTATATTTGCTGAAATCTTAACTTTTTCTTAAAAAAATTGATAAAATATATAAAAAAGTATGATGTTGGACAGACGTTATTATAAAAAAAATGTAAAAACCTAGTACTTGACGAACGGTATTATATTAAAAATATGTACAATTATATTTTAGGATTTCAAAGGGTATTTTAGACAACTCAATACAAAATTTGGATGAAACACTAGCGGAAGCTAATGGAATGTGTCAATTATTGGATGGACAACAGACATTATTATCAAGGAGAATAGATAATTTCTCAAACAAAAAGGAGTATTTATAATTGTATGAAATCTTAGGGGAATTGGACGTAATTTACCTTATATATCTATATTATTATAAATAAAAAAAAAACTTTGTGGTACCAATTTTTGAGTACTCATATTTATCTTTTAATTCATTTATTCTCTTAAGAAAATAGTCAGAATAGTAATTTCAATAATTTTTAATAATCTTACAATTACAATTTTTTTTTCTTTCAACCCACTACTCCACGTTTCTCTCTCACCTTACTTCTCGATATTCTTCTCCTCATAAAATTCCAGAGTTTTAATAAACCTATAATTATAATTTATCTTTTTCTCTCACATCTCATCCACGTTTTATTTTTCTCAGACATTTTTTTCTCTTTTCCTCACACCACATTTATTTTTTTTCATAATTTTTTTTGCTGTTCATTTCACAGCATAATTCTTGTTTTATATGCTTACAGGAATTGCGTGCGTGCAGCGACGACCACTAATTTATAAATTCAAACACTTTAAAAAGATTTGTCGTTTCCAAAAACTAAATGGGCCTGGATGTTCTGGCCCAATCTAATTATTATGGGCTAATCGGACTCGATCCAGAGCAGTAACGCATTCATCGGGAACTGAAATGGACAGCATATCAAGAAATAACAGAAAGCAGAAAGAAGAGCACAAATGCAGAAACTAAAATCTCTCTAAATCCTCGCATCTGATCTAACTAAATATACCCTCCATTTCTCGGAGGTTTTTGTGCTTGAATTTAACACTGTAGTGAATTTTGTGTAGAACAGGAGAATCATGAGTGGTTTATTGGCTTTCCGCCATGTGAAGAACAAAGGGAGCCAACGCCTTTCTTTGAGTTGGTTTAGCTCTTCTGGTTTTTCAAGGTAACTTGATGAACTGCGCTTTCGTGAAGGTTTTTGGATGTGGGTTTTGGATTTTTGGTTAAAAGGTTGAATCTTTTGTGTTTTGATTGCGTGGTAGTGAAGGATTGGAAGAATTGTGCTGTCAGGATAATTTGATGATCGGTTTTGCTTTAGTGTTTTGGGTTTCTGTAAGTGAATTTTCGATCTGTTTGCAGCTCAGTATTTGAATCAAAATCAATCTTGAATGAGAATATAAGTGAGACTTTGGTAGAAGAATGATTGTACGGAATTTATCATGTCTCGAAAATTTGGGAAGCAGTGATCATCTTATGTCAGCTCTCATGTTATACTGCAATTTCAGTTGTGTTGAGTTTTTCTGATTCTTCTGATTTGAATGTGTCTGGTAGAAGGAAAAGAGGATGAAAGGATGATGGTTCTTGGTTTAAGTGGGAGAACATATCCCATGTATATTCGTGATCAGTCCTTGTTAGTAGGTTCATTGTCCTTGCGTAAAATTTTCCACGTCTTGTGTGTAATGCAGATTTCTTCATTCTTTACCTTTTGCGACGGTGAATGCAGAGGAAGTATCAGGATCTAAGCCAGCCGAAGTGCTAAACTTGGGTACATAACACAACTCTTGGAGCAAGTCTTGTTTATTTATGAATAGAAATTTAGTTCAATTGACGACACCAAAATACAATACGTAAGAACATGGCCTATTTATCCGAAATAATGCTCTCAATCGCTATTTATCCGAAACTTATGTAGTAGAAAATGGCCTAAGTCAGTTGTGTTGTAATGAGGTCACTACATGATACTCAATGTAAACGAGAGTATCGAATTTATATCTATTGCTGGTTTTGCCTTATATAAAAATAATAGCAATAATGTTCTGCTTCTTGTCTTTTTCAGTGCAGGGTAAGTGGACAAGATCCTCTAGTTGGAATACCATTCCGGACCCATTAAATGGTGAATCGTTTATTAAAGTTTCAGAAGTAGATGAAAAGGGAATACAGGTACGTCCCATGTAGTTGCGTTACTTTTATATTACTCTGAATAAGTGAGTGATGCATTTAGGCATCGGCTTCCGCTTCCCTTCTTAGGAACATTGTTCTAGCGGGGAAGCATCTACCTCAAACATGTTTTAACAAGTCAAATTTATGCAGCCTTTTGTGGAGAGCTTGTCCAAGTGCCCTAAACATGGTTTGCACAATCCATTTAAAGCACCAGAAAGGTTATTGTTAGCTTATTTACATTTTTGGGAAACTTTTTGGCTCCTTTTCCTTTTTGTTGAGATCTTATGGACTTTTTTCCCAAGTCTTCACTTTTTGTAGATGCCAATTAGATTTTGTGATCTCCTAGTTGTTTAATAGCTCTAGAAATGTGCAAATTTCGCAGGTACCTCATGCTTGGGGACGTATCAATGAAAGCAGCGCACAAGCTTTCCCTGCCTGAGGTGAACTCTTATATTGAACAAGATCTTGAGTCGATAGCAAACTAAACATTATGCAATGTAGTAAAGATCATTATTTGTTTCCTGCTTCTAGGTTTCTGACTTCTTTGCCAAGTTGATACAAAGAGTGAGCCCAAAGAGTTACGAACAGGCTTTTGCTGAAGTTTATGTCACTCAGAAGTTCCTAGAGAACTTCTGTGGTGATCAGGTAATTGGCTATTCAAATCCTACATTGCACAAAGTAAAAGAAGCAAAGAGGAGTAGAGTATGATTAGTTACACCACTGTAATTCATCGGGTCTTGGCTGAAATTTTTTAGTACTTAATCAGATAAATTGCATGTAAGTTCCTGCATCTGCTAATATGACTCCTGTCTAACTTCTGAAAATATTTATTCTGTTGTTTTATCCCTTATAAATGATTAGTAAGAATCGAATAAGAGAAGAGTGCCTCAAAACTTTTCGTGCGAATTCTAAATAATAGCTCTATCATTGTCTCATATTTCAAATATGTAATAGTTTCTTTGTCTCAATTCATTTGGCAGGTTCGTTTCCTTGCTAGGTCATTTGCAGTACCCGGAAATCATCTTGGTCAGCAGAGCCATGGTTTTAGGTGGCCTTATGGACCAGTAAGTTGATATTTATGAAAGCATATATTTGTGACATTAGATTCACCAAGAATAAATGGGGAAACTTATGCATATTGTATAGATATAATCATATGATATATTATTAGATTCACCAGTAAGTTGATATTTTCAAATAATTGTTTTGAGATCTAATATTTGGAATATGGGTGAAAAATGAGACGAACCAACCTGATTTATGTCAACAATATGGGTGTCAAATGAGTCAAGCTGGCTCAACTAAAGGTCATCTCGAGCTCAAGCTTGAGTCCAGCTTACTACTCTGTTCCAAAGCTAGCAAGCTTTTTATCAAGTTCTGACTCATCTTCTCTTAGAAAATCAACTCATTGAGCTAGAGCTCAAAATCATGAGCTCAAGCTTGTACCTTGAAATTATGTCGAGCTAGACTTATTTACATCCCTAGTCAGTAATATAATTACCTTCGAAGTTCTTGGAGGCCTCTTCCTTGAAAACTCACTTTGTGATATTCTTTTTCTTATGAATTAAGCTGCCAAGTGACTTTTTCTTTTTATATAGGTTGCAATTATCACTCCTTTCAATTTCCCTTTGGAGATTCCAGTGCTTCAGCTGATGGGTGCGCTTTATATGGGGAACAAGCCACTTCTTAAAGTTGATAGCAAGGTAAGGTTTTGAACACGTGATTGTAAATGGTACAATCTCCACTTCTTGGAGGAGAAACGGAAATTTGTAGACTTATTGTTTATACTGCTTGCCATGTGCCTAATTCTAACTTCCGTTTCTATGAGTGCTCGTGCTTCTGTACAAGCTACAATTACTTAAACTATTAATTTGTTATGTTTCTGATGCTCATAGGTCTGCATAGTAATGGAACAAATGCTCCGACTACTCCATGATTGCGGGTTGCCTGTGGAGGATGTTGACTTCATAAATTCTGATGGGAAGACGATGAACAAAATTCTTTTGGAGGTTAGTTCTTCATAAGCAAGTTTAGTACTCGTCCTTGTGCTGGTGGTGCACAATATTAACTTCACAGCCTTTATGAGCATGAAACGTGTTCAAACTTTTATATTGTATCACAGGGGAAACCACGCATGACGCTCTTCACTGGCAGTTCGAGAGTCGCGGAGAAACTGGCTGGTGACTTGAAGGGTCGTATCAAACTGGAAGATGCCGGGTTCGACTGGAAGATCCTTGGCCCGGATGTCCAGGAGGTTTAATAACATTCACCTTTCGTAGTTGCAAGATACTGTGTTTTGTTATCTTCAGAATGTATTACGAGTTTGTGCGTAGCTATACAATTCATTTGTTTGATTTATCGTAGGAGGACTATGTTGCTTGGGTTTGTGATCAAGATGCTTATGCATGCAGTGGCCAAAAGTGCTCGGCACAGTCGCTGCTATTCATGCATGAGGTACGCTTTGCGGAGTCTTGTGTTTATGATTCTCGTAGATTCCTAACCATTTAGTTGCTGAGGTAATGCGTCTTTTCTATCTCCGGATTTGTTGTTGAACTTGAAATCTGGAGCTGCCTGTAAGTAGGTTTTTTTTCTCAAAAATTGATGACGTTTACCTTTTCCGCCTCCCTAATATTTATTTATGCTTCTGCAGAACTGGAGTAAAAGCTCGCTCGTAAATAAGTTGACTAGTCTTGCTGCTAGACGGAAGCTCGATGATCTGACTGTTGGCCCTGTTCTTACCGTAAGTCTCTGCCTCCCTCTCCCCCTCCGCCCCCTCTCTCTCTTTATTTCTTGCCCTCACACACGGCAAAAACATATGATTATTCTCTCGAGTATGATTTACAGATTCCGTCTCCTATTTCCCGAAACTATTTATGAATATAACATCTTTGATTCTTTTTTTCTTTTCTTTTTCTCCTTTCGCCAACAGTTTACAACCGACGCAATGCTTGATCACATGAACAAATTGCTTCAAATAAAAGGATCGAAGCTTCTTTTTGGCGGTGAACCTTTACAAAATCACTCTATTCCTGCTGTATATGGTGCCATTAAACCTACTGCCGTCTTCGTTCCACTTGAAGAAATATTGAAGGAGAATAATTATGAACTGGTAACGAAAGAAATCTTCGGCCCTTTCCAGGTACATTACAGTCCTGATATTAGAATTCTTTAGCATCAATCTACAAAGATATATAGTTGCTCGTCAGATCTTAATTCTTGTTGGTACATGTGATTTTCCAGATTGTCACGGAATACAAACACGACCAGCTTCCGTTGGTACTGGACACGCTCGAAAGAATGCATGCGCATTTAACAGCTGCAGTGGTTTCAAATGACCTTTTGTTCCAACAAGTAAGTAAACCTACTGAATAGTTTTATCTTCTACAAGTTCGATTTCTTCCTCTCCTATTACTTCCTCCGTTGCAAGTAGACTTGCTTAGTATCTAGACGGCATTAGTAGTTCGAAGTCAGTAATATATCGCTTCACACAAGATCATACAGATAGTAGTGTGTCGCTCCGTCAACATTTTAAAATTTTAGGGTAAATTACATTGACAGCCCCTCATGTTAGATCTAAATACACAAGCACTTCCAATCTTTTGTAAAATTACAAGTACATTCCTTGAGGTTGTAGTTGTAATTACAAAGTATAACCCCTAATTACAAAGTATAAAGGGCACAGAGTGTTTGTGTGATTAGGCCTAATTTCTCCGAAAATTTTAATACTTGAACATTCTAATCCTCGTATATTTGGTATTCCTAAGGTGGGGGTTAGTTTCACATCACCTTAGTTAGCGATACCTGTTGTGTGTGTGTGTGTGTGTGTGTTTCTCCTGATTTTTAACCTCAGGGGGTGTTCAATGTAATTTACCCTATTTCTAAATACGTTAATTAAAATATCAAAATTTGCAGGAGATTATCGGAAACTCAGTCAACGGAACCACTTATGCCGGGTTGAGAGCAAGAACAACGGGAGCTCCACAAAATCACTGGTACGTAAAAAGCAAAAAACTACGTATATATTTTCGGGTTCTAAATTGATATTTATCTTGATAAAAACAACGATACGTCAAGGTTCGGTCCGGCCGGTGATCCGAGAGGAGCAGGAATAGGAACTCCGGAAGCAATAAAGCTCGTCTGGTCGTGCCATCGGGAGATTATATACGATGTTGGTCCCGTGCCGAAAAATTGGACAACTCCAAAACCAACTTGAAATTGCATTAATTTCAAGAATAAAAGATGGTGTGTACATATGGACTATAGTATTTTAGGGTCAAATTAGAAAATGAGGACATGTACTTTTTTTTCTCGATAATAAATGAATGCGTGCATTTTATGCTTTATTCAAAGAAAGAATTGATTTGTTATTTCATGATTTTTCCGTTTGTTTTCCAAAGTTGTAATGTTGTTTTAAGGATTAGTCTTTAATATAATCAAAATGTAAATGTACATGGAGAATGAGAACGAATTAGTATGCATATTAAGTTAAAAATCATTATTATATTTTTTTTAAAATACATAACCTAGACATTCGAATTATATTTTGCATTATTTGATATATTAAAGTCTTCGGACTATTTGCGTTCACACCCCTTAAGGTTTGAATTTTTTGTATCCACTTCATGCTCTAATTTTTATTTGGTCAAATGTTTTATACAAAAATTAAATATATATATATATATATATGTGCATATCTTTATTTTGAGAAGAATTTCATAAATTTGAAGTACACTAAAATCTTTTGAACAATAAAGTTGCATGATACCAAATATTATATTTCTACTAATAAAAGGGAACGATTAATAAAAACTAATAAGTTATACAAAGTTTAAATTTTAATGTCTTTTTAAGTGTTCCCAAATTATTAATTTTTCTATCTTCCAGTATTATATAAATAGTTTATATTAAAGGAGGAGGGCATTTTGGTATCTGACATTTTTGTCTGTCATTTTATATTTTTTAATATTTTATTTAATTTTTTTAATTGAATTATATTTTTTAGGGTAAATATTACATCTGGTCTTTAAGTTTTCATTAAAAAAATACTTTAATGCTTCAAACTTATTTCCTACTTTAGCATTCTAAACTTTAGTTTTTGCCTTCGTATAAACTCGTGGGACTAAAGTAATTTTAACAAAAAATTTAAGGGTAGCATTTATTGAATTATTATTTCTTTTAATATATTAACCCATTTTCTTTTTTTTTTTTTTTGGAATTTACGGCCCAATATTTGTTCACAGGCCCAGCCCACAATGCAACAACTATAGTCGCACACTCATACTAATTCTTCTCCGCAAAACTTACCGCTCAGTGCCCACCAAGAGCCCTCCGCCCTGCCGCCGCTCTCTCGCCACTACCGCCCGCTCTCTCGTCATACCACCGCATACTCCACCACCAGAGGCAAGAAACCGCTGTGGAATCATTCTTTTAGTTGTTAAGAGTTTCTCCTTTTTCTCTCTCAATGTCTTTGTTGGAAGTAATTACAAAAGCTTCGTCGGCTATCGCACCCTGCCTGATCAAGACTTGCGATTATCCATTGTTCTTAATCCGGAGCCTATTTTCCTCAAGCTAAAGCCAGAAGCCTGATGACCCGCGGCTGAAAACTCGGTACAGAGGTGCTGGTGGGAAATAACTCAGACGACCATGAACTTATCGAATTAGGGCAAAACTTCTTCAAGAAGCTGAAGAGGAAGCTGAAAAACACGAACTCGTTCGGTAAAGTTCAGTTCTTGAAATGATTACTTCGCATTTGGAGAAATTGGGATAAAGTCGAATTATGCTCTATTTTGATAGAGCAGAAGAAGGTACGCTTGTTAAGTGGTCGAGAAGTTGGGGGGTTTAATGGCAGGAATGTTAGTTGCTTGGTTCTGGAGGGTTGTATTTGGTTGGAGGTTGGGATGTGTTGGAGATTTTGATAGTAATGGCTTGTGGGACATTCCTTACGTCGAATTTGGTATCTAAGTTGATTGAAAAACGGAAATCGGACTTGATTGTTTTGTGCGTTAAACATTTGTTCGATCTGCAGACTTATGATATAATGTGCATTTTGAAGTACTTTTTGATGGTACCTGTGATGGTACAAGAGTCTGGTTAGTGTGAGGGAGCATTGGAGAGCCAGCATTATTAGCGATTGAGAAAGCGAGCGGTAAAGGAGTTAATGGGAAAGAAAAGAGCTTGGCGAAAGAAGCAGCACTTTTGGTCATGCTGGCACACGATGGATTTTCAGTGTCGGAATTGTGCTTGCATTATTTGCTTCGCATCTCAGAATCTGATGAGGTGATTTTTTTCTGCTTGTGTCAGTAAGTTGAATGGTGAGGAGATAAAGGCTTTGATTCAGTACTTGGGGAAGTGGCTGAGGAAATATGAGAGGTTTCCTCAAGTGGGTCCTTGTCCTAAGGCATCATCTGCATTGGGTTTAAAGGTTTGCGATTGGGTTCCAACTCTTGAAGTTGTCGTGAAATGTCTTGGGGTAGTGGTGGATGAGCATTTCTCTTCTTTGGTCTTGCACTCTGAATTTCATGAATTGAGATCGATAGAAGAAGTTGTTAGTTCCTTAGCTACTGAGGCAAGGCTGTGTGGCACCTTGGCAAATTTGGCTGAAAGGTTGAGAATTGAAAACCAGGGTATGGATTGAACTTTGTCTTGCATTTGCTACTCTATTTCCTCCATTAGTTTTAAGATTGCCCAATAGGTGCTATTCGCTGTTTATATGTCGCTTTGAAATGAGAGTATTGTCGGCTGCATGTCAATTTCGTTCAAATAGAGTTCTGTGCTGAGCTCTATACTTTTGCATTTAATGTTTTCATGCAAGGTGTTCCAGCAGACCTGTTTAACTATGTAAAAGCTGTAGCATCCCAATGTTAGTTATGTTTGACATTCTTGTTAGTTTCATTTATTACTTACCGAATGCTAGATATTACTTTTATGGACAGTTTGTCGGTCTTTGTTCTTTCAAGGATAACCGGCGTAGGTTATGGTTAATAGTATTTAATAGACACCAGTATCAATACCGGTCCTGTTTAAATAGTATCTTGATTTTCACGCTGCCCCTTGAGGATAGAGGGTTAGTTTTTGGGGTGTCAGCATAATTGTCCCTATTAGATACTATTAGATAAATATGTCATTAAGTAGACAGTAAGTTAGGAGAACTCTTGAATGCAATAGGGATTGAAATTGGAAACCTGATGAATTTCTTCGAAAATTATGGTTTCTGGGATTTGGTTTGGTCATAAGGTCTGTCTCGTTTATACTTTTTCTAATTATGTCCTATTGATTTTGAAATGCTTGAGGCTGTTTCCGATGAGCAACCTGCTTGAGATGTTGACGGGAAAAGGTCTTATAGCCCTTAAATGTACCTAATTGACCATCATGGTAGTAGAAATTGCTTCAGTAACCGGTTGTTCGTTGCATTATATGTCTGTCTTTGGTGTCAAGTTGTATCTGAAATGCAAAACTGTATCTCTATTGAAATCGACTGAGAACCAGTGTATGTTTCGTGTTTGCAGCCTACCACCGTGATGCTCTGGGAAGTTTTGCTTTTTGAAGATGGGTCACCCAGCCGACTAACGATTTGAAGGAGTTACTAAGAAGACTAGTTTCCTTTTAACTGAAGACCATCAATGGCGGCATCGCCCGTACCAATATTTTTCTGCCTTTTTCTTGGAGAGAGGGTGAGAGAGAGGGTTATTTCCTTGAGAATCTTGTGTAACTTTCTTTATGGCTCCAATTTTGATCAACTAGAGAAACTTCCACCATTATGTAAGAAAATCTATGATTGGTTTGGTTATAGCAAAATCAGAATGTATGTTGTCTTTTTTAGGTCTTCTCTATTGCATTTCTGCAGTTTGCTTCATCTGACCAACTGACAGCACTTTTCTCCTCCTCCTTGGTTGTGGATTGCTGTGTTTTCCTGAGAATTTGAAGAAGTTAGGATATGATTTGCTTGTGATTTCATTCATCTCATTTTACTCAGACAAAAACAGATGAAATGTGTTTGATTTGAATAAGATTTTGGGATTATTACATTTACACCCCTAATCTATGGTTTGTTTGCACAAATGATCCTTATCTTTTGAATAGTTACACATACACTCAATAAAAATGTAAGCACCATTTATATAAATCACTTCTATTTTTTAGAAAATTAAGAGTGATTTCTGTAATTATATAAAAGGTAGGAATAATTTGTGTAAATAAACTATACGTCAGGGAATATAAATGTAATTATTTCTAAATTTTTTTTAGAGCATATGACTAAATAAAAGTGTAACAATGACAGATGATATGATGCTTAAGAGATGGTAAAAGAAAATGATAATGTAATGAGTCATAGGATAAGTTGAGACTAAATGTAGTGATTAAGTATGAATTAATTGTATGTTGTTTACTTTGATTGAGATGATACAATAAATATTATCATGTCTCTATAATGTTGGATAAACATAATACAAAGAGCGCAAATGTTCAGATGCCCTTATAAGACAGTACAGTTTATTATGACAAAATAATTGCAATAAATTACTAGTTGTCACAAACACTAGTCCTTTTTATAAAAAAATGTAATAATTGTAAATAATATTAAATTCTACAATGATTTTATTAATTCACTATAAGAAATTGAATTTCTTTACAAAGAAAAAAAAGTTTCGTAACAAAAAAAAAAAACCATTATGCAAAGTTAAATATATCATTAATAGAATTATGTTACAAAAGAACTACTTTTCTTGTACCAATTTTTGAAGTGTTACAAGAAATAAATCTGGTAACAAAATTGGTAGTCACGATAATCTAAAAAAATTAAAAAAATAAAGTTTGATTTTGTTGCCTCTCTTTTTGTTTTTGTTTTTGTTTTTTTCTTTCTGTATTTTGCAATATATTCTCTTTAAATAAATCTATATGTATATATTTTTTAATAATTTATACATTTATTAGATAAATAAGTAAATAAGAAGTACACCTTTACAGAAAAGAACTCTCTCTCTCTCTCTCTCATTTCTTTGACCCCTCGCCGCCGCGTCTCCAAGCTCCGTTGTCGGTGCCGCCGACCTCAGAGCTCCGTCTTCACCTCCGGCACACTTACTAGCTCATTTTTCGCTGCCATCGGGGCTATCCTCCTTGTTCAGGTACTGGCCCCCATTCTTCTCACAACAACAACAACCACTCTCATTTCTCTTTTAAATAAGCGTATAAGCATTTCGATTGGGTCTTCTGAAAGTTTTGCAAGTGATTATAACTAATAAGATTCTATTATTGTGGTTTGAGAGTGAAATTTGTTATGACTAATATTAATTGGGGAATTGTTGGTGAAGGGAAAAGTAAATTATGATGTAGAATTGCAATCTATTTTTTGCTATTTTGCTGTTAACTTCAATAATTATTTGTTAAAACATAGCTAAATTGAGCCTCTTCCTTCTCTTTTTAATTTGCTGCTGCTGGCTCTTTTTTTCTCAGTTCTTTAGTTAAACGGAGGCAGTAATGCTGCCTCTGTAACAACTTTGTACTGTTTGTAAATGATTGAAGAACTGGATTTTGAGCTGTTGTATGAAAATGGGCGTGAAAGAGAAAAGGGAAAGTCTCGTAAGCCCCGTGCTTCTCAAATTTGGTGTGGCTTTGTCTCCCTCTTGGTGGGATTGTTTTTTATCTTTTGTAGAAGTAAAAGAATTAAGCCCCCTTATTTCAAAATCCGCACTCAATTCTCCAGGTTATACTTTTTAACTTATTCATTTTTGTCCTAAAATTCTATAGTCTTGTTTGGGAACTAATTGGTATACTTCTATTTGATGTGATGCATATATACAGGTAAGGACAGTCAGGTTGGTTCAAGAAGGGAAAGTGGTGAAGTTGCAGATCGTGCTTTGCAGGTACCACCAAACTCCTGGAGTTCTTCTTTAGTTGCAGCTCAGAATTATACCTGAAAATTAGATCCCTCTTTTAACTTATGTAAAATTTAAATATATGGTTTTAATCTTAAGTGAAACTCTATAAATTAGTTCTTTCTTGGAAAGGGCATTAGTAAAAATGTAATCTTGTTAATACCATTTTCTTCTCATCCACACTCAGTCTCGTTGCGAAATTCGTCCGACTTCCCTTGCTATCCCCTGTGGATAGCAAGGGAGATTCCAAATCAAAGTTCCTTAGCACCTATTCAAGATTCCAAATGATTGGGGATAGCAATCGAAGTCGAACGCATTCTGCAAAGAGGCTGTGTGTGGATGAGAAAAAGAGCATTTGCATAGCTCGGTTTGTGTTCCTCAAAGATGTATTAATAAAAAATCCCAAGGGTGTTATGTACATTTGGCTGTTTGGATTATTTTTATCCAACAGTGTAAACACATGATCATAATTATCCTATCATTTCAATCAAACAAAGTGAACAACATAAAATTGATCCATAATTAATCATACCCTACATTTAATCTTGAATCCTATCACTCATTAATCCCATCCGGCAAAGTAAATGTGGCCTTAATAAATTAAAATTTTCAAGGACCAATTAGTTAAACAATGAGATAATTTGACTTTTGTTACCCGCTGAAAAGGGAAAACACATGCGGAAGAAAAAAAGAATAAAAAGGAAGCAAAGTGACCGACCTAGCATAGCGGGAACACCCAGTTTCTTTTCCGGATCCAAACTGCAATCCCCTTTTGTCTCTTCCCGCTGTTCCCTGCATAGAACCACAAATTCTTCAAAGAGAAAGAACGGAAGAAATTGTTAATTTTTGTGTTTGGAATCAGCGTAGAAATGGCGTCCAGTGATCAAAATGCTTCCGAAGTGATCGATTTGAAATCAGAGAAGCAGAAAAGGAAGAAGAAAACCGGCAAAGAGGAGCTAAAGATAGAAGGCTACTCCATCGATGGACTGTCAATTGCAGGCCACGAGACCTGCGTGATTTTGCCCGGTCTCAATTTGGCGTTCGACATTGGCAAGTGCCCTCAACGTGCCGTCTCCCAGCAGTTCCTCTTCATCTCCCATGGCCACATGGACCATATTGTATTTCATCTCCTGACCTCAAGTTTTTATTCTTTTTGAAGCATGGAATTGGAATAGAAGCAATTACCTTGAATTTTTTTAGTGTTTTAGCTTCAGCACTATTTGGGGCAGATAGCAATCCTTGCCTTCGTCTCCATAGGTTATATAAAATGTGCATATGTGTGTTTGACAAACGCATTGTAGCTTCTTTCAAGTATTTTCAGTCTATTGAGAAATCAGTCAGTTTGTCTTGTGTAGAAGGATATCCTCATATTGTGTGTTTCTCAGGGAGGACTACCCATGTATGTTGCTACCCGTGGCTTATACCGAATGGCGCCCCCAACTGTTTTTGTGCCAAAAGTGATCAAAGAAAATGTGGAGAAGATTTTTGAAGCACACAGGGCAATGGATCAATCCGAGCTTAACCATACTCTCGTTGGTCTGGATGTGGGTAATAAAGAACAACTTCATTTCTTGCTCATTTTTGCGAACTTTTCTGCACAGGCTCTAATTTTTACTGCGATTTACAGGTGAAGAGTTTCATTTAAGAAAAGACCTCATTGTGAGAGCATTTAAAACTTATCATGTGATTCCAAGTCAGGTTGTCGTCAAGGCTCAACTTTTGTTTCATAGGTTTTTGGAAAGCTCAGTTGTACTTAGACGATTGGCTTATTGGCTTTGGTTTTTTGTAGGGATATATAATTTATTCTGTGAGACACAAACTTAAGCAGGAATATGTTGGCCTACCAGGACCCGAGATAAAAAGCCTGAGGCTCTCAGGTGTGGAGGTATGTCTGAAGAATCCTTTCAGTTTGATTTTATGAATTTGTATGGAACTCTTGCTGTTGGCTGTTGAGCCGTATATTGTATGTGCTTACTTTCATACTCTATTTTCATTGTTTATCATTTATTACATCCACAATGAAAGTAGTACGCTTCTGTAACGGTATACACCGTGCTAGAGCTTCTTGCTTTTCAAGTAGTATGGTATCACTGTCACATGCTGGATGTAATTGTTGAGCTACGGAATTTTATAGCAACAACCCCTGTTTCATTTGTTAGTTTGACTTGTTTTTGCGTGGAAATTTAACTATGAATTGAAGTAGGACAACAACTGCAGAAATTTGGGAATCTCTTACCAGATGAAGTTCAAGTATACCAAGTATAGAAACATATATTTTGAAGGTCAAAAGGAACTTTTTAGAGCCATTTCTTGGGAAGATAATGCTCTATGCTTGATATATTTGATACGGGCTTACAACTCTTTAAATTACCAAATTTTCCTTTCTTTTTGAGTTACTTTATTGGGGATAGTTTTGTTAATTTCTGCCTGAGGAGCAACTAATAATTCTACAACATCTTGTAAGAGTACAAGAGAGAATTCTTACCTTCCAAAAAGCTTCGGGGAAACTTAAAAGATCTAAAACTTGTATTTTTAGATTCTGACTGTCAATCTCTGTCTTCGCTTTCTAAGATACCTCATGCGCTAATCTTGGTTTATGCTCTAAAAATGTGAGCGATAAAATAATTGATAGTGAAGTTTCTTATGGTTAATGTGTTTCTTGTTCTAAAAGTTGTCTGTTCTTTTTATGAAATTTAGAAGTGGTAATATTTGATGCCATAAGTTTTACTGCATTGGCAGATTACAGATACCTTTACATCACCAGAGGTTGCTTTTACAGGAGACACTATGTCAGATTTTATTATTGACCCGGAGAATGTTGATGTTTTGAAGGCAAAGCTTCTCATTATGGAGGTAAGCATCTTCAACTGTACCTATTTTCATTTTTTTCATGCAAGTTAGGCCCCCCAAGTAAAGCTGATCTATTTTGTAGTTGAATGTTCGTGTCAAATGCCTCATTCTGTTCAACTGTCTGGTTGCGACTAGGCATATCATTTCCAGTCAAATTGTGATTTTAATCACAGTGGCAGCATAGTAATCAACTGAATAGCATTGGCAACTGAGAGAAGTGAGAACTTTTTATATATTGATGGTATATATATTGTGATATGATGACGAGTTTTTAAGCATCCTACAAAACATTTCTTGATGTATGATGGTGATATGCTGGCATGAACAATTTTTACTTTGATAAGCACGAAATAGTATGAAATGAGATCCAAATACTCGGATTCTAGGTTATCTTAATACAAAGTACGCATTTCTTGACGCTTACTTTGGCTATAAGTTTTGAATTTCCAAAAGCACCATTTTATTTGATCATAACAGAGAGTTATTTGGTTAAAAAGTGTCTGTATCCCTTGTAAACTTATGACTGGCCCCAAGCTCTCATTATAGTTAAAACGGAGCATTTATTCAGATTTTGGGCTGGACATGTCTTTCTCGACTCTTACAGTTAAGTCATCAATATAGTTTTCTAATTTCATTTCTCCTTGTTCCCAATTTTCTCTTGTAGAGCACATACGTGGAGGATACATGCACAGTAGAGGATGCAAGAGACTACGGACACACACATTTGTCTGAGGTAATGTTCGAACACCCTAGTATTTTCTTTTCTTTCCCATACCCTGTTATTCTGGTACTTTATCAGAAACTAACTTGTTCCAATTGTGCACGATTTACTGCATCACCAGATTATAAATCACGCTGACAAGTTTCAGAACAAAGCAATTCTTCTAATCCACTTTTCAGCTCGCTATCAATTAGATGTAAGTATCTTGCTCTCCAACATTAGAGTACATCATGAGATCACAGTCTTGATGATTCCTTGTAACGGGGCAGAAGCCCATCTATGTTTACCATATTTTCGAATCTTATCAATGATGTTTCATCATTTAGGAGATTGCAATGTTTATATTGGAACTTGACAATTACCTAATGGTGCATTTGAGTTGATGGATTTGGATTTGAGGGTAGAATTTGAAGAAAGGATTTCAAATGACTCATTGAAAAGAATTTGGAATCCATCAATATTCAACAAAACATACTTCAAAATCAGAATTGTTGGTTAAATTTTAACTTATTCTCGATCATTGTTTTTAAAGTTCCATGAATATCTTTCACATAGAAAATGAGATTTTATGAGATATCGAAGTTATTAGAATGCCATGATATCAGTCATCTGATCTTGGCAAGAGATTGTTTGATGTTATTAATCCTCATCTCCTAACTTCCGCGTGTGTTTTATCAGGTCATTGAAAATGCCGTCTCCGCATTACCTCCTCCTTTGGCAGGACGAGTCTTTGCCCTCACAAAAGGTTTTTGAAGTGCAGGAGAGCTCAAGCTAAGCATGAATGCAAAAAGTGTCATCTGAATACAAACATTCTAAGTTGAAACTCAGAGAATACCGATCACTCAGCTTCCGTCGAGTACACAGAATACTCAGTTTCGTTTCATCAACCTTTCTGAATGATGATTAACATGATGAAATCTATAAGCTGAGTTGCTGCTTTCTGACCTATTCATCCATTTTAGCTGCTGATGTTCGAGCTGTGTTTGAGGAGTTTTCCCTGTTTAGAAGTTGATACTTCGAAAAAGGTTAGTTATATATAGTTCATCTGATCCTAGTTCTTATTAGCAGTTTTGTCTGATCCTGAATTTAGTTTTATTGTAAAATTTATACACATATTCCATTTTTCCTGAAATATTTTCAACAATTTATCACTCGTCCAACATACTATTTTTTGTTTGCATAAATGTAATAAGCTTGAATATTAGCTGTATTTTCAATTGGCGAAACTGAGCTCCTGTGATTATAAGGTCATGGTTCCGTACCCAACCAATGCGTAGGTTGTCGTTGTACTTTAATAATAGGTGTCGTATGATTGTTATAGTTGTCGTTTTTAGGTATAGATGTATGATATGAATGATTGTTATTGATTTATTTCAAAAAATACTAGTTTATGGCTTCCATAAAATATAATTAAAAAAAAAAAAAAGCGCTCGATTTTCTCATTTGAAAGCAGAAGAGAGTTGGTCCTTGGATTTTGGCTGTAACTGGTTCTTGAATTTTGATGAAGTATCGAGAAGAACAATTCCAATATACTATTTTTCATTTTCTTTTTTGTAATATATAAATCTGTTTTCAACCACCAATATGTTTTAGTTTGGTGATTGTGGATGAGTCTTATAAACAAATTTGAGGTCATGAGTTTAAGACCGAACGTGTGGATATTTTTCTCATTTTATGTGATTTTATTGTAATTTACTTCATGATTGTTTGTTACATTGATAATTAAATTAAGTTATTGCTCAATTGTTTAGTTATTTAAATATTAATATAATAATATAATTATTGTTTATATATATAAATAAAACCTGTTTCAGCCTTTAATTAGACATTGCTAGTAATAAAAAATGCAACCTTATGTATCGATCCAAATATATTAATTAAGGTAACAAAAACTAATATTAAGAATGTGTTTTATAAAGTTTTTCAACATAGTTTATAAAATGTTTGAAAGTACATAAAATGTTTTGGAGTTATTGGTAAAATTTTTAGACGAGAAATTTTTAAGTTTCAAAATTAATAAAACCTATAAGATTAAATATATATATATATATATATATATATTAGAGCTTATAAACTCCTTTACAAACAGTAAGGGTCTCAATTATTATTTTAGTATCTTAACAGATGCTTTCAATTTTATTTATATTAGTTACAAAATTATCATTACTAACATCTTATAAGTTCCATAGTCATATTCTTATTAGAATAGGGCCCATATTAAGTATATATAATACTTATTTTATTAAAGTTAATGTTCATTTAGTAAAATAATTTATTATATATTAAAAATAAAATATTATTGACCTATGAAGAGTTGTAGTTTAACTAATAGTGTTGTATACGAAAGGGTTGTGACTCAATTAATGGTTATACATCGATGAAGAGTTGTAACTCAACTAATAGACGCTTTAATGAGGAGCACCCCTGGACTTATGTATTATGTTTTATTTAAAAAAGAGTCTGATCCTCTTTCTACCTTACAACATAATGTTATATATATATATATATATATATATATTCAAACAAAATTTCATAGTTTGAAGAAGGGGTTGAGGGAGAGGAACCAATATTGCTTCAAAAAAATCTATAGCATATTCCGAACACCAGCATAAGAGAATAATTATGAAGAAAGATATGTTTTCTTTTTCTATTAAATTATGTGAAATTATGAAGTTCTAAAATCGAGTATTTATGTATGTAACTTACCATTCTATCTAAACAAATTCAAGTTTATTTTTAAAATAAAATTTAACATCTTATAAGTATTAAAAGTATTTTATAAGATGTTCTAAATAAATTTAAGAGGTGTTTGCAATTGCTTAAAATAATCACTTACTACCTTATTATAAAAATAAATAGAGAAGATTGTTTGAGTTATAATTTCTACTTTTGAACTAGTTAAATTAAAATAAAATAAATCAAAAGAATGTTTTTGACTTATAATTTCAACTTTTGAACTATTTAAATTAAACTAATTCAAGCTAAAAAGTTATAAGCAATTCCTTAACAATTTTTGTAACTTATTAATAAAAGGGATCCATGGTCTATTTACACAAACTACTCATGCTTTTTTGGATAATTACATGTACACTAACAAAAAGCATCAATATCTTTTACACAAACCGCTCTTATTTTTTTAGAAAATTATACGTTCATCTCCCCAAAACGTCAACATCATAAAAAAAAATACCCTTGCTTTTTGGCTGTGCAAAAAAAAAATATGAATAATTTGTTAAACAAACTATAAGTCGAGAGACGTAAGTATAATTATTTCTTAACAAAATTATAAATATTAAATTATTTTCTTAAATAATCCTAATTCTTTTCCACATTTTTTTTTCTTTTGGATGCTCCCAATTGTATCTGCTATTTAAATTACAATTTTCTCAATAATTTATTTATACAACAAAACCAGGAGTTCCTTAACACTCTGATTTATTTTAATGAGTGATAAGTTATTAATTTGAAAGTACAATAATGTTTTAAAAGCGATCAATTGTTATTATAATATTCAGTGAACAACATAATAACACCTATTTAGTCCACGGTATAACAACATATCCATATTTACCAATATTAATTAAAAGAATAAATAAACATCCTATAAATTAAACAACTCCTAACATTTATAATATTTGAACCCACGACCTCTTAATTGTGGGACCTTTTGAATTAAACATATATATACTTTTTCCACTTACAATAAAAAAGTGAAAATAAAACTACTAGTTATAATAAAACCAAACACTCTCCTAAATCCGGAAATAAAAAGAAATCCATTGCCATAAGAAATCAGCTTTAATATAGCAATTCTTCTTCTTGTATTGATTGAGACTATTTTCTTCATCACTGCTATCTGTTGTCTTCCTCGCTTCAAACCCTAATTACAACTGCAAAACACCCAAAATTCCCACACCTGATAAGCTGATTCATGGAGTATCCATGGCGTCCTAGACCTCCAACTGTTAGTTTCTGCCCTGTCTGCTCAAATGCTCACTATCCATTCTGCCCTCACCCTCTTCCACAATACTTCAGGCCTCCACCGCCACCTCCGGATCAATTCTTCCACACTCCCCTACCGCCATCGCAGCCTCCGCCGCCGCTGCCGCCGCCACCATCATATGATCCGTTCGTCGATCACCAAGCAGGGCCGGCGATTAATCCTTATCAACCGCCACCTTCAGCCCAGATTCCGCACCCGCCGTGGAATGGGAACCCTAATTTTAGTAAAGATTATTATGGAGATTCAAATTCTGGATTGAATTATGATAGTAATGGTCAGATTGGTGTGAAGAGAATGCGAGTCGACACATTAGCTGAGGATGAGAGGAGATTGAAATTGATACGCGATCACGGAGCCGCGGGTCACTGTATAGATAGGAGCTACGGTGGAGGATACAGGTTTTCGAATAATTCTTACGAGGCTAGCAATTTAGTTGACAAGAGGGCAAATTTTGGAGATCGTTTCCAGGGGACTGATGGTGGTTATCATCAAGAAATTAATTCACAGATTAAGCAAAATTATGGAGAACGCCAATTTGCGTCTCAGCATATCGAAAATAACAATAATGTGGAGGTGGGGAGATCGGCTTATAATCATAGTGAGAGTAATTTGATGCAGAATCAGGGGTATGGAACTAGTGTTCATGCTGATGGGTTCAGGAAATTCGAACAGCCCGGTGGGAATCATGAAACTCTGGCTTACGAAAATTCTCATTATCAACAGCAGAGAAGAAATTTTTCTACAGAAAGCCTGGAGTTTTCACAGTCGCATGCAACACAGCAACACATAATTGAGCATAAATCGGCCCCTTATGGTATACCTCATCTGAGTGAGAATATGCATGCGATGCATGATCCCCAGAGGTTTAAAGGGCAGCCTCCACTTCTCACTTCGCCACCGCCACCACTTCCTGTTGAACCACCAAGGTTTCGTTCCTCTGAGTCCGTTGTTTCATCTTCTGCATCTGGACCAAGCTCCTTGTTTCCAATTGCTGTTGATTCTGCATCCTCTTTCCAGTCCCCATATACAAAGGTGTCTCAAGCCATGACATCAGGGTCTACTCACTACTCAAGTAAAGAGAATTCAAATTCAAGTGGTTATTACCCAGAGGTATGTGACTTAGTAACTCTTTCTCTTCGTCCAATTTGGTTCTTGGAGTGAGAAATTAGTGTAATTGTTACAGCTTAGGGTTCAAATCGATCAAGTAAACCGAGCATTTTAGACTGTATGTATTTCACATCAAATGGCTTATTCTTGTTAATTCTCCGAGACTCTGATCTTGTTACTATGTAGAGCTCTCCTCAGGTAGTACTGAAACCTTTATGCTGGCTAGTTTAACCAATCATCCATATAAATGTGATTCAGGTGAAATAAAAAATAGGTTCCCTTTTTTTTCATTATTGATTTGTGAAGTTTGATCATTTTCAAGAGAAAATGTTGTTCCGTTCTGGTTATGGAATTAAACTACGGTGACCTGTGACCTTTTTTATGTGGATATTTAATGGTCAGGAGTAAAGGATTAGATAGGGATGCTACATATTGTGAATAATTTAGTTCCTTGAGTTAGCAGCTGCAATATGTCGTTCTGGATTGTCTATATCTTACTTTTGAAGTATTGAAAGAATGGCTCCTACAGTTATGCGTGTCATGTTCATTAATTATGGAAGACATGTTTATCCTTTTCAGTTGGACAATCTTTGCAGTAGTCTTTGTAGTCTTTGTAGATTTTGATAATTTTGCTTTCAGGAAATTCAAGCCGTTAAGATAGCTTCATCCAAGACATTTAAGGGAGAAAGTGAAGAGTTCCCTCCTAGGCATCTTTCATTTGATAAGCCAAAAGTTATTGACGCCTCTCACATTTTAAAGCACCCATATCGTGCTAACCGCCCAGATCACATTGTCATAATTCTACGAGGACTTCCAGGTTCTTACTTTCCTTGAAAATAGTGAAAATGATTACTGCTTTGATGTCTCATTACTCAGAAATTTTTCTTTGTTTCTTGGATTGAGAAGAAGATATGCACCATGATCTTTGTCTTCATCTGTTCTTAATCACCATGTATGCTGCTTGAGATGCATGGATACTAACCTAAGAACTTTCAGCATTAGCTGCTGCATATTCTTTTTCATGCATGGTACTTTTGCTTGCTTTTGGAATTTAGTTCATCATTTATGGACATATTAAAGTTTGGTCATTGGATATCTACATGCTTTTCTGTATATATTACTTCACATGAGTTGTTGAATTGTATAAGAGAATTCGGTAGGTGCTTTGTCAGACTCTTAATACGTAAATATGTGGTAAAGAAGAATGTGATGTTCATGAGCTACTGTATCAGGTTACAAATATCTGTGTTTAGTTTAAATTTGAGTGACGTCATTAAAGCATATGTCTCTGAGGCATTGTTGGAGTTGGTGCCCGTCAATTTTATCTCACATTCACACATGTTGGTTGATTTATTTGATGAGGTGCACGTGACATTGTAGATTACTTAGCACTATCAAATTCATTATGCAGAAGGACAGTTGAATGGAAAATTTTGCTGTACGCTTGTTTTGAGCTCCATTGGAATTTTTGTGGCTCTTTCATTTCTGCTTGATTCTGTTAGTGCCACTACCTGGTTATGTTGTATAATTGTTTAATGTGTGGAGTCCAAGTATTGAATATGTGTACTTTAACGATGAATAATAGTGTGTCGTAACGAATTCTTAGTTAGTGCATGTTGTTTTATTGAAATCATTGGCCCATCCCAAGTCTATCTATTGTATACATTATTCATGTAAAACATTTTCGCCTTGTACTTTCAGGGAGTGGTAAGAGCTACTTGGCAAAAATTTTGCGTGACCTTGAGGTTGAAAATGGTGGCACTGCACCTCGGATTCATTCCATGGATGAATATTTCATGACTGAGGTTGAAAAGGTGTTTTTATGTCATTACAATTGTTATAAATGTAGTTCTGAACGGAATTCTTGTTTTTGGATACTGTATTTGCTTAGTCCATATGGCATTGATCAGATTAACGAGGGCTCATCCAATTATGAAAGATTAGCATGAATCAAATATAAACGTTCTCTTTACTAATTTACAGGTTGAGCAGAGTGACGGTTCAAGATCTTCTGGTTCAGTTAGAGGGAAAAGATCTGTTATGAAGAAGGTCATGGAATACTGTTATGAACCTGAGATGGAGGAGGTGACTGGACCATTCCGATTTTCTGTTGCATTAGTTTAAAACATCTGTGGTGCATAATTAGCAGTTTTAGCTTTATATTTATGATGCCAGACGGTGGGTTATTGTGCTAAAAGCAGTGTGTTTTAGAAGAATATAAGTACCTTCTGGTGCTTGAAGTGATGGTGCTAATAGTCAAAACATGCTAGTAATGCTGGTTCTGCTGGCAGAGCTGGTTTTTTACTTTTCTGTTCTATTGTGCCTTTTGCTGGGGAAGTAAATATTTTCCGGAGGCAACTGCCATTTAAATTCTTTAAAAGTTTTAGAGCCATGCTTTAGTTGTAGAGTTGAAATTGTCCAATTTAGATGACACTAGTATGGTATTCTGACCTATCATTTAAGTTTTACCTTCTGTTGAGATTTGAAGTTAATTGACCTCATGAATTTGCTGCTGGGTGAAACTTTTACAAATTAACTGTCACTAAGATGCTATTGTTCTTCTACAGGATGAAGCAGTACTTCACTGAGCCAACATTTTTTCAGTAAAAATCAGCTTGATCACCTTAATGTGAAAAGATACACTCACTGAAAAGCAGAAAATAAAATTCCACGAAGTAAAATGAAATGAAAGTTGCACAAAAATACACTTCACTTGACTTATAGCCTATTGGCTGCAGAAAAGGTCAGCTTTTGTAGAAGTAACAGAAAGGCTGCATTAACCACATCATACTTCTACCTTTTCTGCTATTGAACTAAAACTTCAGTCTAATTAGCTTTTATGTCCTTTTTTGGCTTGTATTTTCTGTGCATTCATAACTATCAGCTCTTCTGTAATTTTGTGCTTATCTTTCAGGCTTATCGGTCAAGCATGTTGAAGGCATTTAAAAAGACCCTTGATGAAGGGGCCTTCCCCTTTGTAATTGGTATGATTCTTCTGTGGAGGAAACACGCTTTAAGTTCAAAACATAAATTTTTGTTTTTGGAATGTCACTTCCATCTATAAGCATTCTCCAGTTAATTAGCATAATTGGTTTCTTCATTTACTTTGAGATGCAACGATGTGCACTTCGTCTAAAAGTTTTTTTTTATTTTAGTTACTGTTAATGCTGCCGCTTTTTTAATAACAGAAGCCATGTGATGTTTCTCCATGTTGCTAGTTGTAGCTCTGACATGGTGGCATATGTCAGATTAGCTTATGCATGTAGCAATGTGCTAATGATGTTGCTCTTGAATTTGTATTGTGTAAGTTGTCGGTTTAATGAAAAAGAAATTTTCTAATAATTAGAATGTAAATTGCACATGAGAATGGTTGAAAGAGCGTAATCTTATCATAAATTAAGTGGTGATGCAGTGCCTTTGCACTGCCTTCAGTTTGACTAACTACAGATGCAGTTTATTCGGCAATTGACCCATTTCTTGCTGGTATTTGTGCCTCGTCTTAGTGGATGACCGCAATCTGCGGGTAGCTGATTTTGCTCAGTTTTGGGCAACTGCAAAGGTATACCCTCAATTCTCTCTTTTAGGCGGCCTCTCGGTTTGTATTGTTATTCTCTTTCTTGGGATTACTTTAGAGGTCCGTTATTTCTAGATTTTATTTGACATGGTTGTCTACACCTGTTTCTAGTATTTAATTTGCAAAGCTAAATCCAAAATGTATAATAAATATATAAGAAAGTATTTTCTCCATCCATTCCACTTTCCATCTTTTGTTTGAGGTCTTATAATCTAGGTCTCTGATGGTTGTTTAAGGATATAAGAAAGAAAAACAACTTCTTTGTAATCCCTCTATCTGTACAGAGTGCCAGCAAGTTCCACAGATTAATAGGGCCAAGTATCCATGACAAACAAACATTTTCTTATAGATTTTATTGTTAACACATCTTCTGGTATTATATTATATATAAATGTATTTGTCAAATTTAAGCTTCCAGAGCTCTTTTTCTTAGTTCTTATAACTTGGTTCCATTAACTAAAACACGTCTCCCATCACACACACATCGGAAAGAATGCAGCAAATTCTATCATGACGTTTGCTGAAGCAAATTGGCATTAATTTGGAAAGTGTTAAAGTTCAGTCTGAAGAATAGAGTTTCAGATAATCAGTAACTGATTGTTAGATAAAGTTGTTTAGCCATCTGACCTCCTCTTGATGACTACCTGCAATGAAGGGAATGGATGAGATTTATTTCCTTGACGACAAGGTGTACTGATGTGTTGCTTATGTTCCATCATTTGTTTGCCTTATTTTTTTTTTTGGTAACAGTTTTCTGATGAAGTTGATTGAGTCATAATAGGATTTTCTATAATCGTTTGATTGCCATATCTTATGCATTCTGACTGCATGCTTAAGGATTTATTTGTATATCCTTATAAGCTAATTACAGTTGAGAAAGGTCACATACCTAGTTTGAGTAAAAGAAAATTAAAGTGTAATCCGTTCTTCTTTTTAACTTCTCTCTTCCAAGGCTTTATTGCTGTCAATTGTCCAGACTAGTGATCAATATCCAGTGGCTGCTCTCTAGAGTATTTCAGTGGGAGAAAACCACTTAGATTGCTCGATTTACAACTTATGCCTAAATTATAATCTAGTTTCACTTGCAAACAGATTTTACAAACCTATTTCACTTGTATGCATATTCATGTATGTAAAGACTCATCAAGATTGTTTCTGTCTACAAGCAAAAAACTGACAGAAAATGATGAATACTCTTTTTCATGATTATTATGTTTAATCCACACTTTAGATCATGCTCCTCAAACTCACATGATTTTGACTGACTTGGCTTTCATTTAGTGAATATTTGAAGATTATCTAACGGCATGAATTCTGTGGAAGTTACAATTTTATCTGTCTCTGAGTGTATTTAAGTAGGCTTCATTGCTTGGATTTTCATTTTTTTGAATCTGTATTCGGTTGATGATGAAGATTAACAATTAATTTTAGATTTGTGTTCGTTGAGCTGTTTCCCAATTTCATGCATGTAAGCTTAGAAGAGAATTCTCTGTGAGATGTTTGTTCTTGGTTTATGTTGAATGTCTTTTTTCATTTTGGGTGTTTAGTATTTTATTGTTCATTTTGCTTTATTTTCTGAATGCTCATTGCATCTCATGTTCCGACAAGACCTTGTACCTTTTTTTTCCTAATAAAGGAAATTTGCTGTTTAACCATCATGTGCTCCTCGTTGAGTAACTCGTGACTTACTCTCTTAGTCTGTTATATTTTACTTCTCCTTTCATTGAGTATTGGAAAACCATGCCCTTAGGACATTGAGCATATTCCAGCTGAAGGTCCTAGTCCTCTTCTCCTAGTGTATTATTGAGATCCCCCCTTTTACTGAAGCTTCCTAGAGTTATGCACCTTAGTGCAGGATATTTTCTAGGATTGTGCTGAAAGTATTTGATGTATATACATGATGTATATACACAACCACATGCAAAACCTTTTTGAATTGTGATAGTTGCATCTACTTTATAGAAAGCTTGGTAAGGTGCTTGTCTGAAGATTTCTGCTTTCTGCTTGCTGCTTGTGCACATTGTTCATCTGGTTAATGTTTTGTGCTCAAGTACAGCTTTTAAAACCAGTATTCGAGGAATGTGGTTTGGTCTATTGTTTCCTGCTCAAGTAATTTTGGATTTTCCTTTTTGCAGAGGTCGGGGTATGAGGTTTATTTACTAGAAGCTACATACAAGGACCCAGCGGTGAGTTTCTTTTTAGGATTTTCTTCCGTAGACTCATGCTTTGATGTGTCAACTAGCGTGTCTCTGGCTATATATGTATTCGGAAGAGTGGCAGATACACTGGCTAGGAAAATTTATGGAGCAAAATATAAGTGGTAAACCATAAAAAGGAAAAGCTTAATCTAAAATAAGATGAAATGATGGTGTTTTAACTTCAAAGATGAACCACTGTAAAGCAAAAGAGAAGAGGATCATTATCAGATCCTAGATAAGTATGGAATGAATCTTTGTTGAGGGCATATACGTCTCTTGGTTATAGGTTGCCTGCCATCCAGTTTGTCCTTTTATTTTTCAACAAAAATTTGACTCTGGCGGGCTGGCAGCAAACAGGGAAAGAATGTAAACTGGTGTATTATTTAAGATATTCTTCTTTCTTGTGGGTTTCAGGGCTGTGCTGCAAGAAATGTTCATGGTTTCACTCAGACTGACATAGATAAGATGGCGAATCAATGGGAGGAAGCCCCTGCCCTGTATCTGAAGCTGGACGTCAAGGTATTCATAACTTGATTCAGAATGCTAAAAAGATGATTACCTATTTTATGATGTGAACTCTGAGTTCTAACATTTAACAC
The DNA here is from genome assembly GCA_034509735.1 of Sesamum alatum. Taxonomy (NCBI): domain Eukaryota; kingdom Viridiplantae; phylum Streptophyta; class Magnoliopsida; order Lamiales; family Pedaliaceae; genus Sesamum; species Sesamum alatum. The sequence goes on from JACGWO010000001.1 coordinate 4,316,362, forward strand.
CTAATTACATGGCAGTCGTTACTCCATGGAGATGATTTGGAGGAAAATGGGATTCAAGAGGTAAGTTCACGGGGTATATGAATGTTATATTAGTCATTCTACTCGCATCTTCATCATATGAAGAACATGGTCAAATAAAAGAATCCATGATGGAGAAACAAGAGAGGAAAGAAATTTAACTGAAAAGACCAAAACAAGTTTTCTTTCCCTACTTCCAAGGTTCAATCATCGAGTCTCCTATTATTGGTGATTGATATAGTCTCTGGGTCCAAGGTTGTACTCTCAGCATGTCTGTCACAGAATTAAATGTGAACATTTGAGATCACCTTAGTGATTAAATTTGGCAGGTTGACATGGATACAGAAGATGGCAACCATAATGGTCATCCCTCAGGTCTTGAAGATACAAATATTGACAAGATTATAAGGCCTCCTGAAGGTGATATTGCCAATGATGGTATGTTTCGGCCCATATGTCTTCATCTTCTCTTTTCCGGAAAAAGCACTTACACTATATACCCTCACGAGTGATATATGTAAATTCTTATTGATAATATTACCTGCTTGTGCAATTTATGCTGCATAAAGTGCAAAATATATGATCCATGTTCAGAAATGAAAAAGTATATTGATCAAAAGAAAGAATTAGTTGGATATCAACCCATTTTCCTGTGCATTGAACAATATTATTTGTTTCATATGCCTGTTGTTATTTAATTCATGTGCTGTGCCTGTATGCTGATTAGAATAGTGGTATTTATATAGAATATGGGTTGGTGGTCCGTGGGATGACATAACTTCTATATATAACAATGTCGCATGGATTGTTGGCTTTTACACTGAATTTATGTCATTTTTTGGAGGCGGTCCTATATTGTGCCTTCATTCATGTCTCTGTGTAAGAAATTATTGTGCTTGCAAACTTGTATGTCATTTAACACCTGGTGCTAGTGGTAGCAGTGGGGATTTTCAGTCAGGTAATGCTGTACTTAAAATGGTCAAGGCTTGCATTTATCTAATAGGGTTCATTGGTTTGGAAACTTCAGGTCCATTAAAAGATGAGCGAAAAGGGGATGCTGTGGAAGAGCGTCCCGTCGAGGTGGTGAAAGAATTGGGAAAGAGTAAGTGGTCAAATGATTTGGATGAGGATGATGTCCGCAAGACTGAAGCAACTGGTGGAAATTCAGGTGCCCTCTCTGGTTTAATTAAATCGTACAGCAAGAAAGGTAAATCTGTGCGTTGGGCTGATAAGGTATGCTAATATCTTTATCCTTCCATTATGTGAGCCATATAAATATTTTGATGAGTCAGTATAACCCTGAGACAGTAGCTTCCATGGTGCCCTTTGAAAATAAAATATCATCTAAAAATCACCCAAACCTTGTGATACCATGCTAAAAAATGAAGTGTTACTGTTGTCATCTGACATAGTTACATAGATGTGTCTGTTCTATTATTCTTTAATATATTTATATGTTTATATGTGTGTATATATATGAGGTTATAACTTATATATGATATTCCGTGAAGTTTATGCATCACATTAGTTCTAGAGCACACTTCAACTTGGAAAAACAAATAACTTGGGTTTCAAAGACGAGATTCGTTGTCCTCTGCTGATAATTGCAGCAATTAAAGTTCAATGGTATGAAAACAAGTACGTAAAGTAAGCTGGAACATCTGAAACAGTTAAAAATTAAAATTAATTTCTTCCTAGAATCAGAAGTAACTTGAACAAAAAATCCTTATGAGATATCCAAAAGGGAAATGCACAAACAAACATCAGAAAAAAATTAATTATTTTGGTTAAGCTGGTCGACTTTAGGTGGCCTCTGATGGAGCAAATGTTTTCGCGAGTGATAAGCTTCTGCATACAGATGCATCAAACAACCAAATGAATTGTGTATATCTGGTAACTAAGTTTTGACTTTGAGACATACAATCCAAGTGTGCGACATCTTGCAGTTTAAGAGCTGTTCATAAGTGTTCCTTTGAGTTGAAAAGTTACTCGGAGTAGTCCATATCCTCTTACGAATAGCATTCTCAACCAAAAACTCCTTGGCCCTTGGTGACAAAATTCACATCTTGTTGATTCGGTTCTCAACAGAGAGCAGCTTCATCGGATAATTCGTTCGAGTAGTATCTTTTACTCATTATTGCACTAACTGAATCTTGAAACTTTCTTGAACATGCTATACATGAGATGTTTAAAGCTTGAGAATATTCTGATTTATTTATTTTTTCGTTAGAATTAATAGTACCACCTTAATTTCCAGTTTTTTAACTTCTGGTATGTGATTTATGGTATTTGCAGATTGGCAACATTGGCTTCTCAATAGGTGCTGGAAAAGCAGCAAATGTATCTTTAATCATTGGTCCTGGTTGTGGATACAACTTGGTGAGATGCCTCCTATAGTTCATATTCTATTCAGTTTGCCACCAATTCGATTGTCTTCTTAACTCAAAATACTTGCCTGATTAGATAATAGAGTAAATTATAACTTAATGAGCTACATGACCTTAAGCAAATGCAAGATGCAAAAGAAGTCTGAAAGGTGATTCTTTGAAAGAGTTTTTATGAATGGCTAAGTTGTTTGTAATAACTGCAGAGGTCAAATCCCCTACCTGAAGAAGAGAAACTCACCCAAAGAAGTGGGGAAACGAGAAGGCGAAACATATTCCAGGAACAGCTACGTGCCGAGCGTGAGGCTTTCAAAGCTGCTTTCGATAAGAGGAGACACCGAATAAGTGGGCTCGATGCGGATGAGGAATAGGATAAAGACTGTAGCTTCTGTGTTAATATTATTTGAGCTCTTGGACATTTTTTGCTTTGCTGTTGTAGATTGTAGTTAAGCGGTGTGGGGGTTGTGGCAAATCGTTCTCTTCCCCGTGCTTCTTACAATTTTGCTTACGTTAAGCAAGGATAGAGCGTAGGCAAGTCTATTTAGAGTCTCCAATAAACCACTCTCAAGATCCTTATTCATACACCAGAATAGATTGGTTGAGCTTGCAAATTCAGACATTGAGCAAGTAAATCGAGTTCCAATCAGTGATACCCAAAGGCTCAAACGCCTCCATTCAGCCTAGGGATGGCCCTGCTAAGTTGGATCACCATCCCAACTTCACGTCAAGTGTCCACTGTCCAGCAACTGCACCATCAGTATCTGGGAGAATTGTTTGGTTAGCCAAGATCACTTCAAATAACGGCGTCTCAAGCCCCTATGGCTCCGGCCCAACAATAACCGCAGCTGCCCTCTCCAGATCCGGTGGAGTTGCTGTCCCCATTGCTAATATAGCAGGCACGTTCAACCCGACCAACCTCCTCCCACCTTAACCATTTTTCTAACAAATTTTTCTGCTGAATTCTGTGCTCCAACTGTGTTCATGTACATTGAACAAGTATATGTATTGTATGTTTTGTTTCGTTTATTGAGAGACAAAATTCACTACTTGTTGTTAAATCATATTTTTTTTATATATTTATATTTGTGTATATATACATATATATTATTGTGTTTGTAGGTAGAGTGTAGTGAGCGTTTGACTAGTATTTGAAAATGTGCCAAAATCAGCAAAATACTCGAAGTCAAGGTGTCTTGGAGTATGCCCAAACATTGGTCATATTTCAATCTATCTCCAAGATGGGCCGAAAGTAAAAACAAGGCAAAATTTCACCTTTGGTCCCACTAAATAGGGTTATTATCACTTTTAGTTCCTCGCTTTACGGGATCAACACTTTTGGTCCCAAAATTTTAAAATTCTGACATTATTGGTCTCATGCCGTTAAATTTAACGGAAATGGCACATGTTGGAGCACATGCCGTCAGTCAATAGCCGTTGACCTGACCTAAAAATGGTCAAATTCTATTTTACCCCCCTATATTTTCTAAAAAATGCTAAAAAAACACACTTGTATTTTAAAAATAAGCTAAAAACCCCAACTTTTTTTTAGAAAAAAAGAGCTCCTTTTTGAACTCATTTGACTAAAGTACCTCTCTTGATATTATAAATCACCATCCTTTATTTATTTTATTTTTAGATTGTTTTTGTGAGATTATTTGTATTTTTCTTCCTTCTAAAAACATAAATATTTTTTTTTCAAAAAATATTTATTTAAATATCAAAATGTCATAAAAGTATATCAAATTTTTTATTTTTTATAATTTAAATTGAAAATTAAATTAGCATCACATAAAAAATTAATATACTAAAGTTTATTTTTAAAATTTAAATGGTAATTTATTTTTTAATAACCATTATACTTTATAATGGTAACTCAATTTTAAATATTATTTATAATAAATAATTTAATTTGTATAAATATATGTAAATTACAAGAATAATTTAAAATTAGTTAATAATATATAATTGTTATAATTGATTAATATTTACATTCATATAGATATTTAAATTTGAAAATTAGTATATTAATTTTTTATGTGATGCTAATTTAATTTTTCAATATAAATCATAAGAAATAAAAAATATATTTATTTAAGTATACTAAAAAAAATAAATATATTTTTTTTTGAAATATATTTATTTAAATGTCAAAATATCATAAAATTATATCAAATTTTTTATTTCTTATAATTTAAATTAAAAATTAAATTAGCATCACATAAAAAATTAATACACTAAAGTTTATTTTTAAAATTTAAATATCTATATATTTGTAAATATTAATAAATTATAAAAATTATATATATTAACTAATTTGAAATACTATTTAATTTAAAATATTTGAATAATTATACATATAAGAAATCATATATATTAATCACTGTAATTTAATTTAAATGGTAATTTATTTTTCAATAAGCATTATACTTTATAATGTAAGTTAATTTTAAATATTATTTATAATAAATAATTTAATTTGTTTAAATATATGTAAATTACAAGAATAATTTAAATTAGTTAATATATATAATTGTTACAATTGATTAATATTTACATTCATATCTATATATGTATATATTTAAATTTGAAAATTAGTATATTAATTTTTTATGTGATGCTAATTTAATTTTTCAATATAAATTATAAGAAATAAAAATTTTGATATACTTTTATGGTATTTTGATATTTAAATAAATATATTTTTAATTTTTTTTTATATTTTTAGAAGAAAAATACAAATGATCTCACAAAAAAAATCTATAAATAAAATAAATAAAGGATGGTGATTTATAATATCAAGAGAGGTACTTTAATAAAATGAGTTCAGAAAGGAGCTTTGTTTTTTTTAAAAAAAAAAATGGGGGTTTTTAGCTTATTTTTAAAATACAGGGGTGTTTTAGCATTTTTTAGAAAATATAGGGGGCTAAAATAGAACTTGGCCATTTTTAGGTCAAGTCAACGGCCATTGACTGAAGGCACGTGCTCCAACATGTGCCATTTCCGTTAAATTTAACGTTGTGGGACTAATAATATCAAAATTTTAGTATTTTGAGGTCAAATGTGTTGACCTCATAAAGCGAGGGACCAAAAGTGATAATGATCTTATCTAATGGGACCAATAGTGAGATTTTGCCTGAAAACAAACATAGCATAAATTTTGCCCAACAAAAAACTTTTGATACTTAGAGATCAAAATATGGAGAGAGTGAACGTCAGATTATCTGTCTAAAGATTACAAAAATAAAGAAAAATCAAAGTATGGGCTGCTCAAGCCCATCTCCACCCAAAGTATGCCAGGCCCATTGGACTCCTTGCTTGGCCCATGAGAGGCATTATATTATCCTGGCCCAGCCAAGCCCAGCTAAAGAGCAAATTAGCATTGTATTTAGTATATTTATTGTATATATAAAATTTATATTATTTATATATTTACATAAAAAGTTTATAAACATAATATATGCTAAAAGAAATATAAGAAGTGATATATGATTCATGGAGAGGAAATATTATATAAGACACCCTCCTTGAGATTACACAAATACCCGCATGTCATCTGTAAAATTACAAGTACATTCTCTAAGGATGTCAATAAAATTTACTTAGGGGTGTACCTGTAAATAAATTTTCTTAAATAAGATATGTAGTTATAATTACAACTACAACATCAAAGGGTGCACTTATAATTTCACAAAGGACAAAAAAATATTTATATAATTAGACATAACCCTAGTGATAACTTAAAAAATTTACAAGAACTAATTTGCTTGGTATAAACCAACTTTTTAATTTTTGCTTTCATTCTTTTCAACTTCCACAACTTATATAATACTTAAAATGCTCATTATGACTTAATTTCTAGTCCATCAAAAAATAACTTCAAAAAATTAATTATACGATACATATCTACTATCAGGGCGAACTATACTTAATAAGCACAAAATTAGGATAAATTACATTTATCTCTATTGAGATTTGCTATAATCATAAATACCTCTCATTGTTTGCGAAATTACAAATATCCTTATTTTAACAGTTGTTTAATAACGAGCCCACTCCGTTAGCATCTGCCCAATATTTATTGTGAATTGACAAAAATATCCTTTTGAATTATTAATTGTAATTTTACGTATTCTTTTTGAATTTTTCAGAATATTTTTATGGACTAATTTGCCCTCTGGATCTTAATGCATGTAAGTTATTCATTGTCGTATGGTGTGTAATTATAGCAAACATAGAATGAAACTGATTAAAATAATTGAAATTTGAGTAAACCAACTTGTTGTAATAACAAACATTGGTGTAATAACATGGTCCAAGACACTATTCTTTCATAATTCATGAAAGATTATCATCTGCAGCGTGCTTCTTGCTGGAGATTGTCTGAAGCATGGCTTTGTTCTATCTCTAACTGTAAGCTTCTTTAGTTTAAAAAGTCAGAGTCTTGTTTGTCATTTTCTGAAAAACTTTTATTCAAATTAAGAGGGTGTTTGGTTAAGCTTATTCGAAATATATTATAAGATGTTTTAAGATGTTAAAGATGTTGAAACGTGTTTTAAAAAATAACCTCTTGAAGTGTTTGGACAAATAAAATATTAGAACTTATCAGATATTAGAGTGTTTGGCATAATAAATTATTCATATTGTAATAAATGAAAAAACCATCAAACTATTAGTTAAAATTATGTAAATAGTAATTTTGCTTTGGGGAAAAAATATTTATTATATGAAGGGTAAAAGTGAAATACTAACAAAATTATAAGTATATTTTTGTTTATTGGATGTTAAAATTAAAGAACTTATGAGATGTTTTTAAAAAAAAAAATGGGTGAAATTATTATTATTTTTTTTTTAAAAAAAAAAAAGAGCTCATAAGATCCAAGAATCTTATTTTATGATATATAAGCTCTTAAAAAAATATCAAACGATTTTCAAGAGCTTATAAGCTTTCAAACATCTGGGATGATTGCATAAAATCCTCCTGTATTTTCAAAATTCAACTAAAAACCCCCCATGTTAAAAATATAGGCGAAAAAAATTCCATATTTTTGGAAATAATGCACACTCTCCCTTATCGTTAGTTGTCACTAACGGTGTTAATTTTTTTGCCGATTTGCCCGTTATGCCCTTGCATTATTAACCATTGATCTTCAACAATGTAAGTCAACGGTCCAGATTTTAAGAAAATTTAAAAATATATTATATATTTATATATATAATTATATATATAGTAATATATATATACAAAATACATATATATATATTGAAATTTGGGGACGTCGCCGTCGCTGGGACGACGGCGGCGACGACCCAAAAGGGGGCAACGGAGGGCGATCTCCGTCGCCCAGTGAAGGGCGACCTCCGTTGCCCGTCACCCCCTTTTTCTAGGCGGGCGTCGCCCCCTTTTGCAGGGGCGACAGAGTCGCCGCGAAGGGGCGACGGCCTTTTGTCTTTTTTTTTTTTTTTTTTTAATTTTTTGGGTAAATTTAATATAATAAATTAATTTTATTATGCATTTTTTTATATTCATCTATTGTAATTTATTTAGATAATATGAAAATAATTATATATTTAAACATAAAATTTATTTAATGTAACTTATATATTATTTAATATTGTAAAATGCGTATAATAATTTAATTTGATGTAATAATATTTTTTATATATATAATATTATGAATATTAATTGTTTAGTATTTATTATATTTTTATTAGTAAAATTGAAAAAAGTTACTGAAATAAATTAAAAGCAATAAAAAGATGGATAATAGTATAAGATAGGGGTGATTTTATCCTTTTAAAGTGGTCAAAGGCTGAAAATATGTCAAAATGGTATCCCACTCTCATTTTGCCGCGCGTGTAGATAACTCTCCTTTTTTTTTTTAATGGAGAGAGGGTTCTTTTTTGTAGGGTTTATAATTATAGGGGGTCTTTTTTGACTATTTAATTAACACAGGTAAGTTTTTAGCAATTTCCATATAACACTGAGGGGTGTTATGCAATTTTCCCCAAACATCTTATAAGATGTTTTGTGGAGCTCATGAGCTTAGCCAAACACTCTCTAAGTCTACTCGGATGCAACCAACGACATACTAATGGAGTGTTTGCAAAGACTTTAAATAAGCACTTATCAATTTATTGTTGAAAATAAGTTAAAAAGAGGTATTTTTTGTTTTAAAGCTTCTGGTTTTGAACTGCTTAACTTAAGTTGATTTAACTCAAAAGTTATAAGCAACTCTCTACCAATTTCTGCAGTTTATTGGTAAAATTGTAAATATTAAGTTGTTTTTTCAAGCACTCAAACTTCAACTTTTCTTCACTTTTAATTTTTGTTTTCAAATATTCCTGACTCATACTTCTGCTTAAGTTACAATTTTCTCTAAAACTTATTTCTATTACAAAAGCAAAAGCTATTGCAAACACCTCTTAAGTAGGGGTGGATCTGAACTACCCGATCCATTCGAGTTTGGGTAATTTTTTTGATTTTTTGTACAAAAAAATAAAAGAAACAAGTATGGGGTAACCCAATACAGTTCACTCGTTTTTTTTGTTGCGAGAAGGTTAGGTCAGGGTCTGGTGCAATTTCCCTTCGTGAACTACCCGATTGAGTACCCGAACTTTAAAAAAACAAAACAAAAAAAAAAATATCTGCAAAGGATGAGCGTTTGAATTTAGGGTTACTTTACACATTCTCTTTCATTCCTCACGTTCAAATATTTTTCATCCCTTTTTTTTCTCTCATAAACCCTAAAATTCTAAAATATCACGAAAAGAAGATGAAATAAAATTATCAAATTCGAAGATTAGTATTATTTTCTTCTTGTTTTGTTCTTTAGCTAATAATATATTTAAATTTCTATCACTTATAAATTCTAAAAAAAACTAAAATTTTAAATAAAAACAAAAAAAATAAATATTATTTTAAGTTAAAAATAGAGGCGGTTCGAACAACCTCTCTCTTTTACAATTTCAGAGGCATTCGCAATGCCTCTGAATGAGAGTATCAAAGGCATTTGCCTTTGAATACTCCCATTTAGAGGCAAATGCATTTTAAAAAATAAGTCTTTTTTTTTAAAAAAAAAAAAAAAGAAAGAAAAAATTAGGTATTCGACAAATTTCAGATCGGGATTGGGTAGTAAAATAGCTATCTGAAAATTTGAGTACCCTACCCGAATTCGCATTATCCGACCTAATGCCCACCCCAACCATTAGATATAATTATACTTATTATGTAATTCTTTATCGTTTTACTAAATTGTACACCAGTAACATATATTTTGATCTGAGTCCGACCTAAATTTATAGTTTTTTTGGTCATTTCAGATTTGGGGGGGGGGGGGGAATGTGGACCGTAGTCGCCCATTAAATTAGCTAGCATTTGCATAATTAATAAACTAGGTAACATTTGCTCCGTGGGCGGTCCCATCATATTTATTATTTTTAATTTATATTATGAGAAAAAAATATTTTTTCATGTTTTATGAAAAAACCTATCAAATAAAAAATTCTTCTCTTATTCAAATTACATCAGAAAATGTAATTTAAAAGATATTGTAAATTTCAACTTGAATTTCTAACAAGGTATATTTATATAAAAATATGAACCCATCAAAATTACTTTGGTATCAATATCATCATTTTAATAATTTGTCACCCATAAAAATTCATCACAAAAATATAAAATCATAAAAAAAATTCATGATATATATATATATGTATATTTATTTGATAAAAGTTATGCTCACCACAGATTAATAATTAAGAATAAATCAAGAAAATGTAAATATTTTTCACAAAATTCTAAAACTGTGAATATCAATAAAATAATAAAAAAGAGTATACTAAGATACAATTTAACTAAAAAAGTTGGGACACTATTTATTTTAAAACTTATTCAAAAAAACTCAAAAATAATTCCAAATACGATAATTTTGAATATGTAATTTAAAATATCAAAGAACATCAATATTTGGCTAATTACACGGAGAAGCTTCGATGTCATGAAAGTATCTTTGATGGACAATGTTGTAATTGAAAAAAAAATAACATTGACGACATCAGTGTAATTATTCAAAATAACTCAATTTTTTTTAAAAAATTAAACCATATATAATTTTAGGGGTATAAATATAATTATCTTCCATTTTTCTATAATATTGTGTTGAAGATGCCTATTTTGATGTATTTTATCTTATAGATAATTTTTTTTTTCTATTTTTCTTTTAATTTTGTTTTATCTTCCTTTCTTTTTCCAATTAAACCTCATCTTTATCTCTTTTCACTAATCTATGCCCTCTCTTTTTTTTCCTATTATTTTTTAGTATAATACTTAAATCATTTTACACAGATATTTAAGGTACTAATAATAATTTATTAGCAACTTATATACTCTTTATTGTTTTTGCCCTGACTTACATTTGAAAACTTATGTACAGGGCCCGCGTGAAGCAACTACCAATATAACTAAAAAAAAAGTGAATATGGCGTTATGATCTTACAAAAGTACTCTTCTAATGTTTATTCTTTTTTTTTTTTTTTTAAATTTCTCATTTTTTTTTCTCTTCTATATTATTATCTTCTTTCATCAACAAGATTTTTATAAATCCCATATCTATATTAAATCTCCTATTTTATATACATTAGTACTTTTTTAATTTTAAAAAAATGATTAAATAAAATTTGTACGAACATTTTATTGAAAATAATTTTATAAAATTATACACATACACAAAATGTGCCACAAATTACTAATATTTTTAATTATCTCATAAACTTATGTTTTTCTTTTCATCTCTCTCTTCCGTCAATAACTTCTCATAATTTCTTTGCTAATTTTAGTTATTCAATTAAAGAATATATTTTAAACATACTAAAATATCTTGTAAAATGTCAAATTAATTATACACACTAGTACTATATATATCTATACCTCATTATCTATATCTTATTATTAAGGGAGAGCACCAATTCGATGTCTCTTTTTTTTCTTTTTGGTCTTTTTTTTTAATATTTGATTTTTTTTATTTGTCTAACTTTCCACTTTCCCACTATCTTTTGATACTTATTGCTTTTATTTTTTAAAAAAATTTATCCATCTTTTCTTTTATCACCACTTTATCATAAATTTAACATTAACATATTATTTTTCTATATTTTATTAAGTAATACAAATTTTATAAAAAAATTATTAAATAATACTAAAAAATTATGCACACACACAGGATGTGTCACAAATAACTAGTACTAGTAAGTTTCTGTTTGGCACATCCTATGTATATGCATAATTTTAAAAAAATATTTAATATAAAATATTTTTATAAAGTATATTATTTATTTTTTTATAGTTAAAAAATACCTAAAATAAGACAAATGCATGAGGAAAAAAAAACTACCAAAAGTAGTTATGAAAGAGCACGGAGAAGTTAAAAATAATTAATTAATTAATTTTTTAAAAAAAAATAACAAATCAAATTAATTTATACACTAAAAGGCTACATAATTGGTGGACTGCTGCAGGCTGTGTTTTTTAGTTTAGCGCAAGTTGTCGTATTAACTTGGTTGACTTGTCGTTTAGGTTTAGCCTCTATAACAACATGCATTAGTTGGTCCAAATCTGCTGTGTTATTGCCCTTTGACTTCATCACAGCCGACAACTCTGTCAAAGTCTCGTTTGTTTCCTCTCTCCGACGGCATCTGGGAGAAGTGGGTTTTTTTTTTTTTTAATCCATCTTTTATTTCCTATTTGTCTGGTTGTTTGAGGAACACATGCTTACCCCACAAGAAGTTGTGAGTGTGGCAATGTTCGACTTTAATTATTATGTTGCAAATACTTGACATTGTGCGAAATCATTATGTGCAAGAAATTGAAATTTTCATAAAAATTTACAAAAAAAAATATGTAAACTACACACCACGGTCAAGCAAAATTTAAGTTTTGACCATGGTTAATCAATATTTGTCATAATTAATTTTAAGTATAACCAAAGTATTTGCGCTAGACAAATTATAATTTTTCGCTATAGTGAATTACTATAGTCAAAAGAAAAAGATTCGTGATGAGAACAAATTAACCTATCACACTTCTTGAGGTTATAGTTTTAATTACAGTTACATCCCATACAAATAACGCTTGAAAAATATTACACCAACACCTCTCAGGGGTGCATGTAGCTATAATTGTGCAAAAGACAACGGGTGTTTGTGTAATTTAGTTTAACTTTAGGTGGTATTAATTTAATTTACCTAAAAATATATTATAAATAAGAATAAAATATAAATCAACACATCACATTTAAACAAAAAAAAAAAGATAGAAAGAAATGAAAACCAACTTAAGGGTATCATTGACACAACAAAAAAGTTTGTTTAGAGGTGTCACAGACCACTATTTGCAAGTGAAAAATGTCTTTATATATATATATATATATATATACTAGAAACCGTGGCACGCAGTACCTGCGCACTTAACTTTTAGTAATACTTTTATTTTATTCAACCTCATAAAACTGTCTGATAATATTTTTTTGACAAAATAGAAGCTCATAAAACTACTTGATAATATTTTTGTAACACAAAATTACTTGATAATATTTTCGAATGCATTAATTATCAATATATTATTTTACTAAAATTAAAATTGAAAATTAGAACTTTGTAGAATATATATTTTATTGATAATTACGATTATATATGCATGCTACACAAATATTAATATGTTATTTTTATTTTAATTAATAATATACTTAAAAAAATGGGAGTAAATTTGAATTTTGAGTATATGTAATTGCATGGAACTAATTTTCTAAATAAACTTAATTGATTAGTTAATTTAATTACATGAGTTGGAAAGTTGAAGGGCATTTTTGGCATTATAATAAATTGGTGTAGTGGTATAAAAACTACCACTTTGTGTCTATAAGGCCCCTTCTCTTTATAATAGTACTAGCCATCGTGGCACACCGTCCCTGCGTGCATCTAAAATAATATTGCACGCTTTAAAATAAATATAAATAAAAAAATATACATATTAATCAACACATTGCATTTAAAAAAACAAAAGAAAAAAAGAAAGAAAAGAAATAAAAACTAACTTAGGGGTATTATCGGTATAACAAAAAAATTGGTGTTGTGGTGTAAGTAACCGCCATTTATTAGTGAAAACGGAGTTTGCTTTATATAATAGCATAGATATATATATATATATATATATATATTAGTGTGTTATATATATCTCTTCTAAGCAAAAAAAAAGAAAAAAAAGAATTATCAAATTTATATCACTATTATTAATATTTTTATCGGCTTAATTTGAAACCACGACACATTAATAAATACAAAATCAAATTACATAAACTCGATTAACACACACACAAAAATTTAAAAAGAAAAAAAAAAAAAACTCTAGACTGCAAGGATAATGCGAGTTTTTAGGACCATTATTATCTTAACCCTAAGTGATATCAACACATATGTCGACTAGCATGGACAATGCCTTTCACATTTTAAAGAAAAAGGAAAGGAAAAAAAAAAATAATTGGTAAACGATCTTTTATCGCATATCGTGTCTTGCTATGATGTTCCATCCAGGTGTATATTCTATGTAGTTCCACTTTTAAATTATAATATAATCTAATTATATATTTTTTAATTTTTTTTAAAAAATACGCGTCAATTATTCATTGATCTATGTGGCATTAAAGTGTCACAAAAGATTTAAGCTGTTAATAATATATATTTCTACTGCTAAGATAAGTCTAGCATGGATCGTGCCAAAAATTTATATTCCCAAGATTCTTCCTATATACTACTCTAAAATGATCCAATATTCACAGTATGCACGGATAAACTCCTCCAATCGGGACCGACACAAAATTAAATATACATCATAGCCTAAAAAATAATTTAAAATTTCAAATAATTAAAAGATATATATAAAAGAATACACATGTAGGTCTAGTTAATTAACCTTAAATTATTGTCACATCATGGCATTAAATCCAGGACCTGTACTTGGTGCATATAAATATCCAAGAAAGTTCCCTCCCTTTGTCCCCCACAACCTTGGGAAAATCCAAGAAAAAAAAACGCACAACACACACTAGGACACAATGGCCACTAGACATTGCATTACCCGTTTCATGGACATTGAGCCCATCAAATGCTCATTCTCATCATCCCCAACTGCATTTGCCAAACACTCACTTCACTTCTCCAATCATGTAAGAATACTACAACCCCCCCCCCCCCCCCCACCCCACCCCACCCCCCCTTGTCTTTTTTACTTCAAAAAAAAAAAAAAAAAAATATGTTAGACGATTTTCGTATTGGCTGATGATACTTAGTTATCTATTATGCTATAGAAATATGATGAACTCGGTTCGTTGTCCATGAATGGCTGCGGAGGTGATCCTAGAGCCCCTCTTGGCACCATTGAAACTCGAACGTTCCCGACCGTTCTGACGCCGGCTCTGGCTGCTGATCGTCTGAGCTCCGCCGTGTTCGACCTGAAAACGAACCCTCCGCCGTTGGAGTCCGGGATTATCCGAATTGAGGTATGTAGTTTCTTGACTTGAAGTTGTTGTCCGAGAATTGATCATGGGTTTTGGAGGGTTGGATTGTGGTGATCAAGGTGGTTGTTCATGTTGTTAGCTTTGGGGGATGAACTCGTTTGTGGGTATTTGCCACGTGGTTGGTTGAGATGGGATGGTTGATCCTCCAATCTTGTTCCTTATCCTACACTACTGCTGGATATCACATTGAGATTGCTGAGATGATGGGATTAATGGTGATGATGATATTGAATGTTTGACGGAGAAGAACTGCTCTTGTCTGAATTTTTTTTTTAATTTTTTTTTTAATTTAAATATAAGTTTGATCAAATCGAATCAACAACACATAGAGTCTGATGCACTTATCATGTGATTGATCATTCTCTCTGAAGTTGTACATTAATCATATGGCAAATATATGACACTTGCCGTATAACTGATTTAAATTTGACCAAACTTGGACTAAAATTTTTGTTGTTTTTGAATTGAATTTAATCGAATTAAAATTTTCTAAATAAATATAATATTTTTGCAAGTAAATAGTAACATTTCTAGGAATAAGTTTAAGTGAAAATTGATCTAAAAATTAAAAAGTCTACTTGTGGATCATGCAAGTGTTTCTTTAGCAAAACAGAGATTTATGTCTTATAATTAACTCTATTTTAATTAAGTACGGCTAATAGGCATAGAGTAGTCTGTATCTATAGCATACACTTGGATTAGGTTTGGCAAAGTTTTGAACTGTCGGGGAGCTGTTTGGGTGAGCTTATAAGTTTTTTTATATATTTTGTCATATTTTAAAAATATATTATAAAATTGTATGAAGTGTTCGATAAACTTTTAAAATTAAATTTATAATTATTTAAAATGAAAAAAAGTATATATATATATATATATGTAGGGTTATCTAAAATTAAAAAAAAATAACAAACTTTTTTATGAGTTTTAGCTATATTTGTCGTAAGATCATATATTATTGATAATATTTTTTCTCAGGTCTCGAATTGTATTTTATCTAAATACTTCAAAAAATTATTTTGTACAAGATCAAGTATCATATAAATTGGGAAAATAAATTATAAGCTGAGGAGCTTCTGATTTTTTCAAATAAATTTAGCCAAATATCCTCTTAATATCTACAATCATAGAGTAAAATAAATCAAGGATTAATGTGATTGATCATATATATATATATATAATTAGCGTGGAATATTAATTAAAAACCAATTCTAAAAATGACAGAATAAATTAATCCATAAAATTTAAACAATGTGATCATCTTGCCTTAATTAATTTACTGCATTTAAGCATCATGGCATGGACTCTTAATTGAATATTATTATCCCTTTCTTTATCTTGACTTGATTCAAAGAATTAATTTCTTGATTCGCATATCAAAGTTTGATATATTTTACCCATTTTTAAATTCAAAGGGAAGACCAATAATTAACTATTTTTTTATGTTATATATTTTTATATAGACCAATAATTGAGTATTTTATATAAGTAATCCATATATATATATATATGTATATATATACACACTAGTATTTAAAGCACACTTGATGTGTGCGCCCATATATATATATTTTTATATAATTTTAATTAAATAAAATAGAAAAAGAAAATGAATAAATGATCAAATATTATAAAATAAATTCACTTTGAACGTACATGAATAAAAATTTATTGACATAATTAATTAACTAAATAACTCGATATTTGTGGAAGCAAAAGAATATAGATAAAGGGTATATTAGGCAATATATAGTTTATCTACCAAAAGTAATTTTTCTAAGGTTTGGAGTCTTAATATATAGTATATATATATTGATGATGGGAATTTTTTGTTATTCCTCATTAAATGAAAATTAGGGATTCGAACAACATATAAATTATAAAGCTCTCTTCTCCCTAATTAGGCATATTTTCAAGGATAAATTGTAAAACTTTGGTTGAAAAGGATACTATATGTCTCGTGTATGAATATTTGATTGAGATCGATGGAATGACGTTTGTCATGTAAATATATTCATATATATGCAACTTACACTACAACAAAAAAATAATATTAATAATAAAATATCAAGTGGTAATTAATCCTAGTTTTTCATTAAAAAAAAATATTAAGTGATAATAATTTTAATTTTATCATGAGATAATTATTAATGATCAGAATTATGAATAAAGTTCTCCTCAATATAGACAATTATAGCAACCCATTTGACTAACAAATATCAAAAGATTTTAGTTGAAATATTTTAATGGAAGAAAAGGGTATACATATATCTATACCAATATAAAAAGAAAATACTGTTTTTTACACACAAAAAACGATTACTTACACTGTGACATCAATTTTTTGTTGTGCCAATGATACCATTAAAATCATTCTTTTCTTTCTTTTTTTTTTTATTTGAAATGTAATGTATTGGTTTATATAATTCTTTTTTTTATTTATAATATATTTTAAAATATAAAATATTATTTATTATATGCACGTTGGAAACGACATGCTACATCGACTAATATATATATATATATTGCTTTGATCAACATGAATTTTTGGGAATTCTTTAATTATAGGACTAGTTGAAGTACATTTGTAGGTGATATATGCTATAAGATTAATTTATTTTAAAGTGCATATATATTTGATGTGATGTGTGTCTATCCAGTTATATATTCATTTTATAAGAACCAACATCTGAAAAAAAAAAAAAAAACATAGAAAAAATACACAATGCAATGAAGTTACTAAATGAACCTATAAAAATAATTAATTTGGTCAATTATTTATTTATATTTTTATTCTATTAAATAAATATAATAAAATTTTAATTATACTCGTGTACGAGTGCTTCAAGAAAAATTCTTACTCAAGTGCCGAACTTAATGAATATACACCTGCAATATAATTGATTATTTAATCTGAATATACACCTGCAATAGCCGATTTGAGCTAGAATTCTTGAATTAAAATTGAGGTTTTATAAACTAATTCGATGTTATGAATTAAGGGTATTGTCATATAAACTAGTCCGATGCTATGGGCGAGTTAAGTCCCACCAAATATGTGTATGATATTGTATTAATTTTATAAGTGTATTGATCGAGTTGATATATTGCTGGACTGCGGCTCATTCAATCTAGTACACAAAATACCAAAAGAAGTAATGAAATGAGTATGGCTTGTGAAGGTGCCGATAGAGCAGCAGATAGAGGCTCTTGATTGGCTGCGTTCGCAGAGCCACACCACTCTTCCTCGCTGCTATTTCTCCGGCCGCGATTCCAACACCATTCCTCTTCTTCAACACTGCAATGGCAACGGCAACGGCCACGCGGACGACCATGATGATCCTCAACAAAAGCTGGTCAGTGTTGCTGGTCTGGGTTCAGCCGTCTTCTTCCGAAATCTCCGCCCATTCTCTTTGGACGATTGGCATTCAATCAAAAGGTATAATATATAATCTATACTCCGCCCACCCAATTTCTTCGGCTGTCATCTTTTGTTCTAGTTTGGTGTGATAATATTGTTGAGTTTTGACTCCGATGTTGGTTTTCATGAATTGGTATTTTAATGGAGTGTGTCTGCTAGTGTAGCTGTTGTTTTTGTGGTATTGCCACCTGAGGGTTGATTTCAGGAGTTGATAGATGTAGAATTGGGATTTTGAAGGATTGATTGCTGTTGTAGGTGTTAATACGTCTTGAATCTGTATCGCCGGAACACTCATTAATATTTGTTGTCTTAGTTCTCCTCTGCCTAGAAATGGAAGTGTTTGAATAGTAGAGCATTTGCCAAGAATTGTAATGTACAGCAATAGGTTTTTGGGGTGTGTGCATCAACATTAAGGCCTGATCTTGTTTAGTGAGCTACTCTCTAGTATCTTGTAATTCGGGGATATCATGTTCAAGCCTAATTTGATCGAGTTGCTGGTAAGGTGAAGAATAAAGGAGTAATGTTGGTGTTTTACTAGAATAGTATGCTTAGACAAGATGTCTTGGATATGTTGCAGAAGCAGCTTCTACCCTGCCTCTTTGTGCAAACAAAATTGATGAAGGCAATCTTTAACTGTATGGGTTATGTCTGACTTAAATTTTAAAATATTTGATGAAGGAATTGACTTGAGGGTCGTTGTAACTTACACTTTAAAGCATTCATAATCACACACGCTTAAACTGCAAAACAAGCCTGATATGTGATGTGAGACGAAATCCTGAGTAATTGACCTGGTTGGAAAGTTGAACACTGTAGTTGGATTATCGAAATGGAATAGAAAATGGCGGAAGATGTATAAATTGATGCTTTGCATTCTAATGTTATCATAATTCTGGGACCTAATTGTGTGTATATCTCACTGAAGGTTCTTATCCAAAAAGTGTCCGCTGATCCGTGCTTATGGTGGAATCCGCTTTGATGCAAGGTCTAACATAGCCCCTGAGTGGGAAGGTTTTGGTTCTTTTTATTTCATGGTTCCTCAGGTAAATAAATTGTTCTTTTCTTTTTCTTTTTTTGAAGGAAGTTTCTGCTATCAACATATATTTATTAAGCGGCAGCTTCTTGTTTATAGTAAACTAGCCACTGAGGCACACAATACTTGCTTGCATATAATCTGATACTACACAAATTATAAAAACAAAAATCAATATTTGATTAAAAGCAGAGCAAGTGATGAATATGAATGAAAGTGGAGGATAAACATGACAGTATAGTGGCGGTTAAAAGATGTGGACATTTGAAATTAATATAACTCATTAATTGATACAAATATTTAATTTTATAAGTGGTATTTTAAAATTTCGTGTTGCGGTGTCACAAACCGCCAATTGTAAGTGAGAAGTGGTTGCCTTTTTTACATTAGTATAGATAACATGTTACTATTGCAGATTGAATTTGATGAGTTTGAAGGGAGTTCAATGATTGCTGCAACTATTGCATGGGACAATCGCCTATCAAGAACTTATGGACAAGCAATTGCTGCACTTGAGGATACAATGTGGCAGGTCCGACTTTCATTTGTCCTTATATTTACTCTTGTCAGCTTAATTCATAAATTTGCATTGCAGGTTTCATCAGTTATCCGAAGATTAAATGATAACGGCCGTCGTGCTGTTATGCTCCACCAGACTCATATTCCTAACAAAGCATCATGGGACTCAGCTGTTAAACGAGCTTTGGACTTGATGACTCGGAAGAATTCAACGCTTGTTAAGGTTGCAGATTATGACGTGCATAGCTTTTCTTCTGAAAGCTTCTTAACAAACATATTTGATTATAATAGCAAGTGGAATCAGGGTTAAATAATACAGATAGGTTCTGCATCAGAAAAAAATCTTATTTTTCTCGACAATTCATTTTGGCTATTCTCTTCTACAGTCATTCTACATATAGCTCGACTCTGAGTGCATTTACATTTGGTCTTGAAAATACAGGTTGTTCTTGCACGCAGCAGCAGAGTACTAACCGCGGTAGAGATCGACCCTTTAGAGTGGTTGACAAACTTACAGGTGTCATTTTGTGTTGAGATTATTTTTTAGCAACTAATGAGTTATCTTGATCTATAGGATGAAATGATGTTTAGTCTACAATCCTTATCCTTGTAGGTTGAAGGGGATAATGCTTACCAGTTTTGTCTTCAGCCGCCCGAATCACCTGCATTCATTGGAAACACAGTAAGTAACTCACAACATTATTTATCAAGAAAGTGAGAGCCCTTTTCGACTTTGATCTTTACACCTCTCGAAATTTCATCCATTTTGTTGGAGCTTGTGATGTTACACAAGGATTTGGCCTATTTTTCCTTTATGACATTCAGTATACAGATTTTTATGTCGAACCATGATCAAATTTAATGATTTTCTTTCACTTATGCTAATCTCATGGATAGCCGGAGCGACTATTTTATCGAGACCGGCTCAGAGTTTCCAGTGAAGCTTTGGCTGGAACACGAGCTAGAGGTGGAACTCCGTCTCTAGATTTACAGATAGGACATGATTTACTTACCAGGTTATTTCCATTCTAGCCTCAAATGAACTAGATGTTCTCCTGATACTTTAATGCCTTCAATGTCTTAAACTTACTCTGAGCCATAATTATTTTTTTGAACTCGTTTGCAGTGCTAAAGACGACCATGAATTTTCTGTAGTAAGAGAAAGTATACAGAGAAAGTTAGAGGCAAGTGAAGCTTATACCTTTTTCAGATCTCAACAGTATATCTCTTCTTTATGACATCTTACATGCACTAGCACCACAGTAAGAGCAATTACATTGTGCCTCTTGAAGTTCCTTTTCTGGAGTGACATCATTACTTTTGTTTCTTGATTTTCCATTTTAGGATATATGTTCCAGCACGATAATTGAACCACGCAAAGCTCTACGGAAACTTCCACGTGTTCAGCATCTTTATGCTAAACTGACAGGCACACTGCAGAAAGAAGATGATGAGGTATGACCATTATTTGAGTTCTATTTTTCCGTATGAATTCTTACTTTACCATGAGTGGTTGAAATTTTACCCTAAAAACCATCTATAAAAGCAAAAGACATAAGAAACTAGTTGCCATCTTAGTTGGCCTGGATAAATCTTGCTCTAAACAATATATTCAATCGTAATAAAAATGAAAAGTAAGCAGAAGAACAACTTTTGCCCCGTCCTGTCATTACTTTATATAAATATATAGATGAATTTACTGATCTTGGGGGCCTGACCAATGCTTGACATCATAATATTTTGAACTAGATGCATTCTTGTTTTATTACATAGCTTACATCATAAGTTCATAAAATCACTTGTTCAATTTCCAATGTTAATTTGCCTGTTTTCAGTTTAAGATTTTGTCTTCCCTTCATCCAACTCCTGCTGTTTGTGGGCATCCTATGGAAGAGGCACGAATTGTAATATCAGAAACTGGTAAGCACATTCCTAAAAATTTCAGTAATTGTCAGCCATCAATAATTCCTCACTTTTGCTCATTTCCTTCTTATTTTCGCCATAGCATTTTTATTCATTCACCATAGCCACCTCCTAAAGAATCCAATCAAAGAACATATATTAGATACTAATGAGCTACATTATGCAGAAATGTTCGACCGAGGAATGTATGCTGGTCCTGTCGGGTGGTTTGGTGGTGCAGAGAGTGAGTTTGCTGTGGGAATAAGATCAGCATTGGTCGGGAAGGTGAGAAAGCATCTAATATTGACGATGTACCCTATATTATTTTCTGAAATCTCTGTTCTATAATAAAATACTACCCTTTAGACAGAAGTAAACTAGAATCAAATAATTTCCCTTTCAGCTATATAGCCGACACCACTCACACCAGTTAGGCAACTTATTTGATGAAATATATTGATTTGAATCACAAGGGAGTTGGCACATTTCTCTATGCTGGAACGGGGATCGTACAAGGAAGCAATTCGGCCCTGGAATGGCAAGAACTGGAGCTCAAGACGTCACAGGTTTGTGCTTTCGCTCCATGCATCTGCAGTAATAATCAGCCCCATGATTTATCCACAGCGACTTTAGCAATCACTTTAACCAGAGAATTCCTTCTTTTGTTGCCTAATCTACAGTTCACTAAATTGATGAAACTTGAGGCCCCTCTTTTGGCGATGAGGGAGAAAATCGAACTGTAACTCAAAAGGTAAGCCGCTCTGAATTCTTTTAAACTCAACTATGCTCCGGTAGCTTATACCAGGCAGATTTTTTATTCTTTTGATCTCTTGAACTGTATATATTTTCTTTGGCTCGTCTCAAAAGATTTCATCGAACGGAACTTTTGTTAGATCTTAGTTCTGAATGATCTTCTTTTTCTGGGACATTTTCGGGTGACAGATAGCCAAGGAAAAGATATGATATAAGGAGAGGACCACATTGGTTTCCACGAATGGTAATTTGAAGTCGCAAAAATTATTTATTCACTTGCGATGAAAATCAGCCGTCTATTTCTTTTTCTGCATATATCTAGCTGGTTTTTCTATCGGCCATTATTTGATCAAACTGTATATACACATATAGAGAGAGGAGAGAGAGTAGGAGATGATTTCTTGAAACCAAACGTTCTGTATATTCTTTGTTCAATTCCTTACAGTGACATACGATGTAGCAGTAACAGAAAACAATGTAATAACGCTCGATCATATATACTTGTTTTGCTAACTTACCTTTATTTTCTTATGGTGCAATGTAAAGGGCTGAAAATCAAGTGAGCTTACTTTGCAAACTCTCCAAGGTTTTGGTCTGATCATATCAGGAATTTCTGCAAATTTGTGCCCAGGATGATCACATTTTCTCGAATAAATGCTTCATTTCTTCATAAGATCTCTGTTTGCGATCTCCACGTCCCGTTCTCCTGCATGTTCTCCAGTCATTTAGTCTCTTCGTCACCTACATTACCAGGAAAAAATAATACCGAATCAGCCTACACACACGCACATATGTGTATATTGTCTTTTTATTACATCATGTAACAGGCATGAAAGAGGAGCTGCTCCTCAATCTCAATGTAAAAGTCTATGTTTTGTACCAAGTTATTATGGTCCAGTCAAGGTTTTCTTGAGCAATAGCCCACATGATTTTCTAGGAGTGGGTATTCGGATCGGGTATCTCGAGTTCTAACTCATGAAAAAAATGTAATGGATTGGGCAAATTGGGTTTTGGGTTCAATCATACCCAACTATTCTAGTCAAGTTGGTTTTTGGGTCGGCCAAGTTCGACCCAATAATACCTAATTATACCCAACTTAAAAATTACTTTAAGCTTCTACCTCTGTTCTTTAATACAAAGGTTTGACATAATTATGAATACTTCTTCGTAATTTGAAATAACAAGGGGATATCAATAATTATGCTAAAGTGAGGTTCTTGTAATTCACCCTATGTTTTAATTAAGATCATTACTTGGTTAGTTCGATGGGGCAAACAAAATATTGCATTATTTTGCAAATTATTTGAAATATCTCCTTTGAGAAAAATCCAAACCCAACAATTGGATAGAATTTTACAATGCTCGTTGATACCCTAGGGTATTCGACCTCTGATCGACCTAAATCTAAAACACCCAATCCAGTAACCACTACTACTAACGACGCTTACCTTGCAAATTAAATTTGCTGATAGGGGGTGCAAATATAATTTTCATTAAAACAAAAGGGTCTGCAGCAATATTTGACTAGTTTTAGAGGAGCTAAGTGCAATTAACCCCAAGAAAGTAGTGAAAAAACATAAAACCAAGAAAGAAAGTAATGAAAAGCTCTTTCAATTAATGTGTAATCTTTGAATCAAATGCAAAGCAAAGAATTGTCTTTGTCCTTACATTGCCAAAAACCAACAAGAAAGTTAGGAACAAACACATTTATGATCTTGCAAGTAAAGCTAATCAGCCCATGCAATGTAATTTCTTCTGCAACATATAAATTTTGCATGACTCTGTTCATCATCAGACAACACTGTTTGCATTATAAATTCTTACATAAATACAAGAAACATTCTTATTATTATCAATGGAAAATGTGTTGGGAGCCAACAGGAAGAATGAAAGGAGAAGCTCTAGAAATATGGTATTGGAACATTTAGTGCCTTCTTCCTGCTGGACTGAGGATGCTGATTGCCACTGTTTGCTGATTGATCTTCCCGGTACCGAAAAATACTTTGAAAATCTATATTTCTATCGAAAAAGAGGATTTTTGAATAATATTCGTGCAGAACAATTACGTTCTATGTTTGTTTAGTGTTGGATTTGTCTGATTTATGCGAGTTTTTTGTGATGTGTAAGGATTCAAGAAGGAAGAAGTGAGGGTTCGAGCTGTTGGTGATGGCTATGTAGTGGTAAGCGGAGAGAGGGAGATGAATGATAACAAAGTCATCCGCTTTGAGCAGTCTTTTAAGGTACCAGCAGATTCTAACATTGAGGAGACCGATGCCAGTTTTGAGGATGGGATCTTTTACCTAACTGTACCTAAGAAGAAAGACGTCCCATCTGTTGGTGAAGGAAATCAAAACGACGTGTCTGATGATTCTGACAATGTTAACGGTGGTAATAACAATGCACGTGATCAGAAGCACCAAGGAACATCCCAACAAGAAGAAGAAGATGAAGAAGAAGAAGAATTTCATGATGCAGAGTTAGCAGACGAGTGGAATGACAGCAGTCTACTTGAGAAACTATCGAAGAAGCTAAACGAAAACAGAACCGTTGTCTTAACAGCTGTTTTAGCATTTTCACTAGGATTTCTTGTGTCTCATTGTTGCCAGTCTAATGCAAAGGTTGAAAGATCTGAATAAGTTCTGGTTATCACTGTTCTCCATTGTTATGAACTTCTACAGCTATTGTCAAAACTGCACTTGAGTAGCTCAACTATTTGTTTTTCTAACAGAAATATAGAAAAACTTTCTTACAACATTGTCCTAAACTTTGTAATGTCTTAGATAAAATACCTCAAACTAAAGAATACAGAGTGTTTTAGGAAATAACCAAAAAACGTTTCAAGAAATATCTCACGAAGAGAATATCCCATGAAAAATTTACAAGCATCAGTGCAAGAACTTTTTATCTTACAAGGATCAGATTCCAAAAACAACTCCACCAATTCAGAAAAGGTGAAATACTGCGCTGAGATCCTTCCGTTTCTGCAATGTAAATGAGGAAGAAGCTTCTTGTTAATATGTCTAAAGTGTGTGATGGAAATCTTACATGCCTGAAATGTAGTAAATGTATGCTTCAAGCCAGAAAAGAATCAAAGAATAATCGAGACATCGTATGTGGTCTGAATAGGAAACTGTAAAGGCGGATTTAGGTACGATGAGTTTGTGTCATTTCTTACTGCTAAACTCGTAGCAAGAACGCACTAATCAGTAATTTATTCACGAATGTTCATAAATCAAGAGTATCAAGACAACATCATCTTATCTAATCAGCTTAAATAAATACTTCCCAACTGCAGAAGTTGGTCAGTTTAGTGGGAATCCAATCACAAATCAAACAAGATTGTGTAGTTAAGCGTTAGACGATTCAGACATGTCCTGGAAACGGTAAGAAGACGTAGAGCTACAAGGAGACATCTTCATATGCACAGTAATCCTAGTTTTCCAACCATAATGTAATGAAAATTATGAAAACTGGCAGTGTTGACAACAGACTTGAAGAATAAGAACCTGAATCAATAAAAGAAGATGCTTTTGTGCAACTTTTTCCACAGTGCTGCTGGAAACTTTTGACAAAAAGGCGGTAGACGCGTCGGGAGGCGGAATCATGTGCTTCTAGGAGCATCTTATTGCTGCAAGATATAAAGGGTCTGGTTTAGTCAATATCTCTACATAGAAAGCTTTGATAAGGGAGAAGATCTCACTGATGCACAGCAGGGAATAAGCTGTTTTTGGAGAATATATGCTCTCTCCATTTGAGTTGAAAGAGCAATGTAATCTGTTTGATAAAAGCAGCTAATGCAAAGATTAAAGCAGAATGACATTCTTGAAACGGCTCGTTTCATCGCTGAAACTATATAACACGTTAGCACTTCTACGCGATAATATAATACTGACATTAGACTGAATCGGCTATAAGAATGACGTGAACTGCTGCATTTTCCCATCTTGATTGAGGGCGGCACCATTCCCTTTAGCCGGAGCTTTACAGTTTTTGTCTTTGAAAAGACGTATCCCGCTCAAGTTCCTCGTTTCCATATGATGTGGGATGGTAACACACACTCACCGTCAGAGAGAAATGTCGATGAAATTTAAGCAAAACAAGATTCTGTTTATCTTTTTACCACATTTTATTACCACAGTAGAAGGTATTATTACAGGAACAGGGAGCTAACAATCATACTTTGCAGTCATCTTAATCAAAGAATAAGTTAAGTAGTGCATAACACAGAATCTGATTGATCTTTATGCTGTTCTAGACATTGTATAACAACCATAATCCTAAAAAAATACTTAAAATTATCCCATGAAGTAGATCCAATGTCTCTTTGTTCAAATAACAGACTATTGGAGCATAACTTCAGACAAAATCCAAGTCTGTATCTGCAGCCTTTCCAATTCAACAAACCAATCACAGCATTATATAATACACTGATGCAAGAAAATCATTCTCCACTTCCAAAGAATCAAGCCAAATAAAAAATGATAAAAGCATTATTGTTGTAAACTTAAAATATTATCATCAGATTGATAGTGTAAACAGGAAGATGTAGCCAAGAAGCTCTGTTTGAGGACCCCAAAACCATAAAGGAGGTACAAAATGAAAAGTGGGAGTGATAAAATATGAAAAAGCAAGAAAACTTCAGTGGAGAGAATAGAATCCAATCTCCACTCTCTCTCTCTCTCTCTCTCTCTCTCACACACACACACACACACACACACAGACAGTGCAGAAACAAATTACTAACATTCTGCTGTCACATTCCACATCCACATCCCAAGAAACTCATACCCACCATTTCTAATCACAGCTAAAAAAGGGGCCTCCCAAGAAAACAAACGAAATCAAGAAAAGAAAACAGCAGAAACAGTTAAGCCAAAGAAAAGCTTGTAAAACAAAGAATACCAGAAGAAAAGCACCTCCAAAATCATGAAACCGTGAGGATGTCGTCCGACCATCCTCCGCCGCCGCTACCCGACCAGCCGAAGCCACCCACCACCGTCCGGAAACTTATTGTGGAAGTGATTGAGGCGCGAGAGCTCCTCCCGAAAGATGGGCAAGGCAGCTCCAGCCCGTATGTTGTGGCGGATTTCGACGGCCAGAAAAGACGAACATCCACGGTGGAGAGAAATCTTAATCCTGTATGGAACGAGGCGTTAGAGTTTGTAGTTTCCGACCCGAAAACCATGGAGTTTGAAGAGCTCAATGTCGAGGTTTTCAATGATAAGAAGCTCAGCAATGGGAATGCCAGAAAGAACCATTTTCTTGGGAGAGTGAAGTTGTATGGATCGCAGTTTGCTAAAAGAGGAGAAGAGGGGTTGGTGTATTTTACATTGGAGAAGAAGAGTGTGTTCAGTTGGATTAGAGGGGATTTGGGTCTGAAGATTTATTACTATGATGAGATGGTAGAGGAGGAGCCGCCGCCACCGCCACCGCCCCAAGAACAGCAGCTCCCGCCGCAGGAGCAGCCACAGGGGCCGGAGGAAGTGATGAAGAAGCCAGTATTGGTGGTTATGGAAGAGCCTCCGCCGATGCCACTACCGACCCATATTCCAATGGAGCCACGTGAGCATTCACCGCCTCTGGTCAGGATTCATGAGCCTCCACCCGAAAACGGGCCTCCGCCGGAGAATGTTCCGCCGCCGGAATTCTCCCCAGATATGAGAAGAATGCAGATGGGAGGGAACGGCATGAATGGGCCCATGGGCGGAGAGCGGGTGAAGGTAATGCGGCGTCCGTCAAATGGAGATTACTCGCCAAGAATAATCTCCGGGAAGTTAGCCGGCGATACTTCCGAAAGAATTCCCGCTTTCGATTTAGTCGAACCGATGCAGTACTTGTTCGTAAGAATAGTTAAAGCCCGTGGGCTCACCCAGAACGAAAACCCGCACGTGAAGATCCGCACTTCGGGCCATTTCGTCCGGTCGAAGCCCGCGACTGTTCCGCCGGGAAGTGATCCAGCAAACCCCGAGTGGCACCAAGTATTTGCTCTGGGTTACAACAAGGAAACCGCCGCCAATTCCACGCTCGAAATATCCGTCTGGGACGGCCCGTCGGAGAAATTCCTCGGCGGCGTCTGCTTTGATCTCTCCGACGTGCCGGTACGGGACCCACCTGACAGCCCGCTGGCCCCTCAGTGGTACCACCTAGAAGGCGGCGCCGGCGACGACCAGAACAGAGTTTCCGGCGATTTGCAGCTGTCAGTATGGATCGGCACACAGGCCGATGACGCATTCCCAGAATCCTGGAGCTCGGACGCTCCTCAGCCATTCGTATCCTACACGCGGCCAAAGGTGTACCAGTCGCCTAAACTATGGTACCTTAGAGTCACCATCATTGAAGCTCAGGACCTTCACATAATTCCCAATTTGCCCCCATTGACAGCTCCAGAGATTCGGGTCAAGGGTCAACTCGGGTTTCAGTCGGTCCGAACCCGGAGAGGGTCCATGAGCCACCACACCTCCGCGTTTCACTGGAACGAGGACTTGATCTTTGTTGCTGGGGAGCCACTCGAGGATAGTCTCATTTTGCTAGTAGAGGATCGCACCGGGAAGGATCCAGTACTTCTCGGGCACGTCTTAGTCCCTGTGGGATCGATCGAGCAACGGCTTGATGAGCGCCACGTGGCCGCAAAATGGTACGGTTTGGAAGGTGGGCCCGGAGGTGGTGGGTCCTATTGTGGGAGGCTCCATTTAAGGATGTGTTTGGAGGGAGGGTATCATGTGTTGGATGAAGCAGCTCATCTTTGTAGTGATTTTAGACCCACAGCCAAACAGCTTTGGAAGCCTGCAGTTGGAGTTTTGGAGCTAGGAATTCTTGGTGCTAGGGGATTACTGCCTATGAAATCTAAGGGCAATGGAAAAGGGTCTACAGATGCTTATTGTGTGGCCAAGTATGGCAAGAAATGGGTCCGGACCCGAACCGTTACGGAGAGTTTTGACCCGAGATGGAACGAGCAGTACACGTGGCAAGTCTACGACCCATGTACCGTCTTGACGGTAGGAGTGTTCGACAATTGGCGTATGTTTGCCGAGGCCGGTGAGGAGAAGCCTGATTGTCGTATTGGAAAAGTGCGGATACGGGTTTCCACATTGGACAGTAATAAGGTCTACATGAATTCGTATCCGTTGATGGTGTTGTCGCGCAGTGGGTTGAAGAAAATGGGCGAAATTGAGTTGGCCGTTCGTTTTGCTTGTCCGTCCTTGTTGCCCGACACTTGTGGTATTTACGGGCAACCTTTGTTGCCACGCATGCACTATATTCGTCCTTTTGGGGTGGCTCAACAAGAGGCATTACGTGGGGCCGCCACGAGAATGGTGGCTGCGTGGTTGGCTAGGTCCGAGCCGCCATTAGGGCCGGAGGTGGTCCGGTACATGTTGGATGCGGATTCACATAGTTGGAGCATGCGGAAGAGCAAGGCTAATTGGTTTCGAATAGTGGCGGTCCTAGCTTGGGCTGTGGGGTTGGCAAAATGGTTGGATCATATTCGGAGGTGGAGAAATCCGGTTACGACGGTACTAGTTCATGTTCTATACTTGGTCCTTGTTTGGTACCCGGATTTGATTGTTCCTACCGCATTTTTATATATATGCTTGATAGGCATTTGGTACTACCGATTCAAGCCAAAAATACCAGCAGGTATGGATGTTAAACTCTCTCAAGTGGATACGGTTGATCCAGACGAACTAGACGAGGAATTCGACACATTACCGAGTTCAAGACCGCCCGAGGTCGTCCGAGTCCGGTACGACAGGTTGCGGATATTGGCAGGAAGAGTCCAAACAGTGTTGGGGGATTTTGCAACTCAGGGTGAAAGAATCCAAGCCTTGGTTAGCTGGAGGGACCCAAGGGCAACAAAATTGTTCATAGGGGTATGCTTTGCAATTACGATTATTTTATACGTTGTGCCACCCAAAATGGTGGC
This sequence comes from Sesamum alatum, assembly GCA_034509735.1. Classification (NCBI taxonomy): domain Eukaryota; kingdom Viridiplantae; phylum Streptophyta; class Magnoliopsida; order Lamiales; family Pedaliaceae; genus Sesamum; species Sesamum alatum. The sequence goes on from JACGWO010000001.1 coordinate 4,346,876, forward strand.
GGTGGCCCTTGGATTCTACTTCCTCCGCCACCCCATGTTTCGGGATCCGATGCCGCCGGCTAGTTTGAGTTTTTTCAGGAGGCTTCCGGGCTTGTCCGATAGGTTAGTATAGTGCAAGAATTTGGGATAAAAATGTGAAAAACCACACATTGTGGGAGGTGTGAAAAACTTTTGTTAAGCTCCCTTTTTTAAGGAAGGGGTTGGATGTAATAACCTTGGATGAAGTGAAAAAGTGGAGAAAATTGTGGGGTTGGTCTTTTTTCTTGGGCAATTGAGTTCATTGACCAACTATTGAAAATAAGGAAAAAGTAGAGGGAGAGAGTTGAAATGAGGGGGTGTTTTAGTGTAATTTTGTCGTCAAAAGTATAGACATTGATTTTTGATTCTATATAGAAATATGTGATCATGGGTTTTTACCTGTACTGCAATAATCATAACTGTCCTAATTTCTCAAATGAAAAGTGTCAAAGGTGGATTTTTGGCACTTGACTAATGCTGCACAGTGCTAGTTGTTCCTGTGGTTGCTGGTGACAATTTTGGCATTACATAGTCTAATGTTGTCATTCAAATCAAGAGCTTAAAGTCGCATTTTCAGACATCTTTTGTTTAGCCATGAATTGAATAAAAATATGTAAGTGGACTTGTGAGGGGTTCTCATGTGGATAATATAAATTCTTGAATTTGGGCACTATAATGTAGGAAAAAGAAAAATGAATTCTCCCTATTATTTTAGTTAATTTAACAATTATTTTGATATTTTTTTTATATTACACACTTCATTGCATTATATAAAACAGTTGTGTCCAAAATTGATAAATACATTGATAATTTCAAATCAAATTTAAAGTGAAAGAACAAACTCAAAGATTTTTAACTTAAATGCAGCTGATAAATACCATGATGTAATTATCAAGACTTATATGAACTTAAAAAATATCGTCGATGATGTCACGTATTTTGACAACATCTACAAAAAGTATCAATTCGATTGCAACAACCAGATGTATTGTTTGTAATTTTGAAACTTACACTAAATTTGCGTAACTGCTCGTAGTAACAGAGAAGGACAGTGTAACTAATCCTTGATAAAACCCATCTAACGTTACTCGTTTCTATTAATATATATGTCCTCTTGTCCTAAAAGGATAATTCATCTTTGCGGCCAGGAATGAAAATGGCAGCTCATGCCCAAATTTAAGCAAACCAGGAAGTTGGATTACATGCCAAAATTTTCTTGAAAATGCACGAAAATAGGACACTCTCACATTCCCATCACTTTCTGGTTTGTTTATGTCCAATGTTTCATTCATTTCAGTTAAGTATAAATACTCAGCCTTCGTTCCCTTTCAAGCATGAATCATTACCTGAGAACATCTGGTAATGAAGCACAAATTCCATGACAGCCTGAATTCTAAGGTGTGTTCAATTGTCGTCTTTCTGATGAAACATTTGCATGAAAAAACATCATGGTTTCATTACAAGAATGTTGAACTAACCAATGGTTTGTGTCTGATTGTCGAATTGTGTTCTGGTTTTCACTTCAGGTGTAGGTGAGCTGCGAGCCGAGGGATGGGATGAACAGCAGATAGTCAGAGGAACGATGACACGGCAGCCAAAACTGACGAGGAGAAGAAGCATGAAACGAAAGAGAAAGGTGAACGCAAAGACGAGGATGAGGAAGGAGAGGAAGATGAAGCGAAAGCTAAGGACAAGAAAACGGAAGATACGGATCCAGATGAGAAGACGACGCAGAATCCTCAAGATCAGGAGGATCCAGCAACTGTGACGGCTCTGTTGGAGAAGAACGAAAGCAAGATGATGAAATCTTGAAGCAGATTAATAAAGATGAAACTTTTTTTTTGTGTGTGTTTTGGTAGAAGTAGATTAGCTGTAGGATACCGAAACTGATATATTCATGTATGTGCACTATACTTGACAGAGAAACAGAGTAAATTTGTAAGAATATATACGAAAACGTAACGATTTTACAGCCCAAACACTTCTCAGTGGCCCATGTACAATTTCTGCAAACAGAAGTTAACTAGACGACTAACGTATAGTGCATCGGTATATCCAACAAAACAAGAGAGAGATATGTAACACTCGAAAGACAGGATGCATCGTCTGTAAAGCTTATTTCAAACCTCAAATTCCGAGAACGAGTTCAGAAGTTAAGACAGGTTGTGCTGGGAAGCCTGGAGAAGTCCGTCACGAATCTGAGTTGCCACATCACGAACTGCACCTGGGCCATGAGGAATGAACACAGCCGATGATTTGGATGTAGCACCGATTTCCTTCATCGTGTCAAAGTATTGGGTGACGAGGACCATATCCATAACGTCCTTTGCAGTGGTGCCGGGGACATTAACTGAGAAGCCGAGCACGCTGTCTCTTAGTCCGTCCACAATTGCCTGACGTTGGCGAGCAATACCCAAACCAGAGAGGTATTTGGCCTCTGCTTCACCTTCAGCTCTCTTGATTTGCAGAATCTTTTCTGCTTCCGCTTTCTCGTTGGCAGCCACCCTCAGCCTGGCAGCTGTAGTGTCGAAAATAGTTATAAATTAGAAGCACATTCAGGTCAAAATGAAAAACGATGAATCGAGATCAAATTTGCTCATAATCTTAGTTCTAAGGTTCAAAATGCTGTTTAGAGCTTACTTTTTGAACAAGCAAGATTCTGAATTGAACCCAGAAACTCCAAACTACTAGAGTACACTAAAACATCTTAGGTTATCCGTTATCGTATATTAAGTAATAATCCCATGTATAAAAGATCTTCCGAAATTGTTAACGTCATGTAGAAAATTAGATTTGAATGATTTTCATGTCCATAGTATGGAAAATCAGAACAGTAACGAGGCGACTGGGCGACCAGAATCGTTTAAGAATGCATAACTCTACACTTTACCTGCGTTGATCTCATTCATAGCTCTCTTAACGTGCTCATCTGGTTCTATGTCGACAATTAGCGTCTGAACAATTTCATACCCATACGCGGACATAGCCTGCAAACACACATGGAAAGAAAATCAATACCAGATATTCAAGAATTGTGTTGGTCCACTTCTATAAGCATCACTAGAGAAGTGCCTGTTACCTTTTCAAGTTCATCCTCGACAGCCTTAGCAATTTCATTTTTCTGCTCAAAAGCATCGTCAAGATTGAGTTTTGGGACGCTGGCCCTTATCACTGGATAATCAGAAAATGTTTCAGGTTGACGACATTGTGCTAAATAAACTTAATCCATTGGTAATAAATCAAAATTCGAAGCAATGAACCATAACAGGGTCGAGTGGAAGAACAAAAATGTACCGTCAAAGACATAAGCCTGAATCTGACTTCTCGTGTTGCTGAGTTTGTAAAAAGCATCATTAGCCTTATCTGCAAGCGCTCGGTACTGAATTGACGCCACTACGTTCACAAATACATTATCCTGAAGACCAATTGTTATACAGGTTTTATTAATTGGCGTCATCACTATCAAAAACAACATTAAAACTTATGCCCCGACAGCATCCAATGACTTTGGACGAAACATTGACGCAAGAGGACTACAAGAATTTAGCAACATCCATGAACAAAAATTTGAAATAGTTTCACATCAACAACGAAATTGCCCACAAGGAACAAACCTTAGTCTTCGTCTCACAACGCACGTCTAACTGCTGCAGACGGAGCGATAGGTGGCCGGCCAGCTGGCTTCCAAGAAACCAAGGCAAACAGTGGCAGCCTGGCTCTAGGACTTCATCGAATTTCCCAAACCGCTCCTTAATGGCAACGGTGGATTGGTCCACTTGAACACAACAAAATAAGTTCCCCATATCCTACACAATTGCAGACAAACAATGAATATCCAATACTTATGTATGACCTCAACCACACTGCTACTCCAGCCCAGAATGTTATTTATCTAAAACACCTCGTTAAAGACATTTATGTGTTGGATTCAGACATATAGACCAATAAATAAACCCTAAATCAAGACAATTCTTGCTTATACAGAGAATCAGACAAACAGTTTGAGGAAAAGGGTTTATTAACACGGCATCAGCTGTTTCACACAGCATGATTATCATCAATCCTGGCTATAAATCACTCAAAATTAAGCCCATCAGACATCTAATAATCGAGTGGAGAAAAAACATACAACCAAAATTGAAGTGCCCTGAACAGAACAAGGTCATCAACGGATTGACAAAACAATCAAACACGTAGAAGAGCTCAAACGATAAATTCAGCTACTACAACTACGTTCTTCGTTCCAAGAACCCAATTCTCCATGGATTTCCACAAATCCCACAGAACCCAGAATCATTCTTGAACCAAGATTCATCATTCAGAGAGAGAGAGAGACTTACAGTTTGGCTAGGTATGAAATTGATTCAGAAGGGGCTTTGACAGTGTGTGTAGTGTGTTTTTTTTTCTTGCCAAGGTATGTGAATTGGCTGCTATATATAGGGAACCAAACCCATGAATCCAAACATAGTGAACTTGTTTCATAAGAAACATCACCTGTAATTTACAAATTTATCAGAAATTTAAATATTAAAATAACTCAAAGTTTGGATTTTTATATTTGTCAGTATTTTGGGACATCGGCTTTAATCATATTATTATTTTATTGTTGAAGATACGTGCGTGCTCACAACGATGTAAGGATGGAGATTCTTTTGTTCGTTCCTGTGTATATCCCAAAATAATTAGCTCATCAAATCAAACTAATCAAATATATACATTATTTAAGTGTTGTTTGCAATAGTTTAATTTAAAAATCTTCATTACAACTGATTTACTACTTAGCTTACAACTTATTCCCACCATAAAAATAGAAGATGTCGCACTTTTGTGATGTTGCAATTTAATTTAATTTTGATCGAAATATATGTTCGATTACATAAACGAAAGTTAAAATTCAAACTTTTGGAGTGCTTTTATAAAATTATTACCGAAATTGAATCAGTGGTATTACATTATTATGTTCAGGGTAATTACAGCTACTTTCCATGAGATTTGATATAATTACGAATACTCCCTTATTATTTGAGAAATTAAAAATACCTTCCCCAAATGAAAAATAATTATGTACCCTTAAATAGTTATTTAAGACGAAAATTACTACTATACCCTTGCTGATTTAAAAAAAAGTTTGAAAAAATATGACAAAACGAAAATATCAGGATATATGAGTAACGTAAATAATCCATAGACATAGTTCATAAAAATATTTTAGAAAATTTTAAAAAAAAATATATATATATATAAACTTATAATTTATAATTCGAATTGTCATTTTGTTAAGTTCATCAGAAAAATTAGATGAAACCCTAACAGATGCTAAATGAATGAGGTTGTTGTTAGATGAATGTAAAATAAGAGTGGTTTTGTAATCTCCCAAACAACACGAAGATATCTGTAATTATGTCAAATATTAGGAGAACTGACTGTAATTTATCCTTATTTTTAACCTGAGAATATTTATAAAAAGAATCTTTATTTGGAAAATAAAATTTGATTTTTTAATATAATAAAAAAATATTTCTAAATTTCGAAAAAAAGATTAGAAAGAGTGGGATTGAGATGAAAATAGTTTTATTTTAAAGTCAAGTGGACAAAAAAGTCAACTTAAAAAAGGCATGAAAGGAAGTGTATAAATCTTATCCTTACAATGAATGGAGCTGGAAAATATCAAAGTTGACCAAATGATTGTTTGAGGAAATAAGGCGAAAACTCTGAGAAAGAACCACTCTGCCAAGATATTAATGTATGATTGCTCTCAATTTCCTTGTCATTAATCGTTTAAGAAATTTCGTGGAATTTCATGCACATTGTTGTGAATGTTGGGACAATGACATTTTCTTGGAAGTTATACATACTAGAAATTTTTGTTTGGATAGTTAAGTTTGACTGAATTAAATTAATTATGAAGCAAATGTAATATATTTGTTATATGATTGGTTATTTTTCTTGAATTGTATATCAATTTTATGAGAAATGTAATACACTTGTTATATAACTGATTTAGGTTTAATCGAGGTGGGTCTGAGTTAGATATAATCTTTTTTATATTCTTTTATCATTTTTTTTGGTTTTTTGTATTTAATGAATCTGAAATGCGGATGTAATGAAATGTACGTATTTAGTTATTTACTTAAAATAAAGAATAATTCCCATTGGAATAAAATTAGTTAATGAAATTTTCAGAATTTTTTTTATCTATAAAATGCCGTATAATAATTTATATATATAATAAAATAGAAACAGAGAGAGTATTGTATTGTATTGTATGTATGTAGGGAATTATCTGTTAATTTTTATTTAAATTTAGATGATTATATATGAATGTTTGTGTTTATTTGAAGGATTCAAATATCTTATAGGTAAATTAGTTAGTAACATAAATTTAAAATATATTTTACATCTAGTAATACTTTTATTATTTTTTCTATATTTATCGAGTACTTTGGTTTCAAATTCTGAATTATTTATTGATTATTCATTTCTAAAGTTTGAATATTTATAAAGTTTTAATTATTTATTATTCTAAAGATACAATCTTCCTTTGCCTTCACAGGTACTTCTACATAAATTAGTTAGCAACATAGTTTTGATTTGTTTTGTTCAAATAATTTTCATTTTGTATTTTTTAAATATTTGGTTTCTTTAATTTTGAACTATTTATCTTGCAAAGATTGAACTATTTATAATTATATTTTTTAGAGATATAATCCTCGTGTATTTGACACGAAATTTCTCTAATGAAGTGAAAAATTCATTAATGGGTAATATATAAATCTTATAATTTTTAAAGCATGTCATAACTCCATCGTTTACTCCGATGAGGAAGAATAGATGGCTCATGTCTATTGATACTTGATCAGTGTTTAAATTAAGAAAAATCTGCTCGATCAAATTCAGATAAAAAAAGATTCGAATATATTTAGATAAGTTTGGAATCTTCAAACTTAAGTTACAAGACAAGAAACAGTAAGAATTATGATGTGATGATCCTAGTTATAACTCTTTGATTCTTGAGTTAGCAAGGTTGTAAAGAAGGCATAATGAAGGTAGTAACAGAATATACAGTATCAAAAGTTGTACATAGGGTATGAAGAGCTAGTAGTTATCGATATTCAGAGTTGTACGATTTCACGCACTGAAAGAAACATGGCTTCTAACTATGACTAATTACCATGATTAAAAGTAAAAAATTATAATGGATACTAATAACCACGATTGTGTAATTGCTATTAGCTGTTGTTTCTGCAAGCGAAGCCAAAACATCTGCTACAACTAAAAAACTGTGGCATTTGAATTTTTACATCGATTTTGTTTGAACGTGGTAAATGGTATTGATTTATGTGATTTTTAGGCCGATTTATTTATAGTGTAGTTAATAATTAATTTTTTTTTGGTAGTCACGTGAACCACACACACACACACATATATATATATATCCAAAAATGATCGAGTTTGAGCCCATCTATATACCTGAATCACTCCGGCCTGAGGCCAGGTCAGTACGACCAAATAGAAAATGTGCAAATTCTACCTATTTTGTGATTCAAATTGTCGAATATTGATATATGGCAAAGATAATTATAACACTATACTCTGATCAACAATCTAAACAATACCTACTAATAATAGTTGAAAGTCCTACAATTACTATACAGTAGAATAACATCTCACGTATTAGTGTTTGAACCGATGATTTCTAAGGTCATGAGACATCAGCTTCGCTAACTAAATTAGTCATTGGCTACTATTATGTCGCGATCGAACAAGAGTAGATGGGTATCTATGATACATGCACCATATAACAACTTAATTCTCATTTGAATTAATAATTTGGAATAGTTCATCATAATTTGACCAAGTCCAAATTTATCGATCGGCTAAGGCTCGAACACAACAGTGTTTACTGGAGAAATGAACAACTAGTTTTAGTTGTGTATGTTAGTCAACTGATATTAATTGCATCTCGATTTTTCACTATAAATTATTGTTACGTGTTATAATTTATATATGCACCCTATATTCATATCTTTTTCAAGAAATTGCAAAATAATATACGCTTTTATTCACAGTTTGTATATATAAGGTGCAAATATAAAATGCAATGTCAATTTGTAATGAAAAATTCGAATTACAATAATTATTTGTCAGTTGATGTGCAGAGAACACTATATTCTAAACAAAGTGAAAATCTACAATTTACGGGCATTATGAAAGTTATTCATCAGCGTTATATATATCGAATATTTTTCAACATATTATTTTACGTGTTTAGTAATTTAAAAGAAAATTAAAACGACTTGAATATTTGGCATGGTGGATCTAACATATTTCGGGAATAAATAGTATCAATTTTCAATTTTTGTAAAGTTAGGGACTACAAAACTAATTAACAAAAACTTAAAATTATTGTTATAATTTAAAGTAATGTTACCTATATATATATATATAATGTATATTTTGTTGTTATTGGTGGGCTCCAAACATCACTCTGAAAATGTTAAATGTAAATGATGAATGTTCAATGGGGGTGTAAGTGTAATTTTAAAATTTTATTGAGAAAAAGTATAATTTTATATTTTAAAGGGGATCTAAGTATAATTAACTCATAATATAGATATCACTTTCTTTTCTTGCACCAATGTTTCTCTAAATTAATTATCAACTTGCTGTATCCTATAAAGTTTTGGAAAAAAATATGATATTCCATACATCATCTATACTATTATAAAAGCAAACTTTTTGGCGTACCAACTTTTGAATGCTCAAATTTACCCTTCAATCATTTTCTTTCCTTAAAAATATTATTGGTCAAAAAAGTAATTTTATTATTTTTTTCTCTCAACCCACTACTCCACGTTTCTCTCACAATACTCCATGTTTCTTTCTTCTTACTAACTCTTTTTTTTTTACATTCCTTCACATTTTTTTTAATTACATCTCACACAGTTCTTTTTTATATGCTCGCGAGGATCGCGTGCAACGACGACTAGTAATTATAAAAGAAAAAGGGTTAATTACACTTAGACCCCCTTTGAAAATGTGAGATCGCACTTTTCCCCAAAGATATTTTAATATTACAGTTACATCTCTTCCAAAAATTCACCGTTTACACCTAATCCCTTTTCGTTAGAATTTTGACGAAAAAAAAAAAAATTCATAAATTTTGATTTTACCCCTCATTTAACATCTTCATGTAATAATTTTATACTTATAAGGGAAAAAATGTTATAATATTAACCTCACTCTCTATATGTACATTATATTTATCCTTTTATAAGTACAAAAATATATATAAAAATATAAAATGAGTGGCAAAATTAAAAATTTATGTATTTTTTTTTTGCCGATGTAAATATTTTTCGTCCAAACTCTCACGGAATGGGGTCAAGTGTAAACAGAGAATTTTCAAAAGGGGTGTAAGTGTAACTTAAAAACTTTTTTTTGGAAAAAGTGTAATTTTGCATTTTTAGAGGGGCCTAAATGTAATTAATGCAAAAAAAAAAAAGTATTCATATTGTATTCATATCTGTACATCATGGGTTTGCCCGATATTAATATCTCATGACTCGCGTAGATGGCAACTTAGGGAAAGTTTAGAAAATTTCAAAGATTACATAGTCTGTTTAAGATTTACACAAATCTATTATCACGGGATATTTATAATTTTCGATAGTAGTTACAAATAAGCCGAAACTATAGGGATTTGCATGTAATATATCCGATTTTTAAATTATTATCTTCTCTAACAGCTTAAATCTTTAGGTGATAAGGTCGTTTGATGTGGTATCAGAGAAAAATATTTCACTTGCATGATTTGTACGTAAAGGAGATATTAATATTAAGGGTAAATTACTGTGATACCCCCTGGGGTTAGGCCCAATTATACAAACACCCCCAATCTTTTATGAAATTATAGCTACGTATCCTATCCAAAGGCAAAGGTTACATTAATACCTCTTGAAAAACATTACACTAACACCCATCAGGGGGTGTAGTTGTAATTTCGCAAAAGACATGGAGTGTTTGTGTAATTGAGTTAACCTCAGGGGTTTCAATGTAATTTATCATAATATTAAATGTCTCATCTTTAACAGTTTAAAGTTTCACATGCATTGTTTGCACGTGAGGGGTATGTGTTAAAGATATTAATATCTAATGATCTCTTATCTAACAACTGAAATCTTTAAGGTATAATTATATTTACGCCCTCTGATTTATGTTCTGTTTACACGAAACATCATTGCCTTTTGCATAATTATACATACACTCAATAGAAACGTCGACATCATTCACACAAACCACCTCTATTTTTTCTTAAAAAATTGCTCATACCCCCCCCCCCCCCCAACCACCAAAAAAAAAATAACATAAAGAATATCAACATCACTACACACATTACTTCCATTTTTTTACTGTTAGGGGTGATTTCTATAATTATGCAAAAAAACAAGAATGATTTATGTAACATACCTAAATTAAAAAATATACACTTAATTATTTCAATTTTTAAATGAGGCGATCGTTTAACATGCAATTTTTTTTTTTTTTTTTTTGGGATTTGGGATTCAATTGTGGGTGGGGGCAGTTGGCGCACTTGTATGATATGACTTGGCATTTGTGTTGTGTTTGATAATCCATCAACAAGTTGTGTGTGAAATATGTGTTGGTTGGTGATTTCAACTTCTTTGGGACACCAGTTTGCAGTCACCAGATTATGACTTGTTCTTCTTTTTAGGACAACATTGGAACAAATTCCCTTGTACTAATCTTTACGTGCATCATTCAAATTGTTTGGTGGGGTTGATTTTATTCACTTCTTACGTGATTTTGAGAATCTTGTTTGTCCGCAATTGAACACAACTGCCCTAAAACAGTTACATAAATTTGGTGGATGAAATAATTGATGAAACCTCTTTTGTTCTTTTCCGATTCTTATATGATCTGCACGTTCTTATATGATGAGATATTCAAATATTTAATTGGAATGTTTTATTATCGACATTTTAAACGTAAATTGTTGATTTACATAAAAAACAACATCCAAAAATTCTTAATCAGGGGCATATATGTTATTGCACACTTAATAAATCAAGCAAAAACGTGCAACAAACACGTGTAACACACATCATGCAGTAAGGGGATTTTCCGCATCTATACTAATTATAAAAAGAAATGTTCTTTTGCGTCTAAAATAGAAGTTATTATGTGTACTTTACATAATTTGCCCTTTACTTTTTCATAATACACTCCTTTCTTTCTTTTTTTTTTCTTTTGCAAAATAAATTTACTAATTTATAAAGGACAAAAATAAAAATTTTACGTATTAAGGTAGTTCTCATACCAATTTAATGTTATATGCGACAAGTTGTCTGAAGTCATTAATTAGGTTGATTTTTCATTAAAACATGTTGAAATTTGGAGGTGAAAAGAAATAAGAATACATACGTGATCCATTATATGTAATGTATGTGACTCTGTTGGATTTTATATAAACTTGATCATTTTAAAAGTTCTATTCAATATGAATTCTTTTTTTTTTTCTTTTGGACACTATTTGTAGGGGACAGGGAAAGTAAAATGAAATAAAATAGAAAAACATTACATATATATACTAAAGAGTAGAGGAGAGGAACACTTGTTTGGGAAAAACTACGAATTTAGAGATCAATGGAATTTCGATTACGATTGTACTCCTATATGATTACTATATTATAAAAGGTTTTTCTAACACATTTCAATAATTTCCTTCATGTCTTGCGTATGCTACCAATTTATTAATACTGAATATTTTCTTAATATATATCGTTTATAAACATAATTAAAATTTTATTTGTATAAATTTATACTTAAAAAATTTATATGCGCAAGGACGACATGGTGTTGTGACTAATTTCTTTAAAAAAGATAGGGAGGTAGGTTGGAGGTCCCCCTCAATAGGGGTTCTTTTTGCCCATTTTTCATATCATAGGGTAAGGCACTTGCAATTTGCCCGTAAATTAAATTATACGAACCCTTAAAATATCACAATAGTAGAAAAACTATCCCTTTTCTATTTTTCCTTATATGAATACACTGGAAAAAGAAATATAATCCTATATATATCATAGTCTACCATGGGTTAAAAATAAAAAGAATCACAATGAATAATAATTAATTACGACGATACAATGGCTATTAGTCGTCGTTTTTATAGCAAGTCAAAATATTAGTCATAGCAAAAGTCATGGTGCAAATATTATGATCATATCTAAATCATGATAAATGTTAATTAAGCATGCATGGTGGATCATAAAGTTAAGTTTTCGCATTGACCTTTTTTAATTTAGTCCCATTTATTATGATTTTCTCATATTTCATCATATAAATTAGAAATTTTCTCATTTTAGTCCCCACGTGACTTCTTCGTTCAACGGGCCCCCTGACTTTTCCATTAATTACTGGATGGAAAACTCACATGAGGAGTGACAATTAGAAAATTCTAACTTACGGAATGTAATGTGAGAAAATCATAATAAATGAGACTAAATTGAAAACAAGCCTAATTTATGGGACTAAAATTATAATTTTCCCGTAAAATCTTCATCAAACTAAATCCAAACAAGATAGTCCAGGAACGGTCTTCCCTTGAGCTATCCCTAACACGTTTTTGCACTCAAAAGTGGCATCATGTTCATCTGTGGTGAGGATGTGCATGTCTTCAACAACAATATCAGTGCACGGAAACGTCTTACTGCACTTCAATATCACTGCGGTTTTCATTCTTGATGTTCCAACTATCTGTCTGAAAGTGACATTCTTGATCTGTACTGCCGATTCCTATAAAGAAGGGAACAACAAAATTTAGTACTTTTGTATTTTTTAAGGCAACATTATATTTTTTGATTCTGTAACTATAGGTCGTTAGTACATTTGGTCCCATAACTTACTCCATTTACACATAGTTCTTTTCTTGACGAATTTAGTCCTGAAGATCTATCAAATTTAGTATGTTGACAAATTTGGTTCTCACAATTACAAAACAAAGAACGAGATAAGGAAACCAAATTTGTTAACACGGGGCTAAATTTGCTACAACAGGACAAAATGTGAGATGTATAAAACTAAATTCGTCAAGAAAAAGACTAAATGTATAAATAGAATAAGTTACATAACTAAAAATAATAACGACCTATAATTACAAGACGAAAAATGTAGTTTTGCCATTTTTTAATGAACTTGTCCAAGAGCATATTCTTGCTAGTAAAACAGAACTAACCTTGGTTCTACAGTGCTGATGATCGCAGTAGAATTGGTCGATGATGATTGGATTGGTGGTGTCGTGGTACAAGATTCTCTCGAACATTATGTGTCTAGCATGGCCTCTACCTCCCTTTTCGACAAAAAGAAGTTATTAAATAACTCATTGAACTTTTAAAGTGATCAATAACTAGCCGACCCACAATTGAGTGAACTCATTGAATTGATCTTGTGGGACCAAAAAGCATTTAACCATAAGTTATGTGACAAAAAATATATTTAAGTCGTACTTATAATGTGAGCAAGAACTTTCCCACATTTTACCTGCCATGTCTTTATTCTAGCACCATTCTGAGCTCCAAGGAACACAGCATCACTGACTCTAACATGCTCAACCTTATCATTTGCTCCATTCTTGCCTAAACTTCCAATGCTGCAATAAAACCAACAAGACATCATAAATCTCAATTATCTCTACCAAATGTTCTTCGTAATAACCAAGAATGAAAAAGAAATGGAGATCACAGAGTCATCATACCTTATACCATGCCCAGGTCCACATACTACATTGCTAACGGTCACAAACGACGATCCATCGACTATTGAAATACAATCGTCCCCTACATTTTCATGCATTGCAAAGTCGTCAAGACAAACATTGCATCAACTGAACTCATGGTAATAAAACAAGGGTAAATTACATTTTGGCATCAAAACTATGTCCGTTTCTACATTTTGCTCTCTAAACTTCTTTTTTTTCTTTTTTTTGTTTTTTTGTCAACTTACTCTCAATATATATGACTTCTTTCCAGTCAATTCTTATGCCAAAATAAAAAATAAAAAATCACATGCAATGAACATGTGCATCTCAGAGAAAAACTTGTCCCTAAATATCGCATGTAATGCATGTGATATTCTTTTTTCTGGCAAAAAATCAACTCAAAAATGATCATATATGGTAATTTACAAATTTCGCAAAGTTGATATGCTAAAGTGACACAAAAAATTAGATAACAAATTATAAAAATGAATATAGTTTGGATTACAAAATGTAATTTACCCTAAAAACAATTAGGTTTCCAAGAAATACCAGTCCCAATTCGAGAATGATCAATGACAACATTAGTGCAGCCCGTAACATGAATGCCATCAGTGTTTGGACTTTGTTCTGGAGCGTCTATCGTTACGTTTGAGACGGAAAGGGTTCTTATTCCGTTAAGGACAATGTGCATCCTCGGACTGTCCTTAAACCTCAGACCGCCTCCTATGTGAACGTTGTCCGAGTCTGAGATCTCGAAAGCCTAGCGCCAGTTCAAGTGGGATTGATGGATCAACAGTTTTTCCTTTCTTGAGGGATATTTATGTCTCATTGATTGTGATGAAAGAGTTTGAGTGAGAATTAGACTTACAGTTGGTCTGTGTTTCTGTTCAGAAAGAGAGGAAAGAAAAAAGACAATCTTGTTAGAAAAAACTCAAATCACAACTCTCCAGCACAACATAATCTATACTAATATAAAAAATAAACGACACAGGCCTTACTTTTGTGCGCCACCATCGGGCTCCACTGCCATCGATTCTGCCATGTCCACGAACCGTAAGGCCAGCAAGCCCGTGAAAATGAATCCATCGACCACAAATATTGTGTTCGCATCTCCAATCCGAGGGATCATAAGGCGCTACCAAATTTCCATATACCTGCAACAAGAAATAATTAATAATCCCAAAAACATAATTAAATATGAAAATATATATTGTTGTTATAATTAAGCACAAAATTATTTATTTATTTATTTATTAACCTCAACAGTAACAGTCTTTGAGTTGCATGGGCCGTAGAACTTGAGGGGTCGGATCAAGAACGTCTTGTGTGAAGGAACTCGCAATGTCACTGAAGAAGAAGAAACTGCGCAAGTTTGTTTCCATGCTTTTGCAAAAGCCTACAGAAAAAGCAAGAAAACAATTAGTTGAAAATTAATCACCATGCAGAAAACCCTAATAAGTAAAATTTAGAACAGAAAAGAAAGTATGATCTGACGTTGGTGTCGTCGGTTTGTCCGTCGCCGACTGCGCCGTAATGAAGAACGTTAAAAACTGTGGGATGAGAGGTAGTTGTTGGAAGTAGGAGAGAAAGAGTGGACAACACAAACAGAAATAAAAATGAGTATTCCATTGAAGGAGAGAGAGAGAGAGAGAGAGAGAGAGAGAGAGAGAGAGAGAGAGAGAGAGAGAGAGAGAGAGAGAGAGAGAGAAAGAGAGAGAGAAGTGTTGTATGGGGGAGTTGAGGTTGTTTTGAAATTCATGTAGCTGTAGAGTTAGTGTCTGAGCGGGATACCTCAGACAGATGCAAGAAAACGAATCCGAATCCATTCTGTCTTCTGATGATGTAAAAAAAGGGTTAATAAAAAATATATGGAGATGCGGCTAAGCGAGCGCTCTACCATCTGAGCTACATCCCCTTGACATGCATCTAATCTAGATTAATACATGTTGGAGACATAATTTACTTTTGAAATTAAGCCTTCAGGCACAACTTTATTTGTTGGTGGGAAGTTCATAACTTTTGTTCAAGTTATTTTCAAATTTTGGATCTTATAAATCCTAAATTTGTTAGACATATCATAAGTTTAAGCCAAGCCATAATTCGGTAGAGCAATTTGATGATCAAAGTTAGTCCACTCTGTTAGTTGGCAGTTTATACTAATGAAAATGCCGTTTGGGAGGGGAAAAAGATAGCGATAAAGGCAGAACAAAATGTCAGTATTGATATGGGATAGTTTCAATTTTGGTCCATTTAAGTTAGTCACTAAATTAGTTTTGCTACAATTGTTTCTCTTTTTGTCAGTGGCATGCGAAGATTCTCTCTTAATTTAGTGTTTAAACTCATAGAGAGGACTTAGATGTTTGACTAAGCTTATAAGCTCCAAAATTTTGTTTAGCAAAATTTTTCTTAAGGAGCTTAAATAATCTCAAAATAAAATGTTTTGTATCTTATCAGATTATTGACGTAATCTATGTAAGTTATACCAAATCACTCATTCTTGTCCGCCATCCCTATATATATATATATATATATATATATATATATACACCAAGTAGTTGAAAATATTTGTTGCAGAGTGTATACTTACGTATGCTCGAAATAGAAATTGGTTTAAACAGTATAATAGTAAGTAAACAAATACCGTTTTCCATAATGTATATTGGAGGAATGCCTTTATATGTCTCCTTTAGATACACCAAGTGCTCATATATCCCCCACGGAACTATGTTCATCCACGTCGAACCAAACTAAACATCAAATGGATAAAACAAGAATAGCAATTCATATATCCCCCATAATGAATTTATTTTGGTTCTAAATTCTTCCGTTCTACATAACCACATTTTTTCAACAAATTTGCATTTTTTTTTTTACAGATCTTTGTTTCTTAATTAACTTTCCCTCATGATTCTTATACATAAACGAATTCTTTTATTTAAAATATCATTTCGAAAATCTAGTTTAAGTGATCTGTTATCAAATACTGTGGATCACTTCAATGATTATCATCATATATATCTTTATCAAGTTACATTTGTCGAACATGAGCTAAATACATATTTTAGAAAGAGTGAATTTTTTTTTTTTTTTATTTTTTTTACATGAACAACCAAAAAATTATGATAGAGTAGTTTTGGGCCGTGAGATTAGTGTTTCTCAATGAGAAATACCGAATAGCTATCTCATTCAAAATTTAAATTTGTCTGAAGTCCGACACATTAAATCCTCTTTTATATCTGGGTGATATCAAGTTTTGAATCCAACACCTCATTCTCGGTCAGCTTTAAATTAATCGCATTTTCTATACATATAAATATTAAAAGAAAATATTAATAGAAGAAAATGTTGCAATGTGACCCAAGACCATTAATTAATTAATTAGTAATATTTATATCTTTCGGGAAAGTTATGAAAAAAAAGGTTGTATGTGTGATTACTGTGGGGAAAAATGCATTTTTGGTCCCATAAGACATGGGTTGTTGCAATTTTGGTCCCATTATTTACGGGCTCAACACTTTTGGTCTCATACGAACCAAAAGTGCTGCACTTTTGGTCCCACTCCATTAAATGGGTTGTTGCAATTTTGGTCCCATTATTTACGGGCTCAACACTTTTGGTCTCATACGAACCAAAAGTGCTGCACTTTTGGTCCCACTCCATTAAAGGAGTTAAAATATGGATGGAAAACCACATTTGACTTTCAAAGGTGGTTTTATATGGTTTGAAACCACTAGAGGTCTTGAATGTGATATTTTTCCATATTTTGGCCCCAATTTGAAGACTTTATTTCTATAAAATGTATTTTAGTAGATTGATTTAACTAAATTTATATAAATTCAATAGAGTATAATCTGCAATTTTATAATAATATTATTATAAATTACTGCAAAAAAATAAAATAAAATAAAAACACAAGAAAATTAAAAGCAAAAACGAACCAACTGCATTTGTGGGAAAAAAAAAACAAATTGTTTGGATTTCCTGCAACTCCATGTGTCTTTCTACAGATTGACCACATACCTAGCCGCATCATAACATGATACTTCATAGTTATAATGGTCCGATTTTTAATCCAAACACAATTCAGTTGGTTCATTTTTTCTTTTAATTTTCTTGTACTTTTTTTTTTGCAGTAATTTATAATAATATTGTTATAAAATTGCAGATTATACTCTATCGAATTTATATAAATTTAGTTAAACTTCAAATTGGGGCCAAAATATAGAAAAAATACCACCTTCAAGACCTCTAGTAGTTTCAAACCATTGAAAACTACATTCGAAAGTCAAATGTGGTTTTCCATCCATATTTTAACACCTTTAACGGAGTGTAGACCAAAAGTGTGGCACTTTTGATTCCTATGGAACCAAAAGTACTGAGCCCATAAACAATGAGACCAAAAATTGCAAACAATCCATGTCTTATGGGACCAAAAGTACATTTTTCCCGATTACTGTGCTTTACTAAATCCAGTTTAGCGAATTGTCCGCAGCATTCCTGCCATGCATCTTTGTACCCTTGCCCTTTTCAGTGTCTAAACAAAGATGATCACAACATCACTTTTTTATGCGTATTGAATTTTTTATTTAAACTTTATGGATAATTACGCGGTATTCTTATGAAATTTGGTATAATTATACGTAAATTCTTTGTAGTTTGAAAAATTATATTTAGTACTTCTGACGTTTGTTTTAATAAAACAAATAGATTCACTCATTAATAGCATTCACGGGATTTGCTGACATCAGCAAAAAAATTGAATAAAAATTTGCATTTACTATTGATTGACTTATTACATACTTATTGCAAGTCAAATTAATCATTTCTAACCAAACTACCCTTATTCATATGTACACGCCAATGGACGAAAGGAGGTACATTTTCAGCAAACTATATGTTGACGTATTTTATTGATTGGGCATTTTTTTCTTCAGTTTCTCAGATTCTGGCTTGAATGAGTGTTGTGGTGAGAATGAGTGTTGCTGAATGTGGGTTGGGAGAAACTCACGGAGGAAGGAGACTTTGTTGACGAAATTTGCACGACCGATGAATCTGTCTCTGCGATGGAAAACTCGAATTTCCTGCTGCAGCAACATCGTCACGACCATACGACTTTCAGGGAGATTTCCTATCGCTAATCTTGATAAGGTTTATCATCTTTTCATCTCTTTAAATGATTATCTCGCAATGGTTTTCATTTAAGATTCATGCTTCTGATCACTGTGCAGGGGTTTCAACATTTCATGTGCCCTGCCTGCTGCCCCTTTTGCTCCTGCTGCAGCTGAAATTTTCTTGCTCCCTGCGTGCTGTGCTGCCCCTTTTACACTAAAGGTAATGCCCCTAAACCTTCTTTGCGTAAATCTCTTGGATTGTCTAAACAGTATACTGCTGATCCTTGCTTGAATAATGCTTCTTGTTCTGGTGTTAAAATTAGTGCATATGCTCATGTTGTTACTGCTAATTCTGATTATGGCCTTTATTTAAGTGGTTCTAAATTCAAATGCCGCTACTGTTAATTTTGATTCTGACTTGAATTTGAGTGGTGAGAATGAGTGTTGTTGTGAGGGGGAGGCAATGCAGGCCACCCTCAACCTGTCTAATAATAAAAATACAGTAGTTTGTGCGAATGTTGCTGAATATGGTTAGGAGAATGGGAAAAATCACTAGGATGATGATATATTAGTGGATAACTAATCATTTTATAAAAATGTCGTTTCCCAAAGCTAGTCTTTTTTTAATAAATTCTTAGTTTAAGCTAATTCCTCTCCACTTTTTCTCTCTAATTTTCCTCCCACAATGAATTTGGTTTGGTTCTCAATTTTTTTTTTCTTACAAAATTTCGTTTAAGTTATCTCCTCTTTTATTTCCCTCAACAATGAATTTGCATGGTTCTCAAATGTTCATTTCTACAAACCTTCCTTTTTCAAACTAATTAATTTTTTCTTTACTCTCTACGAAACTTCCTCTTTCAAATTAGAAGTTTCCTTTCTATGAACCTTCCTTTTTTAAATTAGCTTGGCGTCGTGATTCTTATATATTAACAAAATCATTTTATTAAAATATCGTTTTGCAAAGCTATCTTTTTAATAAATTCCTAGTTTAAGCTACGTCCTCTCTAATTTTCCTCCCAAGATGAATTTGGTTTGGTTCTCAATTTTGTCTTTCTACAAAATTTCGTTTTTAAATTAACTTGCATTTTCATTTCTTAAATCAATCTAGCCTCGTGATTCTTATCCAAAAATGAATCCTTTTATGAAGTTGTCATTTTGAAAAATTAATATTTCTAAATTAGCATGCACTCATGATACGTATACATAAACGAGTCCTTTTATTAAATTATTGTTTCAAAAAGCTTTTCTTTTTTAATTTCTAGTCTAAGCTACTTCATTTTGTTTTTTCCCTCAATAAATTTGCTTTGGTTCTAATCTTTTTAGTTCTACAAAACCTCCTTTTTTCGACAAACTTGCATTTTCATTTCTATGAAACTCAGTCTCCTAAATAGATTTTTCTCATGATTCTTATACACAAACGAATTCTTTTATTAAACTTTCATTTCAAAAACCTAGTTTTTTAAAAAATTCTTAGTTTATGCTGCTTGCTCTCTGTTTTTCCAACACACAATGAATTTTATTTGGTTCTTAAACGAAACCCTTTCTGAAATTTTCTTAAACAAAAATGAGTATTTCCCTCAACAATGAATTCGCTTTGGTTTTCAAATTTTCATTTCTACAAAACACCCTTTTTAAACTAGAATTTTTCTTTTTATGAACCTTCCTTTTTTAACGAATCTTTTTATTAAAATGTCGTCTCCCAAAGCTAGTCTTTTTATTAAATTCCAAGTCTAAGCTACGTCTTCTTAATTTTCCCCCCACAATGAATTTGCTGTGGTTATCAAATTTTTCTTTCTACAAAACTTCCTTCTTTAAACAAAATTGCATTTTTCTTTTTACAAAACTTTATTTATTGAATTAGCTTTTCCTCGTGATTCTTAATAAAAAACGAAACCCTTTTTGAAATTTTCTTTTACAAAAATTAGTATTTTTAAAAAATTCTTTGTTTAAGCTATCTCATCTCTTATTTCCATCAACAATGAATTCACTTTGGTTCTCAATGAATTTTGAGGCAAAATCGAACTTTCGGTTCCACTAGATAGGGTTGTTCTTACCTTTGGTCCCAAGGAATACGTGTCAACACTTATAGTCCCAAAATCTTAAAATTTTGACACTATTGTTTCCATGCTGTTAAGTGTTGACGGAAATGGCATGTGTTGATTCACGTGCCGTTAGTCAACGATCGTTGACTTAACAAAAAAAATAGAAATTTTTTATTTTACCTCATATATTTTTCAGAAAAGTTTAGAAAGCCCCCTAAGTTTTACAAATAGGAAAAAACCTTTCGTGTTTTGAAAACCCCCCCGTGAACCAACATGTATCGTTTCCGTCAATACTTAACGGTGTGGGAGCAATAGTGTTAAAATTTTAGGGTTTCGGGACTATAGGTGTCGACACGTAAATCTTGGGACCAAAAGTAAAAACGACCCATCTAGTGGGACCAAAATTGTGATTTTGCCGTGGTTATCAACTTTTCCTTTCGACCAAACTTCCTTCTTTAAATAAAATTGCATTTTACTTTCTACAAAACTTTATTTCTAGAATTTCCTTTTACTCATGATTCTTTTTCAAAAATGAAACCCTTTATGAAATTTTTGTTTTACAAAAATTAGTATTTGTCAAAAATTCTTAGTTTAAGCTATCTCATCACTTATTTCCAAAAACAATGAATTCGCTTTGGTTCTCAAATTTTCATTTATGCAAAACTTCCTTTTTCAACCTAACTTCTTTTTTACTTTCTACAAAACTTCTTTCTTAAATTAGCTTGCGTTTGTGATTCTTATACATAAACGAATACTTTTATTAAAATATCATTCAAATAAGCTATTTTTTTTTTTTAAAAAAAATTCTTAGTTCAAACTCCCTTCTTTTTGTTTTTCCCCTAGGATGAATTATTTTTGGTTCTCAAATATTCCTTTCTACAAAACATCGCTTTTTAAACTAGAGTTTTTCTTTCTATGAACTTTCCTTTTTTAAATTAGCTTGGCATCTTGATTGTTATATATTAAAAAATCTTTTTATTAAGTTTGAGTGGCCTTAATCTGAGTGGTGCTAAAATCTCTTTAAATTCAAATGTTGCTACTGTTAATTTTTATTTTGGCTTGAATTTGAGAGGTGAGAATGAGTGTTGTTGTGAGGGGGAGGCAATGCAGCCCCCCCCTGAACTTGTCTAATAATAACAATATAGTAGTTTGTGAGAATGTTGCTGAATGTGGTTAGGAGAATGGGAAAAATTACTAGGATGATGATATATTGGTGGATAACAATCATTTTATAAAAATGTCGTTTTCCAAATTTTCATTTCTATAAAACTTCCTTTTTCGAGCTAACTTGTTCTTTACTCTCTACAAAACTTCCTTTTTTAAACTAGAATTTTCCTTTCTATGAACCTAACTTTCGTATATTAGCTTGGCCTCGTGATTCTTACATATTAACAAATTCATTTTATTAAAATATCGTTTTGCAAAGCTAGTCTTTTTAATAAATTCCTAGTTTAAGCTACGTCCTCTCTAATTTTCCTCCCACGTTGAATTTTGTTTGGTTCTCAATTTTTTTCTTATTACAAAATTTCATTTTTTAAACTAACTTGCATTTTTATTTCTTAAATCAGCCTAGCCTCGTGATTCTTATCCAAAAACGAATCCTTTTTAGGAAGTTGTCATTTTGAAAAACTAGTATTTCTAATAAATTCTTAGTTTAAGCTAACGCCTCTCGTATCCTCCCCATTCCCAACAATGAATTGGCTTTGGTTCTCGAATTTTCATTTCAATAAAATTTCCTTCTTTCGACCAACTTACGTTTTCCTTTCTACAAGACTTTTCTTTCTTAAATTAGCTTGCACTCATGACTCTTATGCATAAATGAGAACTTTTATTAAATTATCGTTTCAAAAAACTATTCTCTTTCAAAATCTCTAGTTTAAGCTGTTTCATTTCTGTTTTCCCCCACAATTAATTTGCTTTGTTTCTAAACCTTTTCGTTCTACAGAACCTCCTTTTTTCGACAAACTTGCATTTTCTTTTCTATGAAACTTCGTCTCTTAATTAGCTTTCCCTCATGATTCTTATTCATAAACGAATTCTTTTATTAAAATGTCATTTTGAAAATCTAGAATTGTTTGAAAAAATTTTAGTTTATGCTACCTACTCTTTGTTTTTCCCCACACAATGAATTTTCTTTGGTTCATAATTTCCTTTCTAGGAAATTCCTTTCTTAATTAGCGTGCTCTCGTGATTCTTTGACGTAAAAAAAATTCTTTTATTAAATTCTCATTTCGAAAATCGAGTCTTTTAAAATAATTCTTAGTTTAGGCTACATTGTCTCTGTTTTTTCCTACAATGAATTTGGGGCAAAATCACACTTTTGGTCCCACTATACGGTCGTTCTTACCTTTGGTCCCAAGCATTACGTGTCAACACTAAGAAAATGGCATGTGTTGGTTCACGGAGGGTTTTTCAAAACACGAGTGGTTTCTATCCTATTTTTAAAACTTAGGGGGCTTTATAAGCTTTTTTTGAAAACTATTGGAGGTAAAATACAAATTTTCAATCTTTTTGTCAAGTCAACGATCGTTGACTAATGGCACGTGAACCAACACGTGTCGTTTTCATCAACACTTAACAACGTGGGAGCAATAAGGTCAAACTTTTAGGGTTTTGGGACTATAAGTGTTGATACGTAAAGCTTGGGACCAAAAGTAAGAAAGACCCTACTAGTAGGACCAATATTGCGGTTTTGCCTTGGTTCTCAAATTTTCCTTTCTACAAAAC
Source organism: Sesamum alatum (assembly GCA_034509735.1). Lineage (NCBI taxonomy): Eukaryota > Viridiplantae > Streptophyta > Magnoliopsida > Lamiales > Pedaliaceae > Sesamum > Sesamum alatum. The sequence goes on from JACGWO010000001.1 coordinate 4,370,551, forward strand.
CTTCTTCGCCAAAATAACTTGCATTTGTCTTTCTACAAAACTTAATTTCTTAAATTAGCTTGACCCTCGTTACTTATTCATAAACGAATCCCTTTATGAAATTGTCATTTAAAAATATTAGTATTTATGAAAAAATCTTAGTTTAAGTTATCTCATCTCTTATTTCCCTCAACAATGAATTCGCATTGATTCTCAAATTTTCAGTTCTACAAAACTTCCTTTTTCAAGTTAACTTGTTCTTTACTCTCTACAAAACTTCCTTTTTTAAACTAGAATTTTCCTTTCTATCAACCTTCCTTTTTTAAATTAGCTTGGCCTTGTGATTCTTATATATTAACAAAATCATTTTATGAAAATGTCGTTTTGCAAAACTGGTCTTTTTAATAAATTCCTATTTTCAGCTACGTCCTCTCTAATTTTTCTCCCACGATAAATTTGGTTTGGTTCTCAATTCTTTTCTTTCTACAAAATTTTGTTTTTAAAACTAACTTGCATTTTCATTTCTTAAATCAACCTAGCCTCGTGATTACTATCCAAAAATGTACCCTTTCATGAAGCTTTCATAAATTATCGTTTCGAAAAGTTATTCTTTCTCAAAATTTCTAATTTAAGCTACTTCATCTATGTTTTCCCCCACAATGAATTTGCTTTGGTTCTATACTTTTTCGTTCTACAGAATCTCTTTTTTTCGACAAACTTGCATTTTCTTTTCTACGAAACTTTTTCTTTTAAATAGCTTTTCCTCATGACTCTTATACATAAACGAATTCTTTGATTAACATGTCATTTCAAAAATCTAGTTTTTAAAACATTCATAGTTTATGTTTTTTCCCACACAATGAATTTTCTTTGGTTCATAATTTTTTGTTTCTAGGAAACTTCCTATCTTAAATTAGCGTGGCTCTCGTGATTTTTTTAGGTACAAAATCCTCTTATTAAATTCTCATTTCAAAAATCGAGTCTTTTTAAATGGTTCTTAGTTTAAGCTACCTTGTCTCTGTTTTCCCGCTGCAATGAATTTTTGACTCAAAATCGCACTTTTGGTCCCATTAGATAGGATCGTTCTTACCTTTGGTTCCAAGGAATACCTGTCAACACTTATAGTTCCAAAACCTTAAAAAAACTTAACACTATTGTTGCCACGCTGTTAAGTGTTGACGAAAACAACATGTGTTGATTCACGTGCCATTAGTCAACGATTGTTGACTTGACGAAAAAGTGGAATATTTTTATTTTACCTCATATATTTTTCAAAAAAGTTTATAAAGCCCCCTAAGTTTTAAAAATAGGAGAAAAACCTCTCATGTTTTGAAACCCCCCTCCCCCAGTGAACTAACACGTGCCGTTAACGTCAATACTTAACGGCGTGGCAAAATAGTGTCAAAATTTTGGGGTTTTGGGACTATAGGTGTCGACACGTAAAGCTTGGGACCAAAAGTAAGAACGACCCTATGTTAGTTCTTTGGTTTGATCAGAATGAAGAGATGATGTGCCTATTTATAGGCATTTCTACCTTGAATACTACAAGTTTGATTTCAAGATTAGAGTGGTCCATTTGAGAATGGTGGTGTAAACATTATAGACGTGAATAAGATGCTGGGATGTTGTGTTTCATGATAATAATGATTGTGAAGATTTTCTAGAGACTACATATCTATAAGTATTTTGAGTTCTATTCGGTTGGAGTTATAGAAGTCTGAAATTGGCAATAACTCATATGTAGAGGGTATTTCTTTGGAAATGTCAAACATTTAAGTTCAAATTAAACTGCAATAGACACTACAAAAAACTAGTTTATTAAGTATTGATTTTTGGGATGAACAAACCCTATTGCGGATTGAGATGGATATTGGGACTGATAAAAGATGTCGTAAAACCTGTTGCGAAAATGTGACAGCTTATTTGTCATAAATTCAATTGGGAAAGTGGCAGGGGAACACCGTCGCAAAGAATGTTGCAAATTACATTTTGTCTAAAAATTTGGACGGATTTTGGAATGGCTTTATGTTGTCACAATTTGGGCAGATTTTGCAATGGCTTTATGTTGTCGCAAAATTGCGACAATTTGGAACGAATTTATGACCAGATTGGGATGGATAACCTGGAAAGTTGGTGTCCATGGTAAACCCGGCAAAATACGTCGCAATTTGCAATGTATTTGTGATGATGGTGCCTATGTCGTAAGTTCTGACACATTGTGGGACGTATACCCAGAAGGATGGTGTCCATGGTAAAGTCACTACAAAGTTCGTCCTGATTTATGACGAATTTGCTACGCTGGTGCCCATGTTGTAAGTTTTTACAGCTTTTGGGACAGATTCAGCAACGATGAGTTTTCCCTTTGCAATTTCATAATGATACTACAATTATGAAATATGTCTGCCACAAACTCAATTTAAGAATCTGTCCTTCAAAATTTATAAAAGGTGCACAATTGATATACTTCCCGGCAAACGAAAAATTTAAAACCACCATCAGAAGTCAGTCCCAAGTTCCGTTGCAAAACTAATGGAAATTTTGATTACGAAACTTTAAAATCATATGGAATTTGCTATTACTTTTGGGACAGATTTGCAATGGGTCGTTGCAAATTATGTATAAAATTTTCGTCATGAAAAGTATCCATAACTTTTTTTTTTCTTTTTTTATTGTGATAACTATATATTTGTTATTGTCACACATGTCAAGCATTACGACAATAACATTAGTGTCATTATGATTTTATCCAACAACCGAATTATTGATCTGATGTTCAAATGGAACAATTTCATCATATCGAAGATGATCATTCACATATATAAGTTGGGAAAATTGCACTTTTTCCACCCTATACGTATAAGGGGGGGGGGGGGGGGGGGGCATTGTTTGTCCTTTGGAATCACTTGTCAGTCTATATGTGTCACTAATTGGGACAACTTAATACGCCATTTTTTGTTACTAATTCTTGCTAATTACAATTTTCACAAGATAATGTTACTATTAAAATGGTAAAATTCATTATTGTGACAAAATAAAAACCCTTGTCACTAAATATATTGTACATTTTAGAAAATTGTTGGTTTTACCTCTCATTTTAAGAAAAATATTCGAATTTAGTGCACATTTTATGAAATTGATGGAATCTAGTGTACATTTTAGGAAAATTATGGGATTTATAGTTTTTGATATTATTTTATACATATTATATTCAATATAAATTTATGCGTAATATAAAATAATTAATATTTTTTAATATTATGATTTTCCAAGTTATAGATTCATGACAACCGATGGTCCACCCCCTCCAAAATATGATCGTGGCCAAGGCCGTGGTCATGGCCACGGTTGTGGCCCACCCATTCCTGCTCCCGCCATTGACGCGGAAGTATTGCCACCACCCCCGCCCCTGGAGCCTGCATCAGTACCATAGACCCCATTAGCGGATCTGACCACTAAGGGGTCTCGGACGCGGGGGCTAGTAGTTCACATGCTCCCCCTTGAGCCTGGGATGAACCACAGCCACTAGTGCCACAACCTTCTACATGTCACTATATCAGCCTCCACGATGCGAGATAACAGAAACAATTTGATTAAATTATTTTGATTTGCAATTTTTGGTTTTTTAATATTTAATTATTTTTTCAAATCTGACCGAGATTTCCACATAGAGATTCATGTTACTTTGCACAACCATTATCGTCATCCTTGGGGATGTATATTGTAGATTCCACAGGAGCACCAACTCTTTGGCTTGATAATCTAAAGATAAGTATTGTCCAATTTTTTTAATTACATTTTCAAATGTAAATATTCATTTTATCGAATACGTATAATTTTATTTTTTACTATGTGAATTTGCAGCTTACTGGTGGGATTGCGATGACGAATCGATGTTCAAAATCTTGGATGCAGGCTGCTAAGTTCCTGAGGAAGCGGTTCACGGACGCACGAGTTCAACTGGCCATCCGTTGTGACTGGCCGATCAGATTTGGCGCAAGCTGTTAGAATACTGGGCGAGCCCAGAATTCAAGGCCGTCACAGGCAAGAATAAGGCCAACCGGGCAACCAACCCGGTGGCAGCAGCTACCGTCTATCGCGGGGGATCATGCTTCTTCGCCATGCACAAGCGGAAGATGGTAAGTGTTTTCAATTTTCTTTTTTCATGCTTTTATCATTTACAATTCACTAACATTTTTTTTTTCAGTTGTTGGACAGGAGGCACAACTCGATTGTCCTGTCAAGAGATAGGGTGTTATCTGGAGTCTACAAAAGATAGGAGGACGAACAATGGTACGGGGCCCAAGGGCGGAGGAGGTCGCGGTAAGTAGTTTTAAAGTTCTAATTTTTTGTTTTCAATTTAAATTAATTTATTTTTTTTTATCTAATCCCCTAATCCATTCTCAGGAGACGTTCCATAAGATTGTGGAGGAACCACAGAGCCAGACACCGAATGATCAGCAAGATCCTCCACCATCTTCTCAAGGCTCGGTGGGCAACACTTGTGAATGTTGACAACGGGCGGCCGGAAGAGGGGTTATGTATTCGGTATCGGATCCGAAGCCCACATGCGCTTGTTGGACCATCACCACCTAGCTGGTTGCATACGGTAGCACCGCCTCCGCCACTTCAATCGCGATGTCCAGACCTCAATGATCGGGTCACGAGGATTGAGGAATTGCTGGAGCGTATGGTGAACACCTAGCCCGTCCCTCCGGCGCCCCATCTGTCCTAGCCTCCAACTGACCCACTGACTCCTGACCAAGGGTAGCCCGATTTAGATTAGGGTTGTTTTTGCTTTTCTTTTTTTAGAGTTGTATATATATATATATATATATGATTTTTAAACACTATTTTCATTTTGTTTATATTATTACTATTTTCTTACTAAATAATTTATGTTTACCGATTTTATTAAAATTAATATATTATATAATTCAATTAAAAAAACTATATTTGGGCAATTATTTATACTTTCAGAATGGCATACTATAAAAGTATTATTGAATTTTTTTAATTATTTTTTTTAAAATATATAATTGCAAAAAATTATGTGTAAGTATTTATATAACTTGATTTATATTTTCTATACTTTTACTAATTATGTGACTACTAAACTACTATTAAATATATAATAAACATAGTTATATTCGAATATTAAATTAAATTATTGTAGTATATCTTTTAACACTTTTAAACCAATTAGTACGCAATTAAAAAGAAGAGAGAGAGAGAGAACTTTAATTTGAACATCCAAGAGAGAGAGAGAGAGAGAGAACTTTAATTTGAACATCCACGAGAGAGAGAGAGGTAGCGCTAAATTATAAAATTAGTCCTGTATGTACGGGGATGTGGCAAACTTGATCCCGTAACTATGTGACTGACAATTTTAGTCCTTTATGTTTTAAAAATTTGCAGCGATTTTGGGCTTTCCTGCCAAAAGTGGCCGGAAATTAACAAATCAAATTAGGTCTTAGAGTTTCGATGTCCAAATGGACATCGTTTACAGAGCCAACATCCTACGTGGATATTAACATGGTTCACTGCCGACCACCATCCACCTCCACCTCCCTGTCGACTACTGCCGACCACCACCCACTACCATCATCGGTTGCTGGAATTTTTCCGACGAGTCTTCGGCCACCACCCACCTCCCTGTCTGATGCTGATTCCAGCTCTACAACGCGTGTTCCAATCGAAGTTTAAACGTACCCCAATCGCCGTTACAATCTTCTCCTAATCTCCAGATCTATTTCTCTCTTCTGGATTCATCGTTGTTTGATTACCTTGCGTTCTAGACCAGCACAAATCGACTCCCCATCCTCCGGCGAGTTTATTGCACCAAAACCTATCCATTTTTGTCCATTATCTGGCCGGTTCTCTCCATTTTTATTTTCGCCACTTTTTTCATCGCCCCACTATTGTTTTTCCGCCGTATCCCTGCCGCTAGCGATCATCTTGCCAGCAGGTCACCACCCATGTGTGCGCCTTCCCATGACGCACACATCCCTCCAATCAGTTTCCGTCAATGACACCGGCCTCTCATCAGTTTGGCTTCCCCCCCCCCCCCCTTTCTTTTTTGTGAGGATGTGGTGGGAAGAGGGTGCTTTTTTGTCGCCCATTTGGCATGCCCAACATTCACGTAGGATGCCATGTATTTTAGTCAAATCCACTTGGCAAGCAGAACCTTAATCCCCAATTTTTTCAATTAATTTTCGGCCATTTTTGCCCGGTAAGACTGAAATTGTCACTAAATTGAATGTTATAGGACTAAAATTGCCAATTCGATACTTATAGGATTAATTTTTCCAACCCCCTTTCATATACAAGACCAATTTTGCAATTTTGCAGAGAGAGAGAGAACTTTAATTTGAACACCCAAGCAATTTTGCAATATATTTTGTTTAAAGAAAGTAAATAAAATGGACTATAATTACACGAGTTCCACTATTAATGTCGTGTATTGGTATATTAGTAATTACAAATGACTATAGAATTTACTAACATTGTGTTCAAAATTCAAATTGATAGATTTGAAGGAGAGATTTTAAATCTCTGTATATAATAACAATGCTTTGAACTTGTGTAGATATTTCACAATGTGAACATTTTGAAATCCTTCAACTCTTTATTTGAACTATATATGTTTTTGTGAAACACTGACTTTCAAATTCTTTTAGCATTAAATCATTTAATTATTTTTGAAATCTCTTATTAAATTTGAATTATTCCATCCAAATGTAGTCTAAAAGATTTTGTGAGTATTTAACGAAATTAATAATATTAATACTAATTAAAATTGCAATTAAATTGCGTACTAATTGATTTATTTGTAATTACTCATGTACCAATACGACATTAATAGTGGAAGTCGTGTAAGTACCAATATGACATTAATGATAAAACTCGGATACCGATACCAATTTTACTCAAGAAAAAAGTAAAAACAAGCACCCATTCTTTATTCATAGTAAAGCATACAAAGTCACTTGTGGAGGGGGACATAACTCCTAACCTCTTAATACATATCACAAGTAATATTTATTTTGACTGCACACAGTGCATGGGGCTTCCTTATTTTTCATGACTAAAGCAAAAACAAAGTACACACATATATATGGTAATATTTCAACTTAGGACTTAAGATTGCCCAAAGAGCACAAACTTTACTGTGCCACTGCCCTCAACCCTTTCTCAGACCCATTCTCTGAATCCTTCTCCATCGGAGCTGGTACCGCTTCTTTCTGGCCTTTCAGAAATTTGGCGAACCACACAGCTGAATTTTTCGGATATCTCGTCAGATTATTGACATAATCTATATAAGTTATACCAAATCTGGAACTGTATCCTGCAGCCCATTCAAAATTGTCGCACCATGACCACACGAAATAGCCCTTCACATTCACATTTGCTTGACTGCAAGTATAATTATCACATATATATTAGCTAATTATTATAGTCGAAGAATTTTAGACTAATTTGAAAATATGAATTGGTAATTATATATGAGAAGTCATATTAAAACTTACACAATTGCTTTGAGAACGTTGGCGAGATGGTCTTGGTAAAACTTAACCCTAGTCGTATCGTTGCAGGCTTCTTTGGCTGTGAGTTTGAAATCATTCTTGTCCGCCATTCCTATAGTTGAAAATGTTTGTTGCAGAGTGTCGTATATACTTAAGTATGCTCGAAATAGAAATTGGTTTAAATAGCATAATAGTAAGTAAATAAATACCGTTTTCAGTAATGTATATTGGAGGAATGCCTTTATATGTCTCCTTTAGATACACCAAGTGCTCATATATCCCCACGGAACTATGTTCATCCACGCCGAACCAGACTAAGCATCAAATTAAAAAGAAATGAAACATTAGAATAAAACAAGCATAGCAATTCATTTATTTCCATTAGTAGTAGTAGTATAGGACTGTTGGCAACATATTTCAATTGTGCTCTTTAGCTTAAATGCAGTTAGCACAGAGATAACTAAATCAGAAATCTTACTGGTACTGGTCCGATGGGTACACAATTTCTCTCGGCTGTGCATAAAAGATAAAGAAAATTTATTAATTATGAGGTATATATTTCAATTTTATTTGAACAAAAAAAGTACGAATTGGGGTTCATAATGTTTCGAAGTACTTACTGTGAAATTCAAGTTTTTGATCAGCATCGTAACCTACACCTTCCGTGTGCGGATCACAGGACACATAGTCTGTCGTGTAATAATTTAAACCCACATAATCAATGGAACCCTTCAGCATCTGAGACTCGCTGTGTGAAAACGGTGCAAGATTTTCCGGAGGAACAAACTGTATCATACTTTGTGGATAACAACCATACAACACGGGCTCCAGAAACCTAAAATTATATCAAGAATTTTTTTTAATTAAATTTGGGTCTATCAGTTAAAGTTTTATATGCAATTAAATTTAGTCGACCTTTTCTTTTACTATTTTGCTACCTATTAAGTTTAGAACTAGTAACTTTTTCATCCAAACTTTCACAATGTCGAGGTAGCTTAATTATATTTACTGTCCCATATATAAATGGTAGTGGCAAAATAAAGACCGTATATAAGGGGTGGCAAAATAAAGACCGTATATAAAGGGGTGGCAAAATAAAGACCGTATATAAAGGGGTAGCAATTAATTATCAAACATTCTACAACTTATGCATTCTCGATCATCTTATAAGATATTTTAAAAAATTTATGAGGTCATCCAAACAACCTCTTAGCATAGGTTCGTCTTAGGATATTTCATCTTAGGATTATTTCAAGATTAATAACCTCTAATAAGGATTATTAAAGTCTACGAAGACATGCTTCAAATACGCGTACCATCCCAACATAAAATCGATCGCTCTTTTAGCAGCAGCTTTGTCGTCTTCAGAATTCTTATCCAACGGCACATGCCAATTGGAGTTTAACACAATTCCAATTTGGCCTTCTTGAAATGCCTAGAGCAATAAGAAAGCCCGTTAAATAAACTGAAGACATCAATTATTACTCTAGTGATGAAATTTGATCCGAACAAAATAGTCAAACCTTAAATTTTGTTCTGTACAAATGGACTACCGCGGCGTGGGCTAGAAGCAAATTTCTTCCCACAGTATAGGCATCTTTGGCCGGATCAGACTTGTCATACTTAATGTCGCAGTGGTTTTGGGCTATGGGTACAGTGAAGTTTGGATCTTGAATACTTCTATAAGCTGGGAGATATTTCAGAACTCTGTGGGGTGGACATGAAGCTTTGCCTGGTGGAAAAATGCCTTTCACATATCCATTAACTGTGTAGGTCCACGGTTCGTTTATGGTTGTCCAAAATTTCACCCGATCGCCAAATTCCCAGAAGCATAACTCTGCGTACTCACGGAAATCGTTCCTGGATATTGTTTAAAGGTTATATGTATGATTTATAAAATCTTGGAAAAGGAAAACAAAAATTTATCACTATAAAAAAGTCAATATTATTGACAAAATAAAATATTACACCATAATATATCAAATTAATCAGTAAAAGTTTTGCATGTAACGAAGAGAATTAAAGATATAAACTCAAATATGGAACCAATGAGATGTAAAATAGGTGGCAAATTTAGTCACTTACACTATTTTTTTTGCTTAAAAAGCCATCGTACTCCTTTTCTAAGATATGCGGAAGATCCCAGTGAAAGAGAGTTACCAGAGGTTCCATCCCTATATATATACATGCACATATGTTTAATTATTTTTCATAAACTTATAAGAAAATAGTGAAAGGGTTGAGTTATATAGAATTTGAATCCCGACCATGGGCGATGATAGTATCGATAAGTTCATTGTAGTAATCAATTCCTTCCCTATTGATTCCAGCAGAACATCTTCCACCTATTATTAACACGAAATTAGTCGAAATATATTAATGTAGTCGCCAAACTATTATCCGAACTAATTCTACTGTGTATTAATCTTACCTGGCAAAATTCTTGGCCATGAAATCGAAAATCTGTAGAAATCAAAACCCATTTTCTTCATTGTCCTAAGATCTTCCTGCAATATTATAGAAAAATAAAAATAAATAAGCAAGCAGCCTTATGGACATAAGGATAGAAAAATAATTAACTACCTTGAATCTGCTGTACATATCACAAGCAACATTTCCGTTGGATCCATCAGCTATTTTGGCTGTCACCCATTTTAAGTTCATTCGTTAGTATTAGACAAGTAAATGCATATATATATATATATATTTTGTGCTTATTCTTAAGGTTGGGATGACAAACTGAGAAAGTTCATCGAGCAAGTGATAGAAAATATAAAGCGTGTATTATTTCAATTATGGCAAGATATTAACATAATTTTTCCCTCCAAAAAATTAATTTCGCTAGCAATTAATGTAGAAATAGATCACCAGGAGTCCTCAAGGTGAAGTCATCCCACACGCTCGGGGCTTTACCACCAACTGCAGCAGCTCCTTCTACCTAGGGAATATATAAATAAAAACAACAAATACATAATCGAAAAAAAAAAATTACTCAATTAATTATGATGGGTAATTCCAACAAAATCAATAATGTAATCTTTCCGAAAACAATTAATTACCAACAAAATTACTCATACTTTCCGAAAACAAAATTATGAAATGTCAAAAAGTTACAGGACTCTTTTGCAATCCTAAAAAGATAAAGGATAAAAATGCCAAAGTGCCAAAATTATAGGATAAAAAATATATTTAAGCCTATTGTTATAACTATAGATTTGTTATTCTGATACATGTCAAGCATTAAGACAATAACATGAGTCCATTGTGATTATATCTAACAATCGAATTATTGATATGATGTTCAAATGGAACAATTTCATCATATTGCAGATGATCATTCACATATAAATAGGTTGGAATCCTATAAGTACAGGGGGTAGCATTGTTTGTCCTCTTGGAATCATTTGTCACTATAAATGTGTCACTATTTGTTTCTAGGGACAACTTAATATGTCGTTGTTTGTCACTAACTCTTGCTAATTACATTTTCACAAAATAATATTACTATTAAAATTTTAAATTTCATTATTGTGACAAAATAAAAACTCTTGTGACTAAGTATATATAATCAGTGACAATATTAAAATTGTCACTTGATTTTTTTGTCGCTATTTTTTTTAGGTAGTGTCATTTTGTTGTTTTTAATAATAAGAAAAGTTGATAAAAAACCCTCTCCGTTAAAAAAGCGGAGAGTTACCGACACGCGCGGCAAATGAGAGTGGGATACCATTTTGATATATTTTCAAGTTACTGAGCTTAAAAAAAATGGGCATATTTACCTAACTAAAATTAATATTGGGCATTCTTAGCGGACTAAAAAAATAATTTTTCCTTTTTAATTTTATTACTTACTATTTAGTATGAAATTCTAGCTAGAGGTGATTTTTATAAAAAAATTTCCCTCCAACAATTGAAATTTCTATGTAAGAGCAATGAAATTTGTGACATACACCTCTATGAGAGGTAAATTAAAATGAGAGATGCAACAATAGAAACCTTTTACTGCTACATGATCACATTGTATTTGTATATCAAAAATACAAACATTGCAACTTTATCATTTTTAGGTAATATATAGTATACAACATGCTAACTATATATGTCCTTTTTTTCGTCTTGGGACAAACTCGCTGAACATGTTTAAATCAATAAAGAAAATTTTGTCACTTAATTCTTTATCTCTAATACTTCTCATTTAGTGTGGATTTTTTTCCAACTTTTTGTTCAAATTCTCCTCTATTATTATTATTATTATTAATATCATGTTATTGAAGTTGTATTGGATAATTCAACAGTACTTGTTTTATATATTGCTTAATATGCAATATTTATATGTTTCAGATATAAATACTGTTAAAAATTCCAAAAAGGAAGAATATGAAATTCCTAAGAATTTAAGTCAATTAAATAAATGGACAATTCCTAAGGTAAATCCTAGACTAATTTATAATTTCGGCCGATTTGATTTTTGGAAGACAAAACAGATTGTAAAGACAAGTGAGGAATCAATAGCCCTTGATAATGAAGAAAGAGTAATAAAACTTTTAGATGCTATGGATATAGGGCATTATCAGGATGAATATAAATTTTTACATATAGGATTAGTACAAATTGCTTTTAAACCCTTAACATTAGAAGGTTTACCTGAAAGTTTTTTAGCTGCTCTTAGAGATGCAAGGAATTTAGATTGGAAAAAATCTTTGATTGGGATAATACAATCCAGCCTAGCTCACGGGCCGGTATTTTTTAATGTCTATCCGAATTTACAATTGTCCTTATCGGATGCAAATATATTAGATGCTTTAACATTAAATGTTAAAACTCATGGGTATAATTATACACCCGGATCTGAATTAATATGTGTATGTTATAGAATATATTATAAACTTCTTCATACCCTTAATCCTAACTGTAGAATACAAGATAATAAGTCATTAGAACAAACTATATTTTTTGAAACAAATTTACATAGTTCTAGAATTAATACTAGAAGGCAAATAAAATGGAGTGAAATAGAATTCCCAGAAAGTTGGATAATTGAGAAAGAAGTTCCAATTTTAAGTCATATAGAAAGTAATTATGCTAGTATTGTTCAAAATCCAGAAGGAAATGTTAGAATAGACTTTATTAATAACCAACCAAAATGTTTAAGAAGCAATTCTTCAAGATATTCTACAATATCATATTTTTCACCAGTTGAAATTATGACTCCATCTAGAGCATCCACTTCACAAAATAGAGAAGAAAATAGCCAAGAAGATATAAGAGAAAATAAAGTTGAACAAATAAGGATTCAGTCTAATAATATTGCTAAAGGGATATATAAAGATCCAAGATTAAATGAAGAATTAACTTCAGAAACAAATTTTTGTTTATAAATGAATAGTTTAAATCTAATTGATTTAGAAACAGAGATCCCATTAGTAGACTATTCTAAATAATAGATTTTAGTCCTGGATCTCTAATTAGAAAAGAAATTCAGAAAGAATTCAAGGAAGAAAGATGGAAACCATTTAGGAAATGGTTCTTTGAAAACTTTAATATAGCAAACCAAAAAATAATCTCTCAACAATTTTATAAAGAATTAACTATAAAGAATAAAATAGTTGCTTTTGTTCCCTGGTTTCTCATCAAATATTCAGAACAATATTTAAATGTACTAGAGAGAAAATATTTTCTAGATAATGGAAAAATTGTTAATAACATATTTCCCCCTCAACAATCATTTAAAATGAACTCGAATGAAATAGAAATTAATTTTAAAGCATTTTCAAAATTAATTGAAGATGATACCCTAATAATTACAATGGCTCAAATTAATGAGTTAATGAAAAAAAAAAATTATACAAATTTATATTTAAATATTATAGGAGAACAAATTACCGAACTAAATAAAAAAATAGATAAAATATCTAATTGGCAACAGGAAATTAATTCTAAAAATACAGTAATCGGTGGACTAAATAAAGAAATCATAGCAAAATCATCAAATCCAACCGCCTCCTGAAATTGAAGATTTCCATTTAAAACCCTTAGGAGAATTAGAAAAATTATTGGATCAAAAATTTAGGGACTTAAAATTAAATACCTTAAGTGATGACATGACAACTGAAAATAGTAGGAAAAATTTGCCAGAAGGAATAAATAAAATAGAGAAATATGCTAGGAAGCCTATGCAAACAAAATTTTATTATCCTAGGCCCACACCTCAAGACATACTATATGAGGAACAAGAGATTTATGACCAGCATAGCTATAATGGGAAACAAATTTATGAATGGAATATTGATGGTTATACAAAAAGACAAATCTACAATACTATTCACAGAATGATGATGTATAGTACTGTCTGTAAAGGAAATAATAATACAGATAAGGCTATTGCTAAAATGATTATAGCAGGTTTTACAGGACAATTAAAAGGTTGGTGGGATAATTATCTTAGCCCGATGGACAGAAATGAAATTTTGAGTACAGTCAAACCAGAAAATATGGAAGAACAAGCAGTTTATACACTTGCCATTAATATAGTAGAACATTTTACAGGAAGATGGTCCGATAATAGTGAAAATATTAGAACCCTATTACAGAATTTCCAATGCAAAACTCTAACATCCTTTAGGTTTTACAAAGATGTCTTCCTTACTAGAGTAATGGAACTCCCAGAATCCAATGGTGCTCATTGGAAATCTAGATTCATCGATGGACTTCCTCACCTATTCGCTGAAAGAGTTGGGAAGAATCTCAGAAATGGAGGGGTAGCAATAAATTATAATCAATATACGTATGGGAAGTTAATTGGAACTTGCATTCAAGAAGGTTTAAATCTATGCAATGAGATTAGATTAAATAAGCAAATTAAAAGACAAAATTTAACAGAGAAGAAACAACTAGGAGAATTTTGTGCTCAATTTGGAATAGAAATGATGCCGTCAGATAGACAAAAAATTCCCAAATATAGGACCCCAGAGGGAAAAAAGAAAAGACATAAAAAATGGAGTGATAGAAAAGAAAAAAATAAACAAAGAAACATAACCAGAAAAGACGAATGGAAAACTAAAAATAATGTAACAAAAAAGATAAGAAGATGTTACATTTGCGGTGAAACAGACCACCTTGCAAATAGATGTAGAAATAAAAAGAGCTAAAAGATTAAAAAAGAAGATTAATAGTCTTAAATTAGAAGACCAAGAAAAAGAAAATATAATAAATACAATATTTTCTGAAGGAAAAGAATCTTCCGAATCTGAAGAATTAGAAGAAAATAATCAAGATGAATTAGGAAATATAGAAGAGAATCCTGAGAATTTATCAACCTCGGATGAATCAAATGAAGAAGAAGATTCTTCTTGTCCATGTAAACAAGGGACTAATGAAGAAGAATCAGATGATGAATTTATGAATTAATGGCACAATTCAAAGATTTGTCAACAGTAAATGTCCTTACAGATAATCATATAGTTGAGTTGCTCAGGGAAATTAAGGACCCTGAAATAAGAAATATTATCCTTAGTAAAATGGATAACAATAGAGGTTCATCTTCTGAGTCAAATCAGACATATGAAAACTTAATTAGTAAACCATTTGAACCTTATACAATTACTGAAGTTAAAAAAATACTCAGAGAAAAACAAACAATTAAAGATAACCCTTCCACTGCAGAAGATCTAAAATTAGAAGTTGAAAAATTAAAAGAAGAAATAAAAAATATTAAGAAATATAATCAGACTCTTACTACTAGAATAGAAATATTAGAAATAGACAAAAATAACAAATTCATTGAATTAAGTAAAGAGAAAATTGAGGATAATTTCCTATCCACATTAGAGGTAGTGACCAGTCAAAAATGGAATATAAAGATTGACTTATTGATAAGTAATAATTTTAGAAAAATATTTACTGTTCTAGTAGATAGTGGGGCAGATATTAATTGTATAAAAGAAGGGTTAATACCAACCAAATACTTTGAAAAAACAACTCATTCATTATCCTCTGCCAATGGGCAAAAAATTAAACATAAGTTTTAAAATCCCAAAAGCTTATATATGTAATAATAAAAATGTATCCCTATGAGTTTCCTATTAATTAAGGATTTAACAAATGATATAATCTTAGGAACACCCTTTCTAAAAAAGATTTTCCCAATAAAAAACATTAATGACAAAGGTATAATAGGAACATTTGAAGATGAGATAATAAAATTTGAATTTATTAATCAACCAATGGATAAAGTTATTAATGAAATAAGAGATTTAATAATTTCTAAAACAAATCAAATCTGTTTTATAAAAGAAGAAATCAATTCTTTACAGATAGATGAATTACTTCAAAATCCAAAATTACAAGCAAAAATTAAAATGGTTCAAAATAGATTTGAACTTGAGACATGTAATGAACACCCTAATGCATTTTGGCATAGAAAGAAACATATTGTAAGCCTCCCATATGAAAATGAATTTTTAGAAAAAAATATTCCCACTAAGGCGAGACCTTGTCAGATGAATTCCGAATATCTAGAATTATGCAAAGAGGAGATTAAGGGACTAGTAGATAAAAAACTAATTAGATCCTCTAAATCACCTTGGTCATGTACTGCTTTTTATGTTAATAAACATGCAGAACAGGAAAGAGGGAGACCTAGGCTTGTTATTAATTATAAGCCCCTCAATAAAGTTTTAAAATGGATAAGGTATCCAATCCCCAATAAAAAAGATCTTTTAGATAGATTGCATAAGGCAATAATTTTTTCAAAATTTGACTTAAAATCAGGATATTGGCAGATTCAGATAAGTGAATCAGACAGATATAAAACTGCATTTACAGTTCCTTTTGGCCATTATGAGTGGAATGTTATGCCTTTTGGTCTGAAAAATGCACCTTCAGAATTCCAAAATATCATGAATGATATTTTTAACCAATTCTCGAACTTTATTATTGTTTATATTGATGACATCTTAGTCTTCTCCAATAACATAGAAGACCACTTTAAACATTTAGAAATGTTTAAAACGATAGTCATTTAAAATGGATTAGTAATATCTAAACCAAAAATGAGTATCTTCCAAACTAAGATAAGATTTTTAGGTCACAATATTGAAAAGGGAGAAATAATTCCCATTAACAGATGCATAGAATTTGCAGATAAATTTCCGGATAAAATTATTGATAGAACTCAATTACAGAGATTTTTAGGAAGCCTAAATTATATAGCTCCATATTACAAAAATCTTGCACAAGACACAGCATTATTATATGATAGGCTTAAGAAAAATCCATCGGAATGGACAGAAGATCACACTAAAGCAGTTAGGCTAATAAAACAGAAGGTTAAATCATTACCATGTCTAATGCTAGCAAATCCTAATTGGAAGAAAATAATAGAAACAGATGCTTCTGAAATAGGATTTGGAGGAATATTAAAACAAATTGATAATAATAAACAAGAATATTTAGTTAGATTCCATTCTGGAAAATGGAAAGCAGCCCAATTAAATTATGCTACAGTGGCTAAAGAAGTTCTTGCTATTGTTAAATGTGTTTTAAAATTCCAAGATGACTTATTAAACCAAGAATTTATTATCAGAACAGATTGTTCTGCTGCCAAGTTTATGTTTAACAAAGACTTTAAACATGATGTTTCTAAACAAATGTTTTGCTAGATGGCAAGCACATTTAGCTCCATTTAATTTTACAATAGAACACATTAAAGGAAAGACTAATAGTCTTCCTGACTTCTTATCAAGAGAATATCTAAATGAACACAGACATTGGTAAATTTAACTGGATTGGAGGAGAATTCTTTATAGGAGTAAGTACCTCCTCTAAAATCCCAGATTATTGGGTTGAAGATAGAATTGAAGGAGAAAGTTATTGGATGAATGGACTAAAATGGCCTGTATATAGATTTGAATTTTGGGATGAGCCTATTGAATATAAGGCACGACTTAAAAGAATTCAGAGAATAATAAGAAAAAAGATTGAGGAGAGAAAAAAAATTATTTCGGAAATTCTTATTCAACATCCAGATGCAGACATGTCTTATCATTATCGCATAAAAAATATTTGGATAGCAAATTTGCTGTATCACCAAAAAATTGCAGGATATTATGCCGGTTAAATGAATAATCCTTTTATTGCAGGAATGCTTCCTCAAAGAGAAGAGGCAGAAACTCCTCCAATCAGAGAGGAGGTAGATTTAGACCAGGCGAAATTATACGCCAAGGTAACAGATCATTAATTAAAGACAACATTTCCGGAATAGGGAGATACAATAAAGTCTCTGAGGAAGAAAATGAGCTCTTCCAGCAATTCCTCATATTTAAAAAGGAGCAGAAAAAGATCGCCGCCGAAGAAGTATCATCTTCTTCAGTATCTTATGCTAAAATATTGGAAGAAGAAGATGAGTTAGTAAACTATAAATTTAGTGAACATCAAGAAGTAATTATACTTCTGGAAAATGAGGATTTAAGGTGGGAAAAAGATCCATGGTATCTAATGAAAAGATATCTGGATGTGACAGCATTCACAGCAGGTTCATATAAGCCAAGGGCTCATTATGAGTGTATTCTGAAAGCAATGCAAAGTGTTGAAATTACTCACACTTATTCCAATAATGGAAAAGAATTTAATTACTCAAAAGCAGTAATAAAAAAATTCATTACTGCTGTTGAATGGGGAATTAACCCATTAGGTGAAAAAGAATATATTCATCCAGAGTCTAAATCCCCAATAAAATTTAATTATTGGGACTATGTTGAAGCATTCAACAAAACTTTTCTCTATGAAAATTATAAGAGAAAACACACATGGTTTTTCAAAATTTGTCCATTAGTTTTCCAACAAGAAGTACCAAATTGGGTATTTCAATGGTGGTTAAATTATGGTCCTCCAATTTCTATACTCCCTGAAATTTTCCAGGGTTATTATACGGAATGGATCAATTGTTCGCCAAAAATTATCCAGGCGGAAAAATCACAGAAATGGATTGAAGGAATGGCCTCATTCTTCTTTTTTATGGAATTCTCACTTCCATGGATATGGAAATGGCTACCTGAAGTAGGAATGACCCTACAAAAAATTCCTTGTATTAAAAGGAAATCTTGTTCTAAATTCTGGAGTAAATTAATGCTCATCAATCCGGAAACAAAAAAATATTTTTGTCAAGAAGCACTTGATGAAATGGAGGAAAAACTCCAAGAATACAAGGCACTCCTGGAGAAGGAAGAAAATCAGACTCCTAGCCCATTCGAGCAAATATCGCAAAGAATCAGGAGCAAAAGAGGTATCATCTCTAAAGAACAAATGATTGAGGAATATCTCAATCAAGTCCAGAAAGATCTCAAACGAAATCTGACAGGAGCAGAGTCCCCAATGGAAACCTCTTCCAAAGATGAAGAAAATAAGTATTCTTGTTTAGCAGGGGAATCACAAGACCCATTTGAAAAATCCAACCACGAAATCATCCTTGATCAACTAATTTCAGGGAATCAGGACTGCTTTGAAAGCAAAATCAAAAGTTGGGACTTCTGAATCTTCAGAGGAACAAAGGATAGATTACCACAAAAGATCCTAGTTGTTTCTTTGTTTATTTTTTTCTTTTCTATCACTCCGTTTTTTATGTCTTTTCTTTTTTCCCTCTGGGGTCCTATATTTGGGAATTTTTCGAAGAAGAATCGGAAGAAAGTAATTTCTCCAAAATAATGAAGAAATGAAAGCAGACAACATAATGCCGGAAGAAAACAAAGTCGGAAAATTTTGACCGAGTCAAAGCAACATGTGTCACACATACAGCGACACGTGTCATTCATGCAATACGTCTGGAGATAACTCCAGCCATGTGTCTTAATGCATAAGACACCTGTCAATCACAGACGGATTTGAAATAATACTTTCAGATCCGACCTCCCTATAAATACCCCCTCTTAGATCATTAGAGGCAGACGGGAAAATACCCTTGTACATGTATATCACCTTCTTTGTCCCTCACTAAATAAGATTTCAGCTTTGTGTACGAGTTTACACTTCTGTAAGTTTTTTACTTTAAATTATTGTATTTATTTATTGTATTTGTATTCATTTTAATTTTGCTTTTAGCCTAATGGAAGGCTAAGTTCATACTGTTGAATTATCCATGACAACGAAGATGGCAAGGTTCTAAAAAAAAAAAAAAAAAAAAAAGAGTATTTTAAATTTATGATAAATATACGGGGAAAATAAATGAATATGGAAAGGAGACCCTTTGGGTCGTTCCCTTAAATTATGAGGATGAAGGAAGTCTGTTTTGCCACTGCTGCCCGGTTTTGCCGAATATGGTGTTGTGTGGGCCTTTTGGTGGTGTTTTAAGACTGAATTCGTACTTATTAATTTAACGGAGCGTAAAAGGTTCCCAAATTTACTCTATTCCTATTCATTTAAATTCTCTTTATATAGATCACAATTTAAGATACTCCTTTATTTTGATCGTCTTTCGCCTACATGGTCGGATTTACATTCCGCCTACATGGTCGGATTTACATTCCGCCTACATGGTCGGATTTTTGGCGATTTTTGTATATTTTTGGTATCTCTCGCCTTCCGCCTACATGGTCGGATTTATATTCCACCTACATGGTCGGATTTTACGGCGAGGTTGGTTTTGTATATTCCCGATCCCTCCATGGCATGTCGCCATGGCTCCTTATGGTATCCAGATTTGATTTTTGGAAGACAAAACAGATTGTAAAGACAAGTGAGGAATCAATAGCCCTTGATAATGAAGAAAGAGTAATAAAACTTTTAGATGCTATGGATATAGGGCATTATCAGGATGAATATAAATTTTTACATATAGGATTAGTATTGTAGATTTGTCTTTCTGTATAACCATCAATATTCCATTCATAAATTTGTTTCCCATTATAGCTATGCTGGTCATAAATCTCTTGTTCCTCATATAGTATGTCTTGAGTTGTGGGCCTAGGATAATAAAATTTTGTTTGCATAGGCTTCTAGCATATTTCTCTATTTTATTTATTCCTTCTGGCAAATTTTTCCTACTATTTTCAGTTGTCATGTCATCACTTAAGGTATTTAATTTTAAGTCCCTAAATTTTTGATCCAATAATTTTTCTAATTCTCCTAAGGGTTTTAAATGGAAATCTTCAATTTCAGGAGGCGGTTGGATTGATGATTTTGCTATGATTTCTTTATTTAGTCCACCGATTACTGTATTTTTAGAATTAATTTCCTAGATGGAGTCATAATTTCAACTGGTGAAAAATATGATATTGTAGAATATCTTGAAGAATTGCTTCTTAAACATTTTGGTTGGTTATTAATAAAGTCTATTCTAACATTTCCTTCTGGATTTTGAACAATACTAGCATAATTACTTTCTATATGACTTAAAATTGGAACTTCTTTCTCAATTATCCAACTTTCTGGGAATTCTATTTCACTCCATTTTATTTGCCTTCTAGTATTAATTCTAGAACTATGTAAATTTGTTTCAAAAAATATAGTTTGTTCTAATGACTTATTATCTTGTATTCTACAGTTAGGATTAAGGGTATGAAGAAGTTTATAATATATTCTATAACATACACATATTAATTCAGATCCGGGTGTATAATTATACCCATGAGTTTTAACATTTAATGTTAAAGCATCTAATATATTTGCATCCGATAAGGACAATTGTAAATTCGGATAGACATTAAAAAATACCGGCCCGTGAGCTAGGCTGGATTGTATTATCCCAATCAAAGATTTTTTCCAATCTAAATTCCTTGCATCTCTAAGAGCAGCTAAAAAACTTTCAGGTAAACCTTCTAATGTTAAGGGTTTAAAAGCAATTTGTACTAATCCTATATGTAAAAATTTATATTCATCCTGATAATGCCCTATATCCATAGCATCTAAAAGTTTTATTACTCTTTCTTCATTATCAAGGGCTATTGATTCCTCACTTGTCTTTTACAATCTGTTTTGTCTTCCAAAAATCAAATCGGCCGAAATTATAAATTAGTCTAGGATTTACCTTAGGAATTGTCCATTTATTTAATTGACTTAAATTCTTAGGAATTTCATATTCTTCCTTTTTGGAATTTTTAACAGTATTTATATCTGAAACATATAAATATTGCATATTAAGCAATATATAAAACAAGTACTGTTGAATTATCCAATACAACTTCAATAACATGGCTCTGATACCATAAGGAGCCATGGCGACATGCCATGGAGGGATCGGGAATATACAAAACAAACCTCGCCGTAAAATCCGACCATGTAGGCGGAATATAAATCCGGCCATGTAGGCGGAAGGCGAGAGATACCAAAAATATACAAAAATCGCCAAAAATCCGACCATGTAGGCGAATGTAAATCCGACCATGTAGGCGAAAGGCGATCAAAATAAAGGAGTATCTTAAATTGTGATCTATATAAAGAGAATTTAAATGAATAGGAATAGAGTAAATTTGGGAACCTTTTACGCTCCGTTAAATTAATAAGTACGAATTCAGTCTTAAAACACCACCAAAAGGCCCACACAACGCCATATTCGGCAAAACCAGGCAGCAGTGGCAAAACAGACTTCCTTCATCCTCATAATTTAAGGGAACGACCCAAAGGGTCTCCTTTCCATATTCATTTATTTTCCCCGTATATTTATCATAAATTTAAAATACTCTTTTTTTTTTTTTTTTTTTTTAGAACCTTGCCATCTTCGTTGTCATGGATAATTCAACAGTATGAACTTAGCCTTCCATTAGGCTAAAAGCAAAATTAAAATGAATACAAATACAATAAATAAATACAATAATTTAAAGTAAAAAACTTACAGAAGTGTAAACTCGTACACAAAGCTGAAATCTTATTTAGTGAGGGACAAAGAAGGTGATATACATGTACAAGGGTATTTTCCCGTCTGCCTCTAATGATCTAAGAGGGGGTATTTATAGGGAGGCCGGATCTGAAAGTATTATTTCAAATCCGTCTGTGATTGAAAGGTGTCTTATGCATTACGACACATGGCTGGAGTTATCTCCAGACGTATTGCATGAATGACACGTGTCGCTGTATGTGTGACACGTGTTGCTTTGACTCGGTCAAAATTTTTCGACTTTGTTTTCTTCCGGCATTATGTTGTCTGCTTTCATTTCTTCATTATTTTGGAGAAATTACTTTCTTCCGATTCTTCTTCGGATCTTTTGTGGTAATCTATCCTTTGTTCCTCTGAAGATTCAGAAGTCCCAACTTTTGATTTTGCTTTCAAAGCAGTCCTGATTCCCTGAAATAGTTGATCAAGGATGATTTCGTGGTTGGATTCTTCAAATGGGTCTTGTGATTCCCCTGCTAAACAAGAATACTTATTTTCTTCATCTTTGGAAGAGGTTTCCATTGGGGACTCTGCTCCTGTCAGATTTCGTTTGAGGTCTTTCTGGACTTGATTGAGATATTCCTCAATCATTTGTTCTTTAGAGATGATACCTCTTTTGCTCCTGATTCTTTGCGATATTTGCTCGAATGGGCTAGGAGTCTGATATAGTTATATTCAAAACATTGGATTTACTGTTACTGCTTTTACTAACTTTATATTTGAGTAAATAAAAGTAAAAGAATCCTTTCAAAATATTTATTACATGTTGCAATAAATAAGAAGGAAACAATCCAAAAACAAATATGATCGAGTAAACTTTTATTTCCAATTATTAAGGAATTTTCCAAAACAGTAAAAAATAAGGAATTCCTCCGACAACATTACAGGTATGGATGCACAAAGCTTCCTTATTTGATGAATTCAAAATAAAAAAAGTAGTTATTAGTGCATAATTCCACATCTCAAATATTCTATGCAGCCCTCCTTTTCTTTGATCCACGCTCTGAATCCTGTTCAACTTGTTTTGTCTTCAAAGTTGGTGGCGTTGTTGCGCTACCCCTTAAAAACTTGGCAAACCACGAAGCTGAATTTTTCATGTATCGCGTCAAGTTATTGACGTAGTCCGTGTAGATTATACCAAATCTAGATGTGTATCCGGCAGTCCATTCGAAATTATCACAGTATGACCAAGCAAAGTAACCCCTCACATCGAAGGCCAATTCACTACAAAAGAAAAACAAATCAACACCAAAATACCAAAAGAAAAAAAAAAAGCATTGACGATTTTAATATTGAAATTAATTATATATATATATATATTTAGTGACAATAAAATTTATTGTCACAATAATGATTTCATAGATAATTTATGACACATATATAATGACAACCAAGTGATACTATATTGTTCTATCAACAAATTATCGCCATAGATGTATTACTAATTATCTATATTGACAATCTTTTGAACAACTCTTATAACTAATAATTATATAGTGATGAACTCAAAATTAATGTCGTTTCATAATATTTTTAGAGATCATGATGACTTTAAAATTGTAATGATTTTTGGGTTGGTTCGTCATCGTCCAACAACCATCACAAAAATTTTAATTAGCTAAATAATAATGATTTGAAATTTATGAATTAAAATAAAAAAAGGTTGTCTTAAACTTACTTTATTGCTTTTAGAAGATAGGTAAGATGGTCTTGATGATACTGAATCCTTGTCGTGTCGACGCAAGCTTGCTTGGCTGTGAGCGTGTAGTCATTGTTATCAACGACCCCTATATATTTATACCGAATGGTAGGACATTTGTAAGAAGTCTCATAATTAAAATCCTAAAACTCGAAAATGATGTATATAGCATAGTAATAATAAAACAATACCATTTCAAGTAACATATAGAGGAGGCATGTCTTCCTTATATTTATTCTGTAGATACTGTAAGTGATCATATAGTCCCTGTGGAACTATCCACAACCATGACGAAGCAGTCTAATAACAATCGAGAAAGAAATGTAAGATTTTAAAAATAAATAAAAGAATATTAGAATTCAATATTTTTTTCTACAAATAATATATATATATATATATATGTATGTATGCGTGTGTGATAGGTCCTAATTTCATAATTGCATAGATAAGTGAATTAGAAATCTTACCGGTTGACCAATTGGGTTACCATTTACGTCGTAATCTACATGAAAATGAAAGCAATATTATATTTAATTAAGAGGTACATTAGTTTTATTTGACTAGAACTATAGAGACAATGTTGAAAATATTTTGAATAATTAACTTACAACTATAGAGACAATGTTGATCTGCAGGGTAGCCGACACCTGGAGGGTTCTTCTCATAAGCAACAAAATCAGACGTGTAGTAATTTAAACCCACCCAATCAACAGAACCCGCGAGCCCTTGTTTTTCCTCATCTGAGAAAGGCACAATATTGTCCTTGGCATAATGCAGCATACTTGCTGGAAATTGACCATATATTACTGGTTCCAAAAACCTGAATCAAATAGGAAACAATGAAAATGGATATGTTTGTGTGCTACATTTATATATAGAATACAACCTTGGTCAATATATATTTGCTTTAAATAAACTTACCACCCTAGCATAAAATCAAAGGCTCTTTGAACAGCATCTTGGTCATCCTGTGAAGTACTATCAAATGGATAATGACAACTAGAATTGAGAACTATTCCTATTTTGCCGTTTTGATACATCTGCATTCAATAACATTTGAAATTAAATGTTGGCCAAATGATAAATAATTAATTTATTACTCTTAGTTCCTGTTAAAGTTTCATACCTGGAAATTAGTTCTATATGATTGAACAGCTGCTGAGTGGCAAAGAAGCAAATTTCTCGCCACAGTATACGCATCTGTGGCTGGATCATTCACAGGGAACCAAGTGTCCCTCGTGGTCGGGGTTGTGGAGTCAAATCCTCTTACTCTTTTAGGAAGTCTATGAGAAGGAAGGTTCCTCTGACCTCTCTGAGATGAATGTTGGGAGACTGTTGAGCCGTTGCCTGCAGAGTCCTCATTGCTAAAGTCGTCCCCAATTGTATACCCATGGACCGTGTAGCTCCATGGCTCATTTAGTGTTGTCCAAAATTTCACCCGATCGCCGAATTCCTCAAAGCACAGCTCTGCGAACTCAACAAAATCATTCCTGCATATCATTAGAATATGCACTAAGTATATATCATTATTAAAACATCATAAGAACCAAAAATCTGAAATACATGTATCAAAATAAGTTTTTTAGAGGTCGATGATAATATTAGAACAATGTATCAACTTCATTGACAAGTGTAATTCAGTAGCCATGTACAGAAACATCAACCAATTAACCGAATTGCGTGCAAATTTGTCCATTTGAAGAGGTTTGGTTACTGTGTAGCAAATGAGATGTAGAATGAGTTATGAAAATTTAGCTACTTACACTACTTGGTCGCTTAACATTCCACCATACTCCAGTTGTAAGCAATTGGGAAGATCCCAGTGAAAGAGAGTCACGAAAGGCGTCATGCCTTTATAAAAATAATATAATTCAAGTTAATATTTATTTTACTACTCGAGAAAATATGAAACCATATTGAACGGTAGAGATGTGTAGTGTTGAATTTCACCGTTAGCAATGACAGTGTTGATAACATCATTGTAGTAATCGATTCCTTCCTTATTGATTCCAGCGAAAGTTCTTCCACCTAATATTACATATTATTAATTAGTATGGTTAGTCGAAACATACTATTGATTATTATAAAATATAGATTGTTCAATTTCTATCAACTCCCATTATACTTACCTGGCAAGACTCTTGGCCATGAGATCGAAAAATCTATAGGAATCAAAACCCATTTTCTTCATCAACCTAATATCTTCCTGCAATGTGCATGGAATAAGATAAGTATGTTGTGTATACAAAGACAATTGCAAAATTAATGGATACAATATAGAAATTTTCTTACCTTATATTTGTGGTACACATCACAAGCAACATTTCCATTGGATCCATCAGCAATCATGTCTGTCATTCATGTTAAATTCAATTATATATTATCATTGTACGGGTAATTTAGGTACACACAATTAAAATATTTAAAATTTTAGAAAATCTAGAAAAAGAAAAAAGAATCACTTGGAGTCCTCAAGGTGATGTCATCCCACACACTTATGCCTCTACCACCTTTCGCTGCAGCTCCTTCAACCTGAAAAATGAATACGTAAAATATATACAACATCAAAATAAAACTAACCAAAAACAATAACCATTCTTGTAATTATTAGGTGAAAATTAATTACCTGATAAGCTGATGTACCAGTTCCAAAGATAAAACCATCAGGAAAATCACCACGAGTTATACCGCTATCGTCTTGAAGGTTTTTCTTTGGTGCAGAGTTAAGAGTGCCGTTTTTGGCCTGCATTTTCTCAAAGTAATGAAAGAGACTCAGAAAAATAGCTTCTTAATTCTTACTGCTAGAATGACTTAATTTAGCTTGATGAAAAAATGAACAGCAGATGCCCCTATTTATAATATAATAGTCGCTGCAACGATGAAGCTCTTAGAAATATATAACTGATAATTGATATTTAATAATATTTGTTTAATTGAGCTCACAGACATCCAAGGGAGTTCTTTATATCAAGATGCCATATATATGAATGCATGCATGGGGAATAATTAACAATTTAGATACTCTCTTTCTTCAAGAAATTTATTATTTTTATTCCTTTTGTATGTCTCAAGTAATGAAGATCCAGTACTTTTTGTATCAATTAATGCTTCTTTATTACTATACTCTCAACATACACATTATGTGTTTCAATTATTATACATAATATGTTAGTAAACGAATAGTTGCACATGATGAAACGTGTTAGACATTAATATATGTATATATGCTAAATTTCTTCTGATGCGTAATTTTTGTTTTCCTAATATTTGTTAAGGGTAGGTGGTCAAGGGGCACGAAATCCAGTGAATCCGAGGTAGGACTGTCAATGGATAGGGTAAGACCCTACACAGACCCATACCCAATAGAGACTCATACTATTAATTAATACTCATACGCTACCCAACCCCATCAAAACCCAATGGGTCTCTAGACCCAATGCTATTATTTTGGACCCAGTGTTTTCGGTCCGAGTAGGGTCTAGACCCAATAATTTTTTTCTCATTTTTTTTCTTCTTAATATTGTTGGATAATATTTGATAGTTTTATTTAAGACAAGATAATTAAAAAAAATTAAGTAAATTTTAGATTAAACCAAAAATGATAAAGACTATTAGATACATACTCAACACAAATTTACTTAGATCAAAATTACAAAAGTAAGACAAACAGATTAATTGTTTATATTTGAAGATTATATTAAATGATTATAAAGAATAGAAAGTTGTGTTTTGAATTAGCAATAATTTACTATATCGTTTACTATATACATTAGATTTATCAAGATATTTTTAATTTTTTAATTTTCTATTTTTTACATAAAATTTATTAATAATAAATCTACATATTTAATAGCAATCGAATTTAATACTATAAAGTTTTGTGCTTCAATTTTATTACTTCAATCAAACATTATTGCCTATCAAGATGTTGAAAACTATACCTAGCATAATTAGTATATTTATATACCTAATTATTCAATTATTTATTATTAATAATTATACATGGTTAGAATTACATGATAAATATTTTTATAATGTCTTAAGCTTTCTAGATTTGTTTACTTGAATTTAGATAGATTGATAAATAATAATCCAATTAAATTGAAAAGAAAATTAGAAATATTATTTTTGGTCCAAATTGGGTACATAGAGACCTATGGGTCTTGATGGGTAGAGATCCTACCCAGACCCAATCTCTATATTTTTAATGGGCCTGGGTCTGGGTTTGGGTATGGGTCTTTAAATAAATCTATGGGCCAAAAAAACTGAAAAACGTGTTTTATGGGACTAAAACAGCCACCTACCTAAGTTGTGGTACCAAAACAAATAATGCTATAATCTTACGGGACCAAAAACAACATTTTACCCTATAAAAGTATGTTGTATGTATTGTATTGTATATTGAGAGATAAAAATATTGTTCATTGTCAAATCATGTCTTTTTTTATTATTTTTATAAATATATATATGTATATATTAATATTTGCTTGTTTGTGGGTAGATTGAATTATACAATATTTTAAGATAAATTACATCCGCCTCCCCTGAGGTTTGGCATAATTACAAATACCTCCTTGTTGTTTAAAAAATTACAAATACCCCCCCCCCCCCGGAAGTTTGTAATTTTTAACCAAATGTCTGAAATTGACCATTTTGCCCTTCAATTTTTTATTAAAATTGTAGAAAAATCAGCCAAGGCAAATTCCATTATTGCTACTCTGTATAAAAAAATTAAGAAACATCTCCCTACACATTGTAGTCCAAATTTTTTTTTTAAGAATTAAATAAAAAATAATTTAGTACATAAAGGCATTTTGGTTAGTCCACCAATAAAATGGATGAAGATAGATTATTTATTAGGCGATTACAAACCTACGGGGAATATTTGTAATTTTACAAAAAACGAGGGAGTATTGCAATTTACCCACTATATTATTGTGTGTGTTTGTATGAAAATGGATACTTCTTGAAAAATTGGGTCCAAATCATTCAAAACACTCAGTGAAGGTGATTTGGTATGGTCATTTGGTTTTATTTTCAGCCCATATCAGAAAACGGGCTAAAAACAAATCAAACATAGTGGAACTATTTCTTGCAATGTTTTTCCCTATTCGCAGGTTTAACTCAATCTAGTTGGTTGAAATCATTTAATACTAGGTGGGAAATTAAACAACAATAAGCATTGATCCTATTTTGGTGATAATATGATTGATATGGACGAACCAATGAAATCAATGAAAATTGGTAATAAGAATATGAAGGAAGCATAAAACTATGACTTTAAGGTAACTGAAAACCAATATATGAGTAAGTTGTCGATTTAGGGTTAAATACATTTTTGGTCCTATAATTTGGGGTTATTTAGTATTTTCGTCCTTTAATTTTTTGGCATAGTATTTTGGGCTTGTATCATTTTAATTTTCGTGATTTTAGTTCTTTTTTCGCCAAAGTTCGCTCTTCTTGCCAGAAAAATGCATGCACCTCCCATCTGACGTTTTAAAATTGGAGTTTTGTTCCTATTGGCCCATTTCTGCCAGCGTATTTGTCCTTTTATCGTCGGAGTTCACCTCCACCGGCGAACAAAAAGACTGAAATCGCGGAAATGAAAAAGATACAGGACCAAAATGCAATCCTAAAAAGTTAAAGGACAAAACGTCAAATAACTTAAATTACGGGATACGAAATATATTTAATCCTGTGGATTAATTAAGGGTCAAACACGTGAGCCACGTGGGACTTGAAATATTGGAGTCAAGTAGTATTTTTATAATGATATAGGAACTTTAATAATATGTTGGGGGGGGGGGGGTATATGTTACAAGAAAAAAAAAATGTTATGACGTATATTATCAGTCGTTGGATAACTATATTTGCTTGTTTTATTTGATGAAATTGACATTATGTTTAAACCTCTTTTTAGAATATATTATCATATAACTTATATATATATATATATCCTAAAATATGTATTAAATATTGCCATTCAAAATATGAGTACTATATAGTGTTAATTCGAAGCAGCCGGAGTATGCTAAACATTATAAAATAGGGTAAATTACAACTATCTCCCATGAGGTTTGGCATAATTACAAATACCCTCTCGTTGTTTGGAAAATTATAAATACCCTCTCGTTGTTTGAAAAATTACAAATACCCCCCTGAGGTTTGTAACCGTATAACAAATAACCCATTTTCATCCATTTTTATGGATGAACTAACCAAAATGCACTTATGCAAACTGAATCATATTTATTTAATTTTTAATTTTTTTTTAACTTTTTTTGGACTACAATCGCAAGGAGAGGTTTTTTAAGTTTTTTACACAAATGAGCAATAATGCAATTTGTTTCGACTGATTTTTCTACAATTTTAATAAAAAATTCAAGGGCAAAATGATCAATTTCAGGCTTTTGGTTAAATCACAAACCTTAGCGAGCATTTGTAATTTTTCAAATAATAAAGAAATATTTGTAATTATGCCAAACCTCAGAGGAGGTGGTTGTAATTTACCCTATAAAATATATCATGAATTGTTCCGTTGAAGTTTGGCCATCCATCATATAGTTCATTAATTTATGGACTTCGACTATACTATATCAACATTAGTGCATGTTTGATTTAATTTTTGCAGTTTTTAAATATATATATGTATATATATATTTCAAATTTAACTGTGCCAGATCAAAATTTTCAATTTTCGAAAAAAGAGTATATGATTGTTTTGAAATAATTGTACATCATGCCAGATCAAATCTTTTAATAATTGAAATATTCCAAGTTAATTGACTGGCAACGTTTTAAATTCCGCATTATAAACTATATAGTACAGATTAAAAAAAAAAAGGAAGATTATTAGATAGCACTATTGAAATCCTCCGAATTATTAGATAACTATATGTTAATTTTTCATATGCAACTTTCTGCCATTTGCAATTTTTTTTTTATTTTTCTGAATGCTATTGGACTAATCACATGTCTGTTGGTTTTATTCATGACATAGTCAACGAGTTCGTGTCCCCAAAAAATTAAGATCTGAATTATTCCCACCTCTCTCATAATATAAAAAGTAGGGCAAATGTCATATTTAGTCCCTTAAGGTTTCGTTTAGAATCACTTTAGTCTCTCTAATTCATTTTTTGACTTTAGTATCCTTAAAGTTTAATTTTTGTTTTAAATTCGTCCCTCAAATCACTTTCCGGCGAAAATATGACCGGGTTTTGACTTTTTCAAAGGTAAAATAGTCAAAAATTTCACTTTCTCACTTTAGTCCCTTAAGTTTGTAAAAATTTCAAATTAGTCCTTTTTTAGTGTCCACATGTTGGAATTATCAGCACATAATAAAAATTTCATGTTCTTCACTCCACGCATTAATTCTTTACACTTTTATGATATAACTTGGACGTTTTCTTATTTGCTTGTTGGCTTATTGGAATTATTTAATAATAAATAAAATATTTAATCAACTGTTCAACATGACCTAACATAATACAAACTTCTCAACACAATCCAATATAATACATAACCATCAAAACAAACACTCAAGATACAAAAAGTGATTGAAAAGTTGAAAAATGACACAAGAACTTGCATTTCGACATATGTTGGGGGCTCTAGATTTCAAGTAAGGGATGTAGTTTTGAGACCTCTTTGTTGATGTAGTTTTCTCTTGTCTTCAGTGCTTTTATGTAGTTTCTATGGTGATCTTTTGAAGTTATTTGGATTAGTTTAAATATTTTGAACTATTCTTAGTGTTTGATGGTTATGTATTTTGAACTCTTTTCTAATTGACATGGTAGTAGTATTTGATCTGAATTTCAATTCTCTGCAAGCAAAAGTGGTTCTCCTTTAATTTGTTTGTTGGTTTGTTTTGGGCTAATTATGGTAACTGCATTTTATTCCTAGCCTAGATATCATTCCATTAAACTCGCATCAGGGAGTGCATCTTTTTGTCATATACTCCATGTATTCTGTTCTCATTTTATCACCTACTTCTTTTGATAAACAACAATTTTCTCTCAATCCAGTATGGCTGTTGCAATTCCCTGAACTGTTTGATGGTTGGCATATTTTGGACAGGTTTTTCTATCTTGAATTTTTATTTTGATGGTTGTGTATTATATTGGATTGTGTTGAGAAATTGGATTGTGTTGAGAAGTTTGTGTTATGGTAGGTCATGTTGAACAATTGATTTAATATTGTATTTATCGAAATAATTCCAACAAGCCAACAAACAAATAAGAAAACATTCAAGTTATGTCATAAAAGTGCAAAAAAATTAACGCGTGGAGTGAAGAACATGGAATATTTTATTATGTGTTGATAATTACAACATATGGACACTAACAAAGGACTAATTTGAAATTTTTACAAATTTAAGGGACTAAAGTGAGAAAGTGAAACTTAGATTGACTATTTTACCCTTGAAAAAGTCAAAATCCAGCCTTATTTTCGCCGGAAAATGGTCTGAAGGACCAATTTGAAACAAAAATTAAACTTTAAGGGTGTTAAAGTCAAAAAATGAACTTGAGGAACTAAAGTGATTCTAAATACAGACTTAAGGGACTAAATATGACATTTACCCTAAAAAGTATTTAGGGGTTTAATATGATCTTTACAAAATCATGCATACATTTGGAGGTTAATTAAATATGTTTTAGTCCAATAATTGAGGTTTGAACCAACTTTTGGCTCATGATTTTATTGCATATTTTTACTTTCACTTTAAATTCATTTTTACCACCAAAAGGTCGTGAGTTTGAGACCTACGGTGTAGGTGTGGAGTCTACTTTTATAATAGTATGTGTATATTGTTTCTTCGTTTACTCTGGAGTAGTTGTTGGTAGATCTAAAAATATTAACAGCTACAAGAAAATGACTCAATAGCTACGAAAAAATTTGATACTGATATCAGCATTGAGCCAATTAACAAGTAAATTCACGTTGCTAATCTACACTATATAAAATATATTTTAAACAATTCGTTGCTAAATTATTTAACAAGTAAATTTTTGTTACTAAATTTATTAACAAGTAACTTTTTATATTAAATAATGTAGTTAGCTTGACACTGATTTTTTCGGTAGCTATTAAATTATTTTCTTGTAGTGAATGTATTTAAAGGTATGCATAAACTAGGGCAAAATTACACTTTTGGTCCCATAGGATTGAGGGGTCAACATTTTTGGTCACACGCTTTTTGAAATGATCAATTTAATCCCGAAATTGGAAACTTTTGACATTTTTAGTTCCGCATTTCTTGAAATGATCAATTTAATCCCAAAATTATGCATGTCTGTTGGCTTTACTCATGAAGAAGTCAACGAGTTCTGATCAGTTCTTGGCCTTGGAGATTAAGTTTATTAAGATCTGAATTCACATCTCTCTCATAATATAAAATGTGTTTAGGGCTGCGTGTACTATATATATTTTAATTAATTCATAGTAATAAGTGACAAACTTTTGGACAAAAAATCTACATATTTTATTTTCAGAATTAGTACTTATCCACACTAAATTCTATCTTCAAGATCAGGACACTAATTCTATTTTTATTTATTTTAAAAAAAAATTCAAATCTTAGATGATCTTGTATTATCCTTTTAAAAATATTATTTATCTTATCATTATTATTTGTTTTTAATTTTAAAGCATATACCTTTTAATCCCTTGTTCATCATTCCCAAACTTAGATAACTCTCTTAGAATTTTGAATTATTTAATTATCTTGAAAAAATCTAATTGGTTGATTTTAATTTTAGCATGAATTTAATTTCTTTTTTTAAAAAAGAAAATCAATTAACAAATTAAATCCCAAAAATTTTGCATGAAAAAAATCTAATTGATTGGTCTAATTTTAGCATAATTTTAATTTTTTTAGATAAATTCATTTGACAAACTAAATTTCTATCAGGATATTTGAAGAACACCAACTTATAAATGCACCAATTATCCTTTTTGGTTCACTCAATTAGCTTAGCTATTTAAGAACACAATTTTTCTCTCTCAATGAGAGCGATTTCTCTCATTGGCAGAGTTCTTCCCACTAGTTGACTTTCTTTATTTATTCCTATGCTTCCACCCTATTATTTTGATGTCTTTCCTTCCATGCATACTCCTTGCCTTTTCATGCAATATCTTTCCTTTCCCATGCATGCGCTTTTCCATAGTTAACACCCGTAGATTATCTTGCAGGTTATAGCCGGCTGTTCGATTCTCCGACGACGTTCATACGCCTGACTTATTCCCGGTGCTGCCTTACCTCGATTTTATTCCTTTTTACGTGATTAATCTACCCTTTTTTTAAGTGCTCTTTTGCAGGTATTGGGTCTCTTTAACTTCGGTTTGTATTTTGAGTGTCCTGTTTATCGGCTTAGCGCAACCCCTCATTGGATTATTGACCCATGGCTGATGATCTACGGAAATTGACCAAGATGTTGAGTTTTTCGGAAATAGAACAACACAGTGTTATGGTTCCGTTGGGTGCTTGGCTTGGCGATACGGATTCGGCTGGGTTTTATTTGGTTGGAAGATTGCTTGGTCGTCGTAACTTCAACTTTGAGGCACTGAAGAATACATTGACAAATTCCTTTAATGCGATTAAAGGTCTCGAGATACGACTAGTTGAGAATAGCCGAATTCTGTTCAAGTTCGCACACACCCTTGATCGTAAGCGAGTGCTAGATGGAGGACCTTGGGCTTTTGAGAAGAATCTAGTCATATTGAAGATTGTGGAAAATGATGATGATCCGTCAAATATCGAATTGGATTGGGTCGATTTCTCAGTTCATGTGCATGGATTACCACTTGGCCGAATGTCACGAAACATGGCGGAGTTCATTGGAAACCAATTGGGATGATTCCGAGACATTGAACAGGACGGCGACGGGCAGATGTGAGGGTCTTCTCTTCGCATTAGGGTTGGTCTGAATGTTAACAAACCTCTACGCCGAGTGCTGAGACTCCACACAATGATGGGGGATGAATCGACGGTAATGTTCTCTTATGAACGATTACCAAACTTTCTGCTATTGGTGTGGAAAATTGGGGCATATTATAAAATTCTGTGAATGCCAATACGAACCGGGATTTGAAGATACACAAGAACCTCTTCCATTTGGTCCTTGGCTTCGTGCCACCACCCTGGCTTTTCTTCGATCTAGAGGTATTACTACGCCGACATCTCGACCATCATTCGCTGCACACAGTCAACCGAAAACGACCAATTCAGATACCCCTCGTAGAGGGCCTGCTATATTCCAGCATGACTCAATTCCTAAACACCATGACATGCAACTTCTACAGACTCGTTCTGGCTCTGTGCTGCACCATATTTCATCCACTCAACATTCATCTGTTCCTATGCAAACTCCACTGCCTCGGCCTACACTCACAAAAAATACTCCCCTTAACTCTATTACAGTCTCTTCCCATACCAACCTTCACCCACAACCCCATCATATCAACACATCCCATACTCCTCAACTCATACACCCGAATCCTATCCTAACTGATACCCCTGTTCCTACTACACTTTCTAGCTTCACTCCTTCACCTCATCCGTCCCTCGTAGATGCAGCCTGTACAACCAAAGACCCTCCCTTTAATCTGGCCCTAAACAATGTTCCACTAACCTTTTCAGTTATTATTCCTCTTGCCAATGTTCCATCTCAATCTTCCTCCACAACGTCCCGAGGTCGGAAAAAAAAAGTCCCTCGAAAGGTAATTTCTATCACCAAGAAACGGAAACTGGTTGATGAAACTCTGGACGCGGCTGAATCACCCTCTAAATGTGTGAAGCAAGATGATCTTGAGCTCATGGATCAAACCGAACAACACTTAAGTCCAGCGGCGGCTGCGGAGCAGTCCCACCCTTTATTATGAATCTACTTGCTTGGAACTACCAGGGGTTGGGGGCCCCTTGGACAGTTAAGACCCTGGAGTCGCTTATCAGGATACACCACCCCTCGTTGGTCTTCCTCTAGGAGACCAAATTTTTGGCTAGTAAGATTGATTATCTTCGCAGACGATTAAATATGTACGAATTCGGTGTCGATTGTTGTGGTCGAAGTGGAGGGCTTGCAGTTTTGTGGAATAAAGACATTTCTTGCACCTTACGCAGCTTCTCAAAATTCCATATCGACCTCACGGTTACTAATGATTTGGATACCTCATCTTGGTGGTTCACGGGCTTCTATGGTGAACCGGATACTTCTAAATGCCAAAATAAATGGAAATTGCTTCACCAACTAGTATTGCAGTCACCTAGGGCGTGGTTAATTGTCGGGGACTTTAATGAGATTTTAGAGCAATCCGAAAAGAGTGGTGGACTTCCTCGTCCATCTTGGCAACTTCGCGAATTCCGGAATGCAGTGGACAATACTGGCTTATGTGACTTTGGTTATGTGGGTAATGTATTCACGTGGTGTAATCGTCGGGAGGTCCCCAACACAATCTTTGGGAGACTTGATCGCGCATTTGGAAATGCTAATTGGTCGGTGCAGTTTCCAAACACTCAGGTACAGGCTTTGGATATAATTCACTCAGATCATGCTCCTATACTAATTGAGTTGAATCCAGTAATACCCAATTTCGAGCGACGGCAAAAACCATTCAGATTTAAGGCTTCGTGGATTGGTTCTCCTGACTGTGATGACTTGGTACGTAGGTCTTGGAGCCATGATAACGGTTTAACTCCTCAGGAGATGTTTCAATGCGGTCTAGAGTGGTGTCGGTCACAATTTCAGATGAAAAAATGCATGGGATACAGTGCCAATTACTTCTTCTGTTAAAATGGAGGAAAACAGCCTATGGTTGGAACTTGAGCGTCTCTTCTTGGCTGAGGAGGTAGCATGGAAACAACGAGCTAAAATGCATTGGCTAAAGGAAGGGGACCGTAATACCATATTTTTCAACAAAAGGGCTAGTCAAACGTTTCAGCAGAACCGCATTAGAAGGATTAGGGGGGCTAACGGTCGGTGGATTGAGGAGGATAAGGATATAGCATTTCATATAAACCAACATTTCGGTCGGGTCTTTAGCTCGGTCGAGCCGTCGGTCAATGATCTTGAGCGAGGGGTTGAAGCTTTGTCTTGTAAAGTGGACTCGGATATGAACATAGAGCTACTAAGGCCTTATACCGCTGAAGAAGTCACTTTCGCTATCCAGCACATGGCGTCTTTCAAATCCCCTGGTCCAGACGGTATGCCTCCGGTTTTCTTTCACAAATATTGGGTTATTATTCGGCATGATGTTTGTACTTGTGCTCTTAGTATTTTGAATACCCGTACACTTGACCCCAAATTGAATTTCACCCACATTTCCTTAATTCCTAATTGCAATAAACCTGAACTGATTACCGACTTTCGCCCCATTAGCTTATGTAATGTGATTATGAGAATAGCTACAAAATGCATAGCTAATCGTTTGAAACCCTTGCTTCAATCTATTATTTCCCCTACCCAGTCTGTCTTTATTCCAGGCAGACTCATTACTGATAATGTGTTAATTGATAATCATTTTCTTAAGAGTAAAACTTGGGGTAAGGAGGGACATATGGCTCTAAAGCTGGACATAAGCAAGGCGTATGACAAAGTCGAGTGGAGGTTCTTTCGGCAGGTACTCGTTAAGTTAGGCTTTCATTACCATTTTATCCAACTTTTCTTGCTTTGTGTTTCCTCGGTTTCCTATTCTTTCATGCTCGGTGGTAGGCAGTTTGGACATGTGGCACCTGAGAGGGGACTTCGGCAGGGCGATCCCCTTTCGCCTTATCTCTTTCTATTATGTACGAAGGCCCTGAGGGATCTTATCGCAAGGGCGGAGTCCCTCGGTCATATCTCAGGGGTATGCATTTGCCGTGGTGCCCCAAGTATCTCTCACTTATTTTTTGCCGATGACACACTATTATGTTGCCAAGCATCTACAGGCGCTATGGAGTGCATTAGATCACTTCTGCATATTTATGGCAAAGCATCGGGGCAGGAGATTAACTTATACAAATCCGTCATTGTATTTAGCAAGAACACAGTCGACACTTTGCGGATTACTATTGCTGAGGGATTGGGGATCCGTTTGGCTGACAAACATGAGAAGTATCTTGGTCTACCTTCTGTCGTGGGGAAATATAAGAAGACGGTATTTAATTCGGTCTGGGATAAGATTTGGAAGCGTATCTCTTCGTGGGGTGAGAAATAGTTATCTGCAGTCGGCAAGGAAATCCTAATTAAAGCAGTGGTACATGCCATACCAACAAATTCGATGAGCGTTTTTTGCCTGCCGGAAGGGGTTGTTCGGGAGATAGAAACTATGATTGCCAAGTTCTGGTGGAACTCAAACGATAACCGTAAGGTACATTGGTTGTCATGGGATTGTTTATGTGCCTCTAAGTTGTAGGGTGGTCTTGGTCTCCGTGATCTTCGTGCGTTTAATACAGCTTTATTAGCTAAATAGTTCTGGTGTCTTCTCTCTGAGCCCGAATCTCTCGCCGAACGTCTTCTTCGGGCCCGCTATTATCTGAATTCTTCCATTCTCGATGCAGAACTTGGCACTCGGCCATCCTTTACTTGGCGTAGCATACTATCGTCGAAGGATGTGGTTAAAGCGGGTTATCGATGGCGTAGTGGCAATGGACAAAAAGCTCGAATCTGGATTGATCCTTGGATCCCTAAGGCGCCCCACATTTCGACCGAGACATCACCTGGATCCGCTACCGCCACCGACTACTGTAAGTCACCTTCTTGATCATAATTCACATGACTGGAATGTCTCGCTTGTACGATCTGTATTTGATCCTGCTGATTCTGATGTTATACTTGCCATACCCATTAGTAGCAACCTTATTGATGATATACGAGTCTGGCATTACTCCAAAACTGGTGCTTTCTCTGTTAAATCAGCTTTCCGCCTCGTTTGTCACTTGCAATCTAGACTTAGGCCAACCTGTTCTGCTTCAGTTTCTGGTCACCTTATTGATGGTTGGAGAGGCGTGTGGAATATGGCTGTCCCGAATAAGGTTCGGGTATTTTGTTGGCGACTCTGCACTGGTTCACTACCTCTTGAACACAATCTGCGGCGCCGAATTCCTGGAAGTGATGCAGTCTGTCCGTTTTGTTCGTCGGATAATGAGGACGACCTTCATGCCTTTCTGCTATGTCCTTTTAGCCGAATGGTATGGTGTTTGTCTAGCTTATGGTAGGGAATTGTCTCGCAATGGGGTTTTAATGCACGAGACTGGTTCTTTCTTGTTCTGCGACAGCTTGGTAAACAAGAGTCTCAACTCTTTGCGGTGATCTGTTGGAGTTTGTGGTGGTTTCGGAATCGAAAGTGGGCTGAAAACAACTCATCCTCACCTGAACAAGTTATTTCTTCAGCCAGAAATTATCTTGCTGCTTTTAATGGACTGCAAATACCGAATTCGACTCAACCATCTTCCCTGGTTTCTTCATCGTGGGTTGCTCCAGCTAATGCTGTAATTAAACTCAACTCGGATGCTGCAATCTTTGCTTCAGATGGTGATGTTGGCGCTGGAATTGTCGCACGTGATTCGGCTGGCCAATGTCTTGCTTGGGCATCCACTAGATTACACCGTATTCTCTCGGCGGAGGCGGCAGAAGCATGGGCGGCACGCATTGCTATCCAACTTGCTAATCGTTTCCATTGGACGGATGTTGTGCTTGAAGTCGATTGTACATCTCTACATGCTCAACTCATTTCACCTTTGGAGTCATCTCCTATTGGCCGTTTTATTCATGACATTTTATCGCTTTGCTCTAGTTTCAATTCTGTTTGCTTTTCTTTAGTTAGGCGAACTGGTAATTCGGTGGCTCATTCCCTTACTCGGCATTCGAGTAGTTGGACTGAGAGTACCGATTTGTTACCCTCACCAGCTTATAATCTTCTCTTGGCAGATTTGCCTCCGTAAATGAAATTGTTCATTCCCTTTCAAAAAAAAACAAAAAAATTAGCTTAGCTATTTTAATGTGTGAATGAAGGCTTGTTTTGCGGCAAAATATTTTTTTTAATCCCATAAGATTAGGTCATTATTTTTTTGGTACCATAACTTAGTCCGGTAATAATTTCAGTCCCATAAAATACGAATTTAGGTACTTTTAGTCCCAAAAAGTCATGTGCTTTGCACATGTCTGTTAATTGTTGTTAACTTGGGACTAAAAATACCTAACATCGTATTTTATGAGACTAATTAAAAATACATAAAATCGTGGCCACGTCGGTTAATTTAGGACTAAAAATATCTAAAATTATATTTTATGAAACTAAAATCGTCACCTGCCTAAGTTATGGTACCAAAAAAAACAATAACCTATCTTTAGGGGACTAAAAAAACATTTAGCCCGCTTCTTTTGAGATGCATATTACTTAGCTATATCATTAATTAGTGATATCATATATTTTTGTAATATAAATTGCTAGTTGATTTTGCATATGGAATATCATGTTCCTTTTTGTTTTTAAGTCCTTTTAGGCTTCATCTTTTCGTTGAATTAAATTAATGCATTTTTTCCGATTATTGTATTCAAGGTTTGGAGTAGTTTGTCCTAATGATCTATTATTTTAGTGAACAATATGTTGTTCATACTCACACAAACTAAAGTTGTTTCTTTTTTACCATAAATGTTTTTTAGTTATTCAGTAATATGTTATCATGTGTTTTAATATTCTTTCCCATACTTAGTTTGAGTATTTTATTTTTTAAAAGCGTATTTTTTTAATTTTTTCTGAAATTTAATTGTGCTTAATCATCTAATTTTCATGTCGATAGTTTCATTCTTTTTATTAGCATATGTTTTTCGTTGTTTAGTTTATTCCCAATAAATTAGACAAGTACTCACTTGTAAAAAAAAAAAAAAATAGACATGTACTCATTGTTTCTCATATAAATTCATTTGTTTAATTTATTCTTTTATTAATATTATGTATAGATATTGTATACATATGTATGTATATGTATAATTTATACATATTTTTTTGTAAATGATTATTTCAATATTTTCATATTTTTTATTTATATTATATGTATTATTGTATATATATAAGTTATAATTTATGTTTGTAACTTGTATAAAGTTTGAACCGTCGATCTAAATAAAGAAAGATCTAAACCATTAATTTATTTATCAAATCTCCACCATTGATATATACATATATATATAAAACAAAACCTAACGGTTCAATTTTAGGGGTATATATAAACGTCATTTATAAGTAAAATTTAATCAAAGCTGCACATAGTGCCGTGTGTTTGCACTCATCGCCTGAGGGCGGCTTTTTTGCTTTTTTTTTTTTAAAACACAAGAGTGTAAATTGATAAAAAAAAAATATATATATCATGAGGAAGTAATTTGCTATTTTCAAATAACACGGGATAGGATGCATTTTGCCCCAATAAAATATGCAACTATTCGTTAACTAACATATCATGCATAATTAAATGGATAACAATTAAAACACATGTACATGTATGTTGAGAGATTAGACCTATACAAATTTAATAATTAAAACTAATTTTTATTAGTTCAATGAATTAATTACTTTAACTTTGACCACTTCTTTAGATGTCCGTATGTACTATCTTTGCAAAAGTTTATCAAAATCACGTCTAGTTTGATCCTTATCCTTATCCTTGGATTGCTCAATATATTAAATTTTATTTTTCATCCTATATGGTCATATAATTGGCACATTTTAAATGAAAGCAATAAATATTATTAATACGTGGTACTGTTTGAGTGGTTGATCAAAATAGTTAGCACTTCGATGATACCAAATATAAGCATTGGAATCTCCATATGTAGCCCGAATCAGCTAATTAATTTGGAATTTTTTAGGGTTTGAAATTAGTTTGATTTATTAATAATTATTATTTCATTTAATTAATACGACTTCATATGGTTGCCACGCTCAGAGATGATTTTACTTTTGCTGATCTTTTATAAATTCTGATAAAAGGAAAAAAAAAAAAAAAAAAAAAAAGTTGTCGTGCTCCCATGTGTACCGTTTCTGCAAACTCAG
Organism: Sesamum alatum; assembly: GCA_034509735.1. NCBI lineage: Eukaryota > Viridiplantae > Streptophyta > Magnoliopsida > Lamiales > Pedaliaceae > Sesamum > Sesamum alatum. The sequence goes on from JACGWO010000001.1 coordinate 4,412,636, forward strand.
TTGTTTTTGTTTTTTTCTGTTTTATTCATTTATTTAAGGTTTAATTTAATAATATTTCTGAAGCACAAAAAAATATTTTTCATGAGTGTGATGCACGCTATTCATGCGATTTGTTAACCAGCGTATTGTGAATTTCTTCCATAAACGCCAAGACCGATGCGCATATTCTCGCGTACGTGGCCTATGCCAGTTTTGTTTCTTTTTTCGCAGTGGGATGGTTGTCGCACCTAAAAAATAAATAAAAAAGAAAGAAAGTTGTGATAGTAGTTGTCATGCTTGCTGGTCTAGGGTATTCTCGCACTACGCATTGCCTTCGGATTAAATGGAGTTTTCATCTTGTATATTTTGCATTTTAGCGTTTATCTTTTTAAAATGGTAAATAGGTCCTGTAACTTTTTATTGGGCGAAACTTATATGAATAATTGAGGTATGAATAAATCTACATTTATATATATATATATATGATCATCAATAAAAATAAATAAATTACATAATTTAAAATAAAATACATTTAATTATGTTATTAAATATAATATAATGTCCCAAAAAATTATTAATTTATATATTGTATGAGAGTATTGGTTAGATAGAATTGGTGCAATAGACCAAGCAGCAATATTAATAATGATGGGGGTTAGATGATGATGATGATGAAGTATTGAGGATCACGAGATAAGATAAAAGGAGGGGAATTATGAAGTGGGAAGCTGAGAGTGAGAGGATCAGAGAGGGAGTAATAGTCTGCTTCCCACCCCACCAGAATGGGGAGTGTATGGGCCACTGGTAATGAGGGATGGATGGATAGACTTGAAGACAAACACCCTCATCCAATCACAATTAATTTCCCCCCATAAAACCTTACCTGGCAGGATTTGATTCGTCCTCTCCATATTTCTTTTGTCTTATTGGCCAGGTTCACCCACACTACTAGTATTCATTCCATGCTTTGCATTTTTATCAACATGGTTGTAATTAACATATAAAATATAAAAGACAGATAAAATAATAGGAGTTCTGAAATCTTGGCCTTGGAGATTCACACCTCTCTGATCATAATATAATTATTAGTTAGGGCTGCAACAATAATTTATGAACTTGTCATCTCTGTAGTAATATATATATATATATATATATATTTGAATGAATTTATAGTAATAAGTGACAATCTTCAGGCAAGATAAACGCTTAATAGCAACAACAAAAAAAAAAAAAAAAAAAACAGCATCGAGCTAATTATAAGTAAAATTCTCGTTGCTAATACATTATTTAATACAATAAATTTACTTGCTAATGAATTTAGCAACGAAAATTTACATTTTAACAGATTTAGCAACGAGTTGTTTAAAGGGTTAATTGCAATTTTCGTCCTGTAATTATAGGTATTTGGCATTTTGGTCCTTTAAGTTTCTACGGTAGCAAAATAGTCCTTTAACTTTTCAGTTAATTGCATTTTTCATCCTGTAATTATAGGAATTTGGCGTTTTGGTCCTTTAAGTTTCTACGGTAGCAAAATAGTTTTTTAATTTTTCAATTTTCGCGATTTTCGTCCTCTGGTTGCTGGATTTTTTAAAACTTGCCGGAATAATGGCACGCGGTGAGGTTGATTATCTTCTTGAGTGATACCACATTCAGGCATTGCACCTTCTTCCGGCGAGTTTAAAAGCCTCACGTGCGAATCGCGTGCCATTATTCCAGCGAGTTTTAAATATTCGGTGATCAGAGGACGAAAATCGCGAAAATTAAAAAGTTAAAGGAGTATTTTGCTACCCTAGAAACTTAAAGGACCAAAACGTCAAATGCCTATAATTGCAGGACGAAACTTGCAATCAACCCTTGTTTAAAATATATATTAAGTAGTATAGGTTAACAACGATAATTCTACTTGCTAATTAGCTCGACGCTATTTTATCCACAAATTTTTTTGTTGTTATTAAGTTATTTTGTTGTGGTGAGGTAAAAAAATGTATCCTCTCTACTATATATATTTGCAAACATTTATCAAAATCACTTCTGATTGGATCCTTATCCTTGGATTGCTCCATGTATTATTTTAACAAGTAATTCACTGGATTTCGTGCCCCTCGACCACCTTAACAACAATTAGAAATTACATATTTATGTAATCACAAATTATTACACAACTAAAAATCAATAATTACCATTTAACAAGAAATAGAAACTAAAAAGTTGAACACTCCTTTATTTTCTAATTACATAATCATTCATACATAGAGACCACCTTCAAATTTTTTATTAAATGATAACAATTATATATATATATATATTAATTTTAGCAGTACAATTTATTTTATAATGAGATAACGTGATTATTTTAATTCATTTAATGTAAAACACCCCACAAAAGGAAGTAATTATTTGAAAGAATAGCTAATTGGCATTCAATTTAACACAGTAATAATGCACTACAAGAAAATAGATTAATAGCAACGAAATCAACGTCGAGCTAATTAGTAAGTAAAATTCCTTGCTAATATATACTACTTAATATATATATTCTAAATGATTTGTTGCTAAATTTGTTAGCAAGTAAATTTTCGTTGCTAAAATTCATTAGCAAGTAATTTTTTTATATTAATTAAATAATGTGTAGCTAATTAATTCGACGCTAATTTTTTTTCGTTGTTATTGAGAGATTTTCTTGTAGTGATTATTGCCTGACGTAAAAGATCAAGCAGTAAATATGCATGCATGCCAGGCCAGCTGCTATATATTTATCTGATAAGTTTTTAGACAAATTAATTTTATGTCTGACATGTTTCATCATGTGCAACTATTCGTTTACTAACAAAGAAACTTTAATTACGTACAACAATTGGATCTTACTTAAGGACATACAGAAGGAATAAATAATAAATTTCTTGAAGAAAAAGAGTATCTAATTGCTTATTATTCCCCATGCATTCATATGGCCTCATGTAAAAAACCCTCTTCGTCTACGAGGTTTCAATTAATTATTCCCCATGGACCTACACGGTTCATGGCTATACGTCTGGGGATGACTTTGCTAATGACGACCCTACAAGCAACAACTCAAAAGTCGTCAAAAGTTCATCTTTGAAAGGTTAGAGGAACCTTCCTTCTCATAGACGTCCTAACAGAGTAAGATGATTTGACTCCACAACCCAAACCACCAGGGACACTTGGTTCCCTGTGACTAATCCGGCCACAGATGCGTATACTGTGGCAAGAAATTTGTTTCTTTGTCACTCAGCAGCAGTCCAATCATATAGAACAAAATTCTAGGTACGAAACTTTCAACAGGAATTAAGAGTATTAAATTAATTAGTTATCATTTGGCCAATATTTAATTTCATTTTTACTGAATGCAGATGTATCAAAACGGCCAAATAGGAATAGTTCTTAATTCTAGTTGTCATTATCCTTTCGATAGTACTTCACAAGATGACATAGTTGTCTTAATTCTAGTTGTCATTATCCTTTCGATAGTAGTTATTATTATTATTATTGTTATTATTATTATTATTATGCTATGTAGATCATTTTCTAGTTTAAGGGTTATAATTATGAGATTTTTTTTTTTTACAAATAATCAACCATTTGTTATGTATATATATAGGGGTAGCAGATCAAAATGACCCCTCGCTCACATCCAAACAAGCTTGCGTCGACCCAACAAGGGTTGAATATCATCTAGAGCATCTTGCCTATCTTCTAAAAGCAATAAAGTAAGTCTTTATTGCCTATCTAGAGCATCTCTTTATACCTTAAATTCATTCAAATCATTATTAATTAGTGAATTAAAATTTGTGTGATGGTTGTATAAAAATCACTATAATCTTAAAGTCGTCACTAAAAGATATATTTTAATTGAAGAAAATTTTGATCTTAGCAGTATATAATTATATTAGTGATAAGAATATAAGTGATAATTATATAATTATAAAAAAAAATATTAGTGATAAGAATTGTGTATAAATTTATCACTATATTAAATTTGTCACTATAAATAATTAATGACAAATATATATCGATAATTTATTGATATGACAATATAGTGAAAATAATTATTTATTGTTACTTGGCAGTCACTATGCATGTGACATTAATTGACATTAGTAATAATTTTACGAACAGTATTTTGTCACTAATCCTTGCTATACAAATTTTACAAAATAATAGTCACTATTAAGATTATGAAATTCATTATGTGAGAAATTAAATAACAAAAATTATCACTATATATATATAATTAACGATAATATTAAAATTATCACTTTTTTTTTTCTTTTTTCTTGTTGCTCATCCGTTATTCTGTTGTAGGGAATTGAGCTTCGATGTAAGGGGTTATTTTGCTTGGTCATATTGTGATAATTTTGAATGGACCGCCGGATACACATCTAGATTTGGTATAATTTATATGGGCTACGTCAATAACTTGACACGATACATGAAAGATTCAGCTTTGTGGTTTACCAAGTTTTTAAGGGGCAGCGCGACGACATCACCAACTTTAGAGAAGAGACAAGTTGAAAAGGATTCAGAGCGTGGATCAAAGAAAAGGAGAGCTACATAGAAAGTTCGGAGATGTTGAATGATGCACTAAAGTACTTTTAATTTGGATCTGGTAGTTGAAGAAATAAGGAAGCCTTGTTATGCATCCATACCTGTAATGTGGTCGGCGATTGGGTTATATAACCCTTTGTATGTCATGTTTATGGATTGTGTTATTTCTTTCTCTAGTTTTTTTTTCCTGTTTAGGGAATAAAATTTATTCTCAAATTGTGTACTTTTGATTTATTTCAAGATTTCATGAATAGTTTGAAAGGATTCTTTAACTTTGACAAACTTGCAAATTTAGTCGTCTATATAAGGGGGTGTCAAAATTAGTCTTGTGAGTACCGAATTGGTAATTTTAGTACTATAATTTTCGAATTAGAGGCAATTTTGGTCATTATAGCCAAAAATGGTTGGAAATTAGTCGGACGAATTGGGGATTAGGGTGTTGCCTGCCAACTGGACTCAACTAAAATATGTGGCATCCTTCGTGGATGTAGGATTGGCCAAATGGGTGGGAAATGAAGTTGTCTTCTCGCTTCCTCCTCACAATGTGCATAAAATTGGAAATGGATTTCTCTTCTCCTCATCACTTTTGCAAATCCAATGCTGAAGGTGAAGAAGAAATACTAAAAATTTCTTTAATGTCATCAAGGAATTATTCCACTTCAATAAATTGTTTTTATGGTATTGGACTCTATCGAGAATATCTTGGACCAATGACAATCTAGAATAAGGTTTTATTAGAACATGTTTAGGCAGAAGAAATATTAAGAATATAGCGCTTCTTCACGTGATTTACATGTGCTTGGTTTTCCGTTCAGTTGGCCAACCCAACATCCACATAGGACACCACGTGTCTTAGTTGAGCCCAATTGATAGTCAAACCCCTAATCCCCAATTTGTCCGACTAATATTCGGCCATTGGCAGGAAAGATTAAAATTGCCACTAAATTGAAACATATAGGACTAAAATTGTCAATTCAATACTTATAGGACTAATTTTGCCACCCTTGTTTGAAATTGCTAAATTTGTTGGTCGTCCCATTAAAATGGATTCTCACACCTTCACCAAGTCCCGGTGTAAATTTGCGCGTATTTGTGTTGAAATTGATACTTCACTCCCCTTGCCACCCTTCCTTCGTATCCAGAATCATAAGGAACAGATTTGGTATGAATTAAATACCCTATTTTGTTATCGATGTAGGGTTGTAGGTCATCTCAAAAGTACTTGTCCCTTTGAATCACCAGATAGAAACGTTTCTTCCGCACCTTCTCGACCGGATCTTGATCCGTCCTCTCCACTCCCTTCTAACCCATCCCCCACAACCTCTCTCCAAACCCTTCCTCCATCTTCCCCAACCTTGGAATTTCAGACCTGGGAAATAGCCTCATGGAAGCCTAGATGTAAACCTAATATCATACATCGCCCATCTAAATCTAGGCTTCGTTCCAATGATACGGGTGCCCCATACCCGTCCCCAAGCTCACGTCTTACCGAGCAAATGAAACAGAAGTGGGTAGCGAAGGAGGCTACAATAGTGTCCCAGGATCATAACAAGATCGCAACATGTTCAGGACCAGGTCCACTGGAAAGGCATTATAGGGTTCTTGTCGCCGGAGGCCACCCAACTATTTTGGCCGAGAGCTCAGTCAGTTTTGTAGGCGACGTTGTTGCACGGACCTCTCAAAATTCCACGAAACGTGTGCATTCTATGGTTAGCCATCAGAGACAAGATATTTACGTAGGATAAGCCGTGGCTAAGGGGGGAGCAAGCCATGTATTTTCTGTGAAGATAATGCTCAGGAAAGCGTTCAACACCTATTCGCTGACTGTGTATTTTGGAAGGCCTGCATTCGGGCCATCATGGGAATGATTAGATGGAAGTGGCCGGGCCACAACTGGGAACGTGGTGTGTAGTGGGCGTCAAGGAAGTGGCGGGGCAAACACCTCATCAACGCAGCAAATCGCACGCTAATTGCATATCTCATATATCATACTTGGCAAGAGCAGAGCATTAGATTATCCCAGAACATATCCAGAGACCCTGAGATCATAGCTAGGCTAGTAGTAGATCAAATCCGTTTGAAGCTCCTAGCGCATTATAGGCCGAACTCCATAGAGGTATTGACAGTTTATAGAGTTTGGCGCATAGCGTGGGCGACCACCACTTAGCAACGTTGTTTGTATACCTTTAATGTTATATGAAATTTACCTTCCAAAAAAATAATCTTTTATCAATGACAAAGTCAACGAGTTCTGAATTATTGGCCTCTCTCATCTATATATATATAGCAAAATGATGGTTGACCATAATTAAGCCAATTTTGATCAAATATTAATTTCTCATATTTTGTATTTTTTAATTGTCAAGAAAAAATCTAATTGGTTACGAATCTCATCTATTTTAAAATTAAAATTGAATTTGTATTTATCTAAGATATCCTATTTTCAAAATTAGTGTTTATTGTACTATATTCTACCTTCAAAATTAGAATAGTAATCCAATTTGTATTTATTTCAAATAAATTCAAATTTTGGCATTAATTTTTTATAATAAAAAATGTCTTATCACTAATAATTTATTTTCATTTTAATCATATAGTTTTCAATCACTAAACTAAATTAAATCAATGCTTGGTATATTTCATGCAGTAAATTGTTAATTTTTAATCAAGTAGTTCATTATTTTTATAATTTATATATTTCATTAACATATTTATTGATAATTTTTTATTGGTTCATTAATACTGATAAAGTAAATCTTTAATTTCATTCAAACTAATATTCTTTTTCTTAGTTTTTTTATGATTGAATTTGATTTTTAATCATCGGCTGTTAATTTGGTTTGAAAAATCATAGGTCATTGCTTAGTTTAAAAATTTACATTGTAAAATGCATTTTTCCATCTTCTGTAACATTTTACTTATTTTAATAAATTCAGAAACACAAAATTCGCATTACAATGTCTTATTTGGGCTCTTCAGCAGGGTTGGACCTCCTCTTCTAGGCCTTCTATCACAGGGTCGACTGGGCCCCTGCCTCCTCCCTGGACTTTTTACCCGGATTCTCCTGGGGAGCCTAGTACGCTCCTTTCCTGGGCTGACCCAAGGTCTTCTTTGGACCTACTTGATAAGTAGATGGGCTTTCCTTTTAGACTTTGACGTCTCCTTTGTTGGAAAAAATCTCAAGCAATCATAGAACATTTTTGAAAATACAATCAAATTTTAACAAACAGTTTTGGAGACCAAGTTCACAAAACAAACACGTTGGAACAAATAGTCTAACAATTAGATATGTTGTTATTACAAAAATGTACATCAGAAACTTACAATGTGGGTTGTATCGTAACAACTATTGGCCCAAAGCATAAAACGAACTAAATCACAGAATCACTTTTGTTGCATTGAAGAGATTATATGTCCCATATTCTTGTGCACTAGGTACTATGCAACTTCTCTAGAATAAGACGGTTCCCATTCTTTCAGTACTGCATTTGTAACGAAGAATACCTCGAACAATACCCAATTGCCTTGTTAGAAACTAAGAGCAATTCTTAGGTTTAGAGGGGAAAACCGAGAGAGGAATTTCTAGACATAAGATTTTTGAGAGCTTACTATTCAGATTGTGAGTTGATGTGTTATGATTTTCAGGTCTGAGCTTTAGCCTTTTATAGGCAAGGCAGCACCACCTTCATTATTACAACATTTAATTGGACGTTAAAAACCAGCTGGAATTGCCACATAAATGTAGAGTTTTTGTATTAAATCCAAATTTAAACCAGGTTTAAAATCTGGTATTAAAACCATTTAAAAGCCAGTAAAAAAATCTAACTTTTAAAACAACATTAAAACCAGTTTTAAAAGAATTAAAATAGATATTTTTTGGATAAATTCATATATTTTTTCTGATACATCTGACCTTTAAAACAACATTAAAACCGTTTTAAAAGAATTACACAAATACTTTCAAATAAAATTCAAACATTTTTGCTAATACTAAGACTAACACATTCGCCAAAGCCAAGCCGACAACAATATGTTTTGGGCAACCCATGTTCACTCTAGTCTTTATAAGACTTAAAATATTACTTTAACCTTAAACTTAATATATTGAGCTTATGAAATACATAAACTTCCAATGTAGGACAAAAATAAATGTAAAAACACTCATCCCCATATCCACCTCATATACACATTAAGGCTCAACTCTTTCCACTCATCATACTCCTATGTGGGACAAGTGCACTTCCTCTAATTTTTACTCTATCTAATCTATGGATCCACCACGTAATGACATTCATATATTAGACTAATTGTTATTACAAATTAATAACATATTATGCCAATTACAACATCCTTTGGTACTTAATGGACCTTCTCTGACTTCTGAGCTTTGTACTTGGGACACTCAATTTGTTACATATCAACTTTAATTATTGTTTAAAAAACTAAAAACTGAAAATGAAAACACAAACAAACAGATGTGGTTTAGGACACCCTATTGCTTGTTGTAGAATCAAGTACTACAACAAAAAATATCGCAATTATCACTTTATTTGCTTATTTTGTTTGATAATGTTAATCAATTTGAGGTAGATATGCTAAATTTGGCCATTAATCTTTTACCTGTTAACTTCTCCTAAACTATTGATTCATAGTGTTGGCAATATACATAGTACCAATAGGATTTAGGGCTGTGTGTTTGCTGCAACAATATTTAATTATGACCTTAATTGTCATCTCTGTAGTATATATATTTTAATAAATTTACAGTAATAAGTCACAAACTTCAGGGACAAAATATATATTTGCAAACATTTATCAAAATCACTTCAAATTGTGGATCCTTGGATTCTTCCATGTATTTTAACACTATTTGAACAAAAAAGGATTAAAATACATTTTTAGCCCCGTAACTTCAGTCATTTGGTGCTTTCATTCTTTAATTTTTTAGGATAACATTTTGGCCCTGTATTTTTTAATTTTTGCGTTTTAGGCCTTTTGTTTGCCGGGTTCACCTCCGCAGGCTAGAAGGGTGAAATCCAGCGAAAAAAAGGATCGCAATTGTGAAAATTAAAAAGATGAAAGATCAAAATGCTACCCTAAGTTAAAGGATTAAAATGCTAGCAAAGATGGGCTAATAGGAACAAAAGTCCCAATTTTGAAATGTCAAATGAGAAGTATATGGATTTTCCAGCAAACATAAGATTAAAAATATTGAATCCATATTTTATGAGATTATAAGTGTAATGTTCACGTGAAATAGGAGATTCTTAGAAATTAACACACTTGAAAATATTAATCATATGACGCATGATAATATTTTCGTATGCAACGTTCTGCACATGGCAATTCTTTATTCATGACAAAGTCAACGAGCTCTGAATTATTGGCCTCTCTCATAATATAAAGAATGTTGAATTAAGATAGCACATAGCAATTCATTTATTCTGAACAAAGTCAACTTTCTGCTCTAGCAATTAAGATCTAATTCACATCTCTCTCGTGATTTATGGTTTTTCTATTTTTGATCTCATTATTTATGAAATTTTTGCTTTTGTAACTTTAAAAAAGAAGTACTTTTCACTAGAAAAAAATTACTATTGGTTACATTTTTAATAACTATGGCTAAAAATTGTGATAAATAACTATTATTAACTATGGTTATATAAAAACCGATGCAAGAACTAATTTTTTCACCATGAAAAACTTATTTGTCACAGTTAAAAGCCGTGGTAAAAACATTCGTCATGACTTTTAGCCATGACAAATATTTTAGCCACCTCGCAAAAACCACTGCTGGCAATCATTGCATGGTTGTGGTCAATAACTATTTGCTATGGCTATATTTAGTATTAACTATCACAACTAGTCATGGTTAAATGTTATATTTCTTGTAGAAATATGACATTTAACCACGGCTAATTGACCACGGCCAAGCAACGGTTGTCGGCCGTGGTTTTTGTAAGGGTGGCTAAAACATTTGCCATGGCTAAAAACTATGGTGAATATTTTTACCACGGCTCTTAGCCGTGGCAAATAAATTTTTTGTGGTGGAAAAACTAGTTTTTGCAACGGTTTTTATTTAACCGTAGTTAATAATAGTTATTCGCTGCGGTTTTTTGCCATAATCATTAAAAATATGGCTAATAATGATTTTTTTTTTCTAGTGACCCAAGATGAAAAGGCCTTAAATTATGGGATGAAAAATATTATTTCCCATAATAATAAGTGACAAATTTCAAGGACCCCAAAAATGTATCTTTGTCTACTAAATATCTATTAATTTGCAAATATTAATGAAAATCACTTACAATTAGATACTTATCCTTGTACTATTTTAACTAGTCCTAACTCAAGGATTTCATGCCCTACAAAATGAAGTACTTATTTGAAAGATGGAATTGGCATTGAATTTGACACAGTAATTATTGCTTGATGTAAAAGATGAAAGCAGTAAAAATATATGTATGCATGCCAGCTGCTATATTTTTATTTGACAAAATAATTTAATGTCACGTTTCCATCACGTACAACTATCCGTTTACTAACATATTTAAATGTGTTTGTTGAGAGTATTGTAATAAAGAAACATTAATTACGAAAACTGGATCTTACTTAAAGACATACAGAAGGAACAAAAATAATAAATTCTTTGAACAAAGAGAGTATGATCTACATTGTTTATTATTCTCCATGCATTCATGACCTCAATTAAACAAATATGCATATCAATTATTATGACTTATATACTTCTTAAGAGCTTTACCGTTCCATCGACTATAAATAGGCATATCAAGCTAAACTAAGTCATTCGAGCAGCAAGTATTAAGAAGCTAGTTTGCTCGGTCTCTTTAATTACTTCGAAAAAATGCAGGCTATAGTCGACACTCTTAATTCCGCACTAAACAAAAACCTTCAAGACGGCAGGGGTATCACCCGTGCTGATTTCCCTGATGGTTTTGTCTTTGGAACTGGTACATCATCTTATCAGGTAATTTGTTTTTCACCTAATAATACAAAGAGTAATTGATGGTTTTGGTTAGTTAATTTTGATGTTTTATTATACATATTCATTTTTCAGGTCGAAGGAGCTACAACGGAAGGTGGTAGAGGCATAGGCGTGTGGGATGACCTCACCTTGAGGACTCCAAGTGATTCCTTTCTATTTTTCTAGATTTTCTAAAATTTCAGAAATTTTAAGTTTGTGTGTGTATATATATATATATATTACTCTTACAATGATAATAATTGAATTTTTAACATGAATGACAGACAAGGTTGCGGATGGATCCAATGGAATCATTGCTTGTGATGTGTACCACAGATATAAGGTAATAAAATTTCTAGATTGTATCTATTAATTTTGCAACTGTCTCTAGATACACAATATGCTTATTTTATTGCATGCATCTTGTAGGAAGATATTAGGTTGATGAAGCAAATGGGTTTTGATTCCTATAGATTTTCGATTTCATGGCCAAGAATCTTGCCTGGTACGTAGATTGGGAGATGATAGAATTTGGACAATCTATATTTTGCAATAATCAACAGTACGTTTTGAATAACTATACTAATTCATAATATGTAATATTAGGTGGAAGAACTTTCGCTGGAATCAATAAGGAAGGGATAGATTACTATAATGATGTTATCAACACTGTCATCGCCAACGGTTGGAATCCAACTCTACACGTCTCAATCCTTTCAATATGGTTTCTTATTTTCTCAGTTAGTAAAACAAGATATTAACATGAATTATAACATTTTGATAAAGGCATGACGCCTTTCGTGACTCTCTTTCATTGGGATCTTCCAAATTGCTTACAACTGGAGTATGGTGGCATGTTAAGCGACCAAGTAGTGTAAGTGGCTAAATTTTCTTAACTCATTCTACGTCTCATCTATTGCATACTTACCAAACCTCTTCTAAATGGACAAATTTTCGTGCAATCGGGTTATTTAGCCAATACTTCAGTATATTGCGACTGAATTACACTTGTCAATGTAATTGATACATTATTATTACGATTGACCTCCAGAAAACTTATAGATACGTGTAATTGACATTTTTGTTTCTTATGCTTATAGTATATTTTAACAATGTGCAGGAATGATTTTGTTGAGTTCGCAGAGCTATGCTTTAAGGAATTCGGCGATCGAGTAAAATTTTGGACAACACTAAATGAGCCATGGACCTACACGGTTATGTTGTATACGCCTGGGGACGACTTCGCGCCTAACGACCCTACAAGCAACGACTCAACAAATGTCCAAAGTTCATCTCAGGGAGGTCAGAGGAACCTTCCTTCTCATAGGCTTCCTAAAAAAGTAAGACAGTTTGCCTCCACAAACCAGACTATCAACGACAATGTGTTCCCTGGGAAGATTGATCTCGCCACAGATGCATATACTGTGGGGAGAAATTTGCTTCTTTGTCACTCAGCAGCAGTACAATCATATAGAACGAAATTTCAAGTACGAAACTTTTAATAGGAATTAAGAGTATTAAATAATTAGTTATCACTTGGCCAACATTTAATTTCAATTTTTATTGATGCAGATGTACCAAAACGGCCAAATAGGAATAGTTCTTAATTCCAGTTATCATTATCCTTTTGATAGCAATTCACAGGATGACCAAGATGCTTCTAAAAGAGCCATCGATTTTATGTTGGGGTGGTAAGTTTATTTAAAGCAAATATATACTAACTGAGGCTGTATTCTATATAGAGTCGTTGCGCACAAACATATCCAATTTTATCGTTTGCTATTTCATTCAGGTTTTTGGAACCTGTACTATATGGTCAATACCCAGAAAGCATGTTGCAATACGCTAAGGGCAATATTGTGCCTTTCTCAGAGGACGAACAAAAAGGGCTCGCTGGTTCAGTTGACTGGGTGGGTTTAAATTACTATACGTCAGATTTTGTTACTTATGAGAAGAGCCCTCCAGGTGTGGGATACCCTGCAGATCAACATTGTCTCTATAGTTGTAAGTTAATTATTTGAAACATTATATTAACCCTAATATTCACATTTTTCTATGGTTTAAATAAAATTGATGTTCCTCTTAACTACATAAAATATTTCTTTCATTTTTCATGTAGATTACGACGTAAATCATAAACCAGTCGGACAACCGGTAAGATTTCTAGTTCACTTATCTATTCAATTATAAACTTAGGACCTAATATATATATATATATACACTATTATATCTAGTAAACAAAATATTCAATTCAATTTTTTATTAATTTTTAATCTTACATTTATTTCTCATTTGCTTTTAGACTGCTTCGCCATGGTTGTGGATAGTTCCACGGGATTATATGATCACCTACAGTATCTACAGAACAAATATAAGCAAGACATGCCTCCTCTATACATTACTGAAAATGGTAGTATTTTTGTTATTATTATGCTATATATGTAGATCATTTTCTAGTTCATGGGTTATAATTATGAGATTTATTACAAATATTCAACCATTTGGTATGTATATATATAGGGGTAGCCGATCAGAATGACCCCTCGCTCACAGCCAAAGAAGCTTGCGTCGACGAAACAAGGGTTCAATATTATCAAGAGCATCTTGCCTATCTTCTAAAAGCAATACTGTAAGTCTTAAGACAACCTCTTTTTACCTCAAATTCATTCAAATCATTCTTATTTAGCGAATTAAAATTTGTGTGATGGTTGTAGTAAAGGCAGCGATTCAACCAAAACATCACTAGAATCTTAAAGTCTTCATTAAACGTATATATTAATTGAAATTTTCTTTTTTATCTTAGCGGTATATAATTATTAGTGATAAGAATTGTGCGTAAAGTTATCACTATAAATAATCAGTGACAAACCTCAATAATTTAGAGATAGAATAATGTAGTGACAACAATTTGTGTCACTAGTTCTTGTGAATAACAACTTTTCACAAAATAATAGTCATTATTAAGACTATAAAATTTGTTATTGTGGCAAAATGAAATAATTGTCACCAATTAATGACAACATTTGAATTATCACTTTTTTTTTTTTATCATTGTTATTATTTTGTTGCTGATCCGCTATTCTGTTGTAGGGAATTGGCCTTCGATGTAAGGGGCTTTTTTGCTTGGTCATACTGTGATAATTTTGAATGGACTTCTGGATACACCTCTAGATTTGGTATAATCTACATCGACTACATCAATGGCTTGACACGATACATGAAAAATTCAGCTTTGTGGTTTGCGAACTTTTTAAGGGGCAGTGCGACGACGTCATCTGCTTTAGAAAAGAGACAAGTTGAAAAGGATTCAGAGCGTGCATCAAAGAAAAGGAAAGCTACATAGAAAATTTGGAGATGTGAAATTATGCACTAAGTATTTTTATTTTTGATTCGCAAGTTCAAAAAATAAGGAAGCCTTGTTATGGATCCATAGCTTTAATGCGGTCGGAAGTTGGTTGTGTAAGCCTTTATGTGTCATTTTTATGGATTATGTGTTATTGTATTCGCTAGTTATTTTACTGTTTTGGAAATTTTCTTTACAATCGGAAATAAAATGTTCTCATACTGTTTGTAGTTTTTCAATTGTTTCCGTTTGATTTATTGCAAGATTTTATGAATATTTTGAAAGGATTCTTTCAGTTTTATTTACTCAAATATCAAGATATTAGCTTTTTAACTCGGGCAAAATGTTTTTTGTTGGAAAATGGTGAATGATAAATTAAAGAATAAATCGTGACAAGTGATTGGTTACGATGTGTGACACATAACAAGCTCGTGATAGCTTATGACAGCTCGTGACACGTAGATAATGGTTGATGGGCCCCAATCATCATCCGGTCGTGTCTAATCAACCTAATGGGTGTATCCTTTGGTTGAAATGATATGTCCATTGGGTAAAACCCTTTGGATGAAAGGATGCATCCATTTGAGTTAAATGGTATGTCCTTTGGGTGAAATGATGCATCCATTCGGTTGAAAGGTCATAACCTTTCAAAGACATCTTTTCTGATTGGACATATCCATTCGAAACACCTTTCCAACTCCTATAAATAGATCTCTCATTTTCATTTCATGGCATTCAAGTATTCAACTATTCATAGCATTCTTAAGCATACAAAGCATTTTAGAGTTTAGCAAGAGAGTTTCAAGATATCGTTTGGTTCGTCGTTTCTCAAAGTTTGCAGTGCTGCTACTTTGAGATATAAAGTCGTTGTATCTTGGGAGACAAATTGCCAATTCCGTGAGCACCAGAGCGGGGCAATAATTATCTTAAAGAT
Organism: Sesamum alatum; assembly: GCA_034509735.1. NCBI lineage: Eukaryota > Viridiplantae > Streptophyta > Magnoliopsida > Lamiales > Pedaliaceae > Sesamum > Sesamum alatum. The sequence continues at coordinate 4,428,443 of JACGWO010000001.1, forward strand.
AAAGAGTCTAACTCTTGCCTCGACTTTGTAATACACAATTTCCCGCACTATCCATCTCATTCATTCCTTACATTTTTTTAGTCCCGTTAAAAAGGGTCATTATCGGTTTTAGTCCCACAATTCTTGCAGGTGTCACTTTTAGTCCCGTTAAACCCAAAAACAAGCCTTTTCAGTCCCAAAATGGCATGTGCAGTGCACATGACTTAACGCCCGTTAACGCACGTTAAGGGCAGCTAACAGCGTCAGTCTGTCATGTGCACTGCACATGCATTTTGGGACTGAAAATGCTTGTTTTGGGTTTAACAAGGCTAAAAGCGACACCTGCAAGAATTGTGGGACTAAAATCAATAATGACCCTTTTTAACGGGACGGGACTAAAAAAATATTTTCCCCGATAAATAAAATACCTAACTAATGAAAAATTAATAAAATAAATTTATTTTGTTGTATATAATTAAATAATATTTTATTTATTTTAGTCAATTCATATTTTGTCTACATAATGTAATACTTTAAAGTATTGTATAGATAATAGGAAAAATTATTTTTTTAGCCCGCTAAGTATGCCCAATATTAATTTTAGTTCGATAACTATGCCCATTTTTTTTCTAAGTCCAGTAATTTGCAAAAATGATGAGATTTAGTCCTCCGGTGGTCGATTTTGGTTTCGTGGCCGGAAATGTTACATGGCATGCCAACTGAATTATTTTGAGAATTTTTAAGCCTACGTGGCAATTGAAATGAAGTGGATTATAATTTGAATGACACATAATATGTGTGGTTGTACAAATGGCAACTAATACATAGGGTTGTACACGTGTATAAACTGCCGTAAATTAACCAAATAATTGCCACGTGTGCATTTTTTGGCTAATTTTCACAATATTTCCGGAAAATTGAGTAAAAAATCCTACTTCGGACTAAATCTCATCAAGTTTGCAAGCTACTGGACTTAGAAAAAAAATGGGCATAGTTACCGGACTAAAACTAATATTGAGCATACTTAACGGACTAAAAAAATAATTTTTCCTAGATAATATTATGGGGGTCTTTGACCCCAATGAATCAATTTTGACCAAAGTTTTGAATTCTTGGAATTTTAAATTTTTTTATTATCCCAAAAGATTTTGATTTGTTGTTTAATATGTATAGTAAATGTTGTTAATAAGAAAATATTTATTTTTAAAATATGATGTGATCAATCTTGACGGAATACACCTCCTTCACTTTTCCTACCATTTATTATCTTTAAACCTCACTCTATTTATAAACATAATTTACTTTTTTACTAGATAAATAAAGGGTAAAATATTTTTTTAGTCCCGTTAAAAAGGACCATTATCGGTTTTAGTCCCACAATTCTTGCAGGTGTCGCTTTTAGTCCCATTAAACCCAAAAACAAGTCTTTTCAGTCCCACAATGGCATGTGCAGTGCACGTGACTTAACGCCCGTTAATGGACGTTAAGGGCAGCTAACAGCGTCAGTCTGTCATGTGCACTGCACATGCTATTTTGGGATTGAAAAAGCTTATTTTTGGGTTTAACGGACTAAAAGCGACACCTGCAAGAATTGTGGGACTAAAAGCGATAATGACTCTTTTTAACGGGACTAAAAAAATATTTTGCCCTTTTTAACTCACTCCTAAAGGTAGTAAAAGCAATGACAATCTTAAAAAATAGTTAATTACATAACTTTTAGGATTAATTACATCTAGCCCCCGTTTGCATTTATGTCCTGTAACTTATGTCATTTAGTGTTTTCATCATTTATTTAACTTTCTAGAGTAACATTTTGGTCCTTCGTCTTTTTAATATTTGCGATTTTAGTTATTTTTCCGCTAGTGGATTTATTAAATGCGACTAATTTAATGTTTAATCGGGAGATTTGATGAATTCAATTATTTGTAACTTAGAGATTTTGTTAAACATTTCATTTGATTAAGAATGTTACAGCCAGTTAAGTAAATTACTTAATTCATTAGATTTAGTCATTGTTATAATTGATTTATTCGGCAATTGGATATATTAACTAGATACTTAATTATATATGTGCAGGAGTTCAATTAATTGCTATAATAGTAAGGAATTGACAAAAAAAAGAAGAAAGAAGAAAGAATTGATAGAAATATTAGAAAACTATGTTTGAGAAATATTATGTTTATTAAAAATAAATATAAGATTTTGAGAGAATATAATCCAGGGATGTTATTAAGAACAAAAAATACAAGAATATGATGAGTTTTAGTAAAAATAAATTCTTGCGAGTTAATTGAAAGATTATGTTATATACTTTGAAAGTTTAGGATATCTAGTATTTGGAACAAAACGAAATGAAAATCTGAATTTCAGTGGAAATGAGATATTGAAATATCAGTGAGAAGGATACGGATATTGTTTAATATTTTAATTCAAAATTTACGACATTCTCAATATTATAATTATGCATATTATAATTTAATATAGAACATGAAGATAAAGTGTAGAGTTGAGCAGCTGCTTCTACTAACTTAATAGTTTTGAGATTGAGTTAAGTACTTATTGTTTGTATACCTAATTAGTTGTACCCTTTTACCACTAGCCTAGCGTTATATCCCTCCACTGAGCCATTAGGTCTAAGACAAGCAATCTCGCCCCATTAAAGTAAACAACCACTAAATGATCTCCTTGTGCCATGGATGATATTAATATCTCTCTGATTTGGTACAAGAGAGGGCCATTACTAGATCTCCCAGAATCGAGCTTCCAGTTCCAACCACAAATCCCTGGCTGAAGTTGTGTAGATAAAGGCTTCTGCAATTTCTTTGGTGCTTGAGTTCAACAATCACGAAACCACCATATAATCGACCATTTGCCATTGCTCGAAGTCTGCAGTATTTTCAGCTGGCTTCGAGCATTTCCCATCGATGAACCCCAATTTTGATTTGGCTCCTAGTGCTAATCTCGCGTCTCTACTCCACTAGAATCAAGAATGAAGGAAAGGGAACAGAACTAGAGACCATCAATTGATAACGCTGATACCATGCTCAAATCCTAGAACGATTAATGCTTGAATAGAAAAGAAAAAGATTGATTTACAATGGAGCTGACTTGCCCCCTTAATTAAATAGAGTTAGATACGGGAGTTAACTCCCTAACTAACCTTTAACCGCTGCTAATCCAAAATTAACTCAACTAAATAACTTACACAACTAACTAAACCGCTAAAGTGCAACGGCTAATTAAAAACGCAAGAAGAACAGAAAAACGTTAAAGCAACTTAACAAAGGACTTAAGGGCCCATTTATATAAATATTATATATATAAAAAAAAATTGCATGTGTACTACTAAAACAGTACACATTGCAAAAATATAGCCGATTGCAAACCCAGTTCGCGATCAACAATTATTTTATTTTTTTAAAATAAGAGACACTGGTTGAGCCAGTGTCCCATTTTGGCCGCTGCCTGGGGCAACAATTTGTTTTTCATTTTATTTACTTTTTATTTATTTTCATTACTTTTGGGCCAACAATTGTTGGCCCAAAATGTTTTGTTAGTTTATATTATATATTTATTTTATTAATTATTAGTTAAATTTTAAATTATATTATATTTAATTAATATATAATTACTATTAATAGTAATAACTTATTATTTTATATTTTAAATTATTAATAAATATATTTATTAATTAAATATGACATGTAAAAACGACTCTTTCATCCTTTACTTACATACGCTCTTCTGTTGCTGATAGCTTTTACAATTTTCTATGAATTTACTATGCAAACTTGTGACATATATATAACTAGTAATCATGAACACTCAATACGGGTGGAAAATTCTATAAAAAGAAATATTATTAAAAAAGTATTAAGTACAATACTTTTTTTTTATAATAATAGCATTGAAAAATAAATTTATATACAAACATTAAAAATTATGGTAAATTATATTGGCATCCCTAAGGTTAAGGCAAATTATACAACACTCCCTATCTTTTGAAAATTACAGCTACACTACCTAAGAGGTGTTAGTGTAATATTTTTCACTATCTTTTACAAAATTACAGCTACACCTCCTGATGGGTGTTAGTTAATATGTTCCAGGGAGAGTTTGTGTAAGCTTTGCCTTTGAATAGGAGGTGTAGTTGTAATTACAAGTATAATCTTAGAGGGTGTAGCTGTCATTTTGCAAAAAGCAGGGGGTGTTTGTGTATTTAGACCTAATCTCAATAAGGGTATCTATGTAGTTTATCCTTAAAAATAATAGAAATTTGATGTTAGTATTTGTTATCTTTTAATAAAATTATATTTATATACCTAAGTGATATAATTGACTAAAGAAAAATCAGGGTACCTGTGTACATTTACGTAATTCATGTCAATTTAATATTTTTTAAAAACTATCTCAATTAATTAATAGTATAAATAAAATATAGTAGTAAAGGAGCGTTGTTTACGGAGTTCCTTTATTCAACTTAAAAAATAATTAACTAATTAATATATGTGCACATGCACGTGCATGCACACATATTTATATTACACGTTAAATATATATGTAACTGCATTTACTAATAAAACATTTGTCATAATTTAAATTGTCATATTTAATCGCAATAACAAATATAATATTTAATCATAGTTAATTATTATGTTTAAATTAAATAACTGAATTAAATAATTATTTTGATCATAATTATTTAATATTTATTTTAATTTTACTTATGACCAAAATATTTGTCACAATTTCTAGTCATAGTAAATATTTTAACCTCGTTTTGAAAAAATAATGACTAATAATCGTTGCATAACCTATTGATTATTAATATCATAAATTTTTATTTTAACTATGATAATTAATTATAATAAAAAATTATAGGTAATATAATATCAATTACGAATGATCAATCCGACACGGTGTGCCAATATAATCATGTGCCGCTATTGATTAAAAATAGTCCACTCTGTTTGGTTTCATTTTCCAGGTGTTTCTGACACAGTGAAAAAACAAAAACAAAAATAATATTATCCGAAATACTTTTACTGTGTCTTTTGGCCTGTTCTCTCATGAATACATACAATTACCTACAAATAAACAAATACTATTATATATATATATATACATTTATAAAAATATATAAAAGAGACATAATTTAACAATGAACAGTATTTTTTGTCTCTCATTATACAACATAATACATAAAAAAAAATTAAATATTACTATCTACATATATACATATATAAAAATATATAAAACAGACATGATTTGACAATGAACAGTGTTTTTTGTCTTCAAATATACAACACAATACATATAATATATTTTTTACACTATTTAAAATTAACTCCAAAAATAAATCCAAACATACACCATATCTCTAACACACACTTATTTATTTTTATTTTTCTCTCTCTATCTCCACAAAACAAAAATACATTCCAAAAACAAAACCAAACACAAGGGTGCTTTCTTACAAATTTTCTGAAAAGTGGAGGATTAGGTAAGAAAGATGTTATGATTCTGAAAAGTGGAGGATTACAAATTTTCTAAAAATAGTACTTATATAGTAGGACAAATTGCATATTATCCCCCTCTGTTTTCAAAAGTCAGTTAAAAACTCCTTTGTGTTTTAAAAATATGCAAAAAATTCTCTTTATTTTGTAAAATCCTGCAAAAAAGCCCCTCTCCGTTAGAAACTAACGGAAAGTGTGTAACAGACGCCCCTTGTGCGACTGAGCTTCATTTTTTTTTTTTTTACCTTTTTAGGGTTATTTTATAGTGCAAATGACCATTTTACCCTATTCTTTTGAGTATTTAAATATATTTTAATAAATTAATATTATTAATTAATTTCAATTACTATTTAATATATATGTTAATAAATTATATTTATTTATCGAAATAATCTACAAAAATTTACTTTTTTAGATATTTATATAAATATAAATAAAAACTAATTATACAATTATATATTAATAACAAAAATAAATTATTACTTAGTTTAAATATTATTTTAAATATTTAAATTAAAATAATATTTTTATGAATATAAATGTTAATAAATCATAATAATTATATATTATTAACTAATTAATGAAATATAAATAAGTAAATTATATTATTAAATAATATTTAAATTTTTATCTTATATATAAATATAACCCAATTTCTAAAAAATTAATTTTTTGAATTTTAAAAAAAAAAATTGGGCGACGGCGACAACAACCGTCGCCGTCACCCAAATCAGCCATGGGCGACGGCCGATCAGCCCTGGGTGACTGCAGTCAGCGATCGCCCAAAACAGCCATGGGCGACCATCGTCGCGGTCGCCCAAATCAGCCCAGGTTGGGGGGCGACGGCGCCCGTCTCTGCTAGCGGACGGCAAGGGGTTGGGGGAGGGGCTTGGCGGCGGGTTGGGGGAAGGGGGCCCTGGTGGCGGCTGGGGGAGGGGGTGGGTGAGTGAGGGATAGATATTTTATTTGTTTAAATAATTTATTTTTATAATTTATAATTTTAAATATAATATAAATAAAATAGATCAGGCCCTTGATTTTTTTGAAATTTAAGATTTAACGGCTGAGATGAATTGATCAGATCCTACGACTTTAATGCAATCAAAAGAGATCTAACAGTTATTAAAAAATGAAATAATATAGATATATAAGGGCATAACGGTCTTTTAGCAAAAATATTAGACTTAATTGCATAAAACCCCCGTGTTTTAAAAACTCCGCTAAAAATCCCCCTGTGTTTTAAAAATAGGCAAAAATCCCTCTCTGTTTTATTAAATGTAGCTTACTTGCCCCTCTCCGTTAAAAGGACTTAACGGTGTTAACTTTTTTTTTTCATATGACCGTTATACCCTTTTCATTATATATTATTTCTTAATTTAATAACCGTTGGATTTTCTTTTATTGTATAGTGACCGTCAGATCGAATCAATTCATCATAACCGTTGAATCTTAAAAATCAAAGGTCTAGATTCAACAAATTATTTAATTTATCTTATATATAATAATTAAAAATTATAAAAAATAAATTATATTTTATATAAAAAAAATAAAATGTGTAAACCCTGCTCCCTACCCACCCCACCCCCTGCTACCCCTACCCACCTCCGTTGTCTACCCCCCTCCCCATCCCCGCCGTCCACCCCTGCAGATAAGGGACGACGGCGTTGACGCCGTCGCCCTTCTGTTCGGGGGCGGCGACCTTCGCCCCTGCAGATAGGGGCGACGCCGCCCCTAGATGGGGTGGGGCGGGGACGACACCGCGCCCCCAAATCTAGCGATGTCTTCATCGCCATAAGAGATTTGGGTGACGACGACGGCGTCCAGACAATAGAAAAGCGGGCGATGTTGTCGCCCATAGTTTAGTTAATTAAGATTAATTTTAGATAATTAAATATATTTAAAAATAAATTTATTTGTATTTTTATGAGAGATGAAATTGCAAAAAAGATACTTAAAAAAAATTAAGTTGACCATTGTAATTTTAAATATAATATAGGGGTATTTTAGTCAATTTGTGATAAAAAAAAAGGTCAAAACACTTCAAAAATCTTACCCAGATGCATTTCAGGCGCGTGCACCACACCTTCCGTTAATTTCTAACGGAAGGGAGTTTTATGCTGAATTATTGAAATGGGGGCTTTTTGCTATTTCCAAAATACAGGGGGTTTAGCGATTTTATGAAGAAACACAGGGGGGTAATTATAATTAGCCAAAAAATTAACGCCGTTAGGTTTAGTTAACTGCGAGGGGCGAGGTATGCAGGGTTTTACAAAACATAGGGGGTTTTTGCATATTTTTAAAACCCAATGGAGTTTTAGCTGACTTTTTGAAATAAGAGGGATAATTGGCAATTTGTCCTATATAGTAATTACACTTAACATATAAATATATGTAATTATATCTTTAATTTCAAATTTACCTCTTGTGGTATTGCAAATGAGTAAATTATCCTATAAAGAATAGCAATTTACCTACATATGTTCTTTTAAAATGGCGCAATTTACCTCCTGTCATTTACCTTCTATGTTTTTTAAAAGGGTTAATACAGTTACCACTCCTGAAGTATCCACCCTATATCATTACCCCCTAAAATATTAAAACCTTAAAAACAATCTGACCTTCTAACACCTTTATTTGAATTCAAAAATCAACCCTTACTAAAAAATTAATTTGTGAAAAAAAATTAAAGGAATTTTTAAAATATCAAAACAACTCTTTTCTTTTTTTTAGTTTTATCTAGTTTTATTTTCACTTGTTTATCGAGCTCTTTTTATTTTTATAATTCTAAAGTATTTTGAGCTCATTTTATTTTAATTTCACTTATTTGTCAAACCAAGTTAAAAATAAATTTATACATTCACATAATTTCCACATTTATATAATCACCATGTATATAAACATATATTAATTGTATATTTTCTTATAGCTCATGACCGGCTCTTTCAGTTTTATTAATTGTATATTTGTTTAAGTAAATATATAACTATATATATATAAATATGTATGTATAAATTTATTTTTAATTTGGTTTGACAACCATGGGAAACTAAAATAAAATGAGCTCCAAGTACTTTAGGATTACGAAAATAAAAGAGCTCGATGAATAAGTGAAATTAGAATTAGATAAAATTTCAAAACATAGTGGTTTTGGTATTTTAAAAATTCTTTAATTTTTTTTCAAAAAAGAATTTTTAATAAGGTAAAATGGACTTTTGAAATTAAAAATGAAAGGAGTTAGAAGGAGAGGGTTTGAAGGTTTTAATAATTTAGGGGGGTAAGTGATGTGAGGTGAATACTTCAGGGGTGATAATTGTATTTAACCCTTTTTAAAAAACCACGGAAAGATAAATCAGTTCATTTTTAAAAAAATACAGGGTGATAAATTACTTATTTATGTTTTATAATAGTTAATTTACACATTTACAATATCATAGGGGGGTGATTGCATTTTTTTCGATATATAATTAACCTGTAATATATAATGTGTGCATGCATGTGCATGTGCACATATAAATTAATTAGAGTTATTTATTTTTTAATTGAAGAAAGCAATTCCATATCGACATTCCTTCACTACTAAATTGTATATAAACATCTCAAGTTTCGATGGTAAGAACTCACAGAAAAACCAAAGAACTATCAGCTGTCTAATTTACAATCCAAACTATGGCGGCCACCCAATCAATTCCCGTCAGCAGAAAGCTAGAAGGCAAAGTAGCCATCGTGACCGGCGGCTCCAGTGGCATCGGCGAGACCACCGCCCGCTCCTTCGCCGACCACGGCGCACGCGCAGTCGTGATCGCGATATCCAAGCTGAAAAAGGCCGATCCCTGGCGGAATCCATCGGCTCGTCGAGGTGCAGCTACTTCCAATGCGACGTCGCCGATGAAGAACAAGTCAAGTCCTTGATGGAGTGGACCGTGAAAAACCTACGGCGGCCTCGACATAATGTTCGCCAATGCCGCAATTCTCAGCGGCGTCGAGCATAACCGTTCTTGACCTCGATTTTAAGAAGTTCGACGACATTATGCGGGTGATGCCTGGGGAACCGCCGCGTGTGTGAACAAGCTGCACGTAAATGATTGAGCTGGCACCAGGGGAGCCATTGTTTGCTCGGCCGCTGTCACGGGGGCGATCGGAGCAGAGACGTTCACGGACTACTTGATGTCGAAGCATGCGGTGGTGGGGCTGTGAAAGCGGCGAGCCAGCATTGGGAGGTCATGGTATAAGGGTTAACTGCGTGTCGCTGTCGTGTGCGGTGACGCCGATGTCGTCGCAAGTTGGCTGAAGCACCGACGAAGCTGTCAAGATTTTTCGGACCATACACGAGCTTGAAAGGGGTGACGCCGACGACGCGCATTGCGGCGGATGCGGTGCTGTTTTGGCTTCCGGGACTCGGCTTCATCACCGGCACAATTGGTGTGGACGGCGGACTCATTGTTTTCCAAGAAGAAGAATTATCATGAAAAATGATTATTCGAGAATCATATTTTAATAAATTTAATAATAAAAAAGATTACCACCATGCTGATCAGGAAAACAAATTTTCTAAATCATTTGTAGAATTTTTGTCTGATCTGAGTGAAGGTAATCTCTCAGCGTCTTGATATTGTAAGTTTTATGAATTGAACTATGTGCTGTTTGTTTTAACTTTTAATAATTTCTATAAAGGATCTGATTTTATTTTTAAATAGGAAGAATTTACATCCACATTCCCTTTATGTTTAATATTATTATAATTAATTAAATAAATTCCTTTTAATGAAAAATTATATTTACTTTCTAGAGGTATGTAAAACATTACGGTGCTCAACCGTAATAAAAAACACCCTCCACTTATTTTGTACAAAAGAATGGAAAATTGCAATTTACTATTCCTATGTAATATTGCAAATGAGCAATTTATCCACTTATAAAAAATAAAATAGCAATTTATCTCTTTGTGTTTTTAAAAATAAAATAATTTACCTCCCCGTATTTTTTTCAAATGAACTAATTTACCTCCTTAGATAGGGAGGTAAATTGCTTCACTTTTTAAAACTTAAGAGGTAAATCGCTATTTCTTTTTCATAAGGAAGTAGTTTGCTCATTTATAATATCATAAGAGAGCAAATTGCATTAAATCCTATAAAAAAATTAGATTAAAAACATTCTTTAAAAAGATAAAAAAAATCCTTATAAAAAAAATATTTTTTTGGCTTTAAAATCTCAATCTTTTTCTCTCTCCAAACACGATCACCGCCACCCTACCCCCTCTCCCTCTAAGCAAACTCAAAATTCATCAACTTTTCGTCTCTTCGATCTGTGTTCTACACGTCCGCTGCAAGACCGACAATAAAAGGAAACGGATGCTGGGAAAAAATAAATTACTATTGACTATATTTTTAATAATTATGGTTAAAATCGTGATAAAAAATTATTATACTTATTTTTATATAAAAATTAAGAGATTTTTTTTTAATCCATTAACTTGGCTCGAATTCAATTTTAGTACACTAACTATGTCAATTTTCAATTTTCTATATTATCTTGCACAATTGCTGCAATTAAGTACATCGGTCGGCAGAATCTGCTTTTTGACCGTGAAAGAACATGTGCACCTCACATGTTGAAAATTTGGGGAATTTTTATCCATGTGACACAAACATATGATGTGGCACTTAACTTGGCAATATTTGTGATTTTTTTATCCCATGTGACATTAAATATAACTTGGCACTTGAAATGGATATTTTTTTTTATTTCATGTGGCACTAAAAATGACTTGGCACTTGAAGTGAATTATTTTTTATCCCATGTCAATAAATATTTATAGATTATAAAAATTAATTATTATTTTATAAAAAATACATAAAATTATTGATAAAAGAATACATAAAATTTATTTTATGAAAAAAATATTTTTTTATTTATAATATTATATTTATAATTTTTGTGGTCGTTCCTGCATGCATCTAATAAATAATCTTACACACTTTAAAAGGTATTATTAAATTAAAATAAAATATATAATTCAGTATATCAACTTCAAAAAAAAAATATTTAAATATATTATCAATAATAAAAAATAAATAAATAAAAATTATAGATAATTATAAATAATTATTTTATAAATACTTATAGAGTATAAAAATTGATTATTATTTTATAATAAATACATAAAATTATTATTTTATAAATAGTTATAGATTATATAGATAAAAAATATATAAAATTATATATAACTATAAATAATTTATTTTGTTATAAATAATTATTTTATTTAATTATAAAATTAAAATTACATAAAATTTATTTTATAAAAAATAAATAATATAAATATATATATATATATATAATAATCCATATTTTATAAATTTTATTTATGACTATAAATTTTATAATATATAAATTAAAATAAAATTAAGATATAATACAAATTTTAAAAAAAAATTACATTCCCTAACCCACCCAACCCCCCCCCCCCCCATCTCCTCTCCCGCCCGACCATAGTAGGGGGGCGACTGCGTGGTGTTAGGGGCGACGCCGCCCCATCCTATGGAGATGGAGGGCGGCGCAGGTGACGAAGGGGGGCGGGGAGGGGGTGTTGGGTGAGTAGGAATTTTTTTTTAATTTTTATTATATAACAATTTTATTTTAGTTATAGGCAAGATTTAGCCACATCATCTGCCACTTGTAATTTTAACCACATCACGTGATGATGTGGTTACTTTCACCGGACACATAAGCAACATCTGGCCACATCATTAGATTCCGATCAATTTACTGAAAAATTGGAACAAAAACCCTCATTTGGACTTAATTGAAACAAAATTACAATATAGTGTAGAAAATTGAAAATTGACATAGTTAGTGTACTAAAATTGAATTCGAGCCACGTTAATGGACAACAAAAAAATTCCCTAAAAATCAATGTGAAAACTAGTTTTTCCACCATGAAAATTATTTGTCGGGCTAAGAGTCGTGGTAAAAAATTCACCATTACTTTTAACTATGACAAATATTTTATCCACCATAGCAAATATGACGGTCGATAATCATTGTATGGTGGTGATCAATGATAATCTATTATAATTATTTAATATTAATCATACCAATTAATCATAATTAAATATTATATTTCTAATAATGCGACGGCGAGTTAAAAAAACTAGCGGTGCGGAGTCCGGAAAATTGACACGCATCGGCCTTTTTGCATTTTTACTTAAAATATAAAGTTTATGGTTTTCAGAGTTAATTTGAATGGGTTATGTTTTCTTAGTTTTTGGATTATGATTGGGTATAGATAGACTTAAGAGTTTGAATTATGCCAGAAGTCATTCGAAAATCTTTCAAAATACAACTTTTAGCAGAGATTGAAAAAATAAATAGAATTTTTTTTTATAAATAATTATGAATTAGGAATGGTAAAATTTTACCAACTGTTCTTACTTAACGACCACGTGAGTTTCATTACAAGAAAATAATTTAATAGCAACGAAAAAATTTATTGCTTAAATTACTGTCGACCTAATTAGCAAGTAAAATTCTCATTGTTGATCTCCACTACTTAAATTAAAGTGCTAGTGTCGATATGCCTTAGTTCTTAGAAGTAGGCGTTTGTTGTGTAAATGCAATTTTATTAGTTAACACATTTTCTTCTTGTACAGATTGGTAGCTTCACTCTTTTGTTTCTCTCCCTGTATATATACATTAGCTTTCCCACTTGTACATTCTGTGAGAGAAAATTACCACTTGAAGATTTGTTCTTCTATACAAAATCTGTGCAAATGTCTTCGGTTTCTCGTTTTTTATATGGTATCAGAGTCTTCCTGTGAAGGTCTCTAAGTACCGCGGATTTGAAGGGAGCAGATCACGATCTACGGAGTGGATCCAACTGATGTAAATGTTGGAATTGAGGTGGGAAAGAAGGTAGCTGAGGATGAGTTACAAGCACAGAGACAACTGATGGAGGATAGAATGCAACTCCACGGATCTGATCACCTAGGTATGGTGCTTATCAGTACTAGTTTGACATGGAATAATTACCTTACTTGGAGCTGTGCAATCAAGCGAGCCTTGCGTGAGAATATGAAATTACCGTTTATTGATTGATCCTCTGTTAAACCTGAGCCAACTGATCCACACTTTGAGCAATAGATTAGAGTTGACAGTTTGGTGACCACTTGGATAATAAATTCAATATCCAAGGAAATTGTAGATGGTTTTCATGTACACGAAATCACTAGGAAATTATGGCTAGATCTAGAGGAGAGATGTGGTAATTGCAAGGGTCGTGCTCTATAAAGTTGCAGCAAGAGATTTCTCCCTCTTTGAGGGAAACTCGTTGTAGTAGACTACACAAATTGAGAAAGCTATGGATGAGTTATCATACTGATGCCAACTCACAGTGTACTTGTGGAGGTTGTACATGTGGAGCCAGCAAAGTTGTGGAGGATTTGGCCTCTTTCAACCAGTTAATGCAATTCTTAATGGGGTTAGATGACCTATTTGATGCTGTGAGGAACCAACTGCTTGTGATGGATCCAATACCTTCAGAGAATAAGATATTGTATGGTGGCGACGGTGGAAGACAGAAGGAGGTTAATGAGGATGCCACTGATGAACTGGATAATACTGTTATGCATGTTAGAGTGGGATATAAGAGGGATCATACTGCCAAAGGTGTGGTGAGCAAGAGAGGGTATGTGGACAAGAAGAGTCAGTTTGCGACAATTGCAATAAATCAGGACATACTAGAGATACATGCTTTAAATTGCACGGGGCGTCTGATTGGTTTAAGGAGTTAGTGGAACGAAAGAAGAGAGAAACAGGAGCAACTAAGGCCTACAATGCAGTCTCAGGAGAAAGGAAACACATACCTGATATAGCTGACACCAAGGAGAGGCTGTTACATGAGTTGGTGAGGCTATGAAGGGAGGCATGAGCAGCAGACTATGTGCAGGCGAATTTTGCACAATTGGATGAACTCGCTGGTAAGAATTTTCCTTTTGTAAGTCATGGAATAATTTTCTAAGTTCTTGGGTTGTTGACACGGGTGCTACAAATCGTATGTGTGCATGTAAACATCTTCTTGAGCATGTTAACACCCCCGCACAGCCCACTTTAATATAGTTACCAGATGGTAACACTCAATTGCCACACATACAGGAACAATTTCACTCCACAGAAATCTCATACTCCATGATGTCTTATACATTCCCAAGTTCAAATATAACTTGCTTTCTATCTCATACTCCATGAAGCTGTTTTTCACTCCACTTGTTGTCTCTTACAGGACCAGGGGAGTAAAAGAGTACTAGTTGTAGCAAAACTGCAAGGGAACCTCTATATACTGGACCATATTTCTTTTGATCCTGAAGTTGTAAACTCATACTAATGTACAATTCCCATGTCTTACTTCTCAATCCTGTAATAAAGTCTTGTGGCATCGATGGCTTGGACACCCTTCCTTGTCAGTTCTGAAACATGTACACAGTTTTCATATTACTGATACAGATTGTTATTGTGACATTTTCCCCATAGCCAAAAAACAAAGATCACCTTTTCCCCTACGTGAGATCAACTCTAAACACATATTTGAGCTTATACACGTGGATGTATAGGGTCCATATAGTTTTCCTACTTTGAGTGGATGTCACTATTTCCTTACCGTAGTTGATGATTACAGTAGGGGTACCTGGACCTTTCTGCTTAAACACAAATCCCAGTTCTACCACACTCTAGATAAGTTCTTCAAAATGGTTTTCACCACAATTTCAGGCTCGTGTCAAAACCATACGATCTAATAATGAGACATAATTCGTCAACCAACAGTGTCATACTCTCTTTACTTCCCTTGGCATCCTAAACAAAAAATTTTGTCCTCACACACCTGAACAAAATGGTGCGGTTGAGCGTAAGCATCGACACATCCTAAACACTGCCAAAGCCCTAATGTTTCATTCATCCCTCCCTAAGAAATTCTGGGGAGAATCTGTCTTAGCAGCCATATATTTGATCAATCGTCTTCCCTCTCCTCTTCTCGATTGGAAAACCCCTCATGAAATTTTGTTCAAAACAGAACCTTCCTACTCACATCTTAAGGTTTTTGGATGCCTCTGTTACGCATCCAATGTTTCCCCTCACAAATAGAAATTCGATGTCCAAGCCCATAGGTGTGTGTTCCTCAGTTACACTCATTCCCATAAGGTCTATAATCTTGAGTCCCATACACTTTTTCACACGCGTGATGTTACATTCCATGAAGGTGTCTTCCCTTACTCCAATCCCCCTCCTCCCACAGCACCTTTACCACACACCATCCCTATTATTGATGACAATGAAATTACTCATACTCACACTCCCACTCCTGTCATACCTCAAACATATCCTAAAGCCACATCCCTCACTGATGATCAGACACATACGAACCTTAATTTAGCCCACTCTTCTCCTATAAACACTCATATTCCTCCTCGATGGTCCACCAGACAGCCTATACGCCCCACTTGGATGAATGATTATGGTTGTTCTTGTTTCACCCTTTCCTCATCCCATTGCTTACCTGCTTCTTAAAGTCATGCACGCATGTCTTTTGTAGCACAATTGTCATCTTTACAGGAACCTAGGTCATACCTCCAGGCTTGCAAGGATGTTGATTGGGTGGAGGCAATGCGTCAGGAGCTTGAGGCTTTTGAACTGAATGATACATGGGAGTTGGTCCCTTTACCGGCTAATAATCGTGCCATTGGTTGTCGTTGGGTGGTTAAACTGAAGATGAACCTAGACGGCAGTGTTAATCGGCATAAAGCACGCCTGGTGGCCAAGGCGTACAGTCAAATCGAGGGGGTTGATTACTTCGATAGTTTTTCCCCGGTGGCCAAGGCAGTGATGGTACGGGTTTTACTGGCTGTGGCTGTATCGAAGGGGTGGCCCTTTCTTCAAATGGATGTCAATAACGCCTTCTTTGCACGGTCACCTTGATGAAGACGTCTACATGGTTCCTCCGGAAGGATACACTAAGGCTACTCTGAACCACGTGTGTCGTTTGAAACGTTCACTGTAAGGCCTGAAACAGACGCCATGGCAATAGAACATCAAGCTGACGACTAAGCTCTTGGAGTTTGGTTTTACACAGTCCTCCCACGATCACTGTCTCTTCTTCAAACATACTGGTACTTCTTCACTGCACTCCTTGTCTACGTTGAAGATATTTTGCTTACGGGTTCTTCTAAAAGTGAGTTGTCTGATGCAAAATCACACATTAATAATCTCTTCACGATCAAGGACCTTGGTCAGGCTAAGTATTTTTTGGGCTTGGAGTTAGCTCGATCCCTTCATGGACTCTTGGTTACATAGCAGAAATATCTTCATGACATCTTGGCTGATACACAGATGTTGGAGGCAAAGGCAGTCTAAACTCCATTTCCTCCTAGGCTGAAGCTTGTTAGTGACTCTGGCTCGTTGCTGACAGATCCCAGCAGGTACAGACGCCTCATTGGTCGCCTTCTTTATCTTGGCTTCACAGACCGGATATCTCTTTCACCGTCCAACAACTTAGTCAGTATATGCAGTATTCTCGATCTTCTCATTGAGATGTTGCCCTCTTCGTGCTCCATTATCTCAAGGGCACTCCGGGCCTGGGTCTTTTCTTCTCATCTCAAAACTCCCTTCGCTTGACTGCGTTTTTAGATGCTTCTTGGGTTCTTGTCCTGATTCTCGCCGGTCAGTCACGGGCTTCTGTATCTTCCTTAGTTCTAGTCTCATTTCTTGGAAGACCAAGAAGCAAGCTACTGTCTCCCGCTGGGCAAATAGCATTTTTGGTCCCATAAGTTAGGACCTTTTCACTTTTGGTCCCATTCATTACGGGATTGACATTTTTGGTCCCGTAACTTACAAAAATTTACATTTTTGGTCCTTATCCACTTTTTCGTTTATTTTTTAAGTAATTTTTGCTTGAGGGAAGATTCAATTTTTGTTAGAGAAGAGAGAATTTTCCTTTCCTTGCCCTAATTTTCTTTAAAATTTGTTTATTCCCCCTCAAATAGTTTATTCGCCCTCCCCACCAAGGTATTGTCAAGTTGAAAAATGCACCAATGTTCCCTCCAACAAAAAATACTTAACGGCCACGTATTGGGCATGTGCCTGACGAAGTTAAAAAATGAACAAAAAAGTGAATGAGGACTAAAAGTGCGAATTTTTGTAAGTTACAGGACCAAAAATGTCAATCTCGTAACAAATGGGACCAAAAGTGAAACATGCCTAACTTATGGGATCAAAAATGTTATTTCACCGTCTCCCGCTCTTCAGTCAAGGCCGAATACCGTAGCATGGGTTCTACGGTTTGTGAACTTCTATGGATGTCCTACATTCTTCGTGATCTCCGCATTCCGCTGTCCACGCCGATTCTGTTTTGGTGTGACAACAAGGCTGCTTTGCACATTACGACTAACCCTGTATTTCACGAACGCACCAAACACCTCGATATCGACTGTCATTTGGTCTGCGATCAGTATAAGCTTGGTTTCATTGATCCTTCCAATGTCCGTGGTCGTGATCAAGTCGTTGATCTCTTCACAAAGTCTCTTCCCCTGGCTGACTTCACTCATCTCTTCTTCAAGTTGGGCTTGGCTCCACTCGCTCCACCTTGGGGGGGAGCTGTACGAAAAATGTGGTGGTTGTGGTGGTTATGGCAGTTTGGTGGTGGTTATGGTGGTTATGGCAGTTTGGTGGTGGTTATGGTAGTTATGGCAGTTGGAGCAGTTTAGATGGACACAGGCCAGCACCACATATGAAAGCGTGTGCTACACAATAGCAACTCTATTAAATTAAAGTGCTAGTGTAGATGTGCCTTAGTTCCTCGAAGTAGGCGTTTGTTGTGTAAATACGATTTTATTAGTTAACACGTTTTGTTCTTGTACTCTTTTGTTTCTCTCCCTGTATATATACGTTAGCTTTCCCACTTGTACATTCTGTGAGAGAAAATTACCACTTGAAGATTTGTTCTTCTACACAAAATCTCTGGAAATGTCTTCGGTTTTTGATTTTACATTGCCATTTGAACAATAAACGAAGAAAACCCTAATTAAGAAAAACGATCAGTACCATTTTCAAAGTATACACACTTCATTCAAATAACAAAATTACAACAGCAGTGCTCGCGCGCGTGCACACACACATATATATATATATATATATATATATTGATCACCTACGGTAGTTGGTGGTCTTATTTTTAATTAAATTAATTACAACATCCTTTCACAATAATTATTTTTAGGATTGAATGCAATTTATTTCTTGTGATATTAAAAATGAACAAATTGTCCTTTTATTAAAAAATAGTTATTTATCTCTGCATTTTTTTTAAAATAAAGCAATTTACATGTGGGCATATTGCTTTACCTTTTTTTAAAAAAATGCAATTTTATTTTATAGAGAGTATTTTGCACAATTTCCATATAACGTGAAATTACTTGCATTTTTTCCATTATTTTCATGATGGATTAACCGGCTTGAGGAATGGTATACTGATCAGTCCACCATCCACCACCAAATTATGCCCGGTGATAAAAGCAGAGTCATCCGAAGCCAGAAACAGCACCGCCTCCGCCACCAGCTCCGCCGTCAGCGCCACCCCTTTCAAGCTAGTCGAAGGCCGGAAAAGATTCTCCACATCTCCGGCGGTGGTCAGCCCAATTTCTTGGCCATCGGTGTCAGCACTGCGGATGGTGACACGCAGTTAATCCTTATCCCATGAGCTCCCAACTGCTGGCTAGCCGCTCGCACCAGCCCCAACACCGCATGCTTCGACATCGTGTAGTCGGTGAACGTCTGTGCGGCCGCCACCACCACGGCACTGCTGGTGCAAAACAATAGCTCCTTTAGTGCCCAGCTCCGTCATTTTACGCGCAGCTTGTTTCACACACACAGCCATTCCCCGGGCATTCACCCGCATAACGGCGTCGTACTGCGACAAGTCGAGGTCGAGTATGGTTTGGTCAGAGCTGCCTAAAATTCCGGCGTTGCTGAACATTATGTCGAGCCCGCCGTAGGTTTTCACGGTCCACTCCACCATGGACTTGACTTGTTCTTCATCTGCGACGTCGCACTGGTAGTAGCTGCTCCGCTGCGAGCCGATAGATTCCACCACGGATTTGCCTTTCTCCGCTTGGACATCGGCGATCACCACCGCGCGGGCGCCGTGTTCGGCGAAGAGGCGGGCGGTGGCCTCTCCGATACCGCTGGCGCCGCCTGTTACTATGGCTACTTTGCCTTCTAGCTTTTTCTTGAGGGAAATTGATGGGGTATCAGCCATTTTAGATGATGAACCTGCTCTTCTGCAGCTAATAGTTTTTAGAGTTTCCTATGAATTTTGCTCATAGCCAACATCAGACATATATATATATATATATATATAGTTTGTCGAGACGAGATAATTGTTGTGAATTTCCTATGAATTTTACATTACCTGTATTTTTTGTGATTTTGATTTTTTTTATAAAATTGGGGTTCATCCTCTCGTAAAAATAATCTACGTGAATCTCATGTCACATTTTAATATTTAGGTTATTGTTATTATTGGCTCATCTTTGTCAATAATATTTTAGTTTTCTAATAACTTTTTATGATTTAGTTTTTTTTTTAGGGAGTTCATCCTTTTATCGGTAGAGGTAAATTTGGGGGAAAAATAAAATCGAAATTATGAAAATTAAAATAATATAAGATCAAAACACTACATGGTAAATTTGAATTAAGAAATAGAAAAATGCATTTAATCTTATAATGAACGAAAACCAGATGTAGCTAATTTGAGCTAATTTGATACGTCTTTAATGACTGGCCACGCACATTATATTTAAAGAGAGAATATTTCTATAATTTTTTGTGTTCTTTTTTATCTTTAATTATTATCCTAAACAACAACTTGTAATATAAATATGTGTGCATGCATGTCCATGTGCATATATATTAATTAGTTAATTATTTTTTAAGTTGAATGAAGGAACTTCGTAACTAACGCTCCTTTTACAACTATATTTATAGAGAAATAATACTTTTTGCCCTTTAATTTAGGATTTTTCTACTTTTGATCTCATTGGTTATGAGATTCTCATTTTTGGTTCTAAAATATATAAAATTATATAGGGATAATTACAATCCCTCCCTGAGGTTAGGTGTAATTATACGTAGACCCCTTGTGATTTGGAAAATTGCATTTAGTACCCCTGAGGTTTGTTTCTATCTAACAAATAAGTTTTTCTGTCAGTTAAAATTCACCAAATTTATTGATATTAACAAAAAAATTGAATGAAAATCGATGTTTACCCTCGATTGATTTATTAATGACTTAATGCAGGTCAAATAAATCTTTTATGACTAAATTACCCTTATAACGATGAAGATATACCTCCTTTCATGTATTAACGTGTGATGAGGTCGGGCCACTAAATTAGACCGCGGCGACAGCAATGGTGCGTGGGGTGGGGTGGCGCTGGAGATGGGAGGGGGCGACGTCGGCGTGGGCTGCCGGTGATGGCATGGGAGGGGGAGGAAGTTGGCGTTAGTAGGATGTGGGGGATATTATAATATTATATATATTATTATAAATATTTAATATTATATATATAATTATGCATATATTATGTATATATTTATACATAAATTAATATTTTTTTCCCTTAAAAATCATAAAACTTTGCAAGGATGGCCGGTGGATATCACTATTTTTATTAGGAGGACTTTTTGCTCTATTTTTAAAATTATATGGGTATAAAAATTGTTATTTTTTTTACAGACAAATTTTTGCACATTATCAATATTATAAGGGGAAAAATGCATTTCCCCCCATATCTATACTACAAATTAAATAAGATATTATTTTAGAAAAATTAAATCAGCATGCATTATGTAAATGCATAAAAATATACCCTGATTTTCAAACACATTCCATAGACCTATAAATATAATTGGCTCCAGTGGGAACGAGATCGCGTGAGAATCCATTATTTTGTATGCAGTAGTTGCACATGACATGATTGATTAATATATTCGCACACCGCTATCGAATTCATCATTCCAATAAATTAAGCATTTGTAATTGATACAAGTGAGCGTGACACATTCTATATATATGTACGTAAACTTTAAAAAATATTTTGAATAAAATATATTGATAAGTTATATTATTTATTTTTTGTAGAGTGAAAAATTACCTAATATATATTTATAAGATAATATATATAAGATAAGAATGCATGAGAAAGAAAGAATTAACAAAAGATAGTTATGGAATGAATGAAAAAGTTAAAAATAATCAAGTAATTTAAATTTTTTTAGAAAATGACAGACCAATTAATTTGGACACCTAATTGACTCTCTTTAATAATATATAGTATAGATATTAGGTTTAAATGTCTTTTTGGTCCCGTAATTTAAGTCATTTGACGTTTTCATCCTTTAACTTTTTAGGGCAGCATTTTGATCCTGTATTTTTTTAATTTAGGTAATTTTAGTCTTTTTTTCGTCGGATGTCACCCTTCTCACCGGGCACTAGGAAAAAAATCAATATTAACTACATTTTTAATGAACATGGCCAAAAATCGTGGTAAATAACTATTATTAACTACGGTTAAATAAAAACGGATGCAAGAACTAGCTTTTCTACCATGAAAAACTTATTTATCACGGTTTTAGCCGTGGTAAAAACATTCGTCACGGCTTTTAGCAATAACAAATGTTTTAGCCACCCTCGCAAAAACCACGGTCGACAACCGTTGCGTGGCGTGGTCAATGACTATTCACTACGGTTATTTAGTATTAATCATGTGGCAAATAGCCATGATTAAATATCATATTTTTTGTAGTGGGAAAAATGCATGTGCCTCTCATCTGACATTTTAACATTGGGGCTTTTGTTCCTCCCCTATTTATATCAGCATTTTTGTCCTTTAACTTTGTAGAGTAGCATTTTGGTCCCGCATATTTTCAGTTTTCGCGATTTCAGTCATCTTTTTGCTGGAGTTCACCCTTCTCACTGGTGGAGGTGAACACTGGCGAACAATATGATAGAAATTGTGAAAATTAAAAAGTTGCTAGACCAAAATGCTATCCTAGAGAGTTAAAGGACCAAAATGCCAAATAACCTAAGTTACGGGATAAAAAATGCAATTAATCCTAGATATTATATAATTGTCCTCAGTCTTTTTTTTTCTTTTTTTTTTTTTAAATACTTTCTCTGTGCCTAGGCGGAGATTTGGCATGGACCCCTATTCATTTATTAATCTCAAGATATGAATTTCACTTTTCTTTAAAATTTCATGAAATTTATCAAAAAACCAATTTAATTAGTCTTATATCTTTTGCGGTTTACACATTTTGTCATTTTTTTAACACATTTAGTCCTACACATCTCAATTTTGGTACTTTTTTTTAACAAATTTAGTCCTGCCTTTACATTTTTTATCCACCGATAAATTTTTCGGCCGATTCGTTTAGTCGGAATGCCACGTCAACAACACGTGGCAGATGATGTGTTATTGACGTGGAATTCGTTTGACCGAAAAATTGACCGATGGACCAAAATATAAAAGCATGACTAAATTTGTTAAAAAATGACCAAAATTGAGATGTGCATGACTAAATGTGTCAAAAAAGGACGAAATGTGTAAATCGCGAAAGACACAGGACTAAAAGTGTTAATGGCCTAAAGTTACAGGACCAAAAGTGTAATTTTGTCATTTTTTTTTGTTTTGTAGTGTAGGTGTGAATCTCAAAGGTTACTTCTTGTGGTCGTTGTTAGACAATTATGAGTGTGGTGAAGGATATACGTTCGATCTGACATAATTTATGGGAACTATGTCAATGGTTTAACGAGATACACTCTCCACGTCACTACAAGAAATATAGCATTCAACTATAGTTAATTGTCATGGTTAATATTAAATAGTCGTGGCAAATAGTCATTGACCACGACTACACAATGGTTGTCGACCGTGGTTTTTGCGAGGGTGGCGAAAATATTTGCCATGGCTAAAAGCCATGGCAAATATTTTTACTACGGCTCTTAGCCGTGGCAATTAAGTTTTTTCATGGTGAAAAACCTAGTTTTTGTATCAGTTGTTATTAAACCGTAGTTAATAATAGTGATTTAGCATGATTTTAGCGATAGTCATTAAAAATGTAGCCAATAGTAATTTTTTTTTAAATGCACCATATAGTACATGATTTTTTTGAACAAAAACCCCCTTTAGGTCCAAAGAGACAAGTTAAGGAGGAGGAAGAGGAGGAGGAGAAGGAAGACAACGATGACGAAGAAGAAGAAGATAATACAGTGAAAAAAGCATAAAGCTCATTACCATAAGTTGCTCCCCTGATAATAAGGGGAAGAGATACTTCCCTATTGGCCTTTTTTTTTTAAATAGTGAATAAAGCAAGTTGTTGTCCGTTCCGACTTTCTTTTGTGTGAATCAATAAATCATGTATACTTATGTGTTTAAATAACGGCCTATGACACCTTTCAAAGTTCTACGTTCATTGTATCTCCATTGTTCATTTGTTATATGTTTTTTCTTTAACCTTCACTTAGCATCAATTAAATTTTTTGGCAAAATTACATTTTTTATCCTGTAACTTTATATCTTTAGCACTTTTAGTCCTGTATCTTTCGCAGTTTACACATTTCGTCTTTTTTTTACACATTTAGTCTTGCACTCCTCAATTTTGCTCAGTTTTAACAAATTTAGTCCCGCATTTACATTTTTGGTCAACCGGCTATTAGTCCACGTCAATAACACATCATCTGCCACGTGTTATTGACATGGCATTCCGACCAAACGAATTGGCCGACAAATTTAGTGGTGGACTAAATTTGTTAAAAAATGACCAAAATTGAAATATGCAGTACTAAATGTGTCAAAAAAAAAGGACGAAATGTGTAAACCGCGAAAGATACAGGACTAAAAATGCTAATGGCCTAAAATTACAGGACAAAAAATATAATTTTACCTTTTTTATCGCTCAATAATATCTTAATACGTCACGATCGATTGAAATAATACCTATTAATATTATCACCGATACCAAAACTTTGAACCATGATAGCAACCCAAGGTATCTTTCAAACCTTGGAACAATCCAAAAATTAAAAACACTAGTGACATCCCTTCTTCCCACCACCATGAGATTTGGGCTAAACACCAATTTCGATTTCTCAAAATTCACCATCTGTCCTGACGCCCGCTCGAAGATTCGAAGAACATTCCTTAATTTCTTCACTGTGTCCGTGGTAGCTTGATAGAAAATAAGTTAGTCATCTACATAAAATAGGTAAGAAATACTTGAAGCCTCACGAGCCATCGAAACTCTCCTAAGAACCCCACCTCTATATGCCTCTTACAACAACTAGCTAAACACTTCGGAGCATATAACAAACAAATAAAGGGAAAGCGGATCTTCTTGGCGAATCACCCATTGGGGTCGAAAAAGTCCAAACTGTTCACTATTTAATACAAATGAGAAATTCAGAGTAGAAATACAAAGCATGATAAGAGACACGAGTGAAACATGAAAACCAAGCCTCTTAAGAGTAAGTTAGACAAAGATCATTCCTCCCTGTCATATGTCTTACTCATATCCAAACTTCACAACCATATAACCCCCTTAGCCTCACCTCTTATTTCTCGTGAAATGATTACACTCAAAAGCAAGCAAAATATTGTCCAAAATAATACGACCTTAGCAAAAGCATATTGTGATTTTGAATGATAGTATCAAGACATATTTTAACCCTAGGGAAAAATTTTATCCAGATCAGGTTTGATCGAAAAATTTTACCCAAATTCAAAATTTTTTGCCCGAACCAAATTTAACCAAGACTTTTTACACAATTCCATACCTGAAGTTGCAAAGACTTGTAACCGAAATTGAGAAACCAACTCAGGGAACTTAATCCTAGGAATCAAGACAAATGTGGGTGAAACTTAAATCCGTGGGGCATGACACGATGATTCAAGACTTGTAAGACACATTTGGTAATATCTGATCCAACAATACTCCAATAGTTTTGATAAAATAAAGGAGGGAAACCAACAGATCGGGGAAAACTTTGATCGAGAAAATAAGTATTTTTAATTTTAGGGTAAATTACATTTACCTCTCTTAAGATTTGTCATAATTACAAATACCTTCTCGTTGTTTGAGAAATTACAAATACTTCTTGAGGTTTGTAACCGTCTAACAAATAACCCATTTTCATCCATTTTTATGAGTAAACCGACCAAAATTCCCTTATATATTGAATTTTTTTTATTTCATTCTTAAATTTTTTTGGACTGCAATGCAAAGGGAGATATTTCTTAAGTTTTTTACACAGAGGAGTAATAATGCAATTTGACTCGGGTGATTTTTCTACAATATTAATAAAAAATTTAAGGGCAAAATGGTCAATTTCAGGCCTTTGGTTAAAAATTACAAAACTCGGGAGGGGGGTATTTGTAATTTTTCAAACAACGATGGAATATTTGTAATTATGTCAAACCTCAAGGAATGTAGATGTAATTTACCCTTAATTTTATATAAATTTTCGCATGAACATCATTTATACAAATCAGCCCCTGATTTTTGCAAATTATAACATACATCTCAAAAAATATTAACATCAATACACAATCTATCCTTCTTTTTGGACTGATAGTGATGATTTTTATAATTACGCAAAAAAAATAATAATAATTTGTACAAATAAACCATAGGTCAGAAATGGTGGAAGCTTAACTTTGACGGTGCTTCAAAGGGTGACCCGGGCCCCTTGGGAGTAGGAGGGATTATACAAACCAATCAAAGGAGGATGGTTTTAGCTGGATTGGGGTGGATGCTATGGCTGCGCTAAGCATCATTGGAAAGGACGAGGGGAACTTGGCAGCTTCAACCTATGCTTACCATTGTTTAAAAATCATGGTATCAGTAATAATATCGGCGGGTATTGTTTCACATCGATTGTGGCGTATCGAGATATTATCGGGTGTTACGAAATAAATATGTTATACAATGCTTTGAAATCTCAATAAATTAGTAACCAAAAATTTTATAATATCAGACATATACCGAAAAAATAATTACAGAAATACTTAAGATATAAATGCATATTCAAATGGAGTGCCTTGCCGGTGGGGCTCAAAATGATGACCATCATCATCATTACTCCTCTTTAGTAATTATGTTAAGTAGGCGAGTAATTATGAGCGAAAAGGTGTGGTATAAAAACCAAGATTAATAACACTTGCCGAGTAAAAAAGTATATCACTGATTGAGATGGTAATTCATAAGGGACCTTGAAGATGCTAACGCTACTCTATTCGATCCAATAATCTCTTCCCAACTTTTCATTTTCATTAGATAGATTTTCTGTGTGTCACGCCCCAGGCTCGTTGGACTCGAGAATTAATATCTCTAGACATATTGAGTGTATTATAAAAATTCAATTGTAAACAAAAATGGAATATCCAACCAACGCACTTGAATTTTTTGACCAAAACTAATATATTGCTTATCTTATTAATTCCTAATCCATATAAAAATCGGGTATATTATGGGGTTAATAAAACATCTTTCCCCTCCTATCACAATGAAATTTAATTATTGGTGAGCTAAAATATATGTAGAGTCGAAAAATGCAATTTTACTCCTGTAATTATAAAGGGTGGTAATTTGGTCCTGTTAAAATTAAATTTTACAATTTGGTCCTGTAATTTTAAACGGAAAAATTGCAAGCAACCCCTCTGTGATATTGCAAATGAGCAAATTACCCTCTTATAAAAAAATAAATAACAATTTACGTCCCTGTATATTTTAAAATAAAACAATTTATCCCCCTGTGTTTTTTAGAATGAAGCAATTTACCTCCCTAAAACAGGGAGGTAAATTGCTTCATTTTAAAAAACACGGGAATCGGAGGTAAATTGCTATTTATTTTTTTCTATGAGGATAATTTACTCATTTACAATATCACAGGGGGTTAAATTGTATTAAACCCATTTTTTTTTAAAAAAAAATCAAATTTTAAGACAACTCCTACCAATTTCGCTGGAATCACTTTGGCACATGGCTCAATTAAATTAGAAATTCCAGCTTGGTCATAGTTGTCCTAAAATTACAAAAGCAAATTATGAAATTTGATTTCAACATGACCAAAATTATCATCTCTATAATCACATAACTAAAATTACATTTTTCCCTTATATGAGTAACAAAAATCAAACCACTGTTGCATGCCATATTCTAAGTTTCTCATTTAATTTCTTCTATGAGTTTTCTCTCTTCTTTGTAATTAGTATTATACTTTAGAGGCAAAATCACACTTTTGGCCCCATAGCATTGGGGGTTAACATTTTTGGTCCCACGCTTTTTGAAATGGCCAATTTAGTCCCAAAATTAAGAATTTTTGATATTTTTGGTCTCGCGATTCTTAAAATGACCAATTTAGTCCCAAAATTGAAAATTTTCGACACATTTGGTCCCATTAGACGATTTGGTCCCATTAACGGCAAATATCTCACCGTTAGTGGGAGACGTTTGCCGTTAACATTTTTAGATGATTTTCATTAGATGATTTCCGTCAAAAATGTTAACGGAAAACGTCTCACCGTTAGTGGGACCAAATGTGTCGAAAATTCCTAATTTTGGGACTAAATTGATCATTTTAGGAAGCGCGGCACCAAAAGTGTCGAAAATTCTCAATTTTAAAACTAAACTAGTCATTTCAGGAAGCACGGAACCAAAAGTGTCGACCCCTCAATTCTATGGGACCAATAGTATAATTTTACCTACTTTAGAAATCTATAAAACTTTATAAAGAAAAATTAGTGGAAACAAAGACAATTAATTACCTAATTAAGAAAAGCGATCAATAAAATGTTCAAAGTAAACACGCTTCATTCAATTCATAAAATTACAACAGCAGCACACACACACACGCTGGCTGCTGCTAATCTTATTATTAATTAAATTAATTATAACACACTTCTCAGTAATTATTTTCATGATGATTTTCTTCCGACTTGAGGAAGGGCATACTTATCAGCCCACCATCCACCACCAAATTATGCCCGGTGATAAAAGCAGAGTCATCCGAAGCCAGAAACAGCAGCGCCTCCGCCACATGCTCCGCCGTCAGCGCCACCCCTTTCAAGCTAGTCAAGGGACCGAAAAGATTCTCCAAATCTCCGGCGGTGGCCAGACCAATTTTCTTGGCCATCGGCGTCATCACTCCGGAGGGCGACACGCAGTTAATCCTTATCCCATGAGCTCCCAACTGCTGGCTCGCCGCTCGCACCAGCCCCAACACCGCATGCTTCGACATCGTGTAGTCGGTGAGCGTCTGTGCGGCCATCACCACCAACACGCTGGTGGTGCAAACAATGGCTCCTTTAGTGCCCAGCTCCATCATTTTACGCGCAGCTTGTTTCACACACACAGCCATTCCCCGGGCATTCACCCGCATAACGGTGTCGTACTCCGAGAAGTCGAGGTCGAGTATGGTTTGGTCGGAGCTGCCAATAATTCCGGCATTGCTGAACAGTATGTCCACTCCGCCGTAGGTTTTCACGGTCCACTCCACCATGGACTTGACTTGTTCTTCATCTGCGACGTCGCACTGGTAGTAGCTGCAGCGCTGCGAGCCGATAGATTCCGCCACGGATTGGCCCTTTTCCGCTTGGATATCGGCGATCACCACCGCGCGGGCACCGTGTTCGGCGAAGAGGCGGGCGGTGGCCTCTCCGATGCCGCTGGCGCCGCCTGTTACTATGGCTACTTTGCCTTCTAGCTTTTTCTTGAGGGAAATTGATGGGGTATCAGCCATTTTAGATGATGAACCTGCTCTTCTGCAGCTAATAGTTTTTAGAGTTTCCTATGAATTTTGCTCACAGCCAACATCAGACATATATATATAATTTGTCGTGACGGCATGCTTATTTTTTAAGGTTTATCAAGATCTCATTGTTGGCTTTCATGAGAAAAGTTAAATATTTTTTTTCCCATTATTGCCAAAGTTGCAGTTTGATATCAATGTTACAACTTTCAAAATTATAAAAATAAAATAAATTAGTGTAAATTTTAAACTTTACTTAAAGATTTTCATCTGAAAAATGTGCATTTTTAATTGATTAATTCGGGCAAATGCTTTTTTGTCTTGTAACACTATAAGAAAATATGATATTAGTGACAAAATATCAAATGATATTTTCAAAGTTGTCACTAAAAATATGTATTAAGTGACAATAATTTTCATCTTGTCACTATATAATTGTTTGTGACAAAAATTGTGTATAAAATTATCACTAAATATAATTAGTAACACATCTACAGTGACAACTTAGTGTCAATACAATATTGTGATAACAATTATTTATTGTCACTAGGTTGTCACTATACATGAGTCACTAATTGTATTTAGTGACAACTTTGTGCACATTTTTTTGTCACTAATAATAATTTTTACAAAATAATAGTAATTATTAAAATCATAAAATTCATTATTGTGACGAAATAAACATTCTTGTCACTAAATACATATAATTGGTGACAATATTAAAATAGTCACTTAATTTTTTTGTCGCTAACCTTCTATTCTCTTGTAGTGTAAGATTAGAGCATTATTTGTTTTGGTAGCACAACTTAGCTAGGTGGCTGTTTTAGTCCTATAAAATATATAAAAAAAAACATGAAAAACATATTTTATGATGCTAAAACAATCATCTACATAAGTTGTGGTACCAACACAAGTAATGTCATAATCTTACGGAACCAAAAAAGCATTTTCCCCTTATTAACTCCTTGAAACATATTTATAAAAGTATAATTCTTATTGGACTAAAATTAAAGAAGCTATGATATTAAGTTCCGGATAAAATATTTATAATCGGTACAAGTATTATGACCAAAAATATTTATTTTCGTTTAATTAAATTCCATGTAAGGATAACATAAATTAGATTCTAAGACAAAAATGCTCCTATTGATCAAAGCAAAACTTAAGAATTGTTGAGGAAATAAAATTAGTAATACAGACATTATTAATTCATCTGGGTCATTATCGTATCTTAATATTAATCATTTTTGCATAAGAAAATATTTATTTATTATCCTATAATCACATGAAGCAGGTCGACGCCATCATTATATATATGATCTTTAGTTAAAGAGAGGAAGCAATCGTTATGATTATTTGTAGGTTTTAAATGTTGTGTTTTCCATCCTCTAATGATGCATGTTTAGTATTTTAATAGTTTATTATTGTTAGGGTTGTAAAATTATTTTACATATTTCAGTTTTTGCTCAGTTAGAACACAATTGACCGAGAAATTTAAATTCGGCCACCGGTTTTCCTATAGTACGTGCAAGACATATGAGATTTTCCGATCAATTTTAAATTTTTCGCCCAAATGTTCATAAGGTCGAGAAAAATGAAAATATGCGGGGACTATTTTATAATTCTAATAATATAAAGAATTAAGATACCAACCATGTATAATTAATTAAAGAACGAAAAATACAATTAGACCATTAATTGTTTTATTCCCTTTGCTCTTCCAACAGAAGGAAGTTAGTGATTAATTAGTTTGCTACGAAATCATGTGACACACATCCCTGCATGACTCATGTGGTACTTAGAAGGTGTTTGGCTAAGTCTATAAGCTCCTCAAAATATTTTATAAAATGTTTGAGAGTTTATAAGATCTAAAAAACTCGTTTGACAAATTTTTTCTTGAAAGAGCTTATAAGATCTCAAAATAAGATGTTTTGAATCTTATAAGTTCTTTAGAAAAAAGTTAATCTCCTCCAACTTTTTTCTTAAAATCTTATAAGCTCTATAAGATTAATGTGTAATTAGACAAAAATACCCTCATTCACACACATTATATATATATCTCTCTCACACACATACACTCTCTCTCACCACGCGTGCACACACACACCCTCACACACAAATACACTTTCTCTCTCTTAAAAATTTAAAGCATTTTATTGGTATTTAATTTTTTTTTCAACTGAAAATGAGAATTATTTCATTACTTAATAAATTATTATTCATGAAACAAAAAAAAGGTTATTGATATTATATATACTGAAAAAATATAAATTAACGACATTAAGAATTATACGACTAGAAAATAGTCATTTCGTTAATTAACAAAGAGAATATCAATTATACATCAACGTCAATATTCGACTAACATTAATGTACATATATATTATTTTTATTCAAAAAATTAGGTATAATTATAATTATTTTCTTTTTTTTTTGAAAAATATTTTCTAATAAATTTTTATTTGAAGTTAATCTAATGTGTACTATTTATGAAATTATTTTAAAAATATTTAAAAATAAAATATGTCAACAAAAATAACAATTTATTTGATTCTAGTAGTATCATATCCTTTTTTGTTATTATAAACTTGAACATCTTATTTTACCCAAACACTTTAGGAGCTTATTTTTAAAATAAGATCCAACACCTTATAAGCTCCTAAAACATCTTATAAGATGTAGGAGCTTATAAGATGTTTTAAAAAAGCTTAGCCAAACACCCTCTCAATTAAGTTCCAATCTTAGTCCGGTAAATCAATTCATGCAGGGCCAAAAATGCCTACCCCCAAAATTACAGGACAAAAATTGCAATTTAATTGGGTCATATGCAAGTCACATACAATTCTTTGGCAAAGTTTGTTGGAAAGGAACTAAAATTGTCAAAAATTTAAAGTTACATGATCAAATTATAAAAATAAATTCGTGCAGGATAAAAGAATATCACCCCTTAAGTTATAGGACTAAAATTATAATTTTCTGTTCTTAAATCGCCACCCCCTTAACATATAAGGCAGTAAATGTAATTTAACTATTAAAAAGAATAACAAATTTAACCCAGATGTCACCAGAAAATGCTAAATTAGCTCAAAATTGGCATATGCACAAGTGACCCCTTTAATTTTTCAGCCAATTTTGCTTATATGGCATTTTTGTCCTAGTGACATTTGACTAATTAACTTTGCCACCTTCTATAATTATAGGACAAAAATTATATTTTTCTTTTATATTGCTCATACCATGTCAATACGAAGAATTTAAATGAAAATCCTAATTTTCGACCAATTTAACTTTTTCAAGCGAGATTTAGACTCAATGTGGTTTTTTTATTTTTAATTATAATCCTCAATTGCAATTTTCAAACTAGAAGAGACTTAAGTTGTCACACCACCCTAATTAGTGGACCAAAATTTACGTTTTTCCTATTTATGTATATTAGTGTGCGTCCCATGCTATGTATGGAAACAATTTGAATTTTCTTTATACAAGTTTCTAGATTTTTACTGATAATTAAAAGTTTAATTGACGAAGTCGGGGCTTAATGATTATAAGGATATATATAAGTTTGTACCCCACCATGTTGGTTGTTATTCTACTTTCATAATAATTATATTTCTAAATTGACCGATGATTAATTCAGACGGGATATATAGGTGCAACTAATAACAACGTAATTCATTATATCTTTTCTTTCTTCTTTTTCAAACTCTTCTTTTCCTAATATCATGATACATGAATTTTACACTATGATTTAAAAATGAATAATATTTTTTGTCTCTCAATATACAACATAATACATATGGGAAATCATTTTTTTGGTCCCATATTTTAGGGTCTTTTTTTATTTGGTGTCATTTGTTGTATTTGTCTCATATTTAGTCCCATTTGTTCAATTTTTTCTCAAATTTGGTCCCAAACAGCATTTTTCGTCAAATTATTATCGGAGCCATCAAGTCCGTTATTGGGACAAAACTAGCCACTGTTGACGGCTCTGTTAACAATTTGACGAAAATGCTGTTTAGGACCAAATTTGAGAAAAAATTGAACAAATGAAACTAAATATGAGACAAATGCAACAAATAAGACCAAATTAAAAAAAGCCCTAAGATATGAGACCAAAAATGAAATTTTTCTTAATACGTACAACATTATTATATCCAAAAATAAACCCAAACGTACACATACTAGTTCTACTACGCATTTATTTATCTTTATTTTTTTTCTTTCTATCTCAAATATATATATATATATATATAATGCAAAAATTTGTGTCGGAGCCCACTTCCTAGTGGAATGACTCTTTTGTTTTGGGCCATAATTGTAAGAAATATAGAGTAGCAGATGGAAAATTGCCCATTTTCAAACCTATCTATAGAGAATATCTTTTCTTCTCCCAACTGTCATGTCATGGGCTTAAAAAATCTGCAATAGAGTTCCCAACAATGTTTTTCATAGTTGCCCTTCGTTGTTCCTTGTACCTATCGTTCTTCTCGCTTTCTCGTACTTTACAGAATTTTTAAAATAGTCTCAAAAATTAAAAAAAATTAACACATTTAGTTCTATAAAATAGAAGATTAAATGTGTCGAGTTTTTTTTTTCAATTTGGGTCCGTTGACAACTAAATGTGTCAAGTTTCCTTAATTTTGGGACCATTTTAAAAATCGCGTAAAGTAGAGAACTAAGTGTGTTGAACCATCTATCTTATTGTACTAAAAGTGTAATTTCACCTATATCTTTGTATACTCATTCACAATGAATGGATTTACAAATTCTAAAGGGACTCCATGAACGAGAAATCGATGGCTTGAATGAAAGGATTTTGCGGGTGTGTGTAGGACAAGAGAGATGATATTTCAAATGAGTAATTTATCCACATCTTCCTATAGAAAAGACATAGCAATGCACTCCCTTGTGACATGAGGGGGAGGGAGCGGCGATAGGGGGCTACAAGTTGGGGGGAGGCAACCACAACAGGGCCAGAGGGAAAAGGGGCGGCTATGGGAGGGGGCAGCGACGTAGGGTTGTGGGGCGGCGACAGAAGTGGAGGAGGAAGGGGATGCCGCAGCGATAGCGATAGGAGGAGGGGGGTCGAGTTTGATTGTTTTTAATAAAAGTATATATATATATATTATATTTACAGATAATCACAAGAATAATGCATGTATTACACCACCCCTTGTAAGGCGGATGTATTTTGCTTCATTTTAAAAATGAAATAGATTTGATATTTTTTTTTCATGGAGGGAAGTTTTGGACACGCAGGGTCCCTTAAATTTGTGATTAAAATAAGTACTTTACTCTCTTATCTTCATTTTTTAGGGTTATTTTCATTTTAGTTCCTGTATTTTTAAGTGATTTTCAAAATGGTCCCATTCTTTTTATTTTTTTTCAATTTCATCCTTCTGGTAGAATTTTGATCAATTTTACCTCTAATATAAGGGTATTCTTGTACTTCTCTTTATATTTATTAAAAAAAAATTGTGGGTTGTAAATATTATGACATAATATATATTATGGTATTATCTTATACTAGTAGATGTTGCAACACTCAAATATGTGTGTATAATTATTTTTAAACTTAAAAAAAATATTTTAATAAATATATTTTAATTAGATAAATAAAACAATGCCAGAAGAATATATAAAAATTCTGAGGAGTTACTGAAAAAATGAGTAAAAAAAAGGAATGTGAAAATTGATAAAATAGAAAATGAGAAGTTGAGTAGAGAGAGAGAGAGAGAGTAAAATGAAGATTAACAAAATAAACTAAAAAATTAAAAAATTGATACAACAAAATAATTGAAGACACCAAAAAGGTGTTCTTCAATTACATAAAGGTACAGATATTTTTGGTATTGCTAGGTAGATCTGAATATACTGACATAGTGTATATTATGACATATCTTATATATTGTTTATCGTAGCTCCATTGATGTTGTTATTGTTGGTTGAATTTGACGAAGACATAATCAATGTATAAACAATAATTGGTTGGAAGTGATACGTGATTGATAACTGATTTTTATGTGAAATAGTTAAAAGAAAAATATGAGTTTATTTCTATTGAATACTTGCAAACCTCTTACTGCATTTTTCTTGCTTTTGTCAAATTTGATATGTGCACTTCATTTCGAACTGCACCACGTATTATAAGGGAGTATGTTCGGCAAAAATCCAAATTCCAACCATCCAATAGTGGCATTCAAATGGTTATAATTTTATAACCGTCATAAAGGACTAAATTAAAATTGAATTTGAAAATAGAGGAATGCTTTTGTAATTGTGTATATTTTACCAAAACTTTTGGGGACATTTTTGAAAAAAATCATTTTGACCAAAAAAATGGTGCAAATTCCATTAGAAGGATGAAATTGAAAAATAAAAAAATAAATTGAACCATTTTGAAAATCAATTAAAAAAATACAGGGACTAAAATAAAAATAACCCTTATTTTCTAACCTTATGCCTAAAATTCATATTTTGTTAGATTTTAATCCCTCACAGTTTTCGAAAACGCCACCACATAAGGAAAGTTGACTAATAAGGAAATGAACAAACAATAACTTTACGAATAATAAGATGGGTTAATTACATTTAGATCCCCCTAAAAATATGAAATTATACTTTTCTTTAAAAAAAAAATTCAAAGTTACATTACACCCTTTTCGAAAATTCACCGTTTACACCCGATCCCCTTTTGTTGGGATTTTGAGAAAAAATACTGACGTTAGCAAACAAAATTACATAAATTTTTAATTTTACCTTTCATTTAATATTCTCATGTAATAATTTCGTATTTATAAGATTTCGGGAAGGTTCGTAACTTTCTCCATCCCCGTATAATATCTTTTGCTGGATCTTCTACGAAATTTTTCTGATTTTCTGGAATCCTTGTATGACCCTAGTACCTGAGCACAATTGTACTCGACCCTTCCCTGTACGGGGTGGGCCTCTTAGGGTCATCCTCACAGCTCTTCCCTTGCATTCTTGTTTCCCCCTTAGTGGCCGTTGTAGGGTTCCTCGTGGCCATCCCCTCATATTTTCTTTCCTCGTACTTCCTTTCCTTGTATTCCTATTTTTACCTCGTGGCCATCCCCTCGTATTTTCCTTCCTCGTACTTTCTTTCCTTGTATTCCTATCTTCACCCACATCAATCTGAAAATAAATTAAAGTAATTTTAAATACAAATTTAATAGATCATTTGTGAGATTTACTCAAAACAATATCTATATATATATATATATATATATAGCAAAATGAAGTTTGATCGCAATTGAGCTAATTTTGACTCAATACTAATTTCTGATAATTTTGATTTTTTTAATTACAAAGAAAAAATCTAATTGGTTAGAAATCTCATATAATTTAAATTAAAAATGAATTGTATTTATCTAAAAAATCTTATCTCCAATTTGAATTTATTTTAAACAAATTCAAATTTCAGGATTAATTTTTTATCACAAAAAATATATATCTTATCACTAATCATTTATTTTCATTTTAATCATATACTTATTATTCACTAAATTTATATCAATCTCTTGATGTATCTCATTAAATAAATTCTTAATTTAATTAATTAGGTAAAATCATTAATTTTTACAATTTATATATTTCATCTATATTTCTATTATATTTTTTTTATTGGTTCATTATTACTGATAAAGTCAGTTATTATTTTTATTCAAATTAATATTTTTTTGTTTTTCTTAGTTTTTTTTATTAGATTTGATTTTTAATGTTTAATTGTTATTCAGGTTTGAAAAATCATAGACAACTGTTGTTTAAAATTTATGTTATAAAATATATTTTGCTATCTTCTCCCATATGAACATCCTTAGTGAAATAATTTTGTGAATGTTGCTTTATTAAAATTTTAATGCTAAATATATTGCAAGCTTAATAGGTTTGAATTTAATGCAATAACAAAGGGTGGTCATACTTGATAAATATATGAATGTTTTAATTTCAAATTTATGTATAATTGTTTTTTAAAAAATAAAGGCTTCTCAAAGTATAACATGATATTATATTTTTCATGAGTGCAAAGGGCAACTTGATATAGCAGCACTAGATTATTTTCTTGATGCATTACTAATTTTTTTTTATTCTTTTGCTTTTTGATGTCCAATTTCACATTATTTACGTATTTTTCTTTTGTATTTTAGTTAATTTTCTTCTCTTCATCTCTTAAATATTACATGATGGAGAATTACATGATGTATTTTTATATTTACTTCTTAAAATTTTTGTAATTCTATAGTCTATTTATTTGCTCTTATTAATGATTTTTTTATTTAAATATTTATCATTAGCTAGAATAATCCGTTCATATTATTTTATTTTTAATTTCATAATTTCATTCAATCAAAATCATGATTTCTCTACTTGATCACTAAATGAATATATTTTTATCTGATAATAGTTTATCAACATCTTTGTTTTCCAATTTCAATTAGAATAAGTGAACTAAGATTTTGTATTTATTGCCATGTTATTTAGTTTATACGTTTTATTTGTATTAAAGCTCTCCAATTTTTCAAATCCTGATCATTAAATTTCATGTTTATTTATTTAAAACTCTTATTGAATGATGGTATAGACTATATATATATATATTGTGATATATCCTTCACCAAATTTCCTTCATCAATCTTTTGTATTTAGTGATGTTTTTGTATAGTTTTATATTAATTTTTCATTGTTAATTAGGTATCCGTTATCTTCTTTTCATAAACCACGTTAATATATATATATATATATATTTACGTTGTCACTATCTACTTATTTTCTAACTTAGAAGTTGGTGGTAGGAACTTCAACCTAATAGCATGAATTATTCATTAAAAAGTAATTTGATTATTTTAGAGTATTTATCATAATTATGGGTACAAACCCAACTACTAAAAATTCTTTATTAGGCGTATTATTACTACTGTATCTTACATTTGTAGCCTATCAAAATTTTTATTGTATATATGTATTGTTAGCATAAAATTTAAAAGTATAAATATATTTACTTTTTATTAGTTTCAATGCTACCTGTTATAAATTAATTTTTATGAAGGAAATTAAAAATGAATAATGATAATCTTTTCTTTTCGTTTAAGAAATTGGATTACAAAAGATAAAATTTATTGTGAATATTATTTTATCTAAGAAAATTTCATTTATCTCATAGGCCAAATATGATGGTAACTTATACTGAATATAAACTAAATGATTAAGAAAATAGATATAGTATTTGAAACTCATAGAATAATTTTTTTCAATATCTAAAATATGATAATATGCTATGATTATTTTCAAAAGGATAAATTATATTTTGTCATTCGAACTATGCCCGTTTTTACACTTTGCCATCTTTTTTTTTGGTCAACTTACGATCTTAACTTTGAGAAATTTGCACTTTGTCATATGTAGTCTTTTTTCATTCAAATTTTCTGCCGAGAAAACATCATGTGCAGTGCACATGCTGGAAAAACAACACTGCATTGTCCTTGAATATCACATGTACACTTCATGTGATGTTTTTCGTATAGAAAAATCAACTAGAAAATGATCATATATATCAAAGTGCAAAATTTTCAAAGCTGAGATGGTAAGTTGAAATGGAAAAAATGTAAACGACAAAGTGTAAAAATGGGCGTAATTCGGATGTCAAATTACACTTTTCAAAATGTTCAGTAAATAAACTTAGTAATAATTCAATATTTGAGTTTTGTATAAATAAGTTTGCACTATTATATATAGTAAGGGGCCATTAAACATGAAATATTTTTATGTTTAATGGCATGCCAAAAAATAAGATTTGTGAGAGTATGTATAGAGATTAAGTAAATTATTTAATTTTATTCTTTGGTCCATCAACAGAAAATTAAACCAACAAAAAGATAAAATAAAATTATAGGCAATTAAAAGTTCAATATCAAGTGAAAATAAATGAGTTGAAATTGAAAATTCAACATGATAAAAGCAATTATTCGTTGAAAAGTAACTCGATGATCTGACAGTATCTGTAATACTTAATGGGCATGAACCCAATTACTAGAAATTTATAATTATATATGTTATGTTTGTATTGTTTCAAAAATTTTATTGTATATTTTCAAAATATTATAATATTGTTAATTTCAAAATATCCATAAATAAATAACTTATAAAGAATTTAACATTGATTTTTATATAAATAACACTATTGTACC
This sequence comes from Sesamum alatum, assembly GCA_034509735.1. NCBI lineage: Eukaryota > Viridiplantae > Streptophyta > Magnoliopsida > Lamiales > Pedaliaceae > Sesamum > Sesamum alatum. The sequence continues at coordinate 4,467,988 of JACGWO010000001.1, forward strand.
ATATAGTAAGATGATTATTAAAATATTCATATAATTATAAGATTTAGAATTTATAAAAATACTATAGAATTTAAAATCTTCCGTGCATAGCACGGGGTTCATGCTAGTATATATATATATATATATCATATTTTCATTGTTAAAAAAAAAGAAAAAAAGAAAAAAAACGGATTGTTTCTGTACGGCATTCCTCTTCCAAAATATTGAATTTTTGTGTATCGATGATTCAATTCAAGTGAATGAATTTTTTCGTACGGCGTAGAAATTTCTACGGTTATTATCCTCTTTAAAATAAAATGTGGAATTAAATAACAATGTGGTAGGTGGTAGGCTGCGGTCAATAATTAAATTATATACATATATATATATATATGGTAATGTTGCGGAAACGGCAAATCATCAAAAGATTAATGGGTACACTCGCTGACCTATAGTCTGTTTACACAAATTATCTATATCTTTTGTATAATTACGCATATACTCATCAGAAATATCGACATAATTTACATAAATCACTCCCTATTTTTTGAAAAATTACACATACATCCCCCAAAAATATTAACATCATTACACAAACTACCTTTACTTTTTGACAGTTATGGGTGGCTTCTGTAAATATGCAACAGATAAGGGTGGTTTGTGGAAACAAACCAAGGTGTAAATGTAATTATCCCAAGATTAATCAATGTGGTTTAATTTGATCATAAAAAATTAACTAATTTACAATTATATAAAATAAAGTTGGTTGATTACCATGTTGGCTTGTATGAATTAAGCTGATTATATGAACTTAAAAATCTAAAGAAAATAATGTTCAATCTTTTAATTTAAATAGGTTGGGTCGTATTTTGTTTTTGTTTTCTTTTTCAAATGTTATATTAATAACTACTGTTACAGTAGACTAACCACCACAAATTATTATTACAGTAGACCAACCACCACAAATTGGTGGGACTCAAATCAATTCGCTATATATGAGGCCTTAGTTTTGCCAATCAATTTAGACCTCATATTCTAAATTTATAGAGACATACATAATTAAATTGTTAACATCTCGTAATCGATGATCTCTTGTCCAAATGGTGAGGTTGAGAACCCACAATCAAAAGGTCGTGGGTTTTGAGTATTACGAATGTAGGAAATTTTTTAATTTATAGGATGTTTATATTGTTCCTATTCAAACCTATTTAACTTCAAACTTATTTTGGACCTCATTCTTAGCCACCGGGCTAAAAGACATCATGGGTGTTTAGATTAATTTAAGAATGCAAATAATACGTATGATTTTAGAGAATGAGTCAAAGTTCATTTGCAATAGGACATAAAAAGTTGAAATTCATTTTAAACAATTTTAAAGAATATAACATTTGAATTGTTTTTAGGTAGGCGAACGACGTATAACTACTCTTATTGAAATATTAGGTAAATTACCACTATTTCTCCCGAGATTTAACAATTATAAATATTTTCTCGTTGAAAAATTACAAATACCTCCCTAAGGTTTGTAACCGTCTAATAAATACTCATTTTTATTCAATTTTATGGGTGAACAGACCAAAATACTCTTATGCAAATTGAATTTTTTTTATTTAATTCTTAAATGTTTTTGAATTTTTTTAGACTACAATGCGTATGGAGAGGTTTTTTAAGTTTTTTACACAGATGCGCGATAATGCAAAATGGTCATTTTCAAGCCTTTGGTTAAATATTACAAACCTCAAGGGGTATTTGTAACTTTTCAAACAATGATCGTATATTTGTAATTATGTCAAACCTCAAGGAAGATGGATGTAATTTACCCTTGAAATATTACATGAAAATCATTAATTTCTAAGACAAAATACTAGCTCAATGCAGAATTATTGGAGTATATATTATCTATACTAATATATAAAGGAAAGGCATTTCTCACTCACAAATGGCGGTTTATGACACCGCAACACTAATTTTTGGTTTTGCCGATAATACCCCTAAAGTTAGTTTTTTTTTCATTTCTTTCTTTCTTTTTTTTTAAAGGTAATGTATTGATTTATATATATATATATATATATTCAATAAATTTAAAATTGTAATATTATTTTATATGCACACAGAAACGACGTGCCACGACAGCTAGTTTATTAATAACGTTACCACTTATTTATCAATACCTTAAATGCGTCGCCACTTATTTATAACTAGAGACGTACTTTACACATATTCTTTGTTATTAATAATCATATTACGACAAGATGAAAATTATTATTACTTAATATATAGTGTAATCAGCTACTTTCATTGATGTTTGCCATTATTCGAATACTCCTGATTGTTTGAAAAATTACAAATACTTCACTCAACTGAAAATTAATTATGTAGTCCATAAATGGTAATATAGAAATTACTACTTTACTTTTGATGACTTCTTTTTTTAAAGTTTGAAAAGATATAAAGAAAAAAATGAGGTTGGGCAAAGTAAAAAATCCATAGAGCATATATATTAGTCCATAAATATATTTTTAAAAAAATTTAAAAGATATATGAAATTATAATTCATGATCTAAAATGACATTCAGTTCACCATAAAAATTAAATGGAAACCTATGGAATGTAACATAATGGACTGTCGCTAGACGGACGTTAAAATTATGTGATATTTGTACTTTTCTAAACAATAAAGAGTACGTAATTATGTTCAACCTCAATTGGTCCAACTTCAATTGTTATTTGATTTTTTGTTGCCAATATTACCTTTTGTTTTAGGTTATGTATACATATAATAGTATATAATTTTAGAGGGTGAAATCACACTTTAAGTAGAGGATAGGAGTTCAAAATTTTTAGTCCTCTACTTTATAATTTTTTTTAAATGATCACAAAATTGAAAAAACTCGACACATAATAGTCCTATGTCCAAATTTTGGTAAAAAAAACATATATGGCAAGGTCACGTTCAATGCGCGTGTCCATCAATTGTGTGAGCAGTCAAGATAACAGACATGCGCATTGCATTTATCATTGCCATTTTTTTTTTTTTCACGAAAACTTGGACATAAGATTAAATGTGTCGAGTTTTCCTAATTTTGTGACTATTGTGAAAATTCCGACAAATAAAAGACTAAATTTATCAAATTTTCTCAATTTCAGAATTATTTTAAAATTTTCATTAAATAAAGAATTAAAAATGTTGAATCCCTATTCCATGGGTCTAAAAAGTAATTTTGCCAACTTTGATGTATTTTCATGTGATGTCACAAAAATATCCATATTGTCTATGTACCTGCCATAGAGTAACCTCCACTTCCATGTTGTCAATTATAATAACTCAAAGTATTATCTTTTTTCTGTTATTTTTCCTCCCTATTAATTATATTCTACAAATTATTTATTTTCTTTCATTTATATAAAACTCAATTGAAAAAATACTTGTAATAAAACCCAATTTTCTTTTTTTCTTTCTTTTCTGAAAATTTTGACCAAAGCAATTGTTGATTTGTTTGGTAATTTCGATGAAACTTCCCTTTTTCTTTTCTTTGATAATTTTGACAAATTGGGATAATTTTTTATGAAAGAAACTTCTCAACAAATTATATATATATATATATATATATGTGTCTGATGTTTGATATGAACAAATTTCATAGCAAACCTTAAAAACTAATAGCTGCAGAAGAGCAGGTTCATCACCTAAAATGGCTGATACCCCATCAATTTCCCTCAAGAAAAAGCTAGAAGGCAAAGTAGCCATAGTAACAGGCGGCGCCAGCGGTATCGGAGAGGCCACCGCCCGCCTCTTCGCCGAACACGGCGCCCGCGCGGTGGTGATCGCCGATGTCCAAGCGGAGAAAGGCAAATCCGTGGCGGAATCTATCGGCTCGCAGCGGAGCAGCTACTACCAGTGCGACGTCGCAGATGAAGAACAAGTCAAGTCCATGGTGGAGTGGACCGTGAAAACCTACGGCGGCCTGGACATAATGTTCAGCAACGCCGGAATTACAGGCAGCTTCCACCAAACCATACTGGAGCTGGACTTGTCGGAGTACGACGCCGTTATGCGGGTGAATGCACGGGGCATGGCTGTGTGTGTGAAGCAAGCTGCGAACAAGATGGTGGAGCTGGGCACGAGAGGAGCTATTGTTTGCACCGCCAGTGTGGCGGGGCAGGTGGGCGGAATGATCCAGGTAGACTACACCATGTCCAAGCACGCAGTGGTGGGGCTGGTCAGAGGGGCCAAACAGCAGCTGGGATTGCATGGGATAAGGATTAACTCGGTGTCGCCGTCGGCGGTTCCGACGCCGTTTGTCGGAAAAGTGGGGCTCAACGCCGGGGATTTGGAAAACCTTTTCGGGCCTTTGACTAGCTTGAAAGGGGTGGCGCTGACGGCGGAGCGTGTGGCGGAGGCGGTGCTGTTTCTGGCTTCGGATGACTCGGCTTTTATCACCGGGCATAACTTGATCGTCGATGGTGGGCTGCTCTGTCTACCCTTCTTCAAGCCGGAATAAAATCATCATGAAAATAATATTTATGGAGAAGTGAGATTATAATGAATTTTAATAAAAAATAAAAATAAGATTACCGACCAGCTAGGTGATCACGATATATGAAAAATTATTATCTAATTGAGGTTTGGTGGAATTGAATTAAATCATATAATAAAGATAATATACTTGTCATGTAATTAATTATACTAATCACGTGAAAGTATATTACAGTTATCTTATAATTGGTTTAGATCTTATCAAGCGCAAGAATTTCCCGATAATATAAATATGTGTTGCTGTTGTAATTTATTTTTATGAATTTAATGATGTGTGTTTACTTTGAAAATTTTACTAATTGCTTTTAATAATTAGGTTGTCTTCATTGATTGTTCAAATGGCAATAAATTAATAAGAACTCCAGCAATTTTTAAAATAATGAATCTCGAAAGTCATAGATTTGTATTCTCGGTTATATATAGTGTTAATTACACTTAGACAGCTTTCTAGACAATTTTTTAAATTACTTTTATAGTTTTTTTCAAAGTTCTTTCATTAGAGTTTGGATGTAAAATGAATGATGTCAACAAAAATATACATGAACTTTAATTTCTACTCCTCATTCCGCATTCCTTTAATAATATTTTTATACTTTAAAAGGGATTAAATTTAATATATATAAAGTCAAGAAAGGATGTAACTATAATAAAATATTAATCTCAATATATAATTATTAGATAAAAAGTAATCATTGATTAATGGAAATACTCGTAATTTTTTTATTTTATTCTTACTTTCTATATATAAAATGAAGTTAGCAATTTAGTGTTATGCCTAATTTTTAACGTTTTGACAAAGTAATATATTGTATATACGTTATACATAATACAACAATGAAAAAAAGCACAAAAAAATGAATAATTTTTTCAGTCACCAACAACTACTTTAATATAACGATTATAATTTGAGAATAATATTTTATTACAATTACATCTTTTTAACTTTATATATATATATATATATATGAAATTCGATGCTTGACATGTTTGAAAACGGGTTACCCTTGTATAGATCAAATGTATAGATAAAAAACGTGCTCTTCTTGCCTTCCAACTTGCAATCGGGAAAATAAAACAAATCGCAGTCAAAATCTTTCCAAATTTTCTTCTTTCTCATACAGACTTGGGTATTAAATATGGCGTGATCACGCCTTAATGAGTGCTCAAGTCTGATTTGTGTTCAACTTTCCTTGATCATTTTCCATCTTCATTTGGAGCTTTTTCACTCCATTTTCTTCACAATAGGCCAAAATCAATCATTCACTCAAAAGATGCATAATTCAATTATCAATGCAGAGAATTAGTTCTAAAATACCCCATGCAAACATGCATTTGGTGATAAAACACATCCTATCAATATATATATATATATATATATATATAAATTACTAGATGTTGAATGAGGGTAGGCCTATAAAAAAAAAATGAGGGTAGGAAGTTTATGTAATTTTTTTCTGCCATCAGTATTATCCATTCAAACCTTAGTAGAAAGGGGACAATTGTAAATAGATAATTTTCAAATGTAAGTATAATTTTAAAAATTATTTGAGAGAAGTATAATTTCACATTTTCCTGCCTAGTATTATCGAATAAGCTTTGTTAACACTCGGCAGGGGATCCATTATTTACAAATATCTAGTTTCTGACATTGTCATATTTCTCAGTCAGCCCCGTTAGGAACTGAATTAAGTGATTTTGCTCCACATGTACATTCACGTAAGGGAGTCAACAAGAAATGTTTAGAATAGAGTATCTCAAGAAAAGAATATCTTGATGTATTGAACCTAACCATACCCAAACTGACATGTTTCCAACCTGCTTCATATTTGATCTATACATTTGAACCCGTTTTCAACTCGGCCCTTTATGAACCCAACCCATTTCAACCCAATCTATAGATGTGTAACAGCTTTTCACACTGACTTTGGAACAATTTTCTCAACAGCTCGAAGGGTCGTTACAAATCTAAGTGAGTCATGCCAAAAGGTGTTCCAACATGTAACGGCCTGTATTTTCTAACGCTTTTACGAACACCACCATTTAAAATATTTTTGTAACGTTCTTTGTAACTATCTTGCCATTACAAAGTGGTGAAATTTATTTCACCAGTTACATAATGTCAGCAAAGGTTATCTATTCCGAAATTGTTACAAAAATCGTTACCATTGTAACGCACATATGATCGTTCCAAAACAACCGTTACAAATCCTGTATTTTTTTGTAGTGTCTGGTGATGGGGGTGGGGACGAAGTGGGGGTAGGGATAAAGTGAAGTTAAAACAAATTGAGTGATTTGACAAGAGAGATCGGATTATTTTAATCCACGTGGGCAAAACTCGCAGTCAAATTAGAAATCCCCAATTTTAGATGGTTCACGTGTGACTCACGTGACCAATTCCGGCAAAATTAGGGGTTTTTTTTGCCTAAAATTGCTAGTTTTTATTAGTTGCTGTCCTATGTTGTTATTTTCGATTGAGCCTAAATATAAAGTGCCATCGCCCTTAAAAAAGTGGATCAAAATTGTATTTTTTCTTAAATATTTTGAGTCAGAGTTGTGTACATGAATGAAATACAACTCAATTAGTGGTTGAAGTACATTCGATGTTAATATATACTCTAAACTGTATTATATTTGTTTAATTAAATGAAAGAAACGAAAAATAAAATGAATAACTGCGTAAATTCGATAAAATGAATTAACTTTAAATGCGCATAAATGAAAATTTATTGATAAAATCAATTGATTAAAAAGGATGATTGTTTTGTGGACTGAAGAAGCATATTCAGGGGCAAAATACCTTTTTAGTCCCATAAGATTAAGCTATTAATTTATTTATTTTTTTTTGGTACTACAACTTAGGTAGGTGACGATTTCAGTCTGATAAAACACGAATTTAGATATTTTTAGTCCTAAAAAGTCATGTGCTTTGCACATGTCTGTTAATAGCCGTTAAGTCCCACAAACATCTATTAACTGTTATTTTGAGAGGAAAAATTACACGTGATTCACCCTCTCTCTCTGTTTGGTTCGCTCTCCTCCGGCCGACCCACCGCCGACGACTACCACCAGTCGACTTGCCGCCCTCGGGCGAGTCGAACTCACCCACACCCACCCCCTATCTCTTCCTTTCCAGCCAGATCCCATCATTCACTAGCTTCAAACCGTCGTTTCTCCATTGTCAGGGCTCCGTTCGACGGTGGACCACAAACAATCGACTCGCCACCCTCTGGCGGGTCGAACGCACCACACCCACTAGGGATGATCAAAAAAATTTCAAAACCGCCCAAACTACCCGCATCAAATCGAATCGTTTTTAAGATTTATCTTCCAAATTGCATTTCTAAATATTTAATGAAACCACATGGCATTTTTGATTTGGTTTTAATTTATAACTAAAAAAATGCCAAAAAAAAAAAAGAACCGCACCGTTAAACATATAATTAATTTTTTTAGGTTAAATATATAAAATAATTTGATAAATTTTAATTAATTTTTTAAAAGAAATTCATATTCCGATTCTAAAAATCCAAAATTTCATATATTGTCAAAGGTCCACGGGGTAAATGCTTTTTTCGTCCCATAAGACTAGGGCATTATTTGTTTTGGTACCATAATTTAGTTAGGTGGCTGTTTTAGTCCCATAAAATATATTTTTCAGTTTTCTTGGTCCCAAAATGTAATGTTTTTCAGTTTTTTTGGTCCCAATTTCAGTTTTTTTTCCCCAAAATATCATGTCATTTTTTGGACCAAAAAAACCGAAAACGTGTTTTATAGGACCATAAAGACTGGAAAATGTGTTTTATGGGACTAAAACAACCACCTACCTAAGTTGTGGTACCAAAATAAATAATGTCCTAATCTTACGGGATCGAAAAAATATTTTGCCCAAAGGTCCACATTGCAAAGCCTATTTTTGTAAAACTTAATTAGACTTGGGCTCTTTACGGAAAAATATATTTTGGTTTGAATAACAAATCAAGCTCATTATAATTTTCCCCATTCCACTTCATTCTCTTTCATTTTTCCTCATATTCTCTCTCTTTTTCTCTCTCCCGTCCCCTATTCTCTATTCTCTCCTCTGACTCCTTGATGGATATATAAAATAAAATTGAAAGGAAAGTTCATCAGGTTTGAATTTATATAATTGATTAATATATTTTTTGTGATTTATTATTTTTTCTTTTATTGCTAACATTAAGTTTTTAATATCTACTATAGAACTGTTTTGTGTATCAAATGTCATTGTGGTTAGAACTTGACATTCAAAATGTTTTTAAAGAATTTTATTTGTATTATATCTTGAACTATTGTATATTAAACTTTAATTATTCTAAAACTTGTTATATTTTGTTGCTTCAAGATTTTAGCTATATGTTTTTAAATTATTGTGTATTTGACTTTAATTATTCCAATTATATTTTATTAGCTTGTGATATTTTTTTAGCTTTTTGTTAGAATGCCGAACTGCCCAAAATCGCACTAAACCGCACCTTTAATTTTGATTTCAAAAACGACAATTTGAAAAATTATTTTATAGAACCACCAATGATAATTTGATTTGAAAATAATTTTAAAAAAATCAAAACCACATCGTGATCACCCTTAACACCCACCCCTCTCTTCCTATCCAGCCAGATCTCATCACCCCCTTCCTTTTCGCCCGATTTGCTAGCTTCAGACCGTTGTTTCTCCGCCTTCAGGGCTCTGTTCGCCGGCGGACCACCACCACCGTGCTCGCCTTAGCACAACGAACACATGCATCCATTCCGTTTCCACCATCAACCCCATCTCCGATATGACCTACACAGTCCAAACTCGCCCTGTTGACTCACGAACTCACTACCAACTCATCGCCGATTTGAATCTACAAGGCTTCTTCACAGTGGTTCAAATCAACAACAAACATGTGCTAATCAACCTATCTAGTGAGGTGGATTACACCAAGCTTTTATGCAAGAAAAAACACAACTTTATGTATGAATTGTTCGATTTCTTCCTAGGGTTATTTCGATTTTGAAAGGGGAAGTGTGAAAGGCAGATTTGATTTCTTTTCTCCCATTTTTTTGGTTCGCCGAAGTCAAAAGAAACCCCCCTTCACGTGACTAAACAGACTTTAACAGGGGTTACCTTACATGGTCACTTACGTTAACTTGGAATTAAAAATACTTAAAATCGTATTTTATGAAACTGAAATCGTCGCCTGCATAAATTGTAATACCAAAAGAAATATTGACCTAATTTTATTGGACTAAAAAAAACATTTAGCCCCATATTTAGAGTTAGGTTTACATACTAGTCATTAAAATTTAAACCTAACTTTAGTTATATATGTTTGTTTCCTGTATATGAGGTTTGAGAATAGAGCTAGAGAAATTTGATACCATCTATTCAAGTATGTAAATAAGTAAATCATGCATACTTTAAATGATCTCCATGCATATATAGTATGAGAGAAATACATCATCAGTTTGAATTTTTGTCATATTTTAATTAACGAAAAACCGTTATATAGTAATTAATTAGGCAAAATTACATTTGTGGTTTTATAACTATAGGTCGTTAGTACTTTTGCTCCTGTAACTTCATTTACACATTTAGTCCTTTTTTTGACGAATTTGGTCCTGAACATCTCACATGTGGCCTTTTTTTTTTTGCAAATTTAGTCATGTGTTGATAATTTGGTCATATTCTCACTCGAGTAGATTTCACTTTTGGCCCTGTAATTATACGTCACTAGAACCAAATTTGTCAACACGTGACTAAATTTGCTAAAAAATGACCAAAACTAATATGTGTTGGACTAAATTTGTCAAAAATAAAAAAGGGCTAAATGTATAAACGAAATAAGTTATATGATCAAAAGTGCTAACAACTTAAAGTTACAAAACTAAAAATATAATTTTGTCAATTAATTAATTAGCACGTTCGTGTAGAGAAAAGTACTACTTGTGAATATTTTGCCTATGAAATATATATAGGATTGCGCTAGTCATTAAAACTAAACCTAACTCTATTGGCTGTTTTCTATGATGAGACAATTACTATCGAAGGAGTCAGATTGGTTCGATCAGATTTGAATTAATTGCACAGTGATTATAATATATTTGTTTTGTAATTAGTGTATAATAAGAAAGAGTAATGAATCATATATCATTATTTGTATTATTATTAACATGTAATTGATTTGATTTGATTAAACTTAATCTGAATAAAAATGATTCCGAAAAGGAGTTAGAGTATTTCGAAATAATATTGGTTAGATAAAAGTATGAATTATTTATGTGTATCTATACTATTATAAAAGAAAATCTTTTGGCGTACCAACTTTTGAATGTCCAAATTTACCCTTCAATTAGTTTCTTTCCTTAAAAAAACTATTGGTCAAAAAAGTAATCTTTGAATGGAGGTCTGAAATTGTCAACCTTGCTCTTGCTCTAATTTTTTAGTTAAAAAAATATTATAAAACAATCGGATGATATTGTGAATGGTAAAAAATTGAAAAACTATGAACAAAGTTGTTAACACAGAAAATTTTAAAAATTAAATAAAATTAAATTTATAATTTACAAAGGGATTTTGGTCAGTTCATTAAAAAAAAATGATGAAAATCTAATGAAGACTAACGGATTCGGCTAGTTAGTTATTAGACCACCGCTAAAATTAGGGAGTATTTGTAATTTTTTAAATAATGATAAGGTGTTCGTAATTATGTCAAACCTCAAGATAAGTTGCTATAATTTACCCTTTTACTTTTGCAAGTTTTATATTTATTTATTTTTTGTATTATTGAAATAATTGAGCCTGAGTATTGGCCATTACTATTTAATTACCTTCGACGAAAGCAATTCCACAACCAATATTTCTTGGCTGCTCATTGCATAATTAATTACTAGTCGTCGTGGCACGTCGTCCCTATGTGCATATAAAATAATATTGCACGCTTTAAAGTTATTGTAAATAAGAAAATATACATATTAATCAACACATTATATAAAAAAAAAAGAAAGAAAAAAAAAGAAATGAAAACTAATTTAGGGGTATTATCGGTATAACCAAAAAATTGATGTTGCAGTGTAAGTAACCGTCATTTATTAGTAAAAACAGGGTTTGCTTTATATAATAGTATAGATGATAAATTAATTTTTAAGAAAATAATTGTGGTGGGTATTCACAATTTCATTAATTGATTATATAAGTACAAGCTGTAACTAAGTTTCAAAATTAAATTCATTCCAAGAATTAATACAGTAATTAAAAATTATTAATGGATATAACGAGATAGTCCAATGAAAAATAATTATCGCATGATTAAAAGTTATAAAATCGTAGTTTTGATATGAAAAAAAAATTTTTTTGATCAAATTTAATTTTAAAAAAAAATAAATTATTAAACATAAGTTAAACAACACAATTAGAAATTGCGAGTTTGTTATGTTCAATCACAAAGTCAAAACGAATTGGAGTTTCTATTGCAGTTCCTATTACGTCTTTTATTCCATTTCATAAATACACGTACAACACATGTAATTATTACGTCATCAATTGTTAGAGTATTATACACGTGGTATGTACATGTGAAATGTAATAAAATATGCAGCAAGAATTACAATCGAAAACTCAATCCAGAAGGGCACTTACTGGTTCAAGTCACCAAAAAAGTTGGGGAAAAAAAATGAAAAGGAAATTCTAATTCCAACCGGGTTTGATCGGACCTGAAATTATATGACAAGTGAAATACAATTATATGTGATTAGTATACAATTCAAGATACGTGCCTATTAGATACCAATTGTATTACAATTATTTGATGTCAGCGTATGTATACTCTAAATTGTATTATATTTGTTTAATTAAAGAAAGAAATGAAAAATAAAGGGCAAATATCACATTTAGTCCCTTAAGTTCTCGTTAAGAATCACTTTAGTCCCGTAAATTCATATTTTAACATTAGCATCCCTAAACTTTGGTTTTTGTCCCAATTTGGTCCCTCTGACCATTTTTCGGCAGAAATGTGGTCGGATTTTGACTTTTTGGAGGGTAAAATGGTCAAATTAACTTTGATTTTCTCACTTTAGTCCCTTAAGTTTGTAAAATTATCAAAATAGTCCTTTTTTTAGCCAAGAATCCATTTTTGTTTATATTTTTATATGCTAAAAATGATGTAATTATAATGTGTGAATAATTAAAATTTTAAAATCTTGTAAACATAATAACAACATATTACTTAACTTAAAACAAAATAGTATCTTCCTTTTTCCATTTTTCGAAGTTACAATAAAAATTAAAATTATGAATAAATTTTACAGAACTTATATAATCTAAAAATATAATAAAAAAAAAGTTAAATTAGTGATTTTTAATCTTAGGACTTAAAGATAAGTCTAAGAAAATACATTTTAACAATGTTATGAAATATTAACAGTTGGGGTTTTGAATAAAAAGTTGGTGGGATGTACTTGTTAACTAGATTATTTGGTGCATTATATATATATATATATATATATATATAATTCATTTCAAGAGATTCTTATAGAAAATTTCTATAAAATGTAACTACATATTTATAAAAACCTCTTAAAATAATATATATATATATATATATACATATATGAAATCTATCAAAAGTATATTCCACCAATTTTCTATTCAAAACTCTAATCATTCAATAAATATTTTTAAAGTTTAACTTTTCTAGACTTATCTCTAACACTTAAGATAAGAAAAAATTATTGACGTAGATTTTTTATTATATTTTTCAATTAGATAAGTTTTATAAAATTAACCATAATTTTGATGTTTTTTAACTACTGAAAAAAAAAAGACCGCTTATTTTAAATTAAACAATATGATATTATTATGTGCACAAGAGTTCAAAGTTTTGATTATTCACATAAGATAATTACATCATATTAAACATACAAAAATACAAAAGAGTTATTTTTTCACTTAAAAAATAACTAATTTTATAATTTTACAAACTTAGGGGACTAAGTGAAAATCAAACTTTGATTGACCATTTTACCCTCTAAAAAGTCAAAATCTGGTTACATTTTCGCCGAAGAACGGTCAGAGTGACCAAACTGAGACAAAAACTAAATTTTAAGGATGCTAAAGTCAAAAAATGAACTTGAGGGATTAAAGTGATTCTAAACAAAAGTGAACCAATAGAATAAAAGCCCCAACACGTGAGGCACACATGATTTATTCCGACGACTTTTGAAAAATCCGACACCAGAAGGACCAAAATTGCAAAATGTCAAAAAGTTACATAACTCTTTTGTAATTCTGAAAAGATAAAGGATAAAAATACCAAAATATCAAAATTACAGTAACAAAAATATATTTAAGCCATTTAGCATTAGTGTTTACATACTAGTCATTAAAAGTAAACCTAACTTTAATTATGTTTGTTTCCCTATATAAAAGGGTTTGTGAATAAAGCTAGAGAAAATTGATACCATCTACTCAAGTAGATATATAAGTAAATCATGGACTAAAAGTATTAGAATATAATAACATTACTTTAAATTATCTTACTATAGAACAAAATTCACTATACTACAAATTTATTGGCTATGGATTAAATTCATGATAAATAATTATTATTAACCATAGTTAAATAAAAACCATTGAAAAAACCTTATCCACCATGAAAACTCTTTTTGCCGTAGTTATGAGCCATAGCAAATGTTTTTGCCATGGCAAATGTTTTTGCCATGGCAAATATTTTAGCTACACTCGCAAATATCACGACCAATAACTGTTGTATAACCGTGGTGAATGACCATTCACTACGTTTATTTATTTTTAACCATGACAATTAATCATGGTTAAATGTTAAATTTTTTCTAGTGTCTCCATACACATGTAGTATGAGAGAAACTCATCAGTTTGAATTTTTGTCATATTTTAGTAAACTAAAAACTGTTATATACTAATTAATTAGCACTGTGGAGAAAAGTATTACTTATGAATATGTTGGCTAATCTAACTTTCTTTTGTAGGCTAACTATGAAATATATATATAGGATTCCACACATTACTAGTCATTAAAACTAAAACCTCACTCTATTGGCTCTTTTATGTGATCAGATTTTTCGTTCCATGCAGTCAGATTAGATTCGATCATATTTGAAGTAATTACACAACGAGTATAATATATTTAATTAATTGTAACAAATATTTTAATTTCGCTTGTACGAGTAATATGTAATAGTCATTGTGTAATCGTAATTAATTAATAATCGACATGATTATTTTTACTTCTTAACCATGGTGATTAAGATCATAGTAGTGAAAAGCTAATTTTTTCTAATGATAAAAGATTTTTTCCCTAAATTAAGGAGTTGAGTAATTCCTTACCATATTTGGGTAGATATACAAGTTATGAATTGTGATAACGGAAGGTTTATTTATTAATCAGAAGCAAACGTCAGGGTACTAAATATAAAATTTTAAATTAAAATGATTTAACGTGTAATTACACAAAAGGTTTAAATGCATTTTTTGTTCCGTAACTTAGGTTATTTAGCATTTCGTCCTTTAACTTTCTAAGGTAGCATTTTGGTCTTGCATCTTTTTATTTTTTCTAATTTTAGCCCTTTCTTCGCTGAAATTTACCTAATTTCGCCTGAAAAAATGCATGTGCATTTCACGTGATATTTAAAATTTGGGGCTTTTGTTCCTATTGCCCCATTTCTGCCAGTATTTTTTGTCTTTTAACTTTTTGGGGTAGCATTTTGGTCTTTTATCTTTTTAATTTTCGCAATTTTTGTCCTTTTCTTGTCGGAATTCACCCTTCTCTTCTCGTCGGTGGAGGTGAACTCCGACGAACAAAAGAACTGAAATCATGAAAATTAAATGATGCAGGACAAAAAAGCTAACCTAAAAAGTTAAATGATGAAAACGCCAATTGACCTACGTTACAGGATTAAAAATGTATTTAATTCTTAAACAAAATTTTATGGGGAACGCTGCAATTATTTCAAAAAAAAAAGGAAAAAGAAAATGCCAAAAGGGCAGTATATATATCTCCGCAATTGGACAGGGAGAAATTCATAGAAAAACCTCAAAACTATGGCAGACACCCAATCAATTTCCCTCAAGAAGAAGCTACAAGGAAAAGTAGCCATAGTAACAGGCGGCGCAGGCGGCATCGGAGAGGCCGCCGCCCGCCTCTTCGCCGAACACGGCGCACTCGCGGTGGTGATCGCTGATATACAAGCCGAAAAAGGGCAATCCGTGGCGGAATCTATCGGCTTGCAGCGCTGCAGCTACGTCCAATGCGACGTCGCCGATGAAGAACAAGTCAAGTCCATGGTGGAGTGGACCGTGAAAACCTACGGCGGCCTCGACATAATGTTCAGCAACGCCGGAATTTTAGGCAGCTCTGACCAAACCATACTCGACCTCGACTTGTCGCAGTACGACGCAGTTATGCGGGTGAATGCCCGGGGAATGGCTGTGTGTGTGAAACAAGTTGCGGGTAAAATGACGGAGCTGGGCACTAAAGGAGCTATTGTTTGCACCAGCAGTGCCGTGGTGGTGACGGCCGTACCGACGTTCCCCGACTACACGATGTCGAAGCATGCGGTGTTGGGGTTGGTGCGAGCGGCTAGCCAGCAGTTGGGAGCTCATGGCATAAGGATCAACTGCGTGTCGCCCTCGGCATTGATGACGCCGTTGGTGGCAAAAGGGGGGTTGACCGCCGGAGATCTCCAAAAGATGATTGATCCTTGGACTAGCTTGAAAGGGGTGGCTCTGACGGCGGAGCATGTGGCGGAGGCGGCGCTTTTTCTGGCCTCGGACGAGTCGGTCTTTATCACCGGGCATAATCTGGTGGTGGATGGTGGGCTGAAAGGCTCCATCGGATAAAATCATCAAACAATACTTTTTAAGAAATTATATTAATAATAAAAATTAATGATAAATTTAATAACATAAAGATTACCAACCTTGCATGCCAGGGAATATATATATGTATATATATATATATATATATTCCCTAGTCTGATTGTAATTTGATCAACTGAATAAAGTGTGTTTACTTTGAAAACATGTCTAATTGTTTACTTTTATGGGATAATTACCACGTCTCTCTTGAGATTTGATGTAATTACACGTAATTTTTATATAATTTGAAAAATTATATCTATTAATCATGACATTTACTCCCGTTCAACAAATAAATTCCTTCATTTGTCAAAATTCATGGAATTTGCTAATATTAGCCAAAAATTGAATAAAAAATCTTATTTACCCTGATTCACTTACTACTGACTAGACTACCCTTATAAGGGTGGAGATGATACCTCTGCACATGCAGTAGCACGTATGAAGATGTATAAGGATAGTTTGATCAGAAAAGATTTGTTTGACCTGCAATAAGTTAATTAGTAATAAGTCAATCGGGGCAAATATGAATTTTAGTTTAAATTCTTTTTTTGCTACTATTAGGAAATTTAGTGAATTTTGATTGATGGATAAATCTTTTTGTTGGACAGAAATAAATGTTAGGGATACTAAATATAATTTTCAAATTAAAGGGAATATACGTGTAATTACACTAAAATTCAGGAGATAATGGTGTAATTATCCGTATTTTTAATTAGGTTGTCTTTGTTAATTGTTTAAACTATTATTGTTTTCATTTTAAAATAAATTTATCATGCAAGGATGCATGTATCTGGGATAATTTAGTGACATTTACTATAAAGAGAGTAATAGTTGGGCTTATAAGCTCTATAAAACTATTTTTGATTTCAGGACATAATGTAATAAGATTGAGTTTAGCTGTGCCTATAAGCTTTATAAAATTATTTGACATTTTTATTTTAAAAAGCTTATAAAATCTTAAAATAAAATATTTAAAATCTTATAAATTAATGCTTTAACAAAAAGTAAGTGCAATCCATTTTTTTATAAGGTCTTTCAAGCGCTTTAATCTTAAACATTCAATCGACAAAAACACTCTCATAATTTTGATAGTATTTTAATTTTACCATTCATATTATTAACATTTTCCCCCAAAGAGCAAAGATACCTATTTACACATATCACCCTCGAAATATATCATGTGTTGTAAATACCCCTTTAAAATTCAATACATACCAAAAGGGCCTACCTTACTTAACGGCATTAGTAATTCCGTTAGATTGTGGTTGATGTGGCACTATAGTGATTTTAAGGACCGTTGAAGTGTCCACTGCATGTAAAGTTTTTTCCGACATAAACATCGATCATAAAATAGTCATATATGATAGATAGATAGATACAAAGGCTAATAATCTACAAGGACAGTGCAAGAGAAAAAATGCACATTCAGAAAAATATTTTTAGAAATTTTAAAAAAAATATGAAATTATAATTCATCATAAAAATTGAATGGAAATCTATGAAATGTAACATAATGGATTGTCGTTAGACAGACATTAAAATTATGTGATATTTATATTTTTCTAAACAATAAAAAAGTATTTGTAATTATATTCAACCTCAATTGATCCAACTTCAATTGTTATTTGAGTTCTCGTTGCCAATATTACTTTTTGTTGTAGGGTATGTACACATATAGTAGTATATAATTTTGGTGGGTGAAATCACACTTAAGTATAGAATTTTTTTTAAAAGGGTCACAAAATTAAAAAACTCAACACATAGATGGTAAGGACATGTTCAGTGTGTATGTTCATCAATTGTGTGAGCAGTCAAGTTAACAGACATGCGGTATTGCAATTGTTGATTTGTTTGGTAATTTCGATGAAAGTTCCCATTTTCTTTTCTTTGATAATTTTGACTAATTGGGATAACTTTTTATCAAAGCAACTTCCAACAAATATATAGAAAATTCTAATCCGAACTCCGTCCGATTACATCCAATTAATCATATGACAAATACAATATATTTATCGTGTGATTTGTCTACAATTTTAAAAAAATGAATAAT
Source organism: Sesamum alatum (assembly GCA_034509735.1). Classification (NCBI taxonomy): domain Eukaryota; kingdom Viridiplantae; phylum Streptophyta; class Magnoliopsida; order Lamiales; family Pedaliaceae; genus Sesamum; species Sesamum alatum. Next base: position 4,486,449 of record JACGWO010000001.1, read on the forward strand.
TACATAGTAAATATATTACACTTATCATATAATTTATTTGATTTGATCAGACCTGATTAACAAAAAAATAGGTGCAGAAGAGCATGTTCATTACCTAAAATGGCTGATACCTCATCAATTTCCCTCGAGAAAAAGCTAGAAGGCAAAGTAGCCATAGTAACAGGCGGCGCCAGCGGCATCGGAGAGGCCACCGCCCGCCTCTTCGCCGAACACAGCGCCCGCGCGGTGGTGATCGCCGATGTCCAAGCGGAAAAAGGCAAATCCGTGGTGGAATCTATCGGCTCGCAGCGGAGCAGCTACTACCAGTGCGATGTCGCAGATGAAGAACAAGTCAAGTCCATGGTGGAGTGGACCGTGAAAACCTACGGCGGCCTGGACATAATGTTCAGCAACGCCGGAATTACAGGCAGCTTCCACCAAACCATACTGGAGCTGGACTTGTCGGAGTACGTCGCCGTTATGCGGGTGAATGCACGGGGCATGGCTGTGTGTGTGAAGCAAGCTGCGAACAAGATGGTGGAGCTGGGCACGAGAGGAGCTATTGTTTGCACCGCCAGTGTGGCGGGGCAGGTGGGCGGAATGATCCAGGTAGACTACACCATGTCCAAGCACGCAGTGGTGGGGCTGGTCAGAGGGCCAACAGCAGCTGGGATTGCATGGGATAAGGATTAACTCGGTGTCGCCGTCGGCGGTTCCGACGCCGTTTGTCGGAAAAGTGGGGCTCAACGCCGGGGATTTGGAAAACCTTTTCGGGCCTTTGACTAGCTTGAAAGGGGTGGCGCTGACGGCGGAGCGAGTGGCGGAGGCGGTGCTGTTTCTGGCTTCGGATGACTCGGCTTTTATCACCGGGCATAACTTGATCGTCGATGGTGGGCTGCTCTGTCTACCCTTCTTCAAGCCGGAATAAAATCATCATGAAAAATAATATTTATGTTATAATAAATTTTAATAAAATAAAATAAGATTACCAACCAGCGTAGGTGATCAGGATTTATGAAAAATTATTACGCGCTCTTGGTCGAATTGAATCAAATTATATAATAAATATCATATATTTGTCACATAATTAATAATATATTAATTAATTACATGAGAGTATATTACACTTAATTATCTTGTAATTGGTTTTGATATGATCAGATGTTAGAATTTCCGGACAATACAAATATGTGTTGTTGTTTGTAATTTAGTTTTATGAATCTAATGATGTGAGTTTACTTCGAAAATTTTACTAATCGCTTTTTGAGAAAATTATAATTTTGGTCCCAAAATATATGATGGTTTGTAATGTTAGTCTCATATTTTTTAAAATAGTCAATGTTAGTCCCCTACTTTAGGAAAACATTGCAAAGTTAATCTTACCTTAAAAAAGGGAAAAAAAAATTTAGTCCATTAACTTGACTCGAGTTTAATTTTAGTACACTAACTATGTCAATTATCAATTTTCTATATTATCTTGCACAATTGCTGCAATTAAGTACACCGGTCGCCGGAATCTGTTTTTTTGGCCGTGAAAGAGCATGTGCACCTCACATGCTGAAAATTTTGAGGAATTTTTATCCCATGTGGCACAAACATATGATGTGGCACTTGACTTGGTAATATTTGTGATTTTTTTTAATTCCATGTAGCATTAAATATAACTTGACACTTGAAATTGATATTTTTTTTATTCCATGTGGGCACTAAAAATGACTTGGCACTTGAGTTGATTATTTTTTTATCCCATGTGGCAATAAATATTTATAGATTATAAAAATTAATTACTATTTTATAAAAAATATATAAAATTATATATAAAAGAATACATAAAATTTATTTTATGCAAAAACATAGAATTATTTTTTTATTTATAACTTTCGTGGTCGTCCCTGCATGCATGTAATAAATAATTTTACACACTTTATAAGGTATTAATAAATTAAAATAAAATATATAACTCAATATACCAACTTCAAAAAGAATTATTTAAATATATTATCGACACAATAAAAAATAAATAAATTAAAATTATAGATAATCATAAATAATTATTTTATAAATACTTAGAGAGTATAAAAATTGATTATTATTTTATAATAAATACATAAAAATTATTATTTTATAAAAATTATAGATTATATAGATAAAAAATACATAAAATTATATACAACTATAATAATTTTATTTTGTTATAAATAATTATTTTATTTAATTATAAAATTAAAAAATATATCAAATTTATTTTATAAAAAAATAAATAATATAAATATATATACAATAATTCATATTTTATAAATTTTATTTATGACTATAAAATTTTATAATATATAAAATTAAACTAAAATAAAATATAATACAAATTTTAAAAAAATATATATTCCCTAACCCACCCCCAATCTCCCCCACCGTCCAACCCCCATCTCCCCCCCCCCCCCCCCCGCCCCCGCCCGCTCAGCCATAATAGGGGGCGTCGCCGCCCCCAATAGAGGGGGCGACCGCGCGTCGCCCCCTAGGTGCCGCACGGCTGGGCGACTCGCGGTCGCCCAGTGGTGCTAGGGGGGCAACGCCACCCCCTTGCTGGGGCGGCGTCGCCCCCTCCTATAGAGATGGAGGGCGGCACAGGTGGACAGAGGGGGGGTTGGGGGTAGGAATTTTTTTAATTTTTATTATATAACTTTTGAAATTTGTAATTTTTAAAATAATGAGAGGTATCGGAGAGGCCAATCAATTTTCCTCAAGAAGAAGCTACAAGGAAAAGTAGCCATAGTAACAGGTGGCGCAAGCGGCATCGGAGAGGCCGCCTCCCGCCTCTTCGCCGAACACGGCGCACTCGCGGTGGTGATCGCTGATATACAAGCCGAAAAAGGGCAATCCGTACGTCCAATGCGACGTCGCCGATGAAGAGCAAGTCAAGTCGATGGTGGAGTGGACCGTGAAAACCTACGGAGGCCTCGACATAATGTTCAGCAACGCCGGAACTATCAGCAGCTCCGAGCAAACCATTCTCGACCTTGATTTTTTCTCAGTACGACATCGTTATGCGGGTTAATTCCCGGGGAATGGCCGTGTGCGTGAAACAAGCTGCACGTAAAATGATTGAGTTGGGCACCAGGGGAGCTATCGTTTGCACCGCCAGTGTCGCGGCGGCGATGGGTGGAGACATGTTCACCGATTACACAATGTCGAAGCATGCGGTGTTGGGGTTGGTTCGAGCGGCTAGCCAGCAGTTGGGAGCTCATGGGATAAGGATTAATTGTGTGGCGCCCTCGGCAGTGATGACGGCAATGGCCAGGAAAATTGGGTTGGCCAACGCCGGAGATGTGGAAAAGACATTCGGGCCTTTGACTAGCTTAAAAGGGGTGGCGCTGACGGCGGAGCATGTGGCGGAGGCGGCGCTTTTTCTGGCCTCGGACGAGTCTGTCTTTATCACCGGGCATAATCTGGTGGTGGATGGCGGCCTGAAAGGTCTCCCCATCGGAATAAAATCATGAAACAATACTTTTTAAGAAATTATATTAATAATAAATTAAATGATAAATTTAATAAAATAAAGATTACCAACAATGCACGACCAGGGAAACATAAAGATATATATATATATATATATATCTTATTGTAATTTGATGAATTGAATAAAGTGTGTTTACTTCGAGAATTTTTCTAATTGTTCATTTTCATTGGATAATTACACCGTATTCCCTTAAAGTTTAGTGTAGTTACACATAATTTTTATATAATATAAAAAATTACATTTAATACTCCTGACATTTATTTCCGTTCAACACACAAATTCCTCCATTAATCAAAATTTATGAAATTTGTTGATATTAGCAAAAAATTGAATAAAAAACATTATTTACCCTGATTACTTACACCGGACTAAGCTACCCTTATAAGGGTGGAGATGCACCTCCTCACATATATTAGCACGTTGAAGATGTTTAGAGGTAGTTTATCAAGAAAGATTTGTTTGGCCTGCGATAAGTTAATTAGTAATAAATCAATCGGGGCAAATAGGGATTTTCATTCAAATTTTTTTACTGTTTTCAGTGAATTTTGACTAATAGATAGATCTATTTGTTGGATAGAAATAAGCATTAGAAATACTAGATGTAATTTTTAAATCACAGAGGGTGTACATATAATTACACTAAATTTCAGAAATGATGGTGTAATTATCTCTATTTTTAATTAGGTTGTCTTTGTTAATTGTTTAAACTATTATTATTTTCATTTTAAAATAAATTTATCATGCAAGGATGCATGTAACTGGGATAATTTAGTGACATTTACTATAAAGGGAGTATTCAGTTGGGCTTATAAGCTCTATAAAATTATTTTTATTTTTTCGTTTTGGGACACAATGTAATAAGATTAAGTTTGGATGTGCTTATAAGTTCTATAAAATTGTTTGATACTTTTTTCCTAAACGGCTTACAAAATCCTAAAATAAAATGTTTATGGTCTTATAAATGCTTTAAGAAAAAAGTAAACGCAACCCATTATTTTATAAGGTCTTTCAAGCGCTTTAATCTTAACATTCAATAAATAAAAACACTCTCATAATTTTGATAGTGTTTTAATTTTACCATTCATATTATTAGCATTTTTCCTCCACATAGCAAAGATATCTATTTATATTATTTTAAATTCTAATGATTTGATATTTTTTGCTCATTATAACAAGGATTAATTACACATATCACCCTCGAAATATATCATTTGTCGCAAACACCCCTCTAAAGTTTAATACATACCAAAAAGGCCCACCTTACTTAATGGCATTAGTAATTCCGTTAGATTGTGGTTGATGTGGCGTTGTCGTGGTTTTAAGAACCTTTGAAGTGTTCACTGCATGTGATGTTTTTTCCAACAAAAATATCAATAAAAAAACAGTCATATATGACAAAGTGCAAATTTCATAAAATTGAGATGGTAAGTTAATAAAAGAAAAATAATTAGATGGCAAAATGTAAAAACAATTATAGTTCAGACGGCAAAATGTAATTAACCCAATATAAAATAGGGATAATTACATTTACATCTCCTAACTTATAGGCTATTTACACAAACCACCCTTGTCTTTTGCATAATTACAAAAATCACCCTTGATAGCCAAAAAATATGGGTAGTTTGTGTAACTATGTCGATACTTTTGAGGGTGTAAGTGTAATTTTTTTTTTAAAAAAAATAGGAATGGTTTGCGTAAATATACTTACAATTTTAATGTGTGTATGTGTAATTATTCAAAAGACATGAGAGGTTCGTGTAAACAAACCATAGATTAGAGGGTGTAAATATAATTATCCCTATAAAATAACATATTATCTCACACCCCCAAAAACAAATCCAAATTGAAGATTTATTTGACCGAAAAATCCTAACTCGAATCGAGTTTCATCAAACCTAAACTATAATCGTATGATAAGCACATCGTACAATTCAAAAAAGGGTTAATTACACTAACCTCCCCTACTACTATGGGAATATACAAATTCTCCTCTCGTACTATTAAAATTACATAAACTTCCCTTTCAAAGATATTCACCTTATAAATTGCCCCTTCCGTTAGTCAACTTAATGGATTTTGTTGATGCCATAAAAAAAAATTGATCTAAACTATCTATAATACCCTCAACCTGAATAACTCTATTTTTTATGACTTAAATACCCCTTAAGAGTAATTTGTTATTTTTAAATTTAAAAGGGGTGTATACTTGTAACTTTTAATATATTATTTTATAATATTTTTTTTTAATCACATACTATGTATGTGTAGGTTGTGACATTAATTTCTATTACCAACAATCATTAAAGTTTGTAAATTTTGTTAAAATTATATTATTTTATAGAAATAAAACTTATATTTTAGGGAAAAAATACTTGAAGATATTTTAATCCATTTCTATTTTCAAGTTTATCGAATTATTTTTAGTTTTATAAATGGAGGACAAAATAATCATTTAAGCATATACCATTAAATTTAACTAACACATTTGAGTCGAGGGAGCAATCTGTAATTTTCAAAGTAAGAGAGGGAAATATATATATATATATATATCCTCATAATAACAGAAGAGGTCAGTGTAATTAACCCTTCAAAAAAGTAACCAATCACACAAACAGAACAACACTTGTCGTATAACTAGTTACGTCTGACCAAACCTGATTTGGCACTTTTCACTCATGTGACAACAATCTCACCTCAACCATTCATAATTTCAAGTATCTTTCCTCCAAGAAACAATTGCAAGTAACTTGTTGCCAACCAAACAACTGATAGATACAAAGGCTAATAATCTACAAGGACAGTGCAAGAGAAAAATGCACATTCAGAATTGCCTGAACAAGATTTTACAGTCCCACAGACAGGGTCGAGAATCAAAAACATCCGCGAGTCAATGGATATTTACCCGCTCCGATACCGCTCAGCGCACGAGACATGAGATACAACGATCGTTTTCGAGCATCAAACTATCAAGATTTGTCCGAATGAGACTCGTAGAACTCACTGAGGCAAGGGGACATGACCTCTTGCTCCAAGAACTGCAACACCTGTTGCATTGACGGCCTGTCGTCTGGGTTCGCATCAGTGCACCTTGCTGCTATTTCTATGAGTACTTCTACTGTCTCAGCTTCTGCATCCGTGCATCGTTTATCCACGACATCCTCCAGTCGGTTCTCCCTCAGAAGTGTGTTCATCTGGATACCGATTTATTTTTATCAGCACGAAAAATTGCCATGAATGTAATAAGTAGGGATGTCTATGTTTCGTAGTAGCTTCAGATTGTTTAGGTAACATACCCAACCGACAACGTTTAATCCCCTCTTGACGAAAGATGGATCGGTGGGTCTTTTTCCGGTTACGACTTCTAAGAGTAGGACACCGAAGCTATAGACATCAGACTTCTCCGTTGCTCTTCCGCTCTGCAAGTACTCTGCACCATGTTAAAAACAGCATCAAAGTTGGTAAGCGCTAACGTCTATCATATCTTTTATTTAAGGATGTAAGCTTCTTAACAGCATTTCAGCTGTTGGAGAGGAGCATATTGCATGCATAATTGAAACACAAACCTGGAGCCAAGTAGCCGAATGTGCCTGCGACCACAGTTGTGACATGAGCATCATCGTCGACCAATAGTTTGGCAAGTCCAAAGTCTGAAACATGAGGCTCAAGGTTCTCATCAAGGAGTATGTTGCTGGATTTTATATCACGATGAACTATCTTCGGAGAGCAGTCATGGTGTAGGTACGCTAATCCCCTAGCGGAACCAATGGCTATTCTTAAACGGGCATTCCAATTCAGAACACGGTCTTCAGACACATCGCCTGATCAAAAATCATAATAAAAAGTCAATTAATGCGACAAAGCGCAAGAACATGGGACAGGAGTAAACTGTTTCTTTTCGGACAACTAGGCCATACGATAATGAATACATACGGAGAAACATACCATGCAAGAAATCATCCAAGCTGCCCATGGCTAAGTAATCATAGATAAGAAGCTTTGCCATAGGTAGCCTACAGTAACCTCTTAAGTTCACTAGATTTATATGTTTGATGCTACCCAAGATTTCAAGCTCTCTCTCAAATACTTGATCAGAGCCTTCCCTTGTCCGGTCAATTTTCTTGACAGCAAAAGTTCCACAGTCATTCATAACCATTCTATATACAGTACCGAATCCTCCAGCGCCAACGACGTCTTCCTCGTCAAGAGACTCAATCTTTTCCACAAGTTCACAAGAAGGGTACGGAAGATCGCCGTGGAAAGTGATAAGCTTGGCTCCTAACACAAAAAACAAAAAATAAATAACAAAAGAGAGAAAGAAGATCAAGGAAAATCGCAAAGATAACAAAACAGGCGCCAGTTTTACTTGGTTCTTGATGAACTTGTTTCTTGACTTCTGTGTATCTCTTAGCCGCCCTTTCCTTCTTAGTCAGGAACCAAATCCAGACAAAACCAAGAAGCAAAAGAACAGCAAAGGCTAACATGGACACTGCGCCAATCACCAGTCCTTTGACATAGTGGGAGGATCGCTTATGCACTGTTGAATTTAGAAACTCGAAAGTTATTAAATTCACTGATATCAGAAAATGACATAAAATTTTCTTGGCCGTGCAGTTTTACAAGTCTGTATTACATAGTGTACTTACAAGCAATACCTGTGGCCTCATCACTTTCAGCATGAGGCAACACGGCAGGGAAACCAAGTGAGGTTCGGCATGGCTTGTTCACTTGTTGGCCACAAAGATCTAGATTACCAATAAACCTAGGCATAAGGTACAGAACTTCAGAATAATCTCCATATAACTTAAAGAAACCATCAAAGAATGAGAATTCTAATCACCATAACAATGCACAAATCTTAGAAGCAAGACCCATTTTTTCATGTATGGATTTGATGCATCCTTAAAAACATAGTTCAAAATGAAAAATAATGCGTAAATATTCATCATAGAGATCCATAACGTTGGCGGACACCGACAGTGTGATTATATTGTGGCACTCAAATTCAGAATCTCTTTGGGACAGCACGCCTGCTAGTGGATATGGTAAACCGGTGAATTATCTGATTGAAATTCAATACGGAAAAGGAGTATAAATAAGTGAGGTGTTTCCTGTTGAGAACTTTGAATTTTGGTCGGCAGGAGCAATTACATGCAATATACAGAACTATCCTGAAAAGTTATATGGCATTGTAAGAAGTAAAATGGTAAGGAATTCATTGTTCCCATTTCCACTATGAACAATTCATCAAAGGTACTTAAATTTCATTAGACATTTCGTCAATCTTGAATCATTAACATAATTGGTGCATGTATTTCATACCAGAAACCTATTACGAAAGACAGAAGAGACGAATGCAGCATCTTCAACTATCGAAACATTCCCCTGTTAAGTACTTTTATATTGTTATCTCAAAGAACCCTCGCTAAAGAAAATGAAATAAAAAAATGGATATGAAAATGACAAAATTCAGAATTTAGCAAAATATTTCAGGTTTAGTTTATGACAAAGGAACTTACGACTTGTTCCCGAATTTGCTCAGGACTCCAACATCCGGTATTTCACCAGACAAGAAGTTTGTAGACAAATTTCTGAAAAAATTGCATAAAGTAGATTATGCATCAATTTGCCAACCGCAACTATATACAGTTATCTTCAAAGCAAGAACATGAAATACGGCAGAAATTTCATTTTACTTACAGATATGCCAGACGTGTTAAACGACCAAGAGAAGAAGGTATAGCACCTTTCAGTGTATTGCTCGATAAATCCCTACACAAAAATTACGCATATTCATCACTCAAACAGTTGGATAATTTAAGAGGCCCTGATTAGATGATGAAATCATGTAAAAGAAATCCTACAATATAGTCAACGAAGAAAGGTTCCCGATCGTCGAAGGTATGCCTCCTTGAAAATAGTTAGCTCGAAGGTACCTAAACATACAATTTCACATTAATTTCATACCAAATGCATGCTGAAGAACACTAAGATCGAACAACGAAAACATCCCAAGAGAGGCTACTCATTTCCACTTACAGTGCTCTAAGTTCAGAACATTTTGCAATCTCATTAGGAATGTAACCATGAAGACTATTCTGGTGAAGCGCCCTAAAAATTTAGGATATCCGAAAACGTTAACACAATACACAAAGCATTAAACTTGAGAATTGGCATTAAGGGAATAGCAATTGAGACTTACAGCCTTTGTAATCTACTGAGTTTACAAATGCTAGGGGATATAATTCCTCCAAGCTGCATGTATGGTAGATTTCTACAGGCAAAACCATACAATTTCTAGTAAGATTTGGAAGCAGATAAGCACAAGAAAGAGGGAAAATCAGAATTATATTAGCAAGAAATGAGTCACATACATAGATATAACTCTTTGGTCTTCTGGGCTGCAAGAAATACCAGTCCACTGACATGGAGATTCATCAGTATCTTTCCAGTTACTCAGAGAGTTCTTACTGTCATTCAGACTAGTTTTCACTTCCAACAATGTAACACCTAATGTCCAAAAAACACAAAACCAAATTCAAACACCAAGATTTCCCCATCTCAAAACACACACTTGAGCATTATTAAAGACTAAATCTTTACACAATATTTCAAAAGAAAAATGTCATGTAAACAGCATACCATCTGGAGAGAGAGCAAGAGAGCAATCCCTCAAAAGGGCTCTTGCCAAAGCTGCCAAGAACACCAAAACTAAAACACCCCTTTTCATTTCTTGATTCAAAAGTGAAGTTCCTCACCACTGCTACCTTCCAGCTTCTTCAAGAAAACAATTTTCTTTCTCTCTCCTCAGTTTTTTTTTCTGGCTTTTTTTGAAGAATTTGAATGAAAAGAGAAGAGAAAAGGATTTGATGATGAAAAGGCTGAAAGTTGCAAAAAAAAAAAAAGAATGGAGTGGGGTTCTGAGAGTGGGTACTGCTATAATTACAAATGTGTTTACTATCAAAAATTCATAATTATTACACACAAAAACCCACCACTCCCTCCAGCAAGAAGCTGCATTCTCTTTTTTCTCCTTTAATTTCCCTCCTTTTCACTTAAATTTTTACCCTTTCTTCAGTGGTTGAAGTAAGGAGTAAGCTTCACTTTTAAACTGTATAGGTATATGTGCAATGAGACATAGCCGTTGTCGCAATGGAGTTCAAAAAGTTCAGCTATTTAAACACTCTCACTAACAGGTGCGTGGCCTGCAGTTTCGTTATCCAAAGGCTCAGATCCGTTAAGGACGGAATCGGGTGTAGAGAAGGGGAGAGTGGTGGGATGTTTGGTGGTTTAGCGCGTGAGATTGGTGCTGATTTGGGTTTGGATAAAAGTCCAATGTTGCACTGCCCAAGTCTGAATTCTTGCAGAAAAATTTAAAGAAATAGTTCGAAAATTGGAGAAAGAAATTCACGCGCGCAAGAAAAGGTGTATTATGGATTGAGTTTGGGGTAGGGTTTGGTTTTTTTATTTTATTTAAATAATAATAATAATAATTATTATTATTATAATTACATGTTCCTCAAAATAAGTGATTATTAAGAATAATTAATATGCAAATTTCATATTTTATAAGATGTGTCAGGCAAGATTTGGTTATTGATCAATTATAGTGTTAAACGAGCACTTCATAATATTAATATCTTAATATGTTTACATCATTTAAAAATTTAAGTGTTTACAAAAATTATTTAATATTAATATTTCAACCCTACAATTTGCAACCTTTCAATCAACAAATTGAATATTCTATTTTAAATTTTATTGTATCTTCTACTACATTCAATATACACATTGTATAAAATTGGCATTATGTATTTTATTTAGAAAAATATTTTATACGCGTAATATGTGTATATGAAATATAGTAGAGGATGTAATGGGTTTTGCAATAAAAAAAATCCAATTCATTCAAGTAGTGGCAATGAAATTCGAATACATTTGATCTATCTCTAATACTATACTAAGATCACCTTATTTAAGAGTTTAAATTATTTGATAGAAAAGTTATTTAATATTAGTATCTTAACAGATATGATAGTTAATGTAAGTTTTCAAAAAGGTAAAATACAAACATCCTCAACTTATGGAGTCATTTGCACTTTGTGCACAACCTTTTTTCTTCACATTTCACCACCCAACGTTTGTGATTTGTAGCACTTCACACATTTTTCCACTTTTCAACGAATAAAAATAGCATATTTCATGCACGTGGATTTAGGGCGAGATAAATCATAATTTCACGATCCAATTTTTAAGAAAAATAATTTAAAACAAAAGAACAAAAACCCAAAAAGATGGGTCGTCTTCTTGTCGCCCATTGTCGTTGTATCTGCACACCATTGAATCTGTCATGGTTGAAGGTGCGCTGCAGTCGTTAGGTCATCTTTAAATTTCTTCACGATCGTCGCGTTGTTTCGAGCCCTCCTATTTAATTTCTTTTAATTTCTTCACAAGATAATCTGAACTTTGATTATCATTTTATGCAAACTAATGCTATATTTTCCATTATACTTCAATTATACACACATCACATATATAATATATTTTTTAAAATACATAAATCACATTATTTTTATACATATCATGGTATATAAATTACAATACAAAATACAATATCAATTAACAAAAAAAAACTAAATTAATTTTAAAAATTACATGCACATGCAATAAAAATGTAAAATATGTTTCTGTTTTTTTCTTTCCTTATAACATATACTTTTTTGTTTGAGTACGATGGGGATGGGGTCGAGGACAACTTGGTTTCGAAAGCGCGATTCACATGGATTTATTTCACTAACAAGAATCTGCAAAGTACAATAATCCACCATAAAGAAAGTGAAGTGAAATGGCAATCAATCAAATGTGTGAACTAAAAGAGGAAGAAGGGAAAATTTCATTTTTTTATTATATCTTAGTACTTTTTTTTATTTGGTCTTATTTATTGCATTTGTCTCACATTTAGTTTTATTTGTTCAAATTTTTCTCAAATTTGGTCCAAACAGCATTTTTCTTCAAATTGTTGACGGAACCGTCAACAATGGCAGAGTCTTGCCCTAATAACAGACTTGACGGCTCCATTAATAATTTGATGGAAAATGCTGTTGGGAACAAATTTGAAAAAAAAAAATTTGAACAAATGGGACTAAATCTTAAGGCAAATACAAAAAAAGAAACCAAATCTAAAATGGCCGACCTAAGATATGGGATCAAAATAGAGATTTTCCCGTGGAAGAACAAAGTTTAAACTCTGCAGATATCAACCTCAACTTCATCTGCAGGTTTTGGATGGGGAAGATACGACATTGTCGCGTTAGGATTCACCAGTTCCCACCTGAAATCGGAATGAAAACTCATGTTAAATTTACATCACTTGGTCTCACCATCTTAAACAAGATTGTCTTAAAGAAAACGGTACAAGCTTGAATGTAATAGTTCTAACATTACCTGTATCCAACAACCAAGTGATGAAGTAAAACTGCAACTTGTAGTCGAGCAAGCATGTTTCCAGCACAGATTCTTGATCCTCCCCCGAACACTAAGTATGATCCTGGCTTTGCTGGTTCCTGACGAAGCAAACTAAGTTTCAGTAAAAAGGTAAAAGAGTCTTCCACCTTACAGAACCGTAATTTTCTGCTTACATTCCATCTGTCGGGGTTGAAGCACAAGGGATCCTCAAAATTTTCTGGATTCGTGTGAAGATATCGCAACCAGCAAACCACCTTCCAACCTTTTGGAATTATGTAACCTGTTTGAAAGCACATGAATACTAAGAATTTGAGAAAAAGATCCATTTATTCATGAAGGCATAAACGACGCTTATGAGGATCTAATACTTAACTAGATGCTCATCATCTTTGATGCAGTGATACGGATACTATACGACACAAACACTTGACAAGTTGATTCCAAAATGAAAGCAGAATATGATACGAAAAATTTAAGTTTGACCTCAAGATTTTTGCAAAGTATCGAATATGTGCCTCTGTTGTATCTAATGTGTAACATATAATCCTATATTTGTATCTGATACCGTATTCGTATTTTCTTCTTTTCTCTTATTTTTTCTTCCAGAAGTACCAGGATAACAGGCAGGACCATTTTTGGAAGTATCCCTGTAGCAAAGCTCACATTCTATCATGGTCGGTAACTAGTTTTCATGGGACTTTATGTGGTTTTCTACCTTATTTCTGGTTGTTGTCATGAAAACAAAGATGTTTCTACCTTGGTACTCGACATCTTCTTTAGCAGTCCGGAAAATAAACGCTGCGATGATTGCCAATCTAATTATTTCTTCCACCACCTAAAACAGATAATTAGGAAACTGGAATGAGGAGATACTCATAAGTTTCAAAAGTCTGGAGAAAGAGTAAGATTTTAGGCAATTAAAATTACTGATCTTGTAGCAAGCAGATATTTGCAAATGTGGTTCTTAACGTACATACCTTGCCGTATACTTGCACGATGAAATTTCATCGTATGTTATGAACTCACCATTCAGTTTCTTGCTTATTGGCATGTGCTCTTCCTACAATTCAGTTATGTCGGCCAATTAAACACATAGCGAATGGACCATAGCACATCATATTTGCATAAAGTTTTTGCAAGTTTTACCCGAAGCTTTTTGACAACATCTGGGTGCATTGCAAGATAATAGAAAGCCCACATGATAGCGAGAGAGGTGGATGTGTACCCTGCTACAACAAGGCTGACAATATTATCAAGCACCTCAATGTCTGTTAATTTCTTACCATCATCATCCGTCACTTGCATTAGCCCTTCCATTAGATCGTTTTTGCCTTTTGAAGCATCACACTTCTTCCGCTTTTCCATCTCGTCTCTAAATATTGCTATTGCTTTCTTGCGACACTGTTCAGTTGCATTACACTTTTTCATCAGTAAAACGTAACCTAATGTCCTAGGAATTTCTCAATCTTTTTGAATTAAAAGTATATGATTTTCTTCATCTTCTTCATGATTTTAAGCAATATCAGCTGATATTTTGATAGTGTGTTTGTAACACAACGAGACAATGAAATGGAAATCAACTATTTATAAACTACACGTAACCAGTAGTTCCTTCAACTTTCTACAAGAAATTAAGCATCTAGGAATGCAACATGTTAACATGATCAAGGGTTAGTTAAGAACATCACATGCACATATAATTTCTTATGTGAGGCATTAGTGACCTGCCTGCATTGCACGGTGAAAAGCAGTTCCTGGGAAATTGAGAGGGTAAGCTCTAAATCCAGCAGTCAGACCTTTAAATAACTCATCAAGGGTATCCAAGACAAGACCTGGCTCAAAGCTTGCGAAAAACTTGCCAATGTTTGCAAATGTGACCTGCAGGAGCAAAAATGTGAAGAGCTTATGATTAAGGGTAGCATAAGACTGATTCTTGAGGTTTCATTATCTATTAAATATCATGAGCTTACTTAGGAGACTTAATTTCTTTCCCAGGAAGGCCAATTTCGTGCTAAAATGAGTAATCTTCTCATCTTAATCTAACGTAGTTTAATTAGTTCGTAAAGTGAAACTGACGCTACCTTCTTGGCTTCCTTGTAGACTTTGATTCTACCCATTTGTGCCCATGACTTGAGGGCAACGGTTATTCTTGGTTGCACCATAAGGGCAATCTTACGAAGAGCATCAGGTTGATTGATGGCCTTCACCACAAAGGTTCTCACCCTGGTATGTGCAGACCCTTGTACTGCTACGAGCGATGTAGTTCCTACAAGCTCCACTGAAGGCCACTCCAAGAAAAAGCTTGATTCTGTTTGCAATACAAACTTGTTGGCAGATGCAGAGCAAGCTATGATGGCTGGTGAGCCAAATAGGTGTGTTCTATAGAGGCCTACTCCATCACCATACCTGATTATTAACAACAAATAAGTAAAAAATGTTCATCTCCTTCTATAAAGTACAACTTAATTTGGAATGATCTCCAAGTGCAAATGATACTCAACCTCTTATTACATTCCATGTTCTTATCAATCGTTGTCCGAGCACTGCCATCAGGAACACCCTCATTTTAACGAACTAAGTTGAATAGACTAAATAACCAGTTCGCAACTTACACGTTATCCAACCCGACACTCTCAACTAAAACATGGTTCACCCTTAATAAACCAATCTTCAAGATACTTGTCATAAGCATCTAAATTCTTAAAATTGAAAGGCCTTCAAGTAATACCCCTGCCCAACTTACCCCTCCTCATTATAATCTCACCAGTATAGTGATACATATTTGTGGGATAAACAAATATTATAAGTAAAAGAACCGGCTGGAAATAACGGATTGAAGAAACCATACTTGCGACGTTTAGAATTGATATAGTCATCAGGGCGGCCAAGAATCTTGAAGTACCAAAGAAACGTCAAGTTTTCTCCAAGAAATGGTATTCCCATGTATCCTGGAGGAAGCTTTGCGCCACCACCAGTGCGTCGGAGACTCCGCGGAGCATACAAAATGTCATTCCACCACCACAACAGCCACCCTACTACAGGCAGAATTCCCACCAACAATGTCACCCAAAAACCTGTCGCCATTTCCATTTTTTCACCAGCTAGTTAGGCCTTAGCTCCTTCAGTACAAAATTCGAAAACTAGTGTAACATAAAAAACAAAGCCAGAAAAAAAAAAAAAAAAAAAAAGAAAGATACCTTGAGGACGATTCCCTCAAGTTGACGCAGCATGGCGACAGAACTTGCGCTAGAAGGAAGCAATAGTATATTTTGGAATTGGCATTTCGTCGAACAGATAGAGATGCCATGCAACACGGACATGCGATAATGTAGGGTTAATGCTGATGAGGATAAACTAATTAACCATCATTAGAGAATAAAATATCATAACTAACAATTTTAGGGCAAATCATGCGACTTCCCCATTTAAAAAAAAAAAAAAAAACTCGAAGTCGCACTTTTATTTTTTTTTATTTTAAATTTTTAATAATTTAATTTTTATTATTATAATTAACTAATAATTACAAATTTAACTAATTAAAACTTGATTTCATATTTATAGTCTCAAATACTTAAACTTAGCTTATATTTTTTCAATGTTGGACTATAAAATTGTCTTAAGTTATTTCTTATTTATAACCTCAAATACTTAAATTTTGCTTACGTTTTCCAACGTAGGAAGCTTTAAGTCGCACACCAGGTGTGCGTTCGAGTTTTTTTTTTAAAAAAAAGAAAAAATGGGCATGTTTGCGACTTGCCCTAAAATCGTTAGTAATTTTAATATATTATTATTTATATTACTTTTTTGAATTACTATAATATATAGGCTAGATCCGATTGATGTAGGATATAATAAATAATAATTTTATAAATATTTACCTAGTTGAATAAAATCTAGAACTATGGCTGGATTATACTATTTCACTTCCAAAGTTATCAGGCTTTATTTAGAACTTGATGAATTATTAGCGACTGCACTTTCTTGTAGTAAATCATGGATAAAGGTGGATTGAACCTCCAATCCACTCTTTTCAATTCTTGTAAACATTCCCAAATAAACCCATTTTCACTATTTAGTTTTTTCTTAATATAAATTTCTTTATTTTGCTAAATTTATTAAGAGGTGATTGGTATGTAGGAATGAAATGGGCATTTTCATGTCCATTCATACATTTATGATTAGTATGATTTAGGTTTGAGAATACTTATTCCCAAGTAATTTGCTCAGGAAAAAATTACTGACCTGAAATAAGTCTGTAATAAATCAATTGATAGTAAATATGCATTTGTAATTAGTTTGTAATAAGTCAATCGATGGTAAATATGCATTTTCATTCAACTTTTTTAACGATGATAACAAATTCCGTGAATTTTACTGACGAATGAATCTTTTTGTTGGATGAAGATAAATATTAGGGGTACTAGTTGTAATTTTATTGTGCGGTATTGTCTATTTTGTACGAGTCTTATAGTTTTATCTTGGTGCCTCATTGGAGATCGGAGACCTTGACATTTATAAATCACTTAAGCTTTTTATTTGCAATTAATGTGCGGTGCGTACATACATCACTATTATAAACTGATTATTAGGACACAATTTTTTATTTTAAGAGAGATGAACCCAAAATTGCTTTGTTGTAGATTCTTTATTATATTTATGAAATTAGAACATATCACGTGCGTTACATGTGTAGAAACATATATTAAGAGGTAGATATATCATTTATTAGCTGCAAAAATTATTAAGCCCATAATTTTATTTATATTTCTACATTGAATTGAAATATTAGTATATACAATTATATTTTAAAATAAATTATAATAATTGTTTTAAAATCATATAATTCTATTATTTGTACTTCAGTTCTAAATTTACTGTATACTATTAATTAAAAATTTTAATCCTTAAAGTTGAAATCTTTCATTTTGTATTTACTAATTATTATATTTGATGATATTGTATTGAACTAAATTAGTGCGAAAGTAAACTATAATATATTAAGGACATTCAATATTAAAATTAAATTAAATAGTCTAAGTCCCTTATTTTTGGATTTTTTTTTAAGAAATTCCAACTTCATAAAATCGATCATCTTTTATTTGTAGCTTTTTTGGCGATTTACTATGTTTTTAATTTTATTGACTTAACCGTTAGACTGTTTTTGTTGGGTGACCCAGAGGTCACTCGAACAACTCTAATATATATGTGTTGATTTCAAATTTATTCCTTGCAATCATTAAGGAATTTATGTGATCATTCAACCTCAATCAAAAGGATAGTCTACTTAAACATATAATAAAAGTTTAGAAGCTTATAAAATAAATTAAAATACTCAACATAACTGAGAAAATGAAAAGAAAATTCATCATACATACAAAAAAGGGAAAAAAAAAACCATTTTACCTCACAATCCTACAAAAATTATTAATAGGGTATTTGGTATAATAAGCTCCTCATATTATAATAATGATAAAAAAAAGCTCCAAATTATTATAATTTAGAATCATGTAACAAGTATTTTCAGTTGGGAGAAAAAACAATGTTAACTATACGAAGGGTAAAAGTGAATACTAACAAAAAAAATGAGAGTAATTTGATCTATGAAGATATTAATGTTAAAGAACTCAAAAGATCCTATAAAAAAAGATGGATTGAACTTATATTTTTTGAAGAGCTTATAAAATCCTAAATATGTTATTTTGATATCTTATAGCTCCTCAGAAAAAAAATTATCAAATAATTTAATAAAACTTATAGAATGTGAAACATTTTATAAAGTATTTTGAAAAATTTATAAGTTCAGCCAAACAGGCTCGAAGGAGGGCGAAAAAATAAACCAATAATAATAAATAAAAAAAAAGACAACTTGATATGTATACTTTATCATAGGCTCTAATTTCTTTCTTTCTTTATTTCTTTTCTTATAATAAGTGAAATAGTCAATGCATCATTATAAGTAGTAATAAGATACATATCCACTCATTTTCTTTTTTCTAATCAAAGAAAGGTCAATTTGAGTTTAATTCATTATAATTATCCCAATTTAAAAATGATTTCTTTTTTTTTTTTTCCCACAAAAGCAAGTTAAGTTCTGGGCCTTAAGGTTTGAAACTTGGAAATGAAAACAAAATCCAACACTATGAGAAATTTACTATTGCCTACAGTTTATTGACTATGTATTAAAATTGTGATAAATAACTATTATTAATTATAGTTAAATGAAAATCGATGTAAATACTTAATTTATCCATTACGAAAACTATTTTTGCTATAACTATGACCCATAACAAATATTTTTATCATAGCTCTTAGTCATAACACATATTTTAGACACACTCGAAAAAACCACGAAAAAACCATGACTATTTACTATTTTTAACCATGGTAATTAATTTTGGCCAAATGTTATATTTTTTCTAGTGGAATATGGCCTAATGTTTCTTTATTTTATTTTTTTTTAAATTAAATAGTAAGCAAGCATGTCCTTGTCACACACTCACACCTAGAGCTAGGTGCAAAGTATGCAATTATATTTGAATAATTCTCAATAATATATCAGAAAATTTCATCTTCTTCACTTGCTTTGAAGAGAAGGATTTTGCATTTTCTCACATGTTTCATGGTTCTAATTTTAGTACTTAGTGGAATAGTGGTGCCCAAGTGCTGTCAATTAGCTCACTCCATTTTTCAAGATATCATGATGATTACTTGGTGGGGAATAAAACATAGGGCTAAAGAATATTTTGCCCTGCCAACTATGGTTATTTATATACTTTATTATCTAAATTCCTTTTTATTTTATTGTGTCATACCAACTATATGAGATTTACAAGTTACCCTCTTAAATTACATATATTAGTCGTCGTGGCACGTTCTCTTTGTGTGCATATAAAATAATATTGCACGCTTTAAAATTATTATAAATAGAAAAATAATATATATATGTATATAAATCAATTCATTACATTTTACAAAAAAAAAAAAAAAAAGAAAGAAAAGAAAAGAAAAGAAAGAAACTAACTTAGGGGTATTATCGGCATAACTAAAAATTAGTGTCGCGATGTCATAAACCGCCATTTGTGAATGAGAAATGCCTTTTCTTTTCACTAACTGTTATGGCACGCTGTCCTTGCGTTCATATAAGATAATATTGCACCCTTAAAGTTAATGTAAATATATATATATAAACAACATATTATATTTTTTTTTAAAAAAAAAGAAAAAAAGAACAAAAGAAAGAAAGAAAGAAAAGAAAAGAAAATTAACTTAGGGATATTATCGGTATAATAAAAAATTAGTGTCGTGGTGTCATAAACCTCCATTTATAAGTGAGAAAGGCCTTTTTTTATTAGTATTAGCGGTCGTGGCATGCCGTTCCTACATGCATATAATAAATAGTCCTTTACGTTTTAAAATATATTATAAATAAGAGTAAAATATATAAACTAACACATCACGTTAAAAAAAAAGAAAAAAATAATTTATCAATTAATATAAAATTTGAAAAGTTGAATAAAGTAGTTATCATATCAGTTGAGAGTTATTTTTGCATTACAAAAAAGTGGTGCGATGGTATCATTAACCGCCATTTATGAGTAAAAAATAGATTTCTTTTATATAATAGTATAGATGCAGCGCAAATGTGTAATTTTCACCACAAAATCTGAATTTTTGGTTTCTTTTTTAGGAATATATAACGGTTTTTACAACAAAAAGTGAAATTCAATATAAAAATTTAATAAATCGATGAGTGCTTTTTTCAAAATAAGGAAGATTCTTGCACATATGTATTGCATATGACCATTTCTCGGTATAAAATTCCATTAAAAATGATCGAAGGTGGTAATTTGTAAAACTTATGTAGTTGGTATGACAAATTAAAAAAAAATAATTAAAAGAAAAAAGTACAAAAACGATTATAGTTCGATGGGCAAAATATTTTTTACCCTAACAATAAATTTGAGGATAAGAAGGTTGTTTTATCTTTCAATATTTTGGTCATGCAACATTATCCATTCGCATTCAGACGAACGGATGACAATCATACACAAATAACCAGAGTAGGGAGTAAATTGTAATTTCCACACTTTCCGGACAGATTCAATTGTGCTACAGTCTGACCTCATTTGAAGAGAACCGACATCTTTTATGGTTTGAAAAATTATATTTAGTATTTTTGAAGTTTATTGTATTTAACATATAGATTCTTCTGTTTGTCGAAAGTCGCCGAATTTATCGATACTAACAAAAAAGAACCGAAAGAAAATTGATATTTGTAATCGATTAACTTATTATTATTTTATTGCAGGTCAAACAAATTTTTTCTGACTAAACTACACTTATAATGGTGAAGATATATCTTATCCCATGCATTAACGTGTGAAGATATATAAAGTTAGTTTGATCAGAAAAAGATTTCTTTGACCTACAATAAGTCGCTAATAAGTCGATCGATGATAAATATCGATTTTCATTCAATTTTTATTTGCTAATGTCAACAAATTCGGTGAATTTTGACTAACATATGGACCTATTTATTAGATAGAAGCAAACTTCAGGGAAAAAGAGTGTAATTATCCCTAAATAATATTTCGCGTTTTAAAATATATTATAAATAATATATACATATATATAAACCTACACATAACATTTTTTTAAAAAAAGAAATAAAAAAATAAAAAAATAAACCAACTTATAGGTATTTATTGACATAATAAACATTGGAGCCGCAGTGTAAACAACCGTTCTTTGTGAATAAAAATATAATTTTCTTTTTATATCAGTATAGACAGATAAAAGCAATAATTATTACATAAATACATTAATAAATAAAATAATACTTATGGGAGATCAATGCATCAAATAATAAATTATAATAAATTTATATAAAATAAAATAAATACCGATTTATTATGTGGGACTCACATTACTTCAAACATAAGAACATCAATCTTAATTATCAACAAGGCCCACGACTTAGGTTAGCAATTTCCATTGCATTTAGAAGGGACGCTCACCTAACGTCGATCCAAGTGGTCGAACTTACGTCATAATTTATTGTAGAAGGAATCTGCATTCGCGCGATCCTTGCCAAAATAAAAAATAAAAAAAATTTAATCACTAGACTAAGACATCATCGCTGCAAGTAGCAATAACAACAGTAGACAAGTAGTATGTATCCTTTCGTTGGAGCTATCACTACTTAAGCGGCTTATCCTCAACCTTCTCTAACATAAATTCATGTCCAAAATCATTTTTTTTTAACAGTACAACACACCACCATTTCAAGACCATCACCACCACCGCCTAGTCATTCGTCATTATATTATTCATTATATTCAAATTTAAATATTAAAAATACATAAATATTTCAAAATCAACAATCATATTTAAAGTAAAAATAATAATAATAATAATAATAATAATAATAATAAGATTTTACTATGAAAAATAGACAATATATTCACATTCGTGGGACTCAAATTCACGACCTCTTGGTTGTGCGGCCTCCCACCTCACCACTCAAACAAGACTTGATTGGCACAAATCATTTTTTGTTACCATCAGCATAATCATTAAATGATTAAATCACTATTTTTCATTGCATAACTTGCGCATATACCCCAAGGTTTGACATAATTAACAATACCTCATTTATTATTTGGAAAATTACAAATACCACCCTCATTTTAATGTCTGTTTAACAATGAACCTATTCCATTAGATTCCATCAGATTGTCATTCAATTTTCGATGAATTGATCAAAATGCCCTTTTGGATTATGGATTAAATGTTATATATTTTTAAAAATTTTGTATAATATTTTTATAGACTAATATGCCTTATAAGTTATTTACTTAACTCACCCTAAGTTTATAAATATATATATATATATATATACACTTTTTGAAATATTTAAATAAAACAACAAAGATAAAGTAGTAATTTTCATCTCACTGTCTGGGGACTACATAATTATTTTCCATCTGAGAGAGGTGTTTATAGTTTCCCAAACAACGAGGAATAAATTACAGCTACCCCACATGAATATCCCGAGTGTCCGAATTATATACTTAATTCAACCCCTTTAAACTTTTACTTTTAAATCCGTCCCATCATATATTATTATGAATGAATTGACCAATATTTATTGGCAACACGTACCCAATCAAAATTGATATGAATGGTAGGGTTGTTAAATTGTGTGGTGATATTTATCAAGAAGTTGTGTTTAGGGATTGGGTTGATAATATGAGGCCAAATTAGCGGTCCTCATGAAAGTGATGTTCCATCATTGTCTTACAATTCTCTTTTCACATTACTTTATCACAATGCCATTTCGATTTTTCTTAAATGAATTTTCAATCGAATTGTTATGGATAATTTTACAAATTAATTTATCAAAGTGTCACATTAAAAATCAGAATCCAACATATTATTATTACAACATTCAGTATACAATACGTCAATATTTTTAAATCAATCAACAAATTCAAAATAAACTAAGAAATAACATACTAATATTAAAAGCTGACCAAATACCTACATTCTACGAACTCATCACAACCTCTTGACTTCAACCTCACGACTTAGGTAAGGGATCATTGGTCAAATTATCTGATCAATATCCACAAAATATTAATGTCCCGACGTTTATTTTTATCCCAAAGTGCCACATATTTTATATAAAAATACACATGTCGTTTATTTTACTAATTTTTCAAAGAAAATACCACTTGTTTATTTTTACCATATTTATTGTATTTTAACTGTGATGAAAAGTCATAATTTTTCTAGTGTTTTCATCACCAACTTCAAAATTTTAAATTGAGGCCAACACGTTCACCCTTGTTATGTAATTGGTACCGTTGAGATGTTGCACGGCTATGGTAAGACATGAATAGGATACTACAACAAATATGAAGAATATGGAATTAAATACATTGGATACATACGTTGATTAGAAATAAATAATTATTTAAATTAATGAAAGAAGTAATATCAATATTTATTATGCATGGATTAATTAGTTTAACGAAAAACGATGTTGCTTAAAAAGAAAATTAAATTATGGGCTATATTTAAACCAGAATATCAAAATAGTATTGTATTATTAAAAATATAGTTTGATGATATAAATTACACAAAAACCAAATTTATCATATTCTTACATTTTTTATTATACGTAATTTAATTTTAATAGCAATATCTTTAGTATATTGTAAGTTGAAAGTGTCAAATATTAGCTTTGGTTCAAAATAATCTTATGCTAATATTTCAAATATGTTTTGAAGTATCTTATATATATTTTCAAAGAAATACTAAATAATTGTCATATTATATTCAAATATTCGATATGAGTACTCAAATATAATCATATTAATATATATATATATATATATATATCATTATGATCATCACCATAATTATTATCTATACTATTATAAAACAAAACTTTTTTTTTTTTATACCAACTTTTGATTATCTAAATTTGCCTTTTTAATTCATTCCATCTCTTCAATAAATTTTGATCATAATAGTAATTTCAATATTTTTAATGAATTTACTGAAATATCACTCAAACTTGTATAGACATCAATTTTTGACATATTTTATGTTTTAAAGTCATTATCCTATGACTGATAATCAATCCATTAATAAAAGAATGAATTTCTTATAATTTTTAAATATTTTTACACACACATCAAGTATACCATGTAGCTAGTATCATCAGTGGAAAGTGTTGAGTCACACCATATTACTCATTTAGAAAAAGAAAAAAAAGTGAATAATACGGCATGTATCCACACTTATTTTATTTATACTAATATATATATATATATAAAGAGTTTTTACTCACAAATGGCAATTTCTGATGCCATCGCAATCAATTTTTTGGTTTTGTCGATAATACACTTGAGTTGGTTTCTTTCTTCTTCTTTTTTTTAAATGTGATATGTTGGTTTATATATTTTATTCTTAATTATAATATATTTTAAAGCGTAAAATTATTATATGCACTCTGAGATGACATGCCATGCCACGATGGTTAGTTGAAATCAAGAGAAAGGGTTTATTAATTCAATTTTTAAAATAAAAATATTAAAGAAATTGAAAGCGTGGAGTGTCATGCTTTTTCATAAGAAAAACTTATTCTTTTTCAGAAATTTTCGTGTACTCTAAATAAATTACTAACAAGTCTATAAATGTCTTTTCAATATATTTTGCTGTTTTACATTTCAATTTGATTTTTTGAGGAACATGTTACAATTAAATCATGAATTTCAATAAAAAAAAAGTATAATTATCCAATAATACTATTACTTTAAACGAACAACTATCATTGAAATAGCCCAATATGTATATGTTGGTGGGACTCCAGACTTCAATTTTGCCTGCTAAGTTAGCTCACATTGGCACATTTCAATTTGATGCGGCTTGCGACTGATCGGTGACCCATTGCGTGAGGTATTGTCCGCTTTGACTCTGTATGAGCCTCACGCTTTTGTTCTGAAAAGACGCGTCGCTAAGGAGATGAGGCATTGGGGCTTATAAGCCACTCAAGTTCCTCGTTTGCAACCGATGTGGGACGCTTGCTACATCACAGTTTTATATTCATGTTGTTTGTATAAATTTTTCTGAAGAATGTGGAGAGCTGACCAAGGAAAAACAATTTAGATTCTTTTTATTTTTTTTTAGTGTGATATAATTAAAATTTTATTTTTTTATACATATGGTCTTTATATATAAACCAAATTAAACACAATTCAAATAACTAATTCGAAATAAATAATTTGTGACTTTAAGAAAAACTAAAAATTCAAAAGTCACATTTAATTTTTTTTTTTTTTGGTAATCCCCTTTATAAAATTCTTCCTCATCCTTGTATTTTGTCTGATTACAGACATCAATCTTCTTATCGCCTCACTACACAAGATCTGCCACTTCCTTGATTACAACTGTCTCAAAAATCTGTCCCTAAACCAGTTTTTTCCACAGAAAGCGACTCTTTGTGCACCCACCGCACTCTTCCCTGTAAAGAACAAATAATTTTTGCACAGAAAAAAGTGGTCCACCTAAAAAACAAAAATCAAAGAAGCAGGACCAGGTTGCTATAAATTGGAGGAGACAACATAAGTAAATTGCCGAGGCATACGAGTTACTGTCCCTCTCCTCATCTTCTGCAAACTCGTGTCTGAAAGAGCGAAAGCAGGAGCGAGAGCGTGAGAGACGAGCAAATATGGAGACGACGGAGAAAATCATCGTCGAAAATGATGATGAGATTGAGGTCAATTATAGAGGAATTAAAGCCATGCCCTTTATCATAGGTGAGACGGATTTAAAGGTTTTTTTTTTTTTTTTAATTCT
The DNA here is from genome assembly GCA_034509735.1 of Sesamum alatum. Lineage (NCBI taxonomy): Eukaryota > Viridiplantae > Streptophyta > Magnoliopsida > Lamiales > Pedaliaceae > Sesamum > Sesamum alatum. The sequence goes on from JACGWO010000001.1 coordinate 4,512,772, forward strand.
TGACTTTTCAATTGTTTCTACTAAGATTGTATTTTTTGTTGATTTTGTGATTTTTTCTGGGAAAATTTTATGAGGGAATGAGACTTTTGAGAAGCTTGGAGCAATTGGGACACTGGCCAATCTGCAGGTGTATTTGACGACGGTTTTCAACATGACACGGATTAATGCCACTATGCTTCTTAATGTGTTCAATGGGACGACGAATTTTGCTACGCTAATTGGTGCTTATCTTTGCGACACTTACTTCGGTCGCTACAAGACACTTGGATTCGGCTCGTTCGCCTCGTTTCTGGTAATTCTAGATTTCCTCATTTTTCGCATTACTATCCAAGGAGTTATGCTTAAATTATTCAAGTAAATGTATCTTCACTACTAAAAACGAATCGTGCTCGAGTAAAGGGTTTGCTGGTGATAGCGCTGACTGCTGCATTCAAGAACTTGCATCCGCCCCACTGCGGACTAGAGGACACTCGGTGCGTCGGCCCAACGCCATGGCAAATGACATTTCTGCTAACCGGTTTTGGCCTAATGGTGCTAGGCGCGGGCGCTATCCGGCCCTGTAACTTAGCCTTTGGTGCTGACCAATTCAATCCTAATACAGAGTCTGGAAAGAGGGGAATCGACAGTTTCTTCAATTGGTATTTCTTCACACTCACTTTCGCACAGATGGTATCCGTGACACTCGTCGTCTATGTGCAATCCGACGTCAGCTGGCCTATCGGGCTAGCCATTCCGACAATCTTTATGTTGATATCGTGTTTTCTTTTCTTCATGGGGACCAAAATTTATGTGATAGTGAAGCCGGAGGGGAGTCCATTGACGAGCATAGCCCAAGTGGTGGCGGTCGCCATCAAGAAGAGACGATTGAAGTCGCCTCGACATCCGTCGCTAAGCCTTTTCAATTACACACCACTCAAGTCTATCAATTCCAAGCTCCCCCACACAGAGCAATTCAGGTATGTATTCAACTTTTACCTAATTTAATAACAAATATTTATTTATTTATTTGTTTTTTTTGCTTGAGTTAGATCATGTTCACTGTCAAATTATTCAGAAAAATTGTTTCTGGTGTTTTGCTCGAGTTGTGGTAAAGTCGTGATCCTGCCCCACATTTTGCATGACCTACCTACCTGCTGGAAACCACGCTTCTAGTAGTCTCTCCAACCACAAATACTTCTTTTTTTATAACAATACAATTCTTGGGCACTTATTAACATATAACTAATTGGATTTAATCAAATTAATTATAAGGGTAAATTACCGCTACATCTCCTGAGATTTGATATAATTACAAATACTCTCTCGTTGTTTGAAAATTATAATACCCCCATGAGGTTTGTAACCGTCTAACAAATAATCCATTTTTATGGGTGACATGACCAAAATGCCCTTATGCAAATTGAATTATTTTTAAAAAATTTTGAATTTTTTTCGATTACAATGTGAAGGGAGAGGTTTCTTAAATTTTTTACACATATGAGCAATAATGCAATTTGAATCGGTTGATTTTTCAACAATTTTAACTAAAAATTCAAGGGCAAAATGGTTAAGTTCAGGCCTTTGGTTAAAAATTCAAACCTCAGGGGGGGAGTATTTGTAATTTTTCAAACAACGAGAGGGTATTTGTAATTATGTTAGACCTCAAGTAAGGTAGCTGTAATTTATCCTAATTATAATGGTACAAAAAAGAAAAAGAAAAAGGTTTTTCTTAGATCAGGTCTGACTAACCAACATGTTATAGTTATTAAATTTATTATTTTTATATCTTGTGTGATTGATCACTTTATTTAAATTGTACATAAATTATAGGAGAAAGTGAAATTTTAGTCTCGTAACTCGGGGGTGACATTTTGTGGATCTTGCACAAATTGCTTTATAATTACAAATTAGTTGGGTCATGTGCAAACCATATGCAATTTTCCAATCAAATTGGCTGAAAAAAAGACTAAAATTGTTAGAATTTAAAAAATTATAGAGCTAAATTGCAAAACTCATTCACATAGGACAAAAAATGGGGAAAAATGCAATTACCCCCTTGTGATATGCAAAATATGCAAAAGACCCCCTATGAAAATATAAATAGCAATTTACCCTCTATATTTAAAAAAATGGAGCAAAAAATCCCCTAAAAGCGGAGCAAAAAACCCCCTGTGAGGGGGTTGTTTGCTGCATTTTGAATAACACAGGGGGATAAATTGCTAGTTATTTTTTCACAGGGGGATAATTGCTCTTTTTAGTTAACACAGGAGGCAAATTGCATTTACCCCACAAAAAAATGCCACCGTCTAAATTGCATGACTGAAATTACATTTTTCCCTTAATTATATAACAAGTATATATATATATTTCACTTATCATGTGATTTTTTCAGTCTAAAATCCCTACTGAAAATGATATTTCAAGTGCGTTTTGTCTACTAGTAAGCCACTAGAGAATTTTTTTCACTCAGTTGAAAACCTTGGAAAATTTGTGACGGTAACGCAAATAAACAATTCCAACTATAGCTCATTTTATTGCAACAACTACCATAATTTTCAAATTAGTAGTCCAACAAGAAACATATAGAGCAACATCATGTGATTGTAATTGGTAAGAAAAACTTAACAACGTGTCAAATTTGCATTTTCAAATATATTAGTGATGGAGGAGAGAAAAAAGAGAGATGACCTGCCAACTACTATATAAGCTCTATCAGGAAGAAAAGAAGGGGGAGGAAAAAGATAAATTTGTATTATATTCTAGTGTAATTGTGTTAAATTGCACTTCCGATTAACAATTAGTTACACGTAAATGTTATTACACTCACAATATTGTCCTTTTCGATATTCCTTACTCGATTCGTCCTTATTACAATCTAAAACTCAACGTTAACATTGTTGACACTCCCACTTCAACTTTTTTTCTAGTTAAGTAATCAAAGTGATTATTGATTATCAGATTTCTAGACAAGGCCGCGATTGCGACCTCAGGAGACGGAATCAGACCCGACGGATCCGTCGCTAATCCGTGGCGACTATGTGGCATGCAACAAGTGGAAGAAGTAAAGTGTGTGATCCGAGTGATCCCCATATGGGCTGCAACCATTCTCTACCACGTCGGAGAAAAGCAACAATACATAGTCTTCCAAGCAATGCAATCCGACCGGCACGTCGGCACGACTAACTTCCAGATCCCGCCCGCGACCTACAACATCTTTGCTATGCTAACTCTCACCATTTGGGTACCGATCTACGACAGAATAGTCGTCCCCTTCCTCAGACGGCTCACGGGTAAACAAGGTGGCATAACCATCCTGCAAAGAATAGGCATCGGCATTTTCCTAACGATAATCGAGTCGTTAGTGGCCGGATTCGTGGAAGTAAAACGGAGGGATATGGCCATCTCTAGGCCTATGGAAGGGATCCATGGCAATAGGGGTGCCGTCTCGTCCATGTCGGCTTTGTGGCTCGTCCCCCAGCTGTCTCTAGGAGGGCTGGCCGAGGCATTTTGTGCAATAGGTCAAGTTGAGTTTTTCTACAAGCAGTTCCCCGAGAATATGCGGAGCATCGCGGGTTCGTTCTTTTTCCTTGGCATGGCCGTGGCGAACTATGTGAATGGTTTCTTGATATCGATTGTGCACCGGTCCACGGAGGGGTCGTCGACGGGCAACTGGCTGCCGGAGGATCTCAACAAGGGGAGATTGGACTACTTCTATTACTTGGTGGCTGCACTTTGTGTGTTGAATTTTTGCTACTTTCTTGTTTGTGCCAAGTGGTATAGGTACAAGGGTGCTGAAGGTAGTGTTGTTGATGTTGAAATGGAATCAAAAAATTGATTTGTACAAGGTTTTAGGCTAGCCCAAAATTGAATTGTCCAAGGTTTTAGGCTATAGAAATTAGCATTTTAGAGCATGATGGGCATGCATGAATTAATGTAATAAAAAATGGATAATGCCTTCATCTTGAAAAAGGAAGCTTTAGTTTTAGAGCCAATTAAAATCCTTTTTTCGAGCAATCACTCTGCATAGAAAGTTCATTTTGATGTCTCTAACTTTTGAAAAATCATCCATATCTTTATTAATGTCTGAAATTTCATGTCTCTATTGTTTTTCCTACAACAATTCTATTCCAAAGCAGTAGCTTTTGTAATTTGTTTGTGACGTAAGTTGAAAGGGTTCGGTTCGATTGATGGCTTGGATTTGAGCAAATTAGGTTCCTATTTCGATTAAATTGGAAAAAAAGACCTACAAAATAAGCGTTACTACTCCAATGCTTAAGTCAGTAAGCAATTTATGAGAGAATAAACTTGAATGAAAGAAAAAAATAACAAAAATTCGTGTAAAGTGAGCATAGAATGTGTTTAGCGCAATTTGAGAGCAATTCGAAAGATTTGAGTGTAAAGAAAACGTTACCAACCCAACTAAGGAGGTTGGTATTAATAAGGGAAGGCTCCCTGGTCTTGGGAGGACTCTTGAAGATGAAGGACTCTTAGAGGGTCAAGAGTCCTGTTGCGCGAGGCCTCCTGAGATGTAGGAGGTAGTTGAAGATCCCGCCTGAATATGGATAGAGACAGCCTATCCTTATCCAGACTACCCTGTGGGATTGGGCCGCCTCTTTTGAGTCTTCTATCAGAGACCTGGTTGGACTCCTTCTTTAAGTCATGGACGCGATTCGGGCTTCCTTTTGGGGGGCCTGGCCTGGCCGTTCTCCTGGGTTGGGTCAGAGCTTTTATTGGGCCCTCCCATTGGATCGGAACATCAAACGGGCCTTCATTTATCAGTGGGCTTCAAGCTTGGGTCGTTATATTTTGGGCATATTAGTTTGGAATAGCCTTCAATTACTTTAGTTTGTCTTGCAATTTATTCTCAATCGCCACAAGAAATATGAGTTTTGGTTATAATTAATTATCATAATTAAAAATAAATAATCATAATGAATCCTTTTTAATTATAATTGTGTACTGATTATTAGTTATTATTTTTGCGGATGAGTCTTTTATCATATTTTCATGTCAGACGAATGATTAACACATATGGGCGTGATTAGAGTGTGTCATATAAGTGTAATATATAGAAGATCTCTCACCTATTCAAACTTTGCATTTCTATTTATGTATATATCTTCTATACTATTTAAGGCTCAAGACCTTAGAGTAATTAGTAATATTTTATTTATGTATATTTCAAATTATTTTTTTTATCATCTTTAATAATTTCTTTCATGTATCTTTCTTCTATTTTACTTAATTACATAAATACAATAAAAATTTTAAGTCATGCACATGCATCGAGTGTGTTTCAATCACTAGTATTTATTAAGTCTGAAGCCCGATAGTAACTATCTTGGCGGACCAAATAAAGACTTTCTAAAACACAGTTAGTTTACTCTTTTTTTTTTTCGGAATTAATTCTCTTTCTAAATACACTAGAAAAAATAGGATTTATTCATAGTCTCCTCGTGATTATGCAAATGGGATGAGACACTATTGTGAGCTAATGAGGTTTTATCCTGAAGTCATAATCAATCATTATTACTTGTACGTAGGGAGACAATCATCGGTGCAACTTTCTGATTCATAAATATTATTTAGTTTATTTCATTACTATATACATTGTGATAAATTTTTATATCGATATCTTATAAGTGAAATTATGTTGAAATATAATTATAAAACACAAATCACACAATATCTATTTTGTGAGACGACGTCTTATTTGAAATACATATTCCTTCTATCTAAATCTTTTTCCAGTTACGCAATTTATCTAAAATATTTTTTATAACAATGAGACCCTTGAAATAACTACATTGGTTGGAGAAATGTTTATGAACAGAAACACCCTTAAATATATTTATTTATTCACAAGATATACAGTCCTTTAAACATTTACTCTCTTAATAGTTTTCTATTATTGCATATTCAATATTAATATATTTTATCAATTTTAACTGATTATTTGTTTTCTTTTAAATAAAAATTAATATTTTACACACATATCGAGTATACTTGGTTTGCAAATCTCATTTTAAGTTCATGTACCAAAAGCTCACACAGAAATCATAGTTGGTTGTGCATGTGCGACATCGTGTTCTACATTAATTTTATTTTATTTTTGGGTTTTTATGACCATAATTAAGTTCGAAGATGAAACCTAGACGTGATAAAAGATCCTCATCACTAACTATAAATTACATCGAAATTAAAAATTCCACGTTGAGGTTGGTTCGATTCTTATCATGTTATACAATTGTGTCTTAACATATTGTAAGAAATTAGACAATTCATTGAATCTTTGTATTATGTGTTTAATATAATGATATAATAAAATGGACTTTATCGTGCACGAAATTATAATAAAATGTTACTAATTTATTAATGGAAAATTACAGCTATCGACCCTAAGGTTTGATATAATTACAAATACTCCCTCATTGTTTGAAAAATTACAACTATCCCCTTTGGTTTGTAACCATCTAACAAATAATCAATTTTCATCCATTTTTACGAGTGAACTGGCCAAAATGCTCTTATACACTGGATTATTTTTTATTTAATTCTTTAAAAAAATTGGACTACAATGCGCAGGGAGAGATTTCTTAAGTTTTTTACACAGATGAGCAGTAATGCAATTTGCCTCGACTGATTTTTCTACAATTTTAATAAAAAATTGAAGGGCAAAATGGTCAATTTCAGGCATTTGCTTAAAAATTACAAACCCCATAGAGTTATTTGTAATTTTTCAAACAACGAAATGATACTTATAATTATGCCACAACCTCAGGAGAGGTGACTGTAATTTGCCCAATTTATTAATTATTGAATAATATCTTAGTCTTGCATATGTAGGGCTGCAATTGTGCAATGGGAGTTTCAAAATAAAATGGATAAATTACATCTACTTTCCCTAAGGTTTGACATAATTACAAATACCCTCTTGTTGTTTAAAAAATTACAAATACCCTCTTAGGGTTTGTAACCGTCTAATAAATAACCCATTTCCATCAAAAATTATGGGTGAACTGACCAAAATGCCCGTATGCACTGAATTATTTTTATTTAATTCTTAAACTTAATTTGGACTATAATATGCAGAGAGATGTTTTTTAAATTTTTTACACAGAGGAGTAATAATGCAATTTACCTTGACCGATTTTTCTACAATTTTAATAAAAAAATTCAAGGGCAAAATGGTCAATTTGAGCCATTTGGTTAAAAATTACAAACCTCGGGGGGTATTTGTAATTTTTCAAACGACAAAGGTATTTGTAATTATGTCAAATCTCAAGAGAGGTAGATGTAATTTACCCAAATAAAATTGCATTCAACAACTAATGATTGCTCATTGAATATCAAAGATGCATGTTTCTCTTTTCGTATTGGTCAATTCTTTTATCTATTTCATTTCTTGAAAAAAAATACATATTTTCATTCCATAATAATATAGTATTAATTTGATCCAAGGGAAGAAATTATTTGATTGGAGAATGGAACCTTAATTTCCATGATTATATATTGTACCTAAAATATGCCCCATGTTCTCTCCACCTTCTACTTTCCTTGCTTTTTCTAGCTACGTGGGAAAGGTAATTATTACATGTTGTTCTGACTTCGTTGTAGATGTTTTCGATATTTTATATATTAAATAATTCATATTTATTTAAATAAAATAGTATAAGCTCGAGACCTTTAAAACTTATTAAATGTAACATCTTATTTTAGAAATAATTAGTTTTTGAAGAGCTCGGTTAAAATAAGATTATAAAATTTATAATATATTAGTAAAGATGGTTTTGTAATTAATATAATTAAAATTAAAAAATTTGTTAAAATTTGAAAACAAATTAGGAACTTCTTACCCCCTTTTCTTTTTAAAAGAACTTGTTAGCTCATAATATTTATATTTAAACCTTATAAGTTCTTTCACTAAAATAATTATCAAGCACTTCATATAATATTTTATAATTAATTTTTTAAAAGTATAAAACATATGTTTAGTGTTTATAAATCCATTCAAATGCCCTCTAAAACCAACGCATAAAATCAAGGAAGAAAAGGCACTTTAGCGATGATGTTTGATGTATGTCCAAATTTAGAAAGTCCGTTTAAGGTCTAATTCGATTATAAAATATTTCAAATGTATTTAAATAAGTTGAAAATTTGATTGCCTGTCATGCAAAAAAGAATATATGAGGATAACATCGAGAAAGTCTCGATTATAATCCTTTGATGTTCAAATTTTGTAAGATTGTAAGAAAGAAAATATCAAGAACAATAAATAATTAATCTAATCTATGTTATAATCTTATATATATCTTCAATGGGAGATTTGTTGAGATGGTTCATTGCCTAACCAACTCCCATTTGCACTAATTAATACGTATTAGCCCGTTGACTAATTAACCACCATTATTGCTATAAACATTTGGTGCTCCACCTAAGCCCATAATATATTTAGAAAATTACATCAACACCCTTTAAGATTGTATTTAATTACACAAATATTCTGTCATTTTTATAAAATTACAGGTACACTCCTTGAGGGGCTGTTAGTGCAATGTATTCAGGGGGTATTTATGAAAAATTTATCCACTGAATAAAAGTATACTTAGAACTACAACTACAACATCAAGAGGGAAAATTCTAGTCCGGACCAAGTTTGGCCGAACCAAACAAAGTTATAGAACAAGTGTGATACACTCTATGTGACTGGTTACTTTCCTTGAATTGTACACCGATCACATGACAAGTGTATTGCACTTGCCATGCGATTGGTTTATGTTCAATCGAACCAAATTTGGGCTGTAATTTCCCCTTCAAGAGACGTATTGTCAGTTTACAAATAATAAGAGGTATTTGTGTAATTAGACGTAACATTCTCCAACCCCCAACACACACACATAGGCTATAGGCCATAGTATATATAATAAGCCAAACAACAATAAGGATTTGAACTTCATCTCATCTTCTTTCTTCTCCTTCATCTAGCTAGCTAGTGTGTGAACTGTGTGTGTTTCAGAGCATCAAAAGTAGCTGGGAAGTGCGTGTTGTGTGTGTGAGAGAGAGAGAAATGGACAAGAATCATCATGAGAGAGAAACCATGGAAATGGAGATGAAGAAAACACCATCTCCAGCGAATGATGATGATGATGATGATGATCAGATCAACTACAGAGGGCTCAAGGTCATGCCTTTCATCATTGGTAAGAACAAATAATTTCAAAAAAAAAAAGGAATTATTTCCTTCAAATTCTTTATTTCTATATACATTTTTTCCTTATATTCTTGAATTTTTTTTTTTTTTTTTTTCTGATGATGATTAAAGGGAATGAGACCTTTGAGAAGCTTGGAGCCATCGGCACTTTGTCGAACCTGCAGGTGTATCTGACCACAGTTTTCAACATGAAACGCATTTCCGCAACCACGCTTCTTAACGTCTTCAATGGCACCACCAACATTGCAACCTTGCTTGGAGCTTACCTTTCCGACACTTATTTTGGCCGTTACAACACTCTGGGATTTGCCTCAATCGCCTCTCTATTTGTATGTCTAAATACTCCAAATTCCCAAGCAAATTTATTTATTTTTATATGTTATTAATTATATATACACTATAAATTAATGAATTTCATTAGTTATATATATATATATATCCCCACGAAATTAATAGTTTCATTATCTATACTATTTATTAAGACTGCGCTGAATCCTAGAACATTTAAATTTGGTGGGCTATAAATAAAAATATGTTATTTCGAACTAAATATTCATTTTTACAAGTGTGTGTACCGCATGCATTTTTCAATTTTATATTTGTAGAAAATTATAATAATGTCATCGATTATATATAGGTAATTTAATCTATATTTCTTTTATAAAATAATTTACTTACATCATTTTTTCTATTTTTTCTTCTATTTGTTATTGTAACTATATTGTACGTTGGCCTAGGCCGTCAGTATAATAGTTGATGGATGATCGTTTATTCTTCTACACAAGTTTCAGAATCTATCTCGTAATTTCTTAATTTAACACTTGATCAATTAGGTCAAGAACTTCATACTCAAGATCCTAATTAACTTTTTTTTTTCTCATATGTTGAAGGGCTTGTTGGTGGTGAATCTAACAGCAGTATTCAAGAACTTGCATCCACCCAACTGCGAGCCGGGCGATGGTCGATGCATCGGGCCAGACGCCGGCCAAATGGCCTTCTTACTCCTCGGCTTTGGCCTAATGGTGGTCGGGGCCGGTGGCATTAGGCCATGCAACTTGGCTTTTGGGGCCGACCAGTTCAATCCCAACACGGAGCTCGGGAAGCGTGGGATTGACAGCTTCTTCAACTGGTACTATTTCACCATCACGTTCGCTGAGATCGTGTCGGTGACACTGGTTGTTTACGTGCAGTCGAACGTGAGCTGGTCGATAGGGTTAGCCCTTCCGACAATCTTCATGTTCTTCTCATGTTTCCTGTACTTTGTCGGGAGGAGAATGTACGTGAAAGTGAAGCCGGAGGGGAGTCCTATGACGAGTCTGGTCCAGGTTGTGGTGGTTGCTTTCAAGAAGAGGAAGTTGAAGTTGCCGGAGCAGCCATGGATCACCTTCTTCAATCATACTCCACCTAACTCCATCAACTCTAGGCTGCCTCACACTGACCAGTTCAGGTAATAACCTTTTACAACTACGTGCTATGCCTTTGTTTTAGTTTAGGTTATTTGTTGTGGCTCCGACAAGGGATGGAATCAGAATTCCAAATCAAGGATCATTGAGACGTAAACGTAAAATGAGTAAAAAACATTGTAAAAACTACAGTCAGGCTGAAATTAAGGTTCTTATGACCACAACTTGTTGCTTAGAGAAGACACTAGTGTTGCTAGGAGTTACACAATGAAGTGATCAAAATGGGAAAATAATATTTTTCATCTCGTAATTTAGGTATTTTTTTTTTAGTTTCATTGATTACGAGATTCTCATCTTTTATCCTGTAACTTTTATAAAATAACACTTTTGGTCACATGACACATTTTCGTTAGATTTTTAATAAAAAAAGGTCACGTACTTAGCACGTGGCCGTAATTAGGGCCTTTACATTTTTGTTCTATTAATTACAGAATTCTCACTTTTGGTCTTATAACTTTTAAAAAGTAGCATTTTTTTGTCACACATACTTAATGGCCACATGACCTTTTTCGTTAATTAAATATCTAATGGAAAAGTGACATGAAACCAAAGGCTTACATTTTAAAAGTTAGGGTACCATAAAAATTTCGTAAGCAACGAAACCAAAACTGAAAAGGTCATAAATTACCGAATGAAAAATGCTATTTTTCAAATCAAAACAAATGTAAGATTTCGTAGTTTTCATTGAAGACAACCTTAGACTAGTCGTGTGTTCGTCTATGAACAAGACAACCTTTGAAAGCGAAAGCACGCTTTTTATTTCATTACTTCTATGATAAGACTCTCGATGCTAAGTTGACTTGAAAATGAAGGATGATATAATCGTGTTTATCCCATTTTTTAATCTTTTTTTATTAATTTTCTATTTTTAGAAAAATGTTAAAATATGCCAACTTCGTTTAAAATTAATATCTCACACATCATCTAATATTTCAAGTTGTTAGAAAGAAAAATCATTTAATATCAATATTTTAATACACTGCTCAGTGCAAGTCCACCTCCCCCTTCACGTACGTACAAACTCTGCTCGTAAAAATTTTTCTTGTATAAATGAGTAGCAATATAAATAGAATCCAAAACTTAGATTCTATTTGACGGCCCTGATACTATATTAAACAATCACTTTATTTAAAAATTTAAACTATTAGATAGGATAATCAGATATTAATATTATATTAAAAAATAATTGGTAAAGTCATCAAGCATGGGTATGTTAGTGCGGTTAGATGATTGTAATGTCAAAAATAGGCCAAACAGTCCACTACATGTAATTAAATAATACACTATTTTTGTGAGAGTCTTGCATTATTCGTACACATGCTCACCTACTACAACCACCCTTTTTTTAATCTCTAATTAAATTATTTTATTAGGTTTCCAATTGTTAAAATACGATATAGTTATTCATTATTATTCTTCACTTTGAAATGTAAGTACAAGATAATTATTGTTTTCCAAATTAAATATGGGGTAAATTATATTTTATTATCCGAACTATATTTGTTTTTACATTTTATATTTTAAATTTCTTTTGTGTCAACTTACCATTCAACTTTGCGAAATTTGTTGGTTATCATATATGACCCCTTTTCGATTGATTTTTATACAAAAAAAAAAAAAAAAAATCACATGCAGTGCACATGTGCATCTAAAAAAAAAAAAAATTGCACTTAAGTATCACATGTGAACTGCATGTGATATTTTTTTGATAGAAAAATCAACTGAAAAATGATCATATATGATGACTTGTAAAGTTAAAATGGTAAGTTAACATAAAAAAAAAAAAAAACGTAATTCGAATTACAAAATATAATTATATACATCTTAAATGTATATTCTTTTTCAGTGTGTGGAATACCAGGATGTCATCCTCGATGCTGTCCAATTTTATATACTAGCCAACACGACATGTCATATTTATATGTATATAATTTGATAAATATGATATAAATCTTAGAAATAAAGATCAATATATGATTAAGTGATGAATATGAATGGAAATTGAGGATAAATATGATAACGTAGTGGCGATGAAAAGATGTGAATCATTCAAAATAAATATAACTTATTATTATAGTACAAATATTTAAGAGTATATATAATTGATATTTTAAAATTTAATTTTACAGTGTTACAAATCGCTAATTATCGTAAATGACTTTTTATATATTGTACAGATAAGATGCGAATTAATTACAAATTTCAATTTATGACATCATTGTTATGTGTGTACGTACCCAAGATTCATGGTGGGTGGCACATTTTGATGAGCTGATTAGCATATATTTATATATATATATATATATATATTATGGATAATTACACTCTTCTCTCTGATATTTGGTATAAGTATATGTAAATTTTTTTATAATTTTTGAAATTGTATCTAGTACCCTTATTTTTAGTTACATCCAACAAATAGACCCTTTATTTAATAAAATTGACAAAATTTGCATTTTCCTTAATCCCATATATATTCACATCAGCTAAGAACTTAGGAGAAAAATTAAGGGTAAATTGCAAAAGACTCCTCTAAAATTTGTCATAATTATAAATACCTATAAATACCTTTTCGGAATTAATGAGCATCTAACAAATACTCCCTACAATGGGCCGTCACGAGGAGGTACGTATTTGTTAGACGGTCATTAATTTCAAAAGATACTTATAATTTTACAAACAATAAGCCATATTTATAATTATGACAAATTTAAAGAGATTCCGTTGTAATTTACCCAAAAATTAATCATTGATTTCATGCAATGAAATCATTTTGTCTTGTCTCTCCACAGCTTCCTTGACAAAGCAGCAATCATAACTCGAGAAGACGAGATCAAAGCAGATGGATCGGCAGCCAACCCCTGGAATCTGTGCAGCATGCAGCAAGTCGAAGAAGCAAAGTGCGTAATCCGAGTCATTCCAGTTTCACTCACTGCCATTCTCTACCACATCGGAGCACAGCAGCAGTACGTAGTTTTCCAGGCACTTCAGTCCGACAGGCGTCTCGGGAGCACCGGATTCCAGATTCCGGCCGCCTCCTACGTCATCTTCGCCATGCTCAGCCTCACCCTGTGGGTGCCGGTGTACGACAGGCTCGTTGTCCCGTTCATGCGAAGAATCAAGAAAGGTGCGGGCATCACAGTTTTGCAGAGGATCGGGATAGGCCTGTTCATAACGATTGTAGAGTCGCTCGTTGGGGCGTTTGTGGAAGAACGGAGACGAACATCGGCCCTCAGACGGGGCAGCGCAGTTGCTCCCATGTCGGCAATGTGGCTGGTCCCTCAGCTGGCGCTGGGAGGCCTGGCGGAGGCGTTCAACGCCATTGGCCAAATCGAGTTTTACTATAAGCAGTTCCCGGAGAACATGAGGAGCATTGCCGGGGCGTTTTTCTTCTGTGGCAGTGCTGTTTCGAATTATGCTTACAGTTTCTTGATCTCGGTGGTGCATCGGATGACGGAGGGTAGCTCGACGGGAAACTGGCTGCCGGAGGATATGAACAAGGGGAGGTTGGATTACTTCTACTACCTGGTTGCAGCACTGTGTGCCTTTAATTTTGGTTATTTCCTTCTGTGTGCTAGTTGGTATAGGTACAAGGGAACTGGAGAGAGCAGCATTGGATTCGAAATGGAAGCCCAGAAACTCGACGAACATCCTGCCTGACTAGGCCTGTCAATGAGTAGGATTTTACAGTATTTTCAAACAATCAGCAAACATTAAGGAAGTTGTCTTCCAACAGAAGCAAGATTTAGTGGGAGTTCATTAGATGTCTGAAGGCAAGAATTTGTTGTTTGATGTGGTTTTACTTTGACAATCAAGAAACTGGAAGGAAGAGGTAATTAGTTTTAGATTTATGAAGAGAGATGTGTGTTCGTATTGACCTTTAGTAATGTTGTACTCAATCTTTTGTTGTTAGCTGAAGAACATGTAACGAAAAATGTACGGAAATACATGTGAGACTATAAAAAGCTCCGCTAATTATTGGACGAAAAATGCATGTGAGGACTAAAATTGAGAAAATCACTTTATGAGATGCCATAACGAATTGAACTAAATTGAAAAAGCCTAACACATGGACCAAAAATGCAATTCTCCCGAATTATTTCGCTTGATAAGTCTGAAAACTCGGCTCAAGCTCGGTTCAGTGAAAGAATTGAAGTATATGCATGAGTGACTAAATGTTCATTTACATTAAAGCTCGTTCGAGTTCGATTTGGTTACAATCAAACCAAGCTCAACCATATTCTTTGAAACTCGATAAAAGTTAAAAACAAGCTTAAACAACGTGTTCGACTCAACTTAATTCATCTACTCTCATCAGGAAGGGGAAAGAAGTAGGGAAAAATGTTAGAATTGAGAGAAATTAAAGGATGGAATGAAGGAACATCTCCTACTTTGTTATTCCATGTACACAAAATGGCAGCAATCAGTGTTATATCACTGCCTCAAACAGGTTCAGAAAACACAACAACAGAGCATTCGCAACATTAAACAGGTTTTTCATGTTCTATATCAACATCGACTTCTAACGCAATAACCGATATATCCGAAATGTAGACTGGAAGTTACAAGGCAAAACCTTTGTAAGGCGAAGAAAGGCACGATAAGTATAAAGTACGCTTCAACAGATACAAGTGCATAGTCGGTCCTGAGCTTGTCGTGTCTAGTCCCAAACGTAACTAAACGACGATCATACCTCAACTCCCAGCTCTAGTTAAATACGCACGCATCAGTTGTAGGTTATCGTCTCATACAGTGTATGCTTGCTGAATTGTATCTATATCAAGACCCTTCAACCTCACCACTGATTCAACGTGTCCCTTTAGCGTATGCAGCTCCCTTAACCTGCGTGCAACAGCATGGCCGTTTCATCAGAAACGTCAAATTGTTGAGAATTGTAAATTATACTGACACCGGATGCTGTCGTGTTTTACATAACTGATTCTCTCATGACCATCTTGTTTTCAATAGAGAACTGGTAACATAAAACATAACGCCGTATGTTGCAATGCAATTTTTTTCAAAATGCAGAAACTCTTTCTTAGCCTAAAGTTCAAGGACTGTCAGTGTATGTCCCAAAATGAACAATATAGTATATTGCGGCAAGTATGAAAGCTTCTTGATTCATATGCGACCATGATTTCAGGTTACTCGAACCCCGTTCATGTAGATAGAAGTTCAAAGTAAAAGGAAAGAAAAACTATATTTACCGAGCAATTTCAGCTCTCCGCTTTGCTTCCTCAGCCAACTGGTTGAGTTCAGAGAAATTGTTAGTCTCATTAAACAATTTGGTATCAGGTACTTGCAGCCCGTGAAGGGTCCTCTGTGCGTGCGCCCATTTGAGCTCGCGCTGCTCTTTTCCGAAATCCTTTTTCCTGGTGAAAGCAATCTGCACAAAACGAACTCCATTAGAAAAAATGAAATCAAGAATAAAGAGCTGAAGAGAAAACTCGTAGAATGATCGCATGGTATAACTTACCCTTTGCTCAAGAACAAGATCCCAAGCCCTTCCACTAAGAGCGTAGCGGATCAAGAATTTAATTATATCGAGCGGGATGTAGAAAATGATATTGTAAAGCCAAATCACCCCGGCCCAGCCCCAACCGATTCCTTCAATTGCTGCAAAGCTCCAGTTTGCATATACCGCAATCAAAGTAGCAACCTGTTTCCGACAAAGTATCAAAGATCAAAATTTACTTAAAATGGAAAATCCAGTTACAGGTGCGGGCAAGATTTGGGCTAACCAGTTGAGCAATCAAAAATGCTGCTACTAGCAACAAACCAGGACGCTCGACATACGACCAGCTTCGGGATCTTGTGACGAATATTAGAGCCTGACTGATTGTGCTCACTTGAAGATATATTGCTGAAGCAAGCTTTCTAAAGTCATCGTGGGCAGTCTTCTCAAGGGTCGACACCCCAAATACTCGCTGGGGATTTAAGAAGCAAAATGTTGCATAAATTAGTAACAATCACAAATTTATGTTTCCTTTCTATGTGCATGTGTTTGTTGGAAGGGTCCAGTTATGAAGGCTTTTGTATGAATTAACGAGAAATCCGAAAACACTATACCCATATGAATCAAGTTGATATCTATTATTAGCTAGATTATCATCAGGGCAAAAAAATTTGCAACGTTGTACAGGTCTGAGTTTAAGTAAAAACAAAGACTTTGCTGTATTTGGCTTCACAAAATGTTTGCAGCTTGGCATCATTGTATAGTCCAGTAGCAAAGGAATGGATGAAACTCAAATCTAGAGAACGGATTATGTCCAAGAATAGCTTCAGAAACACCTGAACAGGCAATATTAGCTTACCGGGAAGAAATCTGTTTTATATGCTGCCCAGAAGAATATGACCGTCATCATTGCCAAGTAGCCACCAAGAATGACTCCGGTTGCAAAAATCTCAGCAAGTTTCCAGCTATCCGGCAGGGGAGATGGCTTCACCCGATCTTTTGATATGGTCATGATGGTACCTTTATTGTAAGAGTGGCAAGAAAAATGTCAAGAGAAGCAACAAGTGTAGCAACACAAATTCATTGCATGATTAGTTGAATGCACCAAGGAAATTCAGATGGTCATTTGGATGTGCAAACGGGACCAGAAATCCCCACATTGCAAGACATATTGATGCAGAGCTTTTCGTAATCTTCAGAGAAAGCCAACACTTTCATGCTTATGGTTTAGTTAATACAACACTTTTAAGTATGCCTCAGAACGAGAAATGCATACAACATTCCTTGTTCGAAATAGAACTCTTTTCTGCGGTGGGATTGGGAAGAGAGAGAGAGAGAGAGAGAGAGAGAGAGAGCTAACCGTCATTGAGAATCGCAATGATAAGCACCATAAAAGGTGGAAAGTCAAACTTCCATATCAGGGCTAACATCATGAAGCCGAGCTGATACACAGATAAAACAAAAACAAAAAGTTTAGTGGACAACATCAAGCTACAGAAAGATTTACAAACTAAATGTAAGAAGGAATTAAAACCAACAGAAGAAGAAAAAGTAACTTACCACAATACGAATTGTAATGGAAACAGCATAAATCTGCAAAAGTTGGGGACATTGATGAGTTCTTGCATCTTATATGCAGGACAATGAGTAGTGCCCATGAATAGTGCTGTTCGTTTACTACTGAAGTGATAACTTTGGCCTCAAATGAATATATTAGGACATAGAAAATTGACAGTACCGTGTAATTTTTCATCCTTTGGAAGATTGCCCGACTGGTTAAAACAGCGCTAATTATGACGCTGAGGCCAGGTTCTGTAAGGACAATATCAGAAGCACTGCGAGCTGCGTCAGTAGCATCAGCAACAGCAATTCCAATATCAGCCTTCTTCAGAGCAGGCGCATCGTTTACTCCATCACCAGTCATTCCACATATATGTTTCCTCGCTTGCAGACGCTTTACTATTTCATATTTGTGCTCTGACCAATAACCAAGACGGCGTATTTAGAGAAAGCATTTTTGAGTCAGAACAAGTAAGATTCTGCAAACAAAGAGTCTGACAATAAGGTTCAAATTCAGGAAGAAATGAAAAGGTACCAGGGAAGACGCCGGCAAAACCATCAGCTTTCTCTATCAGCTCATCTACTGGTAGAGCAGCAATTGATTCATCCTTGTTCTGTCCCAGCAATGCTGACGAAGGATACATGTTAGTTCCCATTCCTAATCTTCGTCCTGTTTCCTTTCCTATTGCGAGTTGATCCCCTGTTGAAACCGCCAATTTCAGCAATAAAATTAACATAATAATCAATGAAACTTATTGTAACATGTTGTCATTGCTTAAAAGTTGCATGTGAGTTCGGTTTTACCAGTTATCATCTTGACATTCACTCCAAGATTTAATGCCCTTCTTATAGTTTCTGCACTGTCATGCCTCGGTGGGTCAAAGAGGGGCATGAGACCAATAAACTGCCATGGTCCTCCAGCACTCTCTTTCGTTGCCTCTGGAACTTCCTGCAAGAGAAAGCAAGGGTCTGACCCGTCCATATACCTATTTCAAGATAAGAAGATCAGTATCCACAGTATAATGCTCATTAATATACCTGGTATGCCACTGCAAGTGATCTTAAACCTCGTTCAGCAAACTTGTCAATCACGGCATGAACCCTTCGCTCTATCTCTGACTTATTGTGTGCGAGGTTTAGAATCTACATGCACATTGCAGCCGATATTTAGCTGTAATGTCGAAGAAACAATAAAACCATATAAACAATGATGGACTTTACCTGCTCCGGTGCACCTTTGCTGACCCTGTGCCATTTTCCTTCACCATCTATATAAGTCAACGCGGTTCTCTTGTCAGTGGGGTTAAAAGGAAGGAAGTGTACTTCTCGAATGCCAGCACGTGCCTGTTCATGGTTTATGGAAGTCAGATTTGCAATATCGAGACAAGTATTCTGGGTAATTAGATATTGAAAAAGATCAGTAAATTTTACCTCCTTTGGATCAGCCAACATCCCGACTATTGCCGCGTCTATGGCATCTTGATTTTCTGTTCGAGAGGCTCGAGCAGCCATCAGAACAACAGTATCCGCATCAACACCTTTGGTGAAAACCTATGCACAAGAATTGACGTAGAAGACAAAAGTTACGATCTGCTTAGTATGGTAATGCAACCATAATCATCAGAAAAGTGCGTCTCTGACCTCAATAAGATTCTTGTCAACTGTAAGCTTGTTCAGTGTCAAAGTCCCTGTCTTATCACTGCAAAGCACATCCATGCCGGCCATCTCCTCTATAGCCGTCATTCTCTTTGTTATGGCTCCCTATACATAGACAAAGATCCCATCACATACTGCAATCGCCTAAGAGACAATTAATCAACATAACCACAAGAAAAAAACAAACCTGTTGAGCCAAGCGATGAGAACCAATGGCCATTGTAACCGAAAGGACAGTTGGCATGGCAATTGGAATTCCTCCAATGAGCAGCACAAGAAGATTGTCAATCCCAGGACGATATTCCCTATGTTGAATAGGGTACATCACGATGATCTCGATAATCATCCCCACCGCAATTGAGCAAATGCAAAAGTTTCCGATTGCGGTCAAAACCTGACCAGTACAATAATAAAATAAAATTAACAAGTTGATATTTCTGAAAGGTACATAGCGTGCCGAGTACATATATCAATTACTTATAAAACTTGCCTTTTGGAAGTGCCCCACTTGATTAGTTGAATCAACAAGATGTGCGGCCTTGCCAAAGAAGGTATGAACCCCAGTGGCAATAACAATGGCCTCAATCTCTCCCTGTTTGCAGGTGGAACCAGAGTACACACCATCCCCTGGTCCCTTCGTCACAGGAAGGGACTCGCCCGTCAAAGCAGACTGCAAATCAAAACATGATTCTGCTAAAAACTAAATTCAAACTTAACCTTAAGGCCAACCATGATAGGGGTACGCACCTGATCAATTTTCAGTGGATCACCCTCGAGCAAACGAGCATCAGCGGGAATTATATCTCCTAGTTTTACACTGATTACGTCACCAGGGACTAATATGGATGCCTCTTCCTCGCTCCACCTTCCATCTCTCAGAACCTTTCATACAACTACCATTGATCAGATAACAACAACACAAAAAATATATATATATATATATATGTGTGTGTATGTGTGTGTATCAGGAACTCCAACAGAGGATAATTACAAACTTTTGCTTTTGGAGCAAGACGGGCCATTAGAGCAGCTGCTGCATTGCCAGCATTGTTCTCCTCGATAAAGCTAATCGTTGAGTTTATCACAAGCAAAGTGATGATACCCACAAAGTCCTGCCAATCCGGAGGCTTTCCCTGCAAACCAACTCAAATTTAGGATCAATTTTCTTCTCCAGAAAAAGCATGCTTACAATAATCGAATCGAGTAGTGAAACTATGTCCTTACTCCTCCATTAGCAAGAGCAATTGCCATGATAGCAGCAGCTTCCATAACCCATGAAAGAGGGTTCCACATAAACCCCAAAAACTTGAGGAATTTGCTCTCCTGAGACAAGCCAAAAGTGACAAATTTCATATCATGACACAAGCTTCATCATTGACCCTCAAATACAGAATAGAGAGAATCATCAAAACAGTCAAGATTTACCCTTGAAAAGCATCAAATTGTTCAAATAACAACTCATTTGGAGCTAAAGCATCTCAAACACAAACAGCCCAGAAAGAGTAAAAGAAAGAGGGAAAAGAACTGTTGAAACCCAAAAAAGATATAGTATCTGCATCAGGACAACATTACTTTAAAAGCATTAAATACGCAAAGTAGACAGAAAAATTTAAGAATCATTCATATGACATCAGAATTATAACTCAGAAAGGGCTAAAACAAAAATTTTGATTAAACAATCAAAAAACCTTCTTCTCCTCAAGCTTGTTGTGTCCAAAAATGGCTAATCTCTCCTGAGCAGCCTCACTTGTAAGACCCTCTCTGGTGCATCTAAGATTCTCAAACACTTCCTCAATGGGAATGTTCTCCTGCAGCCACAAACACAACACAAAAAAGCAGAAGAAACATCAGCAAAGAACTTAAAGGCCAAGAAAACAAACACATCCCACAATCAAGAAAGAAAAATCTTTAATTCTAATCATCAGATCCATTACCAAATCCACAGTTTCCTTCAACACAGCATCAAGAACTTCAGGCTTCTCCCCCATCTTGAAAATCTCTGCCAACTTCTTCTCCCCAAAGAACAAGTTTTTCAGATCAAAGCTTGTTCAAGAACCACCATGAATTTGAGCAGTTGTGAGGAAATCAAAGGCAGCCCAGGTCAAGAAAAAAGATTGGCTTTTTGAGCAATTGGATTTGAAGACAAACAAATGAGTCTTACCCACCAACACCAAATCTACAAAGAGTAAAACGGCTTAAAAGGAGTGGTAACAGTTACAGTAGAGCACAACTTTTAGCATTTCCCATCATTTATATAAAGAACTGATTTTTTTATTTTTTTTTCTTTTCTTTGGCAAGAAAATGATGTAGAAAAGAAAGAGGCTGCAAACTTTCACACACACAGACACACACACTCTTCTTTTTTTTAGCTTTTAGGTACTTGAACCATCACGCATCAACATTTGTACCTTTCAATACATAAAAAGTATTTGTTTGCAGTAAATAAAGATAAATTTGAATGTGATATTATTCTTTTATTTACTTTTCTGGTAAAAGGGATAGTTTTGGACTTCAAAGATTGAATCTTTTTTGAACCCTTTTATGTTGGTAGATGGATAAAAGCAGCAGCAAAGCCAAGAACCATAAAAACTGCACATGGGCTCTCAGCCCTACTCCTTAAATTTCCTTTACCAGATATACATGCTGCCCATCTTCTTCTTTTTTACTATTATTTATTTATATTTTATTTATATAACATAATAATATTTCTTTATTTCCAATTTTCAACATAGAACCATCTGAATTTGAGTTTCCCAACAGCTGAAGAAAAGCAGTCTTCTTGCTGATGTGTGTTTTCTTAATCTTGCACTCCGCATTCCCAAATCTTTGACTCAAACTGCAAATCACCCGCCCTTATTATATTTATATATATCATCATCATCATTACTAAATAATGTTTTCATTTCATTATTTTAGGATTTCTTCAACCCTTAGACTTCACTCTATTGTTTATTAATTTTTAGGATAAATTATATTGATATTTTCATATGTTAGTTCAAATTAAATAAATATTTCTAATTTTCTAAAATTACAGCTACACGCTCTGCATGATGTTAGCGTAATGTTTTTAAGGAGTGTTTGTGTAAATTTTGTCTTTGATAGTTGGTGTAGTTGTATTAACAACTTTAATTTTAAGAATATAACTGTAATTTTATAAAAGATAAGATACTTATATAATCTCACGAGGTGTTACAGTAATTTACCGTGATTTTTATTTTATTTTATTTTGTTTTTGTTTTTTATTTTTGGGGGAGTCCAGGTGCCACAAGCTAAGCTACTAGGATTTAGCTTATTTAATTTAAATAAATATAAGCTCTTATGGACCTCAAAAGATATCAAATCTTAAAAATGAATTAAAATAATAATAGAGTGGGGACTACATAATAAAATTAGGAATTTATGAAAATGCCCCCAAATTTTTTAATAACACCAAAATGGGCCAAAGATCCGCATATCTCTTCATCGGGTCGCACTGACCCGACATGCGCCCAACTTCTGCACAGGTAATTAATGGTACATGTGAAAATTATATAACTTGATGATGTTTCTAAATACTACTCATTCATCTCTTAAATACAATTGTTGTTACTCTAAGCATTCTTATGACCTTCATATTTTATATTTTTATGACCTAACTAACTTAAACATCAGAGTCCTATAAACTAAGTCTTCTCAATATTGTTATTATGTGTTCCTTTCTTATAGTTACCACACAAATTTACAGTATACAAGGGCATTTTGGTCAGTTCACCATAAAATTTGGATGAAAACCTAACGAAAATTAACACATTGGGTTAATTGTTGGACGACTGCTAAAATCAAGAGTACTGATAAATTTTCAAACAATGAAAAAATATTTATTATTAAGTCAAATCACACTGGAGCTCATTGTAATTTTTTCTTTATTTTATAATTTATTTTAGGAACCTTATGATGCTAATAAGTTGACCAAAGGCTAAAATAGAGTTTTGTTTTTCTTTGTTTGTAGAGCATCTAACTTTTTATTTTCAAGCTGTAATTAGAAAATAATGTTTAAAACTTTACTATCACCAAAAAAAGAAATTAGTTATAACATCTAATCTTGACCTCTAATGCCCATACTACTAAATTCACAAGAATGCACATATATAAGTTTCCAAAATGCCTAAATAAGTCAAGAGTCTACGTGTTTTTAGGGATTTGGTCTGACTTATATTCCTCACAATTTTTTTTCTAAAAGTCATTTTTTTGAGTAAATTAATAGAACCCATTATTACATCATTGTGATGTAATTGATTGAAGTAGAAGACTAATATAAATAACTCGACAAGCATGTTTCAAGTACAGAACTTTTTACTGTCTTTCATAATAATTTTCTTCTATCAAACTCATTTTTAGGGCTGAACCCAATAACCTCCATCAGAATTTTGAAACGCAAATTAGTTCGAATATGAGTATTGGAGCGTGAAATTTGTCCCAACATTACACAAAAACCCATCAATCCCGAATCCAACTCCAGGTTGAGTCGATGGGGGGTTTTAGGGGGCAACCCTCCAACTCAAAGGTGCAAGTTCGAGGTCTAGCCCCTAAAAAAAATGAAGGGCAAAATCATAATTTTATAATATTTTACAGACACTCTAATGTAAGTAGTCATGATGTCCTTTTATCGTAATCCATACATATTAGTTTCTTAGATACCAATATTAAAAAACTATAAACATACGAGAATCATCCCAATTATGAAATTTTTGTGTCTCACATTTACCTTCTTTTTATATTTTTGCACACGTTCACATCCCAAAAAAAAATCACTAAAAGCAATTTTCAGAACGTGATCGTTACGGCCAAACTCCTTACCAGAATCAATATACAAATAAAATTTTATTGTCATTTTCTAGAAAAATAAAATAACCCATTTACAAGACTAACTTTCTTGATAGTTATGTGGGGGTAATTTTAGACGTGTACTTCATATTTTTCTCCAAATAAATTAAAGTGGAGTCCTGATTCTTAGAAAGTGTCCAAATGCAATTCCATATAGGACATGCCAACGTGCTCACCATACAATAAAAAGTCTCTTTATTGATCATCATATCATATCATTATCAAAAGACACAATTCTATTCAAATTTATATGGAAATGCAAGCATTTACTTTGAAAAAAATAATAAAGATTTCGAGCCAAACAAACATAATAAATATTATAATAGTATTAGTAAATTAGAGAATTTTGCTTTCATCACTTTTCAGGATAGTTTGGCCCGACAACTGTATAACTTATGATAAAATTAATTGATTTTGAAATAATTAATTTTTTTAAGAAAAATTATTACGATATTTGAATTCACAATTTCATAATTGATTATACGAATACATATTGAAGGAAATATAGAATTATGTTATGTAAAAAATAATGAGTAATTAAATAAAAAATAATTGTGGTGGAATTAAGAACCTACAAATTGTAACCTAATTCTCATATTGTGGTTTTGGTGATTATCGGAAAAATTGGCAAACAATATAAGAAATCGCATTTTCACTCAAACAACAGATCTAACATGCTCAATTACAAGGCCAAACGGATACTCCGTATCTAATTTTTTCCAAAAAAAAAAAAAAGAAAGAACTAGTCAAATGCATCACATAGAATTTCAAGAATTAATTAATTATAACAAAAAAAATCTTAAATTACAGCAAAGAAAAATATATTTTTCAAAATAAATTAATACCATTTATAAACTCAAACCCCAAAGCCATTTAATAATCATAGATTCTTTTACTAATGATATGATTAAAGTGGGCAATGATCTAAAAATGGAGACTCAGTTCGGAAGCTGCTTTTGCTTTGTATCCGAAAGTTAAGTTGATTGCAACTTTTTTTAAGCTGCTCTCTTTTCAAATTTCAACTATTATTCGGTCTTTTCAGATTCCATTCCGTACGTTACCTAATCTACAACTTTTTTTAAGCCAGCTTTGAAAAAGTCTATTGGGCATAAGTAAAGGTTGGTAAAAGTTAAAGGTAA
Organism: Sesamum alatum; assembly: GCA_034509735.1. Classification (NCBI taxonomy): domain Eukaryota; kingdom Viridiplantae; phylum Streptophyta; class Magnoliopsida; order Lamiales; family Pedaliaceae; genus Sesamum; species Sesamum alatum. The sequence continues at coordinate 4,538,098 of JACGWO010000001.1, forward strand.
CTGAGCTGTGCACAAGTTTTTTCGGGTTAAATGCAATTTAAATGTGCCATATAGGAAATGAACCCAAAGAAAAATAAAAAAATTATCCGTTTATATATTTTTTTAAATGAGATAAAAACACCCATGACGCATTTGGTGGGTTACACGTGGCGTTCTTTTATTTTTTTTGTATTTCTAATTAAAATAATGTTTATGCCCTTAATATTGGATCTTGATTTTAATTTAAGGTCCAAATGTAACTATAAATCAAATGCATCAATTTATTTATTTTGAATCAATTAGTTGGATTTAACAAATACACAATTAAAAATTATATATATTATATATACAATTAAATTTTAATATATATCTTATTTTTCACAGAGGATTTTTTGCACATTTCTCATATCAAATGGATAAATTGCCTTTTTGCCTAAGGTTTCTATCTTATAAAATAAATCTTAATTAATATTTAATAGTCATGGCTGCAACAATCAAAATTTATGGGAAAAAAATAAAAAAAAAAAGTATATTGTTATTTTTGGTGAAAACGCGCGCGACGTAAAATCTATAAATCCTTTGTTCCTTATTTTACTACTCAAATTAAGCTCAACTGTATCAGTGTCTCTTTCCTCACGCAACATTGTTTAAATTATATTTTAGGTTAATTACATCGAATCCCCTTTAACAATGTAAAATTACATTGTACCCTAGTTTTTTGTACTCGAATCTATGACGTCTTTGATTGTGAGACATTAACCTATCAATTTCACGGATAATATATACAACTAAATAAATTGTAGTTGTATGGATGCACTTTTATTACAACTTCAATATGTTCTATTCAAGAGGGTTAACTTTCTGCAAAATTTCTTCTAGGATTATTTGTAGTTCAAGTTGTTCAAACTGCCGCAGTTTGTTGCATCTATGCATTGTTCCAAGAAGATTAGCCATGAAGTGCTAGATCATATGGCAAGAAACACAAGAATCTTGTGAATTTAAGCTGGAAGTGGAGATATTTATGACACTTCCTCAAAGACCTTCAAGAGTAATAGAGACATTCGTCTATATGATATTATAATTGAGGTCTCTAGAAAGACCTTCTACAGAAGGCATTTGGGGTCTAGCCGTAGAGATCTTTGTCATGTGATATTGTCTAAGTATCAACGTATCCGTAATACTTTTGTACTTAGTGAAATGGACATTCGTCCTATACTGACAGTGTTTCAGGCTTTGTCTGACTGGACCATATATATCACCACTGTTTATACAGATATGTACGGCCCACTGCACACCGATCATATTTTAGATTGAAATCTTGAACTCCAAATCTATAAATATGGGCACTCCACCATCAGGTATAACTTTTGTCACCCCAACTATTGTTTTCTCTTATTGAAACCTTGAACTCTCCACCGAATTAAGCATCGGAGTGTCTTCACCAGAACCCCTTCCGACTTGGCCCTAATGAGGTCTTGTTTTGCATGTCTTGCATACATCATTGAGAGTTTATCCAGGCATTTGGAGTGGTAAAATCCCTCGAACACGCACTAGATATCTTAAACACATTTTATCATTTTTTTAATACAACAAAGATGTTACTATTAGACATGTTTTGCCACAATATTCGTCCTACTTTCCTATATATAAATTATGGTGAGCAGGTGCAAAAATAAAGAATGGCGAGAGAATTATCACTAATGATGCATATACACATGTAACATAAGGTTAAAATTGTGCAGGTAGTATAACTTACTACGACTCCTTTCAATTGTTACAACTTACAAATTTTAGATTCCAATGTGTCACATCAGCACAATTAACGACCGTGACTAACAATCACTAATAACGGGGGATGTTTGATACATAATACATAATTTAGGGGTGCAAATTGAATTTACCCTAAAAGAATTGCATATAAACCTCTAGAATGTGAGTGCCAATATGAAATTCATAAAGGCATTGCATCATGAATTCACCAAAAGTAAGGCCTTCAATTTGTGTTGCTTTGATTGTTCTTATAACAGATTCGGAGAGACACTGCACCACGAATATGTTAAAATTAAAGTTCTATTACAGATTCATAGAGACACTATCATGTAAATCTATCAAGTACAAAACTTCTCTACAGCCTTGATCCCTATAACTGACCAATAAGAGACTACGTCATAAAACTGCTAAAAGTCATGAACCTATACAATTTGGTACAAATAACAAACTTAATTAAGTCACGCGTCGTGAATTTATTGAAAATTAAGACCCGAACTCATTAAGAGATAAATATAAATCAGAACGTACGTTTTTAACTCCTAGACCATAATGTTTGGTGGTTGTTTGGAGACTATGTTGCCTTTTTCTTGCTTTTCTTACCAAACAACCAAACCTTACTTAGGATAGAACTAAAGACAAAAGTAGTGCATTATTGTCCAATCTAGCATGTGCATTAACATATACATCCTCCCCTCCAAATTTAATATTGTAATATAATATTATAAACCTTGTCTTTAAATATGAGATTTGAATAATATTTTTCAAACAAACTAATATAAAATATTAATTCTGAGTCAGAAAAATAGATGAAATATTAGTTCAGGACACATATTCAATACTTTCTATTATTCTGTGGTTTTTGTATTTTTCTTATTTTCTTACATACTTTTTCTTTCCTTTTTCAGATTCTCAACATTAGTAAAAGATATCATATGGATTATACAAATAAGTATAATAGTTATGCAAACATTTTACAGGTATCGCAACGTGCTAAGCATAATAATTTATGTTCGTTGAATTTTTAAACTTTGATTGTCGACGAAGTTTATTTTGTCTTTCTCTTTTATTTTATCGCTATCTTACAAATAAAAGTTCGACGCCAACTCATTTGAATCAAAATTTATGCAAAATTTATTTTAATTCATGCGACAATAGTGTCCGTTGCACCTTCTAAATAAACAACAAACAGAATATTATTTTATTTATTTTTGGTAGTAAGTTTGTGTTGCGGAGCAACTAATAATTATTTAACAAAATAAGTTACACATAATTAAAATTTACTGCATAATTTACTTATAATATTCCACAAGTAGTTTTGTTTCTGCAGTAATTTTTGTCAAAATACGCAACGAATAGTAGAAATTACACGTAATATATTTCATTGATTAATTAATTAATTAGAAAATCTTGTTTTTACAAATTTATTAGCATTTTGCACAAAATGAAAGTAAGCCAATTATGCATAGATATTTTGTAATAATTAATTAATTAAGCTTGCAATTTAAATTTATGTACCAGTTTCCATTTATTTGAGGTGGGTTGTTGTTTTCATAATTCATTCTTCAAACCTAAGTTTAAACTCAATTCTTTTTCTTTTTCTTTTTTTTTCTTTTTATACTTCACTTCACTTTCGTTATAATTCTTATAATAACTTCGAAATCAATCTAAGGATGTCTTTTTTCTTTTCTATTTTCTAAAATATATATTTTAGAAATTTTGAATTATTTTTGTGTGTTGGACTCACCTACTGATATGAAAGCTGCTTTAATAGGTATTTTGTAGATATCCTTATAAATAATTTATGATTTCTTATGTTTGTTGTGACCTATGGTGGTGATGGGATGAACGGGTGTTTGCAATAATTTTTATACCTCTATAACAATCGATGCAAGCATTATATAAAAGATAAAGAAAATAAAAAATGAAAAAAAACCTACACCCCCTAAGGTTAGATTTAATTACTCAAACGCGTTTCTATTTTGTAAAATTACAAGTATCCAGCTGAGAAGGTGTCGATGTAATTTATCTCATGGAGTGTTTATGCAAGTATTTGTCCATGACAAGGTGTCGGTCTAGATTATAATTGCAATCTTAGATGGTGCACTCGTAGTTTTACAACAACCAGAGTCTATTTGTATAATTAGATTTAATTTTAGGAGGTGTTAATATAATTTATATCTATATTTATACTAATATAAAAAGAAAATTTCATTTTTATTCACAAAGAGTGGTGACTTACACCGTGATATCAATTTTTTATTAAGCCAATAATACCCCTAAGTTGGTTTCTTTTCTTTCATTCATTCTTTATTTATTTATTTATTATTATTTTTTTTTTAGATGTGATTTGTTGGGTTGTATATATATTTTTTTATTTATAAAATCTGAAATATTATTTATTATAAGTACGTAGGGATGGCATGTCACGTCAACTAGTTATTACACAAGGAAAGAGGGTTTTTAGACTCAAAGTGGTAGTTTTGATACCACTACACTAAATTATTGTAATACCAAAACTACCTTTCATCTGAAAAATTAATTTCTTGCAATTACGTGTACTAAAAAAATAAATTCATCCCATTTTGTTTAAGTTCATTGTTAATTGAAATATGAACAACATTTTTATATTTGTGTTGCATGTGTATATAATCGCCGTTATCAATATAACATATATTGTACAAAGTTTAATTTTTAATTTAATTAGAGTAAAATATTTTATTGATAATTAATCAAGTTATCGGATAATTTTTGTATCTAAAATTGTACAGTAATGACAAATTTTAATATACAGGAATAAATTATGAGTTTCAATAATATAAAAATATTATTAAAAATTATGAGGTGTTATAGATATAAAGTAATAGTTTTAGCACCATTTTACCAATTTTTTGTGATCCTAAAATACCATTCAACTGATAAGATAACTAAATTGTTTGATTACTCAAATTTTATATTAACTTAACCATCCTATTAATACATTTTATTTTTAATTATAATATATCTTAACTCGTAAAATTTATTTATTATATACACGTAAAAGCAACGTGTTCCGATATCTAATTAAAAAAAAAAGTTTTGAGGGGACAACGCATGTGTTACAAATACCTACCCCAATTAATTAATAGGCACAATGAAACACACACACACACATACTTCCAAAAATAAATTGTCCCTTTTCAATTAAGAAAGTACATCCGTACTAGACCGTAACACCTCATACTTTCCTGATAATGTTCTATCCTTCTATTGCAAAAACATAAAAAATAAATAATAAATAATAAAAATTGGCATTTTGCTTCCAATTTTCATATGAGAACCCAACTCACCCACCATCATTTCAATTATTGTTTCTTTTTTTTTTTAATTTATTATTACTACTCCCTCTTCTCATTAACAAAAACTATTTTATTATTATTATTTTTGTATAAAAATAAATTTACATCACAGTTTTCTATTATTGTAGTGTGTAAATAAACATATTATATATAACAAGAGAGAACTATAAACAAAAATAATGTATAGCATTAAGTTAGTTTGATTTATGGGATGAAATGCAATTTTAGTCCTATAAACATAAGGATCAACACTTTTAGTATTCGTCAATTTTAAATTTATAATTGAGGACTATAATTAAAAACTATTAACATATTTAATCCAAAAGTCGACTCGTATGCTAAGTTCAACAGAGGCACATGATCCCCTTAATTTGGGAATTTAATTTTTCGATCAATTTTGCAAATGTGATACTTTTGTCCTAGTGATACTTGGAATAAATGTGCCACCCCTTATATTTATAGGACCAGAATTTTTTTTTTTTCTTTTATTCCTAAGGCCGCATCATCAGAAGGGGCCGACAAAATTAAAAAGAAATAATGAGGTCAGGTGCAAGACCTGTTATAATTTCTGGCCAATTTAGCTTTTTTTGACGAGATTAGACTTAATATACTATTTTTTAATTACAATAATCAATTGCAAATTTCAAATTGGATAGAATGAAAAGTACCAACCCTTATAGCTAGTGGACTAAAATTATATTTTTTTCTTGATTTATGCGCGTATTTTCTTAATATAAAACACATTTTTTTCCTAAAATAAACGTTTCTAGTATAATATGAATAGTTTAACTCAATCATTTTAAATGGAGAATATGTTTATGTTTTACATATTACAATAAATTTCTTATTTCAATAAATATCTCAACTAAAATTCAAGATCCAAATAAATAATAATAATATCTTACAATAGTTCATTTTCACATTCCTAGTTGCTTCATATATATACATTAATTAATTATGTGGACCATTGTATGCTATGGTTGGAATGCAAGTGGAGTTTGTAGTGTCACATATATATCACTAATTTCATTTTCCTTCTTTTCTATCCATAATTTATTATCAAATTGCAGCAATATCTACTTCTCTTGCTACTTGCAACCATATATACATTTATTTCACTAATATATACATGGATATAAGTCCTATTTTCTTCATTCTTTTCTTTAATTTGAAATTATTTATTGCGAAATTGTTATTACATCTTGGATTGAATTTTACGTGTATATACCATGTGTATCAAATAATTTTTTTTATCTTAAGATATACAAGTATTCTAGATTTTTTACATGTGTGTGTGGATTTTCTACACGTGTGACCGCAACAAAAAAAAAAATAATATTCCTTATATTAAAAATGACCATGACAAATCAATACCACCAACAGGGGTTAGAGAATCCAATGTGAAAGCTTAAGTACGATTAACCAACATTTGGCATGATTTTGATTACGATCGAAATATTCGTCGTGGTTTGTAACTATGACTAATGTTTTCGCCCCATCTGCTGAAACAACGGTTAATGGTCGTTGTGAAGTCACAGGTAATTATTTATTTATTATATTTTTTTCATTTTTGACCATTTTAAGTAATTATGATAAAAGATTATATTTTTTCTAGTAGGTGTATGTATAAAGTATAATATGAGATGCAACACTAATTTAAAATTTAAAAAAAAATCTGCACTGATATTTTTATTTATGTTCTGAAATATTGACTTGTATGGGGACCAATAGACTCCAGAAAATCAGAACCATTAATATATGAAGTGGATGTGAGAAATGTATGTGATTAATGATTCTGATATTTTTGATCAAGAAAAAGGCGTTGGTGGCCTAAAGAAGCCGCTGATACAAACTCTGGCGTACTGTGCCCATACATATCCTTGTTTGGTTTTATTTTCATTTTCAGTATTTTCAAGTGAATTTTTATTTTAAATATTCTTCTTTCTAAACTATTTCAAATTGTGATCACGTTAACTTTTTCTATGTGGAATTTGATCCTAAATTCCAAAAAAAATATTCTAATTTTGTCCATACAAAAAACTATCACAAATATTCTATCCAAATATATTTTCACTCCACCACGTTTTGTTTAAATACACGTATGGTGTAAAAACATGTAAACCCTCTTTATTTTGAAAAATTACATCTAATACCTCTTACGTTTGTTTCCATCTAACAAATGAATCCCTAATTAGTCAAAATTCACCGAAATCTGTTGATATTAACAAGAAAATCAAATGAAAATCTATATTTACTCCCAGCTGGTTATTGATTTATTGCAAGTCAAACAAATGTTTTTTTCTAACCAAACTACACTTATACATCTTCACACGTAACATTTGAGGAGATAAATCTTCACTTTTATAAGGATAATTTGATTAAAAAAAGATTTATTACATAATATATTCAAATCTAAAAACTCTAATTATTTGCATAATAGTGTCAGCAGGTTTGAACACCACCTACATTACACCAAATCATCCATCGTTGTTTGGCTGTTAGTATCAAAATGTCCAAACCAGGAAAGATGTATGTGTAATAAAATACCTACTACTCCTGTCCAGTCCCCAACTGACCACCAAAAACTTGAAAATTATCACTATATTATACAAGTTACACATTTGATTTAGTTCACCTATAATCTTAGCTACTCACAGGAGTTAGTTTGACCTCAATTTGGCAAAATTTCAAGCAGATTTTGGGATTGATTACCTTCAGACAACAGGGGACCTTAACTAGCCAACCAAAATCTAAAGATCTATATGGAAAAGAGAGAAGATAGTATGAAGAAATAAAGCAGTCTTACCAGACTTCACTTTCACCTGCATTGTTTGTGTCTGAATTCTTTCTTTATAATGTGGGAAGAAATCGATCGTGCACCTGAATAGGGGGTGTACTTGAGTAATTTGTCGTCGACATGCCCCTGTTGGACCCTTCAACCCCATGTTGACAGCATGGTTTGGGGGTTGTTGAGCAATCTGTTGCTTCGCTATAGGTCAACATGACAACTCGACCCGAAAGAAAAGTGAGATTCTCCATTAACACTAAGACAGCAGACTCTATGCTGGGAAAAACTCTCCGGGTAGCACGAGTCTTTAACAATCACATGTCACAGTTCAACTAAAACTTCATGCAGAGCACGCCACTATAAAGACATAACTGAAGTTTTCATGTCCGTCGACACAGCAATCAGGAAAAGCTTTCACATCCTTAACATATTTGATTCTGGTGCATATATAAGATATAAAGCGAAAACCCGTCAAAAGAATGCACGAGTAATAATGTGGATCAAGAATTTATCAACTGGATGATTCCCAGACAAAGAAACTTAAATATGTTCAGCAACAAATCTATCACTCATCCACAGCTGCTGAACACAGCTAATCTACAAGTATTTGAATGCTGATCACTAAAACAAAAATCTCTAGAACCCAACGAGTAAGCCACATAAATGTCTAATGTATTTTATCCCACAAAACCCGTACTCCCTAAATTTTGAGGATCTGCTTCCTCCATCAAGATGCATTGCCCATCCAATCCATAGGAACAGAGCTATAGGAAATGAAAATTTGAGATCCTCTTAAAGAACATTCTTTCTAATATTCACACACTTCAATAGCATGCTTGTTTCGTATTTACACTCGAATGCTGCATTATCTACCTGTACTAATATTGATGAGACCTTATCATGAATTTCCTCCTAAAACCCTCCTCAATTCATATTTTTGTGCTTCAGTAAGCCTTTTTGGGTACCTGACATCAATTTGGATCCTCAAGTTTCCTTTTCTGCGAGGATCCTTTGAAATAGGCATTCCTTCATTAGGGACACTAACCTCTTGTCCAGGTTTGGTAATCTCTGTTAAAGGGACCGTTATGTTCCTACCATCTAATGTGGTCAGCTCCAAAGTCTTTCCCGTGAGGGATTCAAGAAGTGTTATCTCCTGCTTCACTACCAAATCATTACCATCCCTGGTATAAACTGGATGAGGTCTTTCATCCAACACAAAAATGAGATCTGCCGGAATCACACCAGGTTCTTCATTGCCCTTCTCTGGGAAAGTTATTTTTGTGCCCTTCTTCCAACCAGGTTTTATGTCAATAGTTAAAATCTCGTCCAACACCCGAGACCTGCTGCAGGACGGAAGAGTACACATCAGGACAAAGTAAAACTAGATTGAAATCCAAGTTTTTGAAAACAAAATAAGAATCCAAACGAACATATTAAAATACAAACAAGTATATGAAATTGAAGAAAAACAATAAGCACAAGTGTAATTAGATATCGAGGAATGAACTTGATCAAAAATACATTTATCTCAAAAAAGTAGAGTTAAAACAGCATTTCTTCCAGCATTTATAACAGAAGCAAGGGACTTTGAGACACAGAAAGAACCGTATATAGTCTAAGTCCCCCCTTCTACTTGGATACCTTCCATACAAATAGCTACTCAGTTACTTCTGCAAACACACAGGTCTACAAGTATCAAAAACCAGTCCGGCAGTCACTAAATGTTTTTACAACATAAACTACTGTTCCCTGCCACCGATACTGGAGGCGGCGGCTATGGTTAGTATAGGAGCTGTTTCCTGAGAGAGAATTTACCATGGTAAAACATAACAATATCCGAGAGGGAAACACTCACTAATGTTTAGAAAACATGCATGATCAGATTGATAAAATGAAATATGCAAGAAACGTAATTCATTAAAAGGTTGGATGCTATTTGAAGTATTTCAGTCTTGACTAGAGACATTGCCACTATTCAACAGGACCTGAAGCTCCATCACTTAATCAAAAAATCAAAATGCAAATCTCTGACTTATATTTTTGGCAACTTGTCCTATTTGAAGTCCCCGTCCAGCTTTTAACCAGAAGACCCAAATAGACCAAATAACTTCCAGCAAGTATTTATTGAAAGTGAAAAGACAAAAGATTCCATTGCAATTTTTCAAATTTTTGCACTCAATTTTTGTGCATTTACACCAGACAAATTCATTGTCTGTAAAGGTTGAATAGGTTGGCCAAAGTAATCCTATAATTAAATTCTTGACACAAAACCATCCTTGACAAGGTGTAAATATTACAATTGCATCTATAGGTTCTGATCTTGTGTCTTCTAGCATGCATATAAATGTTTACTAGTAAGTATATTACGTGGACACTAGCAAAAAGTATCCAATATGAGATCGTCATTGCCAATTGGAGTTTTCCTAATTGATAATGAGTATAGAATTGTCTCAACTCAACCAAGGCATAATCAAACCTGCAGAAGTTAAGCATCCCTCTCATAAACACTGCGGTCAAATACTCACATGTGTTGCTGTAAAGTATCACATACCGCTTTTAGGTATCTTTTATAGGGGCATTATCTCTAACACAAGCACTCTCCTCTTGTGGGTTTTTTGAAGTGGGTGTTTTGCGATCAAAAGATTCAAAACCATATGAATAAACTACAGAAACCACATTCCATGGAGGCATTTTTCTAGTCCACGTGAAGGTCATGACCTCGAAAAGAACCCAACTCTTTCCAAATACCATATTATCTTGCACGTGTATGATGCAATTAACTCATTAGTTCAGAACCATAAAAAGTTTTTTGGCCAACTCTTTCCAAACACCATATTGTCTTGCACGTGTATGATGCTTGTCTTTGCATTTGTGCATGTGTAATATGAATTCAACTACTACATTCTCAAAAGACTTCAGCATAATGTTAAAAATCAGTATTGAACCAAACACTAGATTTCATGTAAAATGAGTCTCAAGCAAGCAACCAATCAACTGGCAGTAAAAATCCTGTTTAATCAAATTCAGCCAGTTCCACAGAAAGATACACAACTTACGTATATTAGCAAAAGAAAATTCACAGTTTTGAAATGTCAGTTCTTTGTTTCAAGGAAAATGTATTTTATATACTATAATAAATAAAAAATACTGTACCAAATATCACACATCTCTTATTTTTAAATTGCGAAAAACAAACCATTGAATTTGATACTGAAGAAACTTTCATTATGTTATATCATAAAAGCTACTTGTTCCTCAAGCTTATGGCAGGCACAGTGTAGTTAAAGGCGCGCGCTATGGCAAGAGGCGCGCAAGGCGCAAGCCTCTCGCCATAACCGATGCTAAGGCGTGCGGCTTTGCCCAGGCGCTGCCATGGCGCGCGCCTGGGCGCCATTCGGGCACCTTTGTGAGCCCAGGCCTTTTTAGGTCTGGGCCCACAAAAATAAAAAAATAAAAAATAGAAAATTAGGGAGTCCAACAGACTCCTAAGAATTCTAAAAGCCCCCCCAACTGCTGCTGCTGCTGCTGCATTCATGAGAAAACACATCTGTTGGTCTTCTCTTTTCTTTCAGACGCCGCTCTCTTCTCTGTAAACATATAATTTTTTCTTTCTCTTATGATTTTATCATAAATCCCATCTTTCACCCATGGTACAACCCCTTGATTAGCAAAATCTCTGCCTGCTTGGTTTGTACTCTTAGGTTTTGTTTCTGAAATTTTAATATTAGCGAAATTTACTTTTTGAAATTTTGTTTCTGTTTTCTAATATCCCGAAATTTGCTTCTTTACATATTTTTTTCTTGAATTTTGACAATGGAAATTTATTTTTGATAAACTATTTAGGATTTATTTGAGATTTTGGACATCTTTTTTCTCTTAAGGCTTTAACATTAGTTGTTTTTAGTTATACAAAGGTTTTTTTTAGGTTGAGTATGTTATTTAATCTTCATGTTTAACTTCTTTTACATTGTTTCATTGGAACATACTAATTATATAAATATATAGTCTATTTTTGTATACTAGCGCCGTGCTTTTGAAAAGAGCGAGCTGCACCGTGCGCCATGGCTCCAGGAGCCCTTGGCGCCATTGTGCGCCGTGTGCCACTGACTATTATGGGCAGGCACCAGTTTCCAAAAGTGTCACAAGTTTCAAGAACTTCACAGCACCAAATATGTCAGCTGTGGAATACACTCCCTCACTTCAAAAGGTCCAGTAATCATTTGAATTAAAGGAACCTCACTGAGCTGGTATACAAGTGCAAGTCATAGCCTAAAAGAGAGGATCCTAGAAGATTATGCAAATCCATGGAAGCAGACAAATCACACGTGGACAAACTATTATTGAATGATCGATCATGACAGAGCAGGCCTGTAAATGAATTAAGGCAACTAAACAACTAGACATGTGGATGGACAATCAAGCCCTCGGGGCCTTGTGCATGTATACACAAGAACTGGAGATTTAAGCTATTTACCATTACAGGAACCCTAAGCTTAGATAAGTTCTATTTCTTGTGAAAGCTCTAGTTTTCACTAGCCGCACTACAAGATTTAATCAACATTTACATCATGTAATAATAAACAGTTAATAAATCTCACCAGCCCTACATAAGTAGATATCCAAAAACAATTGCAACTTTACGTGAGAATCAGAAAGAATAAGAATAGTCAAACTAGGCATTAGGTAAATCACGAATCAAATTACTCTTCACCTTACACCTTAGCTTAAATTTACTTTATCTATAAGAAGGAAAAATCTTTGGTGCAAGTTTTATAACTGCTCCTGACAACTAAGTGCTTGATGCAAATCGACTGCCACTCATGGGCAACAAAAAGGCAAAACCTTTTCAGAGCGCCGGCTGGATATTCAATGGTGGTTGATGAGAGGCCATCCGTTGAGTGTATGATGTCATGTGTTCTTGCAATAGGTACAGAAGTTGTACTTAAATCATGCAAAAGTTCCTAGGGAAGATATCATGACAGCCCAAATAGCAAAGAAAAGTAAAGGAAGCAAGGAATCGGTAAAAAGCTGTAACTTTGAGATGAGAATACATTGTTCTCATAGTTCTCAGCACCAGCAGCCATATTGATTAACAAAATAAATCTTAATGCAACAGGGAAAAGAAAACTTAAGACCAGGTTATTCGACAACCATGCATAGATCAAGAAAAAAGTAAAGCCAAAATACTCAAAGAAACAGTTAATTCACAATGGCACTACAAGTGTACATGGTGAAATCAATAATGGCAATGCAACCGGATGAATATATAAACCACCAAAACCTTCCTTCTTAATCCATGCCAAACATTCAAAGACACAAACAACCAGATAATTTACTGAATAACATTTACAAGAATCAGAAACCAAGGAACACAAGATAGAAACAGTATAAAAAGCGAATAAGCATCCCAAATATGGCAAAACAAAGAAAGAACTATAACCAGACAAGCACATACCCATGAGAATCAAGAACAGTCCTAGAGATCTTCATCTTCCGGGTGGAACCAGTGAACAACTCCTCCAAGCTACACATCAGCACATTCTCCACCGGCGCGGCCTTCCTCGATGCCCCACCACCCGCATACTCCCTACCTCCACCGCCATTCATCGTCGTGCTCCTGAAAAACCCATCTCTCCTAGCCCCCCCGCCATTACTGCTCCCACTAGCATTACCACCAGCATTCCCATTGCTATTCTCCCCGAAAATCTCCGCGTAAATATCATCCGCATTCCTCGGATTAAACCGGAAATTAGGGTTCGGATGCTGCTGGTGGTTGTTGTAAAAACCCTGGTGATGGGTCCGAGAGCTACGTGGAGGAGGTGGGAACTGACCCGATTTGAGGCCCTCCTCGCCATAAAGATCGTAGATCTGGCGCTTCTGCGGGTCGCTCAAAACATCGTAGGCCTCCGAAATCTGCTTGAATTTGGCCTCCGATTCTTGCTTGTTCACGTTCTTGTCGGGATGCCAAATCATTGCCAAGCGGCGGTAGGCTTTCTTCAAGTCTTCATCGCTCGCATTGCGGTTCACTTTCAGGATGTTGTAGTAATCCACCCCCATATCTGGGCTCTACCTTCTCTTCTTTTCCCCCCCTTTGTTCTTCCCTTTGTTCTTCTCCTTCTACAGTGTGATTCTTGATGTGTCTGCAAGCAACGGGCGGAAGACGAAACAAAGGAAGAATCTTGTATGTATGCTGTTGAATTTTGAGGGAACTTCGTTTCAACTCTTGCGATGATAATGAGGAAAAAGGAAGGTGACGAACTGAGAGAATGGGGGGAGTGGGGGTTGGGTCATGTGGGAGGATTTAGTGGGGGCCATAACCTTGGGGAGATATGGTATTTCACCAGGGACATTCTTGTCATTTCATAGGAAGCATAATTTTATTTTATTATTATTTTTATTTATCTATATTAATATGAAAAACGACGGTTTGTGATACTATTGTACTAACTTTTTTGTTGGATCGATAATACATTTAAGTTGATTTTCATTCATTTGGTTCTTGCTTTTTTCTTTTTGAATACTGTTGTGTTTGGATTAGTTAATAAGACTGTGCTATATGTAACATTCGGGTGTTAAATCATAAGCTTCTAATAAGTATAAAAAAACATGTTTTCACTTTAATTATTATTTTAAAAATTGAAAATTAGAAATGAAAACACAAACAAACCGGCCTTTTAAGGTTTTCGGTAGCACTTTGGCACCTTTTAATTGTACAGTTATTAACAGTATGGCTACTCCGCTCTTTTCCGACAAAAGTACCAACCTGAATATGGAAGGTCCTTTTGTCAATTTAATAGCCTTCCCTTCAACTATGTGCCGACAAAATCACACACTACTTTGTGTATTTTCATAAAATTGGTATGATTCTCTGGATAATATTCGATTATCATCCCAAGAAATTATAGTCTTTTTTGGCCTTTAATTTCTTTATCACATTTCCTCTCTTAATTCCCTTTATATTCAACTATTTATTAAGCAAATGGTTATCGGCATTTGGCCCGGATTAGCAAAAGTATTAAATAAAAATGGGAAAGAATGAGGGAAGAGAAAAATAAAAGCATTGTTAGAAAAAGACAAGAAGGCAAAAAGAATAAAGATTTAGAGCATAATCAGGTTTGGAGGAAAATTTGTTAAAAAAGCAACAAAGGGACCCTTAATATTCAAGCTGCCACAATTGTCCGGACACAAGATTCGCCGGAAACAGGCAAAGGGTGCAAAATGATATTTTTACAATTTAAAGTTGCATTGTGCAAAAACTCGACGAGAAATGTCAGTCATCCATTATACATTTCAAGTAATTAATTTATGATATTAATTACTTGGCAAGTACAATAATATTCGAAATACAATTAATTTCGTATGATCAGAACTGATTCGGGTAGGAATTTTCTGCAACGCAATCTTTGAACAAATACATCTTTCCAGAGATTGAACACAATTTCAAGTATGGTGTCTGTGCTGGGTTAAGAAGGCACATATTCAGAAACTGGAGATGGAAGAGAAAAATATACAAGCCACACAAAACATGAAACACCACCTATAACCTATTGCATATGCCTGCACATCCTATGAACAAAAACCATCATAAACCGTTACCTGAAATCCCGTTCTTCGTCGGCCCAAGGCCGGTACCTCAACCGCTAAACCAAGAATGTTGCATAACCCGATGATCTTTGTCAAAGCTCCTTCACTTCAGAAGCTTCGCATTTCAAGAAAATACCAGGTCTTGGTGTTCAGAAAGGGACGGACGTATCAGCCGATTATCGAAGGAGGAAAAATAAGTTGATATAGATAGTATTCCAGTAACGAAGATGTTAGACGATCACAGTTTGACCGGTGAAGCCATCCTGGAGCTGCAGAGAGCCGTCTTTCATTAGATTAAGGCTCAAGCTTTTGAACCTCTCTCTTGAGTACTGCCGGGATGCCTTTCTCCAGTCGGTTCCCGTTTTCATCATTGCAACAAACTCGTCATAGCTAATTTGGCCATCCTGGATGAAGGCAGTTTCAGTGAGAAGTGACTGAGAAGAGCTGACTATCATAAGAACATAAATATTTGAAGACATTTCTTTTATTCAAAGTCATGTTCTTTCGTGAGGTTCGGAAAGAAAAATCTCCTCAAACACTAAATTCGGCTTTCTCCCATTTTGGAACTAGACATGTCACAATAAAACTTAAACAACACACACTCTTATCTTTTACCAAACAAAATAATGCACGTCACATCAGTCGTAATCGTTATACTTTTATCTCTCGTCTAATCACATTCTCAAAAATTATTCCCATTTAAGGTTTGTGTTTTGGATTAATGGAATTTCAGCCAAGAACTTCAAATCCATTGAACTTTATTTAAGATAAAGTCATATTAGAATGGAGTTCAAATACTTTAACTTCTAGTTTTAGTTATTTTGAGTTGTGACAGCCCGAATCTAGTTCAATATGGAATCATTTGAAGTTATTCCCTCACAATCCTTACACCCAAATATAGCCTAAAACTACATTATCTCGCATTTTTCTCAGAGTATATAATGAAATAGCAAGCAATCTCAGCCTACAAATAACATTTTTTTCTTGAAAAATATGTAGCAATTTTTGTTTCCAAGAGTGTTATGCAGAAAAACAGAACATGTTTGCTCACGGGAAAAACTTGAGTCAATCATCACCAGGAATATCAATTTTTATGCAATTATAATTTCGAGAATCCATTTATCCCAAAAAGACTTGTTTAGAAACTCATCATTAAACAAGATCAGGTTAGCACAATCAGAAACAGAAAAGAAGAGATGGGAATTTCGTTCATACCTTATCTGTATCAACCTCTCGCATAATGTCGTTAAGCACGTCAGGATCAGTTTCACCTGATTCATCCACTAAAGCTTCTCGTAGTTCATCGAGTTCGATGTACCCACTTCCATCTTTGTCAAAGAACATAAATGCTCTGCGGAAATGCTCATCATTCTCCATCCTCTGTAAGTGGATTGTAACTGCAACGAACTCCCCATAGTCCAACACTCCATTTCCGTCCACGTCCGCCTATTAAATATTCTTCTATTAGGAATAGCAAATAAATTCTAGGTTTCATGGCTATATATGATCTCAAAATAAGCAAATGAGAGTCCCTGATTCTAAATGCATTCACAAACAATTATTGCATAAAAGATAACCGTGAATTATCAATGTAGTAAGAGCATGAAGCAGAAACTTATGCTGAAGCTTTTGAGAAGGGAGATCTTATATTTACCACATCCATCAGCAACTTTATCTCAGGCTCGGCAAGTTGGGAACCCACTTTTCGCAGACCAGCTTTTAGTTCCTCATATGTTACCTTCCCATCATTGTCGGTATCCATCAAGGCAAACATATCTCTGATTACTTCTACTTCTTCAACAGATAAATGTTCCGCTATCACCTATTCAGTTTTTCCAGGAAAAATGAACATTAAGATACAATATAAATAATCAGGAAATGTTGCATATATTCACAGGGGGGCTTTCACGGTAATACACAGAGCAGTAATAGGCCTATCACCTCAAATATCACTAAGAACTATAAGTTAGCAGTCTTATACATCTAAGCAATGCTCCAATGCCAGTTAAACCTTTTTCTCTGAGCAACAGAAAACATTTCTGCCTTCACTTATATCCATTTGAGGAAAATTTGTGTTTTACAACAACAACACAAAATTATGAATACAGCTAGTTACTAACACTAGATGCTTACCCGCAGTGCTCTCTTCTTGAACCTATTCATGACAGAGAACTGCTTGAGTCTTGCCCTCACAATATCTCCCAGTGGAACATTTGAAGCCTTCTTTGCATTTTGTATCCACGGGTGGTCTAGAAGCAAGAAAGGAGAGAAACATGTTACAGATTGTTCGCAAAAACCAAGTGTTGCTTAAGGATCACATCTCATCCCAATTCATGATAGGACAACAATGCTTTGCTCTACCAAGTGTTGCTTTAAGGATCACGTCTCAACGTAGTTCATGACAGAGCTTTACTAGGCAAAATACAGAGGACTCACCGAAAAGAAAGCATTGTCCTGTAAACTGACTCTACTCCTCACATAAACAACTGTACATGATATAGTTTTTCCATAGATTATAATCAATCAGTAATTTCAGATCATCCATATGCCTAATTGGCCAATTCTTGTATGCTCCTATTATACAGTGTGGAAGAAAAACATAAGACGGTAGGCAGTACAATTCTCAGTTCCACCAGACAGCAGGCCAATTTGTTCAAGTGTCCTGTTTTGATGTTTGAACAAAGGATGTTACATAATTGTGGGACAGAAGATTTGAAGTGATGGCCTGAACGATTTAAACTGCTAGCTGATAATATGGGAAAAAATAAAGGAATATTTTTTTATGTTAAAACCATGAGATAAATAAAAAATATTTTTAGAAGGAAATGTAACAAAAGAAACTAGAGTTTTCTTATTATTGTTTAAATAAAATTAAACTCTGACGATACATCAGTAGAATAAAAGAAAAAAGTAAGGAAAAATAATTTAGCACTATACAGTTATAAAATCAATAGATTTAGTAAAAGTGAGACTAAAATGATCATTTATTGAACAGACTTTCCTTAATAATTTTCTCTAATTGCTTTTTTCCTTGGTTTAGGAAAAAGAATATAAAATGGCTATTTTTCACCAATGTAGGCAATTAAAACCTACAATTACAACACATATACATACATTTTATAAGAAAAAATATATTTTTATTAAGTAAAAGACTCATGCCTAACTGTTCTAGCATATGCCCCACAGTACAAACACCACCTAAATCATCCTAAAGCACTTTTTTGGAGCCTCATCATGGGCTCCATAACATCATTTTCTACTCCAAGAAACCAACATTGGATTCTCCAACAATATCCCAGAAAACCAAATTACTCCAATCAACAAAATTTGGCACCTAAAACTCAAATATCAGCATACAGAATGAACATTGTGGTGAATTATAAATGATCACACAGACTTGAAACAACTTTTTCCATCTACTTTACTGCAAATTGAAAAGCAGGCATCCCGGCCCAACAATGTTTGCTTTCTACATACTAAATCTTAAAAGAGTCCACAACTTTACCATCCTTTCCTTTCTCAGCATGTTCCCATCATCATTTGTAATAAAAGTAGTCACATGCAGCATAGATGATACAGGTGCTACCACCAACTTACCAAGAACTTGCTGGGCTGTCAAACGCTTTTTGGGGTCCGGCTCCAACATCTGCCTAACGAGGCTTTTTGCACTTTCAGAAACTTGAGGCCATGGTTCCCTCTTAAAATCAATCACTCCTCTCAAAATTGCTAGTGCAACACCTTGCTCAGTTTCTGGAGCAGACAATGCAATGCAATGGAAATAAATCAAGTTGAGAAATGCAATCTGTATGAGATCAAAAGAGAAAGAACAAATACCAGCCCAGAAGGGAGGAACACCACACAACAAGATATAAAGAATCACCCCAGCACTCCAAATATCAACTTCAGGCCCATAATTTCTCTTCAGAACTTCTGGCGCCATGTAGTATGGACTTCCCACAATCTCAGAAAACCTTTCACCTGATTAAAAATCATATTTCTTGATTATCAACTGACAGATCATACAAAGAACAGGAAGAAGAACAAGAACAAGAAAAACAGGTTTATACTAGGAGAATTTTCGCGGATACCCACAAAATGAATTCAACAACTGAAGAGGGAACAAACACATCTACTTTTACAGAACTGTAATTTCAACAACCTTTTCATGGGAACCAAAACAAGCAAAAACTTAAAAATTGAGGAAAATGGAATTCAAAAAGAAGAAGAAAATTGCTTTGCGAACTTACCAAAAGATCGGTCAAGATACAAAATGCCAAACCACGAGAAGTAAAAACAAAACTCCAACAAGGGAAAAAAGGCAGAAGAAGAAAGAAGGAGAGAAGTTTAAGCCTAAAACCCAATTCATAAAATCCCAACCACACTTACCAGGCTTGAAAAATACTGACAAGCCAAAATCAATAGCCTTGAGTGCAGAATTCTCCTTCTTATTCGCAAACAAGAAATTTTCGGGCTTCAAATCTCGATGCATAACCCCATGCTGATGACACATCCTAACCACTTCCGCAATCGTCTTCGCCACCCCAGCCGCCGCCCTCTCGCTGTAATGCCCACGCGCCACTATTCTGTCAAACAATTCCCCGCCCTCGCAGAGTTCCATCACCAAATGGACCGCCTCGTTATCCTCATAGGTGGCCCGTAGCTTCACGATATTCGGATGCTCCGGCAGGCTCGACATAATCGCCACCTCGCGGCGGACGTCCTCGATATCCACCGCCGTCCGGAGCTTCTTCTTCGAGATTGACTTGCACGCAAGACCTTCACGCGTCTCCCGGTCGGTGCAGAGGTAGGTGACGCCAAACTCCCCACGGCCGAGCTCACGCCCGAGTATATACTTGTCCGAGATTCTGGTCCGCGGGAAGAAGTCTTTGAGAACCCGGATCGGCGCCGGGGACTGGGCATACGGGTTCGTGTAGTGTTCCCGGGGTTTCTTTCCAGGCTTCGGCTGCGGAGTTGTAGGCTCGCTTTCTGAAGGTCTTATACAAGCGTTGCAATTTCCCATGACTGATTGTTAGTGAGAGTGTTCTTAGGAGAAGCCGGACCGTGATGGGGTTGTGGCTGCGCCGCCGTCAGCAGTGGTGGTGGGTGGCGGAGGAGGAAGAGAGCATGGTGAGGGAAGGAAGAGGAGGGAGAAAACGCGGGGGGCCAAGCTCTCAAGTTGGACGAAATTTTGGTATTTGAAAAAAAAGTCGTAATTTTTAATGATTATTGTTTTTATATAAAGCAATAAATAAATAATTATTTGGAGAATTACGTTTACATCCCTAATATATGGTCTATTTCTACAAATGGTCCTTATCTTTTATATAATTATAAAAATCAACCTTAATAGCCAACAGGCTGGTTAATTTATATAATGACTAGCTATCGTGGCACGCCGTTTCTAGGTGCATATACTAAATAATGTTTTACACTTTCAAATATATTAGAAATAAAAGTAAAATATATACACTAACACATCACATTAAAAAAAGAAAAAAAAAGGAAAGAAAGAAAAAACTAATTTATCAATTAATATAAATTTAAAAAATTGAATAAAGTAGTTATCATATTAGTTGAGAGTTACTTTTGGCATTACAAAAAATGGTGTGGAGGTGTCAATAACCGCCATTTGTGAGTAAAATATGGATTTCTTTTATAATAGTATAGATGTTGGTGTTTTAGGGATTGTATGCATAATTTATCAAAAAAATATGGATAATTTGTGTAAATAATATTAATTTTTGTGGGTGTATATATATTTTTCAAAAGAAAGAGTGGCTTATATAAATAGACCATGAATATCATCCCAAATTATTTTCTACCATTTGTCAATTCCAATTGCCATCTTTTGCTACCCCGAATATAATTATATATGGAATTTGATTTGTATTTATTATTTTATTTAATATATAAGTATACGAGGATTATATTATATATTTTATTTAAAAAAATATTTTGTACACTCATATAGTATGTATATATTAAATAGAATAAAATATATATAATATAATTTGAAAAAAGAAATATTTTACTTGAGATAATAATAATAATTTTAGTGCGTTATGCTTTTTTTTAAAAAAAGAAAAGAAAAGAAAGAAACTCAATTATTCAAAAATGTATAAAATTAGAAAATTTTCATAGTTATGCTAAGGAGTAAGGATTATTGCAAATTTTTCGAGGGAGTCAACCTGCAATACGATCAAATATTAGATATGTTGAAAATTATTACAACAATAATTTATAAATAATCGGATCAATTTCAAATTCAATAAAATGTGTATATGGATCTTATATCGTCTATCCCTATTCCGAATCATGGACGAGCTATTTATACGTTAAGTTCTTCAATTATGATAAGGATACAAAACTACTATTTTTATCGACCATCAATCCCCACCATGTGGTTATCGCTCGTTTATAGAGAGGATAATTATGTAATTTCACTCTATTTTCTATTGCACGATTAGTTCTCGAACTCATTTTTATTATTATTCACAAATTTATTGTCGCGTTATGTACTTTTATTTGTTTAAAAGTAATTTATTTTGGATTTCAAAGTTAAGTTTAAAATTATATTTTAATTAATGCCTATTATAAGATATTTGTTAAACAACAAACATCACAAAACATAGCTCAAAGTGAGCAAACAGAAGTTAAACTCGAGCATCCATCAATTTTTTTTAATTAGCAATACCATGCATCATTATATTTAAATATTAATTGACAACAATTAATAATAACAATTTGTAATTTAAAATAACTAATTAATTAACAAACAACTACTACAAAATATATATATATATTGTATAATAATAATATTAAAACCCAAAATTTTAAACTTTCGAGACCTTAACTTAATTACCAAGTCAAAATTTTCTCAAGTCTAATATCTGAATAAATATGTATCATGCGTTAACAAATATATATTCATCACTTCGTATTTTTAATTCAAACGTCGTATAAAAAAACTTCCTTCGACATATTCAATAAATTAAATTTTAGTATGAAAAAATACATATATATAATTTTGATTATGAAAATAAATAAACTCATAATTATAAATTATGATGATGAATTTCTTGTGGTGGAAGATAAATAATGGGGTGAGAAGTCAACTAAGTTATATTCACTTTACACAAAGGAATAATAAAAACAAATAAGAATACATATATATAATAATGTTTGTTTGCTTGTTGGAATTGATTACCAAAGTTTTACTAAGTCATCTCAATTAATAATCACACCTACCAAAGACTACCATCATTGGTTCAAACACCATTATCATCACTTATTACTATTTATTTATCCTACATATTATATACAATCATTCTTTTCCATTAAATAGAAGAAGAAAATATATCTATATAAGGTATATTTAAATTTATTTAAATTTGGGGATTGAGTAAATGCAACTGTTCTTTGAGCGAGCTTCTGCTTTTAGATTGACGTTTAAATGAAGCATTTTGAGTGATTAAGTTTATAATGTATTTAAAACGTTCGTCCAGTCTTACAATTGAGCAATTCAAATATGTGGTTTGAGTGCAAATGTAGGTTTTTGTGATGCTCGACCCCTTTTTGTAAGAATCATTCATGGAGTTGAATAATATCTGAATTACACTTTGATAAAAGTTATAAGTTGTAGTTTTTAATTTCATTTGTATATTTTTTTTTATCTAATTACTCGTTATGCCCGTTGAATAGTTTTATTCATTCCTTCATTAATCTTAAGAATAATACTAGTTTCGAAATGTAACATAATTTCTATTTGTATATAATTAATTATGCAATTGTGAACTCAAACGCCTCACCTTTTATAAATTCAGTTATTTCAAAATCAATTTTTTCGTAATTAATTGTGTAACAACGGTTTCAAGAATAATCACGAGTTTATAAGCCTCTAAAAGTATCTCATAAATGTTGTAATGTGTTTGGTAAAAAATGTCAAAGAAAAAGTAGCGTATAAAATTAATAAATAATAATGTGAAGAACTTATAAGTTTCATTTATTCTAATTTATTTTAAAATTTTAATAAAGTCCTTTAATTTTAATTATACCAACTGCGAAAAACTGTCATTACTAATATTCTATAAACTACGTCATCTTATTCAATCCAAAAAGTTCAAAAACTTATTTTTAAAATAAGACATTACATTTTATGAACTCGAAAATATTTTTTTAAAACTTATGAACTTATAAATTATTTTTAAAGAAATTAGACAAAACCCTCTAAATCTGAACAACCAAAATGAAAAAGTGAAAAGGTTTGGTCAAAATCTACATTATTATCTTAAAAAATGGTAATTGGAAGTTATTGGTTTTAATTTATTATTTTAAATGAAATGATCCCTTTGGAAGTAAAGTTGCTATTTTAAGAAACAAAATTCTATTTTGGGACTTTTTGGGGGAGGGGGGCAGAGAAAGAGGATAAATTAGGATCAAGAAATTATAATTATAACAAATTTCAATAATTTGATTTAAATTGCACAATATGATTATTCATTTTACCTAATTAATTATCATAATTACAAAAAAAAAATTCTTATCATATTAGATTCAGCCAAATCATATAGAATAAATATATGATAGTATAATACACGTGTTATGTAATTAATTATTTTTCTAAAATTATAGACCAATCACATAACAAGTAATGACAGTTATATTATATTTTGGGACGTTAAAAGAAAATAAGGATGATAAATTAGAATAAAAAAATATCACTATAACAAATTTCATTATTAGTTCAATTTAAATTGCACTACATGATTTTTCATTGTACCGGATTAATTATCATAATCACAAAAAAAGTTTATTCAAACCAGTCAACTACATAGCAAGTGTATTATGTGACTGATCACTTTCTTTTTAAATTGCACATCAATCACATATCATATATATTATACTTGTCATGTAATTGACTTTTTTATAGATCGATAATTACATGATTACATCAATATTATAAAAAATTAGAAAATTGAACAATATATTAGTTTGATCTAGGGTGTAAATGATTCAAGTCGAGCCGGACATATTATTGTTCAAGCTTGTCTGACTATTGTTCTAATCGAGCTCAAGCAAACTTTAATTGAACCAAACACAAGTCGAGTTCGAGTAATTTGATATTTTTAGGTATGTTTTATTATTTTTCCTCTAATGGAATCACGCTCGAGCGAGCTAAAAAGTTTACCAAACAAATTTTTTTTTGTTTAAGTTTGGTTTGTTAAGTTTAACAAATCAAGTTCAAACGAATTTTTATCGATAGATTTCAATCAAGTATCGAATAATTTGATTATATTTTCAGCCCTAAACTTCGATCAACACATTAATATGATGAAAAAACTCTAAAATAAGTAACAATAAATTCAAATAACATGAGACAAACACTCACACGTTCCGTAGATCTCGAACCCATGACCTCAAATTTTGCGAGCATTAATTTTTGGTAGTTAGAAAAAAAAAAAGAAGTGATAGTGGTTGAGTGGGGTTGTTAACCAATTACACTTTTTCTGGTGATGGTTTGGTCTATATGCACCTACCCAATGGAAAATTCACATTGTGATTCCTTTTCTTTTTTTTTTTTTTTTTTTTTTTTTGTCTTTTTTGGGTTTGGGGGCTTGAGATTGAAATTAACATACATTTAATTAAATCCAAGCTCTATTTTTGTACTAAAATGGCAAATAAAAACGCAATAAAAAATTAAAATTGAAAAATCAAGAATTATGGGACGAGAAAAATAAATAATGAAACGAGTTCGATGTTAATTGATAACATCCTATTAAAATGAAGTAAAATGTATATACGAGTTTTAAAAGTATTATGTACTCCATGTATAAAAATAAGTTTCAGTTAATTTATAAGTGTCGAAAGTCTGCATAAATGTAGTCAGATTATAATAATGATGATAAAAATTGAAATTATTGATGATTTACATTTAGAACATTAATTTTATTTGATTATGGTAATAAGTCGATCTAAAAATATGTTTATTTGTTCAATGAAATATTTCAACAAATATATATAATTCTCACCTAATCATATAGTTCTCACAAAGAAATTAACCAATAAAGTGATAAATTTATGAGTGCAAAGAAAGTTAATTCTTTAATAGTCATGTTCAATCAACGGAAAGATTTTTTTAAAAATATTTAATAAGTACAATATCTGTTTTTTGTAATGAAAAATGGATTAGTTTGGCTTGACGAATAATTAATTTACCACCACAAATAATCACCTACTAATTGCTTTAAATTAAAATTTCAAAATTGGATATGAAAATAAATATTTTATATGTGGTTTATGCAACAATTTTGACAAAAATGGTAGTTTTGCAAATATATATATATATATATATATAAATATATTTTCTTATTAGTTGGGATTTGAAAAAGTAATAGTTATTTAATTAAGCAGGTAGAATATAAGTATATGTTGGTGTAGGTGAAGTAAACTTGGGGGAGCAGTTTAACATCACAATAATGATTTCCAATTTTTTATTTTTTCATTAACAACAACTTTTATTTGAATAGATGTGTCACTAATTGTTAATAACTATAATACGAATATACTTTTCACCATAATTAACTTCTCATAAATTATAAAACAACGATATATTTCCTTCGTAAGATGTAAGAAAATGAATAAAACTTTATTTCTTAAACATAAATCTTTTATTTTCAAAAAATAAAAACTTTCTTTCATCTATACTAATATATAAAGAAAAAACATTTTTCACTCATATATGGCGGTTATAACACCGCGACACCAATTTTTTATTTTGTCGATAATACCATAAACTTCCACTTCGAAAATTTCTCTAAGTTTCAATCCTCTTTCCCCAATCCAATTATATATTATAGAGATAACTATATTTACATTCCATGACTTATGATTTGTTTACACAAATTACTCATATATTTTACATAAATACAGAAACCACTCATGACAGCAAAAAAATAAGAGTAGTTTGTGTAATGATGTTGACGTTTTTAGAGAGTGTATGTGTAATTTCTTCTTAAAAGCATGGGTGCTTTGCGTAAATGATGTTGACATTTTCAGTAGGTGTATGGTTGTAATCCAAAAGACAAAATATAAAAAGAAGAAAGGAAATAATTTTGAATAAGGGGCAAAAGAAATAAATAGGAGACAATGATGAAAAATGGTTGATGAGATGTAGAGTTGTTTCTTTATAGTCTGTCAATAGAGAGTTTGAGAGGACAAAGAGCAATCATGTTTGCTTATGGGGTTTCTCTTCAAAAAGCCATAAATCAATTGAGTATCAATCACTTTACACACACAGCTCATTTTCATGCCAACTGTTGGAATTTCTTTATTTTTGAGATAATTATATTTATACCCCTAATTTATGATTTATTTGCACAAATTCCCATATTTTTTACGTAATTACATAAACTATCATGGCCATCAAAAAAACAATTAATGATGTTGATGTTTATTGAGAGGGGAGGGGGTGTATGTATAATTTTTTCAACAAGTATGAATGGTTTTTGTGAATGATGTTGGCGTTTTTGATGGATGTATTTGTAATTTTTTTAAAAATAAAGATGATTTATGTAAATAAATCGTATATAAGGGATGTTCGATGTAATTATCCCTTTTATTTTAAAGTAGAAAAGAGGGGTGGCTTTATTGTGTTTGTGCATGAGAAAGTGTGAGTTGTGTTGGTTGGGAAAGGTGGGGGAGTTGGTCCAGAGGGAGAAGATCAGTGAGTTGTGCATGCAAGCACAGACTGCATGGATCTGCCTTTCCCCTATTCTTTTCTCTATTATATCAAATTTTTTTTTAAATTGAAAACGATGAAATGATTACAATTAATCCTGTCAGAATCAATATTGGATAGAGACAAATACAACAATTACATCGATAATATCACAGAAACTAACATCTTGCTATTACAACAAACAAATAAACATACTATACAGTAGAAACAAATTATCTCACACAGGGAATTTGATCCCATGACCTCTAGGATCATGGGGCCTTAGTTTCGCCAACTGAGTTAGGCCTTAATGGCTATTACATCAAATTTCAATTAGAGATAATTACACCATCATTTTTTTAATGTTTGGTCTAATTACACGTAGATTCTCTGTGGATTGTGGTTTGAAAACTTATATCTAGTATCACTGACTTTTGTTTCTGTCTAACAAATAGACCCCACTGTTAGTCAAAATTCATCGAATTGTTGATGTTAGCAAAACAAAATTGAATGAAAAATTATATTTACTCCCGATTGACTTATTTCGGGTCGAACAATTTATTTTTTTTTGACACAAACTACTCTTATACGTCTTCATATGCGAATGCATGTGAGGAGGTATCATCATCTTATAAGGGTAGTTTGAACAGGGAAAAAAAATTGACTTGCAATAAGTCAATAATAAATCAATCGGGGGTAAATATGAATTTTCATTCAATTTTTTTTGTTAATATAAGCAAATTTGGTGAATTTTGACTAATGAAATGGTCCATTTGTTAGACAAAAACAAACATCAAAATACTATATATAATTTCTCAAACAACATGAGGTCTACGTGTAATTACACAAAACCTTATGGGACGGAGGTTTAGTTATCCCTTTAAATTACTAATTCTCGGCTCCAATGTTAATAATTTAAAAGGATAGTTACATCTACACCCCTAACTTATGATCATTTGCGCAAACCGCCCATTCATTTTGAAAATTATACATATATCCACGTCAACATCATTTATACAAATCACCCTTATTTTTTGAAAAATTATATACACCCTTCAAAAACATCAACATTACAAAATTACCCTATTTTTAGCTGCCCGGGGTCATTCCTATAATTACGCAAAAAAAAAAAGAATAATTTATGTAAATAAACAATAAATTAGAGAGCGATAATACAATTATGTATCCCTAATTTAAATTTCACTAAAATTCATCCCTTTCGTGCAAGTGTCAGGAGTTGAAAGTTGACAGCTTTTAATACTTGATCTGATCGGATATTAAAGAGTTAAATACAGTTATCACTCCGAAAGTATTCACCCTACATCAATTACTCCACTAAAGTATTAAAACCTTTAAAAAGTTCCCTAACCTTCTAACATCTTTAATTTTGAAGTTCAAAAAGTCCATTTTACCTTTACTAAAAATTGATTTGTGAAAAAATTAAAGGAATTTTAAAAAACCAAAATCACTTTTTTTTTTAAAGTTTTATCTAATTCTATTTTTACCTTTTCATCGAGATCTTTTTACTTTTATAATTCTAAAGTATTTGGAACTCATTTTGTTTTAGTTTCACTTATTTATCAAACTAAGTTAAAAATAAATTTATATATTCTTATAATTACCATATTTATATAATTATCATGTTTATATAAATATATATTAACTGTACATTTTCTTATTAGCTCATGATCAACTCTTTTGATTTTATTAATTGTATGTTTATTTAAGTAAATATATAAATATATATATATATATGAATTTATTTTTAATTTGGCTTGATAAATAAAGAAAATTAAAATAAAATAAACTCCAAATATTTTAGGATTACAAAAATAAAAAGAACTAATGAATAAGTGAAACTAGAATTCGACAAAAATTTCACAAAAGGCGATTTTGGTATTTTAAAAATCTCTTGAATTTTATTTTTTTTCAAAAAAGCAATTTTCAATAAGGGTAAAATGAACCTTTTGAACTTAAAAGTAAAAAGAGTTAAAAGGTCAAATGGGTTTTTGAAAATTTTAATACTTTAGGGATAATTAATGTGGGGTGAATACTTCAGGGGTGGTAAGTATACTTAATCAAAAATTAAACTGAATTCTTCATATGATAAAGGAATTGCAGTGACCAAGTTGGGCGGTATTTTGAAAAAGTCTTAATAGGAAAAACACTTCGTAACGTTTTTTTTTTTTTTTCCCTTTTAATTAGAGTAGCTACAACAGATTCAGTTTAATTTAACTTCTTTTAATTTCAATAAAAGAACTCAAATGTAAATTAAATAAAATTGAAAATTTTGCTCCCTTTAAATCTCAAAATTGTTCTTCCAAGAAACCAAATTCTGATTCCATGCCTAACAAGGCAAACATTCAACTTCCATGAAGAGGCTTTGTAAACAATGACTTCTGAAAACTGTTTCCAACTTTTTCCAAAATTCTATCAACCCTGCAATAAATAATAGGAAATTCTAGCCCGAATTTGGTTCAGATTTGATATGGCAAGTGCAATACATTTATCGTGTGATTGATGTACAATTCACGGAATGTGACCAATCACATGACAAGTATATCGCACTTGCTCTGTGATCGATTTGATTCGGCCAAACCTTGTCCGAGCAAGAATTTTCCATAAATAATAATAGGGAAAACAACCTTTACACTATCTGATCTATGATTTGTTTACACAAATAAATCTATATGCTTTACATAATTACAAGAACCACATATAATAGTAAGAAAGCAGGGATAATTTGTTTAATGGTCTTGACATTTTCGAGGAGGGAGGGTATATTTGTAATTTTTCAAAAAAATATAAATGATTTGTTTAAATGATGTTGACGTTTTGATTGGCGTATGCGTAATTATTTAAAGACAAAATTGATTTGTGTAAACATACCATAAATCAAAAGGATAAAGATAATTGTCCCTAAATAATAAATGTAAAAATTGTATTGAAAAAGTGTATTTTTTGGCTGTTGTACTTCAGACCCAAGCTGAAAAGGATATATTTTGCATTGTCTTGAGCAAAAACAAAGGTCCAAACATTGAAACTTTTATTACAGATTCTAAAAGACATGGACGATTTGTGCACCATAGAAATAAGTGTTATTTCCTAAGGCAAGAACGACACCATATCATACTCCAATAAACCATCGGTGTTGCACCATCACTCGGCTGGCTAGCAAACTGCAGCAGCATACAACAATTTGCTGCTTTCAAGAAGAAACGACTCAAGGTTCGACAATAAACAACTGTTTTTATCCGAAATGCCAGAAAAACTCGAGTTTTTGCAATTAATCTGGAATACTCTTCAACAAAGTTACGAACATAGTGGTAATAATGAGAAGGGCCAGAGATACAAACCAGCCAGAGCAGTAGTAGTTAACTGGAATTTAACCTCGTTGACCAGCTTCTTCATGTACGCGCCAGAAGATCGAGATAGATAGGATTATGGTATGTTTGTTACGCCTTATGCATCTTCAGCAGTCAATAGTCTGGTTGGTCGTAGTCTCATTCATCGACCACCACAAAGGGAAATCCCCTGTTAAGAACAAGTTATATTGTCCTACAAATCAGCATCTATGAACTGAATCGAGTACCAAGTGTAGTACAAGTAAGTCGAAATACGTAGATCAAACAAGAGCTCTGCTTAACCAATACGATGGTACGACATCCAAGTTAAGCCTTATAACAATCAACATACACACACATATAAATATATATGTATATATACATGTATGTATGTCTGTACATACTTACAAATGTACACACCACACACATTGCAAGCTTAAAACTGCAATATGCAATAATATCGGACGAACAATTGGAGATGATAAGATGGTGCTAGATGTACAACGGCCCCCGAAATACGACTTGACTAACGTGGCCGTTTCATTATTGTCTTTGTTCAAATGAATCAAGCACTTACTGGTATAGACACAAAAAGTCCATAATGCTTGATAGTTAATGTACAGAGGCATATATAATAAAACTATTATCTCACCAGCCTCCATGTCTGGAGAAGTAGTCATTATCAAGTGAAACAGCAAGTGCAACAGCAACTGCTCTCTCAGACAGAGTCAATGATCGACTTACATTTAACTCTTGAACCTACAAAAACGTGGAAGCATAACTCAGAAATTCACACAACTAAATAAAGTCAGTAAGGACCTTACGCAGTGAATTACCCCTGCAGCAGGCCCAACACCAGAATCGGCACTCCCAAATCGAATGACATACTGACCAGCATCTGTGAAAATCTGCAACATACAAATATAAACAACTTCAGATTGTTATCAGTTTTTCTTATTGGAAGACAGAAAATATTCTCAGTTTCAATTTGCAGTGGCATGATGGCATCAATTGCTAAATCCACTAAATGAGCTCATACAGACAGACAAAATAGATTCTGACTTCTTAAATAAAAATTGGTTAATAAAGAACATTAAGTCATCTTCCAAATTAGTCAGCTGCTCCAAGACAACATAAAGCACAAATCTTACTGAGATGGAATACCCTTTAACAAGAAAAGAAGCTTCTCATCTACTATGAGATAGCTGCACCATGAAACGGGACACCAATTCCATCGACTCAACTTAAACAAATTAATAACTCAAAAGTAAGAACCTCAAATCCGAAACCCCTCCAGTTGCGATCTATTTCAGCCAACACATTTCCATCAATGTCCTTCAAAGTGAACGTCCAATTCCAAAAGCCAGGGTTCTCAACAATCGCAAATTGCTTGTTCCTTAGACAAGAAATATCACATAATATTTGAGACAGAATATAAAATGTATAAGTATTAGATATCCAATAAATTATTTGTATAATACAAGTTGAGGTAGAAAGGTCTTGGAACATGAACTGAACTTTAATAGGCTTGGAAGCAAGAACAACATACACTGTATCCTAAATACAGTGTATAAGGTGATATTATCAACATATAGGGAGTAAAAGTCTGTATCGACATATATTATCAGAAAACTAAATTCCCGCCACTCCAGAAAAATAAGGTGATACTTGTTCTACCTTTAATAACATACACAGTATTCTAAAAATCCTCAAATAATAAAATTGCATTTTTACACCACAAAGCCATGATTCGAGCAATTTGAACACGAATGTTAGTTCATTAGCATAAAATCTACTATCACTCAACCAATTGTGAAAGTCACAAACATATACTGTAGAATTGCTCCATGGAAAAGATTACCCCAAGTATAGATCATAGATTCTCCTCCACAAATGCCATCTTCTGTGGACAACACCAATTTCCTAACAAATAATAATTAAATGAATAAATTAGTCCATTGGATCCCGGCTACTTATCCAAAATTTGCATAGTAGAGGTAGAGCTCAAACATTAGATGAATGGCAAAGCCAAAAGATTCCAGAATAACCATACTTTTCCATTAATCTCTGCATAGATTGAGCTGGTGATCCACCAAAAGGGTCTGCGGACCTACTCGGAAAAAGTTATACAGAGATAAACCAGCAGCAGAAACAGTACGTGCGAAAGAAGCTTGCAATTGTTGGTAATAAAAATTCACAGAATGCTAAAAGTTCTTACCCTAAAAAGTTCGTTACCTAATCCATCAGTTATATATGCTATAAAAGGTCGTCTTAGTCGAAGCAACTGCAAAAAAGCATGAAGGCACCATCTTATTCACCAAATAAAGGGGAGCACAACAAGGTCCAGATTACAGAGTGTTACACATACCTGTCTTGCAATAAAATTACTCTGCTCACGAATAAAACCTACAGGCTAGAAAAACAATGTTAACAGTAAATATTACTACTCAGTATGATATTGCTCATTTAATTTAAACAGCACCAAATAAATGGTAAAACAGCAGAAGACTAAAACCAAGCAGAAATTGTCACATACTGCTTGTGGGTAGCAGACATCAACTATTGCGTATCGATTTTCCTGCAATTCAAGACAGAAGTTATATCTCACCACAAAAAAGGGTACACTTATCTATGAATTTGCAACATGGAAAAAGTATAAATCAGAAACTTATGAAAGTGCTATCGATGGAATTGAATAATCTGTAAGATACTTCATTCATACTTCATACAGTGGATTTGCCCAATTTATCACAATAATGATCATGTAAAAATGTGCAGCTTCTAGCTCAGACCTAGCCAAACTTTTGCAATTTTTTAGATAGCTGTTAGGCGCATCTACATGCATAAACTTGGCTATCAAAATTAAAAATAGAACAGGAAATTGAGCCCCTAGCTACCGAACTTAAAATCTTCCTTAGCCTAACACGTTCATTTGTGCCAGCAGTGCTGAGGGAATATGCTGATGGACAAATGAATCAATTTAATCCACCAGTTCCAAAATATATTCAGCCTTAGGAGAAAAGTTGTGGGAGCGTGTATATGCTTTAACCCTTAATAGTTGTTGGGTTTTAGGAAAAGAGAGAAGCCAAATGTACTTATACCTACTTTGGCAACAACTGGTAACCTTAAAACTTACCTGCTCAAAACCGAGAACCAAGTTGGCCCATTCTATATCCCTGGTTATCAGCAGATTGGATCTTGCAAGAAGAGGTGCCACCATGGCCTGATATAAGTTTCAAGCAAGGTCAATTGACATAGAAAGCATCATGAAGTTCGAACTAACAATAACTACTAAACACAATGCATGTATATCTTTCTTTTCTATTTTTCCAGATTTAAAATCTTTCCTTCAGTTTGAAGGTATGCACCTTCACTTTTTATAAAATAGCTTGATTTACAAATGTCGAAATTCTTAGCTGATACGTAAATACACTAGCACAAGTCAGACTACTCTATCATAGTTGAGCTAGTGTATAATTGACTGAACAATGGGATAAGTTTTACTAGAAAACAACTACAAATACATACATATAACCAATAAAAGTTGCGTTCAAAAGTAATTGGAACTAATAAACCATATAAGAAAAAGACTCCCAAGAGATGAAACCAAAAACATAATATAGATAGGCTAACAAATACATAAAGAGTGTGGACGGATCCTGCAACCCAGGTTTTCAACTTACTTTCCAGCCAACAATATTACAAACAATCAAAGATGAGTGGGAAATTAAACGAGCAGCATATAACATGGAGAAACCTATAGTTTTTATGAGAAAGAGCACAACTAACTCCTCTCATTACTGGCTAAAGATATTTGATGGATTTTATTTAATCTTTTAAAATACAGAAAAGACCAACAAAACTAAACAACTAGCAAAATTTACATGGTGGCCTCCTTGTATCATTACCTTGGTGATTCTTTCCTGATGATTTCACGATAAAGCTAAAAAAGCTTAAGAGAATTGATGATGCCAGCATAATTCACAAGCCAATATGAAGTTGACACCAGCCAAATAGTTAAAAAATATACTCAATTTCATGACTCAAAGTAATGCTTACCAAAGGCGAAATCCCACTTAAATAAGTCAAATAATTCGACAGGACTATGGTAAGGTGGCAGAGATCTATATAAGAGCCATGTATCATTTCCAGATGTGTCTTTATTACATATCTCAAATATATGTTGAGTCCATGGCTTATGAACAAAGGCAGCCCTTGGAAACATAGCAAGGAACCATCTAGTAGAGAGGATATACAGATAATCAACAGACATCAAAGATGCAATGATGATTTTTAACTGGAATTAACATGTGAGCAGTATAAGCAAAATAGCAAACAGTTTAAATTTTTCAATTGGACAATCATTCTGCACCTACAGTAGACAGGCAACTTCACCTCTTCTGTGGATATGGGTTCCAATATACCAGTGACAGATTGACTGGGAGGTGGTTGCTTAAAGGCTGACCTCATCTTGTCATAAGCCTTTCCATTCAAAGTAGATGCACCTGAAAACGATTTTTCAAGAAGTCCAAACAAAGATCGGCTATCAACAAATGTTTCACCACTACCACCAGATTTTAGAACTTTACGCCTTCCTTTCGCCAAAGGCTTTGG
Organism: Sesamum alatum; assembly: GCA_034509735.1. Lineage (NCBI taxonomy): Eukaryota > Viridiplantae > Streptophyta > Magnoliopsida > Lamiales > Pedaliaceae > Sesamum > Sesamum alatum. The sequence continues at coordinate 4,573,228 of JACGWO010000001.1, forward strand.
CTTCTTTCTATCAGCATTCCAGAGTCGTACAAAAAATTCTCTACTCAAGTCTGGATCATTTTGTATACCATGCATATATCTTCTTGATGTACTTTTACACCCCAAGTCAGTTTCCATCAAGAAACATGGCAGCTTCGCCCTCCATGATGTGTTTCTTTCAGAAGTGTGTCCTCCTGGTTGCTGCAAAGAAGTGGCCCTCTTTCCAAAATATAGAACCCCATTCTGATCCTTATCCATCATTGCATAATATTGTCGCGTGCTGCATCTGGATTGCTTTGTAATGCAACCCCACCCTCTCATCCAGCTCATCTAACCAAATTGCACATATTCAAAACAAGTATAAATTTTAGAGTTAGAGTAACTCCAACAAATACAATAGATTTCATTTTCCATCATACACGTTTACTCATCATAGATGTGTATATGCATTTTCCATAATCTCAATTTGGTAGACAAGTCACCCTCTTACCATCTCCGTATAATACAAAATTCATTCATAAGTAATAAATTTGTTTCTCATGATTCATAGTACTAAACTATATAGTACTTCGATATGTCCATTGTTCACACAGCAGCTCAATGGATTTATCTTCAAACCACTCAAATATACTCATGAAAACCTCCGTAGCAAATAAATCCTTGATTGAAGCAAGTGTCTTTGTAAGCACAAATTAATCATGACAAATAGCCTATGCAATCATTTCAGACTGTTTACTAGGGAATGGAGAAAGATAACCAAAACGAATAACAAAAAGAAAAAATAAAATTGAATCCCAAATCAATCAAATGCCAAATAAGGAGCATATGCAAATCCATCACAATTCACAATGTGAACTGTAAAAGAGCAATACAGCTTCAAGATAAATCTCCAGCAGACATCGATGGAAGTGACAAGATTTGTTTTATCATTAATGGGATATGTGTACATAAGGCACACCTGATGCGATGGATGCCATCAGAAGAGGAAGTGACAAATTGGTATTGATTAATCTTAGAAAAAACCTCAGGGCAAAACAAAATGCAGTAGACTTATAAACTAAAGTCAACAAACATCCATACTTAGTTCATGAAACGGCCAAGAATTTATCTGCTGCTGAAAACAGAAACTTTAACTGAATGGGGTCTCTCTCCTTTGCAAATATTGGCAAAACAACTTAACTTGGCCTGTGGATCGTGGTCATGACCTTTATAATTCCATTTTTCCTAACATACATATGACTTTTCTTCTATTAACAGGCGTTTAGGAGACAAAGGAATTAAGCATGACCAGCACGGCTTTCCTCCACATGAAGTAACCAAATTCCTCCACATGAAATTCTCTTCAAGCATCCATACATAGTTCAAAAACCTTGATCGCAAAAGCCCAAATTCAGAACTCCTGACTTAAGTAACCAAGAGTTCTCAAGAATAAAAAGAAACTTAGAGATTAACTCACATAGTCGACGTAAAACCCAAACTTCCAAGCTGGAGAAAAGAGAAGCCCAAAGCGCGCGATGGAGGTAGTTCACGATAGTGGTGACCACCGGCGACAGAGCAGCGGAAACGCTAGCGCCGCTCGTTAGTCCTGAATAGACCGAGGAATTTGGGAACAGGAAATGGTTTCGCTTGGACAAGCCTTGTGATTAAACGGAGGAGCCTCGGTGGTGGTTGCCGGCAGCGGCCAAGAGAGAGTAGAAGAAAATGTTGTTCTTTGCTTGACGGCGTAGAGAGAAGAAATAAGAGAAAACAAACGGATTGATACAAGCTGGTGGAGCAGCTACGGCGGCGATCGGCGGTGGCGCATAGAAGAGTGGACGGGAGGATTGGCGTGAGGTAAATTGGGCTGTGCTTTTCCACCACCTGTTTGTTGGGGGTAATAATTCACCAGTACTGAGCGGCAGAGTCAATAACTATAGATAAAAAATTTCAAATTATATGTCTTGAGGTGTGGGCCTAGGATAATAAAATTTTGTTTGCATAGGCTTCCTAGCATATTTCTCTATTTTATTTATTCCTTCTGGCAAATTTTTTCTACTATTTTCAGTTGTCATGTCATCACTTAAGGTGTTTAATCTTTAAGTCCCTAAATTTTTGATCCAATAATTTTTCTAATTCTCCTAAGGGTATGATTGGTATGAGGGAATGAGTTAGGAATGGAATGCACATTCCTAATCTTATTCCAAACACATGTTTGGTATAATTTAGGAATAGTAATAGCCATTCATTTGGGAATGCCCATTCCATAAGTATAGGATTAGGCATTCCCCACTCACCCATGGTTTTAGCTATTCCCAATTTATTGGGAATAGATTATTTTATATATATATATATATATTTCTAGAATAACTTTTAATAAAATTATAGTTGCAAGATTTATAGCCACAAAATTATATATTATTTTGAATACATTAAATAAAATAAATATCAATATAAAATATTTAAATACGTGTTACCAAATTATAAAATATATAATATAAAAAAATAATTTTTAAATATTTTATTAAATATAAATACAATTATTAACATCTTTATAGGCATTTTACCAAATATTACTATAAGTATAAGCATTTACCAAATAATAAGTATTTATTAAAAGAATTTAAATATATGAAAACGTCCAACAATATATATATATATATATATTATAAACTTAGAATAATTTAACATTTCAAAATAATATTTCTTATGTCATTAATGAGACGTAACTTAGTTGTTTTTTATTTTAATTTTTAAGTTTCATTATTTAGAAAATATATAAATGAGTAATTTGGAAAGTTTTGATTCAATTCCCTTTTCCATTCCTTTGGTATACCAAACATAGGAATGGCATACCAAAACCATTCCATTCCAACTTTTATTCCATTCCTAATTTCATTCCATTCCCACTCAATTCCATTCCTATATACCAATCATGCCCTAAGGGTTTTAAATGGAAATCTTCAATTTCAGGAGGCGGTTGGATTGATGATTTTGCTATGATTTCTTTATTTAGTCCACCAATTACTGTATTTTTAGAATTAATTTCCTGCTGCCAATTAGATATTTTATCTATTTTTTTATTTAGTTCGGTAATTTGTTCTCCTATAATATTTAAATACAAATTTGTATAATTTTGTTTTTTCATTAACTCATTAATTTGGGCCATTGTAATTATTAGGGTATCATCTTCAATTAATTTTGAAAATGCTTTAAAATTAATTTCTATTTCATTCGAGTTCATTTTAAATGATTGTTGAGGGGGAAATATGTTATTAACAATTTTTTCCATTATCTAAAAAATACTTTCTCTCTAGTACATTTAAATATTGTTCTGAATATTTGATGAGAAACCAGGGAACAAAAGCAACTATTTTATTCCTTATAGTTAATTCTTTATAAAATTGTTGAGAGATTATTTTTTGGTTTGCTATATTAAAGTTTTCAAAGAACCATTTCCTAAATGGTTTCCATCTTTCTTCCTTGAATTCTTTCTGAATTTCTTTTCTAACTAGAGATCCAGGACTAAAATCTATTATTTTAGAATAGTCTACTAATGGGATCTCTGTTTCTAAATCAATTAGATTTAAATTATTCATTTATAAACAAAAATTTGTTTCTGAAGTTAATTCTTCATTTAATCTTGGATCTTTATATATCCCTTTAGCAATATTATTAGACTGAATCCTTATTTGTTCAACTTTATTTTCTCTTATATCTTCTTGGCTATTTTCTTCTCTATTTTGTGAAGTGGATGCTCTAGATGGAGTCATAATTTCAACTGGTGAAAAATATGATATTGTAGAATATCTTGAAGAATTGCTTCTTAAACATTTTGGTTGGTTATTAATAAAGTCTATTCTAACATTTCCTTCTGGATTTTGAACAATACTAGCATAATTACTTTCTATATGACTTGAAATTGGAACTTCTTTCTCAATTATCCAACTTTCTGGGAATTCTATTTCACTCCATTTTATTTGCCTTCTAGTATTAATTCTAGAACTATGTAAATTTGTTTCAAAAAATATAGTTTGTTCTAATGACTTATTATCTTGTATTCTACAGTTAGGATTAAGGGTATGAAGAAGTTTATAATATGTTCTATAACATACACATATTAATTCAGATCCGGGTGTATAATTATACCCATGAGTTTTTAACATTTAATGTTAAAGCATCTAATATATTTGCATCCGATAAGGACAATTGTAAATTCGGATAGACATTAAAAAATACCGGCCCGTGAGCTAGGCTGGATTGTATTATCCCAATCAAAGATTTTTTCCAATCTAAATTCCTTGCATCTCTAAGAGCAGCTAAAAAACTTTCAGGTAAACCTTCTAATGTTAAGGGTTTAAAAGCAATTTGTACTAATCCTATATGTAAAATTTATATTCATCCTGATAATGCCCTATATCCATAGCATCTAAAAGTTTTATTACTCTTTCTTCATTATCAAGGGCTATTGATTCCTCACTAGTCTTTACAATCTGTTTTGTCTTCCAAAAATCAAATCGGCCGAAATTATAAATTAATCTAGGATTTACCTTAGGAATTGTCCATTTATTTAATTGACTTAAATTCTTAGGAATTTCATATTCTTCCTTTTTTGGAATTTTTAACAGTATTTATATCTGAAACAGATAAATATTGCATATTAAGCAATATATAAAACAAGTATTGTTGAATTATCCAATACAACTTCAATAACATGGCTCCTTACTCCTGATTCTTTGCGATATTTGCTCGAATGGGCTAGGAGTCTGATTTTCTTCCTTCTCCAGGAGTGCTTTGTATTCTTGGAGTTTTTCCTCCATTTCATCAAGTGCTTCTTGACAAAAATATTTTTTTGTTTCCGGATTGATGAGCATTAATTTACTCCAGAATTTAGAACAAGATTTCCTTTTAATACAAGGAATTTTTTGTAAGGTCATTCCTACTTCAGGTAGCCATTTCCAAATCCATGGAAGTGAGAATTCCATAAAAAAGAAGAATGAGGCCATTCCTTCAATCCATTTCTGTGATTTTTCCGCCTGGATAATTTTTTGGCGAACAATTGATCCATTCCGTATAATAACCCTGGAAAATTTCAGGGAGTATAGAAATTGGAGGACCATAATTTAACCACCATTGAAATACCCAATTTGGTACTTCTTGTTGGAAAACTAATGGACAAATTTTGAAAAACCATGTGTGTTTTCTCTTATAATTTTCATAGAGAAAAGTTTTGTTGAATGCTTCAACATAGTCCCAATAATTAAATTTTATTGGGGATTTAGACTCTGGATGAATATATTCTTTTTCACCTAATGGGTTAATTCTCCATTCAACAGCAGTAATGAATTTTTTTATTACTGCTTTTGAGTAATTAAATTCTTTTCCATTATTGGAATAAGTGTGAGTAATTTCAACACTTTGCATTGCTTTCAGGATACACTCATAATGAGCCCTTGGTTTATATGAACCTGCTGTGAATGCTGTCACATCCAGATATCTTTTCATTAGATACCATGGATCTTTTTCCCACCTTAAATCCTCATTTTCCAGAAGTATAATTACTTCCTGATGTTCACTAAATTTATAGTTTACTAACTCATCTTCTTCTTCCAATATTTTAGCATAAGATACTGAAGAAGATGATACTTCTTCGGCGGCGATTTTTTTCTGCTCCTTTTTAAATATGAGGAATTGCTGGAAGAGCTCATTTTCTTCCTCAGAGACTTTATTGTATCTTCCTATTCCGGAAATGTTGTCTTTAATTAATGATCTGTTACCTTGGCGTATAATTTCGCCTGGTCTAAATCTACCTCCTCTCTGATTGGAGGAGTTTCTGCCTCTTCCTCTTTGAGGAAGCATTCCTGCAATAAAAGGATTATTCATTTAACCGGCATAATATCCTGCAATTTTTTGGTGATACAACAAATTTGCTATCCAAATATTTTTTATGCGATAATGATAAGACATGTCTGCATTTGGATGTTGAATAAGAATTTCCGAAATAATTTTTTTTCTCTCCTCAATCTTTTTTCTTATTATTCTCTGAATTCTTTTAAGTCGTGCCTTATATTCAATAGGCTCATCCCAAAATTCAAACCTATATACAGGCCATTTTAGTCCATTCATCCAATAACTTTCTCCTTCAATCCTATCTTCAACCCAATAATCTGGGATTTTAGAGGAGGTACTTACTCCTATAAAGAATTCTCCTCCAATCCAGTTAAATTTACCAATGTCTGTGTTCATTTAGATATTCTCTTGATAAGAAGTCAGGAAGACTATTAGTCTTTCCTTTAATATGTTCTATTGTAAAATTAAATGGAGCTAAATGTGCTTGCCATCTAGCAAACATTTGTTTAGAAACATCATGCTTAAAGTCTTTGTTAAACATAAACTTAGCAGCAGAACAATCTGTTCTGATAATAAATTCTTGGTTTAATAAGTCATCTTGGAATTTTAAAACACATTTAACAATAGCAAGAACTTCTTTAGCCACTGTAGCATAATTTAATTGGGCTGCTTTCCATTTTCCAGAATGGAATCTAACTAAATATTCTTGTTTATTATTATCGATTTGTTTTAATATTCCTCCAAATCCTATTTCAGAAGCATCTGTTTCTATTATTTTCTTCCAATTAGGATTTGCTAGTGTTAGACATGGTAATGATTTAACCTTCTGTTTTATTAGCCTAACTGCTTTAGTGTGATCTTCTGTCCATTCCAATGGATTTTTCTTGAGCCTATCATATAATAATGCTGTGTCTTGTGCAAGATTTTTGTAATATGGAGCTATATAATTTAGGCTTCCTAAAAATCTCTGTAATTGAGTTCTATCAATAATTTTATCCGGAAATTTATCTGCAAATTCTATGCATCTGTTAATGGGAATTATTTCTCCTTTTTCGATATTGTGACCTAAAAATCTTATCTTAGTTTGGAAGATACTCATTTTTGGTTTAGATATTACTAATCCATTTTGAATGACTATCGTTTTAAACATTTCTAAATGTTTAAAGTGGTCTTCTATGTTATTGGAGAAGACTAAGATGTCATCAATATAAACAATAATAAAGTTCGAGAATTGGTTAAAAATATCATTCATGATATTTTGGAATTCTGAAGGTGCATTTTTCAGACCAAAAGGCATAACATTCCACTCATAATGGCCAAAAGGAACTGTAAATGCAGTTTTATATCTATCTGATTCACTTATCTGAATCTGCCAATATCCTGATTTTAAGTCAAATTTTGAAAAAATTATTGCCTTATGCAATCTATCTAAAAGATCTTTTTTATTGGGGATTGGATACCTTATCCATTTTAAAACTTTATTGAGGGGCTTATAATTGATAACAAGTCTAGGTCTCCCTCTTTCCTGTTCTGCATGTTTATTAACATAAAAAGCAGTACATGACCAAGGTGATTTAGAGGATCTAATTAGTTTTTTATCTACTAATCCCTTAATCTCCTCTTTGCATAACTCTAGATATTCGGAATTCATCTGACAAGGTCTCGCCTTAGTGGGAATATTTTTTTCTAAAAACTCATTTTCATATGGGAGGCTTACAATATGTTTCTTTCTATGCCAAAATGCATTAGGGTGTTCATTACATGTCTCAAGTTCGAATTTATTTTGAACCATTTTAATTTTTGCTTGTAATTTTGGATTTTGAAGTAATTCATCTATCTGTAAAGAATTGATTTCTTCTTTTATAAAACAGATTTGATTTGTTTTAGAAATTATTAAATCTCTTATTTCATTAATAACTTTATCCATTGGTTGAGTAATAAATTCAAATTTTATTATCTCATCTTCAAATGTTCCTATTATACCTTTGTCATTAATGTTTTTTATTGGGAAAATCTTTTTTAGAAAGGGTGTTCCTAAGATTATATCATTTGTTAAATCCTTAATTAGTAGGAAACTCATAGGGATACATTTTTTATTATTACATATATAAGCTTTTGGGATTTTAAAACTTATGTTCAATTTTTGCCCATTGGCAGAGGATAATGAATGAGTTGTTTTTTCAAAGTATTTGGTTGGTATTAATCCTTCTTTTATACAATTAATATCTGCCCCACTATCTACTAGAGCAGTAAATGTTTTTCTAAAATTATTACTTATCAATAAGTCAATCTTTATATTCCATTTTTGACTGGTCACTACCTCTAATGTAGATAGGAAATTATCCTCAATTTTCTCTTTACTTAATTCAATGAATTTGTTATTTTTGTCTATTTCTAATATTTCTATTCTAGTAGTAAGAGTCTGATTATATTTCTTAATATTTTTTATTTCTTCTTTTAATTTTTCAACTTCTAATTTTAGATCTTCTGCAGTGGAAGGGTTATCTTTAATGGTTTGTTTTTCTTTGAGTATTTTTTTAACTTCAGTAATTGTATAGGGTTCAAATGGTTTACTAATTAAGTTTTCATATGTCAGAAGATGAACCTCTATTGTTATCCATTTTACTAAGGATAATATTTCTTATTTCAGGGTCCTTAATTTCCCTGAGCAACTCAACTATATGATTATCTGTAAGGACATTTACTGTTGACAAATCTTTGAATTGTGCCATTAATTCATAAAATTCATCATCTGATTCTTCTTCATTAGTCCCTTGTTTACATGGACAAGAAGAATCTTCTTCTTCATTTGATTCATCCGAGGTTGATAAATTCTCAGGATTCTCTTCTATATTTCCTAATTCATCTTGATTATTTTCTTCTAATTCTTCAGATTCGGAAGATTCTTTTCCTTCAGAAAATATTGTATTTATTATATTTTCTTTTTCTTGGTCTTCTAATTTAAGACTATTAATCTTCTTTTTTAATCTTTTAGCTCTTTTATTTCTACATCTATTTGCAAGGTGGTCTGTTTCACCGCAAATGTAACATCTTCTTATCTTTTTTGTTACATTATTTTTAGTTTTCCATTCATCTTTTCTGGTTATGTTTCTTTGTTTATTTTTTCTTTTCTATCACTCCGTTTTTTATGTCTTTTCTTTTTTCCCTCTGGGGTCCTATATTTGGGAATTTTTTGTCTATCTGACGGCATCATTTCTATTCCAAATTGAGCACAAAATTCTCCTAGTTGTTTCTTCTCTGTTAAATTTTGTCTTTTAATTTGTTTATTTAATCTAATTTCATTGCATAGATTTAAACCTTCTTGAATGCAAGTTCCAATTAACTTCCCATAAGTATATTGATTATAATTTATTGCTACCCCTCCATTTCTGAGATTCTTCCTAACCCTTTCAGCGAATAGGTGAGGAAGTCCATCGATGAATCTAGATTTCCAATGAGCATCATTGGATTCTGGGAGTTCCATTACTCTAGTAAGGAAGACATCTTTGTAAAACCTAAAGGATGTTAGAGTTTTACATTGGAAATTCTGTAATAGGGTTCTAATATTTTCACTATTATCGGACCATCTCCCTGTAAAATGTTCTACTATATTAATGGCAAGTGTATAGACTGCTTGTTCTTCCATATTTTCTGGTTTGACTGTACTCAAAATTTCATTTCTGTCCATCGGGCTAAGATAATTATCCCACCAGCCTTTTAATTGTCCTGTAAAACCTGCTATAATCATTTTAGCAATAGCCTTATCTGTATTATTATTTCCTTTACAGACAGTACTATACATCATCATTCTGTGAATAGTATTGTAGATTTGTCTTTCTGTATAACCATCAATATTCCATTCATAAATTTGTTTCCCATTATAGCTATGCTGGTCATAAATCTCTTGTTCCTCATATAGTATGTCTTGAGGTGTGGGCCTAGGATAATAAAATTTTGTTTGCATAGGCTTCCTAGCATATTTCTCTATTTTATTTATTCCTTCTGGCAAATTTTTTCTACTATTTTCAGTTGTCATGTCATCACTTAAGGTGTTTAATTTTAAGTCCCTAAATTTTTGATCCAATAATTTTTCTAATTCTCCTAAGGGTTTTAAATGGAAATCTTCAATTTCAGGAGGCGGTTGGATTGATGATTTTGCTATGATTTCTTTATTTAGTCCACCAATTACTGTATTTTTAGAATTAATTTCCTGCTGCCAATTAGATATTTGTTTAGAAACATCATGCTTAAAGTCTTTGTTAAACATAAACTTAGCAGCAGAACAATCTGTTCTGATAATAAATTCTTGGTTTAATAAGTCATCTTGGAATTTTAAAACACATTTAACAATAGCAAGAACTTCTTTAGCCACTGTAGCATAATTTAATTGGGCTGCTTTCCATTTTCCAGAATGGAATCTAACTAAATATTCTTGTTTATTATTATCGATTTGTTTTAATATTCCTCCAAATCCTATTTCAGAAGCATCTGTTTCTATTATTTTCTTCCAATTAGGATTTGCTAGTGTTAGACATGGTAATGATTATATAGTTATATAATTAAAATTTTTAACACCTTTTAAAAATAAATAATATATATTAATCTATCTATTCTCATATAAAATGAAAATGACTTTCTAACTCGCATACACCGTGATGCCAATTTTTTAGTTATGTCTATAATACCCAAATCAGTTTTCTTTAATTTTGTTACTTTCTTTCTTTATTTCTTTCTATTTTGTACATGTAATGTGTTTTTATATATAAATACTAGCCATCGTGGCACACCGTTCCTACGTGTATATAATAAATATTTTTTTATGGTTTAAAATATATTATAAATAAGAGTAAAATATATAATTAACACATCACATTAAAAAATAAAGGAAAGAAAAAAAACAAAATTATCAATTAGTATAAAATTTGAAAAGCTGAATAAAGTAGTTATCTTATTTCAGGTATTTTTTGCATTACCAAAAAGTGGTGCGGCGGTATCATTAACCGCCATTTATGAGTAAAAAAGGGGTTTTTTATATAATAGTATATATATTCTTATTTATAATAACTTTAAAGCGGGCAATATTATTTTATATTTTATATGCACACAGGAATTGGGTGCGATGATTGCTAAGACTGTTATAAAGAAAATAGTTTCTATATGCACAAAGTGACGATTTTGTCGCCGCCACCAATTGTATGTGATCCCAAAAGGTACTTCAATTAATAAGATAACTTATCCAACTTTTCAAATTTTATATTAACTTAACTGTCCAATTAATATATTTCTTGTATTTTATTTTTATTTATAATATATTTTAAAATATTAAAAATTATTTTAACACGACTAGTGTATAAAAAAAGAAAGAAATTACCTTTTCCAATCACGAATGGCATTTCATGACAACCAATTTTTTTGTTACGTCGATAACATTCATGTTGGTTTTCTTTTTTTTCTTTTTTATTAAATGTGAGGTATTAATTTATATATTTTTTATAATATATATTTAAAGCCTAAAATATTATTTATTATGGAATAATTTTTTTAATGTGATGTATTGTGTCTTTGATGGCATAACTTTTGCTCTAAGGATTCAATAGTTTCCTTTAAGTGGGAGTAGAATGAATTTATGAATGAAATAAGAATATGATTGATATACACAATAAATTAGAAGGTAATATAATTATCATTATTTAATTGATTATATTCACATAATTGATAATTAGAAAATAATGATTAACAGTGGAATAAAAATGCTTTTATGAAAAATTTTCCTTTAGTATTTTTTTCTTTTTTAACTGTTGGTTCGTATTTAATTGAATATGTTGAATTCAAATGTATAGAAATAGTATTTTCAAAACTGCTTATATAAGGTTAGCAATTTATAAACATTTTATATACTACTGAATATATATATACATATGTGTGTGAAAAATTATTTATTTACACAAAAAATAATTTATTAACTCAATAAAAACATAGATAATATTTCTCTGCCAAAAAAATAATATTTCGAACTATCAAATGGACTAAGCAATTTAATCATATTGTATCTACTATTATTTGTTTAATAATCGATGAAAGAATGATTGTATTGTAAGTTTTTGCTCCTCATGGATGTCGATATAAATTACAATTACAATTTAAGGGGCGCACTTGTAATTTTGTAAATTATATGAATGTTTGTGTCTATTGAACATATAATTTTCTTTATATACTAGCCACCGTGGCACGCCTTCATCGTGCATATAATAAATAATATTTCATGTTTTAAAATATATTATAAATAATAATAAAATACATAAATCAACACAGCATATTTAAAAATAAATAAATAACAAATTAAAAAATAACAATTTAGAGTATTATCGACATAATTAAAAAATTGGTACAATGATGTCACAAATTGTCATTTATGCATAAAAAATAATTTTAGTTTTTATATTAGTATAAATTTTAAAACACCGAAATAACAATATTGAAATGCTCAAAATGAAGACATATAAATAGAAGAGTATTATTGACACTATTAAAAAAATTGGTAAAGTGATATAAAAAACTGATGTTTATGCGTGAAAATACTTTTATTTTTATATCAATATAAATTTCAAAACACCGAAATAATAATATTGAAATGCTCAAAATGAAGCCATATATATACTAAGCAAATATTGAACACAATTGGAGTCTATATACAATAAATTCCAATTATTGTGTGAAAACAATAAATAAAAAAAAAATCGTCAAGAGAAATTCCAAAAAAAATAATGGTATATAATAGCATAAGCTAAAACCCACTTAAACCCATAAGTCGGGTTGGGTCACAGAAACCCGTTTTTAGCCTGGGTGGGGATTGGCACATTGGAATGGGTTGATGGGTTTGGGTCACTTTTTTGACCCATTGGATCCGGGTTTATCCTTTTGTATTTCAAGACAATTAATTCCGTTCTATATACTGAAAATAAATAAATAATTGGATATAGTGAATTTTCAAATATATTATCTAAAAATGGTTTAACTTGTAACAAGATATTTTATAATCAAATCATCGATTAATGCAGTAAAGGATGACTTAAAATTGATTCATAATTTGAGGTATGCATGAATAAATATTAGGTATAACTTACCAATTTCTCGATTAATTTTTATCTTTCAATTTACAAATTATTTTATTTTCAAAATTATTCGGACACATATTAACGTAATAAAATCAAGCGTTTGTTAAGTATTTAACATTTGGTATAAATTTCAATAATATTTTTTTATTACTCCCATCAAATTTGGTATGTTGCGGATAAATCCAACTTTTATTTTTATTTTTTGAGAATACAACGGTATTATTAAAGTAACCAACAGATTATTATAATGTTTAGTACGCATTAAAATAATATTTTAAATCTACCAACAACGATTTCAAAACAAACAAAGGAATAATATACACATGCTATTGTGAAAGTTGACCCAAACACCTACATTGTAAGCCTCGATCAAATTCACACCTCTTGGTTGTGAAACCTCAACTACACATCTAGGCAAGGGATAAATCCAATTTATTATTGACGAATTTGAACTAAAACTAGTTAGTTGAAATTTGGGCATCTTATATTTAATTTAATTGCATTAATACATTTGATTTGTTATATATTAGAAGATTTTGATAATCACATAAATTATTACATATATGTCGTTATAATTGAAAAGAAAAAAAGCAATTGATTGAGCATTGACTTAATAATATCCAACATTTTCCTATTAATATTTGGATTTTTTCAAATAATATTATGTGGGGTGCAAACAAAACTTCAAATATAATGAAAAAAAAATATCATTGTAATTTTCTTTCTTCTATTTTTTTTTAAAGTATGAGATGATTATTTTAATTGATGGGAACAATATTTTAATATCTAAAAGCGGATATCCATTTCAGTATTTGATTCGTGTGTACTTTATATTCGAGCGTCAAAGTTGATCAATAATTTACATGATTTTACGGAGTTGACATTTTTGTGAAAATTATATGACGATTCCAATTTTATCAAAATACAAGATGCAGTACGAACGGAGCAATAATAATTCAAAAGCATATACGATTCTAGACATTGTAAATGAGAAGAATAAAATCTTTTATTTTTTTGCCTTTTTCCTTCCTTTTTTGTTTGGACCAACAAGAATTAGAATTATTCCAATTGGAAAATACTGAAGTAGATGCTGATTATTAATAATAGACCAAAATGCCCACGCATTGATTTTAATTTAATTTTTAATTATTAAGATAATATTTATTTGAAGAGTAGAATATTTAGCTTTTAACCCCAAAATAAATAAATCATACCAAATGCTCATAGTTATCCATTTGCACTATTTATTAAGCGTGATGTGTTAGTACATTTGGTCGACAAAACTCATTTAGACTAAAATACCGATAAACATAATTATTCTCGAATAATAAGACTATTTCTTTAATTTTTTCTATTAATAATATATTCACACACGTTTAAAATTAAGAAAATATCAGTTTGATCAATTATTTATTTTACTCTTTCATCTTTATAAACTTAAATAAAAAATCATAAAATTTTAAATATGCATATATATTAAATGTGTTTCGATAGCTAGTACTATCAATAACGCACGCCTGTTCAAAAACTAACTTTGATGCGTTTTAAATAAAAAGATTAAATTGCCCCTATTCAAAAAGTAATTTTAGTGTAGTTTATTTTTTTCCCCCTTTTATCGTATTTTAGATTATCCTTTCATTTACTCAATTTAAAAAATTCAATAAATGCATTTCAAGTAGTTATGGAAAGAAAATTATTTAAAAATAAAAGAAATTCAATAAATTTTATATTTATTTAAAAGAAATAACGCTCATTGAGTATTTCACGAACAAATTCGAGATTATGAATTAAAATCCCGTTAGATATACAAATATTTATCTTATTTTATATTAATTATTATCATTTATTTTATAAATTATATTAATTTATTATCGAATCGATGCATTATGAATGAAATATTAATGTAATTATGTAATTATCGTAAATGTAAAAAAAAAAAAACACACACACAGTGAGAGTGAATGAGTAGGTAGAAGGAGGGTAAAAGGGTTACTCTTGCAACTGAGCAAGTACAAAATTTCGTGCTGCTCCGAATGCACACGGGCGCCCTAATAGATTTTTCAACGCGGGTCGGGTCGGGTCGAGTCATCAGTCAAGTCTTTTCCGCGGCGGTGGCTAAGATAAGTGGATTGCCGGAGGTGGCAGTCAAAGATTTGGGGAAGTAAAGAAGAAATTAGGGATTTGAGTCTTGTATGGAAGAAGAGAAGAGAAGAGAGAGCAGAGTGGCGTAAGATAGACCGGTGGGGGTGAGAATCTTGGAATCACCACAACTTGGTTTGGTTGCTTTTTTTTCTTTCTCTTCGCGTGCTTCGTACGGTCTATTTAACGCTTATCTGCTTTCTCCCCTCTCTCTCCCTCTCTCTTGCTCGGTATCTCTCTGTTTCTCCTACCCCGTTACGGTTCTTGCAGGAGTTGTCTCTGTTTGGCTTTATAGTGTGTGAACTTATCTGGGCTATGATCCTTTTTTGCAGTAATTGTATTCTGATTTGTTGTTGTACTGTTTATTATAGATTGGGAAAGTAGAGGGATTGTTTATTCCTTTTCTTTAGAAGTACAGATTCAGTATTTGGGGTTATTTGCAGTTTATCTGTTGCTTTACATATAGAGAATGGAAAGGAAATAAGAATAAACAAGTTGTACTGTACTATTACTTTACTGGTTGTAGTTGTTTATTCAGTACATTAAAGCATTGTGTTAGGCAAATGGATAAAGAGGAGGGTAAAGATTCAGTTAATGCTTGTACTCATGCTGCTGATGGCAGACCGTCGTACTGGCTAGATGCTTGTGAGGACTTGTCATGCCATGATTATTTTGTTGACTTTGAACCTGCAACAATTACTTCAATTCCCGAACCGGAATCACACTCTGATGGAGGCTGCCACGTCACTTGTTTTTTTGGTGGAGTTGATCGGACTGTCGACAGCATAAAAAATGGCGACTCTGATTTGCCTGCTTATACAACCACTACACTGAGCAGGAGTCCACTTCAAAATTCCTGCTCCTCTGCCCAGCAAGCCCTCGTGCACGATCAACACTCAGTGTCTAGGCCTGCAATTGTTAATTGCAATGGCAAAAGGCCTTCTGTCTATAGTAATGGATTCAAGAATGATGAAACTGACAATGGTAAAAGGCACCATGAATTTTACGACACTGATCAAATACATGACAAAAAGATTCGTGTTCGAGATTCAAAGAAGGAGAGGAAAATTTGGGACAGGGCTCCTGGAAGGAAGAGACAACGTGGTTGGGATGATCCAGAGACTGATGGGCAGGTTAGAGACAAACTGAGGAGAAGAGAACGTCATAGTACAGGTAGCTGGAAGGACAGGGACTACAGGGAAGCAAGGGGTTACTGGGAGAGGGAGAAAGAAACAAATGAATTGGTTTTCCGTGTAGGTTCTTGGGAATCTTGTCGAAACAGAGATGAGAAGGTGAACAGTCAGAAAAGCAACAAATGTACTGGATCTTCAGAAGAGAAGAAAGGAGATGAGCCAAAAGAGAAACCTCCTGAGGAACAAGCTCGTCAGTACCAGTTGGATGTTCTTGAGCAAGCGAAGAAGAGAAATACAATTGCTTTTCTTGAAACAGGGGCTGGAAAAACACTAATTGCTGTCCTCCTTATGAGAAGTGTTAGCACTGAATTGCAAAAACAAAATAAGAAAATGCTGGCTGTCTTTTTGGTGCCTAAAGTTCCTCTTGTGTATCAGGTAGTATCTTATTGACCAGTTAAGAATCTCAACTGATTCAATTTGTCAGCTTCCATCTGAATAACTCTCTCTCCAAAATGCAGCAAGCAGAAGTAATCCGTGAGCGAACAGGCTATCAAGTTGGCCATTACTGTGGTGAAATGGGTCAGGATTTTTGGGATGCGCGGAGGTGGCAGCGTGAGTTTGAAAGTAAGCAGGTATTTTGGAACGTAACACCTATTGCTGCACTTAATTGAAAAAGTTGTGAAATTGTTTATTTCAAGTCAATTCTATTTCTGTCCAAGAGATCTAATCAATTTTCCGGGCAGTGATAATTTTGCAAAATGAAGATATATGTTGAAATGTTCATTTGTTTGTAGGCCATTGTGAATGATATTTCTGTCTTGTCGTTTGAAAGTTGAAGTGAATAAAATAAAGGATGAATGGATGATAACACTTAATTAGCTATTGAAGGGAAAAGTGTCATTTCTGTTTGGTCTTGGACTGAGTTAACTTATTATTAGCTTTCTCGAATCAAACACTAGATATTATTTTTGCTTTTGTAAGAGGTGAAAAAGGGAGAAGTGAAGAATGATGTTGAAGGGCTAATGTTGAGCTTAACTCAACTGGCACTGCTTATGTTTGGTTGAGTTGAGCAGTGAAGATATGAGAGGGGGTGAACGATAAGTGGATGTATAAGAAATATTCACTTATTTGTCGGAGATAATGGTTTAGTGGAATTTTAAAAGGGCCCCTCCAAATCACAATCTGATATCCATCCATAGTTGGCTGGTAAGGGCCAAGAGATGTAAACACCCTCATTTTTCTTTATGTTTTTGGTAATTGTACATGCCACTTTTTGGTTAAAAAAGAAAAAGGTCGTACAACGAAAAAGTTACTGTGCTCTTCCCACCTTCTTTTCATAATACAAAACAATGAGAAATATTTGAATTGCAGCAAAAAGATTTGATGGAAAATTGACATACTTCGTCTATGTTATCTGACCATTCTCCTTCGCTTCCTTTTCCATTATTGGGCCAAACAAAATCTAAATGCTAAAGTTAAACAAACAAAAGAATGGCATTGATCTTTCAGATAGCAACTCATTAGCATATTTAATTTGGAGAAACTGATTACATATTTGGTGTTTTTCCTTAATATAAACATATGGAATATATAAAGTCTTCTTAATTTAATGAAACATTGTTGACACAGTTGTAGCATGGTCCGATCACATATCTTATTTATTTATGAATTGGAGGTGACAAGTTCGTTTAGTGAACAGACATCTTTCACACAGTCCTTTTGTAGATGAACCTCATGCCCCTTGGCACCAATGTTTCCTGAGAGAGACTTTGGCCAAATCGAGGTTCCAAAATTTCATGAGCAATAACTGTTACATGTCAACGGTCTTGTACCGTTTCCACTTCTAAAATATCAAAAGTGGAAAACTAATATAAATCAAGGCAAACCAATAGTTGATGATAAGTAAGAGAATGACGTTCATCTGCTTGCTCTTGCAAAATTGAGAAATTGGGAAATCTTTCTAATGATGAAAAAAATGATTTAGAAATTGGCTAGTCTCTGATGATATTCTTTGAGATCTTTTGATTCTTCATGAACATTGTAGTGAGGATTGTTTCTCAACTCACATTGTGGTTTCCGCTTATAGATCTAGCATTATCTTCTATGGGAATACTTCTACTTCAGCATGACATTTTGCTTCTTAACAGCAATAGGTTCCTACATCATTAATCCATTGACATCATAATGACCAGTGTCAAGTTTCCATTTTGTAACTAGTTTGGTGCACTCATAGTTGTCAAAATGTGGCAGGCCTGTCCAGTACCTTGGTGAGTACCTAACATCTAGGTAGTCACCCTTGTTACAGCTAACATGCTTGATAAACTTTTAATAATCCAGCAACAAGAGTAAGAAAGCATAACAAAATAAAATCTTAAGCTTTTTTTCTTCATCATCATTTACACAACATTTCTTCATTTTTCTTCCATTTTCCTCTTTACATATTTAGTTGGTATTGTGGTTCTTATTTTATGTATGCTTCACACTGCTGCTCATAAACCACTGCATATTGTCTACATATCTTCATAGCATATGCTCATTTCAAAATATAAAATTTATTGCCTATGCTGTTTTGGCTTGGCATTTAGGCTGAGAGTAGTTTCCTAGGAGTGAGGCTTTTCATGTGAATTTTATTGTCGATTTATTCTCTCTCACCAAACATAGATATTCACACAGATATGCTATACATGTGCTTGCTATTCACTGCGATACATAGACAGCATTATGCCCTTTGCAATAAACGATGGTGCTCTTCTAACTTCTTGTATTATTTATTCTGATTTAGATTATTGTTGAAGTCTATATAAGTGAAATTAATTGTTACCTTTTATTATGAAATGTTTGCACAATTTGATAAATTGGACTACTAAAAGAACGCACATAAGAAAAGCATGCACTTAGTCATGTATACTCATATACACAGAAAGTATTTTGCGACCTTTCTGATAAAACTTAGTAGCTTCTTCTAACTTCTTATCTTGGTTCACTATGATTAAGATGATTAATGTTAAATTATAAATAAATAAGATTTAGTTGTTACTTTAAAATGTTTTCTCAATTTGGCTTATTTGATATCAAAAGATTTGACTCCAATGTTTGACATAAAACAAGTCTTATCATTGACGATCTGCTCATATTCTTTCCAGTCCTTAATAGCTGATTATTTATGGGATATAATATTCCCTGGTGTTTGAGCTGCATTACATGCATTGTTAAAATAGGGAAGGAGCATGCTGGTATCAGGAAAAAATAGTTATTGGCAAATTCTGGACTTTCAAAATAACAGCATTTGAAGTTATTTGATCCAGCTACTTTAATTTAATATGATACCCAGACATTCCCACTTATGCTGCTGCTTGACCCAGGTCTTAGTGATGACGGCTCAAATTCTTCTGAACATACTTAGACACAGTATTGTAAAAATGGAAACAATCAATCTCCTTATTCTGGATGAGTGTCATCATGCTGTGAAGAAGCATCCTTATTCTTTAGTGATGTCTGAGTTCTATCACACCACACCAAAGGAGAAGAGGCCATCAGTTTTTGGGATGACTGCATCTCCTGTAAACTTGAAGGGTATGTTTTTTATTTCTGTCTCTGCACTTAATTACCTTATCTCAACTGTGTCTGTCGTGAGGTATGGGTTTCACGTGGGAAGAATCACATGGCTAAATGTTCACATACATATGCATTGACAAGTTGTACTTGTTCTGCTTTTGAAATTTCTCTAGCACTGTGTATTGTGTTAGTCCTATCTGGAGTCACCTTTGTTGAAAGCCAAAACTGTTTTATGTGTAATTCAGGTGTTTCTAGCCAAGTTGATTGTGCATTAAAGATTCGCAATCTGGAGAGTAAACTAGATGCTGTAGTTTGTACTATAAAGGACCGTGAGGAGCTGGAGAAACATGTACCAATGCCTTCAGAAGTGGTGGTAGAGTACGACAAAGCTGCTAGTTTATGGTCCCTGCATGAGCAGATAAAACAGATGGAACAGATGGTTGAGGAAGCTGCTCGGTCGAGCTCCAGAAGAAGCAAGTGGCAATTTATGGGAGCCAGAGATGCTGGGGCTAAAGAAGAGCTACGCCAGGTTTATGGTGTGTCTGAACGGACCGAAAGTGATGGAGCTGCTAATTTAATCCAAAAATTGAGGGCCATCAACTATGCTCTTGGTGAACTAGGACAGTGGTGTGCTTACAAGGTCAGGTGACATCTTGATTATAGGTTGCTTTTTCTACTCCCTTTATCTTCAATTACAATTTTGGCATGGTACACATTCTGGATTAACTTTCCATTCCACCAATTTCCGAGTTATCCTTTTGAATAAATCTGCTTTTACTCTCTGCTTTCTTTGCTGCATCTCTTCTTTTAAGTTGCATGCAGCTAGTGGTTTTGGAATTTAGTGATTTGTTCTATGGTTGGTGATTGTTATGGTTGGGATGGTCTGTCAGTGGAGTTGGAAGGCGGTTTGGGTTTTGTAGATTTCTGAAAGTATAGCTTAAGATTTTTAGTTCCAGATGATTGGGAAATTTTTGTGTTTAGTGAGGATTCTGCATTATATATTATATTCCTAATGCTGGTCGCTTTGCAGGTTGCACAAGCATTTCTAACTGCTTTGCAGAATGATGAAAGGGCAAACTATCAACTCGATGTCAAGTTCCAAGAGTCATACCTACAGAAAGTTGTCTCTCTTTTGCAGTGTAATCTGTCTGAAGGAGCCATTTTAGAGAATAACATTGGAGGTACTGATGCGGACAGCAGTGCTGCAGATGGGAATGGGTCTGATGAGCTGGAGGAGGGGGAACTTACTAACAGTCATGGTGAGTAGTTCTATCTTTGTTATCATGCAAAATCCACTAGACATAAATGTCGCATAAATGAATTTTACCCCTCCAACTTTCAAAATTACACCTAAATCCACTACAAAAAATGTTACATTACAATTGTACCTTGTCAAGTTTTTGGGCTGAAAATGATGAAGTCACTTTTCTGCTAACCTCCAATTTAACCCTTGGTAATGTTTTGAAACTAATAGGGGTGTAATGTAATGTACATGTAACTAAAAAATTGCAAATGTAATAAAATACTGTTCTCCAATTATAGTCATTAGAGATGAAAAGATAGTTGTCTTTGGTGGTTTTTCTTTTTATCTTTGTATATGTACGGTGTTAGGTTAGAACTCTTCTTGCCTTTATGATATAAAAAGGGCTATGGTTGAGATATAAAGAAGAGAAATGTCTGCCAAGCAATGTGTAAATAAATCAACTTTGATGATTTCTAAATCGACAACAAATTCCAAACGGTTGTTGTAGTATTGCTTTACAAATTATTGACAATAAACCTGATGATACTAATAATTTTCATGCTATGTCAACTTGGTTAAGATTATTTTTAAAATGATATACTAAATATAGTAATTATATTAGGAACTAATTCGGTGAATGCTTAAATTAATTTTTACATGAAAATACAATATTTTCTTGTTATCTGATGAAGACACTTTTTCAAAATTATAAACATTGCATATACATTCATCATAATGAATTGAACGTACTGTGACAAAAAGTACTGAGTGATTATGTACACACTTGATAAATGTGAATGTACTGAAAAAATGAAGCTCAGAAAATGACATTCTGCCTATTTGTCTTAGAAGTTTAGGATTCTCCTGAGCAAATCCTCCAAACATTGTCTGAGAATATTGGAAAGAAACCACTTACAGAAGTATCACTTAACTATATAAACATAAGAAATTCACCCCTCCAAAGTGTAAATGTTACCTCTACATCTGGGAACAATGATGAATTTATTATTTAAATTTGAGTATTTTGTAATTTTTTAAATCAAGGGTATTGAAATGCATAATTACCGTTGGAGTGTACAACTCAGCATTTTTTGGAAGGAGTTTAAGTGTAAGATCCAAAGTTTGAGGGGGTTGGAGTGTAATTTCACTATTCAGAGGGGTGTAGGTGTAATTAACCCAGGACCCGCTGATTGGTACCATTAAGCGTTATCTTGTACCAGATCAGAGTTAAGTGAGAAAGAAGAATTTCTATTGAGCTTCCTAGCTGTTGATCTGTCAGTTTTGACTGAGTTCTTGACCCAAGTGGAAGACCCTGGCTTGAATAATACTTGTGGCCTACCTGGTTGTATTACTGCTGGCCAGTAACCAGTTCAGTTGTACATAAATAAAATATCCTCACCAGGCTTATCACCCTTAATTTCTGTACATTTGTTTGTTTTTACTCCTGTTTGATTGTGTTGATCAACGAGAGAGTAAAATCTTAATGAATCAACTTTTATGAGAAGATTTGATGGGATGGGTATATCTACTGTCGTATGAATAGTGCATCTATTGTCACTGAATAAAAAATTAGACCGTTCGAATAACAAGATCTGAGAGTTTCTTAATTTGTAAGAGAAGGATAATAATCCAATCAAAGATTTTATTGCTGCTTCACTATGGTCTAATATTATTATGCAGGAATACATTATGAATTCTACAGTGGATCCTTTTCACTTACCTCAAAATTTTGAGTGGTGGTTTATTTATGAGTTTTTATTCCTGAAAAAAAAAAAGGCACGCCTTTGATCTTTCGTTGAAGCTTGCTCTTTTGCTTACCATCTTTGAAGCTGAGATATTTTAACAAACACGATAGACTTAGTTATTGGTAGTTGATTCATATCACATGTATGTTATCTATTGCTTGCCTCTCTCTCTTCCTTGAATTATTATATGCTGTATAACATGCTGGTATGCTTATTTGGCAGTTGTCTCTGGTGGGGAGCATGTTGATGTGATTATTGGAGCTGCTGTTGCTGATGGAAAAGTGACTCCTAAGGTGCAGTCACTGATCAAAATACTTCTGAAGTATCAGCACACAGAAGATTTTCGTGCAATAATCTTTGTGGAACGTGTTGTGGCTGCTTTGGTTCTTCCTAAGGTCAATTAACTACGACAGATAAACAGCACAGGTTTTGCTAGCTATTGCTTTCATGCAGCAAGTAATTTGTCATATTTACGTGCAGGTTTTCGCGGAGCTCCCGTCTTTAAGTTTTGTGAAATCAGCAAGTTTGATTGGGCACAACAATAGTCAAGAAATGCGGACCAGCCAAATGCAAGATACAATTGCGAGATTCCGGGATGGTCGTGTATGTCAGAAACTCAGACTATCATGAGATTGCCTCAAGTACCTTTAACTTATCTCATTGTCATATTTGTTACTTAATTTGTTTTGCAGGTGACTGTTTTAGTTGCCACTAGTGTTGCTGAGGAGGGACTTGATATTCGGCAATGCAATGTTGTGATTCGCTTTGATCTTGCCAAAACTGTATTAGCATACATCCAGTCTAGAGGTCGTGCCAGAAAGCCTGGATCGGATTACATCTTGATGGTTGAGAGGTAACTATGGGCGACGCTTGTTTTAAATTTCTGCTGGTTTACCTATGAAGAGACGATTCAAATAGCTTACTTTATTATTAATGATTTGGTTGTAGAGGAAATTTGTCCCACACAGCTTTTCTAAGGAATGCTAGAAATAGTGAAGAGACTTTGCGGAAAGAAGCCATTGAGAGGACTGATATTAGTCATCTCAAGGATACCTGCAGCATAAATTCTGGAGACTCAATAGCTGGAACTGTGTACCAGGTGGAGTCCACTGGTGCTGTTGTGAGCTTAAATTCAGCTGTAGGACTCATCCACTTTTACTGCTCCCAGCTGCCCAGTGACAGGTGCCTCTCTATCTGATGCTGCTTATCTTCATTTCTCTTGTTTCTACGATTTTTGTGCTATATTAATTTCTATTCTTCACTGTATATGCAGGTATTCAATTCTTCATCCAGAGTTTATCATGGAGCGTCATGAAAAGCCTGGAAGCCCTACAGAATATTCATGCAAGCTTCAACTTCCCTGTAATGCACCATTTGAGAAACTGGAGGGGCCTCCATGCAAATCAATGCGCCTTGCACAGCAGGCATGATTCGCGTCTCACGATCTTCAGTATCTCTGTGTAAACTGTATGAGAAGCATTGGTTTCATTAGATTATGATTTATGCGATTTGCAGGCTGTTTGTTTGGCTGCTTGCAAGAAGCTCCACGAGATGGGAGCATTTACTGACATGCTATTGCCAGACAAGGGAATTGGGGAAGAAGCTGAGAAAGTTGAACAAAATGATGAAGGAGATCCTCTCCCTGGAACTGCTAGGCATAGAGAATTTTACCCTGAAGGTGTAGCTGACATTCTTCGGGTTAGTCCCTCCATCTTTCCTTGTTTTAAGTGCAGCTGCTTTATGTAGAAAGAACACATACTTGATATGGCTTCCGGATTTCTAATGCAATTTATTATCTATTAAATTAAGAATCAAACTGATGTTTCGCCAATTGGAAATGTTATTTTTTACTCATTTTCCAATCATAATGAGATACATGTTAAGTTAAGCAGTTTCAAGGGAAGCATTCACACTATATATCATGTAAGAAGTTAGCATAAGAAAGTTAGTACAAGAAAGTAATCCTTAGTTCTAAAGAAGAGAGAATTAAAGCTCCTTATTTACCAAAAGCATTGTTTTTCTTAGAATCGGAAACCTGAGCACCTCTCTCCTGTAAGATCCAAAGAACTCCATAATGGATCTGCCTTCCCAAATTCAATCTTGACTGTGCACTTGTATGTTAACTTGTGTTGTATATACTTTGGATCACAGAGCTAATTTGATCTTGATTGTTAGCAGGGATAAGATTCATATCCTAATATTAAGTGAATGACATAATCCAAGACTTAATAGTCTCAATATGGATAAAAAAAATGTAGTTTTATTGGCCTAAAAAATGTTGAGTTTAGCAGTATACTGATCAATCGAAATGAATATCTTAGATTAACTTAAGAACATTATAAGAAAAAAGATTGTACATTTTTGTATGTGGACATTCTACATGGGTACTCTAGAAGTATATGTTAATCATTTTCTGAAGCTAGATAAGAGGTTCTGAACATGTGAACTGAACGATCATGGAATATAATTATTTGTGGTACCGATCTCTTGTTGTGAGATCCGATCTTGGAGTCCTTTCTTGCAAGACTTACAATAAACGATTACCTCTTAGAAGCATGGATTTGGTACTGAACAGACAGAATAGTAGCGGGAATAGTCTAAACCTTCTCTTATTGGGTATAGAAAAGGGGTTGGGGCTTCCCTTAGTTTTGGTGCCATGTTTATGTTCTAATCTTTGATGTTATTGGTGGTTCATATTTTAGATTATGTGGTGATGTTTGATGCACAACTATTGGATCTTAGGACAATATGTCTACCCCTTTTCTCTGCAGGGAGAATGGATTTTGTCCGGGAAAGGCTGTGATGACTCCAAGTTGTTTCATCTTTACATGTACTCTATCAAATGTGAAAACGTTGGCTTCTCCAAAGATCCCCTCTTAACTCAAGTTTCAGAATTTGCAATATTATTTGGCAATGAACTGGATGCAGAGGTATGCTGTTTCCTTTTTTAAGCTTGGATTAAGTGCAAAGCGAGGTTCTTTATTTAATCCCTGTTCTTAATAGGTGTTATCAATGTCGATGGATTTATACATTGCTCGGTCTGTGATAACAAAGGCATCACTTGTCTTTAAAGGGCCACTAGAAATTAGAGAAACTCAGGTGCATTGATCCTTCATCAGTTATCTCAATTATTGTTTTTCCTCTTGACAATGAAGTGGGCGCTTGTCAAAAATACTGATCTTCTTCTATTTGCAGTTGACATTGCTCAAGAGCTTTCATGTTCGACTGATGAGCATTGTATTGGATGTGGATGTTGAACCATCCAACACTCCTTGGGACACTGCAAAGGCATATTTATTTGTTCCGTTAGCTGGAGGTAAATCTGCAGATCCAATGAATGATATAGACTGGGTTGTAGTTGAAAATGTTACAGAAACAGATGCATGGAGCAATCCCCTGCAGAGAGCTAGGCCAGATGTTTACCTTGGTACTAATGAGCGGTCCCTAGGTGGAGACCGAAGAGAATATGGATTCGGAAAATTACGACATGGCATGGCCTTCGAACAGAAATCCCACCCTACCTATGGGATTAGAGGAGCTGTTGCCCAGTTTGATTTGGTAAAAGCATCTGGCTTAGCTCCTAAACGAGATGCCGGTGAAGTGCCCTATCAAGTTGATTTAACAAAAGGCAAATTGATGATGGCTGATTCCTGTATTGAAGCAGAAAATCTGGTAGGAAGAATCATCACTGCAGCTCATTCTGGAAAGAGGTTCTATGTAGACTCTGTCCGCTTTGAGATGACTGCAGAGAACTCATTCCCAAGAAAAGAAGGCTATCTTGGTCCTCTGGAGTACAGTTCTTATTCTGATTATTATAAGCAAAAGTATGTTCTTTTCCTGCTCTGAACTTCCTTGAGTACATTCTTGTATCATGTCCCCTTCCTCACCCCCCTCTGTTATGGTTCTCCTCTGGTGATAGCTTTCCCTCGGATGACTGGGGGATAAAGAGGAGGGTTTGTTATAAAATTTCTTGAAAGAGAAGAAATCATTAGTGGTTCTGTGCCAGTTACTTGTAGGATTTATATATCCTGTGAACTTGACTTGGGAAATTCTGAACCAACAGAACTGAATTCTCGGCTAGACTTGGTTCTACTGAACCAAATACTGGGATAATTTTCATATATACTTTTGATATTTATTGTTTAGCTTCTTATGCTTTTACTTTTTAGTTACTTTGTGCTTTGAGTTTCCCAAGTGCTGATTTGATCATTCAATTCCTGTGTGTCAAGTCTCAAGTCATGTTTCACATCATCGTGAGTCCCTTGTTGTGTTTTATGCTGTTCTTCTGCACCTTTGTCTTGTTGTTTGGTGTTGTTTTTGCTACATTTTTGCTGTTATTTTGCTGTGTTTCTTCTTTTGTTTTCTTGCTCTTTCTTGGATATTGGTGTGATGATGAATTGTTGATTTGCTCTGTCTCCTTCTCATAGGCATCGTTATATATGTATGTTTTAAGCAAGCTTCTGTTCTGCACTTGCAACATGGTGCATTTAATTATAATATCCAAATCAATTGTAGGTATGGGGTAGATTTGAGGTATAAACAACAACCTCTAATAAGAGCCCGTGGTGTTTCATACTGCAAGAATCTTTTATCTCCACGTTTCGAACATTCAGAAGGTATGGACTGCAATTGAATTGTTTCTCGTATCTTGTTGGGCTGGGTCATTTCCTATTATCTCAAATTAATTGGGAAAGTTCTTCTTGTAGGTCATGATGGTGAATCTGAAGAGATAAATGAGAAAATCTATTATGTTTTTCTCCCTCCAGAACTCTGTTTTGTGCATCCACTTCCTGGATCACTAGTTAGGGGTGCTCAGAGATTGCCATCAATTATGAGGAGGGTCGAAAGCATGCTGCTTGCTGTACAGCTTAAGGACATCATTAGTTATCCAGTCCCTGCTTCAAAGGTGTTCTGAGATCCTGTGGCGTGATCTTTTAGAGTTAGTTTTACATTATACCTGATCTGTAAGCTTTATATTTGCAGATCTTGGAAGCCTTGACTGCAGCGTCATGCCAGGAGACTTTCTGTTATGAAAGAGCCGAGCTCT
The DNA here is from genome assembly GCA_034509735.1 of Sesamum alatum. Lineage (NCBI taxonomy): Eukaryota > Viridiplantae > Streptophyta > Magnoliopsida > Lamiales > Pedaliaceae > Sesamum > Sesamum alatum. The sequence continues at coordinate 4,601,010 of JACGWO010000001.1, forward strand.
TGGGAGATGCTTATCTGAAATGGGTTGTTAGTAGATTTCTATTTCTAAAATATCCTCAGAAACATGAAGGTCAGCTTACTAGGATGAGACAACAAATGGTAAGCAACATTGTACTCTATCAGTATGCATTGAACAAGGGGCTTCAATCGTACATCCAGGCAGATCGATTTGCTCCATCTAGGTGGGCTGCACCTGGGGTGCTTCCTGTCTTCGATGAGGACACCAAGGAAGAAGAATCGTCATTTTTTGATCAGGAAGTCGAGTCTAATGAGGGTTTAAGAAGAAGGATCCATGATGATGAGGAATATGAAGAATATGAAATGGAAGATGGGGAACTTGAGAGCGACTCAAGTTCATACCGTGTGCTATCTGGCAAAACTCTTGCGGATGTTGTGGAAGCATTGATTGGTGTATATTATGTTGAAGGTGGAAAGAACGCTGCAAACCACCTTATGAAATGGATTGGAATTGAGATTGATTTTGACTTGAAAGAGATAAATTACTCGATTAAGCCGAGTACTGTCCCAGATAATATACTGAGAACTATTGATTTTGATGCATTAGAAGGTTCCTTGAATGTCAAGTTCACTGATAGGGGATTGTTGGTAGAAGCAATAACTCATGCATCACGTCCATCTTCTGGAGTGTCTTGTTATCAGCGGTTAGAATTTGTTGGTGACGCAGTGCTGGATCATCTCATCACAAGGCACCTGTTTTTTACATACACTGATTTGCCTCCAGGGCGCCTGACCGACTTGCGAGCTGCTGCTGTGAATAATGAGAATTTTGCACGTGTAGCTGTTAAACATAGCCTTCATTTACATCTTCGTCATGGATCAAGTGCACTGGAGAAACAGGTACTTGTCGTTTTTTTGCATTATTTGTCTATTGATTTAAGTTGTATGCCCATTACCTATATCTTATTTCACTTTCAGATTCGAGATTTCGTGAAAGAGGTTCAGAATGAACTTTCAAAACCAGGGTTTAACTCCTTTGGATTAGGGGATTGCAAAGCTCCTAAAGTTCTTGGAGATATAGTAGAATCAATTGCTGGGGCCATCTTCCTCGATAGTGGATGTAATACAGCAGCTGTATGGAAGGTTAGACTCTTTCAAGTGGCCAATCTCATTTACACTTTTTTCATAGTCGTGGTTCTTTATTCCTCTCTTGGAGGACGGATTGGAATGTGAGAGCTGAAATTTCTTGAACTGTCTGTAGGTCTTTCAACCCTTGTTGAACCCAATGGTTACTCCAGAAACGCTCCCAATGCATCCCGTTCGAGAGTTACAAGAACGATGTCAGCAGCAAGCTGAAGGCCTCGAATACAAAGCCAGTCGAAGTGGGAACTTGGCTACTGTGGAAGTATACGTTGATGGTGTTCAGGTTGGGGTTGCTCATAATCCCCAAAAGAAAATGGCTCAAAAGTTAGCTGCTCGAAATGCTCTTGTTGCTTTAAAAGAGAAGGAGAAAGCTGAAGCCGAAGTAAATGTGGACGACGATGGGAAAGAGAAGAGGAATGGGAGCCAAACTTTCACCAGACAAACCTTGAACGATATCTGCTTGCGCAGAAATTGGCCAATGCCCCTATACAAGTAAGATATTTATCTCCTTGTCAGTACATAATTATCCACGCATGTGTTGTATGTTGATCTAATGTTCTTCATTCAGGTGTGTGCATGAGGGTGGTCCTGCACATGCAAAAAGATTTACATTTGCTGTGCGCGTGAATACTTCTGATAAAGGATGGACAGATGAGTGCATTGGCGAACCAATGCCCAGTGTCAAGAAAGCGAAGGATTCTGCTGCAGTTCTCCTCTTGGAACTTTTGAACAAATGGTACGCATGACGGTTCTTTTACAGAAGCTAATAATGCTTACAGCTTTCTGGAGATACATCATCGACACATCTACTCGTAACGTTTAGTTATTCGTAAGCCCCAACAAAACTATAGGAACTTGTAGTTATCATTTCTGAGGTAGCAGCTATTCATTCGAAATCTGTTCCGATGTTGCTTATTTTTCCCTGTGATCATTAAAGATCAGCAAGGCTCCGGCTCCATGTGGATATGGTGAGGAAAGGAGGAAAAACCCAGAAAAAGAAAAAAAGGAACAAAAATGGAAGTATCATATTTTCTTCAGATTTTCTATTGTGTAGTGGGGACTAAGGAATACTTCTTAGTTATTATTATTCTTCACCAATTCAATTGGTGACAAAGTAAACACATTTGATTCTGGCCCGTTTGGTTCTATTTTCATTTTAATTTTTAGTTCCTACATTTCCAATGGGATGAAAATGTTTTATTGGTTTTTGTACGAGAAATGAAATATGTTTGGACATTTTTGCACCCCTAAACACTCATACATATATATATATATGTATGGTTGTCATGTACAAGTGTACCAAAACAATTGAGAAAAAATTATATTCGAAAAATCAGGTAATTTGCTCATAATTTTCTTTAAACTATTAAAACTTTATTTATTTCGTTGTATATGTATCATATTATGCATAGTATAAAAAGAATTTCAATAAGGGGGTGAATGGTAAAATATACAAAAGTTGTCATGGACCTTGAAAAAACATATTACATCTACCCAATTATTTCACTGTATTAAATGATTATTTTCGAACTTCAACTCGATTTCGACATATCCATGAGGGGAAAATGTAATTTTATATTTCTTGAGGAGTTTATATGCAATTAATCCATTTTTTAAACTTGCTAGTTTAGTTTTAACGGAGAGGGGGGAAATAGATGTTTCTTGACGGTCAAGCAATTCACGCCGTCAAGGTGTCTTTTTCTGCGCGGTCTATTCACGTCCACGATTCTTTGGAATATCACAAATTATCCTCTACGTTAGGGACTAAAAGAAAGTTGAATTTTTATAAAGGGGTAATTGCTCTATTTTGAATAACACAGTGGGGTAATTTGCTTTTTTTTTTTTTTTTTTTTTCTTTCATTCATAAAAGGGTAATTTGCTCATTTTCAATGTCACAAGGGGTAATTTGCATTAAACCCTATGTTTGAAAATGATGTAAAAGAAAAACACAAAATAAAATAGTATGATTTAACAAAAATGATGTAGGTCAGCGTCTCACATTTGGTTGAAGACGAGAAGTTTGAGCGGTTTATAAGCCTCAGTGTCTCATCTCCTTATGGATGCGCCTTTTAAGGACAAATCCGTGAGACTCTTACAATGCCAAAGTGGAAAATATATCGTGCAACGGGACACTGATTGAATTGCGAGTTGCTTCATTTAACGTCGTCTCTGGGAACAAGGCCATGTGTTAATCCCAACTTCCCTAGTCTCTTGTTTGGGAGTTGATGTGTAGGCACACTCTTATATTGGTTGCAGACGATGAACTTGGACGGGTATAAGCTCCCAAGGTCTCATCTCCCTAGCGAGACGCCTTGTGCCTTTTCAGGACAAACCTTTGAGGCTCCAACAAAGTCGAAACAGACAATATTTTGCACAATGGAGCACCGATCAATTTATATATCGGATAAAAAATATAGGAATAATAAAGTTGGACAATTGTTGTGTAAATGATCAATAAAAATGAACTATTCACTAATAACAGCACTAATAACAGAGTATAAATAATTCATCCATGGGTCGATACTATTTTATAACGAACCCACTTATAATGACGGTATCTGATAATAAAATTAAATACACTTTCATATACGCATATTAAAACTAAATCATTTGAAATTTCGTTCTACTTATTTTATCCAAATATCTTGAGAAAACATTTTAACAATAGAACAAACAAACAGACCCCCAACTTTTATAGATTCTAGAAGTGATGGGAAGTAATTAGTCTTATCTTTTCAAATTGATTAATTTGCTATTGTACACAATTTGAAAACATTGAATATGATGTCATGTGGCACAATTACATGGTACTAGGTCAAAATTGTCTTTATTTTTTTTTATTTTTAAAAAATAGAACTTGTAAGACAGTCCAAATATTATATATTGTGCACTTAGATTATAAGAAATTGTTCCATTACATGTAATGTTATTGATAACCAATTAGAGGATAGAGATATAGATTTTTTATGTATTTAATAAAAAGAAAGAAAATAAAATGAAACTACTGAAATATTTTGACTTTAAATATACATAAATACAATTATGATAAAACCAATTGACTGATGAGGTGGTTATTTTATGTAAGAAAAATAAGTTCTTCAAAGGTATTTTAGACGTATTGATAACGAAAATAAATTATTTTAAGGTTCTCACACATAATAAATAGTACAGATTATTATTATTATTTTTCCAATTTGAAGGTTATACATTGACTTTATAAATATCATCAAGACTCAAAAAAATGGACAGTTAAGATTTTCGAAAAAAAAAGTACAAATCATTAAGAAATTTGAAATAAAATTCAGTTTCTAAATATTATTTGAAAGAATTGCAAGGCAAAATAATTGCCTCCCAATGAGTGACAAAAGAAAACAATTATTTGAAATTGGAAAAAAAACCCAAAATTAGTTGACAAATACAACTATTTAAATAATATATGCTACTTAGGGGCATAAATTATACCAAATTATATTTTAGAATGGTGGCTAGCATGAACAAACTACCTCTAGCTCTTATGTGATGGAGAGGGCAACAAGTGAGAGTATTTTTTATAGAGTTTAGGTAAAATATTTTCTTTCAAATTTGGACCTCCTCAATTTGCTCAAAATTTAATATTGTTATTATTTTTAAATTGGCCATAAGGGATGTTTTATTTCGTATTTTTCCAGTAGAATATCATAAATTGTCGAGAATGGTAAAGATGTTTTAGTACTGTATGGTTGAGATTGAGACTATAATGACAGGTAGATAAGGGGTTACGTTGCATGTGATAATTGGAGCGGAACAACTGAAAATAGGTGAAAAACAAAATTATGTAATTGCCCTTCAACGACTTGAATCCACTTATAAATCCTAGAGACTGATAGATGGCTGGAATAGTAATTTTGTTGCTCTTACTTTAATCGGACAACTTTGTGTATAATGTGGATCGACTTTGGTTATCGTTGAAAAAGCTCTCAATTTCTCTAATATTTGTCGACGTTGCTTGTTACCCTTTTGAAAACTTGTAATTTTAAATCAGTATTCGTGTTGTTCATCACTGAAATATAATTACTTTAGTGAAAATCAATTTATTCAGTGAATTAAAAATGTGGAGAAATTATTTTAACTAATGGTTCAAATTGTTGAACTCAAAATCATAAACCAGAATAATAAGTCAAGCAAAAATAAATTCTTGAATTTTAGTAAATGATGTATGAAAGGGTAAAATGGTCAACTAAGTTCACAATCCCACAACACGGTCAATACGGACGATCACAGACTACAAAAACCCTCTTAAGACTCCAAAGTCAAAATCCTAAAATTAGCACTCAAAAAAAAAATAAAAAATGAAGACAGTGCTAGAACTGTCCGACTGTGACCGACAAACCGTGAAGGATATCGCGTGGCGCTTAAAAGAATCACAAAACTCATTTCCAACCGTGTAAAATATCTGGCAAATGACCGAAATCTGACAGACAAACCTCAAAAATCATGCAAAAGAATAAAAAAAATTGTAAAAGGACAAAAAAAAAAAAAAAAAGTAATAAAAGAAAAAGGAAAAAGTTACAGTCTCTCTCTCTCTCTCCTCATTGGAGGCCCCCAACTTGCTTGGAAACTCTATAGGTCGACTCAGAAAAACACACAGCAGCCGCCCCCTTTAACCCTTCCTCTGTTTCACATTTCTTTGCTTTGTTTTCTTTCCTTTTTCAAATTTTGATTCTTGGGAATGGTTGTTTGATTCTTCTGGGGTTCATCAAGAACACCATTTTTAGGTACTGTACTCATTCTTTGACTATGTTATGCTTTTTCTGTTTTTCTACAATGTAAAAGGTTGTAACTTTTGGTTTATGGTAGCTGTTAATGGTGAGTTGCAGAAGCTGTGAAGTGTTGTTGTGGGGTTCTTGTGATGTTTCTCTATCTGTTGGTTTTTGCTGTTTTGTCTTCTTGGAAGATTGTTTTTCTTACGGGGTTTGGTTTCTTTGCTCGTTTGTTTGTTTGTTTGTTGTGGTGATTGCTAGTGATTGATTGTTTTCTTTTAGCTTTTCTTGGTTGTTTTAGTGTTTTTGGGATGTGGGTTGTTCTTAGTTTTGGTTAGATTTGGTAAAGATTGTAACTTCGTTGATAAATGTTGCTGTGTTATTGAGGGTTGGAATGTTTGTACTTTGTTGTGTTTGAATAATGATTCTTTAGCATATTCTGCTTGTTGAAGAAAATCAGCTTTGAATTGGCTCTTTTGAATGTGTTTATGATTTTGAAGTGCCGGGTTTGGAAGTTTTGCCTTTTGCCTCTTTTATTGTTATATCCTTATTTATTGGGGTGGGCGTGGGGGGTGTCGGGGACGAAGGATTATGTTTGATTTCAATTTAGCTTCAAAATAAGTTTAGCATGTGGCGACTATTGCGAATTATGACATGAATGTACTAGATAATGGTATATGAAACAATATTAAGGTTCTGCTTTTATAAAAGTATCTTTACCGTTAAAGATAATGATCTTTCGTTTGATGAGAAGCAAGTCGTGTATCATTCTGTCTTTCTCTGAGACATAAATGTGAGTCTGTATTTTACTGAAGAACTCTGATCTACTTAGGAACGTTGCTCGCACTATCATTATTGCTTCTGTTTTTGGTGGCAGTCAAATTGTATTTTTAAGATTAAGTCGAGTGGAAAGACAAGAGATCTATGCCCCTTGTCGTGGCATTGAGGTGATAATTATTACATGTAACTTAAGTCTGTCAAAATTTTCATTCTTTAAGTTCTTTGAGCATTTCATACTGCTATTGCAATGAAACAGTTGAGCTGTTCTCCCTTAAAAACCACAACCATAAATTATACTTGAACAAATGGATCTTTCTCATAATAGTCTCCAGCAACTGGGGTTGCTTTTCACAACTTTCTTTCTCGCATATAGTGCTTGAGACAATGTCTTCATATTAATCAATTTGAATTTTGAAATGGCCAAACCATTTACAGCATGTAAAGTGTAAACAGCTGCTAAAGTTTTGACTCTCACTTTATTTCAAATAAGAAAAACATATATATGCCTTGTGAAAGATACTAATTTTCTTTCAAGATTTGTATTCTGTAGGTTTTTTGCAAAATTATCAGAATACCTTGTATTCGAAAGTGATCGCATTTGTGGGGCTTCAAATTTTTAGTTCGTCCTTTTGCAGGTTCCGTGTTTCTAAAGTTTCTGTTTCTTGTCTCATTGGCCTAGATATGCTAAGCTGTTTTGGCTGTTATTTCAGACTGTATATCACTAGACACATACTCTTATCATGTTTGGCAGCAGTGTATCAATTTTTTTCCCAGACTATAATTTTCTTCTTGTCCCTACTTGTTTTGGTTGTAGATGCTCCAATTCGGTCACCTTGGGCTGAGGGCCTTCTCTTCATATATCTCTGATTTTGTGAACTTTTTCTTCCTTTAATCTTCCGCAGTGGGTCGGTAGAATTTTATAGTTCTTTGTTTCTTGTTAATTATAATTAGATTCCATCTGTATTTGTTTCTTAATAGGATAAATTGCTAGTGTTGTTATGTTTTATCATGTATATCCTGATATTTGAAATCTCCTTATCGGGTTGGACACCATTGCTACTGTTGATTTAGACTGCTTTTAGAACAATCATGTCTTTGTTTCTACGTTAGCTGGAGTTGAGAGTAATCATTGTTCTTCAACAACTAATTCTGCAGACCATGTTGCGAGCAAAGCATCTCGGCACTCTATCCCAGTCTGCCAGATCCTTTTTCCTTAGTGGATCAAGATGTAGTGCAGCAGATGGAAGTTCATGCACTTGCTCCGAAGATGAAACTTGTATTTCTAGAAGACCACTCAGAGCAAATGTGCAGAACTTGCAAGCACCATCCTCGTTATTATCAAAAGCTTCAGTAGGAGTAGGTTCACTGACTTTGGTCGACTCAGAAAAAGTGAATGCTAAGAAGCCTGAGAATAGCTCTCTCTCAAAAGAAATAACTACATCCCGCTCGCTGGACAGAGCCGAGTCTGTTAGTTATGCAGATGATTTTGATGCAAAGGACATTGTTCATTCATCGCCTCCTATAGCCGACCAGTTTGTCAAGGCAGGTATGGCAGCAGTTGGTCTTCTATCTGACTTAGTAAACTATAGAATCCCAATGACAGATGGGAGTGCGATGGTCACCTCGTTGCAGAACTCAATGGTTGATCCTACAAAGCCAATTTCTAATGTCAGATCTGCAAATATGAAAACGTCTAGAAAAGATAAAGTGTATGATAAACCATCGGCTGAACCGGTGTCGAGGTCGAGCAGTACGAGTGTCTCTTATGGTGAAAAAGGTAAAGCTGATAAATCAGTTTCAGCTAAAGGGGTAGGAAATGTTTCAAATAATGTTTCAGGAGATTTTGTAGAAAATCGTGGAATCTCATCCGACCCTCGTGATAGGAAAAGGTCAATTCCTCAAAGATCAAGAGCTTATTCAGACCGCTTCACCCCAAACACACAACAGTCCGAAGGGAAGTTAAATGGTAACAAGTCAGCAGGTTTTACGAGGGATATAAGACAAACGAAAGTAATTGCAGGATCAGCTCCAGTAGCTAGGCAATTTTTAAGTTCTAGTCATGTTGTTGAAAGCGTCTCTCGCGTTTTGCATCAGTCCAAATGGAGCCCTGCTACAGAAGAGGCTCTCGGGAAGCTCAACTGCTTGCTGGATGCCTTCCAAGCAAACCAAATTCTTAAGCAGCTTCAAGACTATACAGTGGCTCTTGGGTTTTTCTACTGGTTAAAACGGCAACCGGGATTCAAGCACGATGGGCATACATATACCACCATGGTTGGTATCCTTGGCCGTGCCAGGCAGTTTGGTGCCATCAACAAATTGCTTGATCAGATGGTCAATGATGGATGCCAGCCAAATATTGTAACCTATAACCGACTCATTCACAGTTACGGGAGAGCGAATTACTTGAATGAAGCTATAGGTGTTTTCAATCAGATGCAAAAGGTAGGCTGTGAACCTGATCGCGTGACTTACTGTACACTTATTGACATCCATGCAAAAGCTGGGTATCTTGACGTTGCCATTGATATGTATCAGAGGATGCAAGAAGCCGGGCTTTCACCCGATACTTTCACTTACAGCGTAATCATTAATTGTCTGGGGAAAGCTGGCCACTTGGCTGCAGCCCACAAGCTGTTTTGTGAGATGGTTAATCAGGGCTGTCGGCCGAATCTTGTGACTTATAATATCATGATTGCATTACATGCAAAGGCTAGGAATTACCAGAGTTCGTTACAACTATATCGTGACATGCAGGGTGCTGGATTTGAACCTGACAAAGTGACATATAGTATTGTTATGGAGGTTCTTGGCCACTGTGGCTATCTGGACGAAGCTGAGGCAGTTTTTACAGAGATGAAAAGAAAGAATTGGGTCCCTGATGAGCCCGTTTATGGTCTTCTTGTTGACCTGTGGGGAAAGGCCGGTAACGTAGAGAAGGCTTGGGAGTGGTATCAAGCCATGCTTGGTGCAGGTTTATGTCCAAACGTCCCAACTTGTAATTCTCTGCTCAGTGCTTTCCTCAGGGTACACCGTCTCCGTGATGCATATCACGTGCTTCAGAGCATGCTCAGTTTGGGTCTAAACCCGTCTCTCCAGACCTACACCCTACTTCTTAGTTGTTGTACAGAAGCCCAAACATCATTCGATATGGCATTTTGTTGTGAGCTCATGACCATCACCGGCCACCCAGCACACACATTCTTGCTCTCCATGCCAGCTCCAGGGCCTGACGGCCAGAACGTCCGGGATCACGTGAGCAACTTCCTTGACATGATGCATAGCGAAGATAGAGAAAGTAAACGAGGACTTGTGGATGCTGTAATTGATTTCTTTCACAAGACAGGGCTAAAGGAGGAAGCCGGTTCCGTCTGGGAGGTGGCAGCACAGAAGAACGTCTATCCCGATGCAGTAAGGCAGAAAAGTTCATGTTACTGGCTCATAAACCTTCATGTCATGTCTGATGGAACAGCCGTGACTGCATTATCAAGAACCCTTGCATGGTTTCGTAGAGAAATGCTCGCCTCAGGGATCTGCCCCACCCGCATTGACATTGTAACCGGTTGGGGCAGAAGGAGCCGCGTGACAGGAACCTCTCTGGTGAGACAGGCCGTTCAAGAATTGCTGAACATGTTCAGATTTCCTTTCTTCACAGAAAACGGCAACTCTGGATGCTTCGTCGGGTGTGGAGAGCCACTCAGCCGATGGCTGCTCCAATCTTACGTCGAGCGGATGCACTTGCTCTAGCTCGTCGTATGCAGGTTTTGTACTATGGCCAGTTTTGTCAACGGAGAGGAACGTCGATATCGTCGTTGCATTAGCATGTACTAAACTTCATTATGTGTAGCTAAATTGGAAATTTCTTTTTTTGCCAATTTTACCTTGAATTATTTGGCAGCTTTAGGTTGATATATTGAATTCTTGTTGTTCCTCTTGTGATTGTGGTGCAGTATCATGATTTTTGTTCTTTGCTTAGCTCCCTTTTCCCGTTTAATGTGCAGAAATCTATCTTTGTATACATAAACTGCCGCTAGTAAAATGCATGCGCGTTGCTCGTAAAAGTGTATATAAATGTATAAAGGGTAAATTACAGTTATCTTCCATGAGGTTTGGTATAATTATAAATACTCTCTCATTGTTTGAGAAATTACAAATACTCCTCGAAGTTTGTAACCGTCTAACAAATAATTTATTTTTATGGGTAAACTGATCAAAATATTTTTATACACTGAATTATTTTTTATAATTATCTATCATGCGCAATGAGATGTTTCTTAGATTTTTTTACACAGATGATCAATAATGCAATTTGTCTCGGTTTATTTTTTTATAATTTTAATAAAAAATTTTAAGGGCAAAATATTCAATTTCAGGCCTTTGGTTAAAAATTACAAATCTCAAAGGGTATTTGTAATTATGCCAAACCTCAAGGGAGATGGTTGTATTTACCCATGTATAAATAAGAACTTCTAACCAAAAAAAAAATTAAATATGTTTTTTTTAAAAAAAAATAATCTTGAATTGTTTTAAATTTTCAAATTGAGGTATTAGTTAAATGAAAGTGTAGGGGTAACCAAATAATGCTACTTTTCATGTTTATTAGGAGTAAATATAATTAATTGCATGTAGACTTTGCTAAAATCATGAGTGACTTAATAAGTTTGATTTAACAAATGTTTGAAATGTTCAAATGCAATTAATGAGAAAAAAGATGTTGATGCAGACAAACAATTGAAATAAAGTAATTAAATAACTCACAAAAAAAATAAAATTGTTAAGTAAAATTTTAATTTATAAGCTACGATTATGTGAGAGCAAAAAATAAAATGAAAGATAATTTTACTATATTGTGAAATAAGATAATTTATTATAGGGATAATTGTACTGCACTCCCTTAAGTTTGTTGTAATTATACATGGATCCCCTATGGTTTTAAAAATTACATCCAATACTCATGACGTTTGTTTTCATCCAACAAATAGATTAATTTGTTAATGAAATTTGCTAATATTACCAAAAAAAAGAATGAAAATTCATATTACCCCTGATTCATTTATTACTGACTTATAGTCAAATAAATATTTCTAACAAAACTACCCTTATATGAGTGAAGATGTACCCAATCACATGTATTAATGCATGTAATATGCACAAAGTTAGTTTGATCAGAAAAAAAAATGTTTTACTTGCAATAAGTAATATGGACTTTTATCCAATTTTGTTATTAATATCAGCAAATTCGGTTGATTTTTTCTGATAAATGAATCTATTTAGTGAATGAAAATAAATATTAGTGATATTAAATATAATTTTCTAAACAGATGTCTATATTAATTACAGCAGACCCAGGGAAAGATGGTATAATTATTCCTCTATTATATTGTCAAATAGAATTCAAAGTGAACATCTAAGTACATGACGCTTTATTATATACAAATTACTATGATGTAAATTATAGATAATTATTATTGTTGTGATTAAGAATAACAATAATATTTTTTGATAGTCTTTTGACTATATGAGCAATTTCCAATCAATATATTCTAAAAATAAAAGTTACACTTTAAGCGTTAAATTGATATGATTTCAATGACGAGTTAATATTTAGAGTCAGTGTATGAGATGTGCTTCAATAGATACGTAGGAATTTAATATGCTTTTATTTGTTTATAGATCATTCCGTTTTATCAGTCACATTTCGAATTCACATACTTTAAAACGTGTCGCTTATTTATTTAAATTTATTTTATTTCCATTTCAACGTATTAATTATCTATTAAATATTACCTAATTTGGCTCCGAGAATAGTTCGTAGAATAGTCTGTACGTATTTAATTTATTTTTTCCTAATATATCTTACGTTCAGTCTACAATTCATTCAATTATCACTCGTAAATTCAAATGAATAAATTTGCTATAAGAAATAGACATTTAGAACTTAATAGAAATTTATTGGAAAGCATGAATGCAAAAGTGTACCAGTTGAGTTATTTTTCAAAACTTATGTACTAAATGTGAAAATTAAGCAAAAGTTTCATATACCCAAATGATTTGTAACTCATTTCTGAAACCCCACACCCCCAACCCCTACCCCTACCCCCCACCCCCACCCCACCCCACCCACCCCCCGTTAGGTGTGTTCTTTCACACACCCACACCCAAATACACTATCTTCTGTGTATATATATATATATATATATTGAAATATATGTGTATAGTGGCTCACCTTGGATCGTTGTTGGCCAAGATTTCTGAGTAAGTCTCTCTGTATCTCTGTGTCTGCATTCATACACAATCAAGATACAGCTGAATATATGTATGTATAGATTCCATATGCATAAAGTGTAGAATTTATGCATGCAATTAAGTAGATACCGGAAAATCTGATATGGGGCACAAGAAGCGAAACGTCGCTCCTCGCTCCAAACCCTCACAGCCGCAGTCGGCGGCGGCGGTGGCGGCGGATGGCGCCTCGGCCACCGGTGCTGTTGTCGATGGTGGTGTTTCGAACCTCGACCATTCCGCCGACGCGAGTAGAAAAATACCTACAAAATCTGAGGCTGCGGATTTGGAAAGCAATAGCAATGCAAACCCTTCTTCATCATATGCTTCGATAAAGCTTGAGTGTGAGCGGGCCCTCACGGCTTTGCGCCGGGGGAACCACACCAAAGCCCTAAGGTTGATGAAGGATTTGTGCTCGAAACATGAGAATTCCCCACACTCGGCCTTGATTCACCGTGTTCAGGGGACTGTTTGTGTGAAGGTGGCTTCAATTATTGATGACACAAATGCCAAACAACGGCATTTGAAGAATGCAATTGAGAGTGCAAAGAGGGCGGTGGTCTCTTCCCCTAGTTCTATTGAGTTTGCACATTTTTATGCAAATTTGTTGTATGAGGCTGCAAATGAGGGTAAGGAGTATGAGGAGGTGGTGCAAGAGTGTGAGAGGGCTTTGGCGATAGAAAACCCTGTGGACCCTGCCAAGGAGAGTTTGCAAGACGAGAACCAGCAGAAGATTTCTACTGCTGAGGCTCGGATTGCCCATGTTCAAAGTGAGCTCCGTTCATTGATTCAGAAGTCAAATATTGCATCTATTTCAACTTGGATGAAGAATCTGGGCAATGGGGAGGAGAAGTTTCGGTTGATTCCAATCAGAAGGGTTCCCGAAGATCCGATGGAGTTGAGGTTAGTTCAGGCAAGGAGGCCGAATGAGATTAAAAAGGTGGCAAAGACACCCGAGGAGCGAAGGAAGGAAATTGAGGTGAGGGTGGCTGCAGCTCGTCTTTTGCAGCAGAAATCAGAGGCACCTCATTTGAGAAATGATGGGGATAACAATAGTAACAATAGCAAGGGGCTGGATTCTGCTCCAGGTTCAGGCCACAGAATCGAAAGAAGGAAAAGTGGGAACGTGAAGAAATCTGCATCCTCAGATGAGAGAAGGGATTGGGTTAGATTGTATTGGAACTCAATGAGTTCGGCTGGGAAGAAAGATTTGCTGAGAATTAATATTTTGGATCTAAGGGCACATTTTAGTTCAACAAAGGATGGGCCACTGAGTGAAGTGCTTAATGAAGCTTTATCTTTCGGGGAAGCTAATAAAGTATGGCGGTTTTGGATGTGCTGTCGTTGCAATGAGAAGTTTGCCGATGCTGGTTCATTCATGCAGCATGTTGTACAGGAGCATATGGGAAGTTTGTTGCCGAAAATGCAGTCAATTCTACCCCAAAATGTGGAGAATGAATGGGCTGAAATGCTTCTTAACTGCCCTTGGAAGCCATTGGAGTTAAATGCGGCGATTAGGATGCTTGAGAAGAAGTCAAAATCTAATACACTCGACTTACTTGACGAATGTCCTCGACACGATGCAGATGATTCAAAAGAATGCTTTGTTGACTCTTACTGCAATGAATATGAGTGGGATTCATCACCTGGAAAGAAGAAATCTGGTGATAATAGCAATGGTAGTGTGCAAGATAGCAGGGATTCTGAAGACGTTGAGTGGATGGACTGTGATGGAGATCAAAGTAGTAAGGAAAGTCTACTTCATGAGAACTGGCCTTTGTCCGATGATCTCGAGCGTGCAAAGCTTTTGGAAAGAATCCATGCTATTTTTGAGGCACTTATTAAACACAAGTATTTGGCATCAAGTCATCTTAGCAAGGTTATACACTTTGCAGTAGAGGAGCTCCAGGGTGTAGCTTGTGGTTCTCAGCTTAACTCAAAAATGGACCAAACACCTTTGTGCATTTGTTTTCTGGGTGCTTCGGAGCTTAAGAAGATCCTGAAATTTTTGCAGGAAATTTCTCAGTCTTGTGGACTAAATAGATATTCTGATAAAAACAACATAGGAGATGATTCCAACACTGGGATGCCGGTTGTTGACATTATGGAGAAGATAATCTTTAGTCAGGATGCTTCATTTTTGGTGCTTGATGAGCATTTTCTTCCCTGCAAGGTCCCTCGCTTATTATGTGATACTGCTTCTAGTGATGTTTCCAGTCCACCTATTTCATCCCATGTCAAATATGAGAATGGTGTTGTACTTGATTCAGATGCATTGCTGTCCTGGATATTTACAGGAGCCTCAAGTGGTGAACAATTGGCATCCTGGAAACGTGCGAGAGAGGAAAAAGCTCAGCAAGGTCTGGAAATTCTCCAGTTGCTTGAGAAGGAATCTTACCATCTGCAGGGCTTGTGTGAGAGAAAATGTGAGCACTTAAGTTATGAGGAGGCATTGCAGGCTGTGGAGGATCTGTGTTTGGAAGAGGGGAAGAAAAGAGAACATGCATCGGATTTTGTTCGTCGAAGTTACGACTCTGTCCTTAAGAAAAGGCGGGAAGAGCTCATTGAAAATGACAATGAACTTTCAGTTATCAGTAATAGATTTGAATTAGATGCCATAACAAATGTTCTGAAAGATGCAGAGTCCCTAAACGTCAACCAATTTGGTTTTGACGAAACTTATAGTGGTGTTACATCTCATTTCTGTGACCTGGAATCTGGTGAAGATGGTGATTGGAGAACAAAGGATTATCTACATCAGGTAGACTCTTGCATAGAAGTCGCAATACAGAGGCAGAAAGAACAAGTTTCAATAGAGGTTTGGCACCTCATTTATGCATTTTCAGTTGTTTTTGCTGTTGTGTGTTTACTTTGCAGTTTAATGTCACATTTCTCAATGTCCAGATCAGCAAAATTGATGCAAGAATCATGCGAATAGTTGCAGGGATGCAGCAATTGGAAGTTAAGCTTGAGCCTGCATCTTCCCATGATTTCCGGTCAATTTTAATCCCTATAGTGAAATCATTTATGCGGGTCAGTATCCTGTGAAGCACCTTTCCCTAAAAAGCCTCTGAAATATTTTAGTGATTTTGCAGATGATTAGAAGTTTGTTATTCTACCCTTTTGCAGGCACGATTGGAGGATCTGGCAGAGAAAGATGCCACAGAAAAATCTGATGCTGCCAGGGAGGCATTTTTAGCTGAACTTGCTCTGGATTCAAAAAAGGGAGCTAGTGCAGGAGTTGAAGGTTCGAAACACATGCATGAGAGGACAAAAGAGAGGAAAAAGAGTAAGGAGAACCGGAAAAACAAGGATCCAAAGGTTTGAAGCTTGTGCTGGGACTTGATAGTGTTTATCCACCTCAAATAAGAACTGTAAAACGCTTACTAATTTTAATTGTTTTCAATTATTGTTATTGCTTCTGCAGGCTACTAATAGTGATGAGTTACAAGATCAGACAGCTGAAGAGATGTATGTATCACTTTCCCTAAGCATATCCATTCACACGATCCACATATTTCTTCCTAAACACCATATGAAATTCATGACAGTGGTGTGGATAATGTTTATTTTGTCCGTGAAGCCCCAGTCTCATCCTTTATAGCCGCTCTTTTTGTGGAACTTTAATTTCTTTACCAATCTAAATGATAGAGAAGCTAGTGACATTGTAACAGGCTAGCAGTTCATCCTTGTTTTCCGTATCTTGCTCTCTCCTTGTACCGGCCACCTTTTACTTTATAACATCCATTTGGAAAGCAAAGGTGCACTCCAAGATTAAGGCTTTCATTTGGTCATAGTTCATGAGAGTCTAAATACCAATGATTTGTTAAAAATGAACAGAGCTTATAAGGCACTCTGTATGTCGCATCTGTAAAATACAATGAAAATCATCTTCATCTTCTTGCCTTGTCCATTTGTGAGGGCATTTTGGGACAGACTTTTTGAGTCACTGAAAAATATTGTTGAAGATCCACTATCAATGGATGGAATCTCAATGCGCTTTGTAGGTTCTGAGAAAGCAAAGAAACTAAGATATTATGGAAATCAGTTGTTTTTGCTGTGATTTGGTGTATTTGGGTTGAAAGAGACTCATGTATGTTAGGGACTATGACTCTGCTAACTGCATTTGCATAAAGTTATGCACCTTTCTTTTATTGTCTCTCTTTAGTTGAAGGCGTTAGGTGTGCTTAGGGGTCTACCATTCAGGAAGATTTAGAGAGATTATTCATGTGTTTTTGAGGACTTTTGGCCCTCTTCCTTGTAATCTTTCTTTCCTGATGAGATCTATTTTTAATATATAAGAAGTCTTGTTTCAGATTACTTTCAAATGCTTATGATGAGGAGGGCCCAGTATCTGGAAGTGCTATTCCTGGGCCTGATGATGCCGTAAGACTACAGGAAGAGGAGTACAAACGCAGAATTGAGCTTGAAGCTGAAGAAAGAAAACTTGAAGAAACTTTGGAATATCAAAGGCGAATAGAAAATGAAGCAAAGCAGAAGCATCTGGCAGAGCAACATAAGAAGTTTCTGAAAACAACTAGTGAGAAGGCAGAAACAGCCGCATTGCCTGATGCATATTTGAGGCGAAGCAATGATGACATGTATGCCAATGAGCAACGAGAAAATAGGAAGGTGAGATTACCTGTGCCAAGGTTTTCCTTGTCTGCAATCTCGTTTACGTTCTATTTTTTATAATTACTGGAAGAGAACACCACCTTTCCAGGTTTAGTGTTCCAAATTCTACATAAAAAAAAGCGAAGATGATAATATTTATTTAATAGATTAATAATATGACTTCTTTATAGGACCCTTTGATGCATAAGGATGGATCTGGAAGTGTTTTGGAGGATGTGCCGAAGAAAACTGCGAACGGGGTTGTGCTGAGAACTGGTAGCAATCTTCAATAGTACCATGGAAGACTGATTTCGCCTTTTTATTTATGTAGTCTGGGCTGACTTAATTCCATGTGTGCCATCATATGCTCCTTTTTGCAGGCTTACCAAATGAAAGTATTGTGGAGGATGGTGGTTTATTTTCTGACCGACGCATGGGAAGGAGAAGCAGACGGCACAAGGGTCCAACCAAATTGGGTGAAGGAAAGTATGCTCCAGTGACTCCTGACAAGGAGGATAGTGATCCTGGTCAACCTAGATTTGGGCAAAATCCCCATGGTGATGGAGGTATGTACTTTAGTGAAAATACTGCGTCTTTGGTAATTTGATTGCATCTTTGTTTCCTTGCCGTGAAACTAATGACCACATTTTTGGGGTGATGTACTGCAATTTGATTCATTGGGCTTGTTAATTGGGATTTTTTTCTTTCTGCTAGTGTCTAACATTTAAATGCTTCTAAAACTGGAAAAGTTGATTCATAATGTTTGCGTTATAGAGGGCCTATGACTTGGAGGGCAGCCAGACAAACTACACTGTCTGTTAACATGTTGTGGTGCCTTTTATTCTTGTTAGTGGAAACATATAATTTGAATATATAGTCAATTGACAAATTTTAGATATGAGAAATAAATTGAGTATGGCAGTACTGACAAAATTTGGATATGTTAAGATCTTTGATGTGTGTGAATTCTGTATTCCCTTTTTGTCTCATGTAAAAACATCATGATGAAACTTCTTGTTATTGAGAATGCTTTCTAGGGAAAACTACCCATCTGAAATTTTTGAAGTGGAAAAAACTGGATTCACCACTTTCCCGTTTTCTCAATCACGGTCAAATTACTTTGTGAACTTTGCATGCGCTTCATCACTCTTTTAGTATTGGCGGTATTATTGACACATTATGGGCAGTCATTTTGGATATTCTTATTTGCTCACAATATATATTAGGTACATAGAACTCTCTGATGGATTTCCGGGAGACTCAGAATATAGTTGATTCTAGTCGATTATTTTAGACTCTATTAAAGCACAATAGCACATGTAGCTGTGTTTTTAGTGTCCAGTTTGTTACTAGTTTTTGCTGTGTTCAGTACCATGTTTCCTTTTGACTAATGTTGTTATGCCATGATGAAGATGATTGGTTCTTACAATGGTTGGAAATTTTGTAGAGAATGGAGCCAGAACAGGACAGCTTCAGGAAGAGGATGATGATGAGGAAAGGTTTCAAGCTGACCTTAAGAAAGCCGTTCGACAAAGCCTTGGTATTGTCCTCTTTAATTTTTCTGTTTATCTTCCCATCTGTCATTTTACTTTTAGTTATAGGATAATTTGATTTATGAAGTCTATCTCTGTCTGGCCCAAATTTATGCTCATATGTCCTTTTCGGGTTACCATATGCAACATACTACTAAAATCTGTATTTGGAGCTGACTGAATGATATTGGCTTTGGCTGGGTTGGGCTGATTCTTCTTACGTAACAGACGTCGACTAGTTAATAATTATAACTTGAGTTTGTTTTACTGTATCAACTTTATCGTTTCCTTCATTCTTTAGCAAAAGTTACCTGATAATGTCTCTTTCAGTAGAGTCCCTAAAATTGAACCTGGAAGTTTCGGCAGAGTGGCCTAATAGTTTTCTTTTTGTTTTTTATCATTCTAACTCAAGATTTTCTAGTCCAAAGATACCAAGTTGTCCTCTTATTTCGGAGAAAATTAGACGGATGAAGTTCCTCCATTTATTTCCATTCTTGCTCATATATGCCCAATATTTTGGCTAGACACATTTCATTCACAATTTCACATCAGGGTTTACATTTGATATCTAATTCAGCAATGCCGTAGAAGGAGCTTTCAGAACCAATGACTGTTGTGTTTCATGTGATGTAATCATGACAGATGGTGCTAATAGAATGGATGTATATGGAACAGGGCTAAAAAATGAAGTTGGAGAATATAATTGCTTTCTCAATGTCATAATACAGGTTGGTATTTAAAGCTTGCTGGTTATTGTTTTCATAAAATAGTTCACTTGCTCATCTCTTCTTAGTTGTCGAGGTACTATCTTCCTTGGGCTGAGATATTTATTGTTGTTTATCATTCAGTCCTTATGGCACTTAAGGCGGTTCCGAGATGAATTTTTGTGGAGATCATCATCGGAACATGTTCATGTTGGTGATCCTTGTGTTATATGTGCCTTATATGATATCTTCATGGCTCTGAGCATGGCATCTAAGGACAACAGGAGAGAAGCTGTTGCCCCTACATCTTTGAGAGTTGCTCTAAGCAACTTGTATCCTGATAGTAATTTCTTCCAGGAGGTAACTCTCGCTAGTGCTTATATGGCTGGTTCTTTCTTTGTTGTCTACTTTCTACAGTGTATATTTAACTATTTTCCTTGATGCCACAATGAGGTAAGAAACACTTCCCAGATATATGACTAAATGTGGTGACCCTGCAGGGTCAGATGAATGATGCTTCTGAAGTGTTGGGGGTAATATTTAATTGTCTCCATCGATCATTCACTCCTGCATCTGTTGCATCTGACACGGAGTCTGTAGATAGCAGCTGCATGGGCTCCTGGGACTGCACCAATGGTTCTTGTATTGCACATTCAATTTTTGGAATGGACGTGTTTGAGAGAATGAACTGTTATAACTGTGGCTTGGAGTCCAGATATCTGAAATACACATCTTTCTTTCATAATATAAATGCCAGTGCTCTCAGAACAATGAAGGCATGTCTCTTTAGATCGAAGTATCTGTATTAATGCTTATATAGTGCAAGTAGTTGGTAAAATTGGACTTTTAGAAGAATCTATGTGTTTGACAAAATGGTTAATCCATGCAATGCCGTTCATTACAATTTAGGTTATGTATCCCGACAACTCCTTTGATGAGCTTTTGAACCTAGTTGAAATGAATCACCAGTTAGCTTGTGATCCAGAGGGTGGTGGCTGTGGGAAGCTTAACTATATCCACCATATTCTCTCCACTCCACCACATGTTTTCACAACAGGTGACTTTCAATTCTTATTTTATTATTGCCCCTTCTTTGGTTTTTAAAGTAATATCATCTGATTGTGCTAAACAATGGGCCTTTGTTTATAAATGCTAATACAGTTTCTGTGCTTTGTAGTTCTGGGATGGCAGAATACTAGTGAGAGCGTTGAAGATATAACGGCAACATTAGCAGCTTTGTCTACTGAGATTGATATCAGTGTCCTCTATCGTGGTCTCGATCCTCAAAATAGACATAGCTTGGTCTCAGTGGTATGCCTTGCTACTTATTCGATGTGAAATCTAAATTTCTATATTGTTCATCTATTAACCTTGTGGTGAAGTGGAGTAATTTAGTAAGTTGCATCTTGAGATCTTGCAGAATGTCCCTAAAATTCACTCTCGAGCAACCAGATGCTGAAAAATAAGAAAGATTTGGATTACTTCGTTTTATTTGGAAACAAAAGGGTGGCACAGAAGAGTGACTTGTGGGAATTAAAACCTGACATTTAATTTGTTATATGAGTTGGTCAGTTGCTTAGTGTAATCTATCTTGATTGTAAATAAAAATGTCATGCCTTTCAAATGTCAAGAATAGGCTGCTGCTTTCCTTGGTGAATTGGCTCTGTCATGGTGCTTTGCACATTTCTTTTTCTGTTTGCTTTCTATCAATGAAGTTGAATATTGTTAGGATGTAATATAGAGCTAAGGCTTCTTCCGGAAAGAAATGGTCAGCTAGATTTATTACCAAAACAAATAAAGGTACTAAAAAAGTTTTATCATTCGGGGAGCATAGAGTTAACACCTATTCTTTTCCAATTTCTTTTACCTGTCTCTGTTAGGTTTGCTATTATGGGCAGCACTATCACTGTTTCGCCTACAGTCGTGATCATGAGCAGTGGATCATGTATGATGACAAAACTGTGAAGGTATAATTTGCTTATAATCGCCTAGATTTTGTGTATCACTTTATTTAGTGTGTACTTATCTATCTCTCATGACTAGGTAATTGGTGGGTGGAATGATGTTCTTGCAATGTGTAAAAGAGGACATCTACAACCCCAACTCCTCTTGTATGAAGCTGTAAACTAGTACTATGTGGTAATGTGCTACTTGATAGACCGAAAAACGGGGCTACTCATTGTTCAGTTTTTGAGCTAATGGTGCTTTCCAATCTCTGCCTGTGCGGGCGTTAGGCTGACTTGTACAACTGGACATGTGGAATTACAATGTCGATATGAACCCATGGTAGTGTATTATAAGTAAAGAATATAGCGGAGAGAAATGGGACCAACTGTGCTGTACGAGGAGGAAAATGTTGAGCAATTTGGAAATCGGAACTAGGTTTGGCTGGATGGCTGAGAAATTAGGGTCCTCGTGGTCTATTGGAGCTTCTGGTCTGTTCTCAATGGGCAACTTTCACCATATCTGTCTGACGAATACAGAAATTGTACACAAGAAATTCTTGTACTTAAAAATTCAGAAATCTGATTGTTTTGAGGTTGTGTATAGATCATCAGATGCCCGGACCCTTGGGGAACTGGTATGTGAAGAAGAATAGAAATCCCCCTTTTTGCAGTTCTCCTTGGGGAAAATTTTGGTTTAGGTCTCACTGTCAATAACTACTCTTGTATGCAACCATATGTTGGCAGAAATGAATCAGATACAAATTTTATGCTTTTTAGTATCTCTACTTACTTGGCTCTTACTGATCCATTCATATTTGCATTTTGTTCTTGTATTTAGAAGTCGAATGAATGATTGTGTGATACTACAAATATTATGTATTATGGGTAAAATTATATTTTTGGTTCTGTAATTTTAGGCCATTAGCATTTTTAGTCCTGTAATTTTCGTGATTTATAGATTTCGTCCTTTTTTTTTTTGACATATTTAGTTCTACACATCTCAATTTTGGTCCTTTTTTAACACATTTAGTCCTGCCTTTACAATTTTGGTCCACCGGTAAATTTTCTGGCCAATTCGATTGGCTGGAATGCCACGTCAAATAACACATTATCTGCCACGTGAGATTTGTAGATAGGCAAAATTACATTTTTGGTTCTGTAACTTTAGGTCATTAGCACTTTTAGTCCTGTATCTTTCGCGGTTTACATATTTCGTCTTTTTTTTAACACATTTAGTCCTGCATATCTCAATTTTGGTCCTTTTTTAATAAATTTAGTCATGTCTTTACATTTTTTGGTCCACCGATTAAAGAATAAACATATAACAAATGAAAAATGGAGATATAATGGACATAGAACTTTGAAAGGTGCCATAGGCCGTTATTTGAACACACAAGTATACATGATTTATTGATTCACACAAAAGAAAGTCCAAAAGGAGCACAACTTGCTTTATCTATGCTAATATAAAAGAAAAGTCTTTTTCACTCACAAATGATAGTTAATGACACAGCGGCATCAAATTTTTTTTATTCCGATAATACCCCTAAGGTAGTTTTCTTTTATTTCTTTATTTTTTCTTTAAATGCAATGTGTTGATTTATATATATAATTTTTCTTATTTACAATAATTTTAAAGCGTGCAATATTATTTCATACGCACGCAGGGACGACGTGCCACGACAGCTAGTTCACTATTAAAAAAAAGGGCCAATAGGGAAGCATCTCTTCCCTTTATTATCAGGGGAGCAGCTTATGGTAATGAGCTTTATGCTTTTTTCACTTTATTATCTTCTTTTTCTTCGTCATCGTTGTCTTCCTCCTCTTTAACTTGTCTCTTTGGACCTGAAGGGGGGGTTTTTGTTCAAAAAATTCATGTACCATATGGTGCACTAAAAAAAATTACTATTTGCTACATTTTTAATGACTATGGCTAAAAATCGTGCGAAATAGCTTTTATTAACTACGATTTAATGAAAACCGATACAAAAACTAGGTTTTTCACCATGAAAAACTTATTTGCCACGGCTAAGAGCCGTAGTAAAAACATTCGTCATTACATTTGATATTCACGCCTTCACGACAAAAGAAAAAAAAAAAGTAAAATTACATTTTTGGTCCTATAACTTTAGGTCATTAGCACTTTTGCGTCCTCTTTTTGACACATTTAGTCCTGTACATCTCAATTTTGGCCTTTTTTTAACAAATTTAGTCCTGCCTTTACATTTTTGGTCCACTGGTAAATTTTTCGGCCAAACGAATTCCACGTCAATAACACGTCATCTGCCACGTGTTATTGACGTGGCATTCTGGCCAAACGAATTGGCCGAAAAATTTACCGGTGGACCAAAAATGTAAAGGAAGGACTAAATTTGTTAAAAAATGACCAAAATTGAGAAGTGCATGACCAAATGTGTCAAAAAAAGGACGAAATATATAAACTGTGAAAGATACAAGACTAAAAGTGTTAATGACCTAAAGTTATAGAATCAAAAATATAATTTTATGTGATACTACAAATATTCTTTTTAACTTTTTTTGAAGCCTGATATCATAATTGATGAATGAGGTGAGAGGGCACACCCGCCCCTAAATTCTTCTTTTAAAAAGGTGCTGCGTCATCTCTCTATATATATGCACACACGCACTATGAATG
Source organism: Sesamum alatum (assembly GCA_034509735.1). Taxonomy (NCBI): domain Eukaryota; kingdom Viridiplantae; phylum Streptophyta; class Magnoliopsida; order Lamiales; family Pedaliaceae; genus Sesamum; species Sesamum alatum. The sequence goes on from JACGWO010000001.1 coordinate 4,625,360, forward strand.
TGCCTAAAAGTTTCTTTTATTTTTTTATTTGATGAAACTCATTTTGTAATAGTTTTTTTTTTTTCATTTTTTGCTTCGATTATTAATTTTGTAATATTATTTTTTGAGGATAAAAATGTACAATAATATACTTATTAATTCCTATTAATTATTATTTTTCACATTATACGGATTTACTCTAATTAATTACTTTTCATATTATTTATATCTATTCTTATTAATTACTTTTTCTATTATACTTATTTACTCATATTTATCTTTTTTATATTGTATTTATAATATAATACACTTATGATATAACATGAAATGACTAGAGAAATTCATGAAAATTAAAAAAAAAATTATCCATTGAGAAATTTTGTAACATGGATATAAATGAGAATTACTTCAATCACTTATCATATTAAAATATATTAGATGACTCAATAAACTATAACATGAAGTTATTACAAGAGAAGTAATTGGCCCCCAAAAGATGATAAATTTTGTAGCAAATGTATATATAGTTTACTACAGCATACAATTGAAGAATCTATTTTTTAAAAAAAAAAAAATCATTAAAAAAAACAAAATTAAAATAGTATTTTTCAATAATTGCACAAAAACAATTGACTTAATAATACAAAAACAAACAAAAATTAAAAAATATATAAAAAGATAATAGAATCAACAAAACTCACACTATAAAACCATATTTTCATTAAGATCATTTCATAAAAATCTTAATAAATTGCAATTATTATAAGCCATATACTAATTTTTACGTTAGTACTTAAACAAATAATTATTATCAATTACATTTTTCAAAATAATTCAAAAACTTCGTAACATATTTATAATTTTTATAAAAGTATATTACATCGATACCCCTTGAAGTTAGACCTAATTATACAAATTTCACCCTACCCTTTATAAAATTATAGGTACACCCCTTGAGGGGTGTTAGTGCAATGTAACCAATGATGTTTATGTAAAGTTTTGTCATTTAATAAGTGTACTTATAATTACAACTACAACCTCAAGGTATGGACTTGTAATTTGACAAAGGGCCAAGGTGATTGTGTATTTAGACCTAACATCATAGGGTATCAATATAATTTTGCCCTTTTTTATAACTATTAGTTTAAAAAAATAAAGTAAATGTATATCCAAGCGCAAAGTGCATGCATCTTACTAGTTTTATAAAGGCCAAACTCCATTTTATCCCCCTATTTTATTGAAATAACTAAACACCTCCTTGTATTATGAGAATAGGCAAAAAAAAAAAAAAAAAATCCCTTATATTTTGAAAAACTCAGCAAAAACTCCCCGTTCCGTTAGCAATTGATGGAAAGTATAATGCACGCGCGAGTGGTGCGCTTGGTGGGGTGTTTCTGACGTTTTGAACCTTATTTCTGGATACTTTGGACCAAAATATTTCTATATTGTGTCTAAAATTACCATAATTAAAATTACTTGTTTTAACCTTATTTTTAGTACTTTTCTTTTGCATTTTTGCCCCTTCTAAAAATATAATTTTTTGTCTTAATTATATTTATTTAAATATCAAAATATCAATAATATTAACAAACTAAGTTAAATTATTATTAATTAAAATATATTTTAATAAATAGATTATTTACTGTGAATAACTTTAATAAATTATATCCTTTATTGTGAAATAATATTTAAAATTAAATTACTATTATATATTTACAATGAAAACTTTAATACTTTTAGTTATGTTTTTTAAATTTAAATCAAATTTCTTAATTTTTTTTTTAAAATCTAAAACTTTGTAAAGCTTAATTTTGTTAATTTTATTTTAATTAAATTTAATTAAAATTTTCAATTTTTTAAATGGGGGGCGCCATCGCCATTGCCCCCACCCCCGAGAAGGACGATGCCGTCGCCCAGAGTTGCTCTGGGCGACGACGACGCCATCGCCCAATGTTTGGTTTGGGTGGCGACGAGGTCGCCCCTCTCTGCGAAAGCGGCGTCGCCTTCGTCGTCGCCTTCCACTACGGTTGGTCAGGTGTGGGGGAAGGGGGAGTAGGCCGTGATGGGGCGGGTGGTGGGGAGGGGGGTTAGGCGGCAGCGGGGTGGGGGTGGGGGGGTAACTTTTAATTTTTTATTAAGTTTATATTAAATATAATTATTTAATTTTTATATTTTGCATATAACATAAATTTTTAAGTTTCTTAATTGTGGACCTTCAATTTTTTAGATCCAATGATTAAGATGAATTGATTAAATCCAATGGCTTTTATTCATTCAAAAAAGATCCAACGGTCATTAACATAAGGAATAATACATAATAAGTAAGGGCATAACTGTCACTTTGTAAAAAAATTAACGGCATTAGTTGCATTTGACGCAACGGGGCGATTGAGCTACATTTAAGAAAATATGGGTCCGGGGGGCTATTTTTAAAACATAAAGGGGTTTTAGCTGAGTTTTCAAAACACAGGGGGGTCTTATGCTATTTAGCCTTTTATAAAAGGGATAATTATACCCTCGTCCCATGAGGTTTGGTATAATTACACGTAAACTCTTGTGGTTTGGAAAATTATATCTAGTACCTCTGATATCCGCTTCCGTCTAACAAATAAGTCCTTTTGTTAGTCAAAATTTACCGAATTTGTAGATATTAACAAAAAAAATTGAATAAAAATTGATATTTAACGTGGATTGACGTATTACCGACTTATTGCAGGTCAAACAAATATTTTTCTGACTAACATTAACGTGATGTATGGGTAGTTCGGTCATAAAAAGATCTATTTGACCTGCAATCAGTGTTTTCAAAACTGCATCGGACCGGCTTGTTCGACTAGTTCAACCAGGAACCGACCATGTGTCCAGGACGGTTCATAGGACTAAAATCGTTATGGTCAAAACCAGTGCAGAGCGATCAAAATCACCAAAAACGGTGAAAACTGGTCAAAAACCAATTTTGACTTTATTTTTTTTAAAAAAAAATTAATAATGCAGTGAAATATACTTTTTTTGGGCTCAATCTTTTTCATATTTATAGCCTAAAATGTTTAAGCTTGACTTATGTTTTTTTAATGTGAGACAATAGGATTTAGCTTAAGCTTTTTCATATTTATAATATAATGTGCTTATATTTGGCTTATAATTTTTTTAATGTGGGACAATAGACTTTGACCTAATTTTTTTCATATTTATAATCTAAAATGCTTACATTTGCTTTATACTTTTTCAATGTGAGACAATGGGAATAGGGTTCCCTTCTTCTTCGTTTACTTCTTTCTCATTTTCTCCAATCTTTTTTTGAGCTTTTCTTTTTAAAAAAATAAATTATGGAGACACCAATTGGTACCTCTGCAAGCTTCAAGAGGTTGTGGGGTTTTGATTTTAAATTTTTGCTAGTTTGAATTTTAATTTAATTTGCCTCCTCCAAGAGGTTTGTTGATTTTTATTGGTTTTAATTTTATATTTTTGGTAGTTTGAATTTTGATTTAATTTATTTGCTCCAAGAGGTTTGTTAGTAACCCAGTAATTCATTCAGTTCAATCATCGGTCCGATTTTCAAAACACCACCTGCAATAAATCGGTAATAAATCAATCAGAAATAGATATGAATTTTCATCGAGCTTTTTATTAATATCAGGAAATTCAATAAATTTTGACAAAACTGATAAACTTATTTGTTAAACGGAATCACATTTTAAAGATACTATACGATAACTTTTCGAACTACATGATATCTATATACAATTATACTAAACTTGATGGAAAGACTTTGTAATTATCTCTTTATACAAAAGACCAATTTACATATACAGAGAGTGGGATAGAGCCCTGACCAGTGATGGGATGGCCCTGAAAGATAGGAAAATCCGTTTTCTTCTGAGGAAAAAAGGGCTCTGCCCAGAAAGCTACACTTGTCTCTCTCATGGATTTTACAAAGAAACATCTCCAATATTTTCGCCTATATTTTACTCAGTCTTTCCCATCAGCAAAATCCGCACATTATCATACTACTAACACTTGAGATCACTCTCTCTCTCTCTCTCTCTCTCTCTCTCTCTGCTGTTTGCCTTCTTTCTCTCCTTCCCAACACAAGAAATCATCTCATCTCTGTTCTCTAACATCAATTGATCCTATCAAACAACAATACCACATTTGTTTGTCATTCTTGAATTGAATACATTGATTTTGATGCATTGAGAATGACCCTTAAGAGTGGCACGGGCCAGGCCTGCGCTGCATGCAAGTACCAGAGGAGGCGGTGCACCCCCGAATGCCTCCTCGCCCCATTCTTCCCGGCCGACCAACCCAAGATGTTCCTGAACGTGCACAGGCTGTTCGGGGTGAAACATATCCAGAACTTACTCAAGGAGCTCGACCCGGATCAGAAACCCATGGCCATGAAGTCCATCAAGTTTCATGCTGCTATGCGTGATAAGTATCCCGTCTATGGATGCTTGGTCGAAATACAACAGCTCACTTACCAAATTCAGCTTGCTGAGGAGGAACTTCAAGCTGTTCTGCAACAGTTAGCTTATTATCGGCAACAACAACAACAACAAGAGATGTCGCCCACAGACGATTACCTGTCACAGTTACAATTAGGCATGGCGCCTCCAGGAAACGCCGCCGGCATGCTGGTTGTCCATCAAGATAACCCGCCACAACAGTACAACGTTGTGACAGCAGTCCCTGTTGCACAACATGCCTCGTATTCCAACAATGGCAATGCTAATTATAATGCTAATTTGGACTCCAAGGAGAATAACGATGTCGATTCTTTGTGGTTTCAACAAGCATATAGTTATAATAGCAATAATACTAATCCCAATTCAATGGTCATACAATCACAATTAGCTACTTCAGAACCTATGCCTATCCCAGAAGAAACAGCTCAAGATTACAATGAGATGCACCCATTTTTTGACAATATTGATGACAGACAATCCTATATCGGCTCCAAGGAACCGTATGAATCCAGGTATTAAATCCGTTCAACATTTGACAACCACTCCATGCGTATTTATTTTTCGTATTGAGTGTTTATCATATTGCATCCTACTGTAAATGCTCTAAAGTGTGATACAATCATAATCACACCATTACTGAATTTGAAGTTTCAACAACCATGCAGTTTGGAATCATCGCTGAAAGATTCTAGGCAGACTGTCGAGCAAATAGCTGAGAATGAACTGAAGAGTGCGGCAGCATGCTTCAGCCTTACCAGTGTCAACTAATAAATATCAAATTGGAGTACGTTCTAGCAGAGTTGCATGGCCAACTGGATCCAATTTTGTTTTCTATTTCATAGAAACTTCATAGAGTAAGCATGTTAACCAATACACACTGTTTTCACATTTCTGTTTCCTGTACAGAAATCATAACTTTTTTTCTACAGAAAACAAATTGCATTCATTAGAGCTTGTAAATTAGGACATTAAGAAAGAAATCCTATCCTTTCATCAGAAATGAGAATAAATCTCGGAGATTTTGACAGTAGGGCTATATTCCTTTTTACGTAGCATTTCTCATTCCTAGAGTAAAACCACCAAGTGCTTGGTGCATCTTAGCTACTACTAAGTTTAGTCATATCATCATCAGAAAAACTGCCATCAGTAGGTTGTGCAGGGAAAGAGAGGAAAAACGGTGCTCTGAGTTTAACATGGTGGAAACATCTAATGAAATTTGTGCATATATAGCATGATTTCAGGGAATTAGAATCAAACAAGGATGTCCGAGCTTGATCTTTCTGATTTGTCTTAATAGTAGTATGCAAGGATAGGTACTCTAATATGTCAGTGGTCTCGGGCTTAATTCCTAGTAACGAGCCAGTAAGAGGTTTTTGTTTGTTTTCAAGTTGTACCCACTCTCTTATATCTTGAAAGATTTTTACTTCAAACTATTGGACAATACCAACAGCTCATAGTGTCTCCTAGGAGACTTCAGACAGAAATATACATGAACAGTAGGGAAAATATCATCTTATAATGTCTCTCGCATGTAATATCACTTTCTGTAAAAATCAGAAGAATGCTTCCAGAAGGCATCATTAATAGAAACTATCTTATTCACAGATCAAGCTTAAGAGCTGACAGCAGGACAATAGATTGCAGTTCCAGAAACCTCTCTACTAGAGGAAAAAATGGTGATAGATTGGCGTAAACTAAGTGCTTCTACTGAAAAATGGTACTGTTTCATACCAGTTGCATAAATCATACAGGGATTGTAGTGTGGCAGCTTTGAGAAATACAAACTTGCCAAGACTTGAGTCACAGAAGCCTAGTATTATACGAACCGCAATATGGACACTTGTGGTAAAGCCAGTGAAACGAGGCAGTTCCTCTTTTCTCACAGTCGTTGCATAATATAACCTGCATATCCATCGCATAGTCAATTTAAAATGATTTTAATCTAGAGTAAAAGTTCATATAATCAAGAATAAAAGATGATGTTGCATGCAGAAGATGATCGACCTGAATCTGGCCAGCATACTCCTCAGGAATTTTCTCTTCAGCTAACAAAGCATCTAGCATCTCAAAGTACACCTGAAAAGGAGCCAAATAAGTTTTTTGACCTCCCACATCATTATAAGAAATGGATTGAACTTGCAGATATGAACTAAGATAGTAATAAGCCTAAGGCTGTCATACAAACTTGTTTCAGTTTCAAGATTTATATGCATATTTTTCCCTGATTTGTTTGCTGGAAGGTATTGGGATGCGAGTAACAAGGGAAAAATAATTATGTACTATATGAAGATTGCATCGGTAACCAACAATGAAATTTGAGAAGCATTCTATTAGAAGGCAACAGAATACTTAGATGAAGGCTGTATATTTCATTAGTTCCATTTTTATGGGATGGGTAAAATTGCATGGAGTAGAAATTTCTGATAATGTTTTTTGGACTTTGGCAGATGATGAAGGTCATGCTAGATAGCAACAACTAAGGGGAAAAAGACTAGCAGCTGGAGATAAATGTTTCCAGCTCTGGCACAAAGGTAAATAGAACAGCGAAGGATGACTAGAAAGTTACAGCAGGTCCTTCTACTTGTAAGCAGTATTTCAAAAAACAGTCATCAGAGGCACCCCCCTGCAGCATCCTGAGGTGGGGCACTAAAATTTGGCTCAAGGTAATTGTGGTGTCGAGGGAGGGGGGTGGGGGGAAGTGTATTTTTCCTATGGGGCATATGCTCAAGAGTTCGGGCAGATGGCCTGGAGATTGAGGTGTATGCATTTTGTGCCGCAGGCCAACGGATGTGTGCCGCAAAGAAATTTGAATAAAATCTCAATTTCAAAAGGTATAATCATCTAAATTAGTGTTAATCAACTATAAAAAAATCCATATTTACCAAAGCAATACAAAAACATCAAAAAGAAGGCTTTTCTAGAAAAGGAATACCTTCGGCGATCTTGCTTTTATTCCGCTTCAATTTTTTAAACTTTTTCCCTGTAACTATTCTTAAGTTGATGTTTAAGATTTGTCCTCTGCTAGGCTAGCTATGTAAGTCTTTTAGATTGAGCAATTAAAATGATAATAGATTCCTATGCTTGCATATATGCATCCCATCAAGGGGTTTCATTCCACGCTTTGATGGATTTATTGTGTAGAGCTTTGAGTATGCTTGCACATTTAAAACTTATGGTAGTGCCCGTTGTGTCAACTAGCTTTGGACTCTTTAATACCCTTCTCATAGACATTCTTATTTTGATTCACATGAATAAAAGACAATTCTTCATCCATGTTTTTGCTTATTAGTCTTAAATATGATGAAGTCCCAAGTCATACATAGCCACAGCATCATGCATATGATAGTAATCATGAAACATGCATTTATGATCTTGATTTTTAAACGTTCCAAAGTCAATGTTTGTTGCCTCCCATGACTCATGAGACCGAGGGAAATAAAGATTAATTTCCTTATTTATAATGATAGTACAACTTTTTATTTCTTTTATCTTATTCCACTAACCGTGAAATAATGATAAATAATAGGTGATAACATTTCATCTAAAAATTTACATCGATTTATTCATATCATGAACTGATGTATGGGATGATTATGGAGCCTAGACCAATGTGATTGAATGAAAGCTATTTACTATGTGATTCCCTTTATTTATTTATAGATTGTAAGTAAAATGAGGCCGCCGTGGCTCACCTTCTCTATGGTTTTACTCTAAATGTAATATTCTACCTCCCTCCTGTATAACTCCCCTTACATTTGACCCAAGGTTTCTTATATTTATGAAAAATCTCATATTTGTTTTGTTACATTTCCTTCTGGAAACATATCCTTACTTATATCATGATGTGATATTAAGTAGAACCTTTTCATTTTCTATGATGGCAATAGCTATCAATTTACTTTCTTCCTTAATTTTTATGTGACTATATTTTCTTCTTAATGTGCTGACTATTCTTTAAGTTCTTAATATTAATTTCAATTTTTAACTATATTACATATGAATACCAACAAGGAATACACTCTGGCAGAAATATATGAACGCATCAGCCACACCCACCTTACACCTTTAAGAGCTGCTTCTGAGTTGAGATGCCTGATCAAATTCTATATTGAACTAAGTTAAATACTTGGGAACTTGTAAAAGAGTAATCAATTCGGACTTTACCATCAAACAGTTGAAATTTGTCTCACTAATACTATAGCCAAGGACATGCTTGGAAACTAAACGCTCTTGATCCGGTAGAATATGCAGTTAGTACTCATTTCACTTAGCCGGATGTCATAACATTTCGTTCTCACCAAACCTTTTAGCAATTAATTTAGTTCATTTACTCCAGACTGATGTTTTAAATTTTTTTTGAACCCCTGTTTCATTTGCTTGCTACTCAGGTGTAGTTACAAGTTCCTTATAGCTGCATTCATACAGTTCATGATTATTTATCAACTTTGAAACCGGAAAAAAGATATATACTGATCAATGTTGTGTATCACATTTCAGATAGAAAATAAGCTGCTGATCATATCTTGATAAGATAGTTAACTATGATTTAATATAGTTTCTTGGATCAGACACTTTGTAAAAATTTTAAAATGTTGTGTAATGAGCAGAGTTGAGGTTCATTAACTATGTGTTTAGCAGCATTAAATTGTTAACTGTTAACATATGCATTTGCAGTCACAAAAATATGAAATAGTGCTTTTCCTTGCACCAAGGACAATAGGAGCTGTTCACTTCACACAAGAAACGTACTTAGGAAGGAAATTCACTAACCTGCATGTTGCCCAGAGACTTGCTGCAGATTGGGCAGGTATAGTGAGAACAAGTGTAGTCCTGACAGCAGGATAAAAGAGACTAAGATGTCAATCATGATAATATTCTTACAAAATTCAAGGAAGAAAAAACAACCCTAAGAGGAGAGATACCTGAAAACAAGCCGAATGCATTAAATGCCCGCATGGAAGTGCCTTTACTGGAGAGTTTGATGTAAAGATGTACTCATGGCAAATCGGACAGTTATCCTCCAGGCACTTCTCTCTACATACATGTACAAGGAGAGACCTTGCCATACACGCATTGCATTTCATACAGTGGAAGTAATCAATGCCCAATCCCTTCCCAAGTCGGCACAAGTTGCAGTAAGGACAATGGTATATTTGGCTGTCCAAAATATCTATGTCAGAATAGTGCTAGTTAATTATTGTTAGTACAGCAATATACTAGGAGTAGTTGCCAAAGTAGATTGCTTAAAAATGCCAGTCACTAGCCATTGTTCTAGAATTAGACAGAAGATTAAAATTTTGTAAACCAAGAATTGAAAATGATTGGATTCAAGAAAATCGCCACAAGAAAATCTCTTCAGATGCATTCACGGCTTAAAACTCAAAATGAAGGACCTTTTCAGCCATCACTTGCGAATTATGTGGTGCATTATAAAGACGTCGGAATAGGATCACAACAACTAGAAGCTAATAATTAAATGATTCAGTTTATTATCATCAACTCACCGTTCATCATCGAACAGTTTACAAATTTTGCAGTAGTATCTTCCCATGGAGAAGCCACTGCAGGATTGGCTCATACATATAGGGCCAATTGGCTGAATTACCAGGCATTTCATGCACATCATTTTTGTAATAGCTTTTCTGCAGCAAGAAATGCCAAGAATTATATGCATGTCAACAAAATGAATAAAGACTGATTTGAGCAGCAACCCAATTCATGCTAATCTAACCTGTCCACAGAATGATCGGCTTCATCATCATGGCAACGTATGCATGTATAAAGCTTGTTGCAGCATGGAGCCAAGACCTTGCAATTCCTCTTGTAGTGCTTGCAACCAAAAGTTGATCCGAGAGGGTCTTTATAAGATGGACTTTTGCCTGGAATTTCTCCCTTATGATTTTCCATAGAAGCCTCCTGATGAGACATCTTTTGCTTTAAGATCCAGCGACTGCAATAAATTAAGAAAGAACATCAAACATCGTAAAAACATGCATAAATATAATTATCTGAGGGACTAAAATTTGTGGAATTTATTTGAGCTAGAAGTTCCGAGTAACAAGTGATAATATTCACTGGCACTCAAATGTATCAGCAGTGTCATTCAAGACAATCATTAGCAAGCACTTCGATTTTCAATCTGTAGATCCTAACAAGATATTGGACAGAGAACAAAGTATTATGCTTATGTTACCTCATCAGCAAATTTTGGATTATATATGATTTTTTTTGAGAATCCAAATTAGAGTCGCGAGATATTCTTCTTATTGTAGCTTCCAGTTCCTCCTGATTCATTCCCAGAGGGTGCTCATGATGGCTCAACTTCTGACATTCATGGCAGTTGTCATTCGCTTCATTGGATCTCTTCTTGTCAACCTCACTTTGATATTGACTTAAATCTTGAGACTGACATCCATCTTGACTTCCACAGGCAAGCACCGATTTGTCAACAGTGCAAGATCCAGAATAATTAAAATCGTCAAAAGCAAATTCTTTTGGTGTCCCTCTGTCGTGCCTGACTTTTTTAATTTTAGCATCATTTTCCATCAGATACATTGAAACAATTTCCAGGGGATCAGCAGCCAATGAAGGAGATCTTGACCCCTCTTCCACTGTGGATGTGTTATATATTGTCATACCTTCCCACCATTCTCCTAACCATTCATCAAACTTTGTATATCTTGCAATTCTGAGCCATAAAGACATCACCACATGCTGTTCACCTGAGCGTAGATATGCCATTAGCCAGGGTATCATTTCTTGTAGAAATTCCGCTCTTGTTCTTCCAAGCATGTGCCCCACTATTTTCTCTTCTTCCTCAGTGGAGAAGCATTGTCTAAACAAAGGAAAAATTTCAACTTCTTCACGGTATATATGGTCGGATAGTACTTTATGCATAGACAAGCATGTTTCATGGAGCTTTAAACACAAACGGTAGTACTTTAACCTAGTAACGTTGCACCCTTCACGATAATTCAATTCAGAGATCTCATCTAGAATTATGGAAGTTCTCCTCAAATGTTTGGTTTCCAACTTATGGTCAATGCAGTAGGAGTGGCTTATGTTTTGATGTACTCCCTTCGACTCCAGAGCTGGGAAAGCAATTTCATCTTCTGAGATACTATGAACTTGGTAGATGTTATGCAAAAGTTTGAAGCGGTTCTTGAACTCAGAGAGAAATCCAACATTTGCAGCCAGCTTAGCTGATAGGATGACAAGATGTTCCAGATCTTTTATGAGAGCTCTATGGATATAAAGGATGAGGTCCATTGGTCTAGACTCAAGATTCAGAGACACAGCATCATCAGAATCTGCAAGATTCTTTTGAAGGGGTGGCATTTTTTTAAACATCTGAGAAAAGGATATGTGCAGATTCATCTCACTAGGATAAGACATATCATGCTCTTCAGTTGTAACAGAGACAGAAGAAGAGGGGATATCCACACTAACCCTCATCTTTATTGTTGAGTTCGGTCCAGGCAGTTCATTAGAGAATACAGTGCCCTGCCTGTTTTGCTTAGTCAAGTAAAAGCATCTACCGTTGAACATCTCTTCCAGATTTTGTCTGAATTTGTCAACCGAGGTTTTTCCCGAACAACCTATGCGAACCCATTCATGTAATAAAGATATAAAAGGCTTACTGATCGAGGGGCATCCCGATTTCATGTTCTTTAGAATAGAATTGGACTGGTTCTCAGTTAAGTGAGAAGAGAACCAAGTAACACTGCACCTTAGCAACCCAAGTGGCATCATATGAAGGCTTGTGTAGAGGAACCACAGCTGCATCTCACTAGCGCAACTCTCGTGAATAGATGGGAAAACCTGGAAGAAACTGAAAAGTTACTTAGGCAACAAAAACTGGCTTCCAACCATTGAGAAACTTAACGACACGAGACCATAAAATGGTTGCGCTTGTATGCTTTGTGTACACGTACGTGTATATGTCATTAAGTTGCAGGTACTTGTAAACATCAGAAAAAATAATGCTCCCTTTCTTTCATGAATTTAACAGGAGAGGTTTTCTCGGAACTAGTGTTGGTTCAATGCCTTCTAGTTGACTGGAACTTACTATGGGGTCGAATTACCAGAAACACATATTTAATACCTTTTGCAATATGTAAATTTGGTGTCATCAGTTTTATGAATATCTATGCTCAACTTTGACTTCTAATGAAGTATGAACATATTGTAGTTCATAAACTCTTCCTGAAATATAGGAATTTGAAATTCTAACATCTCGCAACATTTAAATTTGCATGAATATGTATAAAACTTAGGGTAAATTACAACCACCGCCCCTAAGGTTTGACATAATTATAAATACCTCCTTGTTGTTTGGGAAATTACAAATACCCACGACTTTACGTGTCCATCTAATAACGAATCCATTTCATTAGCCTCCGTTAGGTTTCCATGATTTTTGTGGTGAAACTGCCCAAATGCCCTTTTGGATGATAATTTATAATTTTATATATCTTTTAGAATTTTCTAAAATATTTTTATAGACTATTATTTTCTCTCCTCAAATTTTTTTTACATTTTTCCTAATAATTTTTTTTTGAAAAAATATAAAATTCAGCAAGAGTAAAGCAGTATTTTTCACAACACCGTTTAGGGCCTACATAGTTATTTTCCATTTTAGGGGGAAATTTGTAATTTTTCAATTAACGAGGAAGTATTTGTAATTATGTCAAACCTCATGGGAGGTAACTGTAATTTATCCTAAAACTTATTATCAAAGCCTAACACAGAAACTTATCTTGTTAATTCTGAATTTATAATTCAAATGATCCAAGGCTTGAATTACGTAAAATTTCCAGCCTTCTAGGGTAAATATTAAGACAATGAGCAACAACTAATAGAAATAAAGAAACAAACAACTCCAGGCGTTCCAAATAATGCATGAGAAATAACAATATCCAGGATCTATTTTCTTCAACAAAATGTGCCAAACAAAATGAAAGAAGTAAATTGTACCTCGGTTTCAAGAAAAATCAGTTTTTTGCTGAACCACCTTTTAAGGGATTCGAGTTCCTGACAAAGCAACTCTATGAAGCTTCCTCTATTCTGATCTGAACCTTGAGCTTCATAGAAAAGCAACACTCGGAGATTCTTAATCTGACTTTCATCAATGAGTGGACTGCAAGAAGATAGGTTCTTGTTGGCAAATTGGCTTAGAAATGGGTAAACAATTTTGTCCAAAGAGTCGCTGCAATCAAACAAGAGAGGAAAATTGTCAACAGGCACCAGATGCACATGCAAATATATAAATGGACAGAAAACATCAATCCCACGCATGAATTTCAGTAGCTACAGTTCTATTGATGTCCAGATGCAACGTTAATAAAAGATTAAGATGCATCTTTAAGTCCTGGAAACTTTGATGGCTTAACTTACCTATAGAAGATCAGGACATCTGCAATAAATTTTAGCTGGACAACTACTGAAGATAAGCTTGAAGAACAGTTTGAGCTTCTTATTTGATATAATTCCTGTATTATATCACCAAAATCTCTTCTGAGAGCAGAATGCCAAATACAAATACCCTTGATGGGGACCCCCACGCCCCTTATTTGAACTGGAAATGCTTTCTCCAGTTGCTGTGCTTCTTCACATTGAATCTGAGGCGAATATAGCATATATAAATCCTTGGAACTGGATAGTCCATTTAAAAGTTGACAACCTTTTCCGTGTATATTGCCGGCATCAGAAGAAGATCTCTCCACTTTCTGAATCCAGGATAAGACCACCTACACAGATCATACAGTTAATTCAAGACTCTTAACTACATACCATTAGAGTTTTTAGTTTAGGATCTACCTCTTGAAGTATTCTTTCTTTAGGTGTAATAAGCTTTATGCAACCTATAATATCTAGTTTTTCATCTGAAGTAAGATAAAGAGTCATCCATGGCAGGAATTCCTCCAGCAGTATGATCGGAACACTGCACATGTACTGCCAGACAAGCTGAGACTGTTGTTCAGATGTGAATTTCTGCTTCACCAGAGGAAAAACCTGCAGCGACACGAAGGTATAATGGAATATCAGGGTAGGGAAATTGGTGGTGTTGGAGGAGAATGATTTGGTCTAGTACTCTCATAGCAAGAGCAAGTAACAGTGGATGTTCCGGGTACTAAGAATTTTCTGCATGAGAACAAATTGATATGTGCATAATAACTATTTTATATTACAGCAGTTGAATTCAGACACATGATAGCTAGTTATGCCATATTGACATTTCGACTGCTTTCACCCTGAGTCAACACGCTTTATCTTGGAGTCGTTATTGACCAAAAGAATATCTTTCTGTCAGGAAGCTCCAGGTGAACACAAGGTATATATTACAGGCATCAATGCTTACTCTGAAGCTCTAAATTTATGGAGAAATTGAGGATATACAAATGTTTCAGTTTTGAAAAAATGTGGAAATTTATACAAATAATCAGGGTTTTAAATAAAATTGTGGATATTTGAAATGAACACAATTTTGCATCTTTTATACTAAAAAGATCAATATATACCACACCTGAGAATTAAAAGCTTTAAGGGGCCGCATGATTTGATCTAAAATTCTATCTTGTTTAGTATTCCATCTAAACACTTACTGTTCAATTCAAAGTCATGTTTTCAAACAGAAGAATTTGAAAGGGAGGTCAGAGTACTCATAATTCAGACGAGAAGTCTCATTAAATCAATAACTATGAAAAGGGAAAACCTTGTAATTTGGACAGAGTAAGTGGCCCCAAGATAAAATATTTAGACTAAAGAAAACCTGGAAAATTGCCCAAAGCTTAAGTATTTGAAGTACCTGCTCTTCTTCTTTCTGCATATGCTGACAAATCATGGACTGGATACTAACTATTGAAAAAAGAAGCTCTTGAAACATATGAGGAGCATCTTCATCGCTCTTCATTAAGAGATCCAAGTGACGGAAGACGGAGCTGAAGTTATCATCAATGGTTTTATGCTCAAGTGAATATGTTGACACCACATTCTTTACTTGTGCATCTAATGCCAGAAAGATAACCTGTTAGAAATTAAGAATTAACTTTGGAATTCTTGAGTCTTCAGAAGCGAGAAGATTAAAAAATATTTATATATATATATATATACTTTATGGTACTATGACACAATTCTCTCTTGTGGGAACCTCTTTATCTCTCCCTCCCGCTAAAGAAAATGCACGAAGAGATTATGCCTTTTATTCATTCTTGTTATGCACAGAGAAGACAATTGTCTTTTCTATTTATGTAAACCAAGTTATCCAAAACGGACGAGCTTCGAGATCGTGAGGGCACAACTCGAAGACTATACA
The DNA here is from genome assembly GCA_034509735.1 of Sesamum alatum. Classification (NCBI taxonomy): domain Eukaryota; kingdom Viridiplantae; phylum Streptophyta; class Magnoliopsida; order Lamiales; family Pedaliaceae; genus Sesamum; species Sesamum alatum. The sequence continues at coordinate 4,641,119 of JACGWO010000001.1, forward strand.
ATCGTAGAGTCTACCATAGATTAGAAGCAAATACTCTAAACATCTTTCAAGCCTCAATCATGTCAAGATCATTCCTTTTCTCAGGTAAATAGGTATATACTTGCAGATACTGAGCTAATGTATTGCATTATTCTAACATCGAGGCAAGTTTCTACTACAATGCCTCCACGCATATTTTCAAACGATCTGCATCGTCTTTAATACTGATTTTGCTTCAAGTGCTTAAGGAAAGGTATGTCAAATTATTCAATTATGTCCCAAAAGTCAACTCCCTCCATTCTTTTGCACCGGGAAAAGAAAACAGTATGAGAAATTATAACTATTTAAACATTGATTTCGCATAATTTCCAATTCAGACACACACAAGAAGGAACTCTACAATTCACAGTTTCATACACATCATCTTGTTCATAATTTCGTTTGTTTTCCTCAAATGAAGAACACTCACAGCTCAACTACAAATCAAGAACTTCCAAAAAACTGTAATTTAATTCCCAAACAATCATACTTAAAAATTGATAAAGAAACAAAGAAAATTTAGTAGTTGAGTGATCCCCAAAGTTAGTCTAACCTCGTCTTCAGCAGCAGTGTGATAGTTATATACAAGCCTCAAGAACTCCAACCTCCGCCTAAGGTAACCCACGACTTCGCCTCCACAAACCCCACTCTCCGCGGCCTCCGCCGCGTAGCGGCGGAGGGCAGCAAGCTCCGCCCGGAAAGCCTTATGAGTAGCGACGAAGAAGAGAACGGGTGCATCAACGAGTCTGACCCCTGCAATCCAAGTGACCGGCCAATCCTCCTCCTTCTCGGATTCTCCGCCGCCCATCAAATGACGCGCCGCCTCCTCCACCACCACCACCACCTATCATCAATGGCGCGAGAGACCAAAAGGGGAAGCTCCAGCATCGGATTTAACCCGCAATTTAACGGGCTTCTTCCCTCTGTGCCCAGAGGCTTCAACATCAGTTCAAACTTCAAAGATTATTATTCAAATCGATTATTTTAAGGATTTTTTTTCTGGGTTTAAATTAAGTTGGGATTTGGTATGAAATTTCGCCACGGCGGATGATCTTGACGTTGCAACCGAACTGCCCGTGGCGCGAACCTCTTGTTCTTTGTTTCGTTCCGTACTCAGGATTTTTGGCCGCTGTAGGACCAATCGACCACTGCCACCTCACCAGATGTCTCCTGCGTCCGATTGGGAGGGTCTTTGTGGGATTGTGGACTTCGTCACAGCGGATCTTTTGCTCTGAATAGCTAAACCATCGCAGGTGTCGATGTGTGCACTACGCGCTTCATTGGGTTTATGTTTGTGGGACTAGCCGTCGTAGCACGCCATTTCTGCGTGTATATAAAATAATATTACACCTATAAAATTATTGAATATAATATATATATATCCACACATTACATTTAAAAAAAAATAAAGAAAAAAAACTAACTTTAAGGGTATTATCGGCAAAACCAAAAAAATGGTGTCGCGGTGTCATAAACCGCCGTTTGTGAGTGAGAAATGCCTTTTCTTTATATATGTTTGTGGGATTATTGTGACATTTTTATAGATTTATGCAAATAATTTTATGTGATAATGCAAATAAGTAAATTATCTCTTTATAAAAAATTAAAGTAATAATTTATCTTTCTGTATTTTCTAAATGAATTGAGGTAAATTGTTCTATTTTAAATAACACAAGAAGGTAAATGTTTGTTTTTCTTTTTCTTCTGGGGGTAATTTGGTTTTTTACAAAATCACGGGGAGTTAAATTGCATGGAACTTCATTTTTAAATATTATTACACCAAAATGCAATTAGAAGGTAACATGAATACTATTTTTTAATAAGATATATGATTAATGAAATTTTATTCAAACATTAATATTGAAATCTTACAGTTACAAAATTGTATATTCAAGTCTCACGAATATGAACACTTAGTCTAAATTCTATGATAATTTCTTGTATTTTTTTTTATTTCTATTAAATGTATGACCGATTTGAAATTACTGACATATTTAATAAGGGGATAATTTATACCATTATCCTATGATATTTTGTATAATTATATGTAAACTCCATGTAGTTTAAAATTTTTACATCTTATATCCCTAACGTTTGTTTTCGTCCAATAATTAGATCATCCATTAGTAAATTCATGGAATTTGACGTTCAACACAATAAAGTTGAATAAAATCTAAATTTACCAATAATTAACTTGTTGCAAATCAAACAAATATTTTCTAACTAAACTACCATTATACATATTGGTATGTTATTACATGTGAGGATGTACATTTTCAATGTTATAAAGGTAGTTTGATCAGAAAAATTTGTTTGACCTGCAATAAGTCTGTAACAAGTTAATTAGGGGTAAATATGAATTTTCATTCAACTTTTATGTTAATGTTAGCAAATTCCCTGATTTTATTTTTACTATTAAATGGATCTATTAATTTGTTGGACAGAACAAAATGTCAGAGGCACTAAGTGTAATTAAAAATTTCAGGGAAGGACGATGTAATTATCCCTTTAATAAATAATGTAATAACTCGCGTTTATTCAAACACACATATATATATACACATTAATAATCAAAATATTTTTTTTTTCTTAGGAATAAGATAATTATGTAAAATGTAAAGGATCGAGTTTTCAATTAGTTTTTATAATTTAATTTCACCTCTTAGTCATATGACTCAATAATCAAATTAAATATCGTTTTTAGAGAAAAATTTCACATTATTAATTCCAATTGTTTCTAAATTATAGCCATGTCTTCAAGCGAGTACACTCTAATTCCATACCCGAGCGAGTGCAAGTACACCATATTAGCATGGTCCACCTGGAGAAGAACGGAAGAGGGAGGCTTAGTTCATGCCGTACCTAGATTTCTTCGTCACGCGATTCAGGGTGAGTCAACTTTCGTCGTGACACGTACGCGTGCTCGGCTTCAGCCAGGCACGTGCCTCCCTCATGCCAACACGTTGCCCTCCGGTATTTGACTTTGGGCCCGTTGGGCTCCATCTTGGCCCATTGGCTATTTTTAAATACTACTTAAAAATTATTGTTGATTTTGAAGATGTAGAATTAGATGTGTGTTTATTTAGTACTTCCAAAAAAAAAAAAAAAAGATGTGTGTTTATTTAGTAGAGATAACGAAGAAGAATAAAGGATGGGTTAATAAATTTTTGCAATAAATTCTATGACATCATTTCAATTAAAATGGTTTTAATCATCTTATTAATATTCTTGTTTATTTTGTGCTATAAATTATCTGAACGACAAGATAAAAAAAAAAGTATATATTAATTATATATTATTTACTTGGATTATTTGGGTTGGATAACTTTAACCCACATAAATAGATGAATTAAGTTATTCAAGAGAAATAATAAATTTATACTGGGTTTGGAGATAAAAAATCGAGTCTCCATATTTTATAACAAACACCTTATAAAAAGTGTATTAAACAACTTACTCAAACTAATAATGAAAAGTAAACAGGACCAGAGGGTACTATGCAACTCAATCTCAACATTATGGTAAGAAAGCGGCACCTTTTTTTTTTTTTTTTTTGTCGTCGTCAGTATTTTTCATATAAATTCTTATAGGGTTGTATAGTTATAAACAAAGAATTATCGAAAGGATTACATGTGTAATTTAAAAGCAGTTTAGAGAAAAATATAGTTTTACGTTTTTAGATGGGGTGCAAGTGTAATTAATCCTAACTTTAATTCCATTGTTAATCCACAGTGATATAAATCTAATACAACTCTTATAATTTTCACAAAATACAAAACAATTTTATTCACCAGATATGTATCTATCCTAATAAAATTGGTCGCTTAAATGAAACACACTTGAAGTTGAAATCCTCGAGCTCTAGAGCTCGTTTTACTTTTTTGAATTTGGTTGAATAACCAGCTCATTTCAAGATAAACAACCATTTATTTAGTTGTATTAGCCTCGAGCGTATACAAGAAACTCGAGTCTAAACATTGTTCAATCTGAATAATATTGAGTTATCGATCAAGGACATGTAATGACCATTTTGTCTAGATTTTATGAAGGTAGAATCCCTTTGTTTTGTACCATCAAGGCTAATAATATCATTTTCCGTCTGCACTATTGTTATGAACAAATAAACAAGTGAATTTGAAATTCTTACACAAATTCCTTATAATTCCATAGATAAGAGATTTACTGGCAATGTGGCATACAAAACCTGTGAATGAGTAGTGATGATACGGATTTGTTCATGGCCATTTGCGGATTGTTTTACTATGTTAATTATGCTGCAAAAACGTGGGGTTAAATTCATTTTGACCCCATGTGATATGAAAAATTATCAAAAAAATTCTGTAAAAATTTAAATATAAAAAATTACTTCTATGTTATGAACAATGACTCACACCGTCCTTGATCAATCTGAACGAATATTTTTAGGGACAATTATTAAAATGCCCCTCCATATATATGAGGGGACAATGACTAGGCTTAGACCACCCATTTAATCTGTTTTGAGAGAAAAATTTGAAATACTTAACTCAACCAAATTTGTTTTGCCGGCCTAATGATTCTGATTTTCCCCGATTGCTAGTGTCGGAGCTCCAACAACAAAGGAGTGATGAATCGATTGAGGAGTGGAGGCATCAGTGGATTGAGAGTTCCCCACTTCCACAAAAGTCTTTTATGTGGTGGATTGGCGGCCTGAGTCCCGAAGGGAGGATGGGCCACTAGCAGAGTCAGGTGAGGCAGAGCCTAGGTGCAAATCAGCGGGAAGACGTCAACTGAATGGTCGAAGATATGTGGAGAAGCCATCGGGTCAGTGGGTAGAGAGAGAAAAGAGGCCGACGCCTGTGAAGTGGTCGATGCCGGAATCCAATCGGAGAGATGTGCGTGCCCTGAAGAGGTGAGCACAGGGGCAGTGGTTCGTTGGCGGCGGAGAAACGAGCAAAATAAACGGGGCGGGCGGCGACAATCTCACGAAGAGGAGAAGGAACGAACGGAGGCCAGAGAGTGGATGAAAATTGAGGTTAGCGCTAAATCGACTTGTTGGAGGCTTAATTGACTCGTCGGAGGACGGGGAGTCGATTGATGGTGGTTACAGCTAGTGGGAGTGGCGGACGGCGGCGAATCGAAGAGTTGAGTAAAAGGGGATCTAGGGTTTGCGCATAAACTATCAGGAGCGATTGCGGGCACGTCACTTCCCCTATGACGACACGCGCGGTGGGGTTGAGGTCTACCTCAGACGGCAATCTAAAAGAAGGTACGTGTGGCCGGAAATATTTTCCAACAGCAGTGCAGCAGTGACGGATGAAAGTGGTTGGCAGCTGATATGGGGTGGTGGGGTGGTATGGGAGAGAGAAGGGCAAAATTGTCAAAAAAATACAATTTTCAAACCCATCCTCGCAGTCAATGCGCGTGTACCTCCAATCCTTGCCTTAGGGGTTTTTCTGAATTTCTTTTTGATATCACAAAGGAGTGTAAATGATACTTTATTTTTCACATACAATTTTTTGAACATTCCTAAAACATGTATAAAAATGAAAGAAAGATACAAAGCCAAAGTCATCATCATCAAGCATGTTTTGCAGCATTTACCTCTAGTAAGATAGTTCACGGCCATTCGCAGTTTGTGCCGATGCTGAAGCAATAACGGACGACGGCCTTTGCCGGACAAGAAGACGAGTTCCTCTGAGCGAGAGTAGTGATGATACTGAGAATTTATCTTTGTCTACTGGGAGACACACCTCTTTTTCAAGGAAAGGCAAATCAAGCTCTGGCATTGATTTGAACACAGCAACATGAAACATATGAATGCTTAACACACATAAATGTAGCAGTAAAATGTGCAGGATTAAGGAACCCCGTCCAATAATAAATGCTGATCTCCAACAGTAATGTGCAGATAACAATTCGGAGGCTTAATAGTAATGCGAGCATTAAGAGACGCCTATATAGTTTGGAAAACCAAGTGTTAGGTTTTTCATTGTACGGGTATTTCCTCAAAGAGTCAAGTCATTTCATATATGAGAGGCTAAGTGGTTATCTCTTCATATAAAGGAAAAAATATTTATGTAATATTTCAAAATTTTCTTTAATAAATTCAAAATTTTTGTTCAAACTGTTTATCCGAAATTTTATTAGGTCTCTATTATTGGAATAATTTTACGCCTTAAGATAGGAGACAAAATAGGGTTGTGTTGTTTGATGTTGAATGAGTCAAGTACCTACGAACCATCTGCTGCGGTAGTGTGGTTGGAGGAAGTCCGTAAAACCAACGGCAAGGTGGTCAAATAAGGTATAAATTTATGGATGCTTAATTTTATTTTCGGAAGCATGTTGTCCCTTTGGGGAAAAAAAAAAATGGGACTAAAACTGATATTATTTCAAAGTTGAAGGACTAAAATGAAAATAAAGTATCTTATTTGCAAATTCTCTACAAATTGCAATATTAAAATTGGCGATTTTAGAAAATATGGTATAAAACTTGCAAGACCCCTGTACTGTGGTACTAAAAATGCATTTTTCTCTAATATTTTTTAAAAAGTTTAATCTTTATTCCCTTTTTTTAGTGAATGTTTATTTTGTACTTCTGGTTTATATGCTGTAGGAAAAAAGAAAATATTTTTCAAGAATTATTATTTTAAAATTTATATTTTAATAAATATTGAGAGATTTTTATATTTTGTAATTATCACAAACTACAATATTAATTGAAAATAATTTAAAAAATGATATTTTTAATAATTTTTTTTACGTTTGATCATACTTTATAATTTTATTCAATCAAATACTATATTATATTATTACATGAGATATCACATATACAAAATATCAAACCAAATGTTATATAAAAAATGATGGAATTAATTATTATTTCATTTCATCATTCCATCAAATTCCAGTCTAATTCTATCAAACGGACTAAACCAGCCGTATTTTATATAAAATCGAATCCGCTAAATAAAACCCGACCCAGGAACCCACGGGACCCAAATACCCCCAAAACCAAAAATCGTTCTCCTCTTCCGTCTTTCTCCGTATCGCAAAAGCCTCTGCAGAGACACTCAAATCCAGTCACGACGAGGTATTAGCGTTGTAAATCGCCGTCTGGAATTCCTTATTGAAGGAAACGAGCGGGGGAAAAAGTTTGATTAGGCAATTATCGTAAAGCCGACACAATGGTGAAGACGACGAAGGGAGGCAAAACCATGAACCCTACCGATGCTTACCGCAAGGAGCTCCGCAAGAAGGAATTGAAGCGGGTAATTTTCCTCTTTTCGGTTTGGTTCGTGTATGATTTTTATGTTGATGTGTGTGTTGCCCGGTCGAATTGTTTTGCGGTTATTTGTGCAATGTGAACTTTTCTGTTGTTGGATTCTCCTTCTTAATTTTGTTTGGGTTTTAGCTTGTTTTGTTTTGACATTTGAGTTTAACTTGTGCAAATTGATGCTTTTCTTATAGGCATTTAGTGAAGCTGATGATCCAGACTTCTTTCTTTTGCTTTTTCTTAAGATGTTTCTGTATGAAAAGTGGAAATTGAGCATGTTGCTTGTTTAAGTTAGATTTGTGTCGAGCATTATTAGAGTGGATGCGTTTGGCATATTTTGTAACTTGTCATAAAATAATTGAAATGGTAAAAGTATTACGAAGCATAGTTGTGTGTTCTAGAGCTTCTGAAATTGGTGTCAATGTTATTGTACAGAACAAAAAGGAGCGGAAGAAGGTGAGGGAAGTTGGAATCTTGAAAAAGGATCCTGAGACATTGAGGGAGCAGATTCAGAAGCTGGAAGCGATGAGTAAGTCATGAAAAGTCAATGCATTTCATTTTGTCTCATTGGTGATTCCTTGTTATATATAGCAGCGTAACTTGAGTTATTCAGGTTGTGATTGAGCTGGTTGACTTTTGCAATATTAGCTACCTTGGAATAATAAGAAAATTCCTGAACAGGTGGAATTTAATGATAAAGGACTTTCACCTTTCAATTCATGGATTCTATTAATTGATGTCTTCAGTTGAGGGTTTGGGAGTGTGTTTTACATGTAGTAGTATTCACTATGCATTTCATTGGAAAACATTCCATTGCAGGAGAGGGAAGGAGATTCTCAACTTCTACATTGTATCTTGATCTGTGTTCTATAAATTTTTGCAGAGGCAGATGGTGCTTTGGACAAAGCTAGAAAACACAAAAAGAGACAACTTGAGGATACACTGAATCTTGTGATCAAGAAAAGGAAGGTATTCCTTAATTTAAGCCATCTAGTGTATTTTCATAACATTTTTTCTAGTAGAGGAACTCTAGACATTAGCGGGCTTTCAAGACTCAGCCAATAAATTTGTATTAGAGATTGGTAATGCAAGAAACATATATTAAATTGGACCTTTACAAGGCATTACGTGAACATATATCTTATGTATTTAGGGCAGATGTGCTAAGACTTGCCTTATATGTTTTATCGTAATTCACACCTATTGATTCAGCTATGTCTGTATGAAGATTTTTTGTGGTAGTAATTTGATATCAAGTTGACAAATGAGGTCGGTTGCATTTACTTTTAATGAAAAAACGTTATGTTCTAGTTGAAGCTGATTTAATTCGCAGTCTGGAGTACTGCATTCCGAAACTTTTGCATGCTCCTCTTTCATAATGTTTGTACTTGTAAGGGTCGTGGGAAGATTTGGTTTGGTAAAATATGTTAAAATTGGGGAAATATCCATCTTTCTTATATCACTTCAAGTTAGAGGAGTAGATACCAGTATCTGATAAGAGAAAGTTGAAGTAAGTAAGTTGAATGTGAACTCAGTGAATTTAATTATGATATGGGCATAATTGAATTTGTGTGTGTGTAAACCTCATGAAAATACAGGACAAGTAAGACTGAATAGCACCAAACTTCACCCTCTGGTAATAAAAGATGAAGTTTTCAGTTAGAAAGAAATATCATGCAAATTTAGGTCGGGCATCCAGCCAAGTTATTCAACTAACACCTGTTCTTCTTCGGACTGCGAAAATTCGGCACCACCTCTGCCCCCAGACGCATCAGTTTGCGGTCTTATTCATATCCTGAACCATTGTAAAATCAACCCACAAATTCATCCCAAAGCTCCTCCAACTCCAACTTTCTGGCTTTAACCCATAAATTTATGGCTGAGAGATCAAATTCATGAAGGTGCATTATTGGCTGTTAACGACATCTTAGATAGCCTAGAATAGGAGCCTTTGACCTTATTTAGATATCAATTTCAACAGGTCGGGTCCCCTATTTGGGATGCCTTTTGGCCTGTAGGGTTTGCATTTCCTAGAAAACTATAATGCTTGTGTTTTTTGTTTTGTGTTTGTGAGTTGCTGTTGCTGAGACCCCTCAAATCCTTGGAAGGAGATAATACACTATATGATCCATGATTATTTAATTCCTTTTATTGCCCCTTTATTTTCTTTTAAAATAGGATGTTCGTAACAGTCTATCTTTGTTCTGGTGTAAAGGAATATGAAGATAAAATGAAGGAAAAAGGCGAAGCGCCAGTTATGTTCAGGTGAGGAAGCCTTCGGTCTGTACTCCTTAAAATTGTTAATTTAATTTTATTGTTAACTCTTAAGGTATGTTTGTATCAATTTTTAGTTTTTAAGTCTGACGGCGTTCCTTTTTGTACAGTCACTTGGGACCTGTTCGAAGGCGGGCTACTGCAGAAGAGGAAGAAAGAGTCAAGCATCCCAGACCTGAAGTAAGTTCATTTCAATTTTGATGGTATTACTATATGGAACTCTTCTGCTGATCTGTCAACCCACATTTAGCAATATATTGATGCAGGACTCGGTTTATTATCACCCAACTCTGAATCCTTCTGGAGCTCCTCCACCTGGAAAACCTCCTATGTTTAAATCATCAATTGGTATGTTATGGTACTTTATGCATGTTTATATTAATTTTTTCCATTTGTCTCTCTCTCTGCGCTCTCCTACCTGGCCAACCCATCTCCTTTCATCTCTCACCATTTGGAATTTGTTATTTACATCCGGATGCAGGACCCAGGATACCCTTACCAGAAACTTCAGCAAGTAATGTTGCGTCATCATCAAAGTCAGAAACAGAGGATTCTAATTTATCTGTACCCCCTTTACCACCTCCACCACCTCCGTTGCCTAGTGCAGGCTCAGATTCTGGAGATGGCTCTATGATGCCTACATCTTTGCCTTTGCCACCTCCACCCCCAATGCCTCCAAAGCCGGCAATGACGGACATTACATCATCATTGCCTCCACCACCTTTGCCTCCACCACCTCCTCCTCCGGGCCCACCGCCTAAAGAACTGCTTGCTGCCCGTCCACCACTTCCTCCACCCCCACCTCTCCACCAATCTGCTCAACCACCTCCCCCTGGTACTGTTGGTAGTGAGGATGCCTCAAAATCAGATGATTCAGCCTCCAGCAATTCAATTCAGGTATGCTTCTTGCAGACTGTTCTCAAATGATTACGTCGAGTAATCGTAACTAAATGACAGCTTGGTGCTGGGTTATTTCTCTAGCAGGGGGGAACGTATGTAACTCACGTAATAGATCATCTACATATAGTTGGTTTGTTATAATAATTTTTAGCTGATGGTTATTACATGCTGATTGTCTATTATAGATGCCAACTGTTCTTCCTCCACCGCCTCCACCTGTAGGGCTGCCTCCGAAACTGGGTGATAATCAACCTGAAGGGTCGTCTTCCGAGTCTGATACAAAAGGTCATTTTGATGCCAAAGAAATGCTGAAAATGGCTCCCCCACCACCTCCATTAAGGCAACAGCCACCAATGCCTGGAGCTGCCATGGGCCCAAATTTAGGCGATGTACTTCCTCCAGGCATTTCACGCTTTCCACCACCACCACCTCCAACTGATATGCGCCCACCACTGTCTGCTCCTGGAATTGCTGGACAACCTGTTCATCCTGGAGTCATGGTCCCACTATTACCAAGACCACCTTTTGGACCTCCCCCTGGACCCCCACCAATGATGAGACCACCACTTCCACCTGGTCCACCTCCTATTCCACAAGATGACCTCATTGCTAGACCATCTGTACCTCAGAAGCCATCATACGTTAAATCAGCTGCATCGACTGTTGTAAAGAGGCCTCTGGCACAGCATACTCCAGAGCTCACAGCCATGGTGAGTTTTATCTTCTGTGTATACACTGTCAATTTTATTACCAGAATCTAGCATTGCAGCTTCAAATTTACTGATAAACGAGTGTTATCCTCTGGCTTGATGCACACGTCTCATTTTGTGTTAATATACCCAAATTTTTGGGAAGAATCATGTTACTCTGGCAATTCTATGTTTCTGTGTCTCATATTTCTTGGTTGCCAAATGTTTACAATATTAACATGGTACCTAGGTCACTATGAAGGAGACTACTTGGCCGACATATCTGTATCTTCATGATCCATGTGTGAACTTCATCTGGATCAAAGAAATAGATTCACTAACCACTGATTTGATATGCTCTTCTTCTTTTATTTCCTGTACCAGGAACTGTTTAGCATCTTAATATATGTACTAATTTTGGTCGAAGGAAGGGATTTGTGCTCTTGCAGTCCCATCCTCCTCAAGCTTAAATTCTTTTTCTTGGTGTCTGGTTCGGTTCTCCCTTTACTGGCCAGTTTTACCCAAATCAAATTGAGGTTATTAGTTTATAGCTTTGCAGTCTCCAGTGTCGAAATGTCAAGCTTGAACATATGAATACATAATCGTTTGATGACTAGGTTTAGCACAAAATGGCTTGTGTAATTGTGTTATATCTTGTTAATTATATTAGTCTTGTGACTCTTATCCTTAGTTATGAGTTTGTGTATTGCTCTCTTTAAGTGAGGACAAGTATATTGGACGCACCCTCATGGCCTATGCAATAGGAAAGCAAATCTTGATAGACCGAGGATGTGATACTATATACACACGAACACAGGAAAAGAAACAACTGATGGCATCGTTCAGATGTTAGTCCTGTTTGGCTTAGCATACAGTCGTAAACAATTATCGACGGCTCTTTGAACAAATTATGAATTATCAGTAGTCTCGTGAAAGTCGTAACATCAGCATTGCTCTTCTGCAGGTTCCTGCATCTGTACGAGTAAGGAGAGAGTCTGCCCTCCCAAAACCAAAGCCAAAGACGTCCACTCCTTTGCCGTCCAACCGGCCGATTGTTGCTCCGCCTATCACGAAGCAAGAATCGACTAGCTTGTCCTCTGCACCTAAACCACAGAGCATCGACGACTCATATATGGCGTTCTTGGAGGACATGAAAGCACTTGGTGCTCTTGATAGTTGAGCGGAAATGAAACTATGGGATTGCATGATGAGAGGAATGCAGCAGAGCATGTACAGGGCTTTTACTATGGTTCAGGATGTGTTATCCCGTTAATGCTTAATTTTTTGGCCTTGTCGTAGCCCTTCAGTTCATTGTTAGAGACTAGAAAAGCATATTCAGTTCAGGTAGGGCTACTAACGTTTTCACCCTCATCACGTTATCCTTGTCACAATTCCTTTGCTTACTTGTAGCTGCCACCATTGCTGTTAAGTCAGACAAAGAAAATTGTTTCTTATGAAGAACCTTGTTTTACCAATATTATGTATTCACTCTCTCTCTCTCTCTCTCTCTATATATATATATATATACACCTCTGGTTTACAAAGGTGAAAAGGTTAAAGCCAAAGCCGGAGGTGGTATGAGGTGCATAGTTTGTTCAATAGTATCTGTTTCTTGAATGAATACGCCCAACTATTCAAGCTCCATTACTGTTGAAAACTCAAAGTTAATGCAACATGAATTCTATGAACAATCAAATCAGATTCGCAACATATAAACTTTTGATGTCCCATAAATGTTTCAAACAAGTTGCAATGGCAACATATTGGAATCAACTTGATTGGTTAATTTCTTTTTCTCAGTCAACTAAGAACATGTTCAATCCATTACAATCTTGGGAAGTAGAGACAAGCAAAACATTAACATCTCTTACATAGTATCAAATGTCTCTTTTTACATGTCTTTCTCACTAAAGCTGTTCTTCAACTCTGCTCATCATCATCATCTACGCACTGGCAATGCAACGGCTTTACAGAGAGGGCAAATGTTCTTGTGCTGCAGCCACTGTCTGATGCATGAAGCATGATATTCATGCCCGCATTCGAGCATTCCAATAGAACTATTTTCTTGGCACATGAGATCATCCTGACACACGACGCAAATTTTAGGCTCTCCATCGTTGTCAATCTCACGACAAGCACTCGTCTTCAGGTACTTCAAGATCAGTCTCTCCGACAACCTTCCATCTCTTTCTACGTTCTCTCTGGGCCGTGCCATTCCGATATCAAGAATCAGAGTTTCGTCTTCTTGAATCCAGTTCGGATCAAGGTCGTTCCTTTCTTGAATTTGAAGGTAACCATGTGGATGCGTCCATGCAGGATTAGTAGGGATGTTAATGATCTGATGCGGAAGGAGACGATAGTAGTTGGGCGGAGCAAGAGTGCTTCGAAATCGGCCAGGCGCCATCCGGGCGCCGCCAGACGCGGCGGTGGAGTGAAATTGGTGAGGGAGAATGATCTCTTGCATCATGTACGTTTCTGATGATGGCTGAAAATATGATGTAAAAGAGAGTGAAAAGTAAATGATTGATTGTGATGACTGAAAACTAATACAAATGCATATATATATATATATACAGAGAGAGAGAGAGTAAAAGTTACCATAATTGAGTCGTAATGGGATTTGGAGAATCCGAGGAAATCCAAGAAATGTTTTCTTGGGGGCGAAGGTGCCCAACGGCTAAAACGGTTTAACTGAATATCGGGAAAGAATCCTAAGACAATTGACATAACGGCTATAATTAAGGTAGGTTGACAGATATTATAAGACTTTCCTTGTATACGACTTCAGGTTAAGGATAAATATTTTTTTAGGGTTATGGGCCAGACAGTATTTGGGCCCTATCATCACCCAGGCCCACTAACAACATTTTTTATTTATTGATTTAGTCCGAGGAATCTTTCCATATGTAAATTTCTTGTTAGAACCAATACTCAAAATACCCTTTCTCTCGAATCCTCCTTCTCCGATTGCCGGCGGCGCAAAGGTGGGAGAGGGCAGACCTGAAGTTTCGGAGGACTAAAAATGCGGCGGAGCAGAGGGCCGCGGAAGCCCAGCGGATCCAAGATAACGGGAGAAAGTCGGGATCGCCGGCCGAGGTTCCAACTCGACGAGAAGGGCGGAGGTTGCCGCGATAAGGTGGAGCGAGCTTTGGAGATAAGCGAAAGTCAACGAAAATCGCTGGTGGCTCAGGGTAACCGCGTGGCCGTCTGTCAAACTCCGTTCCCGTGCGTCGTGAATCGAATTGCTGCGGCATTTGGAGTCGATTCCGGAGTCTGAAGAAGGTGGTGCAAGGAGCCGAAGTGGGTATCGGCGGGAGAGCAATAGAGGAGAAACAGCAGCCGTCGTAAACAAACGAAAAAGAAGGGGACCGAGATCTTTTGTGAGTGAGCCGCCAGTGGAGAGGTGAGTGTCCCTTTTACTGTACGGAGAGTGCTTGCTGTAGCGGCGGCGTAGAGGTGGTCGGCGGCGTTGGTTGGGTGTCTTCAGAAAGGGGTGGACATTGTGGCTGAGTGTGAAGTAGTTGGCGGTGGTTGGGTGTCTTTAGAAAAACCCGACAAGGAAAATCAAGAAAGTGCAAGAAAATCCAAGAAATGCAAGAAAATCTCTGGAAGAAGGGTCGTTGTACTAGAAACCCATTCAAGAAGTCAGAAAAATTTGGTGAAAGAAATCTTCCGAAATCTTCCGGTTCGCATTCGTACATCCTCTGGTTTGTTCTTTAATCGTTTTATTATGCGCGATTTCTTACCAGTCTGAGTCTTGGGATTGTGGGCTTGCACTTTCTTGGGTTGAATCTCACAAGAAAACTGAATTGGATGGTGTTTGATCAAGTGTGTGCTGGTATAAAGTTGTTAACAAAGTGTTTTTTCCATTTTGTCCCACCAAACTCTGATGTCCTGAGCATTTGGGACTGCCCACCACCTTCTGAGTC
This sequence comes from Sesamum alatum, assembly GCA_034509735.1. Classification (NCBI taxonomy): domain Eukaryota; kingdom Viridiplantae; phylum Streptophyta; class Magnoliopsida; order Lamiales; family Pedaliaceae; genus Sesamum; species Sesamum alatum. The sequence goes on from JACGWO010000001.1 coordinate 4,656,184, forward strand.
AAGAATTTTTATTCCCAGGTATATAACATATGTATGTGTGTGTGTGTGTGTGTCCTATTCGATTTTGCTTTATCGTTTTCCTTTTTCGTTAAGCATTTGATCATCATATTCAGATTTTTGGGTCTTACGAGAATTGAATTGATTTTATGTGCTTTAGATGTCGCGTGGAATGGGAATTTTGGTTAGAACAAGTCGGACTTTGTTCCGAGGTTTAAAGACTGTCAAGTTGAATTAGTATTTGATTAAGAAGAGGTGTTGATTGGATTTTTAGTTCTAGTTGTAGGAAAGAAGGGCGCTATCAAGTGTTATGTATCTAAAGGATTACATTTTCTTACATTTGGAAAGTATAAGAAAGAACACAACATAGGAATAGCTATGAATTTTCAAATTATTCTCTCAGTTGGCTGCACTTTGTGTTAGAAATCCTTACTTACACTTAAGACCTTAATCTAGAAGAAAGGAAACAAGATAATTCCAACACTTTAGTATCAACTAGATTTATTTTCAATCATCTCATTAGATTTATAGCGTGTGATCAAGAAAAAATCTAGCTAGCATTTTCCTTACTTTCTACCAAACTTCTTTGATTAAATTAGGTTGTTCTCGTGATTCTTGTACTGAAACGAATCGCTTTATTGAATTATCATTTAAAAAGTATAGTCTTCTCTGTTTTTTTGAATTATGCTTTGGCTCTCAAATTTTACTTTCTACGAAACTTCCATCTTTAAATTAATTGCATATTCCTTTCTACAAAACTTCTTTACTTAAAATAATTTGCACTCATGATTATTATACTTTATACTAAGTTGTATTTTTCTTTCTACAAAACTTCCTTTTTTAAAATAGTTTGCACTCATGAATACTATACATAAACGAATTGTTTTATTAAATTCTCATTTCCTAAAATTAGTATAAAAATCTTAATTTAAGCTAACTCCTTCCTGTTTTTGCCCCCACAATGAACTTACTTTACATCTCAAATTTTCCTTTCTCCTAAACTTCCTTTTTTAAAGTTACTTAAATTTTCCTTTCTACAAAACTTTCTTAAATTAGCTTACGTTCGTGATTCTTATACATAAACAATCATTTTGTCAAATTGTCATTTCGAGAAGCTAGTTTTTTTTTTTCTAAAAAAAAATTATTAGTTAAACTACCTCCTCTTTTTTTTTTTTTTCCACCTCCCAATGAATTTACTTTGGTTTTCAACTTTCTACAGAACTTTCTTAATCAAACTAACCTACATTTTCCTTTCAACAAAACGTTATTTCTTAAATTAGTTTGCACTCGTGATTCTTATACATAATTGAGTCCTTTAATTAAATTTGTTATTTTGAAAGCCTATACCCTTTTTAAAAATGTCTTAAGTATAAACTTCATCTTTTCTGTTTGGTCCCAACACAATGCATTTCTTTTGGTTCTCAAATTATTCTTTCCACAAAATTTCCTTTTTCAAATCAACTTGCATTTTTCTTTCTACAAAACTTCCTTCAAGAAACTAACTTTCATTTTTGTTCTACAAAAAACGTTTTTCTTAAATTAGCTTGTCCTCGTGATTATATCTTAATAATTCTTTTATTAAATTCTCATTTCGAGAAACTACTTTTTTCAAAGAATTCTTATTTTAAACTACCTCCTCTTTGTTTTTCCTTTCCAAATGAATTTGTTTCGATTCTCAAATTCCATTTCTAATAAACCTCATTCGGTATACTAAATTGTGTTTTTTTTTCTACAAAACTTCTTTTTTAAAAATAGTTTGCACTCATAATTATTATACATGAACAAATCATTTTATTAAATTGTCATCTCGAAAAATTGCATAAAAATCTTAGTTTAAGCTACCTCCTCCTTGTTTTCGCTCCCACAATGAATTTACTTCTTAAATTTTCCTTTCTCCTAAACTTCCTTTTATATAGTTACTTAAATTTTCCTTTCAATAAAACTTATCTCTTAAATTAGTTTGCCCTCGTGAATCTTATACATTAATGAAATCTTTTATTAAATTATCATTTCAAAAAGTTAGTATTTTTAAACATTCTTAGTTAAACTACATCTTCTCTGTTTTTTTCCCTTACAATGAATTTACTTTGGTTTTCAACTTTCTACAAGACTTTTTTCCTTTCTACAAAACGGCTTAAATTAGCTTCCCTCGTGATTATTTTACATAAACAATCTCTATTAAATTCTCATTTTGAAAAACTAGTCTTTTGAAAGAATTCTTATTTTAAACTACCCCTTCTAATTTTTCCTACTCCAATAAATTAGATTCGGTTCTTAAATTCCTTTTCTAGTAAACTTCATTCTTGATATTAACTTTCATTTTTCTTTTTCACAAAACATTATTTTTTAAAATAGTTTGCACTCATGATTATTACGCATAAGCGAATCATTTTATTAAATTGTCATTTCGAAAAATTATTCTTTTTAATTTTTTTTAGTTAAACTACATTGTCTTTGTTTTTCCCTTCACATTGAATTTCATTTGGTTCTCGACTCCCAGAAGATTTCCTTGTTCAAACTAAACTACATTTTCTTTTCTATAAAATTTTATTTCTTAAATTAGTTTGCCTTCTTTTTTCTTTATACATAATCAAATCTTTTAATTAAATGTGTCATTTCGAAGAAAAACTACTCTTTTTAAAAATTTGTTAGTTTAAACTTCCTCATATCCTTTTTACAAAATTTATTTTTTAAATTAGCTTGCCTTCGTGATTCTTATACATAAATAATTCTTTTACTAAATTCTCATTTCGAAAAACTAAGTTTTTCAAAAAAAAAAAAAATCGTATTTTAACTACCTCCTCTTTATTTTTCCCACCCAAATGGATATGCTTCGCTTCTTAAATTCCCTTTCTAGTAAACTTCATTCTTTATACTAAATTGCATTTTTCTTTCTACAAAACTCCTTTTTTAAAATAGTTTGTACTCATGATTATTTCAAATAAATAAATCATTTTATTAAATTGTCATTTTGAAAAAATAGTATAATTTTTTTTGTTTAAACTACCTCCTTGTTTTCGCTCCCATAATGAATTTACTTTACTTCTCAGATTTTCCTTTTTCTTAAACTTCCTTCTTTAAGTAATTTAAAATTTTCTTTCTAGAAAATTTCCTTAATTAAATTAGTTTACTCTCGTGCTTCTTATACATAAATAAATCATTTTATCAAAATGTCATTTTGAAAAGCTAATATTTTTAAAAGGTTCTTAGTTAAACTACCCCATCTTTGTTTTTCACCTCGCAATGCATTTACTTTGGTTCTCAATTTTCTACATAATTTCCTTATTCAAACTAGCCTATATTTTCCTTTCAATAAAACTTTATTTATTAAATTAATTTGCCCTCGTGATTCATATACGTAATTAAATCCTTTAATTAAATTTATCATTTTGAATACCCACTCTTTTTAAAAGTGCCTTAGTATAAACTTTCCCGTCTCTGTTTTGTACCACCACAATGCATTTCCTTTGGTTCTCAAATTGTTCTTTCTACAAAATTTCCTTCTTTAAAATAACTTCCATTTTTCTTTCTACAAAGCTTCCTTCAATAAGCTAACTTTCATTTTCCTTTCTACAAAACGTCTTTCTTAAATTAGTTTGCCCTCGTGATTATTATACATAAACATTTTTTTTCTTAAATTCTCATTTCGAAAAACTAGTCTTTTGAAAGAATTCTTATTTTAAACTACCTCCTCTCTATTTTTCCTACTCCAACAATTTGCTTCGGTTCTCAAATTCCATTTCTAGTAAACTTCATTCTTTATACTTACTTGCATTTTACTTTCTACAAAACTTCCTTTTTTTAAAAATGTTTGCACTCATATTATTACAATTAAACGAATCATTTTATTAAATTGTCATTTCGAAAAACTAGTATAAAAATCTTAGTTTAAACTACCTCCTTCCTGTATTCGCCCCACAATGAGTTTACTTTAGTTTTCAAATTTTCATTTCTCCTAAACTTCCTTTATTAAAGTTATTTAAATTTAATTTTTTTTAAAAAACTTTCTTAATTAAATTAGCTTGCTCTCGTGATTCTTCTTTTACATAAAAAAAATAAATCATTTATCAAATTGTAATTTGGAGAAGCGTCCTTTTAAAAAATTCTTAGTTACCTTCTCTTTTTTTTTCACCTCACAATAAATTTTCTTTGGTTTTCAACTTTATAGAAGACTTCCTTATTGAAACCAAACTACATTTTTCTTTGTACAAAATTTTATTCTTAAATTAGTTTGCCTTCATGTTTCTTATACATAGTCAAATTCTTTAATTAAATGTGTCATCTCGAAGAAAAACTATTTTTTTAAAAAATTTCTTAGTTTAAACTTTCTAAAAATTTTCCATCATAATGCATTTGCTTTGGTTCTAAAATTATTCTTTTTACAAAACTACATTCTTCCAATTAACTTGCATTTTCCTTTCCACAAAACTTGCTTTAGTAAACTTTCATGTTCCTTTTTACAAAACTTCTTCCTTAAATTAGTTTGCTCTCATGATTATGATACATAAACAATCTTGTTATTAAATTGTCATTTCGAAAAATTAGTATTTTGAAAGAATTCTTATGTTAAACTACCTACTCTCTGTTTTTCCTTTCCAAATAAATTTGCTTCGGTTCTCAAATTCCCTTTCTAGTAAACTTCATTCTTTATACTAAATTGCATTTTTCTTTCAACAAAACTTTCTTTTTTGAACTAGTTTGCACTCATAATTATCATACATAAATGAATCGTTTTATTAAATTGTCATTTCGAAAAATTAGTATAAGAATCTTAGTTTAAGTACCTCCTTCCTGTTTTCGCCCCCACAAAGAATTTACTTCTCAAATTTTCCTTTCTCCTAAACTTCCTTTTTTATAGTTACTTAAAATTTCCTTTCAATAGAACTTTATTTATTAAATTAGTTTGCCCTCGTGATTCTTATACATAAACAAAATCTTTTATTAAGTTATCATTTCGAAAAATTATTCATTTTAAACATTCTTAGTTAAACTACCTCCTCTATGTTTTCCCTTCACAATGAATTTACTTTGATTTTCAACCTACGAGACTTCCTTATTCAAACTAATCTATATTTTCCTTTCAACAAAACATTATTTCTTAAATTAGTTTCCACTCGTGATTCCTATACATAATTGAATCCATTAATTAAATTTATCATTTGTGAAAACTTACTCTTTTTAAAAATGGCTTAGTGTAAACTTCCTCTTCTCTGTTTTGTCCCACCACAATGCATCACCTTTGGTTCTCAAATTGTTCTTTTCAAAAATTTCCTTCTTTAAATTAACTTGTATTTTTCTTTCTACAAAGCTTCCTTCAATAAACTAAGTTTTGTTTTCTTATACAAAACGGCTTTCTTAAATTAGCTTGTCTCGTGATTATTCTACATAAACAATCTTTTTATTAAATTCTCATTTTGAAAAACTAATCTTTCGAAAAAATTCTTATTTTAAACTATCTCATCTCTGTTTTTCCTACTCCGGCAAATTTGATTCGGTTCTCAAATTCCTTTTCTAGTAAACTTCATTCTTTATACTAATTTTAATTTTTCTTTCTACAAAACTTTCTTTTTTAAAATAGTTTGCACTCATGATTATTACACATAAATGATTCATTTTGTTAAATTGTCATTTCAAAAAATTAGTATAAACTTCTTAGTTTAAGCTATCTCCTTCCTATTTTTGCCCCCACAATGAATTTACTTTACTTCTCAAATTTCCCTTTCTCCCAAACTTCATTCTTTAAAGTTACTTAAATTTTCCTTTCTAAAAAACTTGCAATTAGATTAGCTTGCTCTCGTGATTCTTCTTTTACATAAATAAATTATATTATCAAATTGTCATTTCGAAAATCTAATCCTTTTAAAATATTCTTAGTTAAACTACATTCTCTTTGTTTTTCACCTCACAAAGAATTTTCTTTGATTTTCAACTTTCTAGAGCACTTCCTTATTCAAACTAAACTATATTTTTCTTTCTACAATATTTTATTTCTTAAATTAGTTTGCCCTCATATTTCTTATACATAGTCAAATTCTTTAATTAAATGTGTCATGTCGAGAAAAGACAACTCTTTCTAAAAATTTCTTAGTTTAAACTTCCTCTTCTATATTCTCTTTGCATTTCCTTTCCACAAAACTTGCTATACTAAACTTTCATGTTCCTTTTTACAAAACATCTTTCTTAAATCAGTTTGCCTCGTGATTATTATACATAAATAATCTTTTTATTAAATTGTCATTTAAAAAAATTAGCCTTTTGAAAGAATGCTTATTTTAAACTACCAACTCTCTGTTTTTCCTTCCGAAATGAATTTGCTTCGGTTCTCAAATTTCCTTTCTAGTAAACTCCATTCTTTATAATAAATTGCATTTTTCTTTTTTCAAAACGTTCTTTTTTAAAATAGTTTGCACTCATGATTATTATACATAAATGAATCATTTTATTAAATTCTCACTTCGAAAAATTGGTATAAAACCTTAATTTAAGCTACCTCCTTTCTGTTTTCGCCCCCCACAATAGATTTACTTTACCTCTCAAATTTTCCTTTCTCTTAAACTTCCTTTTTTAAAGTTAAATTTTCCTTCCTACAAAACTTCCTTACTTAAATTTGCTTGCTTTCGTGATCCTTATACATAGACAAATCATTTTATCAAATTGTCATTTCGAGAAGCTGGTCTTTTTAAAAAATAATTAGTTAAACTACCTCCTCTTTGTTTTTCTACTCGCAATAAATTTACTTTGGTTCTCAACTTTCTACAAAACTTTCTTATTCAAACTAACCTACATTTTTCTTTCAACAAACCATTATTTCTTAAACTAGCTTGCCCTCGTGATAATTATACATAAACAATCATTTTATTAAATTCTCATTTCGACAAAACTAGTATTTTGAAAGAATTCGTATTTTAGACTACTTCCTCTCTGTTTTTTCTACCCCAATAAATTTGCTTCGGTTCTCAAATCCCCTTTCTAGTAAAATTCATCCTTTATATTAACATGCATTTTTCTTTCTACAAAACTTCATTTTTTAGAATAATTTGCACTCATGATTATTACAAATAAACGAATCATTTTATTAAATTTTCATTTCGAAAAACTAGTATAAAAACCTTAGTTTAAGCTATCTCCTTCCTGCATCCCCTACAATGAGTTTGCTTTAGTTCTCATGTTTCCCTTTCTCCCAAACCTTGTTTTTCAAAGTTATTTAAATTTTCCTTTCTAATAAACTTCCTTAATTAAATTAGTCTGCTCTCGTGATTATTATACATTAACAAATCATTTTATCAAATTGTCATTTCGAAAAGCTAATTGTTTTAAAAAACTCTTCGTTAAACTACCTTCTCTTTGTTTTTCACCTCAAAATGAATTTCCTTTGGTTTTGAACTTTCTAGAAGAATTCCTTATTCAAATTAAACTACATTTTCCTTTCTATTATTTCTTAAATTAGTTTGCCCTCGTTTTTCTTATACATAGTCAAATCCTTTAATTAAATGTGTCATTTTGAAGAAAAACTACCCTTTTTAAAAATTTCTTAGTTTAAACCTTCTCTTCTCTGTTTTTTCCAACCACAATGCATTTGTTTTGTTTTTCAAATTGTTCTTTCTACAAAACTTTATTCTTTAAACTAACTTGCATTTTCCCTTCTACAAAACTTCCTTCATTAAATTAACTTTCTTTTTTCTTTCTACAAAACTTCTTTCTTAAATTAGCTTAATCTTGTGATTATTATACTATATAAACAATCCATTTATTAAATTGTCGTTTTGAAAAACTAGTCTTTTGAACGAATTTTTATTTTAAACTACTCTATTTATCCTACTCCAATGAATTTGCTTCGGTTCTCAAATTTCGTTTCTAGGAAACTTAATCTTTGTAACTTGCATGTTCCTTTCTACAGAACTTCTTTTCTTAAAATGGTTTGCCCTCGTGGTTGCTATACAAAACGGAACAATTTTATCAAATTGTCATTTCAAACAACTAGTATATCTAAAAAATCTTAATTTAATCGACCTCTTTTACTTTTTCCTTGACAATGAATTTACTTTGATTATCAAAATTTTCTTTCTCCTAAACTTCCTTCTTTAAACTTATATACTTGAATTGTCACTTCGAAAACCTAGTCTTTTGAATTGTCATTTCAAAAAAAATATTTTTTTTAAATAATTATTATTTTAAACTACCTCCTCTTTTTTTTCCTACCCTAATGAATTTTCTTTTGTTCTCGATTTTTGTTTTTAGGAATTTCATTCTTTATACTAACTTGCATTTTCCTATCTTCAAAACTTACTTTCTTAAAATAGTTTGCCCTCGTGATTATTTTACATAAATGAATTATTTTATTAAATTATCATTTCAAAAAAATAATATCTTTCAAAAATTCTTAGTTCAAGCTATCTCCTTTCTATTTCAGCCCCCCCCCCCCCCCTACTTAGTTAAATTAGCTTGTCCTCGTGATTCTCATATATAAATCCTTTTATTAAATTGTCATTTCGAAAAACTAGTTTTTTTTAAAAAAAATCTTAGTTAAACTATCTTCTCTCTGTTTTTCCCTTGATTCTCAACTTTCTACAGTATTTCCTTATTCAAACTAACCTACATTTTCCTTTCTATAAAACTTTAATTCTTAAATTAGTTTGCCGTTGTGATGCTTATGCATAATTAAACCCTTTAATTAAATTTGTCATTTTGAAAAGCTACTCTTTTTAAAAATTCTTAGTTTAAGCTTTCTCTTCTCTGTTTTTTTTCACAACAATGCATTTATTTTGGTTCTTAAATTGTTCTGTCTAGAAAACTTTATTCTTTAAATTAATTTGCATTTTCCTTTCTACAAAAACTTCCTTCATTAAACTAACTTTCGTTTTTCTTTCTACAAAACTTCTTTCTTAAATTAACTTGCACCCGTGATTATTATACATAAAGAATCCATTTATTAAATTATCGTTTTGAAAAACTAGTTTTTTGAAAAAATTCTTGTTTTAAACTACCTACTCTCTGTTTTTTCTAACCCAATGAATTTGCTTCGATTCTCAAATTCTATTTCTAGGAAACTTAATCTTTGTACTAATTACTTGTATTTTCCTTTCTAGAAAACTTCCTTTCTTAAAATGGTTTGCCCTCATAGTTATTATACATAAACGAATAATTTTATGAAATTGTCATTTCGAAAAATTAGTATATTTAAAAAATCTTAGTAAGCGACATCTTTTCTGTTTTTTCCTCCGCAATGAATTTATTTTGGTTCTTCAAATTTTCATTTTTCCTAAACTTCCTTCTTTAAATTTATACACTCGAATTGTCACTTTTGAAAACCTAGTTTTTTTAAAAAAATTGTTAGTTTATTAAATTGTCATTTCAAAAAGCTAGTCTTTTTAAACTAACTCCTCTCTGTTTTTCCCTCACAATGAATTTTTTTTTGTTCTCAACTTTCTACAAGACTGCTTTATTCAAACTAAATTACATATTCCTTTCTATAAAACTTTAATTAAATTTGTTATTTTGAAGAAAAAATACTCTTTCTAAAAATTTCTTAGTTTAAACTTGCTCTTCTCTGTTTTTTTCCACCATAATGCATTTGCCTTGGTTCTCAAATTGATCTTTCTTAACTTCCTTTTTCGAACTAACTTGCATTTTCCTTTCTATAAAACTTCCTTCATTAAACTTTCATTTTCGTTTTTACAGACTTCTTTCTTAAATTAGCTTGTCCTCGTGATTATTAGGGAAAAAAAAATTAAACAATCTTGGAAGTAGAGACAAGCAAAACATTAACATCTCTTACATAGTATCAAATGTCTCTTTTTACATGTCTTTCTCACTAAAGCTGTTCTTCAACTCTGATTAAATTTCATATCAAAATTGGGCTTACTGATTAAATTATTGCTACTTAAGATGGATGAATCCCGAATTAAGTACGAAATTATTTCTTTATTTCATTGGTTAATTGGCCCAAGTCATATTTAAGTATGACCTATTATGAAAAGGATCCACCAAATGGCGTTCAAACTCGGTAGAAGTGAGCTCCAATCCAGAAAAAGTGAAGCCAATAAGGACATAAATTTGGTTGCTTTTATTTTAGGGTAAATTACATTGACACCCCCTAAAGTTAGATTCAATTACATAAACACCCCCTGTCTTTTACAAAATTACAGCTACATCCCCTGAGGGTTGTTAGTGAAATGTTTTTCAGGGGGTATTAATGTAAGCTTTGCCTTTAAATAGGGGGTATAGTTGTAATACAAATACAACCTCGGGAAGTATAGTTGTAATTTCACAAAAGACAGTGGGTGTTTGTGTAATTGGATCTAACCTCAGAGGGTGTCACTGTAATTACCTTTTATTTTATATTAAAATTTTACAAGTCTAATGTTGACATCAGTTTTTTCAAAAAAAAATTATAATTTTAGTTTTGTAAGTATAGTTAGGGATGATAGTTTTGGTTTTGTTGAAATTAATTTAGAAATTGAAGTCGTAAAATTGAAGTAGTAAAACTTTTAAAATTGGTCGAGAAGTGATGAAAGTTGGGCAGAATGTGACATCATGACTTTCCGGCCAACTTCGGAATTTCTGGCTGGTTTTGTCTTGAAATCAAAAATTAAAAACATACATAATTAAATTGCAATGTTAAAGGACCAAAATTTTATAGTTACAGGACCAGAAGTTCATTTAAACCGAAGGGTTTAAATGCTATAAAAAAATTTCTACCATTTCATGTTACGATTTGTCCATAATTCATCGGTCTTTTCTCACAAATTTCATGTATCGTCGTGCTTAGGTTATTAGTTTAAGGTTAAATTTGGATTGATGAATTTGTAGTTGAAATCTCAAACTTTTAACGACAAATCCTTCTAGGTCACTTAGATAATTCTATGTTACACAGCATTTTAATCTTGCAACTCGAATTTAAAATTATATTTCTGTGAAACATTGATGGATTTCAAATTCTCTTCATATCACTAAAAGAAAAATTACTATTAACTACAATTTTATTGGTTATGGGCTAAAGCTATAGTAAATAGTTATTATTAATCATGGTTAAACAAAAATCGTCATAAAAACTTAAATTGTTAACCATAGAAATTATTTTTATCATGGCTATGAGCTATAGCAAATACTTTTGCCATGGCTTATAACCATGATAAAAGTTATAGCCACGCTCGCAAAAATCATGACCAACAACCATTATATGGCCATGAGAATGATTATTTACCGAAATTATTTATATTTAACTATGAAATTAAATTTCTTTTAGTGTATGGACTCATTTTAAATACAAGGAACCAAAACTTGTACATACTCGCCCCCCAAAAATGAAAAAATCAAGGCAAAAAATAAAATCCAAAATTAATGGTAGTAACAAGATGGTGAATAGAAGGTTAGATTGAATGCACAAAAAACTTTACAAACTAATGTCTAAATAAATGAAGAACATGTTAAATTATTAAGTTTAATCATCAAACTTAATTGGACACAACTAGATTTACAGAAAGAAATATGATTTTTCGTTATAGTAATTATTATGATTAAAAGAAAAAAAAATCGTGTAAATACAAATCAATCATTAATCTGCAACGATCACTAGCCGTTGTTTCTGCAAGTGAAGCCAAAACACTAGCCAGCTAAAATCATAGTAAGTATTTTAGTCATACTAAATCATGACAAATACTGATTATCTATGGTAAAAATTTAATTTTCACATTAGTTTTGTTTGACCGTAGTTAATAATAATATTAATTTACAATAATTTTTAAGTCGTGGTTATTTAAAGTGTTGTAAAATTCAATTTTTTGGTTGACGACTGCATAATTGATTATGGGTTTATTTTCAAATAATTGATTTTAGAGAAAATGATAATGACGTTTGGATTCACAATTTCAATAATTAATTATACAACTTGAGGTTCCAAACTAACCTCACGTCAAGTGGTTTTGGTATAATTTAATGGGTATAATAGGTGATTAGATTAAAAATAATTAAGATAGGATTAAAAGTTACAAATTATAGCTTTTTCTCAAAATATAATTTTGTTATATTTAATATCAAAAGTGATTATGAAAAAATTAGTCAAACGATATAAAAAATTACATTTGTACACAAAACGCAAATTTAAATTTGATCAACAATTATAAAATGTACATTTGGTTTCAATAATTTCTAATGTTGATCAACATCCAACTTTTTTTAATGTGGTTTATATTTTTGAAAATTTTAAATTTGGTTCTAATTATTGCAGTTTTTATTTCTGAATTTAATAAAAATTTAGGCACTATTAACCAAACAACATATATATAATATACATTACATTAAAATTCATTACCATTTTAAATAATAAGTTATTTATACGGAAAAAAAAAAAAAAAAAGAAGGAATCGAATAAGCCTTCCTCATCAATTTTTCCATTCAAATTTACAGCCACTTAACAGAATTAGTATCAACCGTTAAGTTTTTAACAAAATTCTTTTATGTCCGAAAATTGAAAAAAAAAATATATACATATAAGACACGATGTATTAAATATGTACAGAACGAGACCAAAGTTGAAAATAAATCCACTTTGAATACATAATCACGTGGGCTTCAACTAAACTTTCCTGATGACAGCAACGGAATGTGAACACAATCTCATAGACATAGGAATGATGTATTTCTTGTGCTACGCAATTACATTTACTGCAGTCAATCACAAACTAACATATATTGTCGTGCACAGTCAAACGTTGTTGCGATCGGCACGAAACAGAGATCCATGTATATGAACAAAGCTATCATCAAGATTTTGATTTGCCTGTCTTTATTTTAACATTTTCTTTTGGGAACATCTAACCAACTATATACTCATCTGTTTTCTTGAATTTCTTTTTTTTTATATTAATATTATTATTATCATTATGAGGTTTTGATGAACTTGAAATCAACGAAGAACAGTATTACTCATGTGAACCAACCAAGATTCATCCATCCAGCCTGGGATTTTTGTGTAGGAATGAATACCAGTTTTCCTCTCAACTACCCAATATATATATATATATAATATTTTCGTTATTTCACTCTTTTAATTAATGTTTTTGAAGTCAACTTTGTGGACTGTTTGCTGCAAGTTGATGGAATCCCATCTTTGTTGAGAGGGCAAAATGTCAAACACTCTTGTGAGCAAGAGAAAAAGACAGCAACTTTAAAAACATATTTTGGTTGGATAAACATGGGGGCTGTTGTTCTTTTCTTGATTGTTATGACCAATAATTGTTGGTCAGATGGGCTGGATGTATGAATCCTAGAAACCCCTTTTCTTGGGTTTTTTTTGCAGACAATCTTTGTTTTGTCTGTGTGGTCAATTCTTTGTGGGGTTGTGCTTGTCTCTCTCTTGAGTGTCTTTCATGTAGTTCTTGAAAAGGGAGGTGTGTTTTTGGTCTGAAACTCTGTGTTTGACATCATGGGAAGCTGTTGTCTTGTTGGTATTCTGTTCTTGATTCTGCTGCAATTTCTTGGTTCTTGTTTTGCTCTCCCTCTGTGCACTGATTCAAGTTAAGTGTGACATTCCAACTGTTTGATTGAAGTTCTGTGTTAATCTTTCAGTTGTTGGAAACAGAATTGTGTGTTGAATTTTTGTGTTTTTTCCCTCTTATTGTGTGTTGCAGGAGCACCCTTTATTCCAAGCTCTCGTCTGCAGTTCTGTCCCTACAATGGCACCTCATGCTGCAACAACGCCGACGATTTGAGTATACAGAAGCAGTTTGAATCAATGAACATTTCAGATCCTGGCTGTGCTTCTCTCCTTAAATCTATCCTTTGTGCGGTGAGAAAGAAACATTGACCATTGTATGCTTTGAGCTTCGTGAAATTTAATGTCGTTCCACCGCTGATTCTTGATTTGCCGTTGTCTCAAGGGCTTATACTATGATGTTTGATATAGCATTATGTTAAAATCCTTGATTTCCTGAATCGACTTGGATCGGTTTTTGTTAGGCCTGTCTGAGAATTGTCGACTTGATTGTTCTGCCGGCATATGATTTTCTTCTAGTTTGAGAATCTCTGAAGTATGAAAATGTCTAGATGTTATCTTTAGATTGAGGTACATCCCTTTTAAGAATGTCCAAACCAATGCCAGGCCCTTTTGATTATTTTTCTGTTCTTGATATTTCGATAAATCTTAAACTTGTTTGCAATCATTCCTATAGTATTAATATCTTGATTTTCGATGTTAGTCGTTTATCTGTAGCTTACAAGTCTGAAGAATGTTTGGAATTCTGTTTGCTGCTTATCTTGCACTGAAAATGACAGGATGTTGCATTGAGTAGTTTGTATCTCATTATTTACAGAGGTGTGATCAATTTTCAGCCGAGCTTTTCAGAGTCGATTCTGCTCCTCGAGCAGTGCCCGTGCTATGTAACTCTACGGTTTCAGCAAACTCAACGCAGTCCAACGAAGCTACAAATGACTACTGTTCTCAAGTATGGAGCACTTGCCGGAATGTCTCTATTTTGAACTCACCCTTTGCCGCTCCATCGCAAGGCAGAGCTGGAGCGCCAAGAAACTCCAACTCCACCAAACTGACCGATCTATGGCAATCACAAACAGATTTCTGTGATGCTATTGGCGGTGCATCCAATGATGGAGCAGCATGCTTCGCTGGTGCACCTGTCACACTAAACAGTACCGGAACTCCAAGCCCTCTGAGTGGTATGTGCCTAGAGAAAATAGCGAACGGATCTTACCTCAACATGGCTGGTCACCCGGACGGCTCAAACCGTGCCTTTTTCTCAAATCAGCAAGGGAAGATTTGGTTGGCCACTATTCCCAAAGAGGGGTCAGGCGGGACATTGGAGCTCGATGAGGCCGACCCTTTTCTAGACCTAACGGATGAAGTTTATTTTGATACTGAGTTTGGACTTTTGGGAATTGCATTTCATCCAAGATTCACGGAGAATGGTCGGTTCTTCGTTTCATTTAACTGTGACAGGGCCAAGTGGCCGGGCTGTGCGGGCAGGTGCGCGTGTAATTCTGATGTGAACTGTGATCCATCAACACTAGATCCCGATAATGGTGCACAGCCTTGCCAGTATCAAAGTATTATAGCAGAGTACACGGTTAATGGCACCGCATCCCAGCCTTCCTCGGTATATGCAAATTACCTGACATTTCGCAGATTTACTGTTCTTTTATTGGTCATGAATGAAACTTGACGTCTTGTTACCAGGCAACAAGTGCTAAACCTTCTGAAGTCAGACGAATATTCACCATGGGACTTCCATTTACAGCACACCATGCTGGCCAGATTCTTTTTGGACCCAAAGATGGCTATTTATACTTTATGATGGGAGACGGTGGGGGTATAGGCGATCCGTATAATTTTGCACAAAACAAGAAATCTTTACTCGGGAAGATCATGAGGTTTGACATCGACAAGATCCCAAGTGAGTTATAGTTTATGTGGATCGTGGAGCCATTCCAATGCATATGTGTATATGTTTGTTAGAGATCAAATCTAGTTATCTGTCATTTTTAACTTATAACATCTAATAAATATGCACGATTATTTACTGCTCTCTCTCTCTCTCTCAGACACACACAAGAAAAAAACACACCTTTGGGCATTGTACTCAGATTTTATGTCTCATTGATATTCGGACAATGATACGGAACTACAGTAGTTTCTTATGTTTTGTGCTTGGCCATCAATGTCACTTCTCCATGGCTTGCTGTTTATTTCCTTCTAACATTACCAGTTGGAAATCAGAAACAAATGAAGAACAATCTTTCGGTAGTACTTGATGTCCAAAGTGTCTCTTAGCAGCCCTCTTCATGATAAACCTCGTACAGCTGCCTGAGAACGAAGTTCTTGATCTTTTCCCTTTCTTCTTGCATTTGGGACATTTATTTCAGGTGCAACAGAAATTGGACAGCTTGGCCTTTGGGGAAACTACTCTATTCCAACAGACAACCCTTACACTGTGGACAAACAGTTGCAGAAAGAAATATGGGCTCTAGGACTACGAAATCCTTGGCGATGCAGTTTCGACTCTGCCAGGCCGTCATACTTTGTATGTGCAGACACTGGACAGGTACCGGTGTTTGGTTCTATTTCAGACATCACTCTATGAGCTCCTGTCTGAAACATACGTTCCAAATGACTCTGTCGCTAAAGTAGTTGTATATATTCAACAGGATATATACGAAGAGGTCGATTTGATCACCAAGGATGGAAACTATGGATGGCGTGTTTATGAGGGCCCTTACCTCTATGTTCCTCCTCAGTCGCCTGGAGGAAACACTTCAGTAGACTCGATCAGGCCAATTTTCCCCGTTATGGGATATAATCACTCGGAGGTAAACTCAAACGAGGGCTCAGCATCGATCATTGGTGGCTACTTCTATAGGTCCATGACCGATCCTTGTTTGTATGGAAGGTAAGTAATTCATTCACCACAGTCATATTGTACATTACAGGTTCCTCTTGAAGATCAGATGACTAAGGGGAATACAAAAGATGGTTGCAAGGGGTGGTTTGTGTAATTTTTCAAAATTAAGGGATTTGGTTGTAATATTTACATATCTCGGGGAGTGTTTATGCAATTATCCCTTTATAAAACATACACAAAAGCCATCTATAAATCAACTTATCTACACATTTTGTAGGTTATTATATAAGGATAATTACACCACCCTCCCCTGAGATTTGGTATAATTACACATAGGTCCCCTGTGGTTGGGAATTTAGATCGAGTGTCCCGATTTGTTTATGTCTAACAAATAGATTCCTCCATCAATCAAAATTTACCGAAATTTGTTGATATTAGCAAACAAATTGAATTAAATCTATATTTACCCTCGATTGACTTATTTTCTGACCAAACTACCTTTATACATTTTCACATGCTAATGCATGTGAGGACATATATCTTCACCCTTATAGGGTTAATTTTGTCAAAAAATATTTGTTTGACCTGCAATAAGCTAGTAATAAGTCAATCTGGAGTAAATATGGACTTTCATTCAATTTTTTTGCTAATATAGCAAACTCAGAAAATTTTGATTAACGAATGAATCTATTTGTTAGATGGAAACAAACGTCAGGGGTGGGTACTAGATGCATTTTTCCAAACAACAGGGGATCCACATGTGAGTGATTACGCCAAACCTCGAGAGGGGGCAGTGTAATTATCCCATCCGCTAATATACATTAAACTTGTTACTAAAACTAAGGATGCTCATTTTGCAGGTACTTGTTTGCAGATCTTTATGCGGGTGCCATATGGGCAGGCACCGAGAGCCCCGTCAACAGTGGCGACTTCACTAGTAGCAAGATTCCGTTTAACTGTGCCCGCGACTCGCCTATAAGCTGCACGTTTACTCCCGGGAGTCCACTTCCGGCCTTGAGTTACATTTTCTCGTTCGGGGAAGATAACAACAAGGACGTCTACCTCCTCACAAATAGCGGGGTTTACAGGATCGTTCGACCAAGTCGTTGCAACTACACGTGTGCAAAGGAAACCGCCTCAACAGCTACGTCCCCCGGCCCCTCCTCTTCTCCCCCTCCTTCAAAAGCAAGCCCTATGAGAGGTCCATGTGAGACTGTTCTGCTTGTCTTGATTTCATTGTTGTGCTTGTTTGTGATGAATTGTGCCTAAATTGCTGTTAACTTGTCTCATTGAAGCAGCTGAGTTAATGTAATATTCTTCCACATTCTGCATTCTTTGTGGTTATTACATGGACATTGTGATTATTACATGGACAAAGAATAGAACTAGTATCCATTTGCAGTGAAGTGCAGTTTTGGGAAAATTGCATTTTACGTCCTATAAGTTAGTCTCTTTGAAATTTTAGTCCCATTATTTTTGAACTCCCCACACTGCAACCCGTAACTCCAAAAATATTGCAAATTTAGTTCCAAAATCTTAATTCCATTTAATTTCATACAGAAACAATTTTAATTCTCCTCAAGACTTAACAGAGCTCGCGTTGTGCACGTGTTGTTTTCATCGGAAATTTAAAAGAATCAAGATTTGGGACTAAAATTGCAATATTTTTGGAGTTATGTGAAGCAATGTGGTGAGCCGAAAAACAATTAGGCCTAAAAAATCTCAAAGAAGTTAGCTTGTGAGACAAAAAAGCAGCCATCCTGCAAATCTTGCCTGAAATATTATAAGGCACTAGAAAGAGACTTTGAAAGTGAAACTTTTGTTGGAGTGGGATCAGCAGATCAATCATTACAGCATCATTGTTCCTATCAGTGTTTTTATCTCATTCAAACAAGAAGAAAGGTGCAAACATTCTGGAACAACAAATCTTGTTCTGAAGGTATCATCAACACATCAAACACCAGCCCCAGACAAAGGCTTTGGTATGGAGAAAATTATAACTATCAGTCAATAATTATATATTTTTTTTAATTGTGATGTAGGGGAAATAGATGAAGTTTTTAAATAGCTCTTTTTTTACATTTGAAATGTCAAAATAGGCTAGGATCTACGTGTTCTTATGCGGAGTTTAGCCAACTTGGCTTGATCCAAGTTAGAATTCAAAATCTCGACTGTTGATTGAAGAACACATGTCATACATACATATCAATTTATATATACCACTGGATAAATTTATAGATGCCTGATATGATTAGAGGTCACAGGATCTTGTTTGGTAACCTATGTACAGAGATAAAGTAAGGTACTTGAGAGAATAGCACATGTAAGGTTCGTCGGATGGTTCCAGCAGAAATCCTTCGATACCTAAGTCAATTTATGTTCGATTCAGCTAGTAGTTCAAAGAGCAAGAGCAAAATATAGTAGTTCCAGATGTTATACCTTAATTTATCATTCGAAATACTTCAGGGCCATGTGTCTAGACGTCGACGGTTACTAGTTCTATGGTTTGAGTGGGGCCAGTCAGGTTCGGCCCAACTCGGACAAAAAAGTTTGCGAGTCACCTGTCCGTTTTTTGTGATTTTTATGGGATTCCATATAACGATACAAATAACACAACTCATATCAAATAAATATTCGGGCAAACCGAAAACGTATGATGTAAAATCCAAGAATGAAAGAAGAGAGACAGACTCAGAGAGATGATCATATGCAACTAACTACATGCAATAAACTGGATCATGCACATACTCACAATTTGGAGAAACATCTAACCTCCCTTATGTTGGATATCAAGTGTTGCAGAGTACGACGATCATGATTATGCAATCGCTACAACCTTATACGATCAGAAGATCATGTAAACGATGGACGTTGCAGTAGCTCGTGTCGCAGAGAGATGGCCCTTGCTTATTGCACTGTGTGTGTTTCCTGTCTTGTTTGCGCAGTGTGTGTGTGTTTCCTGCAAAGCAGGTGCCATCTCCCCTGCGACATCAGCACTGAAACCTCTTCATTTGCTGCATTTCTTGTACATTACACAAATATATATGTAATAATTTGCAGTGTTATTATCAGCCTTCCTAGTACTAAGTATATATAGATAAAAAGATTGTGGGACGACGGATCTATCATTAGCACATTTTTGTCATTTTCGAAATGTAATAACAATCGACACGTGTCTGCACGATATTGTATGAATTAAGACGCGAAACACGATGAAAAGGATCCCTTTACTTTAATTTTTTTTTTCAATTCCTTCAAACTAAGGATACTGTTATTTTCTTTTTAATTTATTATTTTATTTTATTTTTGTTTGTGTATACAAGGAAACTTTACCTGCAGCCACATTTGTTTGAAAAGCCATCATTGACATAAGAGTCAACTAGTAGTTTAAATTAAGGCAACATAGTATATATGTTGGTTCCAAGAAGGGATTGAGTGGTAGTTGTCACATGTTTTAGTAATAATTGGTGTAGTTTTCTAAGTAGTTGCTTCCAAATACAAAACAATTAAACATCCTTTTCAATTTTAAGTAAGGGATAATTATAGTTCCCTTTATTAAGATTTGGTGTAAAATTACACGTAAATTTTTTGTGGTTTGAAAAATTATACCTAATATTTTTATATTTATTTCTATCCAGCAATAGATCTTTTAATTAATAAAATTGACAAAATTTGCTAATATCGACAAAAAAATTAAATGAAAAATTCATTTTTGCCCTTGGTTGACTTATTGCAAGTAAACTAAATATACTTTTGGGTAAATTATAGTGATACCCCTTGAGGTTAGACCAAAACACACAAGCACCCCCTATGTTTTACAAATTACAGTACAACTACACCCTCTATTCAAAGGCAAAGCTTGCCCTAATACCCCCTGAAAAATATTACACTAACACCCTCATGAGATGTAGCTGTAATTTTACAAAAGAAATGGAGTGTTTGTGTAATTGGATCTAACCTCAGGGGGTATTTGTAATTTACCCTATTTTTTTTTATCAAACTAACCTTATACATTTCACACGCTTATGCATGTGAGTTGTTCTTATAATTAAATTAAATCATAAGAGTAGATAGTGTAATATATTTAATATATTTAAAGTATTATCATATAGAATAACTATTAATTAATAAATATATTAGATCGGTCAAAATAAATTAGCTCTTAACAGATAGATACACTATTTTTTTTATTTTGAACATATTTATACACTACAAAATTATATATATACACTATATTATGTAATTTAACTAAATATTTTAGAAGCCATATATTATAATAACTCAATCGATCAAACATATCACTATGCTAATATAGATATAGTATTTACATCCATTGTGATATTTAATAGTAGCAAAAAATATTTCCTACAATTTTCTCTTTTTAGTCTAAAACGTATGTTCATTTATACACATATAGAGCACCAATTTGTCTTTTTAGTCCTTCAAATTTTCATGTTCTTTTTTAGTTGTTTTTTTAGCCACATATTATGGATAGAAAGGTAAATGGATTAATTACTTTTGTTAGAGAGTCTTAACATCTTTTATAACCAGGAGTACTAGGTGTAATTTTCAAACCACAGAGAATTTACGTGTAATTACACCAAACCTCAAGAAATGGGAGTGCAATTATCCCTTTAAATAATTCATCAAACTAAAATTTTATAAGTCTCAACTCCTTAATTCCCACTCAATTGAAATAGAACTATAGTAGATATATAAAAGAAAACAATTGGGCAAATTACATTTACACCCCTCAGGTTAGGCTCAATGACACAAATACTTTCAATTTTTCGCAAAATTACAACTACACCCCTAAGGGGTGTTAGTGTAATATTTTTCAGGGAGTGTTTGTGTAAGTTTTACGTTTTAATAGGGAGTGTACGTAGTTGTAATTACAACCATAACCTCAGGCAGCGCAGCTGTAATTCCGCAAAATACATGGTGTTATTGTGTATTTTGACCTAACCTGAGGATATATTACTGTAATTTATCATAAAAAATTTGATTCGACAAAATATGACCAGTCGAGGATCAAATGCTTAACGACATCTCTATCTAGCATCAACAATACACCAAAGAATGAGATGTGTTAAATGAGGACAAAGTAGATAATATACATCAATCGCATGCGTGTGTGGAGAACACGGCAATGTGGATCAGAGGATGGTAAAATTTTAATTTTTTTTTTCAAACTATCCTTGTACGTTTTCACACACTTGCATATGAAGATGTCCATCTTCACCCTTATATGGATAGGTAAAAAAAATCTGTTTGACCTAGCTATAATAAGTTTGTAACTCAATCAACAGTAAATGTGGATTTTTATTCAAATATTTTGTCAACGTCAACAAATCCTGTTAGTGTTGGTGACAAATGGATATATTTGTTGGACGAAAACATATGTTAGGGATACTGGGTGTAATTTCACAAATTCCATGAGTCTGCATATAACTACACCAAATCTCGCCGGAGGTAGATGTAATTATCCCTAAATTAATAGCATGTATTTCTTATTTTCTTTTTTTACTATATGTTTCTTTGATTTAATAATCTTGGATCGATCAAGTTATGCTAAAGGCAATTTACATTGGATGAAGTATGATTATTGTTCTAATTAATTACCATTGTTAAAAATAAAAAATTATTTGAAACACTAATTAACTATGAATGTGTAACGATCCATTAATGTTTTTGTATGCGAGACCAAAATATTTTATATGATTAATGTTTTAGTCATAACTAAAATCGTAACAAATTTTAATTAACCGTGATCAAAACTACAGCTTATTTGCTTATATTTTGATTTTCAATTTTCAATTTTATCAAGCGGGTCCATAACTGAAATTTCTTTGAATAGAGTGAATAATAAAGTTGAAAATTGAAATCAACACCATTTCTACGAAACTTGAAAAAGTGTGCTTGTGTGTGTTTATATTTACTTTTCAGACTTTGGAATATTTTATTTTTATTTAATATACATACATATATATTCAGAAGGGATTTATAGTAATAAATAAAATATATGTCTTCTTGTTGAAGGTTTTGGCTTTTAGGGTGCAAAAAACGTTGGGATAGTTAGTGCATACTCTTTAATTTTAAAAATTATTATATGTGTCGATCATTTATCTACTCAGTTTTAATAATGTACGTATACTTACTATATAAGTTAGTTTTCTTGTATGTCAAAATTCTCTAGCAATGAATGATAAGTTTCTTGTATACTCCAAGTTTAGTTTGAGTTTGAACTTTTGTACTGTAAGCAGTATTTCGCTTTGATTTTATTTATATATATAGATTTTTAAATGGAAAGATTAAGTTGAGATAAACTCATTGTGCCTACCAGTGAATTAAATATTATAGATCGTTACTGTTTATAACTCATACTCGTTGAGACATTATCCAACTTAGAATGTATTTGGCTAAAAGAGTGTTTGCGAGAGTTTGAAGAATTATTTTTAAGCTTCTAGCTTTAAAAAAACACTTATAATGTGCTTGGGTCTTTTAGCTGCTAAAGAAAATACTTTTAAGTCGAAACTATTGTTTCTGACTACTTTGACTTTTTTATAAATAATATTTTTTTTAATTTATAACATGTTTTATAAGCCCGAATTTCTAAAACAAGGGGACATCAAATATACATTGATTATGTTTCCTAGGCATTGCCTTTAGGCCAAGAAGCCCATATGCCCAATAGGTCGGGTCGGGTCGGATCTAATCGAATTATCAGAACAAATCCTGAATTCTAATAAGAGATTACGAAGACTCGAATAAAAAAATTCTGTTAAAAGAGAGATATTGGGCCTACATGAAGCCCACTTAGATAAATTGGGCTGAAGGTCCATTATCACCTATTTAGGTGCATCAGTTAGAAAAGACCCAATTAGTCCAAAGAAGCTTGTTAATTGATTGAGGCTGTGTTTGGATCCAAGATCTGAAATTAAGAATTTTAAGTACACAATAACAAATTCTTTTAATCTTGTTTGGCCAATTACAACGTTATAAAGGATTTTAAATTCTTGAACTCGTATTTTGAATTATATCTTATGACATTATAATGAATTTTATATCCCTTTAATATTGAGTAATTTGAATTCATTTCTTTAGATCTTTCTTTCAAATCTCAATTTTAAATGCTTGAATATAGCACACAATTGACAGGCAAACTATTGTTTTTCTTTTCACGTTCCATTTCTCTTGCTGGCTTGAGTTTTGCAGTGCTAATCCCTTTTTAACAGGTATTTTTTTCTTCGTACGAAAATACAATTTTTCTCTCCTGTAAATTTTATAATGCTGAAAATCTAGTAAGTATTGTACGTTTTCAAGAGATCAGATATCAAATTTGAAGTAGAATTCTCTCTCTCTTTCTCTCTCTCTAAGTGGTTATTACATGATTTTATCATCAATATCTAAATAAATTAAACAATACATTGATTCGATCAATACATAAATATAACAAAAGAATAATGAAATAAATTACAAAAAACCTACATAAAATGAGTCAGATACCCACTCTATATGACAAATACAATAATTTCACATAAAGTGTGATAAATATGTATGTGTTCTTGGGTAAATTACATTAACACCCATTAAGCTTAAGTCTAATTACATAAACAGCTCTTGCCATTTGTGAAATTACAACTCCACCCCATAAAATTGTAATTGTAGTTACAAATACACTCTATATTCAGTAAATTTTTTTTTACACAAATACCCCCAAGTTACGTGGCACACATACCTCTATTTGTATAATTATATTTAATATCAAAGAGTGTTGATATAATTTACTTTATTTTTTTCATATGCTTTTACACACAATATTTTTGAGTTTGGTGAATGAAGTGCACCATGGGGAAAGGTTTTGGCATGGAAAGCACATGAGTACATGATGAAGCATGTGGCCAACACACATGGGAACAAGAAAAATGCCCAAGGTAAAATTTTGTATGATGATTTTATTTGATTTTTTTCTTTGCATTAAATTGCAAATTTATTATATTTAAATTGGAATTTATTTTATTTAATAAAAAATAACTTCTATAATTTGCAATTGAAGATAAAAACAATTTTCAATATAATATGGAAAAGTCTAATATAGAAAGTGCATTATGCACTCCATTATCTAAACTATTATGAATCTATGTAAAAAATTAATTTTCAAACCTTATCATTATAAAGACCTTTATGAAATGATAAAATCGAGATTTTGTAATAAAAAAATTATGGGTTTGAGTCGTATCATATACCTAAATTTATATTTATTTAATTTAATATTTAAATATATCAGAGGACTGTATCAACACCTTACCTAAAAGAAGAATCTTATTATCTGTCAATTCATAATCATTGTGCAGAAATCAGTAACTATTCAACATTACATTCAATCTAATCGCAGTACGTAATTTATTGCGATAAATTGCTCCTAAACCTTTTTGAAATATATTATAACTTTTAAGCAGAAATAAAATCTTTTTATACTTTGATTAAATCGTAGTTGTATTCTTGTACAATAAATAACATAGGTGTCGCAAATACAATTAGACGTATGGTATAAATACTTAAAACGCACTATAAACGTAACGTTACGCCGCAAATGATGCAAGTTATTATACATTCGAGAAGGGTGTAGTTATCTAATTCTACTATTAAAACTTTTTTTTCCCGATAAATAGAAAGAAAAAAATAGCGAGATATATATATGTATTTTTAATATATTTAGTTTTGTATCTTTTATTAATGTAAAATCAATAAAATACTTTGAATTGCATTTTTTGCCAAAATACAGACAAACATATGTTTTTGACTGGTTTTTTCTAACATTGAAAAATGGAAACAAAAGACTGTCTAAAATCTTCTCAGCAGGAAAGAAAAGCATAATACGGCGTCGTACAAGAGTACGTGATTGTTCAAATTATGAAAATCTAACACAAAATCCTCTCTCCCTCCCTGTTCCCACAAATCCCACTCGTTTTTCCTCTCGATTCGAACTCCATTCAAGAAAGCATCAAACCCCAACAAATTTTTACTCTCTAGGTTAAAATTATTCCCTGAAAATCCCCAAATTTTACCTACTCCACCCAAATTTAACCATTTCTTTTCACCCCAATAGCACATTCACAAAACCCAGTTCTCTCCAATTCCCCGCCGTGTCCCTCTGTTCTCCCTTTTTCCGCTTCCATAATTTTCTCTCTGCGCAGAGGGACTTCAAAAACTTAACAACAAAGTCGGAAACCCATTTGTATATCCTCATGTTTAGTGTACCAATTATTGTTAGGGTATTATGAGTATCTGATTACGCCCAGTATCTGATTACGCCCTTTTCACCTTTTCTGCAGCTTCTTCTTGTTCAGTATTGTTGTTATCATTCTTGTTTCTTTGCTGAAAACCCCGGCTTTCTTGTTGCCCTGTTGTTTTGAAACGAGTATCCTTGGTTTTACTTCAATGCAAGCCCTTGATCTCCCATGTAACCCTTCCATAGACGCTCCTGCACCCGATCCCTCCGCCATGCCTGAGCACAACTCGCCGATCCACCCCCCTGACCACCACTCCTCCAAAGAACCCGAAAATGAAAGAACCCATGTCGAAAGTAACACCAAGAATGAGAGCAGTAAGGAGAATAGTGTAAAGAATAGCAGTGTTAGTAAAAACAATGATAGTAATAGTGTAGTGGTTAGGAGGGAGAGGCCGTCGAGGGCGTGCACGCAGCGGGCTGCAGCGAGGATGCAGGCGGCTGCTGAGGCAGAGGCTGCAATGGCAGAGGCGGAGAGGAAGAAGAAGGCTAGAAAGAGGGAAAGATTGGCTGCGAGGCTGTTAAGGGAGGAGTCTGAGGAGGAGGAGTTGGAAGAGGAGGAAGTGAAGGAGGAGGAGAATGGGGAGGAGGATGGGTCCCCTTCGTCGCGGTTGCAATGCAGTAAGATAGTAACACCGCTGGTTGGAGAGTTGGAACCGTCGCAGTTGCCGCGGTGGAATATACGGTCCATGTGGCAGTTGGCTTCTATTCTCAATTTCTTGAATGTATGTATGAGCTTTGGAAAAAGGATAAAAGAATGAACAAGCTTTGAGCTTTATGTGGAGCTTGGCTGTTCTGGAGCTAATCTATGTTTTCCTCTGTTATGAGGTGTAGGTGTTTAGGCCCTTACTGAATATTAAAGTGGAGTTTTCTGCGGAGGAGTTTGAAACAGCTTTGATTACTCCCAATAGTACTTTGGGGGATGTACATATGCCTCTGTTAAAGGTTGGTGCTGTTTGTTTCCTTCTTAATAAATGTTTATATGCTTGCGTACGCAAATTTGTGAATTGTGGTATATTGATTGTGCTTTATTTCAGCTTATAATAATCCATTGTTGGTGTGTCTGGTTTTTAAAAGTTTGGATGCCTTTCCGTAAAGCTCGTTGTGCTGCTTTAATTTGATATTCTGTAGAAGTGAGATGTCTTAAATGCAAGCTATCTTTTTTGGGCTTTTCATTCTATTTTGACGAGTGCAAATAACTTTTGGATGAGAATTTAGTGCAGCTTTTCTGTTACTTGTTTGGACAATGGAAACTTTGTTGGATGATATATATGGATAAAGTATTGATTATTGTGCTTGAGCATATACGTATAGTCACACACACACACGCACACACACACATATATATATATATATGTATATATGCTGGTTTTCTTAAAAAGAGTAAATCTTGGCAGGATGTGTTTTCATTGGCCTTTGTATGTTAATAGATTTTGTGGTTGATTCTCAGAGTTTCTGCTGTTTGCTATTCACCTTCTGCATTTGTTTGTCTCAGGTGGTTTCTCCAATACTTACCATTAAATTATATGCTATGCTTTGTCTTACAATAAGTTTGGGGAAGGTAGTTCCCAACATAGTTTAGGAGAGGATGGCGAGTAGCAGAATACTTCTTTTGTATATGCCTCATGTGATGAAGATCCCTTAGTCTCTGCCAATCATTTAGTCCTCACTGGTCCTCTTGGTAATTTTCTTTTTACAAATTATACCTATGGGGATATGCCAGTTTCTCAGCATGCCAATGACTCAATGAGTAAAGATGATGTTTGCACCTACTGTACATCCTGAAGAGATGAGAAGGTCTTATAATACTTGGATTTTGGAAAAGTTTACAGAAAACAATTATCTGGCATGTACTATTAGAAGCATGCATACTGGGAGATAATGGTTAGCATGATTTGAGAGAGCTTGTTCAGCAGCAGTAATTGGAAAGTGAGGTGGGGTTTTTTATGTCTGTTAAGATGTTATACTATGTAAATGTTTGTCATGGGAAGTAGCTTTGCAGAGCCTTCTTCATGTTTGCTGAGATGCATGATATGGATTTTGTTCTGACTGGATGTTGTTTGAGATTGTGCTGTTAATAAAGGTGTTTGAGGTATTAAGATTAGTAAGTCATTGCTCCTTGCTTTATTTGTGATAAGTAAATAAAACCTTGGTAGTTTTATATCTGTGAAGGAGTTGATTACATTTTCTCTGGAAGATATGTTGTATCCTTTCAAAAATCCTGGAGCTTTTGAGGGTGTGATTCGTGTGAATAAGATATATTGACTTAAGGAGCATGGGTATTATCTTGAGTGAACAACTTTTAGTCTTGAGGAATAATTTTGTTTTCCTGTTGCATGAAATGAATGTCTGGGGTATCACCTGGGTCATATTTAGGTCTCCAATAGATTGAGCATTCAAAAATAAGATGAGATGCTGCTTTAGAGGGATTATTTTAAATGACCAAAGTGTTACATGTTTTTAGTATTATGCTGGACAGCATTCCATCATACTGTACATTTTTCAACTTTAGAGATCCATCTCTGGAGTTCTTCTTTTGCAAGGATTTTCTTCTTAAATGTCTCGTAAATTTTATTGAGGAAGCCATTATCCATAATACTGCATGGCTTGATGTATTATCCTATTTTTAAGTGGTAGTACTTAGTAATACCAAACTCTTGGTGTGTAGCATTTTTATGATGACTTGGTTGTCAGATTCGTGGGTAGGTGTGAAACTAGTTGCAGAGAGATGTAGTCTTTGCCTATTTCTGGTTTTTGAGTTACTATGTTAATTGTGCATTAATAGGTAAAGAAAGTAGGTTATGGTTTTGAGTTGTTTTCTGAAACTTCGAACTGGGAGATAATTTTTTTTAACTTAAAGCTTCATGAACTTTTCCGTTGACAGGATGACTAGAGATAAGTAGGCTGTTGGCACATAATCTTGACTTGAGGGTGGGAGATTACATTACCATTCTCGTGAGCAAGAATTGTTCCTTCGAATATTATTTTTCCTTCTGTCCAAAAGAAGTAGGCCACTGACATAGAATTATTACAGTTTACTGGCAATCCTATTGTTTCCTCCCTGTTCCCTACTTTTCGGTAACAGTCTTAAATATCCTGGAGTCTTGTCAAATCCGGTGGTTGGCTTTGGAATTATTGGCCGACCAATTTCCGGTACTTGCTTTTAGTGTTTTGCCTTTGTGTCTTAATTGTCCATCTAAGTTTTGACTGTGGTTGCAATTCATTAATTATTTTTAGCGCCTTCTCAGTAACATTTTATGGTTCGTGAAGATGGTAGTGATGAGTTTATTCTTGCATGAGAAGTTTCATCAATGAAGCACGATCGTGGTGATTCATTAAACTATCTGCATGCTATTCTTTATATGTGATCATGTCCGTAATTGTATGTTTTTTCTCCTCTGTCAAAAATTGCTGAAGTATTATTTTGTTACACGTCACTTGTTGACGCCGTAGCAGGTTTTCTAATGTAGTCTTTTAGCTTTTTCTGTAGGCAATTCCTCCTGTCACTAGAATGGCACTCAGCCACAGTACTTGGGTGACAGTTTTGTGCAGAAAATTGAGAGATTGGTGGCACTGGGTAATCTGATGACTCAACCTTGAACAGTTTTTTGATGAATGACTTCGGTAGAGCCAATATTTGCTACAGCACTGTTGGATTTACTTGGTTTTGGTGCTTAATTGCAGGTTGCGGAAGGAGATCTACCTATAGTTGCATCACATGGGTGAGTGCAAATGTATCTCGAGGAAATTCAAATATTTGTGCTTATACTTTGTATGGGAGACACAGGTTGTGCATGCTAATTAGTTTGGGTTTTTCTGTTTTAGGGCTGAGTTTGAAGCATACAATGCACTTGATCCTGGGGTTAGAGTGGTGATTCTGAAGGCATTATGTGATATTCGTGTTGAGGTACCAATTTCCCGAGTATATTCTCTTGCAATTCTTGTAATCTTCAAATTCTTGACCGATCTTTCACTTTGTTCCAATAATGAAAATAATTGAAAAAGTTCCCATGTTGAGTTATGATAGTGTTAAGCTGGACAGGTATTTTAAAACCTGTGCACTGGATTTAGTCCTGGATTTCTTGTGCAGTAGATAATCATGTTTTTTAATATTCTCTTAATATTTGGTCGATAAAAATGCATTCTTAGATTATTTTACTCTTTGAGTCGAAGTTTCATTCTTGTCATCAATATTGGTCGTTATTGTCTCTGTGTTGGTGGTCATAATGCAAAGTGATCCTGCCAGTCTATTACATGTTAACCTGATGGAATCTGTTCAGGCTTTGCTCTATTTTGAACTGGATAAAGGCACTATTGTTTGAATAATTGATGAGGATGTTTGTAGGGAGGTATTAGGATTTTAAAATGAAAAATGTGGTAAACAAGAAGCTTCTATTTGCGAGCTGATTGATAAGTTTTTTCCCGAAGTTATGAGGCTCTGCTCATTTCGTGAGAGACCCCTAATTCATATTTCAAAACTGTAAAGCTTCTCCTTGTGGGACATAGTTTCTGCCCATGAAATTCACTACATTGCTTTTCCATGGAGCACTTCATCAAAAATATAAAAGGAACTTTTGACGGCAAATTGCTGCTTACTTGTTCCTAATTTGCATGATCTAGTTGCTGACCCTGATGCAGTGCTTGAGAGTATACATTTTTCTGGTATACAACATCTGTTAGAAGCGAAGTTTTTCTATTTGTTACTCTACTTCTTCACTAGGCAACCCATCCTTCTCTTAATGTGTTACTGATTTTGTAGTTTTTTGGTTCTTCATTTTGTAGCTTTTTCTAATGTAATTTTCATTCTGCAGCAAGACGATATAAGGAGCTATATAGAGGACTCAATAAAACATGGTGTTCACCTTTCTGCATTTCGCAAAGAACGTATAGGTGGTGATTCTCATGGAGTCTCATATTGGTAATATGTATATCCTTCTGAATGAATACATCAGCTTTTATTGTTTGTATTAGCAGCTTATTTTGGTCCTCAATCACTGATAAGGAGCATATATTGGATATGATCCTTTTCAGAGAATCTTTCTCTTTTTGCAATATGTATAATCTACTTGTATGTTCTGCTCTATGAATTTTATAGAAAATTGTATGTTATTATTATGTTATGTAGGTACGAAGAAGATCCCATCATTGGTCATCGACTATACCGAGAGATTCGGAAAGTTGAGGTGAAGAAAGGAAAAGGGAAGAATATTCCACCAATTCCTCATTCGTCTTATCAGTGGGAGGCAGTTGCAACTAATTTAGATGAATTCTTGAATGTTTCTGTAAGTCTTTGTTGTTTTCAGTACTTCATATCTGCTAAAATTTCTTTGAATAACGCTAAATGCTTCTCTTGCTCCTTTTGTTTCCTATAGAAAAAACCAATACGATATGACTAGTTAAAACAGTCAAAATGTGAATACATGAAAATATGTAGAAGGAAGACCAAAGTCTTAGTCAACTATCCGAGAGTTGTAGATTCTATATAGTATACACTTATCAGGTCCGTAATATTAAAAGACAGAAGGTTTTCTCCCGAACAAAGACTACTTGATACTAAGAAAGGAATAACTTTTTAATTGCACCTGCATCTCAATAAAACCTAAAAAATCTTTTACTAACTGAGAAATTGTGATGTTTAGCTGACATAGGTCACTTGCATATGTTCCACAAAGGTCCCTGGGCAAAAATTGGACAGTCGGACTAAATCACTAAACATGTTGTTAACTTAAAATCAATAGTTACAGAGTTTGACTGGATCTACGAGTTGTTGATGCATCTAAGACAAATCCTGGAAATAGGAAGAACTGAATCTTAGTGAATGAGTACAATATCTGATGCTTGTACCCTGTTTACTTCTGGTGGACGATAACTGATGTCGAAATATACTCCAGTTCGTTGTTGGGCTATTCCATCTTTTATGAATGTCCAGATGTGGGTATGCTTGTATATATGTAACTTAAGAATCTTTTGGTACTTGTCTTTTCATTTCTGTGCCTTCTTCCTTATGATTATAAACCCTGCTTGCAGGAGAAGCTGTTTTCAAGTAAAAATAGAACAGAGGTTTCCGTTGGGAAGAAACTGAAAAACAACATGCTTCCTGAAATTGAGAAGGTCCACAAGGTGGTCTACTGTTTCTTGATTGAAAGACTATCTACCCTGGCGTTTTCTTTATTTCAGATCTTAACCTCTGCTCAGTTCGTGAATCCTTCTTTTCCCTGACCAACAGTTATAATCACTTCTTAATATAGGAATGGGCTATATTTCTTTTCTTTGGTGTTATTGGCACTAAGATGTGCTTTCTGCAGAGGAAGGAGAAACTGCTAAAGAAACAGCATAGACAAGCAATGATGCTTGATAGCATGATGAGTATTGATGGTCTTGGTGCTGGCCGGTCTCTTCGTGATAGGAAGCCCGTCACTTATACTTTCGGTATGTATAGTGCAGTTCTTCTCATTAGATATCGTTTTTTCTTGTTTATTTTCAATTAATTTTGAGACTTAGAGTCATTGGGACCTTCAGAGTATTTTAAATTTGAACCCTCAGTGTACTAAGTGTGTGCATCAGCATGATGCCAATTATGTAATTCTGATATTGTTTTTTTTTCTTTTTGGATGCAGATGCTTATGATCGATCAATTAATGAGGCTTTAAAGGTCACCAAGTAAGAATTTCAGCCACCCAGAAGTTTTATGCATCTTCTCATAGATTGCATTTGCACATATATTCATTTCAGAAGTTCTAACTCTTTTTTCAAAATACTTTCCCTGTATCTATTTGCTCTCATACAGGAAAAAACAGCCATCCCCAGAACCGTGTGAAAGAAGAGATCCTCTTGTGAAACGTGAATTTTCTACAAACGGTAGATGGGGTGGCCCTTCGCAATATTCTCGACACGACTCTTTTAGTGCTCCGTCTCCCGACAATGATGAATTGTATGACGATCAGAAAACTGAGACATTGGACCGCAGGTACTCCATTATCATCTTGTGAATATACAGTTTGTTTGAATGTTCTTTCCTTCATAAATTTGTAAAATAACTCCACTTTCCTTATGGTCTTAGCAACCGCTGGAGGCAGAGGCCTCAGAGATATTCGGTGAAAGAGTATGTCGAAGCTGTCTCAGATAACGAGGCAGATTTTGACAGTGATGATGATATAGTTGGTGAAGTTGTATATGACGATGAATACCTGAGGAGAAGGAAACAGAGAAGAAAAACATCAAGTAGTTCAGAAGGTGATGAGGAGTACCACTGGGATGAAGAAAATACTGAAGAGGAGGAAGAGGAAGAAGACAATGATTCCTTAAGTACGAGTGTCGAGAGTGACAAGCCCCGCAGGTTAAAGAGACTGCCAGGCCGCACAAGGAGGGAAACTAAATTGAGGTCGGTCGACGACCTCCAGTCGGGTCTCAGGCGCAGTAAAAGGGCAACCAGAAATCGCATCAACTATAAGCAATATGAGATGTCTGAATCAGAAACTGAATTGATGAAACCTGAGATGTCAAATGCATTAGATGAGAACTCCGACGAGAGTGACAATGCAGAGTTATCGACGGGTAGCCAAGATTCTGAGGAGAACATAAATAAGCAGGAGATCCATGCCAATGAACCTCCCGAAGAGCGTCCAGAGATGGTTGACAAAAAGCAAACCGGCCCTCTAGAACAATCAAATAGCAGAGAAGAAGCAGCTGATGGTGTTAGAGAAAGACATTTTCTTGATCTAAACGAGCTTGCTCCTGGTTCTGGATTCGATGATGGTCCCACCTCGATGAGAGACGAAGATACAGATGACTTATAAAGTTTCTCTTCCACCAAGATCGGAGAAGATCTCAGGTATTTTCCCTTTGGGTGGCTGATTTGTACGATATTATGTGGTAAACACTCCATGAAGGAAGTGGCTGTGAGAGCATTCTTCCTGGCAAACTTTAACTAAGATCCTACTATTTTCCTGCTTTAAGCAGCGTGATTTTGA
The DNA here is from genome assembly GCA_034509735.1 of Sesamum alatum. NCBI lineage: Eukaryota > Viridiplantae > Streptophyta > Magnoliopsida > Lamiales > Pedaliaceae > Sesamum > Sesamum alatum. Next base: position 4,689,789 of record JACGWO010000001.1, read on the forward strand.
GTAAGATTATGTAGATGTAGTCGATTTTTAGTATGCCTACTTTAGGAAGAAAAAGAAAAAAGCCATGAAGTGAGATATGAATGGGAAATTTGTTAGAGCATTGCTCTTCTGATCCTAAAAGCCATTGTACAATAACCTTTTAACTGATAATTTGTAGCGAAGTTCTCCGTTAGATGTTATGGACGTGTCGGCCTCACCATGTGTGTTTCTCAGCTTAACATCCAATCACAGCGGGAGAAGTCTGTGTAAGGAAATGATGGATGACTTGACAGCTCTCCAGTTTCTTGCAGCCCTGTTTGATTTACCAGTCATGAATTGTGAATAGCTTGCTTCTCTCCATCTCCAGGTAGAAAGCTCAATATGTGACCCGGTCCTCGGAGACCCCTGTCTTAACTATATTACTTAGTCCTATTGCATTATGATTGTGTGTGGCTCATAATGCTTGATCTAGTAGATATTAATCTTAATGGTCCTAGGGTGTTGGTCGAACTGCAGCGATCAAGTTGGGCGATCTTTCAATTAATGGTCCACCTCTTATGGTTTGGAAAATTACATCTAGTATCCTAACATTTGATTCTGTTTAACAAATAGATCTCCTGTCAATCAAAAATTCACGAAATTTAGTGATGTAAGCAAAAAAATGCAATGAAAACCTCCTGTTGATTCATTATGGATAAGCTATTTTCTCAAAAACTGTTAAAAAGTAGTAAAGAATTGTAGTTGCTTATTCAGCAGCATAGTTTTGACCCAAATGTTTCTTCAGCTTAAGGAATGTGCTGGAGTTGTCTGTAATGAAAAGGACCATGTGGTCCGGCCACAGGACACTGCTGTCGACCCATCTCCCCTCCCCCAATTTCACATCAAAACTTGGGCTAGAAATTCTCACAAACATATACAAGACAGGTTTTAAAATGAAAATCGGCTAAAATGTCACATTCTCACATCCTTTCTAGCAATCTTGCTGCTCCACAGTTTTTGTTGTCCCCATCTCTGCTCAAAACCAATTCTTGGCCTTGAACCAAGAACCAGAACGTCTCATGTTGCTGTATCTTAAAGAAATCACAACGTAGCAACCCGCATGAGTAGAGAGAACCATTTTATAAAAGTTTAGTCTAGGATCATTCGTCTCATAAAACAGAAGAAAATCTATACAATCTCAGATTTCTGCTGCCAAAGATTCTATGGTAAGTTACAAAATACGCAATGGCGCTGTGCACCGTGCATATATTTACCCTATACTTCAGTCTCTTCCATCCTCAGATGAACTAGAAAGTTAGAGGGCAACGACCCAAACGAATAGAGTTCAGAGGCCATGAACAGCTCCGACCAGTCTATAGGATTTACAGTATCATCATACTATCACTGCAAAATTTGCTCATCCCATTTTCAGACAGGTGCCATGTTGTTGCTAATGCGTAGGACCAATAATGTCATCTCATATTGCAACATGAAGGCTTTCCTTGCTGTCTTAGTTTGTTCCAGAGACAGAGCATCTGCCTTGGGGACTGGTAGTGAGCCGTTATGTAGTCTTCTATGCACCCGAATTGGCAGAACTTCAAGCTATGAACGTACTCCACTGGTCTTGAGCTATTGAACTTCTCTACCCACATTCCCACGCTAACGTCTTCCATTTTAAACAACTGCAAATTGAGGACACTGTTAAGGATCATTTGCTAGAAACGACACTCTACCAAGGCATAGATGCGCTTAAGTTCATTGCGTTCGGGAAAACTGACTGCGTTTAGCCTTACCCTTAATTTGTGTTTCTCAAAGTCGGAAAGAATAGAGTTTGCAATGTCAGATGAGATGATGTAGCCCGGCCCATTTGCGTAGGGTGGATAATCTTCCTCTGGCCATTCCTGAACCGACAAAAAGAGAAAGAACAATCTCAGACTCTTTACCATGTACATTATACACATCTTTCATTTACTTCAACCAGTCGAAGAACATATAGATCTTGTGAAAGACATTAATCTGGGAATGCGCCAACCTTCAAAGACATGGCATAGTGCACAGAAGAGGGTTTGTAATGATGCATAAACTTGTCTTGAAATAGTGGTATTTCTTTCGAGTAAAATGAGTCCTATTATAATCACATATGGGCTATAATCCCCCGGTCGTGGTTTGCAAACTACACAAGCTGCACCCATATTGCGCCTAGTTAACAGCACGTGTGCTGTAACACCACGGCCAACATAGTTTACTGTGAGACCCCATTCACAGCATAACTATTCCATATTGGCAATTGACTTTTTTTAGCGCTTTTCCAGCGAAACCAGAGCAAATACCACCACTAAGAGGAGTTAATGGAGCTACAGTGCCAAAATTGCACGAAAAGGAGAAGAAAGAGGGTTGGCATGTGAACAATGATGAACCACAGGGTATAGAAGATAAAGCACAGGTTATGCCAAACAAATCAAACATCAATTATTCGAAGAAAAAGGTAAAGGCTTTAAGAGTGCTACCTCATAAGTAACTGCCCATTTACCACTGCGCAGGGGCTTATGATAGTAATTTATATTTCCAATGTATAAGCTCCTGCTCTCTGGAACTTTCTTAGCTTCATCGATAATTGCATCAACCCTAACAAATGCATCATCATCACCCTTCATAATGTACTTTGCGGATACAGTCCGGACCTGCAATCACATAATCCACCAGCTAATTAAGGCAGGGGAAAGCAGAAAAAATTGCAAACTCGAACTCTTTTAAGCAATCCGCTACTCACCCCATATTCACAGATGGCAACCGTTTTCAGAACAACAAGGTCATAGTTGTCCATGTACGGTACTATAACAATGTCTCCAAAAAACTCAGCTTCTCTTTTTACTTCTACGTTTACTTCCTTTCTTGCATGCTGTCCAAAGTTGGTTTCAAGATTAGTTTCAGCAGCCTAAAAGTAAAGATTTTTAAGGAACATCTTTATATTTTTTCAATGGACCAATCATTTTTACCCACCAACGCAACAAAGAATCGCACAACAACTTTTGATGATTTGATTAGCTTATGTTGCATCCAAGACTTCCTCACAGCCATCCGTTCGGCAAAGTGGTTGCCAGCTGAAAGAATTCCAATGAACATTTCAACTGGTCCTTCTGGAATAGGAGGAGCTTTCCATGTATCAGACAAATCGAGATGTCTCTGAGGAGCAAAACTGGGGTGTGATGTGGGCAAGGAAGCAGCAAAAACGGAATGGACATCAATATCTCCATTCAACGATAATCCCGTGGCATCCTCAAGAGTAAATCCCTAAAGATATTGAACAGAATCTTAACCACTTCCTGAGAAATTATGAGACTAAAAGCAGCAGTAAGTTACTCACAGTACGATAAGGAAATGAAGTGATATGCCTCCCATCAACATTGACATGGTAACCTTCCAAGCCAGCACTAAGAGTGAGCACAAATAATTTGCCTTCTACAAATGGGAATGGCCAATCAATAGTCACCTTCTTCGTTCGTCCTATTAACCGTTTTAACCACCATGTTGCCTTTGATTCCTCTGACCCATTATCATCATCCCGTATCCACTTTTCGCATTTCACCAAGTCATCAACTGCAGAAAGTTCAAAATACAGCCCATGACTTGCAGTGCCACAATTCTATTGCAGATGTAAAATAGTAAAAGGATCACAGTTCTGCATAGTGCAGCTTAGAGTTTAATGCATATGTATCCACTAGAAAACGTTTGAAAGCTTGTTCATGACATGTAAGCCCAATTCTAATTACGCACCCAAAATCCAGGCTATCATGATTGGAAAAACGGTGCCATCCATACTTTTTGACAGCTTAAACATAACACATAGTGTGATATTAAGTAATTCAATTACTGGAGTGCCTAAAATTCCATCACCCTTGCAAATCCAAATACTGAAGCACTCCTGCTCTAACAACTGCAATTTAAGTAGCGTGAAACCATCAAACCCCCACCCCCACCCTAACTGCACCCCAATTTTATCCAGGTATCCAACTAAACTAGCATGATAACTATATACCAATCTCTAGATCAAGCATTTCTAGTTCTGGGCTTTTAGCCAAATCACTTCACATCAAAACTAAGCATAAAAACACAATCCACAATGCAAATTCCTTCCACTCACCAGTCTCCTCATCGGCGCGAGACTTCCAACCTTCACACCGTTGCGAGGTCCCCCACTGCATCCTGTAACAAGTGTTCTGCTCAATCACAGGCTTCCCACTCCAGTCTCCTTTCAACCGTGGATTAAAATGCAGGATCCTCGGCGGGTCCTCCCCTTCCACCGTTTTCAGCCCCTGCAGCTCCATCATAAACTGTGAAACCATCACATACTGTCCCTCCTTCAACAGAGAAATCTTGGGGTCGGTTTCTGCGTGGGCCGGCCTCGGAATTCCCACAACCGTTATATGTGACCCCAATGTCAGCCCACAAGGCAACACCATCACTCTCCCTTTCTTTGAAAACTCATCCCCAGTTACCGATATTGAATGCGGGCACAACTCAGAGTTACTGCTACTACTACCATTAACACTACCAACACCATTAAATCCCCGATCACTACTATTTTTCCCGATCAATTCGAGCTCCCGCAAGACCCTTCCCCCGAGCTCCAGAGCGTCTTTTGCAGCCTTCAAAATCCCACTTTCGAGGCTCAAATTCACAATGCCGGCAGTGAAATTCAAGCTCGAAAACGGCGTCCTCTCGGGCCTCGATTTATACGGGACATCAAGAGGGCGAACTGGGGCCTCTTTCTCCTCCAAATTTTCCTCGCTGTCCAGCGCTAAAGCCTTCGAATTCAACAACCCATTACCATTGCTAAACAACCCCTCTTGTGAAACCGAACCCAACCCATTTTTCAACACGAAAGGGACCTCGAAACCCATGAAAAGTATGTAGAAAAGCCCCATCACAATCAGCACCCGCATTGATCTCTGCCGGCTCACCGACAACAACAGGTCCAAGTTCGCCCTTTTCATCTTTCAACAAATTGACAACTATTCACCCAAATACATTCACTCTCCAACCTCAACAACAGTTGCTGATCCTTAGAAAGAAAAATAACAAAGGTAGAAGACGGTGCTTCTCAAGGCCAAAAACTATAATGGGTTTTCTTGAATGTTTGAGCAAACGGCAAGAAAAACCCAACTAAGAAGTAAAGAAGAAAGAGAGAGAGAGAGAGAGCGTTAGGTCAGCAACACATAGCTGCAACCGCGTCTCAACAGATATGGAGAAAGAGAGATGAAGGTGTTAGATATATAGGTGTGTACGTATACGCTGACAGAGAGAGAGAAGAGAGAGAAGAGAGAGAAAGAGAGAAGAAGTGGTAGTGGTGGTGGTGTTGGAGACCTCCTTTTCTCGGTGGGTCACTTTAGTTTCTTTTTAAATTTTAACAGACACTTTAGTTTATTAAGTACTGAAGAAAATTCCTTTTTTTTTTTAATTAAAAAAAAAAGAAAAAAGAAAAATAGTTTTTTTAATTATTATTAATTCAAAGGAATATTTCGTGAAATATAAATATTTAATCCAAATTTTTATATTATTAACAAGAAATACTTTAGAGCATTGGTGCAAGAAGCGAGGCAAGATCCACGTTCGAATGTAAGCAATGTACAACTTTTTATGCACGGTGTACTACTATTTCCTAAAAAATAGTGTAATTTCCCACATCAGATGTAGATTTCACTATTAGTGTAATTTAATTTTTTTTATTCAATATTTTTATACTCGATGTATATAAAAAGAATTAATATAATAATTAGAAAAAGACATTATTGAAATTAGTACAATGTATTAATTGGAGATTAAATTAAGAATAAGTATGGGTAGAAGTAGAACAACATTTAATCAAGGGTTTTAAGTCAATAGGTTTTATTAAGGGAAGTGATTTTTTCAGTTACTTCCCCCAAAAATGGAGTTTTTTAGTAATACACCTCACTTTGATACTTTCTGAATTTAGGTTTAATTATTTAAATTTTTTGTGTCTTTAACAAAATTACAAGTCTAAGTTTTTGAGCTACGTTACATCGATACCTCTTCGAGGGATGTATTTGCAACTTTACGAAAAATATTAAGTGTTTGTACAATTAAACATAATCTTAGGAGGTGTCGATATAATTTATCCTAAGATCTAATTTTGCTCGGTGATTGAAACAATTGATGTTAGAAAAAGTAATTAGAGAGATTTTTCCTGAGATTATCTGAATGCAATTTGGATTAAAGGACTTTTTTTGGGATTATTTGAATCATGATACAACTGGAAAATATGAGTTATTGGATTTAAATTAACGATTATGGATAAATTGAATTATATTTAGGGAGTATAAACAATAAGATGTTCGGAATTCAGTGGGCAGATTGTGAAACATGTACAAAACTAAGAAGCAATATACGGAAATTTATGTGGTTTTGAAATGCTTTTGCACCCATGATCCCTTAAGATCAGTTTTACTATGGCAGATTGTCATGAATTTAGGTTACATTTGAATTTGAGGGAGGAATTCGGAGAAATGATTCAAATAATCTTATACTAGAAGAATTTTGAAATCCATCAGTGTTTATCAAAATATAATTCAAATTTAAATGTGAACGATTTGATATCTTTAATATTTAAAATTATCCAAATAAATTCAAAAGATTTATAACTATGAATTTCAAATTCATCTATCCAAGTATAAAGTTGAGGCACCTGTAATAACTAACTTTGATACATATATTTTGTACATTTGTAGAAATAACCTTATTATAATGCAGAAAAAAAAAAAAAAAGTGTATTTATGGGTTAGAATAGTAATTTCATCCTCAAACTGGTAAAACACCATTAACTCCATTGATGGTGACTAGTTTTAAGTTTTGACTCTTCTAAATATAAAAGTGGTAAATTTGTGAATAAATTCTGTCTTCAATGTGTTTTTAAGGTTCCTTTTTCAATGTTTAGGGCAAATTGATGAACCCCTGTATTTTAAAAAATATAAAAAAAGTCTTTTTGTATTTAAAATATAGGTGATTTTTTTTTTTTTTTTTGTGTTTCTTAAATCTCAGCTTACATGCCCCTCTTCGTTAAATTTTATATTAAGTGATCGTTACGTCCTTATTTATTATATATTATTTTTTATTGTAATGACTGTTGGATTATTTTGAGTGTATAAAAGTTGTAGGAAGTTGATTCATCTCAACCTTAGATTCTAAATTTATAAAAGATTAAAGGCCTAAATATTACAAATTTTGAATATATATTATATGTATAATATATAAATAATACAAAATCAAATTGTAGTTTTAAAAGGGTAAATTTAATAATTTTTTGTCTAATTTCATAACTTGGAGGACTTTTTTAGCTATTTCATGAAAATATTGGGGAAAAATGAAATTTAGCCCAATCTTTAATTTAATTAATAAATTGGATTTTAGTAAAAAGTAACACTAAGATTGTGTTTGCAAATACAACAAATCTCCCCTCTTTGCTAATTATAATAAAGGTCACTCGTCAATTATTTATATTAAAGAATGAAGGACATTCGATGTGTGTGTATAATTTAAAATTTTAATTATATTTATTTAATTGAATAAAATAGAAAAATGATGAAATGAATAACTAATCAAATTGATAAAATAGATTAAATTTGAATTTACATAAAAAAAATTGATAATACTAATTAAATAAAGAAATAATTATTTATGTAGTAAATAAGTTTTGGGTAAATGGTAACTTTTATAAATAAAAATTTTGTACATGTCACATATACATGGAGTGAATAAGTTTGACTAAGGGTAATTAGTCAATCCACGTCTTATTTACCAAAAGTATATTTTATAAGATATTAAATCTTAATATATAGTACAAATATAGATCAGAGTGTTCATAAATATATAAAATTACAAATTTACCCCTAATAAAAGTTTTATGTTATTATTATTTTTTTAATACTCAGACTCCACACTTCAACATATAAAAGTAACAACACTTTGGTGGGGAGCTAATTAATGAGATAAATATTAATAAAAAAACCGAAAATTCTATTTTAAAGTTGACTTATTTTTTGTATTTAATTATTGCAACCTTATTCATGAATGTTATTCTTTTTTTTTTTTTTCTTTCTAATTTTGCCCCTAGAAGAGGTCATATTTGTGTTGGGCTTTAATCTTTATAATTTTAAAAAATAATAAATAAATAAATTTTTCTATCTATTCATATATGTGAAAAATCTTTTATCACGTTTTTAATGTCGCATATTAATTCCGTAATATGCATGATTGATACGTGTTGTTTTTAATATAATTGAATTAAATTATAATTTAAAAATTAAAATAATACACATTAGGTATGTATGACATTATTATATAACATCAAAGTGTGTTAAAAGATCGATGACGGTCCATGTATGCACCATACACATGTTTATCCTGTGTAATGCGCTCACCCTAATTGAAGGAATGATGATCACAGATAATTATGTGATTATGAAATCATTCACACACACAGCCAGAAATATGTGTGCTTCACGTTATGATTAGTAGTACCCTGTCGTGGCTTCAAAAAGTTGTACATTGCCAACAACAACAAATTTGATTTGTAGCTGTCTAATCCAACCTACCATATGTGATGTGGGGGCTACCACACACAAGTCTTTTCACCATAGCCGTTGCCCAATTTTGAAACCAAACCAAGAATTTGAATAAGTCTAGTTTGATTTTTAAATAAATTATACTCATCATTATATATGTAAAAAGTATTAGGGTTAATTACTCTTGGGCCCTATTTGAAAATGCAAAATTACACTTTCTCCTCAAAAAGTTTCAAAATTATATTTACACCCCTTCTGAAAATTCACCGTTTACATCTGACCTTCTTTCGTTAAGGTTTCGATGGAAAATGTTGACGTCAACAAAAATAATTACATTATTTTTCAATTTTGCCTCTCATTTAATATTTTCATGTATAATTTTGTACTTATAAGGGGAAAAATGCAATAATGTTAACTTTACTCCATATGTATCCCCTTATAAGTACAAAAATATACATGAAAATGTTAAATGAGAGGCAAAATTAAAAATTCATGTAACTATTTTTGCTGACGGTAGCACTTCCTGTCGAAACCTCAACGAAAGAAGGTCATGTGTAAATGATGAATTTTCGGAGGGGGTGTAAGTGTAATTTCAAATCTTTTTGGAGAAAAAGTGTAATTTCACAGTGTAATTCCAAAAATATTATTTATTTATTTATTTCTCTTTTGATAGATAATTTGGCATTTTTTTAAAAAAAAAATTAAAAATATACCAGTAACTATTATTAAAGTAGAACAACAACCACACATATGTGAAATTTGAGCCCATAACCGCAAAGTCACGACCTGAGTGTGTTGGGTGTGTGTGTAAAAAAGAAAAAAACGAAACATATTGCCATAAGGTATATTTGGCGGCAACAAATATCATATTAAGGCGACGATCGACGTGAGATGGTTGTGCTCATGCAATCATCATGAGTAGTATTGTTAGTCTCCGCATTTATATAAGCCCTATATGGTTAGTGTTTAGCAAATTATGATTGTTTTTATTTTTTAAATTAAGAATAAAGTCACCTGTAAATATTAATATATTTGAGTTATTAATATCCGAGGTTCATACGAGTATTTTTCTTTCATTCTTTTTTGGTATAATTAACAATAAGTATTTATAATTATGTAAAATTTCAACGAAAGCGTCTATAATTAACCTTATAGCAACCAAAGAATGGCGCTGATAATAAATGACAAAATACTCGATTGATTAATGTCAGAGAATCGTAAATATTCATAATTTATTTATTTATTGATCATAGTCTATGATCAAATGCAAGGAATAGAGTGCAACTCATTCGGCGCAATAACAACAAATGGAATGAATATATTACACTCTCGACTATATATAACTAATTAATTATTCAAGAATTTCATGAATGGATTGCCCTTCAATCATAGCTATGGAATCTATATATATATATATGTATATATAGTACAAAAATATGAGTAATTTTTAGGAATTAAAAAAAAGTTAGCAAGAAATAAAAAAGGGTTATTATTGTATATAAATTTTGAATAGTATCGCATCCCGAGTTGTCATTTGGCGTGACCAAATGCAATTTGACCTGTCTAATGGCTGGTTTTGTCGGATCTTCATACCCCCCCCCCCCCCCCATATATATATGTATATAAATATTTTTTTATTTAAAAGTATGTTCACATGAAATGAATTATAGGAAATGTCATGCCCCGAGCGCGTAATTCCAATAGCAATAGGATGAATATCGGGATAAATGCAATTTACCCCATATGATATAAGAAATGAACAAAATTTTTTCTGTAAAAAAATAAATAGTAAATTACTCATTGTGATCTTAAAATGAAGCAAATTATCCTCCTATGTTTTTCCTTGATAGGGGGTAATTTGCTTCATTTCTCAAAACACAGGCAGGTAATTTGCTAATTACTTTTTCACATGAGAGTTTTTACTCATTTCTTATATCATAGGGGGTAAATTGCATTTATCTCGATGATTCGTTCGAATTTTGAATAAAAATAAATAGTCACTTTATTAAATTTTAATTCATGTGGAATGAAATATTACAAGAAAACGACGTGAATGTTAGAGATTCGAAGTTTGTTGGGAATTCTGGGTATGTTTTCATATTTTCTGTTACTATAAAAAATATGATATTTAATTATGGCTAATTGTCATGGTTAATATTAAATAATCGTAGCGGATAGTCATTGACCACGGCCACGCAACGGTTGTCACCCGTGGCTTTTGCGAGGGCGGCTAAAACGTTTGCCATGGTTAAAAGTCATGGCGAATGTTTTTCCCACGGCTAAAAGCCGTGGCAAATAAATTTTTCATGATGGAAAAATTAGTTTTTGCATCAGTTTTTATTTAATCGTAGTTAATAATAGTTATTTACCATGATTTTTAGCCATGGTCATTAAAAATGTAGCTAATATTAATTTTTTTCTAGTTTATGTATATAGATATATACACGTTATTGTAGATTATTAATTTTTATTTGAATTAAATATAAGTTAGTTACATAACGAGATGCATTTCTTATTTGATTTGTGCATAATATAAAGAGAATGATCAATTATATAATAAGTACAATAATATTTGTAAGGGTAAACATCACTTTGGTCCTTCAAGTATGTCACTTATCCACTTTTGATCCATCATGTTTCTTTCTTATCAGATTTGGTCCTTCAAATTTAAAAATTTCATAATTTTTGGTCCTTTCATTAATTATTCTGTTAAAATTAATGGATTAAAAAAAACACACACATAAATGGAATGACTTGGGATCAAACCCATATCTTGAATATAATAATACAATGCACTTACCACTCAACCAAACCTATCTCTTAATTATCTTACTAACTGAAATAGTAATTAACCAAAATGTAAATAAAAAAAATATTAAAAAAACCTCTCAAAATCATGTTGAACAATCTCAAAATCAAATACACCAAATTTCTATATACCTAATAACAAAAAATTAAAATATGACCAATTAAAATAACACCAACACCAAACAGTATCATAAAAGTAATAAAAATACATAAAAAAAAGACATAAAATTCATAAACAAATAAATATATCTATTTTTATAAACAAAATCTGATTTTGAGGTTCAAGCACAAGCGCGTACGGTGGAGAAAGAGATCGAAATGAAAGCACCAAATAATACGGGCGTATTTAAGATATTTTCCTATTCGAGCTAGGAAGAGCTCTAGAAAGTTGGGGAGGAAGAGGAGAATATTTTTTCTGCAATTCTGTTCTAGTGGACCAATGGACCTCCTATTTGGGCCTTGTTTAGCAATGTAGTCTGCAAAGTGGGCTGATGGCTTACTCATTCGTTTGGCCCTTTGATAGCAGAATGGGCTTCTTCCTAATGGGCCTATCATATTATTATTATTATTATTATTATTATATTATTATTATTATTATAACAACACTATAAGATATAAATATATATATAGTAGTAGAAATATAAGCACGTTACACCACAAGTCTCACACACGCACAATATACATATTCTTTTTATTACTTATTTATTAATTTAATATATTCTTGAATAAAATACGTTACTGCTATACAATTTCTTATAAATATACATGTAATCTAATTAATACATAACATTACTGTATAAATAACACATAAGAACGTATTCGAGAGGAAATGGGATTTGTCTATTAGTTCCACAAATTTAATTATTGATTGGATTTTTGTTTCTTTTTTTTTTTTTTTTTTTTTTTTTTTTTTTTTTTAAGAAAAGGATGGCTCCTAGAGATATAGGTGCCAAGAAATGGTTATTTAGGCAAGTAAAATGAATTCAAAATATTGAGTTATATTTTTACAGTAATTTCTTGTTTCATAGTTTAATTTGAACATATTCGTTAATTTAAAAATATCGATGTATTGAATGAATTTTTTAATATGAACATGTATCATATAATGTTATCGATGTATTGAATGAATTTTTTAATATGAATATGTACATATAATGTAACGAACATAAACTTATTTGAGGAAAAAAAAAAAAACTAGTAAAATGAAGTGAACACACCCGAGGTACATCACACTATGCTATAAGGAGCTTTCTTGATGATAGTTCTCCGAAGTTCAAATTAGTGTCAATTCCAAGAGTAAATACAATATTAGAGAAATAATTTCATACTTTTATAATAAAATATGAAAAAGGGTATATTTATAAATTCTTTCAAATATAGTAAATAAAATTAAATTATCATTTTATTCACAACTCCTCTTGGATGGATCGATCAGGACCACAACTCAGAGACTTTTAGAGATTTTTTACCTGTTTCGGCTATAATATAATTAACCCTACAGTAGTATATGACATTATTTTAACACACGAAAAGAAAATTTACTATTGACTGTGGACTAAAATCGTATTATTATTAATCATGGTTAAATAAAAATCGATATAAAAACTTAAATTATCCACCATGTGAACTATATTTACCCTAATTATGAACCATGGCAAAATAGCTATGTCAAATGTTTCGCCGCACTCGCAAAAGCCACGGTCAATAACCGTTGAGTGGCTGTGGTTAATGCGTATTTGCTATAAATTTTATTTCTAACCATGACAATTAATCATGATTAAATATTAAATTTCTTCCGGTGATATTTCTTGTAATATGAATGTCATTATATATATCTCTAAACATATCCACTTGCTCAACTCATGCACAAATGGTGGATATTTTGCTTATTGTTCAGTGTCAACAATTTCACATTTTTTCTAATAATTCTTTCCTCCATCTGCTCACTTAAAACCCTTGTTTAAAATATTTAATCACACTTATCAAACTTGTGATCACATTAAACTACAACAAGAATTAATATCACTTCCTTTCTCTTGAGAAATCTCAGTTATACATCAACTTAGACTCAATCTATACTTAACCAAATAACTCACCCAATTTGAACCTGAATATTAAAAAATGCTCTTTAAACCAATCAATGCTAATTTGTATAGAAAAATGAGTAGAAGATGCATTTGATCATGCAAATATAGTTCAATGATCTCTTCACTCCCATGCTTTTCTTGCCTCCCTCCCCATTACCTAAATGGTGTATATTAAAGAGCTCTTACATTTATCCTAATACTTCTTGAGGCCATTTTGTTCCTCTTGAGAGTTCTCGAGAAATCTTGATCGAACGGTATAAAATGGTGAAAACTACTTGCTCGGATAAGCTATACGTGCAAAAGGGTCATCGGGACGACGAGGGAGACGGAAAAGCGGGCACGTATGCTTCAAGGGGGCACGGAACGGGCAATTGGGCTACTTTCTCGAGGAGGTCAGGTACGTAGGATTGTCGAGACTGAGTTTTTGGTTTAGTATATGAGATTTACATGTGTTTTTTCAGTTTTCATGTCTATGAGTATATGATCCTTTTCAAGTCAATGCAATTGACCCCCTTGTGGCCTTGTGAAACTTTAAATATTAAAAAAACAAACCCTGTAAAAAAAATATACAAAAACCCCTCGTGAAAAAAGAAAAGAAGCAAAATATCTCCTTATTCAAGGGCGGCTTTTTCTTTTTCTTTTTTCTCAAATTGGGTTTTTTCTTTTGTCAATTTCTTTTTCTCACAGTGTTTTTTTTTAACATTTAGGACTTTACAGGGGTTAAATTGCATTAAATTAGAAAACTTGTGGAAAATTAATAATTTCGATATTATGTTTAGCAGGACAAAGAAGAAGTGGGAAAAATGGAAGAGAGAGGTGGAGTAGTAGCAATCTGAAGGCTGATCCAAAGCACAAAAGCTTCACCCCTGAGGAGGAGGAATTGGTCATCCAGCTCCATGCAGCAATAGGTAGCAGGTTGGGGATTCTTTTCATTTCGTTAAACCAAAAACAAAAAGTGGTAATTGCATTAGTATCCCTAAGGTTTATGTATATTATAAAAACACCCTATTAATTTTGAAAAATATTGTATTGCGTCTCATACCATCGTATTGGACATTTCAATAACCGTTGTGAAGACGATATGAATAAGGGACGATATTGATCTTTTATCGGATATTTGGTGGCAGTTGATTACCAGGCATTATAAGTGTTACTAATTAATTACTTTTCTAAACCTGTATATCAATTACACAACAAGTGTGATACTAAACGCATGTTTTGATGGTGCAGGTGGCCTATAATAGCACAACAACTTCCAGGAAGAAGCGACAACGACGTGAAAGTGTTGTGGAACAGCAAACTGAGGAAGAAGCTGTCTGCAATGGGAATCGATCCGGTTACTCACAAGCCCTTCTCCCAAATCCTCGCAGACTACGGCAACATCGGCGCCTTCCCAAAAGCCAGAACAAGATTCAGTTCCCTCTCTAGGGACCTGAAAAACGCGATCATGTCGAAATTACCAGACCAGTCCCAGAGGCAACTGGCACAAGCTTCTTCAACTCACGCAACCCTCGACCTTTACTCACAGCTCGAGGCCATAAACCTGGTCTCTGAACCCTCAAACCACGCCAGCATTGAGACTAACATGAGACGAGTTTCTCCGGTGAATCAAGAAGTAGTATCGAGCTTCAGTTGGAGTGATTTCCTCCTTGAAGATGCGTTCTTGCCCTCAGAGGCCGACGAGCTCGGAAATATACAAGGGAAGTTGAGCTGTGGAGGAGTTGGAGATGGTGTGAATAATGCAATGGTGAAGAGCTTTGAAGCATCATCGTCATCTTCAAATGGTTCATCATTTGTTGAAGCTATGGTAGACAGCCAAGTTTGTGATGTGTTCTCACAGCTCCCTGCAGCCTTCTATGAGGAGCCATTTTACTACTAGAAGGCTCTTCTAGCGACAGAATTTCCGACGGACTCTCGATATTTTCTTAATTTAAATGATAGTAGTGTGTCTTGTGCTATGCACGGATTAATTTAAATTATATTTAATAAGGAGATTTAATTAGGTGGGAAATCATATGTAAATCAATTAAAAGTATTTTTAGAATAATATAATATAAGATTAAATATTTGTTCTTCAAATCACAGTATTAATTGCTTCAATATCAATAACATTTATAAACGTTCATATGGTCATAATCAATATGTATGTGTCAAATAAAAATAAATATTTACTTATGTAAATTAAATAACTACCTCTACAAAAAGGGTCTTTCAGCAATTGAATTTTCTGTGAAAGTTATTTTTTTTTTTTATAATTTTCAACGACATTAGCGACGAATTTTTAAGGAAGGAAGCCCGTCTTAAAAAATGGAGTCGAAAATTTTCTTCAGGAACCATTTCACTACTAGAAGGAAGATAAACTTATATTAATTGTAGGAGTAGTGTGTGTTGTGCACGGATTAATTTAACTATAATTTAAATTGTATTTAATAAAGAGTTTTAATTAGGTGGGAAATCATAATTATGTATAAATCAGTTGAAAGAATATTTGTAGATTAATATAATATAAAATTAAATATTTTTTTCAGAGTACAATATTGCATCAATATTAATAACATTTATAAACATTCATGTCATCATAATATGTACGTCAAATAAAAATAGATATTTACGAATGTAAATATAAATAACAACCATCGTTATTATTTATATGAAAGTTATTGAGAAAGAGTTTAAATATGAGTTTAGAAATAAATTAATCAAAATTTATTAAATAAAATTTCATAGAATCTCCGGAACCATCCAAATCATAAATTGTTATGTAATAACACAATCAAACTTTTTTTTTTTTTTTTAATTGGAAGCGATGAATTTTATTAATTGAAAGTAAATGATTACATTCAATCCTGTCGACTGTCAATATCGAACAAAGACAATTATAAAATATCAAATTAATAATATCACAAAAACTAACACCTAACTATTACAGCAACAAATCATACTTACTATACAGTATAAATAACATCAACCCACGCAGGGATCGAACCCATGATCTATAGAATCATGGGGCCTCAACTTCGCCAACCAAGTTAGACTTCCTCAGCAACACAATCAAATTTCTTGAAGTCAAGTTTGTAAAATTAAAAAAAATTAAAAATAAATCTGATATATAAGAAATTACCTGGCCCAAATGTGAGGCTCAAAATCCGAGAAGGACTTATTAAAGAGCATAAAGCACAGCCTGGCCCAAGGAAAAAGCCCAAAGTCTCCTCAATGGCAAAGATCATGGCCCAAGAAGCAAGATTAACTAAAATGGTTAATTACACTTAAATTCTCTTTGAAAATACAAAATGACACTTTCTCCTAAAAAAGTTTTGGAATTACACTTACACCCCATTCAAAAATTCTTTATTTATACCTGATCCCCTTTCGTTGGAGTTTGGATGAAAATCTTTTACGTCAGTAAAAAAATTACATAAATTTACAATTTTGTCTCTCATTTACTATTCCTATGTATATTTATGTACTTATAAAAGTGAGATTAACATTATTATATTTTCTCTTATAAGTATAAAATTAGTACATGGGGATGTTAAATGTGGGATAAAATTAAAAATTTATATAATCTTTTTTGCTAACATCAGTAATTTTTTGTCAAAATCCTAACGACAGGGGGTCAAATGTAAATGATGAATTTTTGAAAGGGGTGTAAGTGTAATTATAAAATTTCTTTGAGGGAAAATATAATTTCGTATTTTTAGAGGGGGTCTAAATACAATTAACCCTTAACTAATATAAATAGATGTATGAGTAATGACTTTTTTTTTGGCAATTGTCCACCAATCCCTCTTTATTGCTTTTAGGAATATTACTATTTAGTATGTCTTCTTTGCTCTAATTTCATTTTAGCCCCTCTAGTTTGAGTCTTGAACTACTTCTTAATTACATTCCAACCCCAGCATACCCAACAATAACGAAAACATAAAAAACAAAAAAAAAATGTGGAAAGAATATTGTAAAAAATTCATCAATAAGTAAAAAATTAAATAAATTACTAATCATGATCTATATTTTTAGTGGTAATTTAACGTATTTCAACTAGGTTTACAAATAATATTGATATAATTTATTACTAAAACAAAACTAAAACAAATTATTTAGAAGAAAGTAATATTTAACCACTACAATAAATTTTCATGTAATAAGTATATTACATGGATCAAATTAAAATTAAAAAAAATATTCTTTTGGTTAAACTCATGTATTTAAGAAAAAAATAGAGTTGCTTTCATTACTATATCCATGCCATTTATTAAGTACGAGGGGATCATAGTACACATTTAGTTACAAAATTATATTAACTAAAATATCCTCCATCGTATTAATGCTTAAACAAAACATTTTTTCTACAAATAATGCTCTAATCATGTCCATTTAAAATTAAGAAAAAATTATTTAAGAGATATCAATCAGATTAATTTTTTTATCAATTAATTCTCATCATATAATTAAATAAAAATAATAGAATTTTGAATTATATACACATCGATGTGTTTTAATAATTAATTATTTATTAAAGTTCAAATCTCAGAGTAATTACCTTTGGTAAATAAAATATGAATCGACTAAAATACCTTTCCTTATTTTGTTGTAAATCATCATTTCTTTGATTAATTAGTTTATTAATAATTTATTATTTATATACATTACAAAATATAGTTTTCTTACTTCTAATTATTTATTAATTTGATCCAATAAATATATAAAAAAAATTAAATTACACCCACGTATCAGTATTCGAGTGTTTTTTTTATTACTGATTAGGGTAAATTACAATAAGCTCCCTCGATGTTTAATATAATTACGAATACCACCTCGTTATTTGAAAAGTTATCAATACCCCATAATATTTGATAAAATTATGTAATCCGAAGCCCTAGAATTGTCAACTTTCCCATAATGTATTTTTTTTAGAAAATTGAAAAAAATATAAGAAAATCAAACTAGGTATATGAAAACTTTTGAAAAATTATCCATTTAATTCATTAGAAAATTAAATTTTTTTAATAAAGTAAATAAAATATAATTTATAATTTATAAGAGCATTTTGATCAATTTACTATGAAAATGAATGAAAATCTAATAAAACAACTAATAAATTGGGTTGATTGTTAGATGATCGCTAAAATTAGAGGTACTAGTAATTTCATAAGCAACAATGAATTATATTTATAATCATGTCGAACCTCGTGGGAGTTCGGTGTAATTTAACCTATTAATTATTATTACTCATATTAATGGGGATGAGTAGAGAGGATACTCTTGTCATTTCACAAAAAATAATAATCCAAAAGCTATTAAAAAAAAGGAATTGAAACCTATTTTCCGAGAGAAGGAAAGAGAGGAAGCGGAGAGAGAAAGAAATGGTGGCTATATCACTGTACAAAGGCAACCTCCACAAAGTGCCGGACGTCCCCCATCGATGGCCGCGCCCAACCCCCAAAATCTCACTCAAAGACTTCAAGATTCTCCTCCTCCGCCGCGCCAGGGCCCTCTCCCGCCTCCGCTTGTCCACCACCGATGTCGCCACAAATTCAAACCCTAACCCTGCTGCCCCTGGGCCTAACTCCGACGCCGATAATGGTATTGCTGATCCTAGCCCTGTGGATAATGCTGTGAATAGTAATGAGGGTGGTAATCGTGTTGATAATCCCGCTTCTGAACTTGAATTGCTGCCGGTGGGGGATTTGAAGGAGGGGGGAGGGGAGGAGGAGATGGTGGAGGAGGGGAAGGTGAAAGATGAGAAATTGGTAGGGGGTGAGGAGTCGGTGAGGAAATTGATGGAGAAAACTGATGCTTTTGTGGAGGAGGAGGAGGAGAAGAAGAAGAATGTGGATAAAGACAAGAATGAGGAGAAAGTAGAGGTTCCTGTGAACCCGGTGGTCGAGGTACTCTGTTTCTGAATTTTACTCTTTTACTGGAATGCTTTTTACTTCAGAATTTGATGTTATGTGGATGATTTTGGAGTTAATTTTTGAAAGTTCTAATGGAAATAATACATGAAAGTGGTGGTTTGGAGACTGCATACTTAGTTTTCATTATTTTTGCGTATAATATGTAGAGATTGCATTCGTCATGATAGTTAGAAGCTTAAAACCAGATGTTCCTTGTGGACGATGTTTCCGTGTGAATTCATTAACTTCTTAATGCTTGCAGTTGCAAAAATATTTTATGATTATCAGCACTTGTGATGTGGTAAAGACAATTAAACAATTTAGATAGGCAACTACCTGTAAGCCAATATGAATCTGAAACCAGGGTTCTGTCTTTGGATCTTGGGCCTCGATTGTTTGGATAATTCTCAATGATTTTTTCCACTTTCTTTTAACTGTGGGTTTCAGTAGATTGTTTATGAGTCCACATAGCTATAAGTTTAAGCTGATCGATTAATTATAAAAGCAAGGATTTCTGTAGCATTAAAATCACTTTTTCCTCCATTCCTCTGACCTAGGAAGTCCATTCCCACTTTTATAGGTTATTGGATGGTGTTTGGGGCTGAAGAAGAGTGGAGAGTTGAGCTAGCTTATGTATGGGTTTCTCCATTTTTCTCTTTTATATGAAATTCACTTATGAGAAATTGGCCTTTTTGTTGCATTCCCTATACTACCTATTTCTGTAGTTCGTTATATCCTCTTTTCATGTGGTAATCTAAGAATCGAGGTGCCCAGTTCATATAGTAGCATGTTACTCTTTAGCACTTACTGCCAGTATATCTTACTCTGAAGAGTTGTTAGCCTCCATTTCTGAGTTAAAAATTCAATCTTGATGGTTTTTAGTAGACACTCGATGGCTTTCGAGATCTTTTATGTGAGATAAACTTGGTTGTTTGGTGCAAGAATTAGTGAATATGAGAGAGGAAGTCTATTGAGATACCGAGGCTTGAGATGTTTCTATGTAGTATGACATTGTCTGTTAAGCTTCATGGTATTATAGACTTTGCTTTGTGTTTAACTACTTTTGGTGAGAGACTGAGAAGTTAAATTTAAGGAATTCCATCCATAAAACGAACCAGGGCCTTAAATGCTGTTATGCTGGTTAACTTTGTTTGTTACTTATTGCCTTTGTTCGAAGTGGAAGAGGACCTTGCTACATTCCTTTTGGGGTTGTTGGACCCCTTTGTATCATTTTTAAATTGTACTAAGCAAGCTGAAGTAGAATGCTGCATAGTTGCAAGTATTCATGTCCGTAGTCATTTATGTTTCTCTGATTTCTTATATGTTTGTTTTCCTTTGTGGTAGAAAAGCAAAGAAAATGCGACAAGTGATGTGGAGAAAAGAAAAAAGGAGGTTAAGGAGAAGTTGGAAGTTTTGAATGAGAAGAAACATAGTTTAGTACAAGTGCTGAAACAGGTGACATATATCTCCTGGTTCTTGTTAGGAGTATAGATTCTGATGCTGCTTCGACATATACTATAGAAGAATTTCTCTTCATATTTGATTGAATGGTCATAGAAATTTGATATTTGTTTGTTAACAGATCCTGAATGCAGAGGAGCAGTTAAAGAGACAAAATAGTATGCAAGGGACATCTGGTCGCCCACCTCTTCCACTACAAGTGGATACCACGACTGATTCAGGATCAATGACTAGGGTCAACACCCCTAGAATGGGCTCAGATGGAAATCCTTGCGGTGATATGGAGGGAGGAGAAGGTGATGATATCTCAAACCACAATATGCAGTCTCGTCTACCTCGAATGAGCAGTACTTCACCATCCTCTGACTCTCAACAGCGGAAGCCTGCTGCTAACATGGTGAAAATTTTAATCAGTTCATAAGATCTTTTTGCACTTCCTTTTTCATGATTCCATTTATTCTAATGCATTTTGAGCATCACTCTGTTTTGGCAAAAGATATATGAGCATATCACCTTTTTCGTCTGGGTATAACTGTTGCTGATGTTAAGAAGCTGCTTATGGAAATTATAGTCTATGAATTCCATACACCACCTTGGAAGTTTTATTGGGCGATATACCATTATAATCACTCTGTATGTTAGAATGATTGCCGATCATTTCACATCTTTGGTTGGATCGCTGACGCAATATTGTTTTTGAATTTGCCCTCAACTCATTTTGGGGTACTCAGTTACTAGGTTGATGCTTTAGTTGGTAAGTTCAAGATTAACCTTTTTGGAGTCTATCTTGTATATATGCAAAATCGGAACACAAAGTGACTTATTGGGTCCCCACAAGTAAGTGTCTATAACAGAGCCAGAATGATTAAGAGGGATGGACAAAGTGGGTACACAGTTGTCCTTGGAAAAGAAAGGAGGCCCATATGGTTTCAATTACTAGTCTGTCTAAATCAAACCAGCAAGAATGATGCTACAACGGGATGCAAACAAATGGTGATTAGACCATGAGTGATGAATCCTAGATATCGTCAAGGCTAAATAATTTCTACCTGTAATCTAGTCACAAACAGCTTTCAAATTATTAGATAAGTAGAATATCTGAAACCTTGCATATAGCTCTTACTGTGTCAAAACCTCTATTATTATCTTGGACGTTAGGCATGAAGTTGATTGATTTCCTTTCATCGTGGCAGATACCTCACTCTTATCGGACTACACTAGGGGTTGCAAGTAGTCCTTCACGGTTTGCGCCCGGTGGGCAAGGACACTCAGTTTCTGTATCAGGAGCAAGTTATATAGCTTCATCCCCTTCTCCTGCAGCATCAGGTGGCACTTCAGTATTTAGAGACGGTAGGCTTCCGAGTCCTTGGAATTAGGAGAAAGTTATAGACGTAAAACACAGTCTGAATCCTGCATTTTATGTATTTTGTTCACATGTCATATCTCTTAACTAAAGAAACCCAACTGTGGTGTGTGAACCATATTCTATTCTTGCTTCATCAGTACAGAGTACAGGTTATCGGGGAGTAAGTTTAGAGACTACTTTTCGACTGTTCTTAGTGTGTAGTAAATAGAATCATGGAAAGAGTAGATCTTCTCATGCATTGCACATCAACCGAGTTGATTGTTATTTTCATGACATGGGCGAAAAGCCTACAATGTATTTGAAGAACTGAAATATGTATATAACCTTACCTTTCATTGACGGAATTTATACTCTACGGTGCTCGGTTGCTTGAAATTCTTTGTTTAAATTCCATTATCGGGCAATGCTGACCTTTAAACACAGAAACGGTAACTTACCATTCGCAATAGCTCTGCACGGGACGCTGGAAACATCTCCAGCCTGTTCATTATACAAGTTTTAAATTTTAACTTCTAACCATTTACACTAGCTGTGAAAGAAGCTTGAAACACATTTGTTGTGGTGGTTGAGGTAGGAGATAGATCTGACAGCACATGTTGTTCATAAATGGGAGATGATTGTGATTCATGTTTTGTTCATTTGTGACAAATCTCTGGATGTGGTAGCCGATTGCCTCGTACTGCTATTTTGGAATTCTACCTCCCCATATCCATTCACAGTGTAGGGACACTTAATGAAAATAGTTTCTACTGTTTACAGTTGATGTCATTCCTCCCATCCTCATCATCCTGTGCCTTAGTGTTTTCCCCTTATTTATCTCTCTTTGCTCCATCCATGTGGTTGTTCGTGCTGATGTACACGAATTATATGATAAGTATATTTTATTTGTTATATAATTAAGAGATAATTATATTTATATTCCTAATTTATAGTTTATTTACACAAATCATCTTTGTGTTTTGCGTAATTACAGAAACCTATCCATGTTAGTCAGAAAATATGGATAATTTGTGCAATATTATTGACGAGTTTTTTTCCTTTTTTTTTTTTTTTTTGAGATGACAATATGTTTGAATTAGTTTATAGGATTATGTTTTATGTTGAACTGGTTAGTCAAATCAATATATATTCAATGAGAATACGTATAAATAAATATGTTGATAATTTAATTACTATTTGAAAATTTGAAAATTGGAAATGAAACCACAAAAATTTATAGATTATTTTTGTCTTTTGTTACCTACAAAAATCACTCTTGACAGTTAAAAGTATGAATAGATTGTGTAATGATGTTTATATACATATAGTTTTTCAGATGACAGAATTGATTTGTGTGAATAATATTGACGTTTATAAAAATTAATTTGTGTGAATGATATTGACGTTTATAATAAGTGTATACGTAATTTTTCAAAGATATAATTAATTTATATAAATAGGCCACAAGTTAGGAGGATTTGATATAATTATCCCTATTTAAATAAAAAACAACAAAGAGTGGGCAAATTTTGAAGGGCATGTCATGTCACAGCTGTTACATCAAAACAAACTATGGTGTAAATAAACTACAATATTTAAATAATGACATATGACTTTAATATACAACACTAACAATGATTAAGAGGTGGGATTAATTTGGGAAGCCTCCCCCCCCCCCCCCCCCCCCCCCACCCCCAACCTTAGGTTAGTAGGTACAACCTGTAATAGCGGTGATAGGTACAAAGTTCTCAAATTTCAAAATCCACCTCCTACTATCAAGCAGCCCTAATTTGTTGACCAACAACTACTTCCAACCCTAATTTTGTCATTTATCATTAATTGCTTGCATGTATTAATAATAAGGGTAAATTATAGTTATTTTTATAAAATTTATCATAATTACAGATATTTTTTTACTATTCAGAAATTACAAAATATTCTCTCACATGAACAATATTTATGTAGCCTACTACGGTAAAGTGAAAATTATTACTTTTATCCCATGTTGATTTTAAATTCTTAAAAAAGTATTTGAAGAAATGTATCAAATGTATGAAAGTGGGTAAAGCAAATAATTTATAGGATGTATTAATCAATAAAAATATTTTAAAAAATTTAAAAATATATAAAATTATAGTCCAAAATGATACTTTGGTCAATCCATCACATAAATTGAATGGAAATCTAATCGAGGCTCACGGAAGGAACTCGTTGTTAGATGAACGTTAAAATTAGGGTGGCATTTTTAATTATTCTAAACTCTAGGGGGTGATTGTAATTTACTTTAATAATAAATAATTAAATCTTAACACTAGATTTTCAAGGGGGAAAACAATAAAAAGTAATTTGGAAACATCTTGGTATGCGTAGGCCCACAACGTGCAGCATAGTGATGGTCATTGCTGGTCTCCCATATTCTTCATTATTCCTAGGCTAGATAAATACAAAATGATTAATTATATATATATGGATTGGATATAAAAATACTAAGTATAATAAATTATTTAATATCAGTCGTGGAATATCAGTTGTATGAGTAAATTTGAAGTTATGAGTTCAAGTGCCGTTGAAAGGGTGTGTATTTTTCTCACTTTATTTGAATTTATTGTAATTTATTTCATTGTTCTTAATTATATTGATATATTTTCTAATATTGACGTATTGATTGAACTGATGTATTGCTCTATTTATTGAGACATTGACGTAATTATGTTATTATCATTTTCAAAAAAAAAAAACAACATTAAATTTTGGGCAAATTACACAAATACCCATACAAATACCCATATTGTAGTCTATATATATATATATATATATATATTTAAGGGAGAACATCTTTTTGGTGTCTTCATCTTTTTCGTTTGTTTTTTTAAATATTTTATTTAATTTTTTTTATTTATTTATCTAACTTTTTACTCCCCACTAATTTTTTATAGTTATTGCGTTATTTTTTTTAAAAAAATTTCATCCATCTTTTCTTTTGTCACCATTTTATTATAAATTTAATATTAGCATATTATTTTATATATATCTTTTATTAAGTAAAACAATTTTTATAAAACAATTAGTTTAAATAATATTAATGAATTATGCATACATACAGAGTGTGCCATAAATTACTAGTTACGATTTATATTGAAACGTTGTAAGGGACATAAGCTTACATGGCCAGCCCCTAAGGTAAATTACCCTTAACTTTATGCTTTGAAATAGTTTCATTTGTCAAGATAAATAATTTGGGATAATTATATTTAAACTCTATGATCTATGGTTTATTTTCACAAACCACCATTATTTTTTACATAATTACAAAAATGACAATTAGAAAGTAACAATAGTTCGTGTAATGATGTTGACGTTTTTGAAAGATGTACATATACTTTTTAAAAAAGCAAGAATGGTTTGTGTAAATGATATTGACGTTCTTGATCAGTGCATATATAATATCTAAAAGACGAGGGTGATTTGTATAAACATATCACAGATCAAGGGATATAAAATGTAATTATTCCAAATCATTTTTAAACTTTAGACATCTCCTCCCCACCGTAGGAAAAAAAATTTCGCTAAGAAGAGGAGGCGTTAAGACTTATAAACTGCACAAACTCTTCGTCTGCAATTGACGACATTATTAGCCCCCAAGCCAAATAATCTGGCGTGCATTCTCGCATCACAATCAAAGAAGTCTTGGTTCGAATACTAGAAAAAAAAAAATCAATATTAGCTATATTTTTAATGATCATGGCTAAAAACCATGGTAAATAAATATTATTAACTACGACTAAATAAAAACCAAGGCAAAAATTAGCTTTTCCACTATGAAAAAACTTATTTGCTACGAATTTTAGCCGTGGTAAAAATATTCACCATGACTTTTAGTCATGACAAATGTTTTAGCCACCCTTGCAGAATCACGGTCGACAACCGTTGCGTGGCCGTGGTCAATGACTATTCGCTATGATTATTTAGTATTGACCATGACAATTAACTATAGTTAAATGTTATATTTTTTATAGTGAAAGTAATATTTTTTTTTTTTTGATTGATTTTATCCTTAAAATACATCTTTCCAAGGAGCAAAGACAACAATCAATGGAAAACGCTTGCGAATATTATAATGAAATATATTTATTAGGCTCGTAATTAGATCATGGTGTAATATTTATTGTACGGATGATTATTCAAGAAAATGGCAAGAAATAAGTTATACATTAATAAAACACAGTCGATTTTTTAAAAATTTATTCTCTATTTTCTTTTCTAAATTTCATCGTTTTCATTTTAAGATGCTCATAAATAGAATTGTAAATAATTCGAGCCGTGTTGAACATATCATTGTTCAAACTTATTTGAATTATTATCGAGTTTGAAAATTTACATTTGAATTTAATTTGACTTTTAATCTAATTAAGTTCAAATAAATTTTAATTGGATCAAATATGAGTCAAGCTCAAATAATTTGATACTTTTAATATAATTTATTATTTTTTACTAATTAAATTGAGTTCGAGTCGAACTCAAAAATTTATTGAATAAAAATTATATTCGAATTTGATTTGTATAGTTTAACAAATCCACTTAAACAAAATTTTCTTCAATTGATTTAAATAGAATATTGAGTAGGTTAATTTATTTTTCATCCCTACTTACAAATACTATATATCTAAAACTTTAACATAGAGAAAATCTCTCTCTCTCTCTCTCTCTCTCTCTCATATTTCCACAATGAGTTTCTTCATTATCCTCAATTTTTTTAATATTGCAATAATTTTTGGATTCTCGTTACATAAAATTCCCAAAATCTAAAATCTAGTCCTATGTATCCATTTTAGAAAAAATTATTTGACCTAAAATATATCACAAATAAGTCGATCAGAAGTAAATATAGATTTCATTTTATTTTTTTCTAATATATATCTATAAATTCAATGCTTTTTAACTAACGAAAATATTTATTTGTAAACAAATACAAATATTATGAATATGAGATATAATTTATCAAACAACATATAATCTAAATCTAATTATACCAAAATATAAAATCTATTTCTATGAAGCCATCTTGACAAAAGAAGAATGGTCACAGGGAGTTATATTATTTATATATTTTTTATAATGAACGATAAACTATTAATTTGAATGTACAATAATAATTTTAAAGTGATCAATTGTTATTATAATATTCAATGCACAGTATAACAACATCTATTCAGTATATGGTATACTAATAAATCCATATATACCAACATCAATCAAAGAAATAATACAAATATCTCACAAATTATACAACTCCCTATATTCATAATACTCGAGCCCACGGCTTCTTGATTGTGGGACCTCAACCTCACCACTCGAAAAGGAATCATTGATTATATTATTTATATTTACTCTAAAAAAAAACATAAAACATTTGTTATGGCATGAACTTCCAGGTACTGCGATTAATGCAGTCAGTACCACATGGGGCTGTGAGGGATGAGATCAGGTCAACACTTTGACTCAATACCAACAACTTCCCTTCCCCTCCGCACCCTCGGCGCATTTTAGAACGAATCCCCCTCACAAACAGATCTCCCAACAGGTCTTGTCCACATCCAAATGTACACACACAACACACACTAAACTATACCCTGTTCAAGAACTCTTCCTACCCATACCCGCTTTCACTTTATCTCTTAAATGGCACATCACACCACCCACAGGCGCATCTTAGCAGCTCCAGACCCTCCAACGCCCATGGATCCTCCCCACAGAAGGCACCCCAAACCCACCCCTTCCTCCGCCACCACCACCGTCCCCGCCGCCAAGACCCGCCACCTCCACCCCCTCCCAGATCCCACCACCACCATTACCCCTTCCACTATCCAGAACATATCCCACCGCTTCTCCAAACTCTATGCAAATCACAAGAAACTGGTTGCCAACTCTTTGAAACCCCATCCAAATCCTCAACCCGACCCACATTTCCAAGCCAAGAACCTCTCCTTTCCCCCAGTCTCGGACACCTCATGCACCACTTTGACCAAATCAAGCAGCCAGCATGAGAGAATTAGCAGCGGGATTGTGGAGAAAAATCAGTTCTTGAGCACAAAAACCAGCAAGGTGAAGGATAAGGATATTGATCTCAAGAAGAAACCATCTTCGAAGAAAGACCCACCAAAAAGATCATCTTTTGAGGAGTGTGATGTGAAGAAAACATCCCAATTGATCTCAAGAAGCCTTGAAAGTGAAGAGGTGAAGAAGGGATTTCAAGAAGGGTTTGAAGTGATGAGGAGGAATTCCGTGTCATCAATCCCTCCAACGGTCAATGGAGGGAGAAGAAGGTCGTTTTGCAACTCACAGGTTGAGCTGTCTGACTTCTTCTCTTGCACCGGTGTGAAGGTTGTGGCAGTTGATATGCCCCCATTCATGCAGATTCATGCCGTGGATTGTGCAAGAAAGGCGCATGATAGCCTGGAAAAGTTCACCTCCAAGACTCTTGCTTTCACACTCAAAAAGGTGATTAATTAAATACCATGATAAGAAACAAACAAAACAATCATTTGGCTGTTGATTAACAGATGTGGGGTTCTTGATAATATCTCTCTATATATATATATTACTGTGTGTTGTGTGTGTTTTTATGAAGATGTTGAGTAGATAGAAAGATGGTTGTTTTTCTGAGTTTTCTTTTGTTTATGGTTTGCTTTTTGCAGGAGTTTGATGGGGTCTATGGACCTGCTTGGCACTGTATAGTAGGGACCAGTTTTGGGTCATTTGTAACACATTCAGTGGGTGGGTTCATGTACTTCTCTATGGATCACAAGATTTACATCCTTCTCTTCAAGACCACTGTACAAAGAGCAGAATCATGACAAGAATTCTTACCAATTAAGAGATCAAAGATCAGTTCTTCACTTCTTTGTGGTGATTGATTAATGTCCTAATTCTTGCAGGTGTTTAGTATAGAGACATGATCATCATCATCATAATATTGAAAAGACATTGCTGTCTGTCTGGCTCCCATGTAGTTTTGTTGTGTTGTTGTACATTAGAATGATGAATGATTATTACCAAGAAAAGCAATTGGGAGATGGATATTGTTGTTGTTGTTCTTGCTGTACAATTCCATTTTAGCAGAAATTGTCAAAGGCCCTTTTGCTTAAGAGATAACCTCAAAATGGGGAAGATGTGTTCTTGGGAATTTTGAGGATTGCAAGAGTGTGTCTGTGACTCTGTGTAGTTAAAAGAAAAGTTAGATCACATGATGTAATATGCCTTGTTATAGATTCTTTCAAATTGCCCTTTTTCTTGGTTTGAGTAAATTATTGGGAATACAAGAATTGATGGATGTGTCAGTTCCTGGACTGACTATATTCACTGTTTTATAGTTTTGCTTTGTGCCTTTGAGTGTTGTAGTGGTTACCCTTTATCCCCATTTGGCTTTTCTCTAATTCTTGTTTTTCTAATAGCATGTTATCATATCATAACACACTCCATGTCTGAGCATAATTTACATTTTAGGTGTTTAATTTACATTATGAATATTTATTTTTGATTCAAGAGTTTGATACTAATTATTGTTTGGTGAAATCAATGTTTTGAAAATTGAATTGGTGATTGAATTGATGAATTACCGGGTCATTGGTTCGCCAGGTCGGATCAGATTGAAAAAATTGATTGACCCAGAATATCTCATATATGTGTATATATTTGTAACATATCAACATACTATATAACATATTATATATTAATTGATTAAATAAATACGATTTATAACAATAATTCATAAAAAAATGGTACAATTTATACATAAAAACAATCTATAACAATTTAACGAAAAAAACCCAATAAATCTCTTGAAGGAATTAAATTAAATTAAAATTCAAACTAACATAAATTTAAAATTTAAAACTTCCACAAACTCTTGAAGTTTGAATGCTTTGTTGTTTCTCCGTTTGAATCAAACAGAGATAACAATTAGCGGCTCCATAATTTTTTGTAAAAAGAAAAAAAAAGCTAAAAAAGAATTGAGAGAATGAAAAAGAAGTAGATGAAGAAGAAGAAAGGAAGAAAAACCCTATTAGCTATTAGAAGTGGTTCATTTTTCCATATAGGAAAAACATAATCCAAATTTAACCACTTTAGACTATAAATATGGAAAGTTTAAGCCAAGCTTATTTTCTCACATTGAAAATGTATAAGCCCAACTTAAGCACGTTATATATATATATATATATATATATATATATATGGAAAAGCTTGAGCCGAGCTTTTTGTTCCACATTGAAAATGCATAAGCCCAACTTAAGCACATTAGATATAAATATGAAAAAAGTTTAAGTCAAAACCTATTGTCCTGTATTGGAAAAGTTAAGTCAAGTTTAAACATAGGCTATAAATATGGAAAAGTTTAAGGTAAGATCAAAATCAATTTTTGATCGGTTATCGGGCAATTGATTTTCACCGATTTTGGCCGATCTTGACTAGTCCGCACCGATTTTGTACCTATGAACCGGTTCAACCCTGTGTTTCCATAATTGAATCGAATCGAATCGAATAGGTGGGTTGAATTATTCAATCAGAACAGTTTATGTATAATATAATTGACACATAGTTTTTATTATCCTGTTGTTCAAATAATTCATATTACAAATTAAACAGGTAGTGTGCAGGCAATTGAGCTATATGCGGTCTTATAACTCTATGTTTAATTAATTATGATGCAATTTTCTATGTAATTTTAAAGGGTGTTTGTGTAAAATTTATGTTGATTTAAGTAGGGATGACAATTAAAATCGGACCTGGGAAAACCCGCTCAGACCTAGCCCTAATGAGGCGGGTTTGGGTCCAAAAAATGAGATTCGAGGTGGGTCCTGGGTCCTAAAAAACAGGACCTGCCCCGACCCAGTCCATGAGTACCCGTCCCGACAATTACTTAAATATATATATATATATATTTCTTTTTATTTCATTTCTCCTCCACTTGCCCTAATTCTATCTCCTTTTTTTTCCTTTTTCCCCATTTCTCTCTCTCTCTCTCTCTCTCTCTCTCTCTCTCTCTCTCCAGACGCACTCTCTTTTTCCCTAGCCACCGCTTTATCCGCCACTCGCATTGTCGTCCTCCTCCGCTCGCCTCAATCCGCAGTGTCGGCTCTTTACTCTCCGCCCTTGCGTTGTCGCTCTCCTCGTCAGCTCTTGCTTCCACCCCCTCTCTCCCTCTTCTTTTTTTTTTACTTTTTTTCTAAACAAGCAAAAAAAAAAAAAAAAAAAAAGAAATCCACGTTCTGGGTCAGACTGGTCCTGACAGGTTCTGTGGTCGTGCGGGGCGAAGCAGGCTAAAATTTGGGGTGGGGCGGATCTTGGGTCTGTGTCGGACTTGACAGGGTGGGTCCCAGGTCCACACAAACCTACACAATACCTGCCCCGTTGCCATCCTAAATTTAAAAAGGTGTTTGTACTTTGTAATATTTTTGTGGAAGGTTGAGTGTTGTGATATTACACATTATGACAAGTGTAGATGTGTATGCATTACTAGTTATAATAATAATAATTAATGTGTATTGAGGTCCAACATCACCACAAAAAGTCGAGGGATCTGTACGAAAATCCTAAAATTGGGGGCGGGGGGGGGGGGGGGACTAACTTGCAATGAGGGATTAACACTCTGATACTTAAGTCAATAATGTTCTTACTGAATAAAATAAATGAAAAACTTGAATCTAATTGAGAATATGCTAAAGTGTGATTGTAAAGTGATAAATTCGTGTATGATAAGCTTGAAATAGCTGAAAAATACAAAGAATGTGAGTGAGAGTATAATTGCAAAGTAGAGAAAATGTTATTTTTCAAATGACTGCACAAAGAGTCATTTTATAGGGGCTCGTGGAGCCAGATTCAGGG
Organism: Sesamum alatum; assembly: GCA_034509735.1. Lineage (NCBI taxonomy): Eukaryota > Viridiplantae > Streptophyta > Magnoliopsida > Lamiales > Pedaliaceae > Sesamum > Sesamum alatum. Next base: position 4,721,803 of record JACGWO010000001.1, read on the forward strand.
TGCTGTTATTGAGTGTCGTACGCCATTAGAAAGCTACAAAAGTCAGCTATGTTCTAGAAAAAACCGCAAAGGATTTAGATAAATATTGACTGAAATAAGACTGTTTTACTAAGTTTTGACATGTCTGCCACTTTTTCGGGAATCAGTTACTTGTTGAATAAAACCTGAATCCCACCCGAGTCTTTGGGAATTGATTTGAGATATTTTAACATGATACGTCCCCACGCGTCAGCCATCTGTATGACGTGAAGTCCCTTTTGTATACTGATTAGGCTTTCTATATTGGACTTTTTTTTGGACCTACTTGATTAGTAAACATAATGTAGCCGTATGGGCTGAAACACTTGCTCTTTGGGTCAGATGAACTTTGCTTGCTGGATTGTATGATTAGGCGGTGGGCCCCCAACCCAATAAATTTATTTTTCAGCCCTAGTGTTATTGCTTTTGCTAACTTTAGGAGGTGAGCCAAAAGCTAATATATGGCTATTTGAGTAAATAAAAGTAAAAGAATTATTTATAGATATTCATTAAATCATGCGATAAATAAAAAAGAAACAATGAAGAAACCATATGAGAGTAAACTTTTATTTTCCATTAAAAAAATTTCCAACACTAAAACAAGTAGCGAAAGAAATAACACATATCCATAAAAATGAGATGTAAAGGGGCATACAACCCAACCTTCGACAACATTATAAGTATGGATGCACAATAAGACTTCCTTATTTCGTCAATCCAAAATAAAAGTACTTAGCGCATAATTTCACAATATCCAAAGAGCTCAAACTTCTATGTAGCTCTCCTTTTCTTAGATCCATGCTCTGAATCTGTTTCAACTTGTCTCTTCTCTAAAGTTGGTGGAGTTGTTCTGCTGCCCTTTAAAAAATTGATAAACCATAAAGCTGAATTTTTCATGTGTCGTGTCAAGTTATTGACATAGTCTATGTAGATTAAACCAAATCTTGCTGTGTATCCATCGCCCCATTCGAAATTATCACAATATGACCAAGCAAAATAACCCCTTACGTCGAAGTGCAATTCCCTACAAAACAAGGGAATATTAGCGACCCAATATATATATATATATATATATTAATATTATTACTAATTATATATTTATTAATGACAAAACATTTTGTTTTGTTGTAATAATGGATTTATATTCTTAACGAGGACTATTATTTTGTAAAAGTTTGATTAGCAAGGATGGGTGACAAAAACTTATGCATGAAATTGTCGCTTAAATTAATTGTCGACATATTTATAGTAAATACCTAGTGACAACAAATAATTATTGTCGCCACTATGTTATTTTGTAACTAAATTATCATTATATATAAATGTATCACTAATTATTCATATTGACTATTTGTTACAATTTTTATCATTAATAATCATATAATGACACAAGATCAAAATTATTTTACTTAATATGCATTTTTAGTGACAACTTTAAAATTATTATTTAGTAGTTTATTATTATATTTTGCTGTAACGATTGTTTGGTCAGGATCGCCATTGTCACTACAGCCATCACAAAAAATTTTAATTAGCTAAATAATAATGATTTGAAATTTATAAATTTAAGGTAAAATTAAAGAGGTTGTCTTAAAACTTACTTTATTGCTTTTAGAAGATAGGCTAGATGCTCTTGATGATACTGAGCCCTTATTGTGTCCACGCAAGCTTGTTTCGCCGTGAGCGCACAATTATTTTTATCGGCGACCCCTATGTATAGATACCAAAAGGTTGGAATATTTGCAAGAAATACATACTAATTATAACCTTGAAATAGAAAAATTATTTATATATCATAATGATGCGTAACAGAGTCCAGCAGCACCATAAAATATCGAGGGGCCTTCACGAAAATCCAAGATTGAGGGGGGACTAACCTTTAATGAAGCGTTAGCATTTCGATACTAAAATCTCTTGACATTTTCGTGAAGGCCTCTTATCATTTTGTAGTGTTGTTGGATCCCAATACGCATTACATAATAATAACAAATACTACCATTTTTAGTTTTGAGGAAAAAATACTACCATTTTCAGTAATGTACAAAGGAGGCATGTCTTGATTATATGTCTTCTTTAGATACACCAGGTGATCATATAATCCCTTTGGAACCACCCACAACCATGATAAAGAAGTCTAATAACATAAGAGAAAGAAATTAAAAAATAAATTAAAAATTATCTTAAAATTCATCTATTTCTATTAATAATAGTTAGTAGATAAACAAGTGAATTAGAAATCTTACCGGTTGTCCGATTGGGTTGTTCCCTTTATCGTAGTCTACATGAAAATAAAAGGAATATTTTATTTAATTAAGAGGTATATCAATTTTATTTGAAGCAAAAAATTAAAGGCATGAATAGTGGGATTCATAATCTGTATAATGCTTTGAAGGCGAAATTATACTTTTAGTCCAATAACTATAGGTTTTTAGCGCTTTTAGTCTTGTAACTTCATTTACACATTTCGTCACTGTTTTGACAAATTTAGTCCTGAACATCACATTTGTCGGCCTTTTTTTTTGTTGGAAAAATTAGTCCTATGTCGATAATTTTGGTCCTCTTCACAGTGGAGTTGATTTCATTTTTTGTCCTGTAACTATCGGTCGTAGGACCAATTGTCAATATATGACTAAATTTGCCAAAAAAGATCAAACCTGAGATGTGCTAGACTAAATTCATCGAAGAAAAAAAAGATTAAATGTGTAAACAGAGTAAATTACCGGACCAAATATGCTAACAACCTAAAGTTATAGGACTAAGAAGATAATTTTGCCAGCTTTCAATAATAAAATAACTTACAACTATAGAGACAATGTTGATCTGCAGAGTAGCCAACTCCAGGAGGGTCTTTCTCATAAGCAACAAAATCTGCGGTGTAGTAATTCAAACCCACAAAATCAACGGAACGTTTGAGCATTTGTGTTTCCTTGTCGGAGAAACGCACAATGTTGTCCTTAGCATAATCCAACATACTTGCTGGAAATTGACCATATATTACAGGTTCCAAAAACCTGAATTAAAGTGTGAAATAATTTGTTGGTTGATCACAATGATCATATATAATTTGGTTATTAAGGAACCAAGGCATGTAATTTTAAATAAACTTACCACCCTAGCATAAAATCGTAGGCTCTTTTGACAGAATGATCGCCCAAAAGATTTTGGAAAGAATAATGACAACATGAGTTAAGAACTATTCCTATTTCGCCTTCTTGAAATACCTACACATCAATTTAAATTAAATGTTAACCAAATATTAGCTAATTAATTAATTACTCGTAATTCATATTTATAGTTGTGGTACCTGGAAATACTTTCTATATGATTGAACTGCTTTTGCATGGCAAAGAAGCAAATTTCTTGCCACAGTATACGCATCTTTAGCCGGATCATTCACATGAAACCAGGTGTCCCTAGTGGCCTGGGTTGTGGAGTCAAATGGTCTTATTCTTGTAGAAAGTCTATGAGGAGGAAGGCGTCTTTGAACTTCCTGAGATGAACGTTGGTTGTCTGCAACTTTGTTGTTTGTGAAGTCGTTGCCGGACGTATAACCATGAACCGCGTAGGACCATGGCTCATTTACCGTTGTCCAAAACTTCACCCGATCCCCAAATTCCTGAAAGCATAACTCTGCAAACTCAACAAAAGCATCCCTGCATATCATTAAAGTATATACTAATTATATATCATCCATAGAATGTCATATGAAAGAAAAATGGGTAAAACGATTTTTTAGCCCCATTAAATTGAACTAGTAACACATTTCGTCTCATTCCTTTCCAACTTAACAGTGTTATTCTTGTAAAAAGAAAACAAAACAAAGTTGGTCACAATGTTAAAAAATTAACCTCTTTTATTGTTTTTTGAATTTGAATTATTATTTGGTTTGAAAATATTTTAATAAACTTTGATAGCAAATTATAATAAATGAAAGTTAATTATTTGAAATAAAAAGTTAGGAAAAATTTATATTAATTATAATTGAAGTTATAATTATTTATATTTGAGATCAATTCTAACCTTAATGTTACAAGTTGATTTGTTTAATGGGACTAAAAGATACTTTCCCAAACAAAAATCTAGAATACATGATATCTATAAGTTTTCTATAGGTGACGATCATAAAATTGTATTAATTACATTAACAAGTGTAATTTAGTTGTCATGTACTGAAGCATCAACCAATTACACGCAATTATTTTCAATTTAAGAGGTTTGGCTAACGTGCAACGAATGAGATGTAGAACGAGCTGTGAAAATATAATAACTTACACTACTTTGTCGCTTAACATGCCACCATACTCCAGTTGTAAGCAATTAGGAATATCCCAGTGAAAGAGAGTCATGAAAGGTTTCATGCCTTTATCAAAATGACAGAATTTACTTTAATATTTCATTATACCACTTGAAAAAATAAGAAACCATATTGAAAGGGGTTGAGACGTGTAGAGTTGGATTTCAACCGTGGAAGATCACAGTATCGATGACATCATTATAGTAATCGATTCCTTCCTTATTGATTCCAGCAAAAGTTCTTCCACCTATTTTATATTATGAATTAGCATAGTTAGTCGAAACATATTATTGATTGTTGCAAAATTTTGAACTTGTCCAAATTCTACCATGCTTCTCCGAATCTAATTACCTGGCAAAACTCTTGGCCATGAAATCGAAAATCTATAAGAATCAAAACCCATTTGCTTCATCAACCTAATATCTTCCTGCAAAAATGCATGCAGTAAAACAAACATGCAACATATCTGCAGACAATTGCAAAAATTAATGGATAAAACATAGAAATTAAGTTCATTACCTTATATCTATGGTACACATCACAAGAAACATTTCCGTTGGATCCATCCACAATCATGTCTGCCGCACATGTTAAATCCAATTATTATCACCGAAAAAGTAATATATATACATATATATATATATGTACACAACGTGCGCGAACACACTCACTTAAATTTTTTTTTAAATATCATAAATCTAGAGAAAGATAAAGGGACTCACTTGGAGTCCTCAAGGTCAAGTCATCCCACACGCTTATACTTTTACCACCTTTTGCAGCAGCTCCTTCGACCTGAAAAATACGTAAAACCATACACAACACCAAAAATAATGAACTAAAAACAGTAATGTTCGTTAGGTAAGTATTCTTGTAAATGAATGAAAATTAATTCATTACCTGATAAGCAGATGTACCAGTTCCAAAGATAAAACCGTCAGGGAAATCACTACGGGTTAAACGGATGCAGGATTCAAGGGTTTTTGGTGCAGAATTAGGAGAGTTGGCCTCCATTTTCTCAAAGTATAATCCAAAGAGACAGAGAATGAATAGCTTCTTAACTGGACTTAGGCTTGATGAAAAATGAACAGCAGCTGCGCCTATTTATAGCAGCATTGAAGCTATAATTGCACCTCACATATAGGGATGGAATTCTTTAGTTATTAACAATTTAGATACTCTTTTTCTTCATTAAGCTTATAATTATATTAGTTTAGCAAAAATTTCATACCAAAGGAAATTTTAGCTCGAACCTAAATCAGTCAAACTTGAACCAATCATTCGGCAAATGTAGTACACTTGTTGTATGATTAATGTACAATATAGAAAAAGTGATCAATCATATAGCAAGTGTATCACACTTGTTTTATAATTGGTTTGATTCGACCAAATTTGGTGCGGGTAAAAATTTTCCAGCTATTAATTATTATTCACCAAATTATTGAATGTGCCATTTATGATGGGCTCAAAGGCAAAGATGTAGCCACGGCGAGGATTGCAAGTTCATCAGGCTTTTCATCGGCTGGCAATCAACCGATTGTATTTTCTGTTACAAATTTATAATTTATTTTTTATTTTATTTAATGTATATATGCTACGTGTATAAAGATGATATCGTGTATTTTATCTAGAGAATATTTTGTACACGTCACAATGACCTCCCCTGAGATTTGACATAATTACGAAAACCTCCTTGTTGTTTCAAAAATTACAAATACCCCTTTGAGATTTGTAATTTTTAACCAAGGGCTTGAAATGGTCCATTTTGCCCTTGATTTTTATTTTTAAATTTTAGAAAAATCACCCGAGGCAAATTACATTATTGCTCATCTGTGTAAAAAAACATAAAAAATCTCTCCCTGCGCATTTTTTTCCAGAATTTTTTTTATATATATAATTAAATTTGCATAAGGGCATTTTGATAAATTCACCCATAAAATGGATGAAAATGTGTTATTTATTAGACGGTTACGAACCTCAAGGGGGTATTGTAATTTTTAAAACAACGAGGGGTATCCATAATTATACCAAACCTAATGGGAGGTCATTGTAATTCACCCTTTTTTTGAAATAAATCAATTACAATCATCATATTAAATATTCATATCTAATAAACACAATTATAACAGTCATATAACACCTACTATTGAAGTAGAACAATATCTTACATGTTGGTGGGGTTCGAATGGGGCATCAACTTCACCAATTGAACTAGGCATCATTGATTGCGTACAATTTTAGTAAGAGAATACTACTAGTAACATATTATGAAATGTATTAGACATATTAGATTATCTTGTCTAATAACAAAATCATTTGAATTAGATAATTATCAAATAACAATATACATACTAGTACAATTTGCTTAAGGTTGCGTTTGTTAATAATAAATTCTTTGAATTTGCTTGGGTAGTTTTAAATTTAAAGGTTTCGAATGCTTCAAATCTAATTTTGAACTATATTTTATTGAATATTAATGAATTTTAAATTCTTTTCGAACGGAGTCATTTGAAATCATTTCTCTTGATTCTTTTTTCAAATGCAAATCCATCAATCCAACTGCACCGTAAAAGAATTCGTGATTTTAACACGTGGGGTCACGGGGTGTAGTATGGTATGTTACCGGTTGAGAAGTTAACCCAGTACCCCTATGTTTCGGCATCGATATAGTGTCGGTAAAATTATTTTGTTTTTTTTTTTTATTTTAGGGTTAATTACACTTAGACTCTCTTCGAAAACGAGAAATTACACTTTTCTAAGAAAAAATTTTAAAATTACACTTACATTCCGTCCGAAAATTCACTGTTTACACCTGTCCCCCTTCTGTTAGAATTTGGACCAAAAATGCTAATGTTAGCAAAATAATACATAAATTTTCAATTTTATCCTCGATTCATATACTGTAATATTTTTATAATTTATAAGGGAATAAACGTAATATATAAAGTCAATAAAATATAACTGTAATAAAATATTGCTCGCAAATTATAGCCAGTTGGATAGAAATATTACTAAAGAATGTTAAATGAGGCATAAAATTGGAAGTTTATGTATTTTTTTAATATCATCAACATTTTTCATCTAAACCCTAACAGAAGGGCTCAAGTGTAAAACAGAAAATTTTCGTAGGGTATAAATATAAATTTCAAATTTTTTTTTTGTTTTTTTATAAGAGTATCTTAATAAGCTACACTTTTCGAAAACATTCTTATTAAACAATATACAACTAAGAAGAATAAATATAACAAATTAGCTCATTTTTAATGTTAATTACCTCTTGGATACTTTTAGCCGCGTATTTCACGACGCTCTTTCCTGATTTTTGTCATAATAATTAATAAATGAAGATGAACAACCATCCAACGGACAACTGTCCCAACTACTTATATATTCTATTGTACTGTCTAAATCTAAATGTGAAAATGGCGCCTATGATGTCCTTTTTCTTTCTCCATTTACTCAAAAAGTTGAAGAAAATCCAGCATTCTATCTATCTAACTCTTATTTTGTCCACGAGGGCTCATCAATAGCCTTAAAAGATGGTTAGAAAAAATCTAACCAATGACATGTTTGAACGAGTTAGTTCATTTTTATGAAATGTTATTATTAGTAGGACATGTGGAAAGAGTAAGAAATGTTATACAAATAATAATCATCTTGTACAGCGAACGAGGTTCAGTTTAATTGACGAAGTTGAGGTCATATAAGTGTAGCGTTATGAGTTAGAACCTTAATAATTTGTGGGATGTTATTCTACTTTAATAATAGGCATTGTTCTGCTTTAATAATAATTGTTGATTAAATATGTATAGTTCATTAGAAAAAATTTAGCATTTAACCATAGCCAATTGTCATGATTAAAAACAAATAACCGTAGTAAATAGTCATTCACCACGGTCGTACAACAGTTATTGACCGTGGTTTTTGCAAGTGTGGCTAAAACATTTGTCATGGCAAAAATATTTGTTATGACTCATAACCATGGCAAAAAGAGTTTTCGTGGTGGATAATATAGGTTTTTGCAACGGTGTTTGTTTAACCATAGTTAATAATCCGTAGCCAATAAATTTGTAGCCAATAATGAATTTTTTTTCTAGTGGTTATATGATACTGGTGACTAGTGTATGATTGTTATAGTTGTCGATAGTTTTAAAGATAGATATTTGATATTGATAATTGTAATCGATTTACTCAAAAAATAATAGTTCATCGATGTTACTTGAAAAAAATCACCTCATATTAATTTTTTGTGGAAAAAAATTATAAATTCAACAACACACGTGTCGTTAGTCAACTAGCCGCGGGAGAATTAGCCTGCAGACCTTAGAGACTTAGAGTTGGGTTTATAAAATTAAAAAAATAACAAAAATAATATTAAAGTAAAACTAATAACATATTTAGTGTTCGACTTGTCAATTTTAATTTTTTTAACATAAAAATATAAAGTCGAACTCTCAGAGTTGAGTCGAACTATCAGAGTTCGACCTGAATATATAAATACCCCTACTTTTTATAAAATTACATCGTCTTTGTGTGACTTTTGTCACTAAAATAGGAGGTGTAATACAACCACAATCTTAAGAAGTATAATTATAATTTTTTAAAAAATTGGAATGTTTGCATCATTTGAACCTAAACTTGAAAGGTTGTCTATATAATTTACCATCATTATATAATAATAAACAAACAGGCCCTCTACCACATGTTGATTGTTAGGAAACTCAAGAAAACTGTGTTGATTTATCTAAATTTGATTGGGCAATTTCCCTCAAGGCCTTAACATATATATGATTTTAAATGGAATGGACTATTATTTATTCACAAGCTTTAAGGCCCAAATATGACCAATCACTAAATTAAACTAGAATCCATAGCCCAAGCCCAAGCCACTTGCTCAAGCCTCAAGTAGGCCATTGTATAAAACTACATTTTTTATTATTATTTTTTTTAAAGATAGAGAAAAAGATGGATATGCATTTTTTGGAGTTTTTAATATGCTCAATTTTATATTTTGTATTACTAAAAAATAAATAAAAATAAGTTAAAATATAAGTGAATATTGTGTAAAAAGTATAAGTAAAAGATAGTTCTAATTGTCTTTTGAATAATGAAAAATTAAAAACAAACATAGCCAATGGACTTTCCTAGCGTTCTGGCGAGATGTTTTTTTACAAGTTTGAAGACTTAATAACAATCACGTCTAGTGTTTAAGTCCCACCAAAAAAACTAAAAGTTCAACTATTTAATTTCATCGATACATGCGCATATAGGGGTGAATTTAAGTCCTAACAAGCCTTAGCGGCCGATAGGACTTAAATTGGGTCAAGGGTTTGATTGTTGGAGATATCAAGCCTCATTTTCTATAATTTCTATCCAATATATAAAAAAAAATAAATCAAAACTCCCATCTCATTATATAATTATTTTTTGTATTTTCTTCCTAAGAGTTTAGTGATAATTATATAAATTTTTTTTTTTCTAATTTTACCAATAACAACTTTCAAAAATAATAGCTATCGTCAAAAATTTATTATTGGGACAAAAAAAAACAAAATCTTATCACTAAATATATATATATATATATATATATAGTGTAGTTGATGCCCATGATACTATATATATATATATATATCCAATTTCTAGGTCAAAATCTGACCCTACCCACTCTATACTTTATTCCTCTACATATACTCAAAGCAATTATTTTTAGAGTATACGATTCTAATGTATTACTGTGTAAATTATAGTGAACTCTTGTAAAATATAACATAATTATGAATATTTTTTTATCATTTAAAAAATTATTAATACTCATTTGATACTTGATGAAATTGTGTAATCCTTGAATAAATGGAATTGTCAACATTGTCCTTCCTATATTTTTATTTTTAAAAAAATTCGAACGAGGTGGATGGAATTTTTTTAAAAATTATAAGATTTGTCCGCATAATCCGGAAAAGAATTTCAACACAAATTAAAATAAGTAAATTATAATTTATAATTCACAAAGATATTTTGGTCGATTCACCACAAAACATAGAAACCTAATAAAAACTAACGAATTAGGCTAGTTGTTAGATGACCGTTAAAATCAGAGAATATTAGTAATTTTTCAAACAGTGAGAGAGTATTTATAATTATATCAATTTTTAGAGAAACTCATTGTAGTTTACCCCGTACAATTTGTCTAAATGATCGAATAGGTTAAATAGAAATAATCCAGTTATCTAAAAAAGTTGACATTAAATTGTAAATTTCATCTTATATTTCACTTTACACTTTTATGATTAAGTGGGCCAGTGTTCATTATCAAGAAAATACGTACAAAAACAAGAAATTTAAAAAAGCATGATTAGAGTTAAAAGCGTGAGGATTGAGTGCTATATAAAAACCCTATACGTTTTTTAAAATATTACACAATTTGCTTCAAAGAGCATTTTTGGCTACTAAGATCATTAAATTATTAGAGTGTGAAGTCTGATCCAACATTATATACAAATTCATGGGATGTGGGTTCAGGGGTAAAATTATAATTTATATTGATTATAAGTGTCCTAATATAAATAATTTATGGGTGACCTTTTATTGTAACTCACTTGAAATAATCCTAATAGAAACTGATCTTGAGCAACTGTAAATGTAAAAGAATTCTTCGAACCACATAAATCTTGCGTCTTGTAACTATCTTTCTTTCTTATTTTCGACACGCTTTACAATCAAAATTTTATAAAGGGTAATTTTGAAAGACGAAGCAAACCTCAAGTTAAGATTTATAATTTTCGATCTAATAGTAATGTATTAATAATTTATCCTTAACAACTCACTCAACCAATCAAAACTTGACATTTCTCAAGATGAAGAAGCTTGCAAAAAATCCCACTTCACCATCAACCCTTTGTTGAGTGTTGTCTACCACATCACATATATATTCTCACTTGCCATTTTGATGCAACAATCAAATACTTTTGTGGGCACATCATATTTCATGTGTCCTAAATTGGATGTAATGGACCAAATTGTAATGGGGGGCTAATGAGAATAGAATAGTCACAAAGCCCTATACCAAACCCATAGCTTTAGGACATGTGTCAACTACCCAATAAAGCATAAAACCTAAAAGTGAGGTTTTAGTCACTCTCATAGTAGCCATCACCACTTATGTGCCCATTTCTCAGTGGATCAAGAAAAAAAAATTCAAAAAATGAAAAATTCTTATATGTATTGGCTACAAAAATATCAAAAAATAAGTTTATTATCTCATCAATATAATATAAAGGGATAATTACATTTATCGTCTGATCTATAGTCGGTTTACACAAATTATTGACAGCTGAAAACAGAGGTAGTTTGTGTAATAATGTTGATATTTTTTTGGGAGTGTATATAATTTTTTAAAAAGTATGGATGCTTTGTGTAAATGATGTTGATGTTTCTGGTGGTGCATATGTAATTATCCAAAAGGCAGGGATAGTTTGTGTAAACAGACCCTAAGTTAGGAGATGTAAATGTAACTATCCCTAATGTAAATTCATACTCGGTCCCCATGGGACAGTTCGGTGATGTTCGAACTCAAGATTTCCTGTGGGATGTTACGTATGTGTATAAAAAACAAAGATCATACTCATAAAAAGTTTTTCGATAAAAAGTTTCCCGTCTGCACTACAATAATCTATCTCTAAGTTTAACTTTACACCTGAGACGTGCTTAAACACGAGACATCGTAAAACTGTAAAACATTGCTATTTGTCGATTTTAGTTTTGCTTGTGTGAAAGAAATCTGAATAAAACCTTGATTTGTCTAACTATTGCAGCTATAATAGAATTTCTATGGAGGGTTGTATGATGAATATTGGTATGAGTTATTGGTGAGGAAATAGTGAGAGGCTCACAATAGAACTTCTATGTTGGGAATGATTGAAGATGGACTTTCTCTAATTGCTACAATGTTTGTTTAGAACGATGTTGTGTGAGGCAAAGTTAGGCAAAGTGGGAAAGAGGTGTTGTGAGAAGAGAATAATAAAGAGGATTAGGTCTGTATCATTAACTATGCAGTCCCTTGATGAAGATGCCAATTTATTAATGTCATATATATATATATATATATATTCGATAAATTATAATAAATTTTCTTAAAATTTAATATAATTATGAATATTATCTGTACTCGTTGATGTTAGTGTTTGTCTAATAATGGATTCAAATAACGAGGGTGTATTTATAATTATGTCCAATTTCAGGAATTTTTTTGTAATTTATCCATTTTTTAAGAAAATTGTTGTTTTGTTTCAATCTATGGGATTTTGGATGATTTGATATTATGTTTGTAGATATATTTGACTCAATGATCCTTGATTGTGAGGATGTTTTATTTATTTCCAAATCATTCACATATATATCATATTTGAATTTTTTTTAGTGAAAAAAATATTTTTGAAAATACCCTTAATAAGATGGCTTGTGCTAATATTACTCAATCACTACTCTTATCATACTTTAAAATTTTTTTTTACTCCCTCTAAAAATTTCATACCAATTTAAATTGAAAATTATAAGGGATGATTACATCACCAACCCATGATCTATGATTTGTACATAAATCACCTTTGTCTTTTTTATAATTACACATACACCCACTAATACTAGTAATGGGAAAAACTAAAAACCACAAGAAATGGAAAATAAAAGCAAATAAATACAGTTTTGGAGGATGAACTAAGTTTCGGTCACCCATGTCGGACGCGTGCCTACATTAATTATTTATTATAAAAAATGATCTTTATTTATTGAAATATTTTTTTTATATATATTTTACACAGACCTCAAACGTGCACGACCACTAGTACTAATAATGGAGAAAACAATTAACCAAGTCCAATTAGGTACTAAAAAAAGGGGTAGATATCACTTTTGGCCCCTCAATTACGCCACTTATTCGAGTTTTGTCCCTCATGTTTCTGACTCATTAGATTTATTCCCTCACGTTTAAAATTTCCATCAAATGAGGCTATTGCCATCAAAAATTCGCTAAAACTTACGAATTTGCCGGAAAAAATGGACCAAAAGAAAATAGTGTATGTGCAGGGAAAGACTCAAATATATTTGTAGTTGTTTTGTTAAACTATAATTCAATCATTCGCCAGACTTAGCCATAGACTTAGCCATTTTTTAGCCCTAATCGAGCACCCCCAAAATTCTTGCAAGTTACCTTTCATGAACTCTAAGAACAGGAAAATTAACAAAACATTCATACTTCGAGAAATTTCGCATTTTATTATAAATTTCAATACGCACCACAACCTCGCAACTCGAGTCTCAATGCTTGGGGGTTTGGGAAGTGTTTCGATTAGGGTTCATGAAAGGTAGTTTGAAGGGATTTGGAGTGTCCGATAATGATTTAAAAATAGCTAAATCTGGTGAATAATTTAATTGTAATTTTTAGCATGGTGAGACCGCCGTTTTCCCAACAAACGCACTCAGGTTCGAGTCCTCCCACAAATTTTTAACGGCAAGGATCATATTCGATGAAATCTTCAAACATAAGGGACTAAATCGAATGGTAAAAAATATGAGGTGGTCAAATCGGAATAAATAAAATAGTGAGGGATCGAAAGTGATATTTACCTTTAAGCAAAAGCGATTTATTACTTATTAGTCGCGCCGATAACCAAAATCTGAGATCCAAACATTAGCCGAATAAGGAAGTTGCTCCACTACCCCACGCGACAACCAAGAAAGTAATTACACTCGCTAACCACGGCATACGTGGCTTTCAGCGCAAGCGAGTATGGACAATTGTGTAACGCGCTCTCTATCTGGCTTCATCTAATCCCACTGTCGCCAACCACAGAATATACCCCGCTGCTAAAATGCGCCGGCCTAAGTTGAAATTGTTTTCCAAAAATTGATTGTAAAAATAATTTATTTAATAAAATTAGATTTTATGTAGTCATAATTGTTTTCTTTAATGAAAACAATTATTTTATAACTTTTGAAGAATACTGTTTTTTTAGATAATTGAAATTGAATTTTTTATTTAGTGAATATTTTTATAAACAGTATCATAAACTCGGAATAATCAGAAATTAGAAAAAAAAAATTATTATTTTTTGTTGTTTGCTATATTTCAAATTATTACACTTGCGATGCGTTTGTTGAAAAGGAATGACATCTTTTTATTCATTTAATTCCTGAACATCATAATTTTCGAGGAATGTAAAATTTCAATATTTTGATGGTGTTTATATTTCCTTCTTTTGGGAATATGTCATTATTTAAAATCACGGTAAATTGAAAAAAAATAGTAATTATACATATAGTTTTTAATATAGAGGTATTTTGCAACTCGGCAAGAAAATAAAGTGTAGTTTTAAACATTTTACCCCCAAAAAATGTCCCCCGGCCGTTGCTAACGTACGCCGTCAGGCGCACTATGAAGTCCTTCTATCTCCTTCCTACACCTCACATCCACTCTCTCTCCCTCTCTCTCTCTCTCTCTGTCTCTCTCTTAATTGCAGCACACTACACTTTCACTCTGAGTAGCCATTACTCTCTTCTTTATATTAACCCCATAACTCTACACACACTACACACACTGTCTACATTCTTTTCACGCTCCAATACATACATACATATATATATATATATAGTCATTACATATAACTTCAGACAAGTTTGGGTGGGAAAGAAAATCAAGAAATGGATCCGCCGTTGGTGAACGAGGCTTCATTTATTGCGGCAGCTAACCCATCTTCGTATAGCTTGGCTGGGCTTCTGCCTTTTCCGACGGGTGGCGGAGGAGGAGGACTCAGAATGGGGTGCTTGGGCCTTGCCGTAGGAGATGGGTCGCTAGAGGAATCCACGGCGACAGAGCTGAGCGGCAGCCGCGGCGGGAATGGCGGTACCAAGAGGAGAAGGGATGCCGGCAATTCCTTTGATGATGGCTCTTCTAAGCTTGTTTCCACTAGTAGCGCTAATCAAGATTTGGTAAACTCTCTCTCTCTAGCATTTCATATCTTTCTTGTACTTTTTGACTATTACTTTCAGCTGCTACTGTTAAATTCGGGTCTGTAAATTTAGTTGATTTTAGTATTTTATTGATAATCCAAGTTCTTTTTGAAAATTCATTTCCCACCTTTTTTTTTTTATCAAGGTTTGTAGAATTTTTGTTTTCCAGAGGTGGGGAGCATGCTTATTCTCGTCATCTTTCTGCAAAATCTTGTGTTGGTTCTTTAAATTTTCTGTTCTATATTCTGCCTCTGGTGCTGCAGCTAAGAGTGTGACATGATTATATCTAGTCATTATTAAATTTCAAATTGAGCCTCAAGTTCAATTCTACTGATTTCTTTCCACTGGCCATTACATTGAGTATGAATTCCTCTCATATTGTGTTGATGGTATTAACTTTATTTCCTGCTTAAAGAACGAGTCGAATGCCAAGCCTATGAAGTCATCTGGATCGAGAGATGAAAATGGTGGCTCTAAAACAGAAACAGAAGCAGTTTCAGGAACCAGTATCAAGCCCGTTGAGGAGAAAAGTACACCTGAACCACCTAAAGACTATATTCATGTTAGAGCAAGAAGGGGTCAAGCCACCGATAGCCACAGTCTAGCTGAGAGAGTAATTCTTGCTTGCCTGCGATTGAGATTTAAGTATGCATTTGTTAGTAATATAGTTACTGATTGCTATTCTTTGTTTTTAGGCTCGGAGGGAAAAGATCAGTGAGAGGATGAAAATCCTCCAAGACTTGGTTCCGGGATGTAACAAGGTCTTCGGCTTTCTGCCCCTCTTTTTTTGGATTTAAACGTGCGCTAAGTTTTTGGTACAATTTGCTATTGAATTTGATAGTCTGATGTAGGGGTATGGAACTTGCTGTTTCTATATGGTGTCTTGAATTAGAGTTAAATTGTTGGAAAAACAAGTAGTATATAATATGTTTCATTTCTTCAGGTTATTGGAAAAGCTCTTGTTCTTGATGAAATAATTAATTACATCCAGTCGTTGCAGCGGCAAGTTGAGGTGGCTCTTGTCATATTACCATTTTGTTTATCTCATTCTTTCTGGTACTCATGCTCACGTTTAATGCCGTTCTTTATAATGGCTGCTACAGTTTTTATCAATGAAGCTTGAAGCAGTTAATTCACGGTTGAGTCCCACGACAGAAGGATTTCCTTCCAAAGATGTAAGTCCAGCTATTCTCATAAGATAGTTATATTTTTTAAGTTTCTTTTTACCGTCTCAATTGATCATAAGATTCCCCGGTGGGTCATTTTCTGCTAAGATAAGAAATAAGTTGCATCTGATAGAAGGGATAGGAAGCTGTAATCATTACTGTCATCGCGTTTAGTTAAATAAATGTTATGCTTCAAATATAAAACAGTACACTGCTCAACTGTAAGTTGTGTTCTACAGTTGCATAAATAGCACATATAAAGAGTCAAAGCTGCTCTTGGATGTCAATTATTACACTCATACTCAACAAATGCAGTTAGATTCGGATTTGGCTTCGTTAGTTTGAATCTCATTATCGCTCGTCCTGAAACATTATGACTTATGATCAGGCATATATCTCATCATAATCCTTTCCTTATAAAATGAAAGGTATTAGGGGAATTATCTTGAGATGTTCAAGTAATCGTATTCTATAGCTTTCCGAAAGTATAAGAAACTGATATTATATTAAAGATAATAAAAAACTCTTTTTAAATATATGCTAGATAAATATATGAAACGCCCGCGTATTTTCCCTTCAGGTTCCATAAGCTATATGGAGTAGGGAAAGCATTGAATTCTTTTACTAGCTATCAACAAAAAGGTTGAGAAAGCCAAACAGAAAATGATGTAGCATTGGTGGTTGTACCAGAATAAAGTTCGACTCCTGTCACTTGTCGAAACTGAATACACTGATTGAGTGGGGGTTGGAGTGTGTTCTATTATTGGTGCTATATATCTTTAAATGGCCGAACACGCTGCTCACTTTTCTCTATCATGAATGTCGACATATGTTTAGTACCGTAAACGTCTTGAAAATACTTAGCCGAAGTTAATCATGCATTAGGGTTGTAATCACTTGAAACTCATTTTGATAATTCGACGAGACAGAGTAGACAAGACGGAAGAGAAACTACCCGGGATGTCTATGGAACAAAACATAATATTTGGTACTGATCCTATTGTCAAGACATGGTAGCTTGATGCTCTTGACAATTATCTACTCTCAATCAAGTTGCTACTAACTGTGAACGTAAGAAGCATTGTTAGGCACGAACGACATTTTATTCACCAGTACACCGACTCATCTCCCTCTTTCTGGAAACTGTCATCGTTACGTTCAACTTCCACCGTTTCGTCTTGCATTAGTATCTCTAGTGATTTGTGCTATGAACAAGTTCTTGATTGCTTCTACTAAGGTGCCATCGTTCTTTTGTATATTCGAGCTCCCTCTTAGAGAATTTATTTTATTGATTCCAACTCTGAAATATGGCCTTGCAGCTAGCAGCAGCACACACGTTCAACCCGAATGGAATGTTATACGGTCCGCAAACACCGAGAGAATACGCTCGTGGATCGCAAGCCGAGTGGCTTCACATGCAGATCGGAAATGGCTTTGAAAGAGCAACATGACAGGGAAAGTAACAATTCAGCATTTTAGACAGTTGATTCTTAGCAATCTTAATCAGAGTAACTTCTTCTGTATTCTCAGAGCAGTCTTTCCCATGTACAAGAGTAGTGTTATCAGATTGTAATAATTTCTGTGTTACCAAACTTGTGTTACCTATTTATAAGAATAGTCTTATAAGTCTCTTTTTATTTGTAAAATTAAGGGATAATAATTGCGATTATACCTTTTGACCCATGGTTTGTTTACCTAAATTATCTCTGTATTTTACATAATTTCATAAAATAGAATGATTTGTGTAAATAATATTGACGTTTTTTTATGGGTGTATATATAATTATCTAAAAAATATGAGTTATTTGTGTAAATAAATTATACTTCGGGTGTAAATATCTGCCTTCTGACATGGGATCTAACAGAACTTACTTTCCTAAGTTGTCTCTCTACACAAACTAAATCATATACATGAAATTAAAGTGAAATTTCTAAAACAAGAGTACAATTTTCAGGTGACTCAGACATTGTAACCAAATTCTGGAGGCAAGTTTATTAGTTTATTTATGAAAATAAGTTGAAAAGAGTGTTCTTAATTTACAATTTTTACTTTTGAATTGTTTAAATTAAGCTAATTTATTCTACAGCTTATTAGTAAATTGTAATATTAAGCTATTTTTTCAAACACTCTAAGTTCAATTTCTTTTTTCCGTTTTTCACTTTTATTTTCACGCCCCCCATCTCTCACTACTTAACTTACAACTTTCTTTAGTATTTATTTTTACCACAAACCAAAAGTTATTGCAAATACCCTTTTTATGTTATTCAACGGCGAAATTACACGTTTAGTCCATAGGGTAGGGGGTTCAACACTCAACACATTTAATCCATAAATCCCGTAAAGCAAATGACTAAAAATGTCGACTGCTGTCAAGTTTTCTCAATTTTGAGACCATTTTAAAAATCCCAAAAATAGAGAACTAAATGTATCGAGTTTTTCTAATTTTGGAACTATTTTAAAAATCAAGTAAAATAGATAACTAAATGTGTTGAACTTTTTATCCTATAAGACTAAAAGTATAATTTTACGGCTTAATATTAACTTATTGTGTAAGAATCTCCAAAAGTGAAGTCAAAGCCATGGAAACAAGTACATGAAAGGCTTTAGCCAAGATTTGATGAGGAATAGGCAAACAGAGTAGTGGTGGGATCACATCAGCTGATGATGAAAGGCAGCACATAGAGTTGGTTTCCCTTTTCCCACCACATTCACCTGCAACTGCAACTAGTGAAAAAGTTCGGTGAAATTGTACTTTTGATCCCACATAATATATGAATATTGTACTTTTGGGTTTCAAAGTTTATGTGCTTAGCACATTTAATTCCATAAGTTAAAATTTTTTTAGCATTTGGGACCAAATAATGTTACAATTTTTTGTTCTATGGGGTCAAATGTGTCATAATTTTTAATCCTATAGGACCAAAATACTGCAACATTTATCCTATGAGATCAAGTGCTAAACCCCGTAACTGTGGGATCAAAAGAACAACACCTTTTATCGTGTGGGACCAAAAGTGATATTTTTCTTCTTTTTGTCTTTTTTTTGTGATTACTTTATGAAAATTACAATTTAATCCTTAAAATTTTGATATATTTGAGTTATACTCTATGATACATTTTCTAGCCAATTTTATGACTTTCTAACCCTTACAAATTAAATAATCAAAGTTCATTAATTTCTCCATTATCTCAAATTAACTCAAATTATTATAAATATATTGTAAATACATATTATTATGTATGAATGCACACACCCCTATGTATGAATGCACGCACCCCTAAGTATTTTTCCATTATGTCTCTAACCTTTTGTAATTCCCCATGATGTTTGACTTTTTTAGTGGTCTATAAATACCACCTTGTAATTCATTTGTGAAGGAGGCTTTTGGAAGAATAGAAAGTGAATTTGAGAGAATAGTCGTTCAAATATTTCTCACATAGAATTAAGAGTGAAATACCAATAAACTTAAAAAATTTCTAAGTTTATAACACAAATAAATTTTTTGTGAATAAACTTTAAACAAGAAATAGGTGAAGAAGAGTAAATCTCATAGGTGATAATAAATTAATTTATCAAGAACGGTAAGTAATATTTAATGTAATAGATAGGGGTGTCACACATTATGTGTGTTGCTTTGATATAATTTGTAATGACTTGTTGTGTGGTGATGACCTCTTTTATAGGTGTGAGCAAGGCTTTAAGTAGTTTGAGTTCACTTCTGTTGGGCTTGAACATCATATGCTTTTATATAGATTCATCAGCTAACAGACTATACTTGAATGTGCTCTGGCCCAATTAGCCAATCCAAAATAAAATAATAACTTTACATTTTATCTTGAATCGATCCATTAAAATGCATAAGGCCTAAATTTCGTATGGGCTTATTGTGAATTTATTTGTCTTGAACACATTTAAAGTCCAAAATTTGTTATGGACTTTAATTTGAAACTCTATTAACTAATTTAATTTGGATTTTAATTGGTAATTTATTTTATAATTTGTTGTCAACAATATTGATTTGTATAGTTTTCAAGTTGTAGTAATTTATAATGTGGTGAATGATTCATATTATTGTGATGATAAAACACATTTAAAAGTTGTTGTAGACCATAAAATGGATAGAAGAAAATTGTGCAATTATAAGTGTTAACTTTAACAAATAATTCATTTCTATATAAAAATAAGTCACATATAAGCTAGATCCTCATATGTAATGCAGTTTCGAAATTAGAAAGTAAAAAGAATAGCAATAGTACAATGTTCATGCATTTTTTTTTTTAAACAACGATTACATAATTATATTAATATCAATAAATTGATCAATAAGTTCAAATTACACATATTATGTACAATAAATACACATTAAATAAAATAAATATTCCATTACAATAAACTCATATTAAGTGAGACAAATATCCACACATTTAGTAGGACTCAAACCCATTACCTACATCAGCCTTAACCACAAGACTAAGAATGTTTATGCATTTCAACTAACTAAATTGTGTCGATATAGTGTTAACCCGAGTAGGAACAATTTTACGATGTTAACATCATCGTATGCATCATGCGTTCGCTATTTTTAGTTTTCTTATTATGAACTATGAGTTATTTATGTACAAAATGTACAGAAATAAAAGTTGAATTCTCGCTCAATTAAAATGTTCACAAGAATATTACATTTTTCAAAAAATAGAAACAACAATAATTACATACAACATGATAATAAATTGCTTTATCAGTATTCGGTATATTACAACAAATTGTATGGTAATAGTTATATATGGTAGGTGAAAAGTTTGATATGAGTGTGAATCTACTAAATAATTACAATAATTACATGGTGCGAATTATATTTATTTGATAAAAAAATTCAAGATTTATTCAATATAATGGCTCTCTGGAAAGCCAACTAATTAATTGTCTAAAGTTTCTATAATATTTTTCTAACACAAATCATTTTATGCAAAATATTACCGTAAGAAATGTTTTAAACACGATGATTATTGAAAATTAAATTATACATGAAAAAACATCATTGAAACGAGAAGAAAAACTTGTAAATTAAACAAAACTTCTTCGTCCCCTCAATTTACAGTTACATCATTTCGTAGAAGTAAGTGATTTTAAAAAGAAAAAAAAAGAAAAAAAAAGGGGCACATTATAATAATATTATTGGTATCTTTGACTTTCAGTGGTTGAAGCGAACTGGACAGTAAAGTGGAGCGTTATGCCTTGCTTTCCCTTCAAATAAGACAAACTTGTCCAACCTGTGTATTAAAACTATCATTAAATAATCACTTCTGTCTGAAAAGGCAGAATGATAACATAGTAATGTTCTTATTTCAAATCATTTCACTTTCACAAGAACTTCTCCGAGGTTGGAAATTTCTAAGAAATGAGTTCTCCGCCAACTCCAGCCATACAACGAGTGAGTAGAGAATTTCGAATTAATGCATGTTTTTGTTTTCTTTTCTTTTTTTTTTTGGAACTATTTTCTTGCAGATTTGAAGTGGTATATGTAGAATTTATCAAATTCCTTGATATTCAAAGTAAGGATTAGGTCATTTATCATAGTGTCATGTACTAAAATCCTCATTTTGCCTTGTCAATTTGGAAGAATTTTAGGTAAAATGAGTCAAAAATTGATTATTTGCATTATGATCTGCATTTGTTGTAGTTTTCTCCTATGGTTGATACTTTATCTAAAAAGATTGCGGCGCAGTAAGATTTTTCTTTTAATTTAATATAAGTACGACAAGTTAGCAAAAATTAAGTTTTTTTGTCGTACTCGTGCTTCCTGATATGGAAAATGTACGGAGATTCTCGGTGTTTTGATGCGTCTGACCAATAAATTAAAGGTATATTCATAATTGGTAACGGGGAGGAAGCGAATTGAAAATGAAATTCTAATATGTATAGAAACCGAATCAGAAAATCTATTTTCATATTTTATTTTTTTTACATTTTGAAAATTTATGTACTCAATTTGTTTTTTTTTAAATAGTTATATATATTTTTAATATAATACTCTATATACATTTTATTTAACTTTAATATTTTTCTCGCTTTTAAAATTATTGAACTAGAAATTTTATTTGCTAAATGTGAATAATTAAGCATAAAAGCAAATTGTGTTAGATAGGTGAAAAATGATTTAAGGAGTGATTCTATTTAAAAAAGTAATATATATATATATATATATATAATATGTAAAATATAGTAATCTATGAAGTACCTTCTGATCATATGCAAATGTATTTTGTGCATAGTATAGGTTTCCCATTTTGAGAAAACATCATGAACATCAATGTTTCTTCATTTCTTGGTCATTATATATCCGACATGTAAGCAAAAGTTTAGTATACTATAATTTACAACAAGGTGGCGTTACAAGTGTTCGACACAAGAAGTCACAAATGTTCCCGAACTTCAATACTAGGATTAAACGCCCACAATAATGGATTTAGATTTAAGTTATTTTTCCATTACTCGTAGGTTTGGATATATCCTATGAAGTTATTATAAGTTAATCATGCTCGTAGATCATATATTTTCCAATGCATGCAACTATACGAATTTGTAATAATCCTCTAGTTCGATTAAATGTATTGCTAGATCCGAATATAGGGCTTAACTTATTTATATATATATGTACGGAAATATGTCGTGTTGTCCTTGATTCGGCTCAAATTTCCCTTGCATAGGACATAAAATTAAACTTAGGACTTTAATACACTTTTTGCATAGTAGATAGTAATTTTTTTTTTCTAATCGTAATAGTCTAGTTGTACACACTATGTTTTGTATAATATGACTTTGTTTGAGTTGTGATGTATGATCATTGTTGATATAATCATTTTTCAAAGAATGAGAACGCGATCCAAGGCGCCAACAACGTGCCAAAATGGCTTGATCAATTCCTAGAAAAGACATTTTTCCGGAAATGTTCAGCCCACCACCTTCGGAAGAATGACTTAAACCGGTATTGCATAACGTGCAATGCATCAGCTTGTAAGCATTGCATCGCAACTGGTGTTCACATTGAACACAAGGTGCTGACAATCTACAGGCATGTCTATCAAGACGTTGTTCCCCTCAACCAGATGGAGAATCACCTTGATTGTTCCAAAATTCAGGTACGTACTTCATTTTGATATAACGTGATAGCACATATTAGTATAATGTAGTGAATAATCCGAATTTGGAATTGCATTTATCATGATTATGTTGACATACTAATACTAGTGAATATATAAGCATATAAATAAGTATTGATGAAGTGATTATATAAATATATTAGCAATTGTGGTATGTCAGTTTCTGTGTGCATATAATAAATAATCTTTCGTGCTTTAATATGTAATATAAATAAGAGTAAAATATATAAATTAATACATTATATTAAAAAAAGAAAAGAAAATTTATTTATTTAAACGTAATTTTGGAAGTTGAATAAGCTAGTTACTTATTGGTTTAAGGCCATTTTTTACTTCAAGCGGTGTTATTAACCGACGTTTGTGAGTGTGGAGAGCCTTTCTTTTTTATATTAGATTAAATAGATATTGTCCACGAAATAAATAATTGTATGAAATACTTAATGACACATATATGCTAAACATAAAGAGAAAGTGTATGAAAATGTTGCTTTCTTCAAACATATTTCATGTTAGTTCATCCGTTTGTTTATTTAATGATCTTTATATATTGTATTTTCTCCTTTCGAATATTTAAAGCTATTCATTTATTATTCATCCTCGAACCACATATAATATTTAATCGCGCAGACATATAAATGCAACAAAAAATGGGTTATATCGTTGACTCCCCTCCCGCACACGGGATCGGGTTTGCTCATCGAGGGAGATGGAGCTTGCAAAGTTTGTAAGAGAAAATTGACAGAGCGTAGTGATCGTTTTTGCTTCTGCAGCATTGCTTGCAAGGTAATGTTTTTGTTCTTGTTCATGTTAACTTATCGAATTTTGCAGTGAATTTTCAATTTATGACAAGAATGTTTTTGTAAGGTTTTATGTTTTCATGCAAGACCTTTTCTTTTATTTGATTGAAAATTTTAGGAAGTTGTACATGTAATCTTAAATAAGTCTATATAGAGCATCAATCACCATGTAAAGTTCCAACACAAAGAGCCATATTTTGCTAGGAAATTGTTATTACGTCACGTGTATAAAGTCTTTTTTTAAGTAAAATGAATGATGTAATCTTTATACACGTTATGTGTATATATCAAATAGAATAGAAGATGCAATTGATTTGTGAATCAAAAAAAAAAAACAATTTGGAATTTACTACCTTGATTTCTTACTAAAATCAATAATGATAACCAACCAAGAAAAAACTCGCTTTTTTGTTCTTTTTAATAAATACTAATATTATCTTTCTCCTCTTGAAATTTTTCAGTTTCAAGCAATTTCTAGGAGGAACAGAATCCAGTTTCGTTTACGTGCAAAGAAGACTTCTCAGACAAAGGTTGCAGTTTATCAGCAGGCTTCGACATCCGAGAGCAAACGTAAGCGTAGCAGAAAAGGGGTGCCTCGCAGGGCCATTTGAACTGATTCCAAGAGTCTGAGAATTCGTTTAAGCTAATGGGATTTTACCATAGATTTACTTTAAGACTTGGTTGGTGTGTTTGCATTATTATGTGTGTTGTAGCATTTTGTGGATTGGCATTGTTGGCTCTCTTTGTTTATTACATCCTTGGATGGACAGCATGAACTTGAAGGAAATGAGTTTTATGAATGGTAGTTTGAAGTTTGGATATGATTGTGGAATCAAAGTAGTTGATTGTTGCTACTACCAATTATTGTTCATTGATTGTTGAATATTCTAATTTGAATTAGATTAAGCCACAAGTGAAAATTAATTGACGAGTATATTATACTTAGGGATAGTTACATTTATACCCATTGATCTATGCATGTTTACACAAATCATCCCTGTTTTTCTCATAAATACAGATATCTTGCATGACAGGCAAAAAAACAGGGATAATTTGTGTAATGATGTTGATATTTTTGGAAGGTGTATGTATAATTTTCCAAAAAACAGGGACAATTTATGTAAATGATGTCGATGTTTCTGGTGGTGTATGTGAAATTATCCAAAAGGTATGTGTGATTTGTGTAAACAGACCATTGATTAGGGAGTGTAAATTTAATTACCCCTTATACCCTGTCCTATAATTGGTATATATTTTAAGATGAGTGACCATAGGAAATCTGTTATTGGCAGTGAAACCTGATAGGGAAAAAAAAACCCATTATTACTTGTTAATTAATATAGTTGTACGATGTGCTGATGAATTTAACCTTTTATGTTCTTGGAGTGAAGATAAAGGTTGGTAAATATATTATCTGCCATACCAGAATGTCTTCAATATTTTCAATTTAAACCATGCAGTTGCCTGTTAGGACAAAAATGGTCCAGATTTTATTACTACTGTGATTTCTCGACCAAAATTATGAGTAAGAAAGCTATATATTGTTTCATTGATTGCAACTAAAGACCAATAAATTCCCTTTTCTCATAAATCTAGAGAAAATCGAAGACGACAGCTGACAACATACGGATTACATTTTTTTTTCTTTTTTGGTAAACAAATAGAAAGTAAAGATTGTCCCCACAAACTACTGGTAAAGATTGCGACTGCACCATATATGTCTATCAAATTTCTATTACTGTCGCTAAGAACCAAGATTATATAAGAATAACACATAGGTCAGAACGTACATTTAGCCTCACCAAATACCTTTGCAAGGATTCAAACCTGTACTGTGAGTATGCCATCCACGTGCAACCTTAACTACTACGCCACATTTGGTGTTACAGATTATACACACCACCAAAAGAATAGACAGCAGACACAGACTTTTATTTCACTGAAATATGCAAGTAAATGTTTGCAGTCTCTGAATCATCATTCTGAAATATTTGCTGAATTTGCATCACATAAGCACTTACTTAAATCAATGGATCCGGAAAAATTGGCCAAATAGATCAAATCATACAACATTTTGTCATTTCTCTTAGTTGCCAAATTACACCAGTATCAAGATACAGCAATATTGCTAAAGGATTTGCAATCCTAGTTCTTTTAACCATTTCCAGTTTTAGAAGCCAAGAAGATCGTTATGAATCGGCCTGAATTGTGAGGAGAGAGTGGGGTTGTGGATAATAAACGTGTCCATCAAAATTGCTTTAGAATTTCATGGTTTATTACGGGCTCGATCACGCCAAGAGCCTTGCTGCATAGTGAGAACCTGCAGAGACGAACATTTTAGGAACATGAGTAATAGTTGAATTTTCTAGGCAGCAGACAGAAAACCTGTATGATATGCATTCTATCACCTGGGCACTGAGAAGACTTGTGACGGGAGCGCTTTCAATGTTTTCTTTTCTTTGGCTTTCCTTTTCTGCTTCATCGTCTGTGTCTGCAGGTGGTGGATAAGAAGAGCCTCCAAACATTGCTTCATCATGAGCAGCCTTGATTTCTTCCTCTTTTCTCGCCTTTAAATATTTCAAGAAATGTGTATGAACTAGAATTCTCACACACACAAATGTTGTGAATAAAATTGAGCGTAGATTACCTCGACTGCAGAGAAACGGAAGCTTTGTCCCATGTGCTTAACTAACACCGCATCATCCTCCGCAGCTGTGAGTAGATGACAAAACATTATTATCACACTTCGCACCAAAAAGAAAAGGGCTGCAGTAACTTAAAACTTTTACACCCCCTGACCTATAGTCTATTTACACAAACCACCCCTGCCTTTTGCATAATTACAAAAACCACCCTTGATAGCAAAAAAATAGAAGTAGTTTGTGTAATAATGTCGATACTTTTGAGGGGTTGTAATTGTAATTTTCTGAAAAATAGGGGTGGTTTGTGTAAATGATGCTTACATTTCTAGTGGGTGTATGTGTAATTATTCAAAAGGCAAGAATGATTTGTGTAAACAGACCATAAGTTCGGGGGTGTAAATGTAATTATCCCAAACTATTATGTGAAAAGAGTCTTTCTTTCCTCAAGTGTTGTAAACCATCATCATGAACACTGAGCTACAAGATATGAGATATATGCCAACCTAATACATGATCTAATTTAGTCTTTCTCACCCATGCCAAAACCAAAGTGATAATAAGCTATGTATTGTTCTCCCCCTTTTCGATCCCAAAGGCTTTGTGAAGGAAAAACATGGACTTCATGAATTACCCTCAACCTCCCAACTAAGACAGCTATTGTCGGGGATATCAAATAATTTGAGCAAGTAAAGACATAAATAAGGTCAAATTGAAGATTACTAGGATCTGTAGACAAGTGCATGCATTAGCAACATTATTGCAAACATAATGTAGACACTAACACATAACGAATACTCAATTTCCAACTCATCAAACAGAGGAAAGTCATCTCGATGAAACTTAATACATTTAAGCCAATGACTAAAAAGGGAAAAGCAGAACAAGTTAACCTTCAATTTCCTCATCATCAAGGGGGGCATCCTTGTTGAAGTCAAAGCGCTCCCATCCAGAGCCTTTTCCAATTGTTTCATCATTTTCAACTGCAAAAGCAATGGTTCTATCTTACCATGAAAATACCAGACAAGGAAATAACATGAAAACAATGTCACCGATTCAGGAAGCAGAAATATTCAACCTTGAGAGTATTCAAGAATAAAGTGGAGACAGATATTCCAGCTTGCTGGTTTTGCATGAGAGAATAAAGTGAAATAGCTATTGACATCGATTTTCTTGGGTGAAAAAAGGTCTCACAGACCGTTAAAAGTAGAACGTAATAAACTTGAGACCGACTCGACATTGATATTTGAGTGTGGCAGCATAAATCTACAGTCTGACCAAAGTTGCTACCTTATGCTAATAATAATACAGCACTCAGGATCAATGACATCATGGATCAGAAAATATTACTCTTAACATCCAACAGTTTTCACTGCTTGTGAACTTTCACTTGTATCAAAATCAACACCTCCACGTTACAAAAATGACCATGTATTCAGAGTTACCAATGTCGTCAGTGCCTTTAAGGGAACTTCTCAACAACTATTCTCATTCTACAACATTCTGATAATTGTTGCCAAAAATATATCATAAATACAGCACTTTTCATTCTAAATACATGCAAAGCAAGTGGATATTCTTTATAAGTTCAAAGTATTTGTTCGTGGGTGCCCAAACATTTTTAGAATCTATAGGTTATATAAAAGTCCACTCTAGATTGTCGCTGCCATTTGCATCTCCAGCTCCAATACTGATCCTGTTTCACGCCACATATAATTCTAAAAGCTCCAACCTGGAAATTCATTGAGGTGTTTTTACTTAATTTTATATACTTATTTTTCAACATGTCATGTCTTAAATTGGATATTCATCAGCGGCTATCACAACTACTCCAACAGTTTTCGAACTATGAACTGAAGGCGAAAGGAGGCAAAACTTCAATACATTTTCTATTGGTAGGATAAAGATGCAAGATAAGAACTTTCAGAAAGCTCATTTATACACAAAGTACATATCACAAGGAATGTCTCAAAGGAATTTCATGTAATGTTCTTAACTTGTCATATTCTAATCTTTTCTATAATTGATGTTATGAGTATAAAGCTCTTAAAACTAAAAATACTTCTCATAAGATGAAATATACATTAAAAGGGAGGCATCAGAAGCTCAGGAGCGGATACCCATTTACATTTCAAATACATTTAGGCCAGGGAGAGGTAGATTTGAAGAAGCTAAGGTTTGGCATAATTCAGAGTTATGAGAGGTATGAATGATCAATATCAAAAGTAAATTTATCCAACTGTAAAAGAACACTCCGTCTATCAAGGAAAACATCAAAAAATTTAATCAAGATAAATACCAGTTTTCGAAAGCTGAAGCTTCATCTTGGCTTTGACTCTTTCAGCTGGTGTCTGTTAAAAATAAAAACAGAACTATCACCAGAATCCACATTAGCTAGACAGTTAAAAGTAGAAAAAGCAATTCATTATGTGAAACACTTAAGCCAACCATCTTCAAGGTAGAAACGGAACTTATTAATTTGCCTTTACAATCCACATATTTTAGATTTATGATTCACCCTAAACAAAGTTAAAATAGATTAAAGAGGAGGAATCACAATAACACATGCATGGTCACTTGCTGAAAACTATAGTCAAGGCTAATAGCAGTTGAAGCTCCTCGCATTGTCAAAAAGACATATCTTGTAAAAGATTCTTCCTACTTAGTTGTCCAAATGCTCCATGTTGCTCATCCAAAATTAATATTGGCACTAAAGCTATATGGAAAAAGGGGCAATCAAAATGCAGCTCATAAAAGTGAATTAGAACTAACAGATGCAGAATTTCCTCCTGAAGCTAACCGCGTTTAAACAATCCCCAACTCCGACCAGTCAAATACCTGCGGTGAGTATTTGGCGAACAGACAGCAGAACTCACACTTGAGCAATTCTTCGGTCAATCAAAACAAGCACCTTCTTGAATGTACAATGCAGCATTTAACCAATAGCAATATCATTACACCAAGAGAACATACATCTAATTCTTTCGGATATCCACACAGACTTTCCTCAACGGAATACAGTAAAGAAGACAAGTGCAGAATCCAATAAAATGATGGGATTTTCGTGCAGGGAACTCAAAATCCAAATCTACATAGTCATTTACCAAATTCCCTATATTGAAAGAACACAATGCAAAATATTCAGATCCCAAAACATATAACTCACCATACTACCATAACCTTCAATCAATTTAGCATAATCAACCCCACCACCACCCCGCTTTTTCCCCTTCTCCGACCTCCGCTCTTCCGGCGACCCTTGCCTTCTACTTCTCTCTCTATTCTTCTCTCTGCTCCTACTCCTAGACCGATATTTACGCCTTGATTCATCCTCCCGGCTCCTACTCCTCCTCGATCGCCTATCGCGGCTCCTGCTCCGACTCCTACGTCTTGAATGTCTATCCCGGCTACGGCTGCGGCTCCTGCTTCGCCGCCTTGCATGCTTATCTCTAACCCTATCCCGGCTCCGACTCCGGCTCCGGCGACTCGAATTCCGGCTAGGGCTGCGGCTTCGGGCCTTTTCTTTAGGTTTCTTGCTGAGCTTGTCTTGTATAGAGTGAAGCTGAGCTTGCTTCTCAAATTCGGAGGTTTTGGAAGGACTCGACGCTCTTACGAAGCTACTAAGAAAAGACGAGGTGGTGGGCAGCGCGGACCCTCTGGACGGAACAACGTCGTTGTTTGCCGAAGAATTGCTGGCCGAGAAGCCGAGACCCTGTTTGAACCGGGCGGCGCCGCCGCCTCTACGAGTCAGGTCGTCGTAGTAGGCGGCCAACTTCTCATCCTCCATTAGCGGTGGCTGGATTGATTGAATGCAAAACCTCGGCGTCGGATCAATTTCTTGCTGAATTAAATAAATTATCCTCCATAAATTTGAAATTATAGTGTTACAATCTCTAATAATAAATTTATTTTAGTTTATTTTGATAAGAATTTTAAATTTAGCAATTTTTAAATTCTGTATACTTTATTAAAGTTGAAAAGTTTTAAATTATTTTAGGATATATTTAGATTGATAAATTTAAAATTATAAATCTTAAATATTCAATAATAATTTCTTTAAATTTGTTTATTTTAAATTTTTCAAACTTTGATTTTTAAAATTCTGATTTTAAATTGTATTTTGTTCAATATTAAAAAAATTAAATTATTTTCATATGGAGTCATTTATTGTTTAAATTCTTTTCTGAAATTCAAATCTATTTTTCTAAATATAGTCTTATATAAAATTATTCAATTTTTTAAATTATTCTCTCAAATTCAAATTTATTGATCGAAACATAGTTTTATTGGATTTAGACACACGATTTTCTTGTTTTGGTTCGAAATTATTTTTCTTTTTGGCAAACAAAACTACAGTTACTTGTGCATTTTTGGTATCGGTATTAATTTATTTAAATTTAAGTAGAATAATTATTAAATTGTTGATAAAAATAATTATATTATAAATTTTTAATTTTAAAAACTAATTTTTAATTAAAATTTAATAATTTGCAAGTTATTTAAAAAAAGCTTTTTATAAAGATATATACACTTGGGAGGTATTTTAAATAAATTTAATTAAACACTTTTGATGATTTACAAATTAAAACTATTAATCTAAAGATGGGGAAAATTTTAAAAAATAAATACAAAACATTTAGAAGGTTATGAAACTATCCAAAGGTCTCTTTCAGATATTTCATGAGATATGGTTATGAACTCTCAAAATAAAAATAAAAAATTATCAAATCCATAGAAATTCTTACCAATTAATTATATGCAAAATGATTTTTATTTAATGCTTTGTGGATCGGCCCAATAGCAATTAATATTGGTGCAATGGGCCGCCTGTAAAATGGTTGGGCTAAATTATAAGCTCATATGGACCTTTTCCGTTATCAACCCAAAAAGCCCATCCAAGCCCAAATGTTATTGTGGCAAGAAACTAGCAAGGTGTGAAGGTAAAAGAGAAATATGATTAAGGATAACTACACTGCCATCCATGGTTTGGTATAATTATACGTAGATTTTCAGTGATTTGAGAAATTATATGTAATACACATAATGTTGTTTCCATTTGATAAATATATTTTTTCTATTAATTACAATTCACGAATTTTGTTGATATTAGCAAATAAATTGAATGAAAATTCATACTTATTTTCGATTGACTTACTACTGAGTTATTGTAGGTCAAATAAATCTTTTTGAATCAAACATGAATTTTGACATGTAATAAGTCAATAGATAAACCAATTGAGGGTAAATAAGGATTTGATTCTTTTTTTTTTATTTCTAATATCAACAAATTCGTTGAATTTTGACTAACACATAGATCTATTTGTTGAACGAAAACAAACGTCAAGAGTACTAAATATAATTTTTTAAATCACACTAAACCTCAAGGAAGAGTGGTGTAATTATTTCATATGATTAAGATTTAAAAAAATGAAAAAAAAAATAAAATATAAGATAAAATAGAGATAGGTTAAGCCTTCGATGATAGAGGTGCCACCAGGCGAAGGCCATGGTTGGGCGGATTGTGGACTGAATGTTAAATTGACGATGAGACACTGAAAGTTGAGGAAGAGAATTTTGGGTGAAATTAGGTACGAATAATTTCGGGTATTATTAGGTATATTACTCGATTCATACCCAAGAATTTTAATGTAATGGGTTTGGACTCGAGTTGGGCCGAGCTTAAAAATATAGGTTTGAGCTTGAGTTTATGTTTGTTATAATAGGTCTAAAATTGGGAATATTTATCCATTGACAGACCTAGGTTAAGTTCCTTATATTCTTCCATATTTCTTCTTCTTCAACGTTATTTTGCCTTTTTTCTTATTTCTTGACCCCAATGCTCACCCCCGTCTATCACAAAATCTACCTTCCCAGACAATCTAACTCATTGTCATCTCGACCTATCACTCAGTATTTTCCTATTCTAATTGTCGAAAAACCACATCTCAACCCCACACGAGCATCACCACCCATGGGTCTCCACTCGGTTCCAACCCTACGTGCCTCTTTTTTGGTAGGGCTAGTTGCGCCTTACTCACTCAGATCACAAGTGTCGCTCTCATATAAAATAACGAGGTACGAAGGGAAAAAAAGGAAGTATAATGCAAACGAATAAGAGAAAAAAAAAAAACATAGATGAAATATGATTAACATTAAGGACTTTAATGAAAATTTATTTTTTTATTATAGAAGTGAAATGTAATATTAAATTGTTGAATTGAATAAGCCTAACCTCATTCTATTTTAAGAGGTATTTTGGTACATACCCAATTATCTAGAGGGCAAAGTGTATTTTATCCTTATTTATTTTTTCGTCGCTTCGTAAATCATACTAGATCGGACTGTAGGGAAGGGCTAATTTACAACTAGCGGAGAAGTACGCTGCCTCACTGCTCCCAAGGGGCAGTTAGGCAGCTCCGCCTTCAATGCCCCACAAGCCTGGTCTCAAGGGGCAGGCTTGCTGTGGCATTTCCAATTGTCTTCAAGCCAAACTCCTTTTGAAGTTTGGCTCTCAGCTGCGGAATGAATCATAAAAGAGTTCGTTCTAATATTTTATTTTATTTATTTAATATGGTTAAAAATATTAAAAATAAAAAATTAACTTAAAAATAGAAAATACAAATTCAACCGACCTTTATTTTTTTTTAGTAAACTATTTATTATTTCATATAATATTTAAATTAAAAAAATCAATATATCGATATTTCAAATTATGAATACATTCATACGAGAAAACATAAAAAATTAGGGAAAATTGCATATTACCCCCCTGTGTTATGCTAAAATTGCACCAAACCTACCTGTCTTAAATCAATAGCCATAGAAGACCACGTGAAATTGGAAACACTGCAAAAAAAACCCCCTCCGTCCAAAACTAACGGTGGGTGTTACTCACGCGCGGGGAATTGCGAGTTGGGGTGTTTTTTTAGTCCACCTGCAGCCTTAGCCATTATTTGTTGGTCAAAAATGCCCTTATTCCCCATTATAAATACCACTATCATCTTCTCACAAACAACACTTACCATCAAAAAATTACAAACTAGTAGGGGTTGCTGCAATTAAATTTTTTCTTCCAGGTAAAATAGCAATTAATTAATATTTATTTTTTGGTAATAATTTTTTAAATAATCGTTTATAATATTTAATTTTTTGTTATTTTTGTAGGATGTCTTTTGCTTCTCAAAAGTCCGCCTCTAAAGATGAAAAATTTGATTTGCGTTATAAAAATCCAAAGTGTTATTGCCAAAAAAATGCAGCAATTAAGGTTGTAGGTCCAAGTAAAGAAAGTGAGGGAAAATTGTTTTGTAATTGTAGAACAAACGATTGTAATTTTTTTTTGTTGGTTAGACCCTATTAGTATTTCAGGAAAGATTTCACAGGCAACATCAACACAGTCGGCAAAATTCGAAGAAGAGGTCGAATCAAGACAAATGAAAATGGAGGAAAATTTTGCAGAAGTACTGTCTATATGTCAGGAACTCACGTCAAATATTAAGAGACTCGAAGCAAACGAAAGAATGATTAAGGTCTTTTTTTTAGTTCTTGTTGTTATGCTTGTAGCTTTAATATTGAAGTAGTATAATTTAGAATGTACTATTTTGTTGCAATGTAAACGATGGCATTTTGGATGTTATTATTCGGTACTGAATGGCTTGAAATACATTCATGATCAGTGAAGCAAAAAAAGCCAAAAATTGCCTTTAAATACAGGCCTTGAACAAAGAAGCAATAGAAGCAAAAAATGACCACTTTCCATTCCTCCAAAATGTCAAATAAACAATCTCAGTTTGATGATAATTTACTTAGACAGAAAACATAGAATACCTCAAAAATAATTAACCTATTTTACTATGCATACCAAAACACTTCACCACTTCAATCTTCATAGCAAAACACATAAATAAGGTGTTGTTTTCATACAAAAGACTGTCTACTGAAATTCACTCAACCCTAAGTTGTTAATTTTTCTTTCCAGATGCATCCTGTCCCTTGGATGAACTTGACCCAGTGCTTGGCCTGTATGAGGAAGAAAGCCTTTTCAACTGGGAACTCAAGGTTGGCCTGGTGGATGAACAACACTCCCTCTGGAAACTGATCCCTGTACCTTCAGCCATTTTCTGCATTTTTGCTGATTTGGATACAGGGGCTGATTGTTTTCTCCTTCTTGGAGCATGTTGCATTGGCCTCTGTGAAGGCTGTAAAGTACCCTGCATCTGTGAAGGGGCCTACAAGCATGGCCAAATTATGCAGTTAGTGTAATGTGTTGTGAAAAAAGAACCAATCAATAATGCAATGTTAAGTACTGACTGCCTCAAGCAGTCCCTTTTGCCTATCTGAAATGAAAGCCCATCCCCTTTCCTCAGGTGCTCCTATATCCCTCAGCAAAAGGTTTAAAAACCACTCCCAGGAATCATATTTCTCTATCTCAACATAAGCCATTGCAATTGGATAAATATTGTCATTGCCATCTCTCCCTATGGCTGTCAACAACTGCCCTTTATACAGACTCTTCAGAAAACACCCATCAAGCCCAATGACAGGCCTGCAACCATCTAAAAACCCCTCTCTCAGGCCACTCAAACAGATGTACATCCTTTGAAGTACAGGTGGACTTAACTCCCTATCCACCTTCAACACCAAAGTACTTCCTGGATTGTACTTCTCAATTGTGGAACAGTAGTCATACAACCTTTCATATTGAAGCTTTATATTGCCTTTTATCAACTGGAGTGCATATGTTTTAGCCCTATACACTTTGTGCAGACTGCAATCAATCTGAATATCCCTCCTGATTTTGTTTTTGAGTGATACTAGGCCTTCATTTGGATTATCTCGAATTATACTCTCAATCCTCTTACCCAGATACTTGTAGTTTGCCTGCTTATTTTCAGTCATGTGTGCACAGTTGTGTTGGCCTTTCATTGTTTTAATCTGAAAGGTTGTTGTTTGCATGACCTGAGAAGCATGGATTCTCCAGTCACATCCATGCTTACAGGTGGCTGTTATCTTTTTTGTCTCATTATGTTGGAATTTTAAGTCCCAACCCCTTCTAACAGCCCAGTCCCTCAATACCTCCCTGAATTTTTCCCTAGTTGGAAATTTCATTCCAACTGTTAAATCCTCATTCCCCAAATCCATCCTGTCATTCCATACAGGGTAACTAGGTTCCTCATCATCAGAACCCCTGAGTGAAACTAAGTCATCCTCCATTGATGCATCACTAAACCAACCATCACCCCCCGTATTCCTCTCATCTTCTTGTCTCTGTTGTTCTGCAACTTGTTTCTTTCTTGTTTGTTCTCTCAACAATTTTCTTATGTTTTTGAATAGTCTCTTTGCATGATCAGGTGGCCTACTCTCAAATATGTCATCATCTAAAGGACCTTCTAGATCCTCTAGCATCCAAGAAGGACAATCACTATCCCCAGAACTTGACCCATTCCCATCCCCCTCACCATCACTATCACCAACCTGATCCCCCTCACCCCTATCAACTCCATGTTCCCCCTCACCCCTTTCATCATCAACTCCCTGATCCCCCTCACCCTCATCAACCACCTGTTCCCCCTCACCCTCATCAACCACCTATTCTCCCTCACCCTCTTCACTAATGCTAGTCTCTACACCATCAAAGTGTATAGAATCAGGGTTATTTTCAGAAATTGAAGGAGGAGTGTGTATGGAGTTTGTGTTATTTGCAGGTTCAGAAGTAGAAATGTCAAATTCGGGGGAATTTATGGCTTCATCAAGAATTGGGGCATCAAATTCATTGTGAAATGGTTCAAAATCATCATGAAAAGAAAGTCTGGGAATTTGTTCATCTGTAGAAATGATATTACCCTGAGTATCAACAACCAATAGTGGGCCCTGTTTTTCTTCAAAGTATAGAGGAATTACACTAAGCCCCTTAAAATCCCTTAATAATTCTCTAATGCCCTCATCCCCATTCAGCATCTTGAGTCCATTATCTAGAGTGTGCCCAGGTAAACAATAGTGAATTACTACATTTAACCCCTTACCCCCTGCCTTAGCATACATCTCTAGTAAGTCACCATAATACAGTCTTTCTTTATCCACATCAGGAAACAAGACTCTAATGCCACCTATATACCTAATTGTAGGCACCCATACAATTACACCACCAACCCACACATCAAAATCAGCATAATCAGCCAACACCATCTTCTGCATTAAATATACAAATTGAAAACTCAGAAAAGTGGGGACAAAACTATTAAACAAACATACATCTTTAAGTAAAACTGAAACTATTAAACAAACATACATCTGCATTAAATATACAAGTGGGGACAAAACAATTAAACAAACATACAACCCCACACCAAACATAAACTATTATATTAGTTTGTGTGGGGACAAAGCACATACAACCAAACACCTTTGTCATACTTTGCAGACCACTATCACATGTTTAACATGAAAAGGAAGATAACAAAAATTATTATATTCAAACAAGTGGGGTTGGGGTGTGGGGACCAACAGTGGACGAATCCACTGTTCTAGTGATTCAAGACAACAAAATGAAGATAACATAAACTATTACATTCACTAATCAGAAATCCAAGAAGAAATTTGCAAACAAATGGGGTTGGGGTGTGGGGACCAACAGTGGACGAATCCACTGTTCTAGCCATTCAAAAACATCTTGCAGAAATATTCATTCAAAAGATGAGAAAACATACCTTTCTCACTGCGTATGTACCAGCGTCACTTTCGAATCCAAATAAACGACCTAGGGTTGCTTTCCTTTCCTCCAAACACAGCAAAAAAATAACATTAAAACACTGAAAAAATACATTAAAAAAGACAACACATTGAATATATAAAACAAAAAAAAGATGCATAAGATTCTTACTGTTTTCGACTTCGGTCTCCAATATATATCCGCCCAAAACCTTCACACCAATTAATAACAAGCAATTTTTAACCTAAAACTACTAAATTTGTGAAAATAAACGGTGAATTTGCAAGATTAAGCCCAAGCATGTCGTGCCCAAATCGCCCATGGAAGAACCCTAATCTGCCTTCTCTCTCTCTCTTTTTCCCAATTTCGCGTTCAGACTGAGGGAGACAAACCCCTTTTTTTTTTACTGCAGTAAGTCAACAGGGGTATAACGGGGATTTAAGTAAAAAACTAACGCCGTTAACTTGCACTAACGGAAATGGCAAGTGAGCTTAATTTAAATTTACACAGGGTCTTTTTTGCATATAAAAATAATACGGGGGGTTTTTTGCTGAGTTTTGAAAACACAGGGGGGTTTTACGCAATTATCCCAAAAAATTATTACAATTCATGGGACTCAAACCTATATTTTTTTAATTGTGAATCGTCAACATTATCAATTGAGCTCATTGACCAATCACATTTGACTTGGTACAACTTTAATTATTTAAGCTTTGTACAACACGTCAAAGCCCTGTCAAATCCTTGATAGAAGTACTATGAGAAATATTATAATTAATTTATAATTTTCTACTTAAATTTTTAAACAAAAAAATGAATAATCCAAAAATAATCTCGAGTTCCCACAAGTGGGGAAGTTTTAGAGATTATTTTAATAGGCAAACGAGGTGCTATGGGATCCGATCTTCCCACCGGATCTCATCAATCAAAAACAAACAAAAAGCATAGAAATAAATGTACGTCTGGGATACGATTCGACGTAAGGGACAGGGCAAATATTGAAGGCATTGTTTGGTTGGACAGGAAACGTGGGAGAATCACTTTTTTTAATTTTGAAAAAGCTGATTGTGATTTTGGCAAATAGGGGGAAGGTGGGAGGTATTTGTTTCTTGCAAAGTAAAAGATTTAACCAGATTTGGCACATAGATATTCTTTCTACCACTGATTTGATCATTCCTTCACTGCTCTCAACCTTTTCTTTTTTCTTTTTTTCATTATTGGGATTCTAATTTACTGCAGATATGTAAGTGTAAATAGCAAGCAATATCTTCTTTCTTTATATTTACCTTTTTCTTTTTATGGACACATCTAAAGTTGTTTTAAGGTAGGTTTTGAAACGTGCGAGATTGGGTTTTGGACGTATTGCAGTTCGGTCGATGTTTCGTTGTACGAGATATTAATTGTTTTGATTTTGCATGAGTTTTATGGTTTTATTTTAAAGAATCCGCGTAGTTGGAGAGATGAAATATTGGAACTTATAAACCGTTCAAACTCTTCATTTGTAATCGATATGAGACACTTGCGTACGTTAAATTTTAAAAATTTTGAAATGGGTATGAATATATTGATGAGTGTTTGGTATTATTTTCTGAGAGTGGGTTTTAATAACTCAGTTTTAATCAATTATTCATTTAATTTTTTCTATTTTATTTAATTAATAAATACAATACAAATTTAAATTATTCATACATACCGATTGTGTTTTGATTGCTAGTTTAAAATTAGTTACGAGGTAATGTTTGTTCTAGATTTCTAATTTTACATACCGTCGTGTAGAAGCGTACGCACTACTAGAGAAAGTACTTCTTGAAACTTATACACAATATAAATTTTTCATTTGCAATCAATATACGATCCATTAACAGTAATTAATTAATTTTTCGAGATTGAGTCGGTCAATATATAAATAACTCAATGACCTAATTAACTACTCAATACAACTAATTAAAAGACTCACATATTTATAATTATGACTAGGACACAAACTTTAAATTTATTTTTAAAAGAAGGTTGTATTAAATAAAATCCACTCAATTATATAACATATTTACTATATAATTAACAAATTTAATCAATCTCATTTCGTTTAAAATTTCCGTTGGAAATGAATATAAATTGATTCATCGAAAAAATAAATAAACCCGTAAGAAATAAATGTTGTAGTATTTCACTTTTCCTAATATCGAATTTTACTAAATCTTTTCTTCTATTAAGTATTGTTGATTATTCTTACTTGTCATCCAAAAAATATTATGCTCATTATAAATGTTATCACATTAATTAATACATAATTAATTATTCTAAACACATTGTTAGAAAACCATAGTATGTATATAACATAATTAATTTAAATCATAGGAGTATCTTGCTAAATTTATTTAAAACATCTTACGGGTTCATACACCTTATAAAATATTTTCAGTCCTTATGAGGTGTTAAATCTTATTTAGGATAACAGAGTTTATAGTATGTCAACAATGATAATTTTATAATTAATTTTGATCATAAGATCCTATTTCTAGATATTGTGAGCTCATTTTTAATAATTTTATTAAATATTTTCAAATATTAAAAAAAATAAAATATCTTATAAAATATTTAAAAGTTTATAAGCTAATAAATAATATAGATTAAAAATTTTAAAGATAAACAACCAAAGGGAATTGAATGATGATGAGTCAAAGTCGTGATGGGAATTGAATATGTGAGATTTATATTTATATTTTTGATTTAAGAAAGAAAGAAGATTGTGAAGATCTTTAAGGTGGGGCCCAAAATCTAGGGATTAATTAATAGATTCTGTGGTGTGGAGCGGCCTGTTTGGAGGCACAGAAATGGAAAATGCCCCCATCATCATTAATTAGTTTGCTTGGGTTGTGGCGGCTTTTTCCTCTTTCCCCGCCGCCGGTTTCTGTTCGGACACGCCTTTTTATTACCTGTTCTGTTTGAGTTTTCTTTTCCTTCGAAATTTGTTGGTCATCTATACTATACTATCCAAACAGGTACTTACGTAGACTTTCTAGATTTCTTGAATCTTCAACCTCAAGTCAACTCAAAAGCTATTCACACTTTTGTTGGGAGTTGGATTATTTTTTAGAGGTTTAAAATTTGTTTCAAAATAGTCTGTATTGTTTATTGGGATAATTACATTAATTATATAAAGTTTGATATTATTAAACGTAAATTTATATGTAAGAATTATATTTAATATTTTTGAAAGTCTTCTATATAACAAATAAGTTCATTCATTAATCAAAATTAACCAAATGTAGATAATATGATATATCATACGAATTGTGTGCTGTGTGATATGATTGATGATGGAATATCACACGAGCTGTGTGATGTATGATATCATATGATGATGGGTATCATACGAGTTGTGTGCAGCGTGATACTGGAAAAAATGAGATATTATATTTGAGATGACGAAAGCCAGAAAAGACCATTGGTGATGCACTTCAGCATGAGTAAGTAGGGTCCTAAGAAAATAAACGATAATTCTGTGTGTATTATCTTGTGGTGGATGTGTGATTATAGTCTTAATGTTTGCATGATTATTAGTAATGGTCAAATCGTGTTTTTTGTGGAAATTGCATAGTGAATATTGGTTGCTCTGTGTCTTTGTATAAAACTGGTCTTCTCTGTCATATTCATATGTATATATAAGCTAGTTAGCTATACTTATTGAGTAGGCATCTCATCTCTTGCCACATATTTTTCAGGGAATAAATCATAGTGACCAGCCGAATTGGATCATGAACTGTGGCACCAGTCTTATTAGGTGGGTCAACAGAGTCATTTGAATTGGAAGTTCTAGCTACATAATTACATAGATATTAGACTTTACGCGAGTTTATATTTTGAGTTGTATAATATTTGGAACCACAATTTTCTCTTTCCCTTATGGTTCATAAATGCTAAAGTTAAGGATTAAATGCAATACTTCGATGATGTATGTCATTCCATGATGTCTATATAATATATTGGTGGAAATAGGACTTATCTTATAAGGCTTAAAGATGAATTTTTATAAGTTGGATTGTAATTACGGAAGG
Source organism: Sesamum alatum (assembly GCA_034509735.1). Classification (NCBI taxonomy): domain Eukaryota; kingdom Viridiplantae; phylum Streptophyta; class Magnoliopsida; order Lamiales; family Pedaliaceae; genus Sesamum; species Sesamum alatum. The sequence continues at coordinate 4,763,643 of JACGWO010000001.1, forward strand.
GGTGTCACAACCCATGGTTGGGAAGGGCTCTTTGTTGACCTAGACTCTACGAGGGCCAAGTACCAGCCTCCTTAACCTTCTGCAGCATTTGGACCCTTGGAAGTAGGAGGGCAGTTGAAGGAGTCTTACAAGGATAAAGATAAGACTGGGGCTATTATTATCCGGACTTCTTGATGAGCTCAGGCTTCTGCCCTGGGCCTCCTTGGTTGGGCGTTCATCCTTTGCCTGGGTTGGGCTTCTCCTTCGTTGGTAGAGGTTTGAATGGCCCTCCCTTGAGCTGGACCGGTGTTCCTTTTGGGCCACCTCTGAGAATGTGCGGGTTTTTGCGTGGGGCTTCGTTATTTCTCCTTGGGCTCCCAATAACCTCATTGAGCCTTTGGGCCTTGTGTTTAGGCCAAGCATTTCAGTACACATCACCTTTGATTGATTTATTACTAACTTATTACAAGCCAAATAAATCTTTTTAATATCAGACTACCTACACTTATACATCTTTTCACTTAGAATATTTTGGCAATGAACTTGCATGTATTACAATCTAACTTGTTAATTTATAATTCCAGATAAACAACTCCACATTATAGAATGCATACATTACATGCATAAAAATAGGCAAAATCGAATTCAAAAAAGAAGGACAAAAATAAAAATTGTGTGTATTTCTACCAACGCTAACATTACATTTGGTTTATTATGTGAAGTTGTTTATCTGCAAATCAGGCTTTGAATTTTCTGGAATTTCTCTCTCTCTCTCTCTCTCTCTAAATTTTATTTGTTTATTTCAAAAAAAATGTGTGTGTGTGGGGGAGGGGGGGGGGGGGGAGTTCAACTGACCTCATATGTTGGGAGGGTGTCTGCATTAAACCCTTAGGGCATGATTGGTATGTAGGAATGATATTGAGTGGCAATGAAATTAAATTGGGAATGGAATAAAGATGGGAAAGGAATCACATTTGAATAGCAATCCTATGATTGGTATACACAAGAATTAGAAGGCAGTGGAATAAATCATTTCTTAATTGATTGTATTCACATATTGATAATAAAAAAGGAACGGTTATTAATAGAATGAAATTACTCTCATGACAAATTTGCCCTTTAATATATTTTTGTTTTGGGAACATTGAATGCATTTTATAATAGTAGTATTTTCAAAAATTACTTATAGAATGTTATAAGCAATTTATAAAACATCTCATATATGAATAAACAAATCTATGAGAAAAAAATATTTATTTACTTAGAACACATAGATAATATTTTTTCTGCAAAATATATTATATTAATTTGAACAATTTAATTAATTAATCTAATTTAATCACAGACATTTATCACTTTGTCTGAATATTCAATAATAAAATATGAGCCACCTTTTATGAGGATTAATTTTTAATAATAATATAAAATAATTTTCAGAAGATATGTGTGGTATATATTAACAAAAAAATTGCATAATAAAAGCAAGAAAGTTGGTTAAGAGGGGATGAATTATGAACAAGCATGGTGGACGCTGAGATCGACTAATGAGATGAAGTGATATTGGTTGGTTTTTCCTAGCACTTTTGTTGTTTTTATATGTTATTTTACGTGGTTTCATCATAATCATATGATTTTTCTTCAGCAGTAGTATTCCCACATGAACGAAGAAAGAAATTAATCAGTACTCATACAAGAAGAAGATATTAAAAAGGTGAGAGCCAATAAAATTTATTTGGTAATTTTGATAGTTATATACTTAAAAAAAACATTTAATAAGAATCTGATGATAGAAATAGGTTTTGTTTTGGTTTAGGATAATTTTGTGAAGAAAATATTTTTTTCCATTCCCAACATCATAGGAATAGGTAATACCATGGTGTGGGGATGGAATCACTAATCCCTTTCCTAAGGGAATAAGGAATCCTATGGAATGACGGATTTCTTTCCTTAGTCATACCAATCATATGTATAGGAATGGACTTGGGAATGTCAATTCCATTTCCACCTCATTCCCTCATACCAATCATGACCTTATAGTTTTACCCAATTCAAAATTATTCCCCAAGAAAATACAAAGTACAACAAAATGAAAGATTTACTGTAAAAAAAAATGGTTGGAGGGGGTAAAGTGCAAATGACCCCATACATTAGGGGTTATCTACATTTAACCCTATCTTTTTTGCTACCCTTACTTTCTTCACATTGAAATTATAAAAAATAATAAAAAATTATTTGGGTATCCGATTCTAAGTACTTTCTGTACCCAATTTTATCGGGTTTGTATTGAATACAAAAATATACTATCCAATAAAATCGGTCACCCAACTTGAAAAACCGTAATAAAAAAAATTCGGCCCGCGTCCAACCCTAATTAGATGTAGAATTTTTATTATATTTGAAAAGACAAACTAATGTTGGGTCCCTAGTAGTCAATTTATCTTGTCAATTTTCTTTCCCTCTTCATTGCATTCATTCTGTCTTTCACGCAATGAGCAACGAAGGGCACCTATGGACGGCATTAATGGGAAGGCTAAGGCCTACTGCTCATGCCTAAGACAAGAAAATTCATAAAAGAGTGGCTAAATCCCATTTACCCTTATGTGTTTTGCTGAAAAAGCTAAAAACTTCCATGTGATTTGAAAATAAGTAAAAAAATCTTTCGTATTTTGTTAAACTCAGCAAAAAAACCCCTTTTCGTCAGAAACTAACGGAAAGTGGGATATACGTGCGGATGGTGCGTTTGGACATGATTTTTTACGAGTTTTGCCCCTTTTTTGACCCTTAAATGACAAAATACCCCTATATTGTGCTAAAAATTACCATGATCAAATTTTCTTGTTTTTACCTTATTTTTGGTGGTTTTTATTGCATTTCATCCTTCCTAAAAAAAGAAATAATTTTGTTCTTAAGTACATCTATTTAAATATTAAAATACCAAAAAATTCTATAATTTATTTATTATTCAAATTGATAAATTAAAATCATGATACAAAAATAATATACTAATATTTAATTTTTATAATTTAAATATCTATATCAATATAAATTCAATCAATTATAAAAATTATATTTTATTACTTAATTAAGGTTTTATTTAGTTTAATATATTTAAATATGTTTTTATATTTATTATAAAAAAATTAAAAGTATGTAAAATTAAATAAATATTAAAAGTATTTAAAACTAAAATTTAATATTTTTATTTAATTAAAATAATTAAATAATTTATTTAATTAAAGCTAAAACTAATATTTTTACTTTAAATAAAAATAAAAGTAATATTTTTTTTAATCTGGGACGGCGGCCGCCGGCGACCGCCGTTCCCACTTCTGCCTTGGGCGACGGTCGCATCGCCCAGGGCAGACCTGGGTGACCGCGGTCGCGGTCACCTAGACTAGATCCCGGCGACGGCCGCGTTGCCCAGGGGCGACAACGCGTCGTCGCCCATATTGGGGGCTATGGTGAGCCGTCGCCTCTGTTTGGCTGGGCGCTCACTGTCGCCCCTCTTTCGCTTGGCGGCAGGGGCCGCGCCGTGGGGGATGGTGGCGGGGGGCGGTGGGTGGGTCATTAAAATAAGAAATAATATATAATAAGCAAGGATATAACGGTCAATTTACCAAAAATTTAACGCCGTTAGGGTCTTTTAACGGAGAAGGGCTATTGAGTTTAATTTTACAAAACACAGGAGGATTTTTCGTCTATTTTCATAACAAAGGGGGGCTTTTCGCTGACTTTTCAAAACACAAGGAGATTTTATGCATTTTAACTTAAAAGAGTAGAGATAATAATGATATAAAAATAAAATAATTTAATATTATTAATATATTCATTAAATTAAAAACTTTAAAAATGAGTGTCAATGTATTTGGTATTACTTCACATAGTATAAAAAATTACTTAAGTATCAAATCATATTTTGCGTAGTTTAGTCCTGAATATAAATAGTCATTTTTGCCCATTTTATGAATAAATCAAAGACGACTCTGAATATCACACATACTGTTATATTCACCTAACTATCCTGATAGGTGAGTAGATTTATTCATTACTATGAGGGACTATTTCCGAAATATACAAACAATAGTTAGGGCAAAAAAAGCATAAAAAAAGTGCAACTTATTTATAAAAATTACATAAGTTGCAATAGATAGGCATATTCCTTCCATTTTACAACTTTTAACTTATTTTAAACTTAATTTTAGAGAAGATAATCAAAATTTGTATATCCAAACAACTTTATTTGGCTTAATTTAAATCATAATTTAAAAAACACTTAATTTAAATTTTTACGAACACTCCTTATCAATGTTTTAAAATTCAATTTGAAGCGACCAGTTGAACCAATTGAACCGTTACCCATTCATAAAATGGTCAATTCAACCTATAAATTTGGATTAGTCTTAAAATTATTAAAATGATTCAACTAGGATTCACCCCACTGTTGAGTCATTTTTTTAATTCAATCAACAATTTGGTTTTTAAAACATTGTCCCTTTGATGTATTTGACAACATTTATATACCAAAAATTATAAATCATTAAAAATTTCATATATTATAATATAAACATTTTATACTTTTTTAGTTTGATATGATGATTATTAAACATTGTGCAGTCAATCAGCCCAAGATCCAAGACTAGTCAACCGGCAGCCCCACCGAATGACCACACAGTGTGATCTCATTTCTTGAAAATTTCCAACCAAATCTCATCCAGACGCTCCGCGGAGACAGACACAATCACTCCGAAATTCACACGTTATTACACCAAAACCCTGCAGCCGTACCACCCTGTCTGCCACCCCCCAAATCATTAAACAAACCCAAGAAAATATGTATTTTCACATAAGTTGAAACTGTCAGATAAAGCGACAAGTCGGGTATAATGGGGAGTAGATTTGCAAAGATTTTCCCTCTCTCTCTATCTCTGCTTTTAGCCTTTTCATTTCCCCCTAAAGTAGATTTCTTTTTCTCTCTCTGTGATCTTACACAACACCCAAGAACAGCCCCCCCCACCCCCATATATATATATATATATAAAGTGGGTGTTCATGTTTGGTAATGTAGTTCTGTATTTTCTTGGCTTCTAAGCGCATTTCTCAGACAGGAAACGAAATCAAAGAGAGCCCACATCGGATTTTCTTGTAAAAGAGTTGTTTTTGGGGAAGCCCAGAAGAGAAATCGGCTATGGAGGAAATGGGCAGTGATTGTTCTTCAAGTGGGCTTCAAGAATTGCATGTTCTTGCTGTGGATGATAGTCTTGTTGATCGGAAGGTTATTGAGCGGTTGCTCAAGATTTCTTGCTGTAAAGGTTTGTTTTTTTCATTCTTGCAACCCCTTTCGAAATATGTGCTTTTGAGTGCCTGCCCTTGGAAAATTTTCCTCTCGTTGTTTTTGGTGTTTTACTTTGTATTACTGTGTGTTGTGTGTGTTGTTTCTTCTTGGTTGGTTGCTGAAATTACTGTAGTTTGGATTTGCCAGTGACTGCTGTGGAAAGTGGGAGGAGGGCTTTGCAGTATTTGGGATTAGATGGGGAGAGAAGCTCTGTTGGATTTGATGTAAGAAAATAACCTTTCTTCTTCCATTTTCTTCTCTGTTTCTTGTTCTTGTTTTGCTGTTTTCTAGGTTTGGGATTAATGAACAAAAAGGGTTCTTGTTTCTTGCTTTTACATTGAGATCTGAAACCCTCTATTTGATCTAAATGTTCTTTGATTTGGGCTGAGATTTGAATGTTGTTTCTTTCCCAAGTTTAAGCTTCACTTGAAACATCTACTGATTTATCTAACTTTGGTTATTGCAAGGAATATGTTGTCTTTATGGTCTTAGTGACAAACTTTGGTCTATTTCTATTACAGGAATTGAAGGTGAATCTGATAATGACAGACTATTCTATGCCTGGAATGACAGGATATGAACTTCTCAAAAAGATTAAGGTTGGTTTTGCTTTGCATCAGACTGCAATCCTTAACCTTAACCGAATAATCGGCCATCGATGCCTTTGTTCTTTCTTGATAATGACATTTTTGCTGCTTGTCCCATTTTTGCAGGGCTCCTCGAAGCTGAGGGAAATCCCGGTGGTGATTATGTCGTCCGAGAATGTTTTGGCTCGCATCGATAGGTATTGTCTCGTCGATGTAATGACTCTGTTTGCAAATTGGACATGGAGATTGTTAACAAACATTTGAGAACAATCTTGAAAACATTGTCTTGAACAATGATCTTGATTCTTGAACATGTTTGTGTTGTCCTGAATTGTTTTTTCATCTTGTTGGAACGGAATTTGTGCTTTGAAATTTGGCTGATTTGCATATGCGTTTTTGGCTCAATGTTTAGGTGTCTTGAGGAAGGGGCTGAAGAGTTTCTCGTAAAGCCGGTAAAGCTCTCGGACGTCGAGAGGTTGAGAGACTTCATCTTGAGAGGGGAGGAGAAGAACGAAAGGGAGTTTTCTCGCAAGAGGAAGACGTCTGACGACTCGTGCACACCGGCGTCTTCACCGTCGTCCTCTGATTCTGATCTTCCGTCGTCTCCTATATCTCCTATATCAGTGTCAACAGTATCGGATGAGCCCCGGCCCAAGCGCGCAAGATTGCTCGACGACAATTGACTTGCCGGTGAATATAATTTTGATTCTGTTTTGGCCATACAAGATCGAGTAGCGATGGGTACTAGCGACGACAATCTCTTTTGCATCTTCGGAGCAGCAGCAGCCTCAGCCTCCTGGAATTGTACATGATATACTTGGTTGTAATGTCCTGAGACCCGCGATCAAAGACAGTGAGACACACAAGGCTGATGAATGATTGGAGACGATGGGCCCGCGATTTTTTGGATTTTTCCCTTGCTTTTTTGGTGGGATTTTTACAGTGAAGAAAATTAGGAAGAGGGTACCAATTTTTGTCAAGTAAATACTGAAAATTTGTAGGATGTTTGAATGATGATAATGGCTGGCTGGCTGTTTGCTGTTTGTACATAGTGTAGTGAAGCTTCTTGCAACATCTGACTGAGGAAATGATTTACATGTTCAGCTTCTTGCAACATTTGATGGAGCAGAAATTAGTTACACATGCATTTCTGAACAAGAAATCAGTTGCATTTTTTGATCACGAGTTTGGCCCATTATTTTTCTTTGAGTGGCCTTGAACTAAGACTCCTGGCCTGCATGTTCAAGCCCATTGGAGCTCAATCTAGGCCTTTTACAACTAGGGATGATTATATTTACATTTTACATAACTTTTTGTATATTTGCACTTATTTCTACTTTTTGAAAATTTGTATGTACATATAAGCAATATTAATATTATTTATACAAATTATTCACTAGCAATATCAATATTATTTATACAAATTATTTTTTTTGTTTTTTTTTTTTTATATATATTATGCTTGCACCTTCCAGAAATGTTAGAATCATTGCACAAATTATTTTTGATTTTTGGTTGTTAAAGGTAATTTTTGTAATAATGTAAAAAATAAGAGTGGTACTGTAAATAGATTGCAGATCATGAGATGTAAATGTAATTATCACTACAATTTGTAATTTTCTTCTCTATGTGTGGTTCTATTTTTGCATTAGTTACTAGCCCCGCCCAAGAAAAAATATGGGTTGTGCTTGCTTGGGAGATGTATATCGACTCACTCCATCCGCTCAACTCAGGTAATGTTTGGTTGTAGGAAAACTTGTTTCATTCAGAAACAAATATTTCAAAATATATTTCACTACTCTTAGGCCATGTTTACCGCAATATATTGTATTAACCCATATTATAGTAGACACATACTATCTATAACACTTTTTCATATTGTATTATATCATCGTGTGTTTACTTTGTATAAATTATATGGGTAATAATCCAGAAGAACATATAATTTGGTATATACTATCATCCACTGCAATCCATATTTGTTAGTGCAATTAGGTTTTTGCCCATGTTATTAAATAATTATCAAATCGGTCATGTAGGGTAATAAATACGGATTTATTACCAAATCCACCATGCCAACCAATATCTTTTGCACTATCTTGCATTTACAATGCCATGATGTGCAATCATTCATAGTAAAAGCTTGCCGCACCAAATCTCTTCGGTTGGCGCGCTCATCTACCAACTTGCCCGCTATTAATGAAGTCTAGCTTGTGTTCATGGCTGAATCTCATTCTTGCATTAATGCATGTGAATATCTTCTTCTGGCGTTGTTTTGCTCGCGGTTTCTTCCAGTTGAGGTAGGTAGGTTTCATGTGAATAGGATTTCCTACTAGAAAACTTGTCCGCAGTAATGGGGGAAAACTTCCACTTTGAATCTTGGATTTGATTGATATTGAATGCATGACAGACAATTCGAAAGTGCATGTAACTATCCCGACTCTCAACCCGATGGTCTTCCCATTTGTTCCTTGCATCACCTGACCCCAAAAACAAGTCGGACGGAATGCTACAAAAATTCCTCCAACGCCTGTTGCTCAAGAAGAAGAACAAATCTTAAATCGAAACATGAGATTAAGATGAGTTAGAACTTGCAGATGGCGTAGTGAAGGAGTATATGAAGAAAGAAACCTACGTCTCCACAACTTGAACTTGTGAGAAATCTAGAGAGAAGAAGACTTGGGAAGGACCTCTCGAAGGAATGAAGAAACAAAGGAAACTTGGTTATAATTTCGTAGCATTAATGACCACCTAACCCTGACACAACATTTAATACAACATTTAAGACAACATGTAATTAAAAACAAAAACAGGGTCAGAAACGAAATTTCGAATGCATATATGAGGGGCAACTAAGGCAAAATTTTGTAATCCAAATTGTTGTGGGGTCCACACATTACTAATATGCACCCTAGACCCAAATTATAATATGACTTTTTGTAGGGTTTAATAGCGGCCGGTGGATTTATAGTGGGCCAACCATATTACTAGTAAACACCGACAATATCGTATTAACCCTTAGGAAAAATATATCACATCACCTACAATATTATATATTTTTTAGGGTAAACTGCAACCACCTCCCCTGAGGTTTGACATAATTACAAATGCCCCTTTGTTGTTTGAAAAATTATAAATATCACCCTGAGGTTTGTAATTTTTAACCAAATGCCTGAAATTGACCATTTTATCCTTGAGCTTTTAGTTAAAATTGTAGAAAAATCAACTGAGACAAATTGCATTATCGCTCATCTGCATACAAATTTAAGAAACCTCTCCCTGCGCATTGTTGTCCAAAAAAATTCAAAAAATTTTAAGAATAATTCAGGTTGCATGAGGGCATTTTAGTCAGTTCACATATAAAAATGGATGGAAATGAGTTATTTGTTAGACGTAGCTCAGGGGGGGTATTTATAATTTTTCAAATAATGAGGGAGTTATTTATAATCATGCTAAACCTCAGAGGAGGTAGCTGTAATTTACCCTATTTTTTACACATTATATCAAATATCATTATTATACTTTTATCTCACATTCAATTACACATTCCGAACAAAATTTCATCTCAACTAAACTCATAGAATCTCATTTTTTTTAACAGAATATATATATGTGTATATATATATTACCGTAGGTCATACAAAACGGATAGTTACAATATTAGTATCACTATATACTATATCCGCTGCAAGTGATGGTAAATCCATAAAAGTTTGAATTATTCTGCAAGTAGTTGCCTTTTTAGTCAAAAAGTCTGCAACACGATTCCCCGTCCTATAGCAAAACATAATTTTAACTGAATCAAATTCAGAACTCATACAATCTCATTTTTCTCATTGACATGAGATGAAATCTCGACCAAAGTATTTGAGGAGATAAGGTTTGAGTTGGTTTAGATGTTTAGACCCACTCTCCTAAAAAATAATATAAAATAATTTAAAATTATCTTTAAAAATAATTCTAAAATATTCATTACATTTTTCGATATTTAGTTCGAAACCTTTTAAGATACAAGTTCATTTTTCGGACCGTACAATAACAAAACTTTGGGAAGTTTGCGGTATGTATTGTGGACTGGATGGATGTAGATTTTTTATATGGTTAATTACATTCAACCACTTTATAAAAATGAAATTATATTTTTTAATTTTTTTTTTAATATTATACTTGCACCTCCTCCGAGAGTTATTGTCTTTACAAGTGTACTGTGTACCTCTTTCGTTAAGATTTTAAATAGATAATGCTAACATCATCAGAAAAAATACATAGACATATAATTTTATACCTCATTCAACATCCGTATGAATTAATTATTACAATATAGTTAGTCTTTTATCAATGACTAATTATTTGGACCTTACTTGTCGCAAGTCTTGATAAGGGAACTTGCAAAAAATGCATTACCACTTTGACACTCAAGTTAGTATATGGGGATAGAGATATAAGGCTTGAAATTTAAAAGCGTAATATGGCGTAGTAATTTAGTGTGAAAGTGCTTTGAGCAATAGCGTTTCTGCGTGTGTGAGTGTTAAGAAAACGTTATCCTTTAAAAAATCCTTTTTAATAGCCTTCACCCCCTACCAGCTATGAGAGTCCAATCGCTTTGGAACTCGAGGAAGAGGTTGCTACAAGATAAACTCCTACTGTCATTTTTATCCATGTATTTTGTGAATCTTAGCCATTGGGGACTCATCTCTCTGAATAGAATCTCTTCATTGGATAGAGTTATCCTCATTCTTGCGAGGCGCGATTATAGCAATCCAAACCTACTCCCTAGATCTTCGGCCTTCCTTCGTGTTAGGGGGGATGAATTTTCCTTTGAGCTATCCTGGTAAGACTAATACACGTGTCATTCGGGCTTTTTCTAGAGTTGACTTGACTGCCATGTGAGCGGTCATTATGGGACCCACGAACCTCATAGGCTTTCTTGATCCTTTTTGCGTTCCCAAGATCCTAGTAGTGTGTTGGATATCTCCCGAGGTGAGGATAAACCCCTTTTTACTTTTGGATTGTTGGCGAATCGTCTTATTTCTTGGGCTTTATTTCATGTTGGGCTTCTTACATTTTTGGGTCATCAATATAAGAATAATATTTTTTACAATTACACTCTTTTAACTTTATTACATCTACCCTTTTAGAAGTATAAAAATATTATGATAGTATCTTTATCAATAAATTATACAAAATATTGAATGAGGGGTAAGATTAAAAATTTATGTAAATTTTCTGTTGACGTCTAGATATTCCGTCAATACTCTAATGGAAGACATACAATTGCAAACACATAATTTTTAAAGGGCGTGTGAGAATAATTTTTCAAAACTAATTTTAAGAAAGTATAATTTCGGTATTTTACGAAAAAACATAAACAAACATTCGTAATACTTTTTAATTATTTTTGAAACAACTAGAAAATAGAAACAAATAAACGTTGCTGCTATATACGTAACACTTTTCAACCCGTATTTTTTTCAATAAATATATTTTCTACTTATTTGATAAAAGAAATTATTTAGAAGTAAAATTAATATATATATATATATATATATATATATATATATATAGAGAGAGAGAGAGAGAGAGAGAGAGAGAGAGAGAGAGAGAGGTATGTCTTGACTTGGCACCTTGATTGAGAAAAGTAAATGGTCTTAGCTACCCAAACGACATCGAACTAACTGAATAAATTCACATTTAGTTATATTGTCTTTTCAATTCCATGCAATAATGAGAAATGTTACTTTACGGACAGCGTTTTTGTCTTGTCCAAAGTTGTACATTAGGATTGTGACGCTTCACGAGAAATTTTAGCTTGATTTTAGTCGGATCAGATCAAAACAGATAAGTAATGAGTGAATTATAATTGTCATAGGAAAAAAAATCTAAGGTTAAAATATTCAACTATCTATCGAATAGTGTCTGATTTTGTTCTCTTTTATACAGTTCTAATTTTCGAACTATTGTGCGATTTTATTTTTGGTTATGTAAGATGTCGAAGTGGTCCTCCTAGAGAATAAGTTGTACAATTTTCAGGACATTATGAGTTAAGTAGAAATTAAATTGGACCGTTGGTGCATGTACTTATTGCCATCAACTTGGTTGTTTTTTGTTTTGCTCTGTCCCTTCGATTGGAGGTTAAGTTTTGGATGCTTATAAATTGGTCATGTTGGTGTAGACTTTAAATGTTACTGGCCGTCGTGTGGAATGTTGTTTCTGCGTACTTATAATAAATAATATTTTATATTTAAAACATATTATAAATATAAATAAAATATGTAAGCCAACATATTATATTTAAAAAAATAAAATAAATAAAGAAAATCAATTTAAGAGTATTACTGGCACAACAAAAAATTGATGCAGTGTTGTTACAAATCGTTGTTTGTGAGTGGAAAATGCTATTTCCTTTTTATATTAGTATAAATGTATCCATCAACATTCATGTTGGGATGGCATACAATGTTGTGGAGATGGGTCCGCTTTAGTTTTAACATAATTTAAAACTCGAATTGGTCGCCAATGAGACTTTTTGATTGGTAAGGTTGAAATTTCACAATAAAAAAAGGGTAAATTACAGTGACACCTCCTGATGTTAGACCCAATTACACAAACACCCTTTGTCTTTTGTGAAATTACAACTACACCTAGTGAGGTTGTAATTGTATTACAATTATACCCCATATTCAAAGGCAAAGCTTGCACTAATACCCCTAAAAAACATTACACTAATACCCTCAGAGGGTGTAGCTGTAATTTTACAAAAGACATGGAATATTTGTGTAATTGAGCCTAATCTCAGGGGCTGTCAATGTAATTTGCCCTAAAAAATTGTAAGTTCGAGTTCCATAAATGTAGATGTATGCCTACTTTATAGTAATTTTGTTTTTTCTTTTCTGTTTGTCTTGTTTGAATATATTCATTGATCTGAATTATGATGAATTTGATCAATTTTTGAGTTTAAATATATTAAATGATAAAATGAATTTACGCTGTGTATAAAAAAAAATCAACTTGACCTAGCTTTGGACTTGACCAATCCCCAACCATAGTTGAACGTGTAGCCTGCTCTACTTGCCTCAAACTCTTCCTCGACTTGCCCCAATTCCAGAGCCGATTGGTCTAACTTGTAAAATCCAATTAAGTTTTCCCGCCAACTTATTAGATATATATTTTAAAAATTGCGATGATTATTTATAAATATTTACTATAATATCATTACATTAAAAATATAATTTACTTTATAAATTTAAATAAATTAAATATATTTATAAATATATTTATAAATATTATCTGGGGCAAGGCCCTGATCTACTCGACCTTGTTGTCATCCCAATTGAAGCATTGGGGTTGGATTCATTCTAGTGGTTTTTTTTTTTTTTTTTTTTGCATATTATCAAATAAAAATCAAATTCAATTCTTTTCATTTAAACATACCTTATAGCCTGACCACAAATACCTACTATCTCATTAGAAAAAAAAATAAATTAATATTAGCTATATTTTTAATGATCATAGCTAAAAATTGTGGAATAACTATTATTAACTACCGTTAAATAAAAATCGATGCAAAAACTAGATTTTCCACCATGAAAAACTTATTTTTCACGACTTTTAGCCATGACAAATGTTTTAACTACCATCGCAAAATTCACGACCGACAATCGTTGCGTGGTCATGGTAAATGACTATTCGCTACGATTATTTAGTATTAACCATGACAATTAACCATGGTTAAATGTCATATTTTTTGTAGTGTCTTAAAATCTACTATGTTAGGTAAAATGTTCTTGAACTTCATCTGATGGAACTCCAACTAGAATTTTGAAAATTTCGAACTCAAATTAGGTCGGATCAAACTTAAAGCAGTAGACTTGCCACCTAATTTATGAAAAGTTAATAAAAAAAGATCAGTCACGTGATAAATATTATTATACTTGTTATGTGACTTGTTCGATTCAACCAAACTCGATTTCAATAAGAGTTTTACCTAAAATTTCACTTTATTTGCATTCCATTTGTATAGATTTTGAATCAAGATGGGCTTGGGGGATTGGAGGCCTGATTTCCTAAAGGGAAAATTGCATAAATTCTTCGTGTGCTTTAAAAATTAAGCTAAACATCTATGTGTTAAAAAAATAGATAAAAGAATTTAATGTATTTTTTTAAATAAATGCACACTGTCCCCTTGTTAGTTGTCCTTAACAATATTAAAATATTTAATGAGTTAACCGTTATACCCATATTATAATAACTATTGATTTTCAAAAGTTACAAAAATAAAAGGTTACATTTTGCATATATATATATACCATATATATATATATACCATATATATATATATAATATCGACGACGTAGACGCTGCACAAAAGTAGTAGAGTGCCGTCGCCTAGAAGCCGGCAAGGAGAGGCGGGAAAAGGGGAGGCGACGCTGAGAGATGGGAGAAGGCGAGGCGACGCATGGAGAGGGGGAGACGACGGAGGCAGGGAGATGGCACGAGGAACAAACGGAGGCAGTAGGGAGGCGGAGGTAGAGGGGGAGTGGGAGTAGGATTGCGGAAGATGACCGTTTATTTATTTATTTTTATTATTTGTATTTTTTATTTTGTAAATTTTAATATGATAAATTAATTTAATAATTTAATTTTTTATGTTTCAATATAATTATATTAAAAATTAAAATTATTTATTGTGATTTATATAAATAATAGAATTTCAAAATATATTAACCACAAATTATAATTCAAATTAACTAATAATGTTTAGAAATTAAATAATGTATTTTGATGTTAAAAACTTATAAATAATATTAAAATAATCCTAAAATTTGATATTTTCGTATGTAAAGACATAACAAAAAACAATAAAAAAAGAAATAATTGCATAAGTTAGGGATAATTTTCTCCATTCAAATAGGTCAAAAGCCAAAAATAGGTTAAAATGTTACTTCATTCGTATTTCTGGCGCGTGTACCAACTCTCTCTCTCTCTCTTTCTTTTCCGAAAAGGATTTTTTTGCAAGTTTATGACTGTAATGATTTTTTTTAACTATTTAATTAACATAAATAAATAATTTTTTAAAATTTTCCAATTATATAGGGGGTGTTATGCAATTTTCCCTCTCCTAAATGCTTCAAAGTAGTGACTCCTCAATTACTCTTAGGTAATGGAAACACACTCTTGCAATTAAGAACACTGAATGTTGCTGTCATGTTCAGTGGCAATGGAAGTTAGATATTTTAGTTATAATTACCCATATAATTTCTCCCTTGTTTGATTTTGACAGAATCGCATGCAACTGTCTGAATCACTACAACATCACCACTCCAAAATATTAAGCAGAAAAGTAGACTTGGGAAAATACAAACTCGTACCGACTCTATTTATTGTTTATTCAAACATAAATTACAGAGTGAATTACAATGACTTTTATTGAGATTTATCATAATTATAAATATTTTTTTGTTGTTTTAAAAATTATAAATATTTTTTCTGGAGTTTGTAATTTTCAACCAAGGGACTGAAATGGTTCATTTTGCCATTGATTTTTTTTTTTTTAAAACGGTAGAAAAATCAGCCGAGACAAATTACATTATTGTTCATTTCTGTAAAAAAATATAAGAAACCTCGCACTGCGCATTTTTGTCTAAAAAAATTTAGAAAATTTTAAAAAATAATTCAATTTGCATAAGGGCATTTTGGTCAGTTCACCCATAAAAATGGATGGAAATGGATTATTTGTTATACGGTAACAAACCTCAAGGGGGTATTTGTAATTTTTAAAACAACAAAAGGATATTCATAATTATGCCAAACCTCATATGCAAGATCATTGTAATTCACCCTAAATTATATCATATGTTTCTTGATTAAGGTCATATTTAATTACACAAATATTTCTGTCCTTTGCAAAATTTATGCTCATGAGGAGTGTTACTGTAATTTAACTCAGGAAGGTGTATTTATGAAATTTTACTCATGGATACGACATGTACTTGTAATTACAACCACAATATTAGGGGTATATTTGTAATTTCGTACATAATAAAGAGTCTTTATGTAATTAGATTAAATCTAAAAAAAGATTGATGTAATAATAATTTACCCTTATTTACATAATGCACATCATGGTGTAATCTTTCTAGCATTGTACCCAACAAATCTCATCCCCAAGTATTTTTATTATTTTTTTAATTATTATTTTTCTGGGGAAAGGTACGTTTCATTGGTTGAAAGAGAGTGAATAGTATTATTATTATCTTTTATTTTTCAAATCAATAAAAAGGCACAAAAAGAACATGACTTATTATTTTATGAGAAATAATGACTTATTATTTTATTAGTGTCTTGACACTAATAGGGTGTTTGCAAACACTTATTTTAATGATCATGAATTTATGGTTGAAAATAAGTTAAAAATAGTATTTTTATTTTATAATTTCTGCTTAAATTAAGTTAATGTAAACCAAAAATTATAAGCATCTCCTACCAACTTTGCAGCTTTTTTTTCCCCAAACTTTCAATTTTTTTTTTCACTTTTAACTTTAATTTTCTGAGTGGGATGATGTTGTTGCTACTGTATTATTATTTGCTACTGTAATAGTTAGATGTTACTTTATGTGATACTGTTGATATGATTGTTATATTTGTCTCTGTTTGATATTGATAGCTGACAGGATGTTTGCAATCGCTTTATTTCAATTAATAAAGTTCATTGCTTCCAGTTCAAATAATTTTTTATTTTCAAACACTCTCAACTTTTACTATTGTTTAATTTACGATTTTTTTTACAACTTATTCCGCACCACAAAAGTAGAAATCGTTGTAAATATCCCTTTAAGTTAATATGCAAAATTGTGGCATTTCTCACTATCAAGTCGGAAAATTCTTATTCAAATCAGGTTTAATAATTTTTTTTTGAACTGTACACCAATTATACTTATTATTTAATTAATTCAGGCTTAACCAAACCTGTAGACATATTGTGGTACAATAACCAGAAAGATCTCGAAAATCATTGCTGCATTGTACGAAATGAACACATATGTCATCGTTACAATTAATACAATATATAGGACAGAGTTAACATTCACACCAACCCTCGCCTGACAATTACAACTCATCCTTCTACATTAAACTGCCCCAATTCTAATACATTATGAAATTACATGAAACCCCCCTTAGGAATCTTGATCACAATGCTATGGACCAAGGATACAATGGTCATTCCACATACAAATTGGACTTGGCCAACTACCATCAGCTACTTCATTGAAACTGTCAGCAGACACAACATCTTAATTAATCCAGACAGCAACCTCAAGTCACATTTTTTCTTCTTTAGTTTTTAAAGTTAATTACGATTAGACCCTATCTTAAATATAAAATTATACTTTTCGCCCCAAATTCTTTTGAAAATACACTTCTACTCCCTTCAAAAATTCCACATTTACAGCTGACCCCCTTCTATTATGGTTTGGACGAAAAATACTAACATTAGCTAAAAAAAGTTACATAAATTTTCAATTTTGTCCCTAATTTAACATTCCAAAAGTATACTTTTGTACTTATATATAAGGGATAAATTAATATATATATATATATATATATATAGAGTGAGATTAACGCCATTACATTTTTTTCTTTATAAGTACAAAATTATTACTTGCAAATGTCAGTATTTTTTATCCAAACTCTAACGAAAGGGGGTCAGGTGTAAACGGTCAATTTTCGAAGGGGGTGTAAATGTATCTCGAAACTTCTTTGGGGAAATATAATTTCGCATTTAAAGAGAGGGCTTAAGTGTAATCAACTCATTTCTATTTATTTTAAAGGATAAATTGCATAAAACCTCCATGTATTTTCAAAATTTAGCTAAAAACTCATCTTTGCTAACAAAATAAGCAAAAAGTCCCCCGTGTTATTTAAAATACTGCATACTCTCCCATTCCGTTAGGTATGCTTAACGACGTTAACATTTTTAATGAATTTCCCGTTATGCCCTTTTTATCATGGCCATTGATTTTCAATTGTTAAAAAATGAACGGTCTAGATTTAATTAATTTAAAATATATTATTTATTTATTATATATGTAATTATATATACACTACATATATACATATATAGTACAATATATATATATATATATGGATGCAGACAGCGACGGCAGCCGCTGTGGGCGGCGAAGCCATTGCCGCCCAGACTGGGTGACGACGACGTCGCCTAGATCTAGGCGGCGTTGCTCGGATCCCTAGGATGTCGCCCCATCGACGGTCGCCCAGGCTGGATGACCGCCTTTCATAGCCGGCGGTTAGGCGGCCGGCGGCGGGAACCAAAAAAAAATGTTTAAAATTTATTTATTTTTTTTAAAAATAAAAATATTATAAAAAGTATTAAAATTTTATTTTAAATATATTATAATTTAATTTTTAGGTATTTGGATATTTAATTATTATTTTCTATAAATAAATATAATTTATTGAAATAAATTTAACTAAATAAAAATTTCATTTATAATAGCATATCATTATAATTGAATTTATCTATATTTATAAATATTTAAATTTGAAAAGTTAATTATACTATATTAGTTTTTCTATTGTTTTTTTCATTTTAAAATTTGAACTTATAAACATTTTATATATATTTTTAGGTATATTAAAGCATATTTAAACTAATTAATATTTTGAATTATCAAATATATAATTTATTAAAACAAATTAAATCAATCAATAATTAAATTAAACAACAATATATAATTTATTAAAATATATATAAATATCAAATAAAAGTGCAAAATAGGTATTTGGACATTTAAATAAACTCAAAAGAGGTTAAAACTGAAAGGAGGCAAAATAGACATTTATACACTTAAAAAAATCTGAGAGAAGGCCAAAAACAAACCCCACTCTCACAATGAGCGCGTGTCATACGCTCTCCGTTAGTTTCTAATGGGGAGGGGTTTTTTTGCCGTATTTTATAAAATACAGGGAGTTTTTTACTTATAAATTTAACATAGGGGAATTTCACGCTATTTCACCAAAATACAGGGAGTGTTATGCAATTTACCCTATTTTAAATAAAAACTGTTTTCTACGTAGATATTCCCAATGTTCAGACAATGCAGAGTTTCTTGTAAATCATTCTTTGCCTTGTCTGCTCCGGACGTTTTCGTCAAATGGAACTTTGCCGTAGCAAATAGTTATTCATCACGATTAGATCATATGCCGACATAACATAACCGTAGCGAATAGTTTGTCCGTCCGTCGCTGTTAGATCATATGGCTACACAACGTAAGACAGTTGTTCAAGCTATTGCAATCTCGGTGGCGATCAGCCTGATCGTAGCCGGAATACTGTTCTATTTCTTCTACCGGTTTATGATGGCCCGACGGCTCAGAGCTCGACTAGATTCAAGTTTCCGGAGGGAGGCGGAGACAGCTGTGCCTCGTCTGGAGTTGAAACAGCACGGTCGTGCGATAAAAGGAGTCATAATCGATGAAGAAGGATTCGATGTGTTGTATGTAAGAAAAATCGAAGGGGGGTGTTTCTCTAAGGTTTGGTATAATCCTATGGATGAAGAGGTGAAGAGAATGGACAGCAGAGGAGAAAAGCCTAGCATGTCTGAGCCAATACAGGAAATTCCGTTGCTTCAAGAACCGAGCGACGAATACGTACCCGTGGCAAAGAAACCGTTGCCGTTTACACGAAATCCGTCGCCTAAATCCATTGCTCCACCGGTGGAGATGAGGGGATCAGGCCCTCCTTTACCACCACCTACTCTGCATCAGCTTGAAAACTCGATGAGTCGAACTTCTCCACCTCCGCCTCCGCCACCACCGCCTCCTCCACGTCCCGTTCCTCAAACCGGAAGTGTCAAGGCTGCACTGCCACCAGGTCTGCCAAAGTTAGAACCGGTGCCACCACCTCCACCGGTAAAGACAAGGGGACTAGTTTCATCACACAAACCGCCTATTCCCCCACGAGGCATGGAAAACAGACGCAGTCGAGCGGATGAACCGGCTGAAGAAAGCGTGGACAAGTACGGGGGACAAATGAAACTAAAGCCATTGCATTGGGATAAAGTGACTACTAATGCGGATCATTCAATGGTCTGGAACGAGATCAACGATGGTTCGTTCAGGTAAATATATACCTACATTCGTTATCTTTTATGCTTACATGATCAATACTATTGAAATTTTACTGATTCTATATATCAGGTTTGATGATGAACTCATGGAATCCCTCTTCGGCTACACAATCACAAGCCAAAAATCAACTGAGAAAAGCAAGAAACCATCATATCATCAGCAGAGAAGTCCTGCCTCAGTTCCATCAGTGCAAACATTCCTCCTCGACCCTCGAAAATCCCAAAACGTTGCGATTGTTCTCAAGTCTCTAGCAATCTCACGCAAAGAAATCCTCGACGCCCTCTTGGAGGGCGGAGGACTCAACGTTGACACCCTCGAAAAACTGAGCAAAATCTGCCCAACACAAGAGGAAATCACCAGAATCCTCCAGTTCAATGGGAACCCCACAAAACTAGCTGATGCAGAGTCTTTCCTCTACCACATCCTCAAAGCTTTTCCATCGGCATTTGTTCGTTTCAACGCCATGCTTTTCAGGACAACCTACGATCCCGAAATCTTGCATCATAAGCAGAGTCTGCAGACACTCGAATTAGGCTGCAAAGAACTACGTTCGGGCGGTATTTTCTTCAAACTCCTTGAAGCCATTCTTAAGGCCGGCAACAGAATGAACGCTGGAACAACTAGAGGAAACGCTCAGGGATTCAACCTGACCGCTCTTCGTAGATTATCCGATGTGAAAAGCACGGACGGAAAGACAACTCTGCTTCACTTTGTGGTCGAGCAGGTTGTCCGGTCCGAGGGCAGACGACGTTCGATCAACACAAACCGTAAACCTGGTGATCGCCCCGTCTCAGAGCAAGACAGAGAGCATCTAATGCTGGGACTTCCAGTGCTGGAAGCCCTGAACAGTAACTTTGCCAATGTGAAGAAAGCAGCAAACATAGACTACGACAGTTTGATCAGCGTTTGCCCAGTTCTTACAACAAGAGTAGATGAGATTAAGCAGCTTCTGACGGTCGAATCGGGCGGATTCCTACGAGAAATGAAAGGGTTCTTGGAGGACTGTCGGGAGGAGCTGAATGTGGTGAGAGAAGAGGAGAAAAGAGTAATGGAACTTGTGAGGAAAACGACGGATTATTATCAAGCAGGAGCTTCCAAAGGAGGGAACAATCCTCTTCAGCTGTTTGTTATAGTTAAGGATTTCTTGAACAACGTTGATCAGGTCCGTGCGGAGATAGCGAAGAAACTGGAGAAGAGGAAGGCGGGAACGAGTGGTGGTTCGTCGCCTCCGACGTCGCCGACGCCGCCGAGGTCTCCTGTCAGGTTTCAGAACCTGGAGTTGTATTTCAGGGCACACAGGCCTGGAACGAGTTCTAGTGATTCGGAGGATGATTTCTCGTAAAACTTGAGGAATTATGTTTATATGTTTCTCTTTTTAGAAAAATTCTAATTCAAATCGGGTTTAATCGAGCAAATAAATCGTACAATAAATATGATCTGATCATTTTTCTTGAACTGTACATCTATCACACGATAAATATATTATACTTACTATATAATTAATTTAGTTTTGATCAAATTCGTTTTGAGTTTGGACTTGGGATCCATTAATTTCTTTATGGTTTTGGGTTATTATGCATTTTAAGCCCTATATCAGTTTTGACAAAATAATGTTCAATGGTGCAACAAATTTTAAAATTTTAAGAATTTAAATTTAGATACATGTATATTTTAAAAACTACGGTTTTAGTTTATTTGTTGTTAAATAAAAATATGGCTTAATTGCATTTTTAATTAATATGTAATTATATTCATTTGACACTTTAGTCTTGCAATTCGTCAGGGATTGTAAAATGATCCTTTACTTTTTTCAATTTCACAATTTTAGAATAAAATTGAACATAACTTTCAAAGTTGGCCGGAATTATAATGATAATTTTTGATGAACTTTGAAAATTTCGACTAATTTTGACCTAGTTTTTGATCTCTATTAATTAATTCACTTTACGGAATTGAGCAATATTAATAAATGATCCTTTTGACCTAGTTCTTGATCTCTATTAATTAATTCACTTTTTTCCTGAGGGGTGGGGTTAATTAAATGATACCTATGCATTTAATATGTTTTGCTCCTAATTCATAAAACATGTATTTCTTGGGATTGGATTTTTTTTTTAAATCATGTGGTAATTTTTTATTCCATTTAATATATATATGGTACAATATGTATATTTTTTTTAAATAATAAAATTATTGACGTAATCTTTATACGCGTGTTATGTATATATTTAATGGAATAAAAAATACGGCATAATCTGAAATAAAAAATTCAAGTATTTGTTCAACTCCTCTACCAACTCTTTACTTTCTTCTCCTAATTTCATATCTTCTATTCTTCTAGAGCTGCAATAAATACACAAACCCTACCACCACAACCAATAAATTCAATATGGTTATTTTCCAGCATTCCTTCTAAGTCCTGAGATGAAATATTTTATGTATGGTGGAAAACTTAATGCACCATAGTATAAAAAGTTCTCATATAGACTTGCTAAGACTCATTTATCAAGAGTTCATCTATAATTTCTAACATTTTCTTTCATCGATACGTGTATTTTCATACTACGTAATACTAACTTTTGAGTTACATGACATGTTCTTACATGTAAAATTACACCGTTTTGACACTTTACTGCAAGAAACATTAGATGATTCAGTTGTCGTTATTACTTGAAAGGAAAATACTCAGAACGGGACTAAACCAATAGTTTTAGTTGATCAAGGGTATAAGTGCAAGCGTTGCATGTCTTTACTCTAGAGAGGTGTTTGATTCCTTACACTTAACGATTACGCGGTATTTTCCGTCAAACATCTAAACTGAAGGTGCTACGGCACCAAAAGTGCTACTTTTAGAAATTACGACACTAGAAGAAAATGACTTAATGACTACGAAAAAATTTGATGCTGAAATCAGCATTAAGCTAATTAGCAAGTAAAATTCTCATTGTTAATTTACACTGTTTAATACATAGTTTTAAACAATTTGTTACTAAATCCGTTAGTAAGTAAATTTTCGTTGCTAAATTCATTAGCAAGTAAATTTCTTGTATAAAATAATATAGATTAACAACAAAAATTTTACACGCTAATTAGTTCACGCTGATTTTTTCTGTAGCTATCGAACCATTTCTTGATCCAATTCCAATTAGACTAAAAGAGGAAAAATCCTAAGTTAATTACGGGACGAAAAATACTGGTTCCCCAACAACTAGGACGTAAAGTTCATTAAAATCACTTCTCATGATCAAGTCATTGATTTACTGCCGTAACACGTTTTAACTTTATAGTTTGAAATTAATATCATTTCCTTCATTTGGAAAAGATGATTGAGATGTTGTTCAAGTAAATAATGGCCTAATCCAATCTCCTAATTCTGAAATACTAAGGTAATTAAAGAAGGCCATACTTCATAAACATCATTCTTCATCTTCCTCTCTTCAGTTCTTTCCACAGTACCATGTTTCTTCTACCTGGTAAGTATATGATTCTCACAAGACTTCAAGTTGTACAGGTTGAAATAAATGTGAACAAATTCTGGGAGCTATGCTTGTCTTGAATGCAACCAGAATTCCACTTGTTATCTGAATTTTGTTTAAGTTTATAAATACAACAATGTCAAATTCACTTGTTAATTTGCAGTTTGTCCTGTGTCCGGACACGGTCTGGCCGTTTTCGTCCTGTCTCTTCTGTCATCGGCATTGTTCCTCAACAGCTCTAGTGCTGCTAGAGGAGAAAGAGTTAAAGCAAACAATGGTGTCGTAGCAACTGATGAAACAGAATGCTCTAAGATCGGAAGAGATATGCTTCGTCTAGGAGGGCACGCTGTCGATGCAGCGGTTGCCAGTACTCTTTGCATCGGCGTTTTAAGGCCGGCCGACAGTGGTCTTGGTGGGGGAGGATTCATACTCGTCCGGTCGCATAAAGGAGAGGCCAAAGTGTTCGACATGAGAGAAATGGCACCCGCGCGAGCAACCAAGGTACTTTTATTAGTTCGTAATAATTGGCAATTTTGGTGTTATTTATCGGGAAAGTTGCAATTCTGGTCCCTAACTAGGCTAGGTGGCCAATGAGGCCTAGTTCATTTGACGAAGCTAAGGCCCAATGATCTTAGAGGTCATGGGTTCGAATCCCCTGCGTGCGATGATTTGTTTCTACTGCATAGTAGGTTTATTTGTGACATTGTTTCTACTGTATAGTAGTTTATTTGTCGATATGATTGTTGTATTTGTCTCTGTCCAATATTGATACTGACATGACTGATTGTAATCGTTTTATTTCAATTAATAAAAATTTATTGCTTCCAACTAAAAAAAAAAAAACTAAGGGAGGTGCAACTTCAATTAGGTTTAGATTCAATTTGGCAACTAAGACGTGTAATTTAAAAAAAAAATGGCACATTAAAGATATAATTCACTTGAATTTAGGGCTCACGAGAGGTGCACATGTCAAATTCCACCAAGATTTGCAATTATTTGATGAATTTTGCTTTAATGTGCTATTTTTTTTTAATTGTAGGGTTTAATTGAAAATTGAATCCCAACAAGACTAAAATTATCACCCTATGAGATCAAAATTGCAATTTTCCCACATTTAGTTACAAGAGAAGTGGAAATTAGCCACAATTTAATCTATAGGGTAAAAAGAAAAATCATCTCTTCTATCTATTCTTTCTTATTGAAGGAAACCAAGAATATACAAGGCTGCTTTTTAAGGTATTTCTTGACCTTTGCATGCCAACAGATGTTTAATTCATGTCTTAATAAGGGAGAATTGCATTTGTGGTCCCATATATTAGATTTTCTTTTTTAATTTAGTTCCATTTGAATGATTTTTTTGATATTGCATTCTATAAATTGAATTTTTTTTTTTTAATTTAGTCCTCACGTGCATTTTTCGTAAATTAACTAATGGAGCCGTTAACATTTTTCGTACATTTTTTTCGTTAATTATTGGACGAAAAATGTACGTGAAGACTAATATTTAGAAAATTTCAACTTATGTCGCAACAAATAGGACTAAATTAAAAAATATCCTAACATATGAGACTAAAAATGCAATTGTTCCTCTTAATAATATAGCAAAAATGTCACTTAAACTACTTTTGATAAAATCTTTTTGTCTTTTGAAGATTCAAATGATGATTTAATGCTTTGACATATGTTTGGTAAAAATGAATGAACTGGATTTTGTGAACAATCTCATTTAAGTTAGCATGTCTCTATTATCTTATGATGTCTTGTTCTCTTCACTGTTACTGTTACATTCTTACAGGACATGTTCTCCAAAATGAATGCAACTGAGTGGAAACATAGTCCTCTGGCCATAGCTGTTCCAGGACAGCTCGCAGGTCTCTACACAGCCCACCAGCAATACGGCAAACTCTCCTGGAGATC
The DNA here is from genome assembly GCA_034509735.1 of Sesamum alatum. Lineage (NCBI taxonomy): Eukaryota > Viridiplantae > Streptophyta > Magnoliopsida > Lamiales > Pedaliaceae > Sesamum > Sesamum alatum. The sequence continues at coordinate 4,789,082 of JACGWO010000001.1, forward strand.
GCTCGTAAAGCCAGCCGAGAATCTTGCCCGCAAGGGCTTCAACGTGTCGCGATCCCTTTTCCAGAAAATGGCCCGTGCAAGGTCAATGATCATGGCTGATAAGGCGGTCCAAACCATATTTGCTCCAAACGGAACGCTACTAATCGAGGGCCAGACCCTTCGTCTAAAAAAACTAGCGGATACGCTGGCAGCTATAGCCAAAGACGGCATGAGCATCTTTTATAACGGATCGATAGCTCAAGGATTGGCGGACGACATTACAAGAGTAGGCGGAATAGTCACAAAGGAAGATTTGCAGAAATACCGAGTCATCGTGAGGGAGCCTTTGGTTGCTCATGTATTGGGATGTAAAATGGTTATCCCGCCTCCCGCCTCAGGAGGGGCAGTAGTGATACTCGTAAGTTAATTAATTTACGGCCTTTCCCATTTTCTGGTATATTAATATTAGGAAGTGTACTTGTAATTTTGCAAAGGACAGACAGTGTTTGTGTAATTAGACTTAATATGGGGGAACGTGGATATGTAATTTAAGAATATTGAATTATTCTTCTCTCTGACAGCTTATGAAGACTTCTTGCATCATGGCAGATTCTGAAGACTCTTTCCATGTACAATATGACGGGTGTTCCGACATCCCTGCTTGTGCATCGGACGGTTGAGGCGTTGAAATACGCGCTTGCTCTAAGGATGAGCCTCGGAGATCCGGGATTCGTTGATGTTAGCACTACCTTGAAATCTATGATATCAAACAGCACTGCAGAAAAATTGAGGAAACTCATAGATGACAACAAGACATTTGATCCTCCTCACTGTGGCAGCAAGTAAGATAAAATGTTTCTACCACTCTACTTCTTTTATTGACAACAATGATTTTGGCGCACACTTTATTACTGGGGTAAAATTATAATTTTACAATATTGTACAGACACCTAGTAGTTGTTGTCTGTTGTTGTCGGAGTGAAATCTGTCCTAGTACACAACTACAACCTGGTACATTAATCCATTGTAGTGTTTGTGTGTTCACCGGTGCATGCAGGTGGAGTCAGCTAAACGATCACGGCACAAGCCATATCTGCGTGGTCGACCGTCAACGTAACGTTGTTACGATGATGACCAGTATAAACACTCATTTTGGATCAAGATTTATGTCGCCAAGTACTGGGATATTCCTCAACAATCAGATGCATGATTTCTCCATTCCCACCTCAAAAGTTAGACCTAGCGCCCCAGCGAATTATGTTACTCCATTCAAAAGGCCTCTGTCGTCTATGGCGCCGGCCATTCTTGAGAAGGTGAGAAGTCTTTGCCGACTTTTTGCTGTTTTCGTCCTAACAACTTTAAATCCATTATATTTAGGTTAAAGTGTAATGTTGAGTCAGACTCCACATTATAACGTAAAACTTGTAAGAGTACATACTTACATAGTTGGAAATATGAATGATCATTCCGCCGTTATCCCAAAAACATAAACTTTTGATTCAAGCTCATTGGATCTCAGTTTTTCTTGTGTAGCTATTGATTTGCCGTAAAACCCTATCTCTCAGGGCGGACGGGTAAAGGCCGTTGTAGGCTCAGCAGGAGGACTGCTAATACCTGACGCAGTTTCTCAAGTCCTGGTAAATTTCTTCGTCTTGAAAAAACCATCATACAATGCCGTCAAAGCTCCAAGATTTTACCACAGGGTGAGGACTCCACACAAGTTCCCCCTCTATAAGTTAAAACGGCAAAATTACAGTATAGTATAGGGAGTTCAACACTTTTAGTCCTCTATTTTACGGAATTTTTGAAATGATCCCAAAATAGAAAAATCTCGACACATTTAGTGATCTGATTTGCAGAATTTTCAAAATAGTTCAAAAATTGAGAAAATTCGACACATTTAATTCCATGTCCAAATTTCAGTAAAATATAGGACATGGGATCAAATGAGTTGAGTTTTCCCAATTTTAGAACCATTTTGAAAATCCCATAATGTATAGGACTATATGTGTCGAGTTTTTCTAAATTTGAAATCATTTTGATTAGAGAACTAAAAGTGTTGAATCCCCTATATCTTATGGGACTAAAAATATAATTTCACCGTTAAAAGTTGTTCTTGTTTTCCGCTATAAATGTCCTCTAACTTGGTCCCATTTGTCCAAATGCAGCTCTATCCCAATGAGCTTTTGCATGAGAACTACTCATCAAGTGTTGGTGATCGGTATGCATTTTCTGTTGGGACACTGAATGAACTGAAAAGGAAGGGGCATAAGTTGAAGAGGGCTGCTTCTGTTATGAGTGTGTGTCAGTTTGTGGTTCAAGTTTTGAAGGGTAAAAATTCTGGGCAGCTCATTGCTGTTAGTGATCCAAGAAAAGGTGGGTTTCCAGCAGGGTATTGACGTCATTTCCACCCCTTTTTTTTGGGTGTGGGTAATAACATGAAGTACATAATTGAATGGCATATGCAGTTATTACAAAATGCACACTCATTGTTGTCTGGAAATTATGATGTTCTATTGAGAGATAAGGCTGAGAGAACATTATTTGAACCTCGTAACCTGCACAGTAGGGAAGATGTGATGTCAATTCAATCACATGAGTGATAGGGGAGATTATATCATAAGAGTAAATTACAGCAAGCTTATTTTATATATGATATAATTACAAATATTTTTTCGTTGTTGTTCGAGAAACTATAGATACATATGAAATAATTATATAACCCTTGAATAGTAAGGTGACATATCTACTTTACTCTTGTTGATTTTTTTAAAATTAAAAAAATATAAAAAAAAATGACTCAAAAAATATAAATATTAATTGGTACTACTGAGCAACGTTGAAATTCTCATAAAGACGTAATTTCATTTTACTCAACAAATTAAAAAGTAATAACTAACACAAATCACAATTGCGTCCTCGGAGATTGTGTCCCAATTGCGTCTGATTAGCCTTTGTAATGTTGTCATGAGAATTACGTCTAAGTGTGTGGCTAATCGTGTTAGGGGTTTCCTTGATCGTATTATTTCTCATACACAATCCGCATTTATTTCGGGTAGGCTCATTTCAGACAACATATTACTAGCGTTTGAATTGAACCATCATCTTAGGATCACATCCCGATCAAACAATGTATGTGTAGCTTTAAAACTAGATATGAGCAAGGCTTATGATAGGGTGGAATGGTAATTTCTCAGAGGTGTTTTGATTAGGTTGGGGTTTAACTATAAATTTGTGCAACTTATTATGTTATTGGTTACTTCAGTCTCTTATTCACTTACACTTAATGGTGATCATTTTGGTTTCTTTCATCTGAAGAGGGGAATCCAACAGGGTGATCCTCAGTCACCTTATCTCTTTCTCTTTTGTACTGAAGCTCTTCCTAGTTTGATCCAGACAGCTGAGGGTGGGGGGCGATTGGTAGGGTGAGGGTGGCACCTCAGGCACCGGTTGTATCACATTTATTGTTTGCAGACGATACATTGGTGTTCTGTGGGGCAAAGGAGGGGGAGTTGAGGGAGTTGGGAAGGATCTTGGAACTGTATGCTAAGGCGTCGGGACAGGTGGTTAATTTTCAAAAGTCGAGTATGGTGGTGAGTGGGGGAGTGAGAGAGGTGGTAAAGAGACAGTTGGCTAACATTTTGGGAGTACGATTAGTAGACCATCATGATAGATACCTGGGATTGTCGGTAGTAGAGGGAAGTCGAGAGGATCATTATTTAGGTATATTAAGGATAGAATGTGGGACAGGACGGGAGGGTGGAACACGAAGATGTTGTCTCAAGCGGGTAAGGGGGTTCTGATCAAGTCGGTTTTGCAATCATTACCAACTTACGCATTGTTGTGCTTTTTGTTGCCTAATAAATTATTGCATGAGTTGGAAATGACTGCAACAAATTTCTTGTGGCATAGTAAAGGAGAGCGGAGGGTTTATTGGGTGGCGTGGTCTAAAATGTGTCGGCCTGTAGATAGAGGAGGATTGGGTTTTCGTTCATTACAGTAATTTAATTTGGCTTTGTTGGCTAAGCAGGGATGGAGGCTTTTAACGAGACCGAACTCCCTTCTTAGTTATGTTTTGAAGGCCAAATATTTCCCGGATTGCAGTTTTTGGGAGGCTACATTGAGTTCTAGGCCATCATGGACTTGGCGGAGCTTACTTGGTGCTAGGAGTCTTTTACGGGAAGGGTGTATTATGAGGGAGAATCGGCGGTACGAGGGGGGTTGGAGTGCTGCTAGAAGTTTCATAAATCTGGGTGTTTCAGTGTGAGGAGTGCATAGGAGCAAGCTGTCTATATGCGAGAACGTAATGAGGCATCAACATTCGGTGTTGAATTTTCTATGGGGCTGAAAAGGGGTTCAATGTGGTCGGTTTTGTGGGATACTAAAGTGCCGTTGCAAGTCCGAGTGTTTATGTGGAGAATGTGCAAAGATGTATTACTAATGATGAGCAATTTGGCAAGTAGAAAGAAGGGTATTGAAACCGAATGCGATGTATGTGGAGCTCAAGTAGAATCCAATCGGCATGTGATGCTTGAATGTCTGGTGGCAAGGCAACTTTGGGCTTTGTCTTCACTTCCATGGAGATTTGTTTCGGATTGGAGAGGGGGAAGCTTTGAATGGGCTATACAGGTATTCAGGAATCTTGCGATGTTGAAAGGTCCCATTTCTTCATGGCATGCTGGACCATATGGAAGCTGCGCTGTAAAAGGATAATGGAAGGAGTGGCACGGGATATTTGGGATGCTTGGCGTCGGTCCATAATTCTGCTGAAAAATTACCATAGTGCGGAGGAGATGCTGTTGGTGGCTAGTACTTAATAAGTTGTTAGGCTTAGAGTTTGTTTGATTAAGTTTTGTATTTTATTGCTGTTTTGTTTCAAGTTGATAGTCGTAGTACTGGTTTTATTATTGGGGGTGTTTTTACTTCTGTTATTATGTCTAGGTTGGTAGTAGTTGTATGGTTGAACCTTTGTAGTGTTTTTTTCTATTTATGAAATTTCATCGCTTAAAAATTAAAGAAAAAATAACACAAATCACAAGGTATACTTAACTATTTCTATTTGTTTTTAGAGCGTTTTGTGTTGTGTCAATTTTGTAATGGAAGTATTATGTAATATATAGTTTTGATGGAGATGAAATAATCTTATAATCATAAAACATTATTGTAATAAATTACAATAAATTCACATAAAGTGAGATGAATATCCAATAAAATATGTATAAACAAACGTACTCTCACTGTAATTATCGTTTCAAAAATTAAAAATTAAAAATAAAACACAAACAAACAAGAATTAATTTTGCTGGGAAAATTGACCCATTATTCCTTATCATCAATTTGGATAAATCTATAGAATTTATCTAAGAGTTGATTTGTTAGAAGCCATGATCAAAATGTGTACTCCATTTAGGACAAGAAAATAGCTCAATATTTACAAAAAAATTATGTTAAAATCAACGTCGAACTAATTAGTAAGTATAATTCTTGTTGCTAATCTAATTAGTTCGAGACTGATTTTTTCGTTGCTATTGACCCAATTTCTTGGAGTGATCCATGAAATTGAATTCCCATTTGTTCTTTGTGGTTTAACTGAGAAAAAATTAATGATTCTTGGAACCTAACAAGAATGATTTGACCTTTCTGCAGAGGAATTCTTGCTGTTTTTTTTCTGATTAATGCAGTTTATTTTGATGACATGAGACATTGGTTTTTCCATTGCTGAAAAGAGAGAAAAACAATTTATTACTGAAGGAGGCAGTCAATTTGGTTAATAAATAATGCTGTTATCATATCAAGAAGAGGGATAAACTGAAAAGTGAAGATAATTGATTTTGTTGAGTTAATTAATGATGGCCTAATCTGCTACTGGTGTATTAATTATTAGTTTAACTACTTCATCAATCTCACTGCTTTACTTTGCTTTTCTTACAACCATGTTTCTACGAGGTGAGTTTCATTGATGTCCCATGTTTTATGCTTTAAATGCATTTTTGGTTGTGTATCTTTTCAATTTTAATGTTTTAGTTTTTTTATCTTTTAGGTGAATAAATAAGTCTTCTGATTGTTTTTTGTGATTTTGGTTTTTCGGCAGCTGGAGTTTGAAAATGTTGCCGACAAAAGTTTGTACCCCGCACGTACTTTTTTAAATTTGGAACTTTTGTTCCTATTGATCAGTTTCTCCTAGCATGGAAGCCAATTTTCTTTTTGATATTTTAATCTTTTATCTTTCTAGGGTAGCAAATAGATCACGCAACTTTTTAGTTTTTCGCGAATTTGACCTATTAAATTGACCGATGAGAACAAAAGCCCCCAAATTAAAAAAAGCACGTGCAAGGCACATGCTTTTTTCCGGCAACAATTGCAAATTCCGATAATTGAAGGACCAAAATCACAAAAAACATAAAAAGTTATAAGACTTATTTACTATCCTAAAAAGATAAAGGACTAAAATACTAAAATGCAAATAATATAGGATGAAAATTGCATTTAAGTTTGATGTTATCGTGTAATATCTTAAGATACAAGAGTAAAACTGCATTTAAAGATGAAAAAATACATTAAAATTATAAAAGATACTAGACAAAAAATTAATTTTATATGGCATAAGCATAAAGTTAAGAGTTATCGTGTAATATCTTAAGTTGACGTTCATGAGAAGTGATAATTTCAGGCTTCTTAATTGATTGTTAAGCAATCTAGAGATTGTCGTTGGACCATCATTATCTGTTTCTGGTGATTCTTAGTAAAATAGTTATAACATTCTACAGAAATTTTCAATGTACTTAAAACTTGAATCATTTGAAATTAAACTCACAAATCTTTAATTCCATATAATATTCTCCCAGAATGAGAACAATTTGCATTTTGAAAACGTTTCTAAAAATCTTTTAGAAAACTGTGACCGTTGAAAACTAGAAGACAAGTTTAATTCTTTTGGAAGTTCTCAACAATATCTTAAATTGATGTTCATGAAAAGTGATATTTCAGGCTTCTTAATTGATTGTTAAGCAAAATTGTTCCGGAGATTGCTAAATTTCCATGGAGGAAAATCGATGAACTGGAATTTCTTCTTTGCAGTTCGTCCCACATTGGCACACAGGTGTGCCGTTCTCTTCCTTCTGTTCTTGGTTTCACTTCCGAAAATGGCTTGTGCTAATGGAAGCGCGACGGTCGTAGCACGCCACGGTGTTGTAGCGACTGATGAAGCAGAATGCTCGAGAATCGGACGAGACGTTCTTCGTCGAGGAGGGCATGCTGTCGATGGAGCAGTGGCTGCTGCGCTTTGCTTGGGGGTCGTAAACCCGGCGCATAGTGGTCTTGGTGGAGGAGGATTTATGCTTGTGCGGTCCTCTTCCGGCCGTGCAAAAGTGTTTGACATGAGAGAAATGGCACCAGGGCGAGCATCCAAGGTACCGTTGTTCATCAATCTCTTCACCTTTCCTTTTTGGTGAACTTTTTTTTTTACAAAATTGAGGAAAATTCTTGTTCGGATCAGGTTTGGCCGAATCAAACCAATCACAGAGTAAGTGTGATACACTTGCTACGTGATTGGTCACTTTCCTTGAACTGTATATCAATCACATGACAAGTGTATTGCACTTATGATTATTAGTTCAGGTTTGGCCGAGCCAGGTCCGGGCTAGAAATTCTATTACAAATATTTCATCGTTGTTTGAGAAATTACGAATACCTCCTGACTTTAACGGTCGTCTAACAACGAGCCCATTCTGTTAGCATCTTTTAGGTTTTCATCCAATTTTTATGGTGAACTGTCCAAAATGCCATTTTAGGTTATAAATTATAAAGTTATATATTTTTATAGAATTTTCTAAAATGTTCTTATGGGCTAATACTCCATATGAATCATTTTTCCACACCCTCAAAATTTCTTATAATTTTTTTAGGGTAAAGTAGTAATGTCTACCTCACCGTCTAGAACTTACATAATTATTTTTCATTTGAAAGGAACTATTCGTAATTTTTCAAATACCGATAATGTATTCGTCATTATATCAAATTTCAATAGAGGAAGCTGTAATTCACCTATTTACCTTTTTATGCACCTAGCATTATGCGTAAAGCTCGTCTAATGTCATGGTTCTCTGACCCCCTAAAAATTACTCAAATTTTCCAGGACATGTTTCCTTTGGAAAGCTTTTGTCGGACAGCCGGTGCTCTATCTATAGCTGTTCCAGGACAACTTGCAGGTCTCTACAAAGCCCACAAAGAGTACGGCAAGATTCAATGGGCGTCGCTCGTAAAGCCTGCCGAGACTCTCGCCCGTCGAGGTTTCAACGTTTCAGAAGCTCTCTTCCAGAAAATGACCAAAGCAAAGTCAATCATCCTGTCTAATAACCAACTTCAGAGCATATTTGCTCCGAAAGGAAAGCTGCTAATCCAAGGCCAGACCGTCCGACTCCGAAAACTAGCAGACACACTCGCAGCAATAGCGAAAGATGGTATCAACAGTTTTTATAACGGAGCGATTGCAAGGAGCTTGGCCGAAGACATTAAAAAGGCCGGTGGAATAATCACAAAGGCCGACTTTGACAAGTATCGAGTTATTACTAGGAAACCGATAGGCGCTCGTGCGATGGGATATGATATAGTTACCGCGCCGCCTCCTGCTGCAGGAGGTGCCATGATGATTCTTGTAAGCGAATATCTTCACAGTCTTTTTCAATCATGTATGATAGGCTTAAATGCATTTTTGGTCCTGTATCTTAGATTCTGAAGATTCTTCCCAACTATGGAGCAACCAGTGTTCCTATCTGGCTGGAGATGCATCGTTTTCTTGAGGCTTTGAAGTATGCACTTGCTCAGAGGATGAGTCTTGGTGATCCTGCATTCGTAAATGTGACTAACGTCTTGCAAAACATGATTTCAACGAGCTTCGCGAAAAAAATGAAGGATCGGATAAACGACAACAAAACATTTGATTCTGCTCATTACGGTAGCAAGTAAGTATATTGTTCCTATTACTCTGAACGGCTTGGTGTGCTGTTTATTTCTTGCATGTTACATTTTCATTGTGTTATCACTTGTTCTTAACGACACCAAGTTTTGGTGGTCCCATCATTTATTGCATAGGCATGTAAAGTTTGGTTCCGTCTAATATATAGATTTTTTCGTTAGTCTAAATTCATCAATTTGTTGATGCTAGTAAAAAATTGAATGAAAATTTATATTTATCTTTAAACTGACTTATTATTGACTTATTGCATGTCAAATAAATTATTTTTCTGATTGAACTACCCTTATATATTTTTACACGCTAATGCATGTGAGGATCTACTCCTTCACCCTTATAAGAGTAGTTTGGTCATAAAAAGATTTGTTGTACTATGACATATATCTAAGGTGTATAATTTTGATATCTAAGGTGTATGCATGGTTAAGTTAAAAAAATATTATAAAAATAATTATTAAAAGGGTGCATTACAATACCATTCCTGAGATTCGGCATAATTACGGATACCCTCTTATTTTTTTTAAAAAAATTACAAATATCCCCTTGAGATTTGTAATTTTTAACCAAAGGCTTGAAATTGTTCATTTTGTCATTGATTTTATTTAAATTATAAAAAAACCAGCCGAGGCAAATTACATTATTGCTCCTCTGTGTAGAAAAGGTATAAAACCTTTCCTTGCGCATTTTCCAAAAATATTCAGAAAATTTGAAAAATTAATAAAAAATAATTCAATTTTCATGAGGATATTTTGGTCGGTTTACCCATAAAAATAGATGGTAATGGGTTATTTGTTAAACGATTACAAACCTCAGTTAAAGTATTTGTAATTTTTGAAAAAAATAAAAAAGTATTTATAATTATGTCAAATTTTAAAAAAAAACATTGTAATTCACCCTTATTAGAATTAACAATCCATAGTACAAATAATTAGGGAAGAAACTATAACAAATATATTAGAGAAATGAATATTACAAGGGAAATAAGTAATAGGAATAATTATATTTACACCCCACGTTTATCTTTTTATACAAATTATCTTTACTTTTTGACACATTATAAAAATCACACCCGACAGTTTTACTCGACAGTGTAAAATTATACTAATGCAGGTGGAGTCAGGTATATGATGAGGGCACAACTCATGTCTGCGTTGTAGACAATCAACGTAACGTCGTTACGATGACGACAAGTTTAAACTCTAACTTTGGGTCAAAATTTATGTCACCAAGCACCGGAATATTTCTCAACAATCAAATGTGTGATTTTTCCGTCACTTCATCGCACGAACGACCGCCGTCGCCTGCCAATTTTGTTCAACCATTCAAGAGGCCTTTGTCATCAATGGCACCTACCATTTTGCTTAAGGTAATAAATCTCTTATTCATTTCTTTTTCTTTTGTTTTTTCATGTGTATACTGAAAAAATTATATTTTTAGTCCCACACGATAGAGAGTGTTGTACTTTTAGTTCCACAATTTACAAGTTTATCACATTTAGGCCCGTAGGATAAAATGTTGTAATATTTTTGGTCTCATAAAATAAAAAATTATGACACATTTGATCCCATAGGACAAAAGTTTGTAGCATTTTTCTCCCAACACTAGAAAAAAATTACTATATATTGGCTACAACTTTAATGGTTATGGTTAGAAACCATGTAAATAACTATTGTTAATCACCGTTAAATAGAGTCGATCCAAAAAATTAGCTTGTCCACCATGAAAGAAATATTTTTCACAGCTAAGAGTCATGGTAAAAACATTAGCTACGGCAAATGCTTTAGCCACTATTGAAAAAAGCATGATCAACAATCGTTGCGTGGCTGTGGTCAATAACTATTTGTTATGACTATTTCTTGTATTGCAAATGCTATGATTTTTTAGTTTATGGGATCAAATGTGCTAAGCCTGTAAACTATGAGACCAAAACTACAATACATGTGGGATCAAAAGTGCAATTTTTTCGATATTTTCTACTATGTAATATACACAGGGATAATTTCACTTTGATGCCCTAATTATACCCCTATTTCAGTTTTGGTACCTTAGGAATCCAAATCATCAGACTTGGTACCTAAAGTTCGTATTTTTTATCAATGTTACTACTACTATTCATTAATTTAACCATCAAAACTATCGATTAACCCCATTTTGGAGGAAAAGATATGTGGGCTTTTGTCAATAAAAGGACATGTTTGGTTGCTTTATTGTTCAACATACAAGATATAGTTGAGAGAGTGGAATTGAGAAAAAAATTAGAAAAAAAAAGAGAGGAATGAATAGCTCAAATAGGTCGCAACTTCTTAGGAGTAGTAACCCGGAGTTGTTTTCTATATTCCTGGTTTAAAATGACACTAAATAAGAGGGTGTTCGGTTGATCTTATAAGCTTCTCAAAACATCTTATAAGTTCTTGGAACTGCATTCAACTTTTTAAAAACATCTTATAAGCTTTTTAATCTCAACATCCAATAGACAAAATCACTCATATAATTTTGTTTGTGTTTCACTTTTTACCCTTCATATAATTGACATCTTTCGCTCCAAAGCAAAATTATCTGTTTGTATGATTTCAAATTCTAATAGCTTGATAGCTTTTTTCGTCATTATTACAATATAAAGAATTTATTATGCCAAACACTCTGATATCATAAAAGCTCAGACATCTTACTCATTCAAATACTTTAATAGCTTATTTCTAAAATAAAATTTAACATTTTTAAACTTTCAAAATATCTTATAAAATCCATAGGAGCTCATAAGATGTTTAAATAAGCTTTAGCCAAACACCCTCTGAGTCACCCCAACCAAATCAAGTAAATCATATTTGGAAAACGAAAATTAATATTCAGTTTTAAGGGGATAAATACAATTTTCGTCCTCAAACAGAGCCACTTATGTAATTTTGTCCTCAAACAATTTGAGGTTGCTGCTTTGATCCTCAAACTGTTTTGTTTTTGTTTTGTTTTTATTTTTTATTTTTATTTTTTGTGTGTGTGTGTGTTTAGTCATTTAGTAAAATTGTTAAAGTTAACAGAAGTTTCATTTTAAGTGGAAAAAATGGCCATTTTCCTCCCATTATATGGCATTTTTCCAGATTTCATCTAATACACATGCACAAAAGCAACATACTTGATTCAAGTTGATTCCCTTTCAGTTTTTCATGTGCTATTAAATTTCAGGGTAAACAGGTAAAGGCAGTGATAGGTGCAGCTGGAGGAATTCTAATACCTGATGCTGTCACTCAAGTCTTAATAAATCACTTCATCCTAAAACTTGATCCATTTACTGCTGTTAGAATTCCAAGACTTTATCATATGGTGAGTACGTGAGACTACATCCTGATCATTGAAAAATTTTTATTCGAACCAGTTTTAGTTGAACCAAATTAGTTACAGAGTAAGTGTTGATACACTTGTGACGTGATCGATCACTTCCTGAACCACACATCACTTACACGGCAAGTGTATTCACACTTGCCATATAATTGTGCCAAGCTCGGCCAAACCCAGTCTGAGCTAGAATTTTTCCTTCTTGTGGCGATCTTCCATTTTTTCATACAAAAACCACGATGGATGCAGAGATTTTCTTGTTTGAGCAAAGTGTTATTATGCAGCTATATCCCGATGTGGTTTTCCACGAGAAGTTTGCAACCAAAGCAGGACGTTACGAGTATTCGTCTAAGGTATTGAACGAGTTGAAAAAGAAAGGCCACCTATTGCGTGAGTGTTCTAGTTGGACTGTTTGCCACTTTGTGATTCAAAAGTTAAGCGGTCCGAATTCTGGTCAGCTTGTTGCTGTTAGTGATCCTAGAAAAGGCGGTGCTCCGGCCGGATATTGATCATCTTTTCTTCTATCACAGTGTATGATCGGTTGTTGAAGCCGTTCAATTAATTACTGATTCCAAAACTATAGCCGCAATAAAACCAGATCGAATCCCTAAGAAGTAGCTTCTTTTTGTTCATATTTTCTTGGGTAGTGGGGTGGGTGTACTTGGTGGTGAATAATACAGAGGTGGAAAGGAAAGACTTGAACTAGTCTTCTTGTTTCTTTTCATACATATGCAAAGTTCACTCTGTTTGATATAAACTTGGCTTGAAAGTGAGAATAGAGATGATTTTGTAGCTTGAGGTCCATTTTCCTCTTGTTGCTTTTTGAACATTCTCCAAATTTGGACAAATTTTAGTAACATGTTAGAAACTCATGCAATTGTTGTTTCTCAAGTGCTCATACTCAAACAAAGGCCTTTTAGGACATTGATCAATAATTATATTGTGGCAAAATTATCCTTTCAATCTCATAAGATAGGGAGTTCAACACATTTAGTCTTATACTTTTCATGATTTTCAAAATGATTCTGAAATTAGGAAAACTCTACACATTTAGTCCTTTATTTTACAGGATTTTCAAAATAGTCCCAAAATTGAGAAATCTTGACACATTTAGTCCTCTACTTTATGGGATTTATGAGACTAAATATGTCAGGAATTTCTCAATTTTGGTATCATTTTGAAAATCCTATAAAGCATAAGACTAAATGTATTGAATTTTCTCAATTTTGTGATCATTTTAAAAATCATGTAAAGCAGAGTACTAAAAGTGTTGAACCCTTTATCCTATTGGACTTAAAGTGTAATTTCGCGTTATATTGTTGAATAATTATATTTACACCCCTAATCTATCGTTCATTTACACAAATTATCCATGTTCTTTTACTTAATTACAGAGACCATCCATTACAGTCAAAAAATAACGGTAATTGTGTAATGATGCTTACTTTTTGGGGGGGTGTGTATAATTTTTCAAAAAATAGGATGGATTGTATAAATAATATTAATATTTTAGTGAGTGCATGTGTAAATTTCAAAAAGTAGATGTAATTTGTATAAATAAATAATAACTTAAGATGGTGTAGATGTAATTACCCCTTTTATTTGCGCATACTCTAAAAACAAGGACCATGTAGGACATTGATCAATAAATATATTTTCCAAGTGAAAAATTAGTTCCAAAATAAATAACTGTAGGGTATTGGATTGAACGTCTGTCTATATACCACAAGATATAATTGATGGAAACGATGCAACTCAAATTTTTAAGTCATATGAATATTCTGTTTTGATCAATATAAATAATTATTGTCATGCAAGTAAACATAGGTTCTCAAGGTAATCTAGGTCTATCAATGGGTACCCAAGCTCAAATCTTAAAAAAATTCACTATAATAATTAGAGTATAAGTTCAAATCTAATGAATTCCAGACCCAACAGGTCATAGGTCTAATGGGTCCAAGACCCGACCCCCTCTTTTATTACACCATCTTGTTTGTGTGTGTGAACGAGAAAGGTGTGCGTGTGTGTGTTAGAAAGAGAAAGATGTGTATTTGTCAGTTTGTGTGTGTGAAGGAGAAAGGAAAGAGAATGATAGGGATTTCATACGGTTAATTATACATTTGTTTCTCCCTTCAAAAATTATACATTTGTTTCTATATGCAGAAACTTGTTAACTAATTTGTGTTTGTTATATTTAAAAAAAATAGAGAGAGAGAGAAAAAGAGTTGGGGGATCTGGTCACACGCGATCCAATAACTCGAGCATGATAGAATTGATTCGAGTTTGCGCCTATATCCTAATTATAATAATGAGTTTTTTTCAGAATTTGAGTCTGGGTAGGATTATACCCTATCAATTAACAGGCCTAGTCTCATCTATGAGATAGAAATATTTGCATATAAAAACAAAAAAACTTGGAATATAACTTGTTAGGAGGGCTTTAATCACCTATTTCAGACAGATTTAATCTCGTTTTTAATAAGATGGGAATCCTTCTGAATAAACACACACAAAACAAAAAATAGGACAATACACCTCTTTACATATTTTTAAATTTTTTTTGTCCATACATAATATTTAAAATTTGTTGCCATCAAATTATAAAATTAGTCTTTTATATAAATTAGTTTAAAAAGTAATTAGGAACAATTGCATTTACACCTACTGTGGTCTATTTTCATATACCACCCTTATTTATTGTGTAGTTACAGAAACTACTCTTGACAGTCAAAAAAATAGGGATTGTTTGTGTGATGATGGTGATGTTTTTGAAGGGTGTATGTATAATTTTTCAAAAAATATTGATGATTTGTGTAACTGATATCAACGTTTCTGATGGACGTATGTATAATTATCTAAAAGGGACGAGTGATTTGTATAAACAGATTATCGATACGTTAAAACTTATCTACATCAACTCCAAAGTTAAAAATTGAAGTTATTTAACAAACAATTACCATAACCATTTTCTTGGAAAGAATATAATAAAGGGATAATTATATTTACACCCTCTTACCTATAGTCTATTTACACAAATCACCTCTGCCTTTTGTATAATTACAGAAATTATTCTTGATAGCAAAAAAATAGAGGTAGTTTGTGTAATAATATCGATACTTTTGAGATGTGTAAATGTAATTTTTTAAAAAAAATAGAGGTGGTTTGTGCAAATAATATTTACATTCTAGTGAGTGTATGTATAATTATTCAAAAGAATCAAGTGATTTGTATAAACAGATCATAAGTTAGGTAATGTAAATGCAATTATCCCTGTCATAATTCTTCGCAGGAACTTTCTCAGATACTTCCTGCAAACATTTTCCATTGGTTTTCCCTTTTCTGGTACTGCCCAGTCAAGCAGACACTCCAAGTCAATCAGTATTTTTCATCCACTTCACCGTTTCATAGTACAAATTCTTGATGACCCTTATCCTCAATCTCTCAGAACAAAAGAAAAAAAACATCATTAACAGCCAAAAAAAGCTGAAATTTACAAAGAAAACAACATCGGACACAAGATGATGGGAGGGATACTTGGAGACAGTATAGGAGTGAGAGAAGAAATCATTCAAAAAGCATGTAAATTGTCCATGAAAGCTCACGAGAAGTCCCCTGGAAAGCCGTATGTTCATGAGAAGAACCGCGGCCCGACAGAGGCTTTTTTCGCGTTTCCTGGATCATGGGCTGTCGAGGATTGGTACAGCAGAAGGGCGTTTGGGGAAATTAAGGTTGATGTCTCCAAGTTCCCATCTATCAAGAGTGTTGGTAATGATGAAACAGGTTTGGTGAATGAAGCTTTTAGCAGGAGATTTGAGGACCTCTTGAGCGGATCATCACTTGCAACTGAGGTGCTTTTATTTTCAATCTTGAAATTTCTATTTAATTTAATATTGTGAATACTTTCTTGTATTTTTAAGAAAAGATTGAGATTTTATTTAGATTTTTTTTATCGAGTTTCAGGGCCGAAAAATAAATTGGATTATCGGCTGCATAACTCAATATCGTTTACTAAAAGTTCGTTTGAACTCGATTCGTTAAATATAAGAATCCAAGTTTGGTCGTACGTTTTTGTCTGGTAAGATTTGAAGTTCGATTCGAACAGAATCAAGCTATTTGAGCTCGACTTATGATCAACTGTGTTAAAGCTTTGTCCTAGTTTGATTTAACTAACAATCAGACCAAGTTCAAACGTTGTTTTTCAAGCTCGATAAATGTTCTAAACGAACTTCGACAGTAAGTAGTTGTCTCGATTTGATTCGTCTATAATCCTATGACATATAAGCTGGATTTCAGGTGGAGAAAGCTATTTCAGACAGAAAGCAGATAGTCTTTGCAGGACATTCCGCAGGTGGTCCGATGGCCATTCTTGCATCCATTTGGTTCTTTGAGAAATACATAAGATTCAATCACTACCAGATCCCTCCCTTCTGTCTGACTTTCGGATCCCCTCTTGCTGGTAATCACATTTTCTCGCACGCTCTCAGGCGGGAGAACTGGGCTCGTTATTTCATTCATTTCGTGATGAGTCGAGACATTGTGCCTCGGATAATGCTAGCCCCTCTCTCAAATGTCGAACAAGGGCTTCAGTTTATCCTAGAGTTTCTCAACCCGAAATCCCCGCATTATCTTATGTATGAACCCACCGTTGCATCAAATTTCTTGTTATCTGTCATGAGAAATGCTTTATCTGTTGCTAGCCGTGCTGCGTGTTATCTCAAAGGGTGCACGAATTTGTTGCTGGAAACGGTGGCGAGTATCGTTGAACTTAGCCCTTATAGGCCTTTCGGGATCTTTGTTTTCTGCACCGGGAACGGGAAGCTGGTCGTTCTTGATAATCCGGATGCTGTGCTGCAGCTGTTGTTCTTCTGTCTTCAGTTGAGCCCTGAGGAAGAAAATTCGGAGTTCGTTCATGGAATGTTCAGACAACATTTGGCATACGAAAGCGAATTGCAGGAGAGCTTAACCATGCAAGATGTTACCTTTTTGGTCAATCTGGTTGATGTCCCGTTGTCCGCTGATGCAAGAACTAATGATGCAGCAGCTCTGAATGATCTTGGCTTGGTATGTGATCCTTCATTCAGAAAACACATCACACACACAAGTGTGTGTTAGTGCTCTTTTTCTTACATTAGATGTGATTACTAATGCTAATACTTTCTGTTGTGCTCAGACCACAAGAGCTAGATTGTGTCTTCGTGCAGCCGGCGAGTTGGAGAAGCAGAAACTGGAAAACCAGAAGAAGATCGACTCTAACAAAGACACTGTCAAGGAAGTGTTAAAGAAAATACAGGAGTACAAGACGAGCTGTGAAATTCGCAAGGTTGGTTATTACGACGCCTTCAAGATCCAGAAAGAGAACGCTGATTTCAACGTCAATGTCAAGAGGCAGGAGCTAACAGGGATATTGGACGAGATCGTGGAAATGATCCGAAGGTATGAACTTCCTGACAGATTTGAGGGCAGAAAAGAGTGGATCGAACTAGGGACGTTGTTCAGGAGACTTGTGGAGCCTTTGGACATAGCAAACTACTACCGGCACTTAATGAACGAGTCCACAGGGCCGTACATGGTGAAGGGTAGGCCGAAGCGCTACAGATTCACGCAGAGATGGCTGGAGCACGCAGAGAGAACACCGGCCGGTTTCAGCTCAGAAACGACGTTCTGGGCCGAGGTTGAGGAGCTAAGAGTTAAGCCGTATGCTCAAGTGAGGGATAAAGTTTTGAGGCTGGAGGAACAAGTAGTGACATGGGTTGGAGGAGGATTGCTGGGAAAAGACATTTTCTTGGATGAATCTACTTTCACTAAGTGGTGGAGAACACTCCCATTTGACCATAGATCAGGATCTTGTCTTGCAGGGTTTATAAGCAAATAGATCTCATTCTTACTCGGTTCGACTTCTTGTACACTGCCGAAAGAAAGACGTTATGACTCGGTTCATCTGCTGGAAACGAGCCGGAGAAACGGTCACCTGAAGATGAGCAAACTGTTCTGTTTTCACCAGTGGAATGTAATTTGGGTTCAAGGAGTGTCTGGATTGCTTCTGTGATGCTGCTAAGTTGAGCATACTCAGCAACAATCAATGGAATGAAGTAACGCATTCGCACTTATTGCCAGAATAGTTCAACATCATTGTAATATTATATGAAGCACAGTAGTCTTAGCAAGAGACAGGGAGAGAGGAGGAAGAGCATAGACATACTAATACTTTTTGCATCGATGTATTGCTCAACTGTCAGTTAGATTGAATGAACAAATTTAGTTGATAATGAGTTTTTGATGCTTTTCAGCCTATGTTCTGATCATTCTGTCTTACACACAAAGAGATAAGCTGAAGATTGGATACAAGCATGTATCTGATTTATTAGACATACGAAAGCAACCTTATCATCCTCGGAGGAGACATAATCCCACATGAACAGCAGAAGTGTAATGGACAACTTCTGCTTTAATCAACCTCCATCATGAAACTTGAATCCTAAGCCAACATCACAAGTGTATGTCTTCCGCTAATAAAAGACTCGATACAACCATCTTCTGTTGAATCTGATTACTGATTCTATGAACAGTTTATCAAGAGCAACACCGATGATTTCTTCATGCCTGCAAGCTTTCATGCAGGCAGCGATGTAAGAAAGTTGATTATTCAGAAATGTAATAATTCACAATGGTGCTAGCACTGGTACCAGTTCAGAATTCCTGCAAGCATTCAAGTTTATACATTTCAAGATCCCCAAGGTAGTCGGGCAGTAGATGCGCGACTTTTATCATCGAAATGGCTTAAACTATATTCAGCAAGGAATCAAATTTCACATAGAAGTCACTAATTCGTCAAGGAACACAACCATATTAAAGAAATTTTATGTATGCCATTTCTGTATCACATTTATCTATTCACATAATAACAAGTCTTCTACATCAGCCAGCATCATATAGGAGACATATCTCAACTAAAACCATAAGAGAACTAGATTAACTCCCCTGTGCCCCCAAATTCAAATTTCTATACCGATACCTAAGGCTGTGAAAATCAGGGTCACAGTAAGAACACAAGCAACACACAGTGTGAACAAAGAGAGACCTAACATACAAAGTTCAAGTATCAGGGACCCTTCCTAAGACCTGGTTGTTATGCTGCAAGAGCGAGCCAGGCGAAATATCAAGCTCCCTCCATCCAGAGTGGCCTCTCCCTCAACTGTGTCACAGTCATACTGCTTCCTGCATCCTGGACAGCGCCCATCTTCTTCAAGAATTCTCTTGTGACAGAAAAGGCAGAGCCTGAATCCACACAAACAAGGGATAAAGCTTGAATCTGTGCAGTCCAAATCCTCATAGCATATTGGACATGATTTAGGGACCGGCCCGACATTCTTACAACCCCAAACGGATCCTCCTCGGCCAAAATGCCTCTCTGAGTCTAACTGAAAACTCTGCTGCTTTGACAAATTGGGCAAGCTCTGAGGTCGAAAAGCATCACTAGGCCTCCAAGCCTGGCGATGTATCAGAGATTTCTGTACAGCTGTTCCTCCACTCTCTTGCTTTGCATTTGAAATATCATCCCCAGAAAACGGCCGATCTTTTACACTCAACTGAGAACCATATTTAGTGGAGCCTCCTTGCTCCTGTGAAGGAGGTGAATCCAATCCTGAGTTAGGGTTATGCTCTTGCTGCTTGTCTTCAGTGGCGGCCAAGGCATCAGCCATAGCCTCCCAATCATCCAAGCAGCCATCATCACCAACACCTCCTTCATCTTCGTCACTGATGCTACCTGAAAAGCAACCATTACTACTACTGCTGCTGCGACCACTGCTGCTGCTGCTGCTTCTGCTACTTGCGGTAAAATTGGGCCCAGAATCATTGCTGCCCAATACACTACTACTGTGGCTGGTGGGACTGTTTGAGGGCGATGACTCCGAATCACTGTAATGCATCTCTCCATAAATCCCCTCTTCAACTCTCGGCTTTATCTCCAGCTTCTCTATAGGTATTCTCCTCTCATTCTCCAGACCTGTTGGAAGTCCATGTGTTATCCCTCCACCATTAACTTCCTCCTTACACCCAGCCTTATTTTTCACTGGAAGGATTAACATCATATCATCAAATATTATCAAGTAATTGAAACAAACAGTTAATACACATATATGGGACGATAAAAAAATAACCAAAAACCAAATAAAACAAATAATTGAAACATCAACTAATATACCACACAGAACAACTAAAACCTAAGTAACTTAAATATATATACAAGTACAACTGTACAACCGAACAAATGCATTCAGAAACGCAACCACATATCTTCAACAAACCTTGCGAAAGCCACTGTTCCCGACGAGCATCAAGCTTGCACTGCTTCAACTTCGCTGAACGATTAGCCTAGATTCCGAATGAGATTTAAGAAATTAATGAGAAAACTTACGCAAATAAAAACTAACCAATTTCAACCAAAAACGAGAAAGAACCAAATATCCTGGGAAATAATAATTAAAAGAAAATTAACAACCAATACTCGTACAAACATCTCGAAACAGCCAAAAAAAAACAAAAAAAACCACAAGTTTCCCTCAATCAAACACAAGACTTTTTCCGAGAATAAAACCATCAAACACATCATTTTCCCCAATAGAAAATGAAAACAATGAAACAATCAACACAGAAACACATGCAGCGTAGAAATGCATGCACAAATATTCTCAAGATAATTAAAAATCCATACCCTTTTCTTCTTAGCAAAATCCTTGTGGTTAGACGAAACCATGGCGATGGAGGCGTTGGCGATCGAATCAGAAATCATAGCTGAGTCTATTCCGTCACGAAAATGAAAAACCCTAATCGATTGAAAATACAGCGTAGAGAGAGAAAGAAAACGTTAGAGAGAGAGAGAAGGAGTGAGAGATGGAGATTGTAGATAACAGAAAACTCCTCTGCTTCGCTTGAACCCTTTTTTCCGCTTTTTCTCTTTTTTTCTTTTTTTCTTTTTAATTTCCGACTGTCCGAACAGAAAGCGTGAGCTCAACCACTAGGCCTCTATATATAGGACCAAGGATGACAATTTTGCCCTTAGATTTCCACTGATATCACTGGGGATGTGAGGGGCCTTTTTGGGATGTCAAACGACGGCGTTTGGTGGTTGAACAGAGTAAAAATTTGAACGATAGAGGGTATTTGTGGAATAATTGCTTCCGCCGCCAGCGTAGGGCTGAAATCGTAATAATCTCAACTTCTGTACCTTGTTTTGGAGGGTTGCTTAAAACTGTATGATAATGTAATTAATTAGGACGTTAAGTAATTAATTACACCCATAATTATTGCTAATTTAATTTAAATACATTGTAAGCAAAGAAGGTGTTTTCAAGTACTTAAAATAAACACTTAATGATGAAAATGAGTTGAAATAAGTGTTTTTATTTTACATCTTCAATTTTTAAACATTTTACATTAAATTAATTTTAATCAAATCAATAAATAAGTCCCTGTCAAATTTCGGAGATGTCATTGTAATTCACCCCTGATAAAATTATAAATATTAAATTATGGTATGAGTAAAGAAAAAAATACATTTCGAATTCGCGAGAAAATAAGAGTTGGCGCAAAAATAGTATGAGGATAATTCCTTAGATCAGCACATCGGGTTTTACGCAAGAATTTTCCTAAGCAACCAGTTCAAATGGAGCTGGGAAATTCGATACGAGCGTTTTCCTATGAACTTTTTGGGAGGATTTTTTTAAAAACTTGATACGGGGAATTCGTAAAACAACTTTCATCATGACAAAATCATTTTGGGGAATCTTCTTAAAAATTTCATAAGAGAGATTCCTGACACAACTTGCAGTCTGAAACAATCATTTTGGGGGATCTCGTTGAAGATTTATACAGCCGACACACTCTTAAAACTCTATTAATACCACTTCCATAAGGGAAAGGAAGGCCAAGAGAAGTTCTTTCAAGAATAGAAGAGTAATACCCCATACCATCTTGTCATTAAGTTTTGAATTTTTTTGATCATTCTCATGTCAAACTGATTATTTAAACACTTTAATTTTCAGTATTAATTTGTATTTTTAAACATTATCACCTTTTATTACTCCTTAACTTACAATTTTATGTAAAATTTATTCTTGTGACGAAAGTAAAACTATTGCAAACCCCTTTTAATTAATATCATAAATTTGGAGGGGGGACAGACACCAAAAAAAAAATAATAATAATAATTCCCTCCTAAGTATACTATTAGACAGCCCAATTTATTTCATTACTAGCTATCATGTGATTTTTATTATTATTATATTAATTTTTAATTTAAGAAGTTAAAGAAATAGAGAAAAAAATGGGTTAAATAATCTTGTTATATGAAGTTTCATAACATGAAATAATTTTTTTATATGTATGTACTGATCTTGAAAATATTAAATTATGTGAATTACACCATATTAATAACAAGGATTATGGTTTTGATAGTGATAGTTATTATACAAAAAAATATTATTTTAGCAATAATTGGTGATAAATTATATATAAAATTATTAATCTAAATAATTAGCAACACTATTGATATGCATAAAAATGGTTGGCCCAAACAGTTCAAACGAAAGAAGTGATCGCACAAGCCCAAAGGAGTGATAGGCTCAAGTGCCCTCCAAGGCGGCCCAACTCATCCTCCAGGAAGCCCAGTCCAAGTCCACGAAGAAGCCTGGCAACCCCCCCTAGAAAGTGAATTAAGCCAAAAGAATTTCCATCGGTCCAAATCCAAGAAGGCCTTGTAGGCCCACAAGAAAGCTTAAAGACTTAAAATCCACCAGCCAAAGTCAAAGGCTCTCTCACATGGCATCCATAAGTGATCTAGGTGGCATCCACGTAGGATCTCGGGAGACGCTCCTCATAAAACCAGATAAGGACCAAAAGCCCTCCTGGGGACACGTGGCGCCTCCTTAAAGAAGAGCAATAAACCCTGAAAGTTTAGACTCCAGCTAGGAAAGACGTCTTCCCAACTGCCTCCTTGAAAATCCGAGAAGGTCAGCAGACCCCAACTGCCTCCTTGAAAATCTGGGGGGATCCTGCATCCTCTAGGGAGTCTCCACCGAATTTGGGGGGGATGCAACATTATCTAATAGTTTTGAGGTCGTGCTCCCCCAAATCCGTGATCTTCTCCAACAAAGTGAAGATTATCTATAAATAGAGGCTTCCCCCCGCGGGAAATGACAAATTTTTCAGCCTCCTTAGACGAAGCTTTCCCTCATATGAGAAGTTTTTTTCCTCCAAACACAAGTTCTCCCCTCGGAAGACAAGTTTTTACCCTTCTACTACGAATTGAGCACATATTCTACAACTTTCACCTTCATGCTTCCACTTTAGCTTGAAGGAACACTTGTAATTCTTCCTTAGAGCTTGATTTCAACATCAATCTGTCATTTCTACACGCAACCAACACGAAATAACATTCTCAATTCATGCATTTACCCAACTTTTATTTCTTATATTTTACTGTATTATTTTGCACTCTAACTAGATCAAACACTACATATTTTGCTCACATCAACTGTATTAACTACCATGCAAACAATGCATATGCAGTGGTCTATTGCTGCAGCCCATTTTTTAAGTTTGGAGCTTCTATTAAGACTATTGTAGTAATAAAAACAAAAGAAAAAAGATAATTATATTTTTACACATCTGATTTATGATTTATTTATTCAAATCATCCTTGGCTTTTATGTAATTACAAAATTCACCCCTTGCAGTAAAAAAGTATGAGTAATTTATGTAATGATGTTGACATTTTTAGGGAGGTATGTATAATTTTCTAAAAAATAGAGGTGGTTCGTGTAAATAGTGCTGACATTTTTTATAGGTGTATATGTATTTCAAGTATGAATAATTTGTATAAATAGATCAACAGTTAAGGGTGTAGATGTAATTATTCAGAAAAAAAAAAAAAAAAACTATTCGGCCCATTGTCTGGCTTGATTGTGTTTGATTGCTACCAGTTTTAGCCCATGAAACATAATGGGCCTGTTATCTAATCCACAGTTTTCATCAATAGAAGTTGGGCCCGCAGGCCCAATTCTTAAGCCCATGATTTTTCCCAAGAAATATGTTACTTCAGATTGAAGGAGTATTCGTAATAATATCTATTTTTGTGGTAGAAATAAATTGTAGAACAATCTTTAAGCTAAACATAATTGTTGGGAATGTTTGAAGGATACTGTTTAAATGTGAAAAAAGTTGGAGTTTATATGGAAAAACAATTTAATATTTATAATTTAACCAATAAATTATAGTATCAAATAGGAAGAAGTTTAACTTAAGCAGTTTAAAAGAAGAAGTTGTACAACAAAATCACTTTCTCGACTTATTTTCAACAATAAATTAATAACCATTTGCTTTAAAAATTTGCAAACACTCTTTACTTCTTTGATGACTCGATTAAATTTGTAATAAATTTCAACTAAATTTGAGCTGGGATTTATCACAAATGAGTATCAAACTAGAAAATCAAGCAAATAATATCTTCATCAATCATTAATCTCCGTTGGATAAGATAATTTTAGTTTGATATATTACTACTCATATATTAATACATAGATTAATCATTAATTTCTCTTGTCCGGTTTAATATACAATAATATCAAAAAAAATAATTAAAAATATTTCAGATAGATTTTCATTTTTTGCATTACCAAAAAATTCCATGACTTTAGTTAATATCTGAATGAAAAGGGTATATTCAGATTAAATGATTTTAAGGTTCCATGATTTTAGAAAAAAGGGAAATAATAAATCTGCAAAATTAGAACTAAAATATAAATTAATAAATAAGAATTTATTCATTAACTCTTAGAAAGAAATAAAATTCCTAAACTGATAATTAAAAGAAAATTCCTAAACTGATAATTAAAAGAAAATTGCTAGACTCTAAATGAACTGATCATGCTGTCGGAGGCGAAGCGGTCGTTGTGTCAACAGCTTTAGCACCACCGTTGACATCCTCGGAACCGTGATGCGGCCACCAAGGGCTTGGGAAAGGAGGATGCACAGACGGCCAATGCGGCGGCCACTTCCCGCCCGCCGGCATCGGGGGATGAGGGAATGGCCAATGAGGCGGCCACTTGAAACCACCAGAGGGAATCGGAGGATGAGGGAATGGCCAATGAGGCCACTGCGAACCACCGGAGGGCATCGGAGGATGAGGGAATGGCCAATGGGGCCATTGCTTCGGCGGCCAATGCGAACCACCGGAGGGCATCGGAGGATGAGGGAATGGCCAATGAGGCCACTGCTTCGGCGGCCACTGCGAACCACCGGAGGGCATCGGAGGATGAGGGAATGGCCAATGGGGCCATTGCTTCGGCGGCCAATGCGAACCACCGGAGGGCATCGGAGGATGAGGGAATGGCCAGTGAGGCCACTGCTTCGGCGGCCAATGCGAACCACCAGAGGGCATCGGAGGATGAGGGAACGGCCAATGAGGCCATTGCTTCGGCGGCGACTTTGAACCACCTGAGGGCATCGGAGGATGAGGGAAAAGCCAAGGGTGGGGATGGGGGTGGGGTGGGGGAAGGGGAAGTAATGAGGGTAGCCCCAGTGCAACCAGTCCTCTTCTTTTCCGGCAGCCTGGACGGCGGCATCGGAGGTGGGATCAACAGAGAGGACATGGGAAAGAGAAGAGGAAAAACAAAGGAGAAGGATGAGAGCGGTGTATGAGCTTAGTTTCGCCATGGCTGAGTAACTACGCATTTTTCTACTGTTGAAAATAATGGTGAAGAAGGATTAATTTATAGTAGTGAGTGAGTGATGAGTTCATCTTATCAAAATTTTTGTTCAAAATTGAATATATCCCAATTCCTGGAGTGTAGGACTCTTTTTGCAAGACTCAACTCTTAATTAGTTAAGCGGGGATATGAATATCTGTGTGAATTTCGGGATATTGAAATCTGAGATACGCCAATCCCTCATGAATAGGACCATATACAGGTTCTATTAAAATTGATACAAAAGAAAAAAATTATTTTAATGTTTGGATAATTACAAATGACTTAATTAATACTTGAGTTTTTATTATTAATATCAAATAAATTATATTTACAAGAGTGATCATATATTTAGTGTAGTAAATGTATAACACTTGTTTTGTAATTGATTTGGTTCGATCAAACCTGATTGTAGTAAGAATTTTCCAAAACTTACAAGCAATACGCGTATTTACACGTGATGCCTACCCTCCAAAACCTCCTCGGCCAATTTCCCGCTTAAACCAGTCGATCACTTAACAACAACTCATGTGCTTGCACGTACATGTTGATTCTGCGCAAATTAACGGTGAACAAAAACTGCAACACATATTTAAGATATGGGACGAGAAATGACTATTTCAAAAAGCACGAGATTACTATTTCTACACAATATCTTAAAGTACAGAACCAAAAATACAATTAACTATCTTTTTTCAGTTGAAGTAATTTGATTGACTCTAGAAACAATATTTAATTTTTATGTGTGATATACTTTTTATGTGATGTCACTTTTTTTTAACTGTACATCAATCACAAGATAAGTGTATATATTGCACTTCACATATGATTAGTTTAGATTTGGCCGAGTTATGTCGGGACTAGAATTTCCCTTATACCAGAAGCAGTGGCATATTCGATGTATGTGCTTAAATATATTTTATGTTGAATTAAAAAAATATATATTTATTTGTATGTTATACATACTTTTTTCTTAGTTACATATTTTTATTTGAACTAATTTTTTGGAAAACATGATTTTAAGAAATAATTTTGGAGTTACGAAATTAAAATACATGGTAAATAAACTCTTCTGTCATTTTTTGCATTGTATGGAGTTAATTTAGTCAATACATTAAATGCATACCAAAGTTCACTAGAAGAAAATTTACTATCACCTATATTTTAGTGGATGTGAACTAGTTGTGGTAAATGATTGTTATTAATCATTGCAAAACTTAGTTTATTCATCAAAGCAAAAAGTTTTGTTATAGTAAATGTTTTAGCTGCACTAGCAAAAATCACGGCCAGCAAACGATGCGTGGTCGTAATTAATAACTATTTAATAAAATTATTTATTTTTAATCATGACAATTAACTATGATTAATGTAATATTTATTATACTACTTAGTTATTCTAACTCTCTTCCCCTTAATTAATAATATAGAAGTAACTTCAGCATTTAAACTCGGTATTAACATTTTTTATTTCTGTTCTATAATGTGTGAAGCCATCCGCTTCTTTTTTGGCAACACATATTGGCCGAAAATTTAAAAAAAAAACCAAATTTGACAACGCAGAATCGAATATGCGAAGTCCAAGACCCAATCGGTTACGCCTTGGACACATGTGTCAAAATTAAGACGAAATATATGAGGGGTATAAATTATATAGCAGACTAAATTTATAATTACTAAAGATATAGAACGAAATGTGCCATACTTCTTTATAATAATGTAATATTGCCTAATATTGTATATTATTAAATAAATTTATAAATAGTATTTCGTAAATAATAATATATGTTAGAAGTAAATTTCGTAAACAAATATAGTCTTATTATACTTTATTAGAAATATTGAAAAAATAAATTCTTAATTTTAAAATTGAGTTAAATGTTGTGTAATGTTGCTTCCTTAAAATACAAAATGATTAATTTTTTTTCCTACTGGTTATTATCGTTAAAATGGCTAGGTCGAAGAAAAGATTGGCACAAGAAAATTTGTGAGACCTTACTTAAAAGTAATGTCTTCCCCTCCCCCGCAAAAAAAAAAAAGAAAAAAAAAAAAACCAAGCTATCACCTTAATTCAAGTAATAACTTTAATTGATGTCAATAAAAATAAATTAGCTCAAAGAGAGTTAAACGATTCACATAAAAAAATGAAAGCCCAAAACGACTTTAAAGACCCAAGACACCCTGAAGGACCCGTGGGACCCAACTCGAATAGGGGTCCAAGTAGGAGGTCGCCCTTATGGAGGCTAGGTTGTAATCCACATAAGATTGTCTACTTCACTCCACCCAAAGATCCGATGGTATGGACAGACTCCACCCGCCAACACTAGGACTCGTGACAGTGAAGGAGAACAAGTTAAAAGTGTCCTTATCTCAAAACAACCGCCTGCCCAAAAATCAAAAAGTCCTAGCCACCGATGGTGGAATACCTTCTCAACCGAAGCTCAAACCTTGGGGTCCGGCATTCAGCCTTGTCCCCCAAGCCAGGGTCTGCGATTTTCCTTCCCAATTGGTATCTTATCAATTACACCTTGCATTATTTCTTTATGTTTTAACTTATTCTTTTGCTGATTTAAGCATTGGAATGCTAATATTTATTTCGCAAATTCCAGATAATTAGCTTGCGAACAAAAGCCGAAAGACCCCAAGTCAGATCATTGGACATGAGCTCTAATTACAAACTTTTATTTGTACAACATTAACCTAGAATATGATCATACGCCATATTTGAAATAACTCCAATAATATCAGCATAGTTACTCAACGCATTATTCTCATTTGTGAGTGGGGATACTTTGGGTGGTTTAAAGGCATCTTGACAATAATGACCACCATTGTAGACATCTTCTGCTTCTACATTGAGAGATCGGTAATCTGCTTTCTTCAAATACGCAACTGCGTTGTTCAGAGCATTCAAAGCATCCGTATAGTATTTCTGGCACTGCTCCAAGTCGGTCTTCAGCTGCGGATCCTTTGCATATAAATGGAGCGAGTCGATTCTGGGTTTAGTAGCTTTAGCACTGGCAGAGGCCAAGTCTAGTGCTATTTGGGCGAGCAAAGGAGCATCGGCATTCCGACTGCGCGGATCATTTCCAAGAAGCGTCAGGCAGAATGCTTGATCCTGCGCCTTCCGGCAGACGTCTTCGAGTAAGGCAGCGGTTGTCAAGCATTGGCCACCAACCAAGAGCAAGTAGAAGATGAACGAGTATGACAAGGAATTGTAGGAAGACATTAATGCCATCTTCCAAATTGTGTGCCTGATCTCGGTATATAGCTATCTACCATTTAGGCACTCATCTTATGTATATGTATATATATACTCGAGAACGAACTTTGACTGCAATTAAGGTAATTTTGACTTAATATTAATTTTTGATAATTTTAAATTTTTTAATTATTAAAAAAAATCTCATTGGTTGGAGATTTCGTTTAATTTGAAATAATTAAAAGTTTGCTTTGTATTTATCAAAATCTTATCTCTAGGATTATAATTCAATTTTTTTAATTGTAAAAAAAATCTTATTTAAAAACACCATTTATTTGAATATTTTATCTCCAATATTATAATTGAATTTTCAGGAAAACATCGATTATAAACATCTTCTATTCTAAATATATTTTATATTTATATGAAATTTTATCTCTAAGATTATAATTAATATTGACTAGAACATATTTAATTTGAATATCTTAAATATTTATTTTGTATTTATCTAAATTTTATCTTTAAGATTAAAATACTAATTTTATTTGTATTCATCTTAAATAATTTTATATGTTCAGAATAAATTTTATTTGATATTAATTCAATAATATGTATTGATCTTAATTGAGTTTATTTTTAAGATTTAGTTTTATTTATTAACACTAAAAATATCTAAACCAAATCAAAATCTTAAAATACAAAATATTTTTGTGTATTCAAACCAAAATTTTTGATGGCCTAATGATAGTCGTCTCCATCATTTTTGTATTTAAATAGAACAAAGTCTACTCTGCATATCTTCATTTATGCTTCTTTTCTATTCTTCATTAAACAATCTCAAAACTTAATACTCTGTATGCTTCTTTTCATTGATTTTCTATGGCTGAAGCGATGTCTTTCACTTTTTCATGATATTATTTTATTTGTTTTTTGTCCATGACCTTAAAATTATGTAATTAATAAATTATATTCTTTACTTAGGTTTTTATGTCTATTAACTTTTATTATTTATTTGTCTTTACACTCATGTTCTATAGTTAAATTGATATTTTTCTTTTATCATGATATCATTTTATTTTTTATATATTATTTTTCATGAAATTGAAAAGTTATTGAATTGACAATCTTTATCCTATTCTGATGTTTTTTTATTAAATTTTAATACTTATTTATCTTATGGTCTTTATTTTTTAAATTTATATGGTGATTGCTTGAATCTATTCCACAAGAAGGAATAAATTTATTTAATGTTCATAAGTACGTATTGCGTTTTTGAAATTTATTTATATAATTCATCTTAATCTGTTATTTAACTTTTATTTCTACTAAAATATTTACTCTGTTGTATCTTTTATACACCAATTTATATATATATATATATATATATATTATAATTTTATCCAATAAATTTTTATTTTATAGTTTATTTTTGTTGTTCCCTTTCAGATTTCAGGTGTAGCCATAATTTTTACAAAAGTCAGGGGGTGTTTCTATAATTAATTTGGCCTAACATCAAGGGGTGTCAATATAATTTATCCTTATGTATATGTAATATAAGAGGGATAAATATAATAAAAGGTAAATTGCAGTCACCTCCCTTTAAGTTTGATATAATTACAAATAGTTATTCGTTGGTTGGAAAATTGTAATACCGTCTGATTCTAATGTCCACCTAACAACGAGCCTACTTCGTTTAGCGTTTTGTTAGGTTTTCATTCAATTTTTGTGGTGAACTAATCAAAATGTCATTTTGAATTATAAATTGCAATTTTATATATCTTTTAAGAATTTTCTACAATATTTTTATGGACTAATAGACTCTATAAATTATGGGTAATTGACATTTTGCACCCTCGAATTATAGTGCTTTTGCACTTTGCAACCTAAAATTTTAAAAATAGCACTTTGCACTCTGCAATTGTATATTCCTTGGTAGCTTGTACCCTCTATGCATCTCCGGTGAATTTTGCCATCGGAAACTCGTTCCGACCTGAAATTAAAGGGGAAATCTTGAAGATTCCTCCCTCCAAATATAACTTCATAAATGCTTCTATAATTCATTGCCCCATTTTTCCTTCTCCTTGCTTCTTTCTAATAAAGTGTGCTCTTTGTTGATTCCTTTCCATTTTTTATTTTCACATACAATAATGACAAGGAGAGCTTCTTCACCCATTGCAGTAGTGACTAACAATGTATTTTAGATAGTATATTCTAGTTGTACATTGTAATTTTGAATATGTTTTGAAAATAATATCTTTCTTATATTAATAAAAGTTTTAAATATGTTTTGGGCTTAACCGCTTAAGAGAACTTATAAAAATTGGTAAAAATGCTTTTATCTTTTCCTTTTACTCTTAATTGCATTTTTTGGCACCCAAGAAGTTTTTCAGAACTTAATTGTATTTTTTAAAATAATTTTCAGCACCCAAGCAGTTGTTTTTTTCAAATAATTTAATCCATAAATATTTGAAAGATAAAAAAAAAGGTGAGGTTGCCAAAGAAGCTAGATAAAACGCACGGACAATTTCATATTCAAGTTTTAGGGCAACATCTATCGAGTCAGATTTGGAGGGAGGACTTTGGAAGAGATGAATTTGCCCTTTAGTTTCAGCCTGGAAATATTTTCCGGTGGAAAAATTTACCAAAAAGGAATAAAGGATGCAAGGTGCAAAGTGCTATTTTTACATTTTATGTTGCAAAGTGCAAAAACACTCTAATTCGAGGGTGCAAAATGCCAATTGTCCATAAATTATTCACTTTACCCATCCTCATACTTTTTTATATTTTTTAAATATTTTTTCTAGAAAAAAAATTCAGCAACTGTAAAGTTGTAATTTTCGCCTCACCGTTTAGGGATGAGATAATTATTTTTGATGAGAGAGGTGTTTGTGATTTTTCATGTAATGAGAGAATAATCCTAATTATGTCAAACTTCGATGGTGCTAGCTCTAATTTATCCTATAATAAATATTATTATGGCATTGTAGTATTCCTTGATGAAAAAACTAAAAAAAGCAATCATATTTTTTAGTGTTTTATCTTTCTATGTATAAGGATGAGGTTACAACTATGTAATTGATCTATGGTACAAAAATATTTCATTCAAGTATTCCTCATTTGCTATATGACTGAAATATATATTGTTGAAGAAAAAATTTTGCTATGATTTTTAAGATGATAACAAATTTTAACTAATTATTCTATGGTCGCATTATCGATTACTAGAAAATATGACACTTTTAGTTCTGGTATCAGACGAACATTAAAAATGAATCGAAAAATTACAATATTGATAGAACGAATTTTTTAAAATTTATGATCAAATCATATTAAAAAAAAAGCAAAAATAATCTTATAATATAAAATAAAATAAAAAATAAACCATTGAAAATGAAATCAAACGGCCGAATATATTCTCTTCCAATCTCGTTTTCTTGATATTGCAAAATTTGTCAACAAACTTTTCGGAAGTCATAAGCATGATGGACTCATCACCCATAACTTAACGTGAATCCTCTCCTTTTCCTTTTTCCTCACAATAACCATTATATACAGACTCAGACTCTGATCGTCTTACACTTGGTATCATCACGTTGATGCAATTCAATTCAAGATTCACCAGTTTTGTAGTGATACGTATAATTCAAAGCAGCTATATATCACTGGAAAAACAATGAGGCCCGCCGCACATCCGCCATCAAAGCACGCAGCGCCGCCGCCAGGCGGTTCCGGGGAGCCCCTCCTCCGGCCAACGCCTGGCGGGCATCGGAAGAAAGGTGCCTTTGTCCGTGCGTGGCTGACGGTGGATTCCACGGGAGAAGCCCAGGTGGTGGAGGCCGGCAAACATGCCATCATGCGGAGGACGGGCCTGCCGGGCCGCGATCTCCGGATACTAGACCCCGTTTTGTCGTACCCCTCCACTGTTTTGGGGCGTGAGCGGGCCATCGTGGTTAATTTGGAGCATATAAAAGCGATAATCACTGCCCAAGAGATGCTGTTTCTGAATTCAACAGACCCTTTAGTCACTCCCTTTGTTAAGAAGCTTCAAGGGATCTTCCGCCATCGTCAAGCTGCCAAGGCGCCTCAGGTTGCTCTCTCTCTCTCTCTCTCTCTCTCTCTCTCTCTCATATACATGTTTTTATGCTTATGAAATACTGTAAATTCATTGTTTCTTGAAGTGTGTATTTGAAGAAGAATGATATTTATGGATGAGTACATGATGAACTTCAACTGTTGCTTCCTCTTTATATGGAAAATTTTGAATGATATGAATTGAAATTTTGCGTTGTGATAATTGTTTCTGTAATAGTGTGATAAATAGGATTTCATGCTTATGGTTTCTTATAATTGTCTAACGTTGTTCCATATTTCTATCAGCATCAATGTTTTGTGATGTTATTCTCTTTTTTCCTCAAGTGTTCCATCATCACTCTGTTTCAACAATTGTTTTTTTCTTGACTTTCTTTCGATTAATATATGCACTTTTGGATCAATTACTGCCAATATGTGATTTAATGTTTACTAGGCTCAGTCTTCTTGTCTTAATTAAAATGTTATTTAATCTTATAAACTAGTTTCTTTGAACTTATCTGATGAGATGGTACAATGGTGTTTAAGGAAGCTGGAGAGGATGGTAATAATGCGGAATGGGCAAATTTGTATAACTTGCAAAACCCGCAATTGATGACTGTTGTTCCTCATCAAAATTTTCCGAGTACAAATGAAGAGGGAAATGCAGATGGGGAGCAACAAGCTGCCGAGAATGCACGTGGGCTGAAGCTTCTACCGTTTGAATTTGTTGCACTGGAGGCATGTCTTGAGGCTGCTTGCAGTAGCTTAGACAACGAAGTATGCGTTTCTTGTCCTCCAGTTTCTGCTCGTAAATTGCAATGTTTTTCTATTGTCTTGCTCTTATGGTTAATCTCAGATGTTGTTCAAAGTGAATCTTTTTGCTTGTCTCTCTCTTACATTGAATTCTTTATTGTTTTGCACCAATTTGAACAAGGCAAAACGATTGGAGCAAGAAGCTCATCCAGCACTGGATAAGCTGACTTCGAAGATCAGCACTCTCAATTTAGAGCGTGTGCGCCAAATTAAAAGCCGCTTGGTTGCAATGGCTGGGCGCGTGCAAAAGGTAGATATCTTTTTCCGGTTTTCTATGATCCTGAAGTGTCTGCTGCTGAACCTTTTAGTTGTTTGGCTTTCGATAAGATTCTCTACTCGTTAATTGTTGTACTTGTTTGTATATGGCTTTCCTTGACTTGTATCTAAGTTTCAAATCTTTGGGTGCTGTCTTGTTTTCGCATCTGAATCTTGATACTTTCCAGTTACTTCCTTGTTGCTACATAGTATCAGTGTTATCCTTAATGATTCGTCTTCATCTACGGTCACTAACGTAAATTAGCAGGTGAGGGATGAACTAGAGCATTTGCTTGACGACGATGAAGATATGGCAGAGATGTATCTCACTGACAAGTTTGAGGAGCAGCAGCTTGAAAACTCTTCTGCTTCTTCCCTAAATGAGCCAGACGACATAGTCGAAGAAGTGGCTCCGCCCGATCTGGAGAATAGGCATGTGAAAGCCTCTCCGCTACTTCAGTTTTGGGCATATGAAAAACATACATAAACCTATTTCAAAAAATTACAGTAACATCCCTTGCAGTTATATTCTACATGACAAATTTCTCTAACCATGTTAATCATGGTAGTCAGTAAACATTGTAATCTTTCAATATTGAAAAATGTTCTTGTAATAACTCTATTCTCATTATGTCAGGACTCCTGTTGGAATCTTGATGGGATGTGATGGGAATTCCATTGTTTCTGATACTGATATCCAGGAAACGAACGACCAGCAGGAGCAGAACATCGGTGAACCTAATGCTTTTAGAAGACAGAGTCATCGGACTCATACTAGCACGCACAGTGCTAGTAGCAAGAACCTTGATGTGGAGGAGCTTGAGATGATCTTAGAAGCGTACTTTGTGCAGATTGACGGCACACTGAATAAACTATCCACTGTATGTGCTATCACTCTTTCTTCATTGTCTTTGTGCCGATTATGTCTCTTTTAGGTGTAAAAGCATGACGATAATTGGATGCTGAAAAGGGATCGAGTGCTGTATATCTGATATATAATCTACTCATGCATTTGAAGACTAAGAAGCTAACTTAACTTAGATACGTCGTTAACGCTTCAATTGTTACTTTATTCGCCTAGATTAGTTAACTTCTTATCTGCACAATGTTAATTGATGTTGTCCTGATGCAATAATGCTATATAGATGTCTTTTTGCATTCATCTTGGTTTCTTAAGCATCTAACGAAATGGATAAGTTACACTGACACCCCCATTTTGTGCGGGAAGCTGAGGGAGTACGTAGACGACACTGAAGATTACATCAACATCTTGTTGGACGACAAACAGAACCATCTTCTGCAGATGGGAGTCGTGTTATCCACAGCAACGGTCGTGGTGAGCGCCTTTGTGGCCTTGACTGGTGTTTTCGGTATGAACATCACCATCGAGTTGTTCGACAGTGACAAGGCCGGGATGCCTGAGTTCCTCTGGACAGTCGGGGGAGGCACAGCCGGTTGTCTTTTCTTGTACGTAGCTGCAATCGCATGGTGTAAACACAAACGGCTATTGGAATGAGTTCTTAGGACCGTGTGTTCTTGAAAGATTGTTGCCTCTCACCGGCCCCTGCATTGACCCGATAGAATCTACTGTTCTGTGATAATTCAAAGGCAGAAACATGATGGTCCATGTCGATCGATGTTCCTATGATTTGTTTCTCTGGTACCCAGTTCTTGGTTGGTCTGGATCTTTGTTCATCTGTCCAACTATGAAGTGAGAGTTTTGATTTCCTGAGTTCTTGGTTGGCCTGAATTTTGTCATCAGGAGTTTTTGTTGCCATTCTGGAGATTTACTTGATGTCAAATGCACAGAAATAATAGAAAAGAATTATTTATACCGAGCGTGAAAATATCAAATGGCATGTGTTTTCCCACACTAATATTTGGATACATAGTGATTCATATTTATTTATGTTTTTACACCTAATACTAATCCCGGTCGGAGATCGAGTTCGCTTCGAATGTTCGGATCAGGTGTTCAAGAACCTGAGAAGAAAGAAAATCGTTAGACTTATTGGGTGCTCTCCAGCAAAGACCTTCTTATGTCTAAGTTAGTTTGTTGAGGTCGAATGTAAAGTAATAAATGTTGGTGTGAATAATAAATAATGTACTAATAAATGAGGCAATAAGGTGTACTCATAGGGCTAAATATCTGTACTTATTCGAATTTGCGTGGCATGATCCTGAACCTTCTCAAGTGAAGTGATCGACGGACCCTATTGTGGGTCGGGACGGTTTGAGTTCGATCGGACCCGAGTGAAAATGTACGGATTCTTATCCTGTAAAGGTATGTTGCCTTTATGGGGTGATAATTTTAGTCTAGTAAAATATGTATTCCTACTATATCCCCATCAAATATATTATTCATCAGGCTTTATTATATGGTATGGTTTTCTGAAAATTTATATTATCACTAATTTGATAAAACTGTCGGCTCCTTTTACTATTTCAACTAAGTTGGCCCAAGTGATATTAAAATTTGGCTTGAAATTCCATTTTTAAGATTTAATATTAGGCTTATGAAAATTCATATTATTACTAATTTGATATTTATGTTGCATAAATATGGATTTACAAATATAGATTTTGTGCTGCCATCAACCAGTTGATTGAGTTGGCATACTGTCCTCTTTGAAGGAAAGAGTCCTATGTACAAACTCAAGTTGTCTCCGATTCTCCACTCCCATTGTACTAAATATATATATATATATATATATATATTATTGATATCGTGCCACTGTAAACATGATGATATGGTATATATGTTGAACCTATGATACATTATTGCTTGAATATTGGATTTAATATACTCGTAAGATTTTAAATGTAAAAAAAATTATAAAAAAAAGGCTAAAAGATCCCTCATGAAAAAATAGAAAGAAAACAATTACCTAAGCGTTGTTCGTGCGAATATTTCTTAATTTTTCTTTTATATGATGATATATATTCCTCCTCTTATTCACCTGTAGATCTTATCATTTATATATATATATATATATATATATAAAT
This sequence comes from Sesamum alatum, assembly GCA_034509735.1. NCBI lineage: Eukaryota > Viridiplantae > Streptophyta > Magnoliopsida > Lamiales > Pedaliaceae > Sesamum > Sesamum alatum. The sequence continues at coordinate 4,826,451 of JACGWO010000001.1, forward strand.
CAAAGGTTCAGAAATAAACAATTTATATACATACATACGAGAGGGTCAAGAATTGGTTAAATTTCGATGTAATATGGATTCGAGTCCTACCAAATGAGTGTTTTGTCTTACTTAACATGAATTTATTGTAATTTATTAAAATATTAATGTAATTATATAAATGTTGTGTGTATATATATATATATATATATAAAAGAATTGATTAAATTTGTATACTGTTAATGGGCTTGGCAAATAAATGGGCTCCCAAGCCCACAAGAAGGAAAATGTAAATGATAGTCTTGTTTCCAAGCCCAAATGAAAAGAATAAAATAAAGGTAAATTACAGTCACTCCTCCTAAGGTTTATCATAATTATAAATACTCCATCGTTGTTTGAAAAATTACAAATACTCCATGAGTTTTATAACGTTTAACCAAAGACTTGAAATTGACCATTTTGCCCTTGAATTTTATATTAAAATTATAGAAAAATCAATCGAGGTAAATTGCATTATTGCTCATCTGTGAAAAAAATTTAAGAAACCTCTCCTTGCGATTGTAGTCCAAAAAAATTTAAGAATTAAATAAAAAAAATAATTCAGTTTGTATAAGAGCATTTTGATCAGTTCGCCCATAAAAATGGATGAAAATGGGTTATTTATTATACAGTTACAAACCTTAGGGAGGTATTTGTAATTTTTTAAATAACGAGAAAGTATTTGTAATTATGCCAAATTTTAGGAAAGGTAGTTGTAATTTACCTAAAATATATCAGCATTTTTGCAAATTTTTTGTTTGAAGAGGGTCATAACTGGTTCTCTCAGCTCCCTTCTTAAAACTTGAACCTATGATATATCTTTAACAGGAATAAAGTATCATAATTGGGACAATTTGATCATTCCTCATATTTTGCAATTTAACTCCTTTTTAAGGATTGAAAATCCAGACTAAAATTGATCTTTAACTGTATAAATAAATTATTTTACTAGTGAAAAAATAGTCCCTAAATTTGAATTAATATTTATTGGAGAATGTCCCTTTCTTTATTCCATTCTTTTCAAATGTGTGGGATTTGGTGTCCTATTTTTTGCTACTTTTGATCTGTATCTAATATATGGAATCAGCCCTTTATGTCATTTTCTATAATAACACCAAATATAGTAACTAATGAGACCTCCTTTTATCTAATAAATAAATTCGAAATTATGGGTTCAAGTATCACGAATACGGGCGTTTGTTTCACGTTATGTGGGTTTGTTGTAATTTATTTTCGTAATTTTTAGTCATATTGATATATTGATCGAACCAACATATTGTTTAGTTGATTAATTTATTAAAATATTGATATACTATTGTATTTATCGCTTCTATAAAAAATAAATCCTCTTCTTTTTATTTTTGAAAATAACATATTGACCCCATTTTTTTTATAAAATATTATAGTAATTTCCCCTTTTATTGCTATAATTGGCGCTACCGCCCTGACTTGTCGGTGGATTTCAAATTTAGTGATATATTTTGTTTTCAATTTTTTTGCGAATTTTTTGGTTGGAAATATTAAACTAAATGGATGTTAGATGTATATAACATGAATGATGCACTAAAAAAAAAGGAATATTCACTATGATGCCCCCAAAATCCTTCATGGATTGCAAGCCGAAAGCAAAGGAGTCCTTGGTTACTAGCAGACCGGTCCGCCACCAGGGAAGATAAAAGCCCATAAGCTTACTTGTTGTTCTCACTCAACTGGCAGGTCCGGAATCAAGCTTATTCCAGTAGGACACGTCATTATACAACTGACGAACACATTCCATAGCTTGTCAACACATTGAGATACATCATACTCAAAGGTCTTGGTCAGATTCACACGAATGAGACATGAATTAAGCTGATAATGTCACTAGTAATAGCTTTCCAGAAAAAATAGATAATCTGACAGGACTTGGTCAGACAGATATATCTTTCTCGATACTTATCCAAATCTCTAACAGATTCTTCTGGAAGATAGTCAAGTCAAAGAGCTTTCCAGATGTATATGGCACTCCGCAACCAACTTCCAGATCGGGCTCCACAAACGACTATAAAATGACCCCTTGGTGCAGCCATATAAGGTCAAGCTTTGGTAACAATATTTCAATACTTACTCTTTGACAATTATACACTCTCACACTCGTTCTTACCACTTGTTAGCTAGTTTGAGCTTATTTTTATACGGATTCTATCAATTACATGATTTATCCTTCACCGTTTTTGCACAATTCACTATTATTCTCACTTTATTTCAAGTTTCTTTTTATTTTATACTTTATTGACTTAAGCATCAGAGTGCTAACGCTTCTTTGCACATTGGTCCCCCCGAAGCTTAGGATTCTTTTGAACGTCCTTCAAAATTTGCAGTACCTTAGAACCCAAAGATGCATCACACTATATTATAAATGACTACAACTTAAAAATAATGCCAAATCACTATTATCTAGCACGACCAAACAAAATCAATGCGTAAATTTAAGCTTTGATCACCATTAATCAATATTTGTCATGGGGTTAGTTATAACTAATAAAGTTGTCATGGTTTTTAGCTATGCCTAATGTTTGGCCTCGCTCTCAGAAATGGCTAATAGTTGTTGCCCAGCCGTGGTTAATTAGTATCAGTTGTGATTTTTTATTTTTGACCATGATAAATTAACCATGACAAATATATATATATATATATATATATTTCTTCTATGATGTTATATATCACCAACCAAAGTTTGTACTTTTTTTCTTACTTTTTCTAATTTTCATAAGAAATTATTCATATTAAATTACGTTGTTTCAAAAGTACGAAAATTATTCATATTAAATCACGTGAGATGCACATGTTTTTTTTTTTTTCAAGAATGGTGAATTCCGTTAAAAGAATGACTGAAGTAGCAAAAATTAAAAAAATGCAGGACCAAAATATTACTATAGAAAGTTAAATGACAAAAATACTGCAAAAATAAGCCAATATGATCAATCACTCCAGTTTTAAAAGGCCGTGTGAAATACACATGTATTTTTTCGACGAGAAACGTGAACACCAGCAAAAAATAATGTCTTAAAACGTAAAAATTAAAAAAATATAAAACTAAAAATATTACTATAAAAAGTTAAAAGGACAAAAATGACAAATAATTTTAATTATGGGATGAAAATGCATTTAAGCCTAAAGAATAGTGAAATCCATGTGGGATGTTGGTAGCCTGCTCCTTTATTAAAATAAATATGATTAAGCTCATTATAAAACAAACTAATTAGTCCTGTCAAATAATTTTAAGTATGTCTTTTTTAGAATTAAGCACATTATAAAAATGTGCAGTGTTGGATTATGTGATGGAGACTATATATGTGTGTGTTTCACACACGTATAAAGTCTAAATTGCAATCATTGTCATGTTTGCTAGAGGGTATTGTTTTAATGACTGTAATTAGGGGTGACAATAAATATGAATAATTTATTAATTTTATAAAATTTCAAAATTTCAATCACCGAATTTCCCTATAATTCATCAAAAGTTGCTGGATGAAATTAGGACTTTTTGAATTGTGATTTTGCTGACCAAGAATTCAATCAACCCCTAGTCATGGATGATTAAATTGCATTTTATACTATACATGTTAGAGATGGAATAATTACATGGTTGGCAACTAAATACCCATAATTAATTAATTTTGTGCTATTTTAGGAATCTTCCCCCCCCCCTCCCCCCCCCCCCCCCCTCCCCCCCCCCCGCATCTCATTGGCTTAAGAGTATGGATACATTATTTTCACTTGGTAAATGACTTATAGGTGTAATGCCAATTTGACAGATTTATAACAGCATAAACTAACAATACTCTACTCAGGTTGATGGTATAAAGGCTTGGCCAACACTATAAGCTAACAACATTGTACTGATTTGTAGGTATATATAACGGCAATTTGACTGCATGGACATAGAGGTTTGGAGTTACTCGAATTGGGTGTAGAATGTTAAGGCTTCGGCCACCTACATTCACAATACTAAGGGCTTGTTTTGAACATCGACAATATACCTATAAATTATTTATCAAGTGAAAATAATGTAATAATGCGCATAAACTGATGACAAGAGGAAAAAACGAAAGGAACCCTGAAATTACACAAAATTAATTAATTATTAGTATTTAATTGTTAAACTTGTAACTAATTAAGTCAACTGATTAGAGATGAATCCAAAGACCAAAACATGATTGTTCACTTGCTTGCATGTGGAATTATTAGGGTTTTATTTCATGATAATGCACCACATTAATATTAATATATATTCTTAAATTTTTTATTTAGGGCTAGGGATCTTTTATTACTTGATATCATGAGTGTCATAACAAAGACAATAAATGTAGGGGCACATGCATGCAGTCAAAGAATTAATGTCTCTGCAAATCAATGTATGTGCATGTGTGAGGATAAGAACAATTAGTCCCTGATGAGCTGATGAACCCTAATCATAACATTGTTTGTATCTTTGTCCTCTTCAATTGCTTCATTTGGTTGGATCAAGAATTTGTTCTTCCTCCATGTTATCTGCTTTCTTACATCCGAACAAACTCCACATGCCTGGTTTCCAAATTATTTTTTAAGTAATGCCCACATGTTTCTTGTAATAACTTGGCTTATATATATATATATATATATATATATATAATTGAGATCGAGTTTGATGACACTTGACAATATCTGGGTGAACTTATTTAAAAAGTCTTATAAGTTCATACATTTTATAAAATATTTTTAATTAAGTTTATTATAAGAAGTGGGGTTCTATTTAAAAATTAGCTCTTAAAGTTTTTGAATAAAATAAGACAATAAAACTAATAAAATGGTAGTAATATATGGTATTAATGTTGTAATTAATATAAATAGAAGAGTTTATAAGATTCAGTAAAACAACTTAATTTTTTCAGGGTATCTTAAGAGCTCCTAACATCTGGTTTTTTAATCTTATAAGCTTTTGGGAAAATTATTTTTTTAGTCCCATAAGATTAGGTTATTATTTTTTTTTTTTGTACCACCAACTTAGACAGGTGACGATTTCAGTCTTATAAAATACGAATTCAGGTATTTTTAGTACCAAAAGGTCATGTGCTTTGCACATATTTGTTACCAGCCATTAACTTGGGACTAAAAATACTTAAAATAATGGGACTAAAAATACCTAAAATCGTATTTTATAGGACTAAAATCATCATATGCCTAAATTGTGACAAAAAAATAATAACTTAATCTTATGGCACTAAAAAAGCATAATCCTAAGTTATTTTTCTGAAAAAAGTTACAAAATGCTTTATAATATATTTTTATAAACTTCCAAGCATCTTATACCAATATTTTAAAGTGCTTATAATAAGCTCTTCAAAAAAATTTATATAATAACTTAATTTTTTTAAGAACATTTTAAAAGCTTTTAACATCTAACTTTTTAATATTATAAATTGTTTCTCACTGAAAAAATTACGAAATTTTTTAAAATATCTTATAAAATTTTAAACATATTTTACAAGAATATTTTAAAGAGCTTATATTTAGCTCATCCAAGTGTCTTCTGGATCTGATGGGGTAATAATTTGAAAAGTTGTGATCAAAGCACACTCCATACGTCACGAGTCAGAAAGTTCAAGCCTTCTTCAATTGCTCTTCCCCCAAAGTCCCTTTTTTACAATGAATCGATGATCTATTTATACTAAACAAATCATGAATATAGAGAGGCGTAAAGACAATTTCGTCCCCCAACCAACCACTATTGAGGGTAATTTGGTAATTACATAACACTTGAAACTAATGGATACAATGGAATAATCGGGGGTAATTCGATAATTACATAATACTTGAAACTAATGGGTATTCGTTTCTTCTTGCTTCGTATGGAAAGCCTTGACTTTTCTCTTTGAATTGATCTTGTTACCATCAAGATTATATATGACAAGCACATTACACTTCTATATGCAATAATGTATAGTATATAAAAGAACGACTAATCACATGACAACCGCAACAATACTTACTATGTTATAATTTGTTAGACATTGAAAAATATTTAATTCGAACAAAAAAAAAGTCATACTTATAAGAAAATATATATTATATATGTGCACCATTATTATTGGACATGTGGAGTATGCCATAAATAATATGATTGGATGTATTATGTCTATGTACCAAGTACTAAAAAATGTCATAATTCCCATTCCCATGTCTCCATGAGACAAGTCTAGTGAAAATTCTTGGACATAAGTACTTATCATGACTGTATTGTATCAATTGTGAGTGGCAAACATATATATATATATATATATACATGTGTTGTGTGCATTTAATTACACAATTTTAATAATGTCCCGACAAGTGGGGTAAAGAGAAACTCTTTAGACAAAAATAAAGGGAAGTTGGACTTAGTTTTTTTTTTTTTTTTTTCAAATATAGGACTTTTGATAAAATTGTTTAGAGTTTATAAGATTATTTTATCATTAATTAATATGAGAGCTTATTAAGGTCGCAAAATAAGATTTTAGGAGCTATAACTAAAAAAAAAGGAAAAAATAATTAAATGCGCGTCAAATTTCTTTTTTCCCCCTCTAAATCTAAATTAATGCGATAATCGGCACGTATGATGGACTCAATAGTATTTACAAATATTTATAAGGGTATAATAGTCACAGAACTATAATTGGGCTGTACTCGACGTATTCTCTAATTGTGTTTGAGTACGCAAAATCAACAACTAAAATTTAAAACTATGCAAGATTTTGCAGCAGACTCGATTTTCGAGACTTGTACAAGATTAGATAATTCATAGCTCAAATCAACAAGATAACATGTTTTATGCAGTACATACATAAACATCCCAAGAACTATTTTTTAATAATATTGGATGAATGCGACTATAGACCTACTTACCTGATATAAATTTATCTTTTATTTAAAATTTGATATAACTTAGGGTTAAAAATACTCTTTAAAATTCATATCTACAAAAAGAATTCAATTTAGTAGGATTAAAATTAATTAAAATAATGGACACTTTTTTAGTGCATATTTTAAGGATTGAAGTTGATGAGTACCTTGGAAATGGGAAACATAAAAGATAGGAAATTTATTGCATCCTTGCCCTTGGTCATGAAGCTGCCCTCTTTATTACATTTGTTTCACGCTTCTTATCATCATGCCATCAAAAACCACTACTTCTTGAAACTCCACAATTACCTTAAAAGTGCTTCTTCATCATGCGATTTATCAATAAAAAGTTTCAATATAGACACAACATAATAAAGGTGTTAATCACTTTTGTCTAAATCTTGATTAATGATGATGGAAAAAATGTCATTTTTGCCCTCGAACGTCGACCCGACACCGATACCTCCAACCCATCCAACCACCCCACATGTGTTGTCTCCACCCCAACCTACACTTGAGTTAGTTTTTATTTTATTCATATTTTTTTTATTTTTTTTGGGTTTTAAATTTAGGAATAAATGTAGGGGCTAAATTAGCAAATTCTGAAAGTATAGGGGTGGATTTATAAATGATAAAAGATGTGGGTGAGGTTGGTAAAAGAGGTTGAGGGAGAAATGAGATGGGTCAACTGACTGGCATATATGTCTCAACTGTCTGTCTACTTGAAAGGACTTATCCATATCAAGATTTGCAAACCTTTTACTTATAAATATTTACATTTATCAATTATTATTTTAAATATATTTGATGTATGTGTATAATTTATATTTTATTAAATTTATTTAATTAAATAAAGTATAAATTAAATGATTGATTAAAATTAATAAGAATAACTATTTTAAGTATATATAGATAAAAAAAATTATTTAGAGAACTTATTAATCAAAGATACAGCTATATTTGGAAGAAAAATATACGAGGACATTTTAGTTAATTTATATTTTATTTATAAAAATATTCTTATCGAAATGTTGCTCTTCAATAGCTATACGATTTAACATTTTGAATTTTTTTATTATGTTTTTTTGGTTAAAATCAGTTGGAAAAGCAACATATGCTCAATTCAATAACAATAATTTTGTCGATTTTTTTTTTTTTAAAGAGTTTATGTACTTTTCGAAGATACTGAATTTAGATTAAGAGGGTATTTGGCTAAATTTATTTAAAAAATCTTATAAGTTTACATATCTTATAAGATATTTTTTAATCTTATTTTAAAATAAGTTTTCAAAGTATTTGGATAAAAATAAGATTATGAAGCTGATAAGATGTTAGTAATAACATTTTTATATCTAATACGATAAAAAAATGAGGTAATTGTTAAAATTTTAATAGTAAGTTAAGAACTCCTCACTTTTTCTAAAAAAACTTATAAATTCCTAACGTTCTATAATTTTGATCTTATGAGCTCCTTTTTAAAAAAAAAATACCTAACACTTCTCTATAGTTTACAAGCTCTCGAAACTATAGATTAATTACGGGGATACTTACATATTACCCATCAATACAATCTTCAAACCAATAGAGGAAATCTCTATTTCTTTCTTACCAATCGAACTAACAAGTGTTGGCATCCAAAGGAAAAATTGTAATTTTTGTCCTCTAACTTAAGGGAGTGGCATTTTTTATCCTACATGAATTGATTTTCGCAATTTAGTCCTGTAATTTTAAAATTTTGACAATTTTAGTCCGTTTTGGCTAATTTGGCCAAAAAATTGCATGTGACATGCATATGACCTGATTAAATTAAAATTTTACTCCTGTGACATAGAAGGGATTGACATTTTTGGTCCGACACGAAGTGATTTATAGGACAAAAATTGTCAAATTGATCGAAAAATGACTAAAATCACCAAACGGTAAAATTAAAAGACTAGATTACAAAACTAAATTTGTATAAGACCAACCACCACAAAGTTATAGGATTAAAACTATATTTTTCCGACACCCAAAACACCCTCTAAATGAACAAAATGAGTAAAAGAAGAAAAGAAAAGAAGACAGAAGTTAATGAAGGACTCTATTCTTACGACCAAACAAAACCTAACCTAATCATGTAGAGGTAATTAATAGGGGAGAAGGATAAAAAAACACAAGGGTTAATTATATTTAGATTTCCTTTAAAAATGCGAAATTATACTTTCTTTTAAAAGATTTTGAAATTACACTTACACTCCCTCTAAAAATTGTTCGTTTGCATCTTATCCTCTTCCGTTAGAGTTTGGACGGAAATTATTTACGTCAGCAAAAGAAATACGTAAATATTCAATTTTGTCCCTCATTTAATATTTTCATATATATTTTGTATTTATAAATGAATAGATGTAATGTATATATATGGAATTAGGTTAACGTTATTACAAATTTTCTCTTATAAGTGCAAAATAATTACATGAAAATGTTAAATGATGGATAATATTAAAATAAAATTATTTTTTTTGGCTAATATCAACATTTCTTCTCCAAATCCTAACGAAATGGGTCATAACAGTGAATTTTCAGAAGGGGCGTAAGTATAATTTTGAAACTTTTCTGGAGTAAAGTGTAATTTTATATTTTTAGAGGGGTCTATATGTAATTAACCCAAAAAAAAGTTTAAGCAGAATGATTGATGCTATTAAATTGTGATTATAATCCCTAGGAGACTGTGTTACCTTGCTCAATTAACGGCTTTAACTGCCCAATCTAAACACTGATTATTAAGTTAAAAACTTTTCACTCATCTTCACATTAAATTCCTGACCCTGACCCTGTAATAATAGGACCACATCATTTCTCGTGACTATCCTAAGCTTTTCTCCACCACTTTTGAACATCTACACATAGCTAATAAATCCATAACTCCTATCTACTATTTAAATATTGGTAATTAAACTATGACTGGGTTTTTATGAATAAGTTCGAATTGGTGTGCTTGAGTCAGATGTACGAGTATTTGTATCATTTTATATGGTTTATTGCAATTATTTATTTCCTTATTCTTAGTTATATCATTGGAATTTATTTCATTATTTTTAGTTATATAGATGTTTGATTGAGCCAATACATTACTCAGTTTGTTGAAATACTGATGTAATTATGTAATTTAAAATATATATATATATATATATAGTGGTTGTAATAAAAGTAAAAGTTATGGGCTGAAAGTAAAATAGTGGTTCTTATATATTTATGAAAAATAGAATTTTTTGTTAAAGAAATGGTGAATTTGTGAAATAGAGTAAACTAATATTCTCTTCTGGTGATGTTTTATTCATATTAAAATAAGGAGAAGGATGGAATATCTAATTTCTTTCAAATAATATTGATTATTTTGAAGGAAAATGTGCTAGTAGTAATCAATTGCACGATCAGTAAATACCGACCGAGCGTGGTAAAATTGGACTGCAATTATACCCAAGTCAAGGTGAAAGATGCAATATGCAAGAAAAAGGGGTGGTAAATAGTAAATAGTGGAAAATTGCTACTTTGTTTGTAATGATATAAAATTGAAATATTTGATGCTACAAAATCTAAAAATTTGGAGCTATTGGCAATGTCCAAACTTGCAAGTCACGGAGTAAATATAGGAACATCAGGTTAGGGTCTTGTTGCAATTTAATTCACCCAAGACAAGAAGAGTTCACATGCACACCCTTGAGGTTAATTAGGGTTTACTATCACCTTAAAACTACCGATTTCAAAAATATATATTTATTCAAGTCGAGGTCATCAAGACCTTCAAGAGTAGTCAGATCCTGAACAAATGCTCGAATATGGTGCTCCTACTTGAGAGAACAAGCAAATATTAAGTTTGCGGTGAGGTTCCCAACTAAAACCCTAAGATACTTTAATTAGTTAGGTGTAAGATCGAGATGGAACTCAAGTATAATCTCTGAAAACATGGCGTTTCTTGGCTTCAGGTGGTTTTTGGAGTATTGTAGCTTGGGTCAGATGTCCATATTTGGAAGGATCCACGTATCAAAATCTTCACCTCTCAAGCGTTGAGGAGTCGAAGATGGAGGTGTGAGTCACTCGGTCTGACCCGAGAAGAAATGCATAGATCTTAGGTCTTGTTATTTTAAATTTTTATCAGGGGTACTTTTGTCTTTTTAAGGCAATCTTGTTGTTTAATATACATATATACTTATGGAGTAGGACATTAATTATTCATTCACTAAATAAGACATCCCACTAAGAGCATCCAGCTAATTCTTATTTCTTAATTAACTCAACTATAGACTAAAACAAAACCACCCCATAGTAATTGTTTGTGCATAGTGACATTTTTGCATAATTGATACCATTTAGTACAGGGAAAATTCTAACCCAAACTGATGAGTGAGAAACTTTTTGTTCAAAATTTTAGCATAGTATTTTATTTAATATATACACAATAGATATATCATACAAAATCTTTCTTTAAATAAAATAAATAATATGTATATATTAAATAGAATAGAGAACACAATTAAATTTGAATTTAAAAAATAAATCTTGAAATATAAATAAAAATATTTTACTCTCGACTCGAAATCAATTGTTTATTTAAGAATTTATTTTGAATTCGGTTCATTAAATATAATAAATCTAACCAAAACACAACTAGTTACAAATAATAAACATGCCTAAAAAAAAAATCAATTGCATCATAAATATTATTTAAATTTATATAGAATTAATTATTATTAAAAAAATTACCTCAAGTAATGATAAATATAATTTTTTATTATACAATTAATTAATTTAAATTGTACCCAATCCATTTAAAAATTTTGAAGGGGGCAAGGGAGCAGTTCAACAAAGCGAGGGAAAAGTAGGCGGGGAAATGCCCTAATACGACATGTATGATAACTGTACAACCGACGGCGACGTTTTAATGCTAGTTGCAGCAATTTCATCGGAAACGGACCAAATTAGGTATAGTCGAACCAAATCAATTATAAAGCAAGTTCATCATCAAATGACACTAATTTTTTTATTATATCCATAATACCTCTCAAATTATTATTATTATTTTTTTTGAAATGTAATTTGTTGACTTATATATATATTTTATTATTTATAATAACATAAAACGTGTAATATTATTTTATATGCAAGCAAAAACAATCGTACCGTGATAATAAGTAGTTATCATAATATTAGTAATTTTCTTTTTAATTATTCAATAATACGATAAATATAAATATAATTACACTTAATATATAATTAATTCTAAACTTTGAGTTAGAATTCCCTTGACAACAGTACCCATATCCCAAGATATATATATATATATATATGTATACATGTGTGTGCTATGTCTATGTATCTGAGAGCGGGCAGAGAGAAGTTCTGTGAAGCTTCTGACACGCCCACCGCCACCACCGCTATGCTGCCGGCTGTCTCGGCGGCGGCACCACCTCCATCAAACGCTCAGGGTCCATCTGCCTGACGTATTTTGATCTTTGGTGTTTTTTGCAATTGAAAGAGAATGTCGGGTTCCAACACCAGTAAGCAGGCCCAGGCGCAGGCGCGCGACCTGAAGCAGCGGGTGCTCACGTGCCTCCACAAGCTCTCCGACCGGGATACGCACACCGCCGCGGCGGCGGAGCTGGAAGCCATAGCGAAGACCCTCTCAGCTGACGCTCTCCCGCCGTTCCTATCGTCCATCTCGACCACTGACTCCTCCGACAAGTCCCCCGTGCGGCGCCAGTGCATCCGCCTCATCTCCGTTCTCTCCGACCACCATGGGAACTCCCTCTCCCCCCACCTTTCCAAGCTCCTTTCCGCCGTAGTCCGCCGCTTGCGCGACCCGGACTCCTCCGTTCGGTCGGCCTGCGTCGCCGCCTCGCTCTCCCTCTCCTCACAGCTCACTTCTCCTCCATTCACTTCTATCATTAAGCCTTTTCTCGAATCTCTCTTCACTGAGCAGGACTCCAACACCCAAAACGGCGCCGCTTTATGCTTGGCGGCAGTAATCGAGGGATCCACGAATCCGGACGTGGGGAGCTTGAGAAAGCTGTTGCCGAGGCTCGAGAAATTGGCGAAATGCGAGAGTTTCAAGGCGAAGGCAGCGCTTCTGGCGTTGATGGGAAGCGTAGTGGGGGTGAACGGAGTGCTCACCGGCAGTGGGAAGAATGCGATTAAAAATCTGGTCATGTGTTTGATGGAGTTCTTGAGTAGCGAAGATTGGGCGGCGAGGAAGGCGGCCGCCGAGGCGTTCATAAAGATCGCCGCCGTCGAGACAGATGGGTTGTCAGAGCATAAAGCTTCTTGCCTCAGGACATTTGAGGCTAAGAGATTTGACAAGGTCTCACCCTTCTGGATTCAGCTGGAATTGAGTTGAATTTATTGTCTTCATCATCATATGTGTAATAATTTCTAGGTTTCTTGGTATGTGTTGTGTGTGAATTGATGGAATGTGGGTTGAATTGATCAGGTTAAAGCAACGAGGGAGACTATGAATCAGATGATACAAGCATGGAAAGAGATTCCAGATCTACCTGATGAGGTTTCACCACCACCTGAATCACAGGCATCATCTAAAGGTATCATGAGATTCAACTTTGTTCATGAAACAATCAATGTCTGCTCCGGAAATGGTAACTATGAAATTATTGATTCTTGATTTGTTCTATGATGCAAGTTGTTTCAATGTATCTTTGCCGACACTAATGTTTTCTTCTAATTTTGGAGGATTAGACATCAGACAACAGTGTTTTTCCCCTCACTGTTCCTCCCTTCTTTAATTTAATCATTTTGTTACCTTTTTTCTTTGGACAACAGAAAATGCTAGTGATGGACGTTATCCTCCTGGCCCGGCAACTTCTATTGCTCCTCAAGTAAAGAAAAGCAGCCCTCTTCAAAATCAAGCTAGCAGGGCACCGTTTGCTGACGGCTCTCCCGCCACCACAGACCGGAGAAGAAGCTCACTTGGCGGTAGTGAAAACAGAACAGGCCCAGCACTGTTCAGGAAGTTGGACCGGAAGAAACCCTCCAACTTGAAAGTTGAAAGCGCTGCTCGTACCGATACTTGTGGCACGGTGGTTTCAGAAGGTATCCGATTGGATGGAGACGAGAGAGTTGTGGAAACAGGAGAGGAGGAGAGGAAACAGTCTGGAAAGCCAGAGATCAGAAGGGCCCTGTTCGATGAGAAAAAGAAGCTTGGTTTGCCTAAAAGTAGTTGTCGGGTGGTTCCGGGTGAGGCCAGTGTTGTAGTTAGTAATGAAACTGCAGATATCTGTAGGAACCAGAGAGACTGTGACGATCTGTCTCTGATCAGAAAGCAACTTGTTCAGATTGAAACTCAACAGTCCAATTTGTTAGAGCTTCTCCAGGTACTCACCTTTCTTGTAAACTCAGTTTTTCGTACATATTCCACAATCTCTTTGTAATTTCCTGACAACGAGGTGTTTGCTCCTTCTAGTATCTGAAGAAATATCACCTGACAATGGTTTTTACTGTCTAATCCAGAGGTATATCGGGAGCTCACAGAACGGTATTCATTCTCTAGAGGCACGAGTGCATGGTCTAGAAGTGGCCTTGGATGAAATCTCATTTGATTTAGCCATCTCCACCGGAAGAATGTCAGCTAATGATGCTCTGTGTTGCAAGCTACCGGGTACTGATTTCTTGAGCTCTAAGCTCTGGAGAAAAACAGAACCTCGGCCTTATTCAACTTCTCAATTACCTGCTTCTTCTGGAACCCCATCAGTGGCAGCAACTGCAAGCATCCCCGGCAAGAATGGAGGGCTTCAGTTGCAAAATCAGAGATATCAGTTCCGTGGTGGTCATGGGCTTATCAAGAACCCATTGGCTGAAATCCCCAGAGGCTCCCAGGGGGCCTCAGAAGTTTCGTCGAGTGGAGTTGTAAACAACGTTGCCATTTAAGTCGGTAGGGGCTGTACTAGATCATGCTTTCAAGCTTGATTGTGAAGGATATTTGGTTGGACATCCTACTTATTGTCAACTGCTATTGCAGTCGGAGAATACTAAGAGGAACCGTAATCGAACTTGCATTTGTCTACTTCTTTGTTTAACACGCTGTAAGAAGGGAAAGGAACGAATTCAGACCGGTAATTGGTGGAAGTCATCATCGGGGAAAGACGGAGAACTCTTTGCAGCTGGCTTGAAGACTTGAGGATAGATGCATATACTAAAGAGTATCTGTCTTGTCTTCCATTTTTCTATGTACTGAGAATCAATCTCCTCTCATTCTTTTTGGAGTTGAGATTGCTTCCTTATGAATGATAGCTGAGGATGTGAATGATCATAATCGACATGTATATCTATTATGAGAATGTCAATGACCACATCTATGATCAACATAATTAGACCAAATATCAACACAGTCCAGTCAAGGCAGTTTTGATCATATCAGACAGTGATCAGCAGCTAAACTTTGCAAATGCATTAACAAGAAAGGCTTTTAGCTCAGATCATAATATTTCGAAAACCAAGTCAGAAGATCTTCCATTTTCGTTCAAGTGCACGACAGATAAGATCGGTGCGAGCTTGGGGTTCGAGTGGGTAATCCGTAACTGCAGTAAGCAAAATGAATGGAAGGAAGACATTCAGCAACCAACACGCACGCACACACATACACATATATATCTCATCTCATCACAGAAGCATGCTTTTTGACAATTTAGCCAATGATAAACTATACCTGATACGATATCATCGATATATTGCTGGTTAATTTCTTGGCTTGCTGATGCTCCTACCTAAACATACAAGTAAAGTTACTTCACAAAAATCCATCACAGGAGAGACATGGAGATTGAGCAACATACCACGAAAACAAGATGCATGTCATCACCAGCAGTATTGACGTAGCAATTTACGTCCGCTAACTTGTGAGAAGTGTTTGAAACACCTAGAATCAGAATTGCAAGTGACTTTAGTCACCGACAAGACTAAAGTACAAGTTGAAATGAGTAATCCAAAACTTAAAACGGGTAACCTATTATCCGAGAGTTTGCAGGTAAATGCCGAGTCACGGGTTCCTCAACAACTCGCATCAGTGTTTCGTTTTCATTAGTTCGTATGCGAGACTTCTCCAGTAGTTCCACTACATCAATTTGGAAAAATGAGGATTTAAGCTAGTCTTAGGTATAGAAGTGCATGCCACAAGAAAGAAGAAACCCAGAATGTCATGTATTAGATAAAGACAGTTAACACAAAACAAAGCTAATTATAGAATTACAGAAACTTAAGTTGGATTGACTTACACATGAGCCCATTGAAGCGAGGCAAAGTTCTTGGAATTCGAACATGCGGTTTAACTTCAAACAACACTCCATTTGCAATCTTCACGTAAATAGCACCTACTAATCCGTGTCCATTAATCCGGCTATCAAGAATCTCTTTTAATGTCTGCATGTGTATAGTTTGAAACCAATCACACAGAGGAAGAGTCCGAAAACAGCAATTAGCAATTACAATACTCTCAAATATGATTAAAATAAATGAGACTATAATAATGCCCTTTTTCGGCATCTGTCCACTTTATGACTTAAGGAATTAATAGTAGACATAAAACATATACATGGTCCTATATATGCAATGTAACAGATAGAGAGATGAGGAGGCCAACCTCGTGCACAATTTCAGACCTATAGTCTTGGGGATTTTTGTTCTGTCGTCGAAGAGCGGCCTCGTCATCATAGCAGTTGGCTACAACCCACTTCTACAATACCAACGAAAGTTCAATCACTTTCAAACTTAAGACATGAGCACAAAACTACATAATTGATAAACATATGGTCAAAGTTCAAATACCTTCTTAATGAAGGCTTTCTTAATGGCAGCATTGTCAAGGATGAAGGAGACCTTCGGATTCCGAGTGACAGACTTGATAGAAATTTGACGTGTGAGGCGCACTTGCTCTTGTTCTCGTTGAGCAAATAACGTTTCTTCTCGTCGTCTCTTTTTCCCACCTAGGCGGCGATCCATCTCATACAATCCGCTGTTGTGCAGCAATCTGCATTAGACTTTTAACCATTGGTTGTATTTTTCATGGTTACATATATACAGAAGGTATTCGGCATCATCGTTCTTGAGTGATCTAAATACCTTTTGTGAGTTAGGCCCTCAAAGAAGCTATCTGAGTCATACAAAGAAGCAAGTACTTCAAAAGATTAACTTGGCTCTATATAGTTCACATTCAAGCTATCTCTGCATTTGGGTTGAGAGTTGTTCGGGTAATTGGCACTTTGCACCCTGAAATTATAGTGTTTTTGCACAATGCAACCTTAGATTGTAAACATGACACTTTGCACCCTTCAATTGTACAATTATTAGAAGCATCAAGCATGCATACTCCACTCCTTCAATTATGAGCCAAAAAATCACAGCACTTTGTATTTTCATAAAATAATTATGATTCTTTGAACAATATTCATTATCATCCTAAGAAATGATAGCCCCCCACCTTGCTTTCTTCTTTCTTGTTTACCCTTTAATTTCTTTATCACTTTTCCAATCTTAATTTTCTTTAATTTCAGCTACTTAGCATTGGTTATCAGCATTTGGCTTCTTAGGATTAGCAAAAGTATTAAATAAAAATGAGAAAGAACAAGGGAAGAGAAATTAGAGGACTTGTTAGGGAAAGGCAAGAAGGCAAAAATGAGGGAAAGAGTTACGGCATAGTCATATTAGGAGGAAATTTATTGAAAATGATAAAAGGGTTCTTCATATTCAGGCCGCCACGATTTCTCGGGGACAAAATACACCGGAAATAGGCAAAGGGTGCATGTCGCCAATGATATACAATTGGATGGTGCAAAATGCTATTTTTACAATTTAAGATTGCTTTGTGAGAAAACTGAATTATAATTATGCAGAATGCCAATTGCTCATAGTTCTTAACACTAGATTTCGAGTTCAGTTACTACGAATAACATCATAAAGGTTGATCCATACTCCAAAGTAGCATCAAAACCAAAATATTTTTCAAAATTCTGACAAATTCATAGATTACAGACGTATGCTATATATTATACTCCTTTTCCGGCCTCTGTCATCAAACAAAACAATAAAATAATATGAAGCATTGAGCGGCGGAAATCAAATAATAAAATAACGAGTTGAATTGCTCGCCCAAGCAGACAATTTAACCCATTCAGAAGAATTTGCAGACAATTTAAAAACAAAAAACAAAATAAAGAAAGATATCCAATTTGAGTCCTTTTCATGACTTAATATAATAGTAGGGCACAAACACCTATAAAAGGGCACCATACCTTTAAGTAGGCTCTGATGTTTTATTTTGGTGGCGGCGCACTCACTTGCGGGAAAGAAAAACGGTGGCGGATGAATGGCGGCCCGGGGGCGCTCAGTTGCGAGTAGAGAGAACCACCGGTTGACTGGAAGATATCAAAGATGAAGGCGACGGAGATAGCGGTGGCGGAGAGCGGCCGGCCAGCGAGGACTGATTATATTCTTAAGATTTTAATAGGATTCAAATTCAATAGAAACTTTGAGTTGCAATATAATACAAATACTATCTTGATTACCCATGTTAATTAGGAAAATTATATTTTTACACATGGTTTGTTTACATAAATTACTCTTATTTTTTGGGTAATCGTACATGAACCCATCAGAAATGTTAATATCATTTACATAAATAACTCGTATTTTTTAAAAAATTACACACATATTCCAAAAATATTAATATTATTACACAAATTATCCTATTTTTTTTACTGTTATTTCTAATTATCCAAACTACAGAGGTGCTTTCTATAATCAAACCACATGTTAAGGGTGTAAATTTAGTTATTTCTAATTAATTTTGAGTTGAAATATAAATATTATGCATATAACTCGTAATATTTTCTTCCCTAGTTTAGCTCGGTGATTGTATAATTAATTATAGGGTTAATTACACTTAGATCCTCTCTGAAAATGCATAATTACACTTTCCCCCAAAAAAGTTTTGAAATTACACTTACACCCCCTCCAAAAATTCTCTGTTTACACTTGACCCCCATTCATTAAAATTTGGACGAAAAATATTCACGCCAACAAAAATAATTACAAAATTTTTCAATTTTTCCCATTATTTAACATTTTCATGTATATTTTTATACTTATAAGAGGATAAGTGTAATATATACATATAGAGTGAGGCCAATATTATTATATTTTTTTTCTTATAAGTGCAAAATTATTATACAAGAATGTTAAGCGAAAGGTAAAATTGAAAATTTATGTAATTATTTTTGTTGAAATGAACATTTTTCCTCAAAACTGTAACGAATGGAGTTCAGGTGTAAATAGAGAATTTTCAAAGGGGGTGTAAGTGTAATTTCAAAACTTCTTTGGGGAAAAGTGTAATTATGCATTTTCAGAGGGGGTCTAAATGTAATTAACCCTTAATTATAATATAATGAATCTTACCAAAAGTCTTGTATGTTTGGATTTATGGTTTAGGGTTGGCCTCCCTCCTTCAACTATTGATACTAGTTTATGAGATCACCAAGGGAAATAGAAAATCCAATTACAAATGCAGTTTTTAAAGGCAGTTGTCCTTACGCTCTACTTTTAATCAGGTTTAATTGGAGAATTGGAAATTAAAATAAGAAGAAGGTGGGCGTTTAATTAAATCTTAAACGAAACCTTTCTGACTTTATGTATATTATATTTAACTTTTTACAAGTATAAAAATATTACTAAGACATCTTTGTCGATAAATTGTACAAAATACTAAACGAGAAATAAAATTAAAAATTATATAGATTTTCTGTTGAATGTTTGCATTTTCCATCCAAACCCCAATGCAGATGTAAATGAAGAACTCTTGAAAAGAGGGCAAGAGCAATTTACAAAGTTTTTTGCCAAAAAAAAGAAAGTATAATATCACATGTTTATAGGGCTTAATTGTAATTAACCACAACATTTATTCTTGAGAGAATTACTTTCCACAACATTATGTTGAAAGTTGAAATCAAAGATCAACAATTTTCACACGAGGCTAAAGCAACAACAAGAAAAAGATTAGATAAAGCAAAATTGGTTGATTATGAACAAAAATTATTGCATCAAATAAAGAAAAATTGCAAAGTTATATCTGCTGATGATTAAACACTTAGAACTCAGAGATGTAAGGCCAACTGATGCATATTTTGCTACCCTTTCCTCCCACTCTACTGATCTCAAATCAGTGTTTGCAACTCTGATCATCTCCAGCAACATCATCACTTCAAGAACAAAACATATGTAACTATGTATGTCAATTTACAGTGAGCTCCTCTCAAGGTATGTTATGTATATGTTCATAGGATCCTTTGCTGCCATTCCAATGCATCACATATGAGGCTCACGCAGGCACGAGCGCTCAAAGGGAGACTAGAAACTGCGACCACAACGACAGCAAGAAACACAAACAATGCTGAAGAAATGCAATTTAAGTTTAGAGGCGAAAATATGGTGTACGTAGCGTTTGAGGAGACGAAATCAAGTGCGTTAATATCATATGATAAAAACAGGTTAGGAATATCTAAGCATTGGGACACAGAATACCTGCTACGAAATCATCCATGTAGTTAATGTCAATTTTTCCATGAGCCATTGCGCCGATCTGATCAACAGGAAAGTTTTCAGATTTCAGGTGTGATTCAATTCCAGTGAACTGAGAAGGGCAAAGTTAAGTAAAGCAAGAACACAACTATACCACGAAAACTAGAGTGCGGTCGTTGCTGATGGTATCAAAATATTCCCCCAAATCCACAGCTTTTGATGAAGTTGAGGAAAGGCCTGAAACAACATCAATTTCTTCACTCAGACCAAACAACTATTCTGCCAGAAAAGAGTATACTAAACACATGATTGATGTCAAAGGCGAACCAATCTTGTGTGAGCCGGCAGGGAGGTGCATGGTTACAGGATTTTGAATCATCTGCAACAGCTTTCGATTCTTATGCCTACCGGAACCTTTAATGCTTAACTTCTGAAACAACTGGGCTGTCAAGAATTACACACAAAGGCATCAATCAAGAACCAATCTACCTAGACTTATAAGCAGTCATTTGATACAGAGACGTAGGACTCACAGATCATGGCACAAAACAGCTTTAACGTTGGTGGGATAACTGTAATCGGATCGATCTTTATAAGATATCCCTGAATGGTTTTGACATACACAGCTTGAATTCTACCAGTCATATTAAGAGGCCTGCCTAAGAGTCTCTTAAGCACCTGAATTTGCAGCCCATTAACAAACATAAGCTCTGTCCTAATCAAGACTATTTGGCAACAAACATGATCTCCAGTGATCAAAATACATTCTTGGCAATTGTATTTCACTAATTACATTAATTTTTTTACCTCGTGGATAATGTCGGGCCTGTAATCTCGTCGATCTAAGTTATGTTTCTTCATAAAACCACCATGCTCGTCCGGATTTAGTATCTGATAGCTCTGAAACAAATCATTTTTTTTCTCAATAACACAGTGATGGTGTATATATAACAATAAAGATAATTCCATACATACCTTGTTAACTCTTGCCAGAACCAACGAAGCCTGTTCGAAAACGAACACAACCCCTGGTCCTGATTCTTGTCTAGAAGATTGGACGCGAATTCCCGGAAGAAGAGAAACACTCTCCATAGATTTCAGTGAACTAATCTCCGGAATACAATCTGGCGCCTGTCGGGGATTTGCCTCCAGCATTTCATCTGGGACTATGTCATCGTTCCATTCACGTTCTCTCAATTCCATGTCACTCTTTTCGCCGTTGTCGGACATCCGGCGCAGTTTCCTTGGACGGCGATACGAAGTGAGTCTCCGCCAAACACTTCTTCCCATCCTGATTCTTGCGAAAATTCAGTTCAACGAGAATTAAGACATACACTTGCAAAGGCTGTTTCTGAAACCGCAAAGTGAGAGAGAGAGAGAGAGAGAGAGAGTAGCTGTTTAGGGTTGATGGTGGTGGAGACGGAGCTTCTCTGTAAAGCCTGAAGTTTACAAACATGTATATAAATTGTGTATATTAGTGAAATTCTAATTAAAGAATTATCTTTTTCCTCGAAAAAAATATTTTTAAAAAATATTTTGTTGATAATGTCCAGAAAAATGACGAATAATTTTGGAACGAAAGAAAAATAAAAATATACAAATATATTTGAAATATGTGTATAATTATTAGGAAAAATTATAGTTAGCTCATATGAGATTTATCATAATTACAGATATTTTCTCATTATTTTAAAAATTAAAAATACCCCTCAAATAAAAAATGATTATATAGCTCATAAACGGTGAGGTGGACAAATACCCCTCAAGACGGCATGTTACGAACTTCATGCACTGCAAATTGTCTTGGTAAAAAATTTGTTGGTCGCATAAATTGAAATGTAATTATTTTTTATTTGCTTCTCAAGTTATTTTTATGTACATCATCATATTTCGCATTTTGTTAGTAAAAACAATTTCTGATAAAATATTTTGAGATATTAAAAAACATAAATGAGAAAAAAAAAATTCAGCAATTTAAACCAACAAACACAAGTTTTAAATGTGTGTAAAAAGATTATTCTAAGAATTTCAGTCATTTTCTCATTGCCTGAAGGAAGAATTTAATTAACCTAATTCGAGAGATGATAAACTCAGAGTTTGAACTTTGGGAGGATGTCGATAAGGCTTAGTTCAGTTGGTGAAGTTGAGATCCTATAATTTCAGAGTTTATAGGTTCGAACTAATGATGTTTTACTGCATAATAGATATTATCTATATACTGTAATAGTAAGGTGTTGTTTAAGTTTAATTTATGTGATATTGTTAATCAGAATATGATTTTTTTTAATTGTGTTTGATATTGATATTTGACGGAACTGATTGAAAACGATTTATTTTAATTAATAATAATTCATTACTTTCACTTAAGGAAAAAAAAAAAAAAAAAAAAAAAAAAAAAAAAAAAAAAAAACTTAGGGAGGTTGAGTTCTTCTTTCAGGCTTGTCCACATTTTCTATGATGCAACCTTAAAAAAAGAAAGAAGGGCACAAGTCTTGTTATATAAAAGATATTATTTTACAATCTTATTAATTACAAATTTACAATATATATTTCTTTGAATGTTTTCATTCATATATTTAGATATATATATATATAATAAATACTTACTATTTACCCAAAAAAAAAAAGGAACATCATATGCATTAGAAATATAGAATAAATGTTAATAAATAGTATATACATTAATTGTTATATAATATTTTGTAAAACCATATAAATGTGAAACTGGCTCTACATCATATTTAATAAAATATTTAAAACTTTAAATTATTTAGGATCTATTACAATTAGGCCTCATCTGAAAATGTAAAATTTTATATTTTTTAAAAAAAATTGGAATTACACTTGTACCCTTATGAGAATTCTCCATTTATAACTGTACCACTTCCGTTAGGATTTGGACGAATATGTTGATCTTAGCAATATATAGATATGTATATAAACTTCTAAGTTTACGCTTCATTCAACATTTCGTATAATTATTGACAATATGTCTAGTTTTTTCATTCATTAACTGCTACTTTTAATCGAATTGTAATAATTTGAAAATAATATTTTATTATAGTTACACCCATTTAACTTTATGTATTTACATTTACCCTTTTATAACTCTAAAAATATCACTAGGGTATCTTTATCAGTAAATTATACTGCATGTTGAATGGGAGGTAAAATTAAAAGTTTATGTAACTTTTGTTAACGTCGGCAGTATCTGTCGAAACCCTAACAGAATGAGTACAATTGTAAACGAAGAATTTTCATAGAGGTATAAGCATAATTTCAAATATTTTTTTAAAAAATATATAATTTTATATTTTTAGAACGGTCTAAATGCAATTAACCATATTTTTTTATATTGTATACTCTTATATTTAGATAACATATTTAAATATTTTTATATTGATATAATTTATGTATTTACGATTACAAACATTTCATCCAAGATCGCATAGCGCAGTGGATTAGCGCGTTTGACTTCGGATCAAAAGGTTGTGGGTTCGACTCCCACTGTGGTCAAGGGCTCTCTCAATTTTGAAAGGTCCGTATCCTAAATAGTCAATCAACACATTTTTAAGAATGGAACATTCCTAACTCTAATTTATACCAAGCATGTGCGGTGCTAAAAAAAATTTGAAGTAAATTACAATTGTTGGCGACAATTATGAAGGGTTAAATACAACGAATTTTATTTTAGGATTAAATACAAAAATGGAAATAAATAAATAACAATTGTTGGCGACTATAAAGGGTTGTATACAACTACTTTTATTTTAGGGTTAAATAGCTCTGCTCCCATCAATTATTCTTGAAATAATATTTACCCCATAAACTAAACTAAGTAAACTCACACACCTTAAATGGATCAATTGGACAAAATTGTCATTTATGCCATGAATAATTATATACTTCTAAATATATCTCTGCAATAAATATAATATCTCCAACAACTCTTATATATTTAAAATATTTTTAACAATATGCTTAAACATATATTTTGCAAAGAAGTAGGTCGGAAAAATGAATATGTAATTACTCATTTTTTTAATATGTAATTACTCATTTTTATCTAAAAAGTCAAACAGTTAATAACTTAATTTTATCACCAATTTAATAATAACTTTTTACATAAAGAGTTTTTTGTGCAGTATTGTACTACTTAACTTACGAATGTAGGAGTTGTTTAATTTATAGGATGTTTGTATTGTTCCTTTGATCGGTGTTGGTAGATGTAGATATATGTTTTTATACCGTGAACTGGAATAGATGTTATTATACTGTGCAATGTATATTGTAATAGCAATTAATCGTTTTAGAAACATTGTTGTACTTTCAAATTAATAGTTCTATCGCTCATTATAAAAAATAAATTAAAAAAACAAACTTACTAATTACATTTTATTTTATTTTAATTAAAATGTATTTTTTCCAATTAATTTTTTTTAATTGAATTTAAGATTCTAAAAAAGAAAACCTTAAGTACTACAAATATATATATAAATAATGTAAAGACAATGTTGTCCAAACCAATACAACATGATCAATACAAGAAACTTGAAACGACTGAAAATTCTTACAGAACTCAGGACTCCAATGTTGAAATGATCGATCAGTTCACCCTCCGTTGTATTTTCAATTTTATATAAATTTTATGTGAAATGAAAATATATTTAGATGAATTAATATGCTCGTCTTTTATATTAAACTACGATAACAAATCAATATATAAACAAATATATTTTCACTTTGATTACTTCTGATCTCAGAAAATTGTTAAGAATAACCCCAGAACATCCAGAAAACTTCATTTTAACGTATTTCCTCGACGTTAAGAGCAGATTATAGAAAGCTTTCGGCATGAAATAATCGACATATATACGATAAGAATTTGAACTGCAAAATGACACCATCATTTGTACAAGAAATCCACACATTGATCCGACACGAACAAAAATTGTAATAATAGAGAGGAAATTATAGAGAGTTTTCAGCAAGAAAGCTAAGGCACATACAGAAGAGACATTCTAAGAAACAAAATATAGATGGAATGAAGAAAATGGGTTCATCGGCACCAACACAATGAACAAGAAACTCGAACACTACTCTTGAATGGAAAAACGTCGAAGATATAACAGCATAATTTAAGGTTAGCTTGTAAGATAAACGAGATTATTCAATTCATAATAATTTGCAAATCCTTACATTTATATATATATAAAACTCACTGCACTGCTTCAAGAGATCACGGGTGATCCCTGGCGTTGCTTCGCCGTTCTTTGTTCTGGTAATTGGCTTCCGTCTCCTGTTGAACAGATGAAGAATGGGTGTCTTTCTGTTTAGCTAGATCAGCATTTTGTCCGTTGTGTTTATAAGATGAAAGGCTGCGTTCTCAGTCCCACCACTTCCTCTCGGACAGAGATATAAGCTGCCGAACATGAATGCAATGAGACCGACTATGAATAGAATGAAATCACTCCCAAATCAAAAGCATGATATCTTTACAGTATTCCCAACTTTGAAGTGTTAAGAGTAGAGCAGTGCTAAAACTTCTGTATATGAAAACACAAAAAGTGCTTAAAATAAGAGCTTCAGAAACAGTAATTAAAGTGAAAAACATGTTTGTATATACGTATTCTCATTGGATATATATTGATTTGACACCACAATTCAATATAAAACACAATGTCATCGACTAATCCAAACATATTCTCATTTCACACGGAAACCTATACAAAATTGTAAATACAGACTTTCCAGTGAAAACTGAAAATGAAAACCCAAACAATCAGACCTGAGCTCTTGAATGTTCATCTTCTGAGTTATCTTCCATTCAGTTCCTTGTTTCCCTCGTAATTAGGTGGATTGGCATTAGAGTGCTTTTTCTTTAGTGACAGATTCTATTCTTCCTCTGCCCTTTTCTCCTCAGAGTGCCTGCTAACTAGTGGATAAGGGAATTATATAGCAAATGACGTGGCTACCTACTGTTACGAGCTTGTTGTAGTTCTCCTCACGGAATGAGAGCATGAATCAAACTACCTACGACCAGTATGCACAAGACTATGACAATCCCAAGTTGGAATACTGTGCTTGCACTATCATAACACAACATTCAACATCGAAGTCTTCCCAACACATTTTATGGCCATTTATGCAGGACCATGTCCCATAACTATGTATGATCTTATTGAACATATTAAGATAGATAAATGATTGCCTTTTTACTGCTAATGAACAAGAATGTTCATTACAGTAAATGCTCAGCCGACCTGATTAGCTTGATAGAATTTCTAATAGTCCCCACTTAAGCTAATTTTGCTTATATATATCTGACAATGGCAATGGTTTTAGAAAAAACCCGAGAGTCGCTTCACCTCCCTCACTCTATCCGCCCTGCCCGAAAACCCACCTTAACGGGTACAACTGGGAACCTCATTCAACTCGTCCACACAGGTCCTTCAATAATTTTTAACTTTTTGTACATGGTATTCATGAATACCTTCAACTAGCAAAAGCAAGTTATGTACACTGGCATGGCAAAATATCTTTTATGCTAAAGAAAGGATTAGCAAATCCAAGAACACTTCTCCAATGCAGCAGCCCTTTCACGCCATTCTCGCCCCACAATCCTTACGATGAGATCCAACAATGTTCCAACTTTGCCATACATGTCAATGTGCAAGATATCAAGGCTCTTTGGATTTAAATTATAAGATCTGAAAAGTTCCAACTAATTGTGAGGCAACTAATATATATGCTGATGTTTGTGCGTGCGAGAATGCATTAGGATAAAGGAAACATCTATTTCGCCACTGCAGGGAAGCTGCTGCTTCTTGCATCAGCGCAATCTCTCTGTTTTCCCACTCATTAGAAGAAAAATCTTCAAAGGAGACACGTTCAGCCACATGCACAAGTAGTGGCCCAAAGGCCAAATCCCTTGTATAATATATATGGGATGACTTCAAAGTTTGAAGAAATAGTTCTTGTTTCATCTTGACTTGTTACTTTTCATGCTTTTAATCCATAGCATATTTGCTTCCTTAGATACATTATGAGAAATTACTGTTTAAACAAATGAAGTGTATGCCACATATACGGAACTTTCATAAATCCAGTGAGGTCGATTAACCCACTAGTAAAACGGTAGTTACAGACCTGGATAGGAGGCGCTGAAACTAAGTGAGAATTGAACACCAATTCACTACAAGAGAGCAGTTGGACTTTCAAGAAAACCAGCATAAAGGAATAAACCTAAGTTTTCTATTAAGAAAAATATAAAGATTCAGGTTTTAGGTTTCAACAGGCATTAACATTTAATATAGAGCAAGAAAAGAAAATGCTACACATGAAATATGAACGAAAATCTCACACCAACAAATGCAGCATTTACCAATGAACTATTAAATGCCATGTTAGGTCAGAGTCGGTAAATTTGTTTCATTCATTTCCTTCGTACTCAAAGCAGCATAACTCACACATAATATTTCCAAGATGTTCTAATTGTACAGTCGAATAAAGAAAATATATTTAGCCATGAACAAATTTGGTCTAGAAATGCGGATTAAAAGCATCTAGATAAGCAGAAAATTTATGCATAGATGTAGCATAGAGGCTATCTAGGCTAGCAGAATTATAAGCAATAGCCCAAAAATATAAAGAATGCATTGAAGCACATAAATATCCACACAAACTGTCCAATTAATATTGATCACAGGCACGTACATGCAGAAACAAAAACACTAAATAACAGTTACAGGTTCTGATTTACCAACCTGACGAGCAACTTGTGCCAACCTCCTACTGTCACGTGATGACTCCATTACTGAGCTAGGCTTCGACCGGTCCAAGTTCTTATCAGTATTTTGCATATTACCTGTTTCCTGTTCTGTCTCAAGAGAGGCATTCACTTCAGATTCACTTGGTGTTTCTCTCTTACGCTTCCTTTGAAATGTATATTTGATGACTCTTTTGCTGACAGGTTGATGAGGAAGCACTTCAGTTATGTCGGATGAATTTGAGTCTAAACTGTTTGGCAGTATATCAACTTTTTCATCATCCATATGGCAATCAGAAGACCACAAATTCTCAGCAAGTCCACTTTCCTCTCCTGACGGCACCATCTGTTCCTCCAATCCTTGATTTTTTTGCATTATCCTTCCACCAGAGATTTCCAATAAATTTGATTCTTTTTCTGAAGATTCAGCACGCCCCAGATGAGTCCGTGTTTCAGCATTACATGGAGACAGTACTGATGCTAGCTTGGAAGGATCCTCACCAGGATGACCACTGTCTCCAACTGAAACAGGAAAGTGCTTTGCAGAAAGCTCAGGTACATCATAAGGTTTCTGGACATCAGTTCGTTTCCAACTCAAAGGTGTTATAGCTTTCCTTCGTCTGGTAGCTCTCTTCCTTTTCCGAAGAAAAGATTTGAACCTACTAGGCTTGACATCTGCTAACATTTTCTTATCAAGTTCACTGAGAGCTTTAGCCCCAGAAGCTGGTGCTTCGTAGGTATCTTCACCTCCTTCTTGCTCCCCGTCTTCATTCTTCACTTTATCAGAATCCCCTGAGAGGCACAATTCCTTGTCTAAAAGATTCCTCTCACAAGCACGGATTCTCTGTGTGCACCCATTTCTGTAAAGCCCAGGCTCCTTGCCTCTCAATATTATAGAAGGCAAATCTTTGTTCCCGATAGATGAACTACACATGCAAACACTCTTGCTACCGCACTTCAAACATTCATTTCTCTGGCTCAGAGTCACCGTCGTTAGGTCAGGAGCAACAGAAAATTCATCGTGGGTTTCTGGATCAAGGAACTTACTGGGTTCATACGAGCAAATTATATTCTCCATTTCTATTGAACACGCATTCTTGGGTTCATTTACGGGCTGCAAATTGTTTTTCTTTACCCTTTCCAGTTCAGTCTGCACTTCTTCCAATTCTTCTCTGAGATCTCGTACAATATCTTCAGCTTCCTGAAGTTGAGCTTCAAGTTCTTCAATCTTCTTCTGCTGATTCAATGATGCAGCTTCCACTTCACTAATCTGTTAACTCGGTAAAATTACCAGTTTAATCAATAAAATTGGAAAGTTTAAAAAGTAAAAGGATAGAAAATTACGTAAGCCATTAATTTGTGTGTTTTGCAGAAACTCAAGATGGGAGTAGGTTTTAGAAACTGACAGTGAAGTCTGCATTAGACTAACAAGCTCATTCACAACTTCAAATTCCCTCAGATCCTAACTTTGATATTTAACATTCCAAAGAGTCCATAGACGGCATAGCATAAGCACGACAATACATAATTGACATCAACAACCCTCATTTTGAAACAATTATGCTTGAAGGGGTCGAATTATACTTCAGTTTCTGATTGATTGAGCTTCTATCTATGATATCAGGTCCCGAATGCTAAATGAAGTATGACTCATTCCTGTGCACAAAAATGACGTTATTAGCAGCATATGAAATAAAAGGGGACCTCCGGTGTCCCAAACCACATGCACAGCAAGTCCTGTTGTAGAAACACGTGTCACATCACAAGAGAATTAATAAAATTAGAGAGAAACACGTGCTAGTATGCCAGCACAACACGAAGTCAACACAAATTCATGCGAAAAACATGGTATTTCGGGAGCCGCCAAAGGTAAAATAGATAAAACAGTCATCAACTTTAGAAAAAAATGACATCTTGAAATCCTTGTCGTATCTGAAGCTATATGCCAAAATCAATCAGTTCGGTTCAGCCAACCAGAAATAGTTATCAGTCAGGACAACAAAGCACACAATATTGTTCTGACAGATGATCATCTCCTCGTTACACCGAGAGATTCCATCAACTGTCAATGGAACAAGAGAACAAAACTAGATTCCGGTCATAACTTCCAAAAGGAAGGGCAGTTAATTCGATCAGTACAAATAAGGAAACATTAATATGTTTAGAATGTGGTAGTCATTCCAAGAACAATTACATTTTAGATAAAATCTAAGTAGGAACAACCTGTTGAACCTCTTAGTCCTGGAAGATCAGCAGAATACCACTGGAACACGAATGCAAACCCCAAAATCTTAATGGAAGCATACATTTGTAACGTCATAAAGAATCAAAATTGATTCTATCTGCGCCAGTAAATCCATCATTAAGAACTCATTTACCAACTCACCCGAAACACCCCGGAGGCGAAAACCTAAACTAGGTAAACATTAACTCATCATCATACATCAAACCCACAGAAGACATCAAGAAAAACACCCAATGCGCGAATCATCAACCCATTCAACCAGCAAAATGTATTAAAAAAAAAGAATGTTTAAATTCTAATGAACCCAGATTCCATTTCTTTACTTATTTACTTAGTTCAAGAAACCCATCAAGAAACAAGAAAAAATATGTATGGAAAATTCAAAATTCGAATCCAATAATTCACCTTAGAATCCATCATTTGCTTGAGGCGCAGCAGCATCCGCACAGACTCCTCTTTCGCCACCTTCAGCTCATGCTGATACCGAACCGCCCTCCTATCCGAGGACATAACCCTCGCCGCCGCCTCCTTGGATATGTTCAATATTATGTCAGCGTACGCCTTCTTCAACGCCGTCAATTTCTGCACCCCAGAAAAAAAAAAAAAAAAAAAAGAATTAAATCAAAATGAAATGCTCATTTGTAATATACCTCATAAAGAAACAAGAAACAACTAAAACTCATAGTTAAAGATTCCAAGAACCCTACAGAAAGATCAAAAAATTACCCCCATTTCAAAAATTAGATTAGAGTACTTGAATTAAAACACACATACACACTTAAACACTTTTCCAGTCAAGAAAGACAAAAAACTATTCAAACACAAGAATAAAACTAAAAAGAAAAAATCAAAGAAGACCACCATTTCTCGAGCAGCAAAAACAGAATTGATGAAATTCTTTGAACCCACAAACAATAGCACTCCTGGAAACACCAAGAATCAAAGCAAACACCAAGAAAAGCAAAGGATCGGCGTCCAAAACAACAAACAATCAAATGCACGCACGAACGGAAGAGACAGAATGGAGGGAGTAAAGAAACGGTTAAGTTAATCAGTCAGGTAGTTGGTGTGGGCTCCCGGAAAACCAAAAAAGTGGCTGCGCCGCCGGGGGACGGCGCCCCCCGGCGGATGAATACCGCCAGAAGCGGTAGCGGAATCAATTTACCTCTTCGGCGTCCATTTCTGTCTGATTCTTAAACAATTCAAAAAGACTTTTGTGTGTTTGTTGAGGTTTTCCGGACCGAAAGAGAGCTTTTTTATTAACTCATGTTTCCTCAGCAGAGCTGTCTGTTATGAACTGAATCTTCTGCTCGAGCTGAAACTACCGAATTGCCCCTCGAGAAAGGCACTTAATTACAGAAACGCCACCGATGGTGACAATCGGGGTTTCGGGGTTCTATGGGCGCGCGCCACTGGATTGGGGCCCACATGGAGCGCTGCCGTCTGACGTGGCGCTACGGTCTGCGGACAAGTGGATATGGCACGTGGTTTGATGCATGTAAGCAGCTTTTTGGAGGGAAAAAAGGGCATTGGTATATCATTTTCACTCATTCATGGATGGTGAGGGCAGTGGTGGTAATTTACATATTTTCGTACTATTATAAAAAATAATAATTATCGTACTCATTTTTTAATATCTAAATATATCATTTAATTCGTCCTGACCCTTTAAATTTGTTTTTATCATCATTTTAAACCACGATCTTTTTCATATATATGTGAGGGTCGTGTGCAGTGACTATTAATAGTGAAGAAAGAAAAGATGAATTTAAAGGCCTTGTTTTATTTGATGCTATATCGACACACGCTTGATGCAGGAGCATAAATTTTTTATCACATTTATTTAATTATATAATAAAGATAAAAATAAAATAAAAGTTTGATCTGAACCAATAATTCTTAAATTATTTTTATTGATATTAAAACATTAAGTAAGTCCTAAATGAAAGAAAGTTCCTTTATACGAGTATAAGGTCATTATGCAACAGATTATTAATTGTGTGTAAAAAGCGTAGTGTCAGACGTGCATGGTCAACAGGTTATTAAAGCCACTTCGACATATTCTTAGGCCTACCGATGTGTGCATGGTCAATTGTTATGATTTTCGATTTGTTGTGATGATTGAACGCAAAGGATGAGGAATGAAACTATATTGGAATGTTATTACCCTCATTTTGTTGGATGCAAGGCATTTTAAAAGCTCGACTTAATTAAGTGTATGTAATTTTTGCATATTATAATCTGCATTTTTGTAATGATAGTATTATTAACGAAATGTTGATATTTTATGTATGAAAAAGTGCACATAACTGACATGATAGAATAGATCAAGAGATTCACAAAAATAACAAGGCATTAATTTTAAAAGCAAACTCGACATGATGTTAGTTATTCAACCACTATCGCATTTTACATCCCAAAAATTGTCAAAAATTTACAAATGCAAAAAACAAGTGATATTTCAAAAGATGTCTACAAAATTTGAAATGCAATTGTACTTTGCTATTGGCAAAAACTGATATATAATTGTAATTGGAACCTGTCGTCATGGTTCCAACTACAATTATAACTAAGTACAAATTGAACTCCCTTGGATCAATTCTTTGTGTTTTTTGACTGTTGTTTTCTTTTTCTATTTTGGTTGCATTTATTGCAGTTGGAGATTTGTCACTGTGACAAAACTTTTTATCAGTTTTTTAAGAATGACACGTGATTCTCACTTCATGATATCTGATTGACATTAGAACATTGTGTAAAAATGTGCCGAAATGGTACAATGCCCATTTTGAGAAACCTTCCCACAAAGAAGAATGCCATTTACTATTAAACAAATTCAGATTTGCAAATTAATAATTATCTGTTGTTGAACTCCTGCAACATATTCTTCCTGACTTTGGAATCCCTATGTGTTGGTGGTTGGCTTCAAAGCTGCAATAAACAAGGATTTCATCCTCCAAAACTAACAACAAAAAAGTGGTTTCCATACAAAAACTAACGTGTGTTGGGTTTTGGAACTACATGTACAACGTTTTATTATCCTATGTGACCAAATATTTTAATCCTGTAAAGTACGGAATCAAAAGTGCAACACCTCTTTTCCTATGGGACAAAAAATGCTAGGCTAGTTTTCAAAACCATTGAAACCACATTTGACCATAGAAAACTAGTTTCCACCCAAAATTTAATGTCTGTTAGACTTTAGGACCACATGTACAACGTTTTTTTTATCCTATGGGATTAAACATGTTAATCCTATAAAGTACGGGATCACAAGTGCAATTTTGTCCAAGAAGAAATAAAGTGAAAAAAAATCACGCGAAGAAAATTACGAAAACTACGAATAGAGCCAAACAAGGCCAGTCTATGTTTACGGCAACGGTGAGAAATACGTCTTGATCATGTTCTGGAACACGACCGTGCTTCAGGCTCATTGATCTTTTATATATAAAAGGTTGATCAAAGGAAGATATAAGTACTTTAAGTCCCGTATTCAAAAATTGGTATGTTCTTCACTATACTTTGATGTAGGAACATCTATTTGACATCAACATTTTTAGGATAAATTACTAATTAGAAGTCCAAATAAATTAGGTAATAACTGGATCTCAAATTAAAGTCTATATAATTTGGGCTTTATTAATTTTTTGAAATAGATGGATTCTGATTGAAGGGGGTCTGCCCAGATGGAGAAATTTTGGAGGAATGTAAGTACAAATTTAAATTTTTTTGGGAGAGAGTTTAATTTTATATTTTTAGTGGGGATCTAAGTGTAATTAACATCAAATATCCTCTTGCATTTTTTATTTATATATTTCGTCGTATTTAAGTCAGCTGCCCGAACAAACGGCTTTTTTGATTCTTAAACTCCATTTCCCTCTCTGCCCCTCTCTCTCTCTCTCTCTCTCTCTCCCGCCGCTAGCGGACGTTTCCTCTCCACGCGCCGCCGAGATCAGACCTTCCCCTCTCATCTACGTAAACGTAGCGGGCGCCGTTGCCCATTCCCCGCCAATATTAGGGTGAAATAAAGCCCCATTTTCAGGTTTTTAACTGATTATTAATTATTAAAACCCCGATAATTGGATCAGTGGATTTAAATGCAATGCATTTGGTTATCGTATGTATAATAGGAATCCGTCGTATTTTCTGCTCTCTGCTTATACTTTGAGTCTTTGCTTTTGCCGATTACGGTAGGTATGTTTTTGTCCCAGATTGTGTTCGTGTTGTTTTTTTGTTCTACTTTGTTAGAATTGGAGTATAATATCGCTGAATAATCTCTTTTTGGAGTTGTCATGCGATTCAAATGGGAGTCTTACTGTCTGAATTCAGTGTTCCTTTCGGCTTATTGATATTTTTTTAATATTTCCTCAGTGTGCATTCGTCAAGGAATTACGAGTCTAAAACTAAGTTCATGCAATGTAACTTAAGAAAGTCTTAGAAAGAAACGGCGTATTATTGATTAGCTTCAGAAATTTAGAGCTTGTCTGGTAACACTTTTCAAACTGTGTATCCTTTCATATATAAAAAAAAGTGCTTGTTTAGTCGTTCTCCAACCAAAAATATCAGTTGTAGGATCCTTATTTTGTCAAAATACAACCTGTATCTTTAATGGTTCTTACGATGCTCTACTAAACTAAAAAGCAATTCAATTTTTATAGCTGATTAAGTAATTTCTTTTTGTGTCGCCAAAGGTAACTTGATAAAAGGAATTTAGATAATAATTTTTCATCCCATTCAACTCATGGGACATAAAGAAAGTAATGGAAGTCATAGTAAATAGATAATTCGCATACCAATAATGTTTGAGTGATGTGACCCATAACTTATTAATCTTAATACAATATCATATTTAGTCCTATAAAATCAGCATTTCTATCACTAATGTGAACACATCATTTTTTTTCACTTGAAGCCCATGCAAAAAATTTCAACATTTAAAAACTGGAAAAATATCATTATTAATTCTTGCATCCGCATAATCTATCTCCTGATAAAGTAGTTTTCATGTGCTATTGCTTCTCATCATCTTAAGTATTTTTCCTTGAGAGCACCATTTTGTTAGTGACCATGGCTCAAGCTGTTATATGATCCATGTGATGTTACGTGGCTATGTTGTACACAAAATTGCAGCTGTTTTGAGGTGGCTGGGAAGAAAAGTAGGATATTGGATAGACCTAAGGCATGACTACTTGCACATGCCAGCTTTATATGAACATTATGGAGAGAGGATTAAAATGTTTTTCAGCTTATAGTGCATTAAAACTTTTACAACAGAAGGACTAAGAAAACTTATGGTATTGACTAATGTACAAATAATACGAATTTGTTAACCAATATTTCTGTTGCATGTAAATCATGTTCTGAAAGATTAACCTGGTGTGGTTCAGTTTCAAAAACTTTCCTTCTTACTGATCCTAGTACAAGTTCAGATGCTCAAAGTGGTGTAGTTGTAGAACTGAAGGGCATTCTCTTCTGTGGGAGCTGATTTAAGTTGCCACCTTTACTTGATATGTGTCATCACATCATTTGTTGCGATATGGTAAAAAAGATGAGAGAGAAGAAGTTGGTTTTAAAATCAATGAACTCTTTGGATTCTGCCAGTATGGACTTGAGGCTGTTTCATAATATTCTCAATCAGCACAATTTTCATACTCTAGCATTTTGTCAATGCAGAGGTCTATTTTCATACTCTAGCATTGTGTCAATGCAGAGGTTTCTCTCCAGAGCTCAGCAACATGGAATAGTTCAAAGATGATCTGCCATAGGCTCTCTTGAAGTTTGTTATTTTGTGTGTGTTTGCTTGTGTTTTTAAGATAGGAAGGTCTATTTCTTGTGTAATTCTGTCTTTTTTTCTTTTGTTTCCTTTTGTGGTCAATCTTGAAACCTAGAATTCTGTTTACTCAAATGCCTGGACAATAAAATGTACCTTTAAATCCACCTTAAAAGTGAAAGTTTTGGCATCTGTTTGCAGGTTTTCGATGGGCTACCATCAGGATTTCCATATGTTGATTTCCAATTTGGAAAATGTAGGGCATTTAACAAGTTAACAGAAAAGAAGGAGAAGTAGGTGGTAGAAGGAACTAGAGATAGTGAATGTGAATGAAGTGAGAGGTTCAAGAATTTTTGAGAATAAAGGTATATCCGCGACAGTGGCTTTGGGTGAAACAGGCTTGAGGGTGCTTCAATGAACAGGAAGAGGCATTGGTTTTACACGTGAGTGGTTGACTGAATGTCTAGGCAAACCTAAGTCTCCAGCACTATCAAATGGCAATAAACAAATGAGGGGCTATACTAACACTGAAGATTTTGTCAAATAATTGTTCAATGCATATTCTTCAAGGAGTTCTGAATTTAAAAAAGTCCAAGGAAGGTATAACTTGAATATTTTGTTGGAGAAAAATCTTTATTATAATGACTAGCTCATAATTTAGTTTTTCATTTCCTGTAATCATAACATTTTAGGTTTATTTAGTGAGGCATACTTTCAGGGAAACCTGTGATGTTCGTAAGGTTTACATTTCCATGTTATTCATATAGAGTAAATTAATGTGGAAGTAAGTTGTCCTCATTTACAAACTACTTTAATCTTTAAAGTTGTCCTCATTTACAAACTACTTTAATCTTTAATCTGTGTGCCATATAAACGGAGGCTCAAAGTTGGATGGAAATAAGGCATGCTTGCCTGCGCCTGTCTGCTTGTTTATGCGCTTTATGAAGATTTCAATAAACAATAGGTGTTTATTAGGACTGCTCATGTATTTCGCTGTGCTATCATTAGTCATTTAATCTACTAAAAGATGCCAGTTGTGCTGGCATAATTTCAAAGGCGTGAATGTTTTCAGATGCTCAAAGGAGCAGTAGATTAATTTAACAAATAGGAGCACTGCATAGTTACTTGGTCCGACCACATCTGCCCATCACTCGGGTCATTCCTAGGAGGTCTTTGGACCCTTGGTCTTGGAGTTATTACAACTATTCTTATATTGAGATCTAGATGGATTTCATCATACATGATGTGGTGATTGTCCAAAACTCCAAGTACCAGTACCTCCTGAAAGTTACTACTCTCTTTTATGGTTAATATATCATGGTGATTGTCAGAAAACTTGTTTCTCAATTCTACCGTTGTTGCTCAGCAATTTTTAATGTTAACTTGAATATTGTTAGGGTTTAGTTGTCAAACTATGGTTATGATGAACCGTTATATGTCATGGTGTAGAAGCCCATTGGTGAAAGTGTTTTGGTACCAGATTGACTCTTACTAGGAAGCACATATTTTCCCAACTCAATTGCGGAGTGCTCTGTATTGAAAACTGCAATCCCTTTTCCTCGAAAGCCAAACCTGGCTCTATAAAAGATTAAGGTTTGGGTACGAGGAATTGGAGAGGTGCAACTTTCCAGGGCAAAAATTCATCATACATGCCAGTTCTACTTCAGCATCTCAAGTGGATAATCTCTGATTAAACCTAAGGTCGAGGTCCTGATGCGAAGCCCTTGCCTCTCCTAAAGTTTGCGGAGCACCCCTTGATTCCACCAATATTAAGCCTAACCACGAAAATTTAACGGCCAATGTTGGAAGCTATACATGAGATTGCTATTTACATTCATCGGTTTCACAACCTCGACTTGTTTCAACAAGGGTAAGTGTTCCTCTGTTTACCTGATCTTTAGTTTTCTTTGTGTTTCAATTACTTGGCTGCACTGGATAGCACTTGCATCCCCTTTTAGTTGTTTAATGTTTTACATGTTTATTTAGATGGTATCAAATTAAGATTACAATGAGGTGGACGGGTGATGATTCTGGTTCTTTGGGTACTCCAGCAAGAGTGGCTCAGTATGAAGGTAAGTATCCTAGTACCTTTTCAGTTGGTTGATCTCCCTCCTGTTAAGTTGATCCTGAGCTACAATATACCGTTCACAAACACTTTTGGTTCCTTCAAAATGTTTGTTGGGGAAAAGAATAAAAGCTAAAGATTACTCCATCACAAAAAGATCTGTTGTTGTACACAACCTTGCTTTCATTTGTTGCTTCTTTTTAAAACATTGCTCATGGGACACGAAGAACAGAAAAATATTCTTACCTAACTTGTTTCTTGGGTTGTTTTGTCGGCTGTTGATGTGCCATCTCCTTGGAGTGGACTCTCATAGCTTCCCAAAATTGAATAAAAAGTTTAGCATTGCCCACTACTTGGCTTATGTCATTTCTTTGTCTGAACAGCTCCTGATCTGGGTTCTGATGATGTGTATGGAGTATGGAGAATTGATGACAGAGACCATAGCTTTTCAACACAACCTTTTCGAATCAGATATGCAAGGCAGGATATTCTTTTGTCATTGATGGTCTCATTCACCTTACAGGTTAGTGACTTTTGAGGTATTATTTTTTCTTCTTTTTCTGTGGCCATTAGCATGCGGCATGTATTTACTGCTAAGTGATGTATATACACACAATTATTTTTAAAATATGCTTATCACTCTGCAGTGGGCAAGAAAAAAAATGAGAACAATAGAAACAAGTGGATTAACGTCAAGTAGAGGCTCAAATTAAAGTAAAATTGCATACTTAATAAAGATGCGCATAGCAGCTACATGTTTTTGAGGTGATTTAAAACAATGTGTTTTAGGATGTGCAAATATGTGAGTCAGGCCATTCCTGATATAGGTTGAAGAATACTTGTGGAACCAGTACTGTATATTTTGCATTGACTCCTTGTATCTCAGATGTACATTCAAAATTTAGGGGTTTTATGCTATTACTTAATATGTTCGCTGCCTTGCTGTTTGAGTTACCAGGGTCCATGCACATCTCCTGTTATTCTGAAATTCGAGCTGCTCTACACTCCTGTGTTGGAAAACAGGTTGGCTGACAGAATCTATGTTTCTAGTTTTATCTTATGAAATCTTACAAGGCATGTGCTCTAGTTTTTGGTTCGTGCATGTTTTACTAAATGAAGTGAATAAAAATATTTATTGAATTCCACCCTTTGAACTTAATAAGTTTACTGTTGGCTTGTAGGTCTAATATTCAGGCTTGTTTGGATAATATTGCTGCAGTCCATGAATTCCGGCTTCCTCCTAAAGCTCTTCTGGGGTTGCATACTTACTGCCCAGTTCATTTTGACGCTTTTCATGCAGTGTTAGTTGATATAACTGTTCATGTCAGCCTGCTGAAAAATGCGGTTTACACTTCCTCACAGAAGGTACCCAGGTTTGTTACAACATCCATTTTCTTCAAATATGACACATCTTGCTTGTAATGGTTTCAAATCATTTCATTCACTAGTGATGATAGTTGGTGTGGATATATGAATACATGTATCAGGCGCTAGGTGACCAGTGGCGGACAAAACCTTAGGCTGTTGTATTCAAGTCTAGATCTTTTATCTTTATATCTCAGAACATGTGCAAACAAAGGCATCACTTTATAGGCGTTGTCAATTATTCTGAGTTGTTTTTTTGCACTTTCAAGGCTTTATGGATTCCTGAAAAAGAATCAAGTATTAAGGTTAATACTGTACCCTTGCAATATATTGAAAATTAAGTATGGAAAAGGAAGGAAGAAATGCACTATGCTTACTCTAGTAGCAAAAAGCTGCTTAGGACTTC
The DNA here is from genome assembly GCA_034509735.1 of Sesamum alatum. Lineage (NCBI taxonomy): Eukaryota > Viridiplantae > Streptophyta > Magnoliopsida > Lamiales > Pedaliaceae > Sesamum > Sesamum alatum. Next base: position 4,866,536 of record JACGWO010000001.1, read on the forward strand.
GGTTCACTATTTCAGGCTCAACTCCTCGTTTTATGTTAGTAGACCTACAGGTTGGGCAGCACGAGCTTATTTTTCTTTTTAGTTCCAAATGTGGTGATAAAAGCCTGATTTAAGCTACAGCCTGGGGGCAACTACCTTAAAGATCTTAGGGGCGTGCTAAGGAACTGGCCGACGAGGAAGTTTAGTTGGGAGCAAATTCTTGCTTTTTCACCATGTTTTGCTTTGCTCTATGTTCTGTTGAGTTAGAGAAGTTCTGTCTTGTAATTCGTGGCCCTGTATAGTTGTCAGCATTCTGTTGAATAACAAATGTGTTGTCTTCTGTCAGTGATCTTACAGCTAAAGGATATGATGTTGTCAAGAAGCATGATAAGTCAAAGCAAGTATGTGTTCAACTCTCCTTGATCCTTGATTCATATTGGATGGAGTCATCCTTTCATCTTTTTACATTCTTAAAATGTTAGACTCCTTTTCACTGCCCACATTTTTCCACATGCTTGTGGTCATTATGAGCAGGCTTCACTGGTATGCATATGGTGCATTCCCTACCATCAGGTTGTAATTTTAGTAATGAAATATCTTGTGATCCTGGCTAAACTATTCAGGCCCTTGAATATCTGTATATTATTACGTTAAAACAATAATTTCCTTTATCTGTTAATAATCTATACTGCACAAAAGTGTTTCTGATGATAGCTAGTGACTGTATGAGATAACAATGTGTCAGTGGATTGCTATTTCCCTTCAACATACAATAGTCACTTGATTATCTTTTCCCGGCTGTATGTATGCATCAATATCATCTTCTGAATATGTTATCATAGGTTCAGTTCTAGTTACGTTTTTTTTTTGAAAAGGTTATGCTTGTGCAAGCACTATTAAGTGCTTGTGAGATACTCACGGAAGAGCTAAAAAAGCTGAGCCAGGCTATCAATGAACACATTGATATAAGAGAAATTACTCCTAATGAATTGTTTGATTTGACGCCAAGCTCACGTCTGGAAACAGCTGATGCAGAAGTTTCAGGACAAGTCTTGAGCAAACTTCACGGTGCTTCTGAGGTCTTCGGATGATTTGAGCTTAAGAAATTTTATTACTATGATTCTCCTGTTCACCCCTCAAAGTACTTTGTTATTCTGTTTGCTTTTGCAACCTGCATAACCAGGGTTTTATTCCTTGGACAGGAAGCGAGTGGTGAAGTTGATTTTCATAATGATGCTTTTCTCCGTTTGCAATCTGAAGATAAATTACTCAAGTCAATCGATTTGATTGGCCGTCAAGTCCTTCACTTGTGGAGTATATTTTTGAATTTTCACAGGTTAGTTTTGCCATTTATGGCCTGCTTGTTGGACAATGGTACATCTTTCTGATTCTACTTGTTGCAACAGAACCTTTTGGTTCCTGTTTAACTTGTATAGAATATAAGATAGCTCATCAAGGTGACAAGGAGTGTTCATGCCTTTTCTCTCATGTTTCATTTTTACGGAAACTCAACAGCAAAGAGGGAGGGAGGGAGAAGGGTATTGGTTCAGTTGAAGATAAATGATAGAAAAAGTTCTTGTTTGATGTGTCTAGAGTAACCAAGGATATAGAAGTATTTGCTTGTAAATGCCCTTCCTTCAAAGTAGCAAGTGGTGAAGTTGATTTTCATAACGATGCTTTTCAATCGATTTGATTGGCCATCTAGTCCTTCACTTGTGGAGTATAATTTTGGATTTTCACAGGTTAGTTTTGCCATTTATGCCCTCCTTGTTGGACAATGGTACGTCTTTCTGATTCTACTTGTTGCAACAGAACCTTTGGGTTCCTGTTTAACTTGTATAGAAAATAAGATAGCTCATCAAGGTGACAGTTCATGCCTTTTCTCTTATGTTTCATTTTTATGGAAACTCAACAGCAAAGAGGGAGGGAGGGAGGGAGAAGGGTATTGGTTCAGTTGAAAATAAAAGATAGAAAAAGTTCTTGTTTGATGTGTCTAGAGTAACCAAGGATATAGAAGTTTTTGCTTGTAAATGTCCTTCCTTCATGGGGCTTGTTTAAATCAGAAATTTGAATGTGGATGAGGGTTCTTGGAGTTGGGTGGAGGGATGTCTGGTATGCTTTCCATTGACCATGGTGCCTCAATAGCCATGAATAAGATGATGGATATCAGTATGTTTATGGTATGTCTCCATTGGCTTGGATCAGCCAGCTCAGGAATCTATAAACATTAGCTTCTTTCCGGTGTCCCGTTTAGGAATGTACCTTTGGCAGCAGGTGGATCTCCCCATCCAGTCTATTGATTAATAGTACGTTAGATGGATGGTTAAGGTTTGCATGGTTATTTTAGCGGGCAGAATTTTTATAGCAATTAAAAACTCCCTTCATCCCAATTTGAATGCTCCATTTTGTGTTGGGACTGTTTAAACAAGAGTTGCGAAATTATAAATTTAGAGTATCTCTACCATTTTGCCTTTTAAAGTACTGGTTAGTATTATCACATGTAGCATAGTGATCTATTGCTAGCGTCAACCGCATTACATTTTGATATGTATGTATATCCAATGACTTGGACTGATATGAAAGTTAGTTGATATTAACTTCCTACCATTTGTGCTTCCTCTTTCCTTTGGCTTCCAAACTGTACTTTGTCCAACCTTTAATCGCCTTAGAGTAGTGATATGATCTCATTTATTCGAGCTGTCCTGCTGAATCTATCTCTATTTGGTATCTGTAGATAGAGGAAAATCATGCTTTATTTTGCCGAGTGTTTTGCAGAATTTTCTGCCAGACCTTCACTATAAATGAGGATTTGCTTTGGGGAATTGAGTGGCTTTTTCTTTCTGCCAGGACAAGAATTATACATCATAATTCTAACCTCTCATTTCTCTAATCACTGGATTGGTATGCATGGATTTGAGGAACAGCTTACAAGGGTAAACATCATAAGACATATGTAGAAAATGTCTGCGTAGCAATCTTGTGCTTTTCATTGAACTGATTGCCCAAACTGCAATCTTATTCTAGTGGCAGCATGTGAAATGGCTAATGTATTAAGTTCACAAACTGATAATACTGCTTCCGTCTCCAGGGCTAACACAAAGAAGATTCTTGAATTTCTCCGCAACCAGTGGGCTGTTAATCGGAAAGCTGAATGGTCAATCTGGATGGTTCACACTAAAGTTGACATGCCTCACCAATATATAAGCAGTTTAGTGGACGCGTCTGCTTACCATGGATTGCATGGCAGATTACCTGTTCCACGGAAGTTAACTGACGATGTAATTGCGCCACCACTTTTTACTCCTTTGGGCGAGAAGTTTACTATTAGCTACAGAAACTAGCTTTTCTGTTGTTCATATTTGTTTGTGCACTGTGCAGCCTGCACAGGCTGCTGCTATGCGAGCGGAGCTTCATAGGAGAAGTATTGCTCAAATGATGGTGAGTCCTGTTAATAAGTGCTACACAGTATCACTTCATTGGTTGGAGAATTGAGCAGGTATGCTTCAGTGCAGATGAACAGTAGGTCTATCCAAGACATGCATATATTTGGAGATCCGGCACGCATCCCCATTGTAATAGTAGAACGAGTCGTCAATGCGCCTTTACGTTCAACAAGTGGAAATTCTTACTTCACCCAACTGGACCGGAAAGATACTAGAAGTTTGGTGGCTGGACCTGGCTCTGACGCAATAAAGCTGTTATCAGGTGGTCTCAGCAGTCGCCCAAGTGATCGTATTCTGAAGATTGTAGTTTTTTGTCCATGGATTCCAGGCACGTTCTCTGTAACTATATGAAAACTAATCACCACTTAGCTTTATTTTCTACATCACTTGCTTTTCCTTTTCCAAGCACTTTTTTAGTGGCTGAACTATCACTTCATACGCGAAGCAGGCGTCTACAGTTAAGTATGTCTCAGTTTGAACTGAAAGCATACCATACTTCAGGTCCAGAAGGAGAGAAGACAAGGACATCATGGGTGTTGCACCTAATAGATGTCTCATTTTTTAACAGATTCATTTGTATATTACATTTTTACTCTACTTTAGTATAAGCCATAAACAGGTTAGTGTATCTTCTGTATAAAAGAGAAACATGTCTGGAGACCAAGAGTATTTTAATAATCTTTGGCATAAGAAACACGTAACTGTTTAACTGCAACATTCTTGGTAAATTCAGAAGCTGTGTATGTACACATCTGTCCGCTTGTAGGCAGCTTCTTGGCTTGATAGAACAATGTTGGTGCCTGGTATAGTGATACATATCAGCAAAACCAGGTCAAGTCGTTGGAACAGGATATTGTGCAGAGTCATATGCTGGAAGGCAACTTTCTCTACCCCCTTCAAAGACATCAAATGTTCTGTCCTCTTTCAAGCGTTAAAAAATAATTTATAGTGTCAGTCACTGTGGAGAATAGTAAAATGTTCCACATCCCAAAACCTGTCAAATATTATACAAAAGAATGGTGGCATCAAGCAACATAATGCTGTGAGATGGCCATGGCTCAGTTAGTAGGCTACTCGCTTTTGCTGTTGGAAGATGGCATGCCTGCTTAAGATGAAATTTGCTATGCAGCCAGAATTTTCTTCTGTATAGGCATTGGCTCATTTTTTTTTGATGTCTTTGACAGCATGGATTTGGGGCATTAAGATCTGCCAGCCCTCAGATGCAATCATGCAATTGTGCTCTGTGGGATTTAGATACTTATTGTGGTGTGGTTCTGATGGTATTCAATTGGTATTGATACATCGTTATGACCATGGAGGTTATACTATATCTAACGATCACCAAGACAAAGTCAACTTCCTTATGATGTTGATTTGAATTATCATTGCAGGCCATGGCTTCTTAAAAAGGGAAATTAGAGCTCTCCTGAGCTCTCCTGTCTTTTGCAAACTTCTATTAGTCATTTGAGGTGTATTATTGAAACATTTTAATTGCAAAGACTCATTATATGTGCAGGGACATCATCTGGACTTGCGGCTCATTCGTAATCAATGGCTTTTGCTAGACCCTAAGACAGAAGTTCTTATGTCAGAGGCAAATGAAGACAAAACATCTGGAGATTTTAGAGATATGGGGCAGAGGCTAGCACAAGAAGTAGTGTCATTTGTGAAGAAGAAAATGGATAAGGTTTCTAGATCTGGTGTCTTGAGAACAATTAAAATTAGCTTTGTTGGACATTCCATTGGAAACATAATTTTGAGAACCGCACTAACAGGTTTACACATCAAAGATTACAAATATCTGCAGTCTAATTATCTTGAACATTTCTAATCTTAGTTGTATTCTTGCAGCTAGCATTATGAAACCATATCTGAGATACTTGCATACATATCTCTCTGTCTCTGGCCCACATCTCGGATATCTTTACAGTTCGAACTCTTTGTTTAATGGGGGACTGTGGGTATTGAAGAAGCTCAAGAACACACAGTGCATTCATCAGCTCACTTTTACTGATGATCCTGATCTTCGGAATACATTCTTATACAAACTAGCCAAGGTATTAATCAACCCCTGACTGTTCCCCTGGGGCATATCTTATTGCTCCCTTCTTATATATATATATATAAGGATATTTTATCGCCATTTCATTAAAGCATGGCTTGGTATTTAAAATTCTTATGCCAGTACTGGGACAAACTCGGGTCAGTATGGGATAAGGTTTTGTTAGCCAGGTCTTAGATCCCTTATGGTGAAAAGACAACAGTTTGAGATATTAAATTTGTTCTAGATGTCTACAGTGCTTTTTTTAATACTTTAGCTGTGTACTTTCTTTCGATTCTGGGTTGTGCTTAAGTTGAGAAACCAGTGGTGTGAGAATAAATTGAAAGGGACAAATGAGTTCTGGCAATTCAGATATATTCCACAGTTCCACTTTAATCTTATGATATTTCTATCTTGTTGTTTTCTGGATCTTGATGCAAAAGCTTGTAAGCATTCAGTTTAATGGAAGAATTTATTACATTCACTCAACATGATTTCGGGTTGTTTCTGAGGACTGGAATTAAATGATTGTTCCTCTCCGTGCTTTCATGTTTTGATGCTTTGTTTTCTCTTCTTACTCTCAGCATAAGACATTGGACAACTTCAGGAACGTTATTCTGTTGTCTTCTCCCCAGGTATTTCATCTCCTACATTTGCAGCTTCTGATGTAACTCCTCGTTTTCTTTCAACCTACTCTGAATTGCAGATGTCTGTGCATCTTCTCTCTTCCACAAATCTTAGGTTTATGTTATATGTCTGGAATTCTCTACTTGGCTCTGCCATATGTTTCCTGATGCTCTTCAGCTTATTTCATTTAATGTATGGGTGAACACATACACAGAGACACGTACATTTTTCTCTTTAGTTACAAAGGAGAAGTTCAACCCGACATGAAGTGTTCACTTTTTGCTCTTCAACAAGACTGTCTGCCACCCCAATCGATCACTCGCTCCATATACTTACATGTTCTCTCTAGTCACGTTCCATTTATTGAGGATGTCAGCATTCTCAGTAGATATGTGCAATCCTCCCAATTTGGCCAAGAGGATGATTTGTGTGTCCACTTTATTTATCAATTCAGCACCATTTCAGAAACAAGCTCAATTCCTATCATTTTAAACCTCCGTACAAGCCATTCGGGTCCCTCTCTAAGGTCCATGACCATCACTTCAGCTGTACTGATAGAGCAATTACCTGGACATAGAATTTGGTTGCATTTAGCTATAAGTTCTGATTGTTTCTGGATATAGAAATTGATGCCTGAAGTCTTTTCGCATGTGAAATGGACTCTCCTATGAGTGTCAAACATTTAAATGAAGGCTACTGGTGAAGTACCTAACTATTTGTTACTCTTCGGAGTTAAATGTGCAAGGATATAACCGAATCATTCAGCAGTTCGATTTTCCTGCATTTTAACACGATTCATTTTCATGTTTCTGTCAGGATGGCTATGTTCCGTATCATTCTGCTAGAATTGAAATGTGCCCAGCATCAGCAGGCGACCAATCGAAGAAGGGCAAAGTTTTTCTTGAGATGCTGAATGAATGCTTGGACCAAATACGAGCACGATCCTTTGAGCATCGTGTGTTCATGCGCTGTGACGTGAATTTCGACGTGACCTTGCAAGGAAAGAACCTGAACACCATAATCGGACGGGCTGCTCATATCGAGTTCCTGGAGACGGACGTGTTTGCCAGTTTTATTATGTGGTCCTTCCCAGATTTGTTCCGCTGATGGAATAACTCGAATATGTCTGAATATTCATTCATATTCATACTGAAAAGCGTCGAGCCAGTATCCAGCACCATCACCATCTAAATTATCTTGTTTTGAGCTGTGATTCATGTGGTAACTCTTCCATTTATAGTTTTGCAGTGAAACTCAGGGATGTTTTCCTTATATGGAAAACCAGTTATGTTTAGATTAATGTAAAGCTCCATTATTTAGGGAATGATGTGTTTTTTGTGCAGTAATATAGTGAACCACATGTTTTACTTTGCCTGAAGGTTTTTGCAGTACAAGAAAAGGTTACTCTTTACGATTGATGCTCCAGAAATGAAGATTAGCGCAGTTATCTATTTTATCATATCAGCGCACCAAATATTGTGAAAAAAAAAAACAATATATATCTTCTGAACACTGCCGCAAGATTGTGTTAACAATAATCATGTACCAATAATTGGATCAGTTCATGATAGAATAAGCTTTTCTTGATTATTTTTTTAGTAATCGATTATAATTATATTGTATTTTATAATAGTTAATAATTGATATATAAATTATTCATAACTAATCAATAATCACTATTAAAATACGCATACGTTGGTGGGTTGTGAACATATGACTTTATTGAATTTGAATTTCACCAATTAAATTAGGTCTCGTTGACCTTTTGAAACGATTAATTAATTATAAGTAAAATTGCATTTTTTGTTTCATAGGATAGGGAGATTTATACTTTTGATCTCATATTTTATGGGTTTAATATTTTTTTATCGTATTTAATTAGAAAAGGTTGTAGATGTGATCCAATGTACTAACCATGTGAGACCAAATTTATTAGACTTTAAAATCATATTTATAATATTTTTGAATCCTGTAAAATAAAAAATATTAACCGTGAGACTAAAATTACAAAAAAATGGAACCTTGGCTTAATTATAGTTATCCCCCAAATGGGAGGAAATTGAAATAAATTTAGTTTGAAGTTATCCTAAAATGTGAAGGGCCCACGTGTCATCTTCTTCTTTCCAAGGCTTAAACCAAAACTCCATTTCCACTCCACGCACAGTTTTGAGCTCAGAGAAGCTCTCTCACTCACATGTGAAATGACGAGACTGGCCTTATCATCCTATCACCATGCTTTCTTCCTATCCTCACCCCAACCTCCACCACCCCACCCCCACCCCACCGCCTCTGCTTCCCCTCCAAATTCCGCCACCACCTCCCAGTTCTCCGCCGGAGCCTCTCCGTAGTCTCCAAGGCGAAAACCAAAGAACTTATCCTCGGAAACCCCAGCGTCACCGTCGAGAAAGGCAAGTACAGCTACGACGTGGAAACCCTAATCAACAAGCTATCCAGCTTACCCCCACGTGGAAGCATTGCCCGCTGCCTCGACGCCTTCAAGAACAAGCTCTCGCTCTCCGATTTCTCCCATGTGTTCAAGGAATTCGCCCACCGCGGAGATTGGCAGCGCTCTCTCCGCCTCTTCAAGTATATGCAGCGCCAGATATGGTGCAAGCCCAACGAGCATATTTATTCTCTTATTATTGGGATTCTGGGACGTGAAGGACTTCTGGATAAGTCTGCGGAGATTTTTGATGAAATGGTGGCGCACTCTGCCCCCAGGACCGTGCTTTCCTACACTGCAATTATTAATGCCTACGGTCGAAATGGCCAGTATGAGGCTGCGATGGAATTGCTCGAGAGAATGAAGGCGGAGAGGATTTTGCCAAATATTTTGACTTATAATACCGTTATTAATGCTTGTGCACGAGGGGGGTACTCGTGGGAGGGGTTGTTGAGTTTGTTTGGGGAAATGCGGCATGAGGGGATTCAGCCTGATTTGGTTACTTATAATACGTTGCTGAGTGCATGTTCAAATAGGGGGTTGGGGGACGAGGCGGAGATGGTTTTCAGGACGATGAATGAGAGCGGAGTTTTGCCCGATATTACCACTTATAGTTATTTGGTGGAGACATTTGGGAAACTAGGGAAGTTGGAGAAGGTCTCTGAGTTGCTTGCAGAGATGGAGGCTGGTGGAAATTTGCCGGAGATAATGAGTTATAATGTTTTGTTGGAGGCTTATGCCCATTCGGGGAAGATAAAGGAGGCTATGGGGGTTTTCAGGCAAATGCAGGCTGCGGGGTGCATGCCGAATGCTGGGACGTATAGTATTTTGTTAAATTTGTTTGGGAAGAATGGGAGGTATGATGAGGTGAGGGAGCTTTTTCTTGAGATGAAGGTAAGTAACACAGAGCCAGATGCTGAGACATATAATATACTTATTGAGGTGTTCGGCGAAGGAGGCTATTTTAAGGAGGTGGTGACATTGTTTCATGATATGGTGGAAGAGAATGTAGAGCCAAATATGGAGACTTATGAAGGGTTGATTTACGCTTGTGGGAAAGGGGGGCTTCATGAAGATGCAAAGAGGATTTTGCTTCATATGAATGAGAAAGGATTGGTACCAAGTTCAAAAGCATATACAGGGGTGATTGAGGCATACGGTCAGGCAGCTCTGTACGAAGAGGCTCTTGTTGCTTTTAATACAATGAATGAGGTCCAAAGCATGCCAACTATTGAGACCTTTAATTCTTTGATTCATACCTTTGCAAAGGGGGGACTTTACAAGGAAAATGAAGCTATTTTGTCAAGAATGGGTGAGTTAGGTGTTCCACGAAACAGAGATTCATTGAATGGTGTAATAGAAGGATTTAGACAAGGAGGGCAATTTGAAGAGGCTTTAAAGGCTTATGTGGACATGGAAAAGGTGCGATGTGATCCTGATGAATACACTCTTGAGGCAGTCTTGAGTGTGTATTGCTTTGCAGGCCTTGTTGATGAGAGTGAAGAACAGTTTCGGGAAATTAAGGAATTGGGTATACAACCAAGTGTTATGTGCTATTGTATGATGCTGGCAGTATATGGAAAAACTGACAGGTTAGACTTCAATTATATGCTATATGTTTTATTTATCTAATCAGTTTCAGGGTGCAATGTGTCACCATTTTGCTGCCTTTAAGAGAATAGAGTTATGAGAATTCTGTCTGTGAAAGCAACTGTTCTTGGAGAGAATTATCTGTTAGATTAATTAATAAGAATTAAAAATCTGTACAACCAAGCCAGATTGCAGTGTTTGAATCCTCAATGTGATTTACTTGCAAATATTATTGTTGTGCAAATTCACCCTTAGTAGTGTGCTTCTCCGAGTAAAGGTTTGCTCTGATGAGCTACCGATAAACTGATAAACTCGGAAATTCTTTATCTTATATGTTAAATATTAGAAAAGCCTGACAAGAGCTTAATTAGTTAGGATGGGTATGAAATCTTTTATTATAGAAAAGTCTGACCTATGTATATTGTATAATGAAGTGAAGCTCTTTTTTTTTTTTCAGTGAAAAGGTCCCTGAAGCAGTTAGAATTAATAGGTCTTGTAGGTATAGAGTTAACATTGAACAAGTAGTGTCCACTCCCCATAGACATCCGCAGTTGGTACATGGAATGCCTGTCTCTGTATGGTAGGCTGGCCAGAAGAAAATGCGTGCCCTGACTGCAACAAATAATGGTGTGCCAGCATTTGTTTTCTTAATGGAAAGGTACAAAGTTTTCCATCTTTTGATGTATGCATGAGGGATTCTCTGGGCTGGATGGTTCAAATTGAAGCAATTGGATGTCCAACTGAACTGAGGTCTATTTGAACGGCCAATAGATACTCTGCCTTTTAAAGTAAGTCGGAATCTAGGTTAAAGGAAAACAAAACTACTACCCCTTCGCTGACTTACACCACAATTGGTAGCTATTCCTCTCAACCTTCACCCTTAGATCATGGCTGTATTTTATGGTGTTAGGAGTTGGGAGTTCAGAAGCATGAAATATTTCTGGGAGGGAAGTATCCAGGGATCAGAATTTATTAGGAACACAAGGAGAATATTATGAGTCTATGGTTGTTGATTTGGAGGTTCATGAGGGTCTTCGAAACAAACGAAGATGGAATGAAGCAAAACTGCTATGAGGTAGACAACCCTATTTTGTAAATAAATCACAGTATTTATTAGGAACACAAGGAGAATATTATAGTCTATGGTCCGTTGATTTTGAGTCAGACTGGAGGTTAATGAGGGTCTTCGAAACAAACGAAGATGGAAAGAAGCAAAACTGCTATGAGGTAGACAACCCTATTTTGTAAATAAATCACGGTATTCAATAGTAGAGAGAGAACTAAAGCAGTAACAGATAGTTACAGGAAGAGACCAGTCCACTGACTAAACAGTGACCAAGTGCTGAAGAGACTTAAAAAGGAAAAACTCTGAAGTAGACAACCAATTGTGGATAAATGAACTGAACACTGCAACGCTGGTTTTCAGTTTCATCCTGCATACCTTTTTATGCAGTGCATGCAATTTTTTGCTAAGTTTTTCTGGTAATGATGGAGTGTTCCTTAATCCTTATTTTGTAGAACTTCATGAATGGGTTTGTACTCTTGGCATGAGGAGATTTACCTTTCAAATATTAAAAAAGTAAATCAGTAATGTGAAATGGCATTCTTTTGAACTGCATGCTCGCAATTTCAAGCTTATCATATACAGGAAAACTTGTGTTTCAGTAGCTGGATAATTCATGTATGTTTTGGCTCGATATTGCTCGTTGATTCTGGCTTCATGAGCTGGATGAGCACATTTTTTATTATTTTACCTCCTTTTGTTCTTTGTAAGTTTTTGAGGTTCGTGCATTTATCAATTACTTTGGCATGAAATATAAGGAATTATTAGTTCTCTTCTCTGTTTCAAGACTTGTTTAACCTTTTCAAGTTGCTATTTTCAGATGGGACAAGGCCAATGAATTGCTAAATGAGATGCATACAAACAGGGTATCCAATATTCACCAGGTCATTGGACAGATGATCAAAGGGGATTTTGATGATGCCAGTAATTGGCAAATGGTAGAGTATGTTTTTGACAAACTGAGTTCCGAGGGTTGTGGTTTTGGAATCAGGTTCTACAACACAATTCTAGAAGCACTTTGGTGTTTGGGCCAGAAGGAAAGAGCTGCAAGGGTGCTTGATGAAGCGACAAAGAGGGGACTATATCCAGAGCTATATCGCAGAAACAAACTCATATGGTCCGTGGATGTACACAGGTACATTTGCCATTCTGTTACCTTCACTTTCGTTTCATGATGAGTCTACATAATGTTATCTTACTGGTGCTTCTTTTATCTTTCAGGATGTGGCCTGGTGGTGCATGCACTGCAATATCAGTCTGGCTGAACAATATGCAAGAGTTGTTAATAAATGGGGAGGAACTTCCTCATCTGGCAACGGTTGTTGTGGTGTAAGCATTTCTTAACCTTAACTTATTTACTCAGTTGCATATTTATCTACTTCCTTTTTACTCTTGGCCATTTAGCATCTTCCTCCTCCATTTCGCGCATGGGATCTGTGATTCTTACTTTTGTATCTGCCTTCTTTTCTTCCCAGCGTATTGTAAGTTAATGCTGAGTGGAATAGTAATATGTTAGAAATGATTGAGCGAGCTTTCATGGATAGAACTGTTGTAGATATTACTTTGTCGTACATACCTAACTGTCTTTGCTTGATGGGTCAATTGGTGTCATCCTGATCTGGTGGGGCGGGGTTAATGTCCTAGATTATAGGAAAAAGTTGGTAAGAGTTTTTCTTTTACAGAATGTTCTTGAAAGTTATTTCCCTTTTTTTCTGCAGAAGAGGGCAGATGGAAAGGAGCTCAATAACAAGAGATTTTCCCATTGCAAAGGCTGCCTATTCTTTGCTAAAAGATGTGTCATCATCCTTCTGTTTCCCTGGGTGGAATAAGGGGCGAATAATCTGTCAAAAGTCCCAGCTTAAGCGTGTTTTTTCTAAGACCGAATCATCTTTGGAGGACTCAGAAATTGACAACATAGTTAGTTTATCTAATTCTCCTTTTCCTCTTGTGGGAACAAGGACATCCTCGAGCAACCTAAATCAACATAGCAGTTCTAATGGTAATGAGATAAGCTTTAGGACAAATCCAAAACTTATGACAAGCGGAGTATGAATGTTGAATAGGATGTAAGAAGCTCTGCTTTTGGGTTGATTTTTCCCTTGGATCTTTTCATTGTCCACCTGATCCAATAAATTGGGCTAGACTGAGCTGTTCATCCAACGTTACCCATTGGTGGAGATTGAGCTCAACAAAGGGTGCAGTGCTGCCTAACACATCTAAGGCAGATTTTGAATGTTAAGGTTCATTTCCTATAATTTGGATCGACTTCTGTTGTCTAGCTTAGTGGCAGGAAACCTTAAAGACATGGAAATCTTGTGGTCCATCAGCGCCACATGGAAACTCACATGTACACTGTATATTTGAACCAATGTTTCGTGAACTAGACCGACATAATGAAATGAAAGATAACGAATGGGATACGGTGGTTGTTTCTTTCCCTGTTCTTCTCTCCATCCTATTACTATTCAGGTACATATTTGCCTTGCCTGCATTATGGTTCAGATACTAAGAATGCAATAACAATGGTTAGTTACATTATAGATTGTTGGATGAGGAATCATTGTCCACATCATGTCGAATACTCAAAAAAGAGACATGAGGAATAATGTCTTTTTGTATCAAGCTTGATGGCCTAACCACCATGTGATTTGGACAGCTAATGTCTAGGATCAGAAGCTTGCTTTTGGCTTAAAGATGGCCTACCATGAGGTAAAACCCCTGGATTATATCCCATCCTCTTTCAAATATTGATTCTATTACAACATGGTAAGATTTATTTATGTTTAGATTGATGTAGAGCAGTTGTTGTTTATTGCAAGTTGGGAGTTGTAGAACAAAAAGAAAGGGCTATTGGGTGCCTTTTTCCTGTGGTTGAGGTTGGAGTTCAAAGGGATTCCAATATATATATACATCTATTGTGGTCAAAAAGGATTATAATGAAATGCAAGTTGGAATCAAAACCATATGGTGGCAGACAAAGCTGAAGTGTTACATTTTGGTAGAATCTGGAGATTGCATCTCCAATATATTATATCCCTTTATCTTCTATCCCACAGCCATTTATATATATATTTTATCTTTCTTTGTGGGGATCTTTACAACTTTGCAGGGTTTGCAGCTTCTAAACTTTCTTCACCCAACACCATGAGAGAGAGAGAGAGAGAGAGAGAGAGAGAGAGAGAGAGAGAGATAATGTTTTTGAATATTTATTATTGCTTTTGTTCACTTGATTGGATCAAAAAGTCAAAAAGGGCTCTACATCAAGAAGATGGGCATGGTGGGCATTTTTTGGATCTTATGAATTGTTTAAAAGTTGATTTCTTTCTCTTCTTTCTTTATTTTCACCAAAGGCGAGGCATAGTTGGTGTTAGGTTTACCCTAGTTTGAATATTTGTTCGAGATTGATGTACTTACTAAAGTTGAATTTTTTATATTCATAGATAATTACATTTATATTTCGTAATCTATAATGTGTTTATGTCTTCTGAAAAGTTATACATACACCAACAAAAAACATCAACATCATTTATATAAATAATCTATATTTTTTGAAAAATTACACATACACCTAAAAAAACGTCAATATAATTACACAAACTATCTATATTTTTTTGTTATCAGGGGTGGATTATGTAAATAGATCATAAATTGAGGCCGTAAATATAATTATTCTTTATTATTATTATTATTATTGTTATTATTATTATTATCATCCTAATACTCATATAATCTCCTATAACCCTATTCCATTCAACCCATTAATTAAAACGATGTTCAATAGATCAGAATAAAACGTTATCACTAGCTCTATCAACAAGTGATTTTAAGATTAAATTTTTCGATCCCACTTAGGTACTCTTCAAATTTGATGCTAAATTACATTAATTTATGAAACCTAACTTAGGTTAGAACCATTATTTTTTATTTTCATAAATTTAGGTAAAGTGACTTGGCACCCATACTTAGATGGTACAACACTAGGACAAGCAATTGGATATTACAAAACAAGGGGCACAGGAATATGGAAATTTGACATGGTGCTCATGTCCACTTTATGAAGACTTTTTGTGTTAGATACATACCTTGTATATATCTATGTACCTAAGACCTTTGCTTTCACTTGTTTTTATTACCTTTTTACACCAAACATGGGCAACAATATTCAATTTAGAACTTAGAAAAGCAGCCCTTAATGAGGCAGAGTCATAATTGAAATAGTCAATCTTTATTTTGCACTTTAATTTGAGGCCAATGAACCTCTCTTCATGTCTCAATCTTGAAAAAAGTCCACATAACTTTTATACTGATACCCCTGATATTACATCTAATTATATAAATATTTTATGTTTTTTCCTAAATTACAAGTACATCCCTTAAGGGGTGTCAATGTAATTTAACTCAAGTAGTGTATTTGTAAAACTTTGCCTTGGAGGGAGAGGTGTACTTATAATTTTGTAAAGAGCATGAGGTTTATGTGTAATTAGATCTGACCTTCTTCTAAGGCGATTCCTACACTCGGGAGTTGTCCTCCAGGATTGCAATTCTTTCACTGGGCAACACTGCTTGTCTCTTGAGGAGTGTTAATATAATTTACGGATTTATTTTATGTTATTCCATATGTGTACATTGAATTATTAGTATTTAGTAAAATATATAACCTAGGTTCAATAGATGTAAATAAATTGAATCTAGATGTATAAGATACTATAGTATTTGGTTTGAATTCTTTTTCAAGCAATAAATAAATTTTCAAATCTAGCATCTCAATCACAATATCTTTGAACCCCTCAAATTTTCCTTTTAATTTTTTTATATATAAAAAAATCCTTAATAAAGTCTATATTTATCATTTCAAAGACTCCTCGAATATCACAATTCCTAGGTACGGACTCTTGAGTGGCACGAAATTTTAACAAGTATAAAATAATAATAATAATAATAATAATAATAAAAGACAAAGAAAAACCCGAATGGGTTTAAATTAACACAATTAATATCTAATTAACAAATCTCATATATAATTTTAATAATTGATATCAATTTCTCGTGCTCCATCAACTTTTTCTAACATATTTCTTCAACACTAAGGAATATCTTTTTAGTATACTTAAAATCCACCTTATTTTTAATTATGCCTTGAAAGCGCAAAAGTAAAAAGATAGCATGCATGCTAAAATTATGCATTTTTTAATTGAAAATGAGGTGGGGGTGGCCTAAAGTATCTCTTATCACACTTTATGAAGACAATTATGATTTTGGTAATATATATAGCTATTTATGCGCTTTTTTATTCTCAAATAATTTGAAGGTGGAGTTTTGGTTCTCAAACTGTGTCCTTTTTTTTTTTTTTTTTTTTTTATATCTTTGTCCTTTCAAAGTGGACAAAACCTCAACTTGACAGTTTGAGAACCAAAACTCCAACCTCAAATTTGTTTGAGAACCAAAAACGCATAAATGACTGTGTTTTAGAACCAAAATCGTAAGTATCCTCACTTTTTTTTTTTTTTTTTATCACATTTGTATATGTATTACATGCAGTTTCACTTTTAAATTATATATAATCTATTAATTATACTTTTTAACTTGAAAAAGAACACGTGTCTATCAATCATTGGTGTGGGACCAATACAAATCAGGTGGGGTGAACGATCTTTCATTTCACTTTCATGTCACACGCAAATAACATACTCATACGTGTATTGTATGATGTCCCACTTTTAAATTATAATATAATTTAAATGTATTTTTTAATTTTAAAAAAAAAACACCACTCATTAGTGTAACATCAATATGTGACACGAAAAGTGATAAAAAAAATTCACAAGGTGAAATGGGGGTGGGTGGGGTGGGGGGGTGGGGTGGGGTTCTCTTTTATAAACTATCAAATGTTAAAGTCAACAAGAAAGGCTATTAACTACAAATAATATGTAGGGTATTCATAATTACTCTATAAGTTTGATGAATGTTAATAACAACTTTTATAGGATAATCTAATTAATTACAAGGTTTTCCCCTAATCATTGATTAGTGTGCTAATTATGAAGGAAATAATGTACTTTGTACAATTATGATGTCCGGTAAAATTGAGGTTTTAAAAATTTAGGGATAATTATATTAGACCCCTTGGTTTATGGGTATTTACACAAATTCCCCACGTCTTTTGCGTAATTATAAAAATTGTCCTTGATAAGCAAAAAGCAGAGTAGTTTGTGTAAAGTTGATGATATTTTTTGGGGGTGTATGTATAATTCTCCAAAAAGTAGGATGGTTCGTATAAATGATGATAATATTTTTTTGTGGGGGTATGTGTAAATTTTCAAAAAATATGAGTAAATTGTATAAATAAATCATAAATCAGAGGATCTAGATCCCTAATTTTAGGAATTGGAGTCGAAAAGCTTTTTTTTTTTTTTTTTATTGTAGTATCTGGATTTTTAGCATGTAAAAATGTTCAAATGATTTAGTTAATTATTTTTATATTCTCATATTATCTCTTGTGAATATCTTATGTTAACACGTATCAATTTATTGCTAAAAATAAGTTGAAAAGAGTATTTTAAATTGTTTAAATTAAGTTAGTTTAATCCAAAAATTATAAGTAGCTCTCTACTCTACAACTTATTAGTAAAATTGTAACCATTCAATTATTTTTTTCTAACACTCCAATTTCAAATTTCTTTCACTTTTAATTTTTCTTTACGAACACTTACAACTTTTACTATATCTTAACTTACAATTTTATTTATGATTTATTATTATCACAAAAATAGAAATTATGCAAACACAAATTAAGTGGGAAAAAAGCCAAAAATTGTAAGTCGGGCTTGGGATGCTTTTCGCAGCTTATGGATTTCTCCGTAAATAAGTTGAATATTTTTATAATTTCTTTTATATAAATAAAGATCCTAACTTAGGCCCATTTTGGTCTTACACTTGCATAAATAATTATAAAATAATTGATTATGAGATAAAAATAATCGAATTATAATATGATCGTCGTGTTTGGATTCATAATTTCATATCTAATTATACAAATACATATTGTAGATAATTCCAAAATTAACATCATGCTTAAGGTTAATTATGAAGGAATTAAAAAATAAATTGTTTAATTGGCATAATGGATATTAGAACGAAAATAATTACGGCGGGATTAAAAGTTACAAATTCATCAAAACATGATTTCGGTAGAATTTAATCCAAAAAATAATTATTGAAAAATGGCAGAAAAAAATTATATTTGCATTTAAAATACAATTTTGTCCTACTCAATCACAGGGTCAGATGGTCAACTAGAGGGTGTTTGGTTGCGCTCATAAGTTCTTTAAATAGATTATAAGATTTTTTAGGGTTCGTTTGGTTCAAATGAGAGGACAGGGGAAGTGAAAGGGGAAGGGGGAGGGGAATGGGGAAGGGGTGGAAAAGAATAGTAGTTTTCCTTCAAGTTGTTTGGTATGATTGGAAGAGGAATAAATCTCAAATACTTTCACTTGTTTGGTACGAGAAATTAGATTGAAAAGAAAAGACTATTTTTTGTAATTTTATAATTTAACCCTTTCTCTTCATTTTGTATTAGAAAATAAATAAGTTAATATTATACTAATATCAAAAATCTAAAAACCTTAGTAATAAAAATATACATCAAATAAGAACAATAATATTTTCTATTAATAAAAATATTCATCAAAACGAATATAGTCCATTCATTCTAAACTATTCAGTTTAAATAAAATAAAATTACTCGTGTCAGCGGCAGAAAGAGGAAACACGATTAGGAGAAAGGATTATTCAATCAAGATTAATAGCAAATTAGCAATAAAAAATTTTGAAAAATTACAAATGCAAAGTATGTTTATCGGGTTGTTGACTTCGACATAGTAGTTTTTCCAACGATTTGGTTTTCTTTTCTCTATCAATTATGTACGGTATTATCAACGAAAAGAAAAAAAATTGGAGGGAAATATATATATATATATATATATATATATGGACAATAGAGTAAATAAAAATAAAATATAATTTTTTTTTTAATCTTTTTTGCCTTATACTTCCACTTTTCCACCTAATTATGGACGGAAACGAAATTGGACCCCGGAAGGGTTTCATATACATCCAGTTTTACTCCCCCTCCATTTCTACCCCGAAACCAAACACTAAACTTTTTCTTATACATCCCCTTTTACTTCCACTTCTCCTATACTTCCACTTTTTTCCTCAACCAAACATACTCTTAGAGCTTACAAGATACTGCAATGTATTTGGTAAATTTTTCAGAAAAAATGTTAGTTCTAAAAATAAGATGTTAGGAACTTATAAGCTTCTTTTTTATAAAAAAAAAAAAAAAAGTATGGCGTTGCTAACGTATTTATTAGATCTTAAAAAATTCTTTCAAATTAATTATAATTTGTCATTACTAACGTCTTATAAGCTTCATAATTTTATTTTTTCCAAAGACTTTAAAAACTTATTTTAAAATAAGGTATAACATCTTACAGTTTTAAAAGTATCTTATAAGATCTTTTAAATAAGTTCAGTCGAACACCCTGATAATAGAATGAAAAAAGATTAAAAAAAATAAATAAATAAATAAATATTGAGAATAGGGGAAAAAAATGGAATTATTTTTAGAAAATATAAAAGTTGGTGGGGGGCAAAAGCAAACTGTAGATAATATTATACCTTATCTTTGGCTTATCCCTTCACCACATGCACCCCCACACCATCCATTTCTTATCATTAAATTTCGTACGGACAATATACTAATTTAATTTTAGAGTAAATTATAACGAGTTTCTTGAAATTTGACATAATTATATATATTTTTATTGATTAAAAAATTATAAATATTTTTCTGAAATTAATAGTTATTTAATAAATACTCCATCATGACAGTCCATGTCGGGGCTTTTTGTTAGACGGACGTTAATTCTAGAGGGTATTTGTAATTTTTCAAACAATGAGGAGGTATTTATAATTATAATAAATTTCAAAAAAATTTGTTATAATTTACTCTTAACTTTATAAAATTAGAAAAGGGAAAAGAAATGGTAAGAACATGATCATGTAAAATTATCACATTATTAAGAGGGAATATGCTCAAATGATCTTTGTCCTCATATTTTTCATCTTTTTCCTCCATTTATTTCCCAAGTCAAAAGTTCTTTTTCTTATGGAGTAAATGAATCGATTACAATAGCATCATGAATTTTAATCAATATATATTAATATCAAATTATAACTAATCAACAATTACTGTTACGAGAGACCACCAACTACTGTTAAAATAAACCAACGTTGATACATTGATGGGATTTCATCATTCAGCTCCACCGGCATACTGGCTAAGAATTAAGCATTACTGTTGTCTTTTGAACCACCAGAAACGTCAATATTATTTACACAAATCACTCCTGTTTTTGAAAAAAAATTATACGTTACATCTAAAAACGTCAACATCATTACAAAACTACCTCTATTTTTTTGTTATCAATGGTAATTTCTGTAATTATACAAATACATAAGTAGTTTGTGTAAATAGATCATAAATGAACGGATGTAAATATAATTATCCTTCATAATATACACATATAGAATGACGAGCTCTACGTTCTCATTGAGATTCGAGCTAATCACATTAATATATATATATATATATATATGTGTGTGTGAGAGAGAGAGAGAGAGAATTTAAATATAAGCCCACCAACTTTGAATTTATTTTTATTGTCTACACTAATATTTAAATAAAAATACACTTTTCACTCATGTCTGATGGTTGTGACACTGTAACACTAAATTTTAAAATATTAATTATATTCTTAAGTATTTTATCGATATAATTACATTTTTATTTTAAATGATCAACGTTTTTTTTTAGCTGCTAATATAAGATCGTATTTATCCTCTACTTTTGTTTATGTTCATCATTTGCTCCGCTTTAAATCACATAAATTTTTTTATTTTTAAAAAATGTATCGTATCTATCAAGTTATATGCACAAAAGTACTACCGTGACACGATGGCTGAGTTATTTATTATTTTTGTTGTAGCGACAGATGCACGAAAATGGCATTTTATTAAGAAAGTGACATGAAAATGACTGAAAAAGCATCTTAATAATTAATCTTCATCAATTAAAAGACTGTTAATACATTAATTTTATTAAATAATTACGAAAATATCTGTTCTACGTGCACCAGATATTCTATTCAGATCGAAGAATTTTCAATTTAAAAATTATTTTTTTCCATACTACAATTGTTTTTATTTTTTTATTTTTTAGGATGCAAATTAATTCATTGAATTAATTAAAATTAATTTGGCCCAATTTTACCCCATCAGTTGCATAATTAATTAAAAGATAAATGATTTGAGGAAAAATTATTGTAGCGCATTTGGATTCACAATTTCATTTCCAAAACAAACCTCATTCTTATATCAAAAATTCCACCAATTAATAAATTAAAAGTATAATTTTGAAAAATATTAAAAATCAATCAAGTAAATTATTTTCATGAAAATAAAATTATAGTTAAAACCCTATTAACTGAGCAGGTAATTTTCAAGTAATTATTGCATATATCTATTTTTTCAAGTAAGAGAAGATGGAACGATAGGTCTAAAAAAGGTTTACTTATTAAGGTTAGTGAAGGAATTAAAAGATTATTTAATGGTATAATATATAATTAGATTAAAAATAATTACGGGTGGGATCAAAAGTTACAAATTGTAGCTTTTTATCAAAATGTGATTTTGGTAAACTTTAATCTTAAAAGTGATTATTGAAAAAAATGATCAAACGATATAAAAAATTGCGTTTGCACTCGAAACACAGATTTGACATACTCATTCGCAGAGCCAAACGTATGTACTAAGTGTCTCTTTGGCCCGGCCAAACTTGAGTTTCGAGCATGTAAATGCGATTTCTTTTGTCATTTGAGCCATCTTTCAATAATCACTTTTGCGATTAAATTCCACCAAAATCATATTTAAATAAAAGTTACAAATCATTAACCTTAAAAATAAAGTTAGTTTTTGAATTCAACAACAATCTACATTTGCATAATCAATGGAAACTATGAAGTACCAACGATCCTTTGTTTGAGTGGTAAGGTTGAGATCACACACCCGAAAGGTTGTGAGTTCGAGTTCCACGAAAATGTAGGTACTTGGTCTCTGTTTATGAGTAGTATGTTGTTTCTTTATATACTTTGAATTTGTTGGTTGATTTAGAATTATTGATGTATTGTGTGCTAAATATTATCATAGTGGTATGTTGGTTGACAAAACTATCGATTTATTTTAAAAAAATAATCAAGAAACGTGATTTCAAACATCATACTCAATTCTTACAATCAATTATGCAACCATGAGACCAAACTTGACTTAACAACGAATGAAATAAACTAAATTCCATCTAAATTATTGATCAGGACTAGTAAAATTGGCACATTCTATTTATGTAAAAGTACCTAAATATATATACATTAAGATAATAACTTAATATAAATATTTTAATTTATAAAAAAGTATTGACAAACAAAGATAATATATAATATTGGAGAAATAAAAAAATGCATGAGAAAAAAAAATACCAAAAGACAATTATGAAAATCCATGATAAAGATAAATGGAGGAGTTAAAAAGAATTACTCAATTTTCTTTTAAAAAAAAAAAAGCAGACCAAAATTAACTGGGATATTAAAATGGTGCTCTCACTTTTTTTTTTTTTTTTGAAGTGAAAGTGGTGAACTATTGTTAATTGAAACAAATCTATTACAATCAGTTTTGTCGAATATCAATATCCAACAAAGATAATTACAACAATCATACCCTAATCAATAATATCATATAAATTAAATTTAAACAACACATATTATTACAGTAGAACGACCACACCTACTATATCTTAAAATAATATCTCACGCACCATGACCTCTAAAGTCATGGGGCCTCAACTTCGCTAACAAAATTGGGCTTCGTTGGCAAAAGGGATTTCTCATTTGATAATAAAGTGTAGATAAATCGAAAGGGGGGACCATGCCCTAATCATGTTCCAAAGTGTGAAGATGAGTTTAATTAATTGATCTTGGGACAAATCAAATCCTCCATACTTTGTCTAAGACAACAGTGTCAGTTAATTATTCACTTAAACATTTGCTTTTCATGTACTAATCCGTTTTAATTAAACATCAACTTGCACCTAATTATTTTAATTAGTATCATCGTACCGTATTGGCTGCAGTGCCCTTGGAATCATTTCATGTTATTACCTTTGCCCTAATCTCATATTAAATGTCTAATTGTACGCTAATTGAGGTCCCATGACCTTAGATGTTATGGGTTCGAACCCCATCAATGTGTAGAATGATAGTTTACTGTATAGTAGGATTGTTTGTATATTGTAATAGTAATGTGTTGTTTAGATCTAATTTATGTTATATTGTATTATTGATCAATGTATGATTGCTCTTATTGTCTCTATTACAAATTGATAGTTTACAGGATTGATTTTAACCGATTTAGTTCAATTAATAATATTCATCGCTTTCACTTCAAAAAAAAAATTGTAAGCTAATTCTTTTTCTTTATTATTATTATTATTATTTTGGATTTTTGATAGAAGCGAGAATTATATAATTACATTAATATTTCAATAAATTGAACAATAGATCGGGCGAAATTGCATTTTTAATTCTATAGGATAGGGGGTTCAACACTTTTAAATCTCTACTTACTATATTTTTAAAACAGTCCCAAAATTGAAAAAACTTGACAAATTTAGTCATATGCTTTACGGGAGTTTAAAATGGACTCAAAATTGGAAAACTCGACCCATTTAGTCCCATATTCCGTAAAGCAGATGACTAAATATGTCAACTTTTCTCAATTTTGGGACCATTGAGTACTAAATGTGTGGAGTTTTCCGGGACCATTTTAAAATCCCATAAAATAGATGACTAAATGTGTTGAACCCCTTATCTTATGAGACTAAAAGTCCCAATACATTAGTTCAAACAAAACTGAAAACGCACATAAAAGTGACAAATACCCATATGTCTGAAGACTTGAACCCATGATCTCAAACTCGTATCAGATCTCATTCTTCTTTCTTCTTGGATTGGAAGCGATGAATTTTATTAATCGAAAGTAAAGTGATTACATTTAGTCCTATCGTCTATCAATATCGAATAGAGACAATTACAAATAATCAAATCGATAATATCACATAAACTAACACCTTGTTATTATAGCAATAAATAATACCTACTGTACAGTAGAAATAACATTAACCCACGCAGGCGTTTAAACCCATGACCTCTAGGATCATGGAACCTCAGTTTCGCCAACTAAGCTAGACCTCCTCGACGATCTCATTCTTAACCATTGGGCGAAGATATTATTGGTACGCTAATTATACTTATGGTTATACGATCGCGTGGGTTCCAATTGTTTGATTCCCATGTTTATATTTTATTGGGACAATTAAGCACCTAATCGTATTACCGTCCAAGTACAAAAGTACGCGAAAATACAAAAATGCCCCTGATTCAATTTTACATTTCAATTTTCCAATTCGATATTGATTGAATTGAATGTGATAAATAAATAATAAATCTAGAAACAATAATTAAATTTTTATTTAATATATATGTTTTTGAAAAGTTAAAAATAAGAAAAATAGTCTAAAAATAATTAATATATATAAAAATATAAAAAAGATAATATTTCAGTATTCGATATGTTTGGAAAAACATAAATTAAATATCAACTGTTGTTCCAAAAATAAAAACCGAATATCAAGTCGAATTTTTTAGCTTGTTTTTGGTACGTACCACATTTTCGATTTTGATTATGGTAAGTCAGTTTTACCTAACTGTAAACACCTATATTTATTTTTAAAATTATCACATCGCTGCAAGTTTTCAAGAGGAAAATTGTAAAATTATCTGAAATGAGACGAACAAAGTATTATATTTGTTTTCACGACTTTGAGAAATTATATTTATATTTACATAGATAAATCGCGTGCATTTGAAAATACTTTATTAGCTACAATATGATTTCAATTGATTTCTTACCACTGTTTACAAGGGTAAAATTGTAAAATCATCTATAAGAAAAGGATAATCTTTTTTAATTTTCACTCTTTTATTAGAGAGTTTCACAGCCTTGAGAAATTACATTAATACCCATAACATATTCATCGATAAATTTTCTCAAAATTGTTTTTAAGGGCAAAAATGTAATTTCGTCATAAATGGGAACATGGGACAAACAAAAAATATATTAATGTGCGACAAATGGGATATTATCTTTTAATTTTTTATTGGACAAATTGATAATTTCAACGGATCCAAAATAATAAACTCATTAACAAAAATATAAAAATAGGTACAAAAACAAAATGGTTAATGATGTCATCAATGATGTATACAGCTCGATTTGTTAAAAGCAACAATTTCAAACACCAATATATATATATACAAGCATGCGTGTATATATACATACATATATATACGTGCATACATGTATATATGTATATGTACGTATATACCAACATAATCCTAGTACGAAATAATCGAATATTATACAAATAATACCCACATAAGTGTCATCATACAAGAGTAAGGTACAATTTTTCAAATTCCAACAATATTTGTAAAATAAAAAATATTGTACTGCTTTTCTTGATCCATATTTTACTTTTTATTTTTTTATTTAAAGAAAAAAAAAAGAAACCTTAAAACTTTTAGTGATTTGTTGCTTAGCTTTTTAGCATAGTTAGACTGATGACTTTGTTATCTCTTAGATTAATGAAGCTATGGGCAGCTCTAAGATTAATAATTAGTCCCTGTTTGGCTATCCATTCATGGATATCTGGAAAAGCTACTTTGACTAAATTTAACACAATCAAGTACCTATCATGCGTTAAAATAAGGGTAAATTATAGCCATTTTTTTTTATAGTTTTGGCATAATTACAAGTACTCCCTCATTATTTGAAAAAATATAAATATCTTTCTGAGATTTGTAATTTTTAACCAAATGCCTGAAATTGACCATTTTGTCCTTGAATTTTTAGTTCAAATTGTATTATTGCTCCTCTGTGTAAAAAATTTAAAAAACCTCTCCCTACGCATTGTAGTCCAAAAAAATTTAAGAATAATTCAGTTTGCATAAGGGCATTTTGTTCACCTATAAAAATTGTGGAAATGGATTATTTGTTAGACGGTTACAAATCTTAGGGGGGTATTTATAATTTTTTAAACAGCGGGGGAATTTGTAATTATATCAGACCTCATGGGAGGCAGTTGTAATTTACCCTTAAAATAATCTTAACTATTAGTTTAAGCTACAACCAATAAGATGTTAGGAGCTTATAAGTTTCTGTAAGAAAAAGTAAGGAGTCTCTAACTTGTTACGACTAACATCTTATAAATTTCATAATTTTATTTTATTTGAACATTTCAAGAGCTTATTCTTAAAATAAATTTTGACATCTTGTAAGATGTATGAGCTTATAAAATTTTCAAACGTTGTCTTGAGAAAAACGCATGAGGGTGTTTGCTGAATTTATTTTAAAACATCTTATAAATTCATTTATCTCATAAAATAGTTTATAAAGTGTCGTTTTTTTGAATTATTTGAGATATAATAAAATTATGCAGCTTATAAGATGTTGTTAATAGAAACAAAAGTTGAAGGAATTTATTAAGATATTAAAAATAAATTAGGAACTGCTTACTATTTCAAAAGAATTTATAAACTCCTAATATGTTATTTTTTAAATTTTATAAGCTTGTCTTTTAATAAAATATATCAAGCATTTTATAACATCTTATAAGCTTATATTTATTTTTTTCAGCATATTAATACATGGTGTGGTGGCTACATAATGGTACTTTGGAATTACGTAAACACCCCCAAATTACTCATGGTTAAAAATCTGCGCTTATTTTAATCGAGTCTTATTGATCCGAACCCGATTCAACTTGAATTCAACAATGCATGAACTTCAAT
This sequence comes from Sesamum alatum, assembly GCA_034509735.1. Classification (NCBI taxonomy): domain Eukaryota; kingdom Viridiplantae; phylum Streptophyta; class Magnoliopsida; order Lamiales; family Pedaliaceae; genus Sesamum; species Sesamum alatum. The sequence continues at coordinate 4,893,744 of JACGWO010000001.1, forward strand.
TCACGTGTAATCTTACAATCAAAAATATGTATAAATACTAATACTGTAACCCAAGTACAACTTGTGCTACTATAAGCATTCTTATGACCTTCATTATCATCTTCCTTACAATTTCGTTAACTTAAGTATCGAACAGTTATAACTGGGCATTTCCAGTGTTGTTCACTCGTATTCTTTTTTGGCAGGACATGCCATTAGAATCCAACTTACCTAAAAAATTTTGCAGTATATCGATACAGTTTTTAAATTTGGACACACAACATACCTATTTACTTTAGTATATATTTATTAGGGTTAAATGCACCCCTAAAGTATATATGCATGTAACTCCTAAAGTATGAAAAATAATTTGGAATTGACAGAACAAAAATGTCCTTCTCACTTAAACCCCCCCCCCCCTCCCCCCCATTTTTTATTTATTCCTTAACGTATATTTTTAAAAAAAAACTCCCCCCAAAAATTTTAAAAATTTATGCAAATTTTATTTTAAAAATAATATTTAAAATTTATGACTTTTGATAAATTATATAATAAATAATATTTACAAGCTCAATATATACAAATATATTTTACAAAATAAATTATTTATGTTAAAAATATACGTAAATATATATAAATCGTCTATATACATTATGCATATAACTATATATAGATTTTTATACTAATTATAAAAATCACAAACTTTGGATAATATTTATTTAAATAATTTTTTTTAATAATTCAAATTTTGTTTTTGGTGAATGATTGTAAGAAATAAATTTTAGGGAATGTACATAATAAAACACTTTGGTCATAAAAGAATTGGTCCTTATTACTGAGGGGGTTTAGGTTATCTTTATAATTTAGGGGTAAATACGACTACAAGAATATTTTTAGGGGTAAAAATATATTTAACCTTATTTTTTATGGTGACCTTGGTTTTAATATTGATTTAATTTTCCAAAATTGAACAATATCCACAATTAAAATAGAGAAATAAAATAAAATAGGCAAGGATCACGTTGTGGGCAAAGTCCACAGGAATTTCTTTCTTTTTTATTTTGTTTTTTCTATAGTGAAAAAGACAGGACACTACCTAAGAATATTCCGAAATGCAGTAATCGTCCGACACGTGTCCCATCCCACCCCGATACGACAGCTCTTATTCCCCGTTTGGGGAAATAATTTACGAATTAAATTATTACTCTGTATTTCGATAAAAAAAAAAATAGCTTAATTCATCAAAAAAATAAGCGATCATAATAAAATTTATTTTTTTATCTATACTAATATAATAAATAATAATAATTTACATTACTGCATTATTTTTTTATTGTGCCAATAATAATACTTGAGGTTTTTTTAATGATGTGTTAGTTTATATATTTTATTTTTATTTATAATATATTTTATAAGTTTATTTATTTATATGCACATAAGAACAACATACCGTAACGACTAATATATATAATTCCTCAGTGCAATAAATATCACAAAATTACATCTGTCTCAAATTTTATATCGAATTCTTTGACATTATCCCAATTTAGATTATCGTCCCATTTTACGAACATTTAAGTGGTAATTTTTTCTTAATTTTATAAATGAAAATTTAAAAGACCAAGTGTAATATTTACTGTATATGATTTTATAATAGTTTCACATTTATTCAATTTATTTCAACATATTTTATTAATTAAAATTATTAATATATTACCCCGTATTGTATATCTGAATGCATCGAGTGATATAATAAGTCGTATTTATAAAAAAGAAAATTTAACAAATGACATCAAAAACGCGATTATGATTAGTCGAGTCTAATCATATAACAATTAGCCAAGTGTTAAAATTGATGTTCCATAAACAAATTCGAGGTAAAGGGTTTAAGTCCCACCAAATGCATGAGTATTTGTATCACTTTATACGAGTTTATTATAATTTATTCCATATTCTCAATTATATTGTTGTACTGATTGAATCGATATATTGCTCAATGTATTGAGATATCTGTATTGATGTAATATTATAACTATATTTTTTTAAAAGGGCATATATTAATAATTCAACTACTTGATGTATTGTATACTGAATATAGCGTCGATGAACAGGACTAAGAAAACACAATGGAAATTTTGAGATAATGAATCTTTCCTTCCAAACAGCTCCTTATCCTTATCTTTTTTATGATTAATAATTTCCATTTAATAATTAAAATTCCAGCATTGCATTGTACGGCCGTCACGTTTGTCAAAGCCTTTTCCTCATCGTATAAAAAGCGCTCCCACTCTTCTTCCCATCCTCTCATTCATCCATTTTCACTCAATCCTCCACATTCCCATTTCTGCTGTTGAAGAGAATTATCCCGGAGAGAATGTCGCAGAGTAGCGAGGCGACGTCCGCCGCCGTGTGCGGTGGTGGTACCGGTTTCAATGGTGGCGGGGTTGGCGAGATTATGTTGTTTGGGGTGAGAGTTAAAGTTGATCCCATGAGGAAGAGCGTCAGTATGAATAATCTTTCTGAATACGAGCCTGTTAACACCAGTACCAATCCGAAAATTAGTGGTAATGAGGTGCCCAAGGCTGCGGCGGAGGAAGGTGGCGCCGCCGGGTACGCATCCGCCGACGACGCCGTGCCCCAGCCGTCTAACGGCAATCGCGAGCGTAAGAGAGGTCAGATCTCTGATCATCTATTTTGGTTGTGTAGTTTTTAATGACTAGTGGTTTTGGTTGACTGAGATTTGTGTTGTTGATGCTTTGATCATGGAAGTATTGAGTCCTTTTTGGTGGTTTTTTTGGTTCAATCTGTTTAAGTCGATGAGATTGGTTGATGTGATTTACGAAATTGGTTCTCTGTTGATAGAAATATAAAGATGTTAATTTTTGGTTGCTTTCGTGAAAATCTGTCATTTTTTTGAGGATTCGTCTGATATAAGTTATGTTGATTTTTGAATACATAACTTAAAATCTTGATTAAAATCTCTTCTCTTTGATTTTGGAAAGAGAAGGGAAAGAAGAAAGTCCTATGACCGGTAAACGATGATGTATATGCTAAGATGAAAAAAAGAACCACTAGGTGTATTGTATCATATTCATTCTTTCCTTGATTTATGGTTCTTTTATGGTTGTCATTGAATTCTGATCCGCTTTCATTTGCTTTGGATTTGGTTTCAGGAGTTCCATGGACAGAGGAAGAGCACAAGCTATTCCTCATTGGATTGCAGAAGGTTGGAAGAGGAGACTGGAGAGGAATCTCTAGAAATTATGTCAAAACTCGCACGCCAACCCAAGTTGCTAGCCACGCCCAGAAATACTTCCTCCGCCGGAGTAACCTTAATCGCCGCCGCCGTCGTTCTAGTCTCTTCGACATCACCACCGACTCGGTAAATTTCTTATGGATCGTTATATGTTCTTCAGTTTTTTTATATCAATTAGATTAAATGATGGGATCTTTTATGAATTTCTCTTGTTGGTTCATGAATTGAAACTGCTCTAATTTGATTGCTAAAGTAAATACAGCTAGCCCTTGGCTATAAGCACTTTCTTTTCAGCTACTTTTGAGAGACAAAAGATTCCTTTATAGGTCAAAAGTAAAAAAGAAAAAGAATTTCTGAGTGGGAAGCAATGTGGATTGCAATCGTGTTGCTATTTTTTAAACTAGAAATCTTCAAGGATTAGATATTGTCTTAAGGAGATTTCAATATTCTGTTCCAATGTCATTGAAGGTAAGTTTCTGGATCCTGTCTGCTTTTGATTAGGTTGCTGCGATGCCAGTTGAAGACGGCAAGAACCATCAAGAGAGCGCAGCCCAGCCGGTTGCGCCTCCAACTACACTGCCTGTGCCTATGACTTCCAATGTCAATGGATTCTCAGTTGTGCCTTTCCCGGTGAACGTTGGCCCTGTTATGTTCTCAGTGCAAAATGGGAATCCCATTGAAAATTCCACTCTTGGCCAAAGTGATCTACCTAACAATTCATCACCAATGCTCGTTCGCCCAGTCCCCGTTGTTCCTAACCCTGCTTCCTCCAAAATGGTGGATCTCAACTCAAAGCAACAAGTGCCAATCGAACCATCACTTCTATCTCTGAGGCTTTCACTTTCATCAGGTCATGATCAGCCATCATCAACAAGAGACTCAGCTTTCCAGATGCTGCCAAGCTTCAGAAACGGAGACAGCATCATAACCGTTGCTTGATGTTCTTGAAACTCCAGAAAATAAATTTGGACAGAAAGTCCACCAATGGTAATTAGAGATATTCAATTATGAAAATAGAGGGCTTTAATCAAGAAAATAGATTAGGCACTTAGCTCGGCTAGAAATCCATCTTTTTTCATTGTACAGACCGGAGCAACATCATGCTGTGTTGTACTTGTTTTCTTTATGCTAATATTTTTAGATTCTTGCTTGGTTTTTGTCTCCTTTCTCTGTGGTTGAGAATAAAATAGAGACCAATTATGCCAATCCCCCTTTTGAGTCTTGATTTTTATTTGTCTAATGGTGGCCATACCCATTCATTTATGTAGCAATCTAGTGGGATTCAATCTTGGAGAAATCTTTTGCTAATCTCTGAATGTGGATGCAAAAATTAGGTTTCAATCTCAGTGATGTGTGATGGTGGAGGTTGTCTTGTGGTAGGGCCTTTAGTTCCTTTGGGTGGCACTTATAATATCTTGCACTATCCAAAGATGATGTTGGATAAGTAGATAATGCTTTTTTTTCTGGTGCATTTGCATTTATGGTGTCAACCTACTGCAGGATGTGAATTAATCATTGCTGATGGGACTGAAAAATTAGTCAAACTACTTTATACTCAATTAAAATTGATTGATAAAAGTTCGTTTAAATTTGATATGTAAATTTAGTAAATCGACAAATAGTTTTATTCGATGAACTTTCAAGCTCGACTCGAACTTGATTCGATCAATACAAAATAATAAGATTACTTAAGAATTTTAAATTATTCGAGCTCGACTCATATTCAATTCAATTAAAACTCATTTGAGCTCGATTAGATTAATTATTAAACCAAATTCAAACACGATTGTCAAACTGAATAATAATTTGGATAAATTTAAATAATAATGTATTCGACTTGACTCGAATCATTATACCCTTAATTGCTGAGACAGATGGCTTCTGAATTCGGATCCAAATTCTCAGTCCGGATCCTCTTGCTACCTGTCTTGCTATTGCTTTGTGTTTTAATTTTAATTTTAGTTGTTAACTGATAAATATTAGTATATCTTGTTATCATTTTTCATGAAGATATGATTGAACAAACCTAATTTCTTGTTTATCTTGTTTTATTCCTTGTATTTAGGTATCAATTTGACATAAATAATAAAACTTTTGTATTAATTAGATCATTTTCAAGGATTAAAATATCAAGTTGATATTCATGATCAAATTCGGGTATCAAAATAAATTTTTACTCGTTATAAATTTGTTGTACTATTTTTTTCATGATATTTGAATAAATATTCAGAATTTGAATATACTTATTTTTCCCCATAATGAGGTGATGAAGTTCAAGGTTCACCGATCGTTATGACCTAGTGATTAAAGTCGAAAATTAATAATTAACACACTCACGATATGAGTTCAAATTCTTGATTACCACATGTCTAGGCCTTAACTTTTTACCACGATAAATCAACTTCATAATCCAAGCACAGTTAAACCCGATCGCGAATTTCCATTTCTTCTATTTATTGGTTTTCCACTCCTATGTGGTAATTCCTACTAATTAAACAAATACCTTCTAATTTTAGCAAAATTAAAAATACACCTCTTAAAATTATAAATTATAATTATAAACACTCCCTTATTCATAGATAAAATTTTACACAACACCCCCTTAAAATGTGTATTTGTAATTCCAAAAAAGAAAAAAAGTATTCATGTAATTCGAACAAATACCTTAAGATGTCGATGTAATTTACCCATATATTTAATAATTATGTCTTTATTATAACGACGTAAGTCACTTGAAAATTGAATTAACTAAATTCTAGAAATAGTCAAAAACTTGCCCGTTTAAGAAGAGTAATTAATCACATGACATGATCAGTATAATTTATACCTGCTATGTGATTGGTTCGATTCTTCCAATCCTCGACTGCCAAAATAATTGTTTGAACAAGGTAACTAACTGAATAACTAACATGACAACAGAAGTACTATCTGATACACATCTTGTACGGAGAAATAAGAGTAACTAACAAAGCTAAGACAACCATCCCAAGTTTCCTTACATTGACTTCAAACTTTGTTCTTCATTCAGAGGAAAGCCAGGGATTAGGAGCGACGTAAGTATACCCATGGAAATGCTCACCAGATGTTGGAGTAGGAGCAGGGGAGTCGTCGGGCGGCATTGCCGTCCAGCATCGATCAAAATTAGCCGTACAGTCTTTTCCGCTCACGTCTGGCTTGAATTTCGTCTGTAGTTCTCTTGATTCTAGTTTCTTCCAGTTGATTGTCCGAAACCATTTATGGGATTTGATCTCTTCCGCTCCCTTTGGCCCGCTTCCTAATCTTTTCAATGGGTCCTTCTGAAGCAGCTGCAGAACAAGAAATCAGATCAGCATCCAAGAAAAGAGGGCAGAAGATGATAAAACCACAAGTACAGGCGTTTATCTTACCCCTTTAAGCAGAGAATGAGCCTCGCTGGTTAAGCGAGGTGGAAGCTTCAGTTTTTCGTTGATGATTTTCTCCTGGAGCTTCTTTCTGTTTGGATTCGTGTACGGCGGCTGAAAGAAAAGAAATCAGTAACACAGCAATCAGAGATGGTGAAAGGTTTCGGTTGTTAATCATGGCAACTGCAGTGCGTGATAAAATCTACGTTTCTTGAACTTCAACCGACAAACTAAGCTACAGCATGAAAACTCTTCGATCTTCTAAATAATCGACTAAATTCATATTGTTTATTAGATTCAAGATATAACCTGGCCGCTGAGCATTTCATACAAAAGGATCCCGACGCTCCACCAATCAGCGTTTTTGTTATGCCCTTTAGATAGTAAGATTTCAGGAGCCATATATTCTGTCGTCCCACACAGTGAATTCGATCTGCTCGATTCATCAATCTCCTTTGCCAGTCCAAAATCAGTTAACATTACCTGAAGATCGTAAGTGTATAGATTAGTCAAGAAACAAATTAACTTGTCTAAGTGTAAAGGACATGTTATCATGTTATGCGTCGCTCATGCTCTGCAAATCTATGAGGTCAGGGCATGGCCGTACATGCCCATCAGCATCCATGAGAATGTTTTCAGGTTTTAGATCTCGATGCACAATCCCGTTCTTGTGAAGATGCGAAACAGCAGATACAATCTCAGCAGTATAAACCCTTGCCTGGTCCTCACTACCCAAGAAATAACCGGAAACAGGAATTAAGTAGATGAACACAAATCATTGTTGGTCGTTAAACAAGTGTACGTGGTACCTGAAGATCCCTTGCCTGTAGAGATGATAAAAGAGATGGCCGCCGTTTATAAAATCCAGGATCAAATACAGCTTAGACTTGGTCTGCAGAACATCAAAAGTAAACTAGTAAGGCCATGAGCAAGTTAAGATGCATATTTAAGGACCGACAAGACTTAAGGAGGACCTTCATATGATAGCATCTAAGTCATGAAAAAATGCTTAGCAATCGCTATATGTATAATCATTTAAACTAGCAAGGGAATCAATAGTGTTTCATGTACTTGAATAAATATAAAGCTTATGATTACAAGGAACAGAAAGGACATAAGCAACGAACAATCACTTTGGTTTATTAAACAAAGATAAGAGGAAAAAAATTGAGTTTCTATTTCTTTAATGACGGAAAACAATTTCCCAAATAAATGGTAAATGTTTGGCAGAAATCGTTTTGTCCTGTAAAATGTGGAGCCTTAATTACATCAGTTTATACTGCAGGCATTGACGAACAGTCAGTTGTGAGTTGCTACATACTTGCAACCCAGGATCTTTTTCCAAGATTTTACAATGTAAAACATTCTCATCCACAGCTTCAAGATTCAATCTTTCTGAACAAAAACTATAAAACCGCAAAGGTAGATAAAAGTAATTACTTTTAACGAGAAAAAATTGTCAATTAATCAAATGCAAGCTCTCTCTCTAAATTGCCTAAGCCTATGTGGGTGATTCAGAGGGTGTTACAGTGGGCTTAATCAACCTTTCTCCATCAATTCCTTTTCTAAAGCGACATTCCCTTACAGAGGAAAGATGTCGTTTACACACAATAGTTGAGAGTGTTCAAATACAGTGGTTTTGTTCATATTCCTATGGACGTCACAAGCTTGATCACAAGCCCTGGAGATGTATCGTCTTAGGTTACAATGATGAGTTTCGTTGCATTCCCTTCTGTTCATCCCCATTTCTTGCCACCTAGGTATGGCTACAAAATCAACGTAAGAGAAAAAATCACCTCCATTTTTCTCCTAAACAACCAATACTACTGCAGAATTTGCAACCTTCTCTTCTTGCTTCTTGCCAAAATTGGCAACTTCTACATTTTTCTCCATTTTCTAACAATTCACTCTGTCAACCTTCCCCCACGCCGGGGAAAGAAACCATCCCAACACTGCTTAAACTTCATATGCATCTAAGCAATCACATTTACAATTTCTCATTTAACTCTCCAATATCAAACACACACCACAATCCAAAAGCTAAATCTAATCTAACATTTCCTTTCTTCTAGACAAGTAATTCATCAATTCCCATAACCACATCACAAAGGCATTATTATCAATCGGCAGTAAAGAAAGATAGCAGCGAAAATCACCTGAAACGAGTAACGAAGCTGCACAATAAAAGGATGATCCACCTTGGTGAGAATATCCCTCTCAGCCCTCATGTAATCAACATGATTGTTCTTGATTATGGTATCCTTCCTCATCACTTTCATTGCAAAAATCCCATCACCGCCACCACCACCACTCCTACCCTTCATCTTCACCTGAAACACCTTCCCAAACGCGCCCTTCCCAATCACCCTCATAATCTCGAAATCCGCAGGGCCAACCTTCTTCACCCCATCATTTCCACCATTCTCCACCACCCCATCAATCCCATCTCCACCACAAACACTCCCACTACCCTCCTCGTGGGCTTCGTCCTTCGCATCGTTATTAGCAGTGTCATCAGAGGAAGAATAGTAGAGCTCCTCTCGCTCGTCCTGCTCAAAGGTGGGGAGGGACTTGGAGAGCGTGAAACGGGGAGAAGGGCCCACGAAGGAGTGGGAGCGGTGGTGTATAACTTGTGGGTCGCCAAGGAAGAGCGAGGAGGAGGGAGAAGGAGATGAGCCAGCTGGGCCGAAGAGGTCGGAGAAATCGAAATCTTGAGAGGGATCCTCGGCGGCGGAAGTGGATTGTGGGATGTGGAGGTGGGTCAGCCTCGATGCTAGCATCGAATGGAAGGCCTTCTTCTGGTAGGCTGCAGAACAAGAAGAAGAAGAGAGAGTACTGTTGTCGTTCATGGTGAAGGAGAAATGGAACTCGTGACGCACTGAATCTGTCCGTATGTGCGTTATAGTTGTAGAAGAAGCCAGCCGAGGGGGGCAGGCTCAGATCTTACATGGGTTACATTTTTGGGAGAGATTCTTGCGAGCAAGAGAGAGAGAGAGGAATTCTTGCGAGTTTGCAGTTGCAGAGGGAGCTTGAGAGATTCTTGAAAATTCAGAGATGGAGAGGTGGGGTGGGGATTTGGGGGTGGTGGTGATTGGAGTTTGGTTGTGTGATGAGATCCACAGTTTTGGTCTTCACAATTGACATTTATGTCAGCAAGAATTAAATTTTCAGCCTGTTGAAGTATTTCATAAAAATACTCATCATAATGTCCCTTAATCTTTTTATTTTTACTTTTTTGTCAAATTTAATTTATTGCAATTGTTCATTGATTAATGGGAGAATTATATTAAGACTAAGCGACACAAGTTTATTTATACAAATCATTTATGCCTTTTAAAATATTACACATACACTGAAAACGTTAATTTTATTACACAAACTATCCTGTTTTTTAACAATGAAGTGATTTATATGATTACGCTTAAATATACTATAAATTAGTGGTGCAAATGTAATTACACCTTGATTAATAAAAGAATTATACATGTACAATTATTGCATCTACATTTCTTTCATGTTTTTAGCAAATTCTATTTTTATTTAACTGAATAAATTTAACGACGAAGACGTTTCTATTAAAAATAAAAATGCCAAGAACTGAAATTTAACAACTCTGAATTAAAACGTCTGACATGAACTGTCAAAGTGATTTAACCCAGCAGAATAATTCGACGTTCCTGTGCAGCCTAGTTTACCACAAACTAGTCAGTTTTATCTCACACACTCAACATTCGTGTATGAATTGGAAAGTTAGAATGAGATTCAACCACAATGTATGCAAGAAAGCTAGAATTAACACAATTGAGGCAAACAGTAATTCACAGCCGAAGCCAATCTTATATGTTATTTCTAACAATCAAAATACAAGAACTCTCAATGCACACAATGGATCTCATCCACCACTCACAAAAACCCATGCAAACCAGCCAAAGCAATATATTTACAAGCATTGTAGTTGACAACCCCAACTACTAGGGAAAACTGCCACTAACCGTTCTAAATGTTGTGTCTATGACAGTTATGCCCTACTATTAGTCATGCTGCCTAGCAGTTTTCAGCCCTCAATGCCAGTCACATGCCGAGGAAACCCGCACATCGAGTGCCACATGTCCGCACCATCTGTTAGTTCTGCAAAGAACTGCAACACAAATGTGTTGCCCACACGCACTTGCCTATCGATTGTCTCCGCACATAGCCCCCCAGCGCCCATGTACGCGCATACATGCACATCTACCTGTCGACTTCCCACAAAGTCCCGTACGTTCCCTACGTTGTGCTGACATTGACTACCGACGCCCAAGTCTGCACATCCACCAGTTGTGCAACCTGTCGTGCATTGTTAACCAACCTTTGTACCATGTGTTAACCACCGGCCAGGTATTATGGCACCAACACGCATCAAAAATCTACAACACCTGTCGACGCTCGCATATTCCTTATGCCAACTCCTGCCAACACCCACTCTCGAGTCTAGTGCGCATACATGTCGCACTAGACTGAACGTCTTCTCAAGGGGGTTACAAACTACCCCCACCAACTGATGTCGACGTCCCATCGATGCAATTGTCTTTTCCTTCACGTCTGAAGTACTTTCATTAATGTCTGCTTCTAGCCACAAGCACCACAGACTGTTTACCTCACAGCTCTTCCTTCTTTTTGGTGAATCCACACACGTTGTTTTTCCCGATTCAACTCCACAAATCTGTTGTGCCTCGGTCCATCTTTTGTCCATCTCTTCCTGCATCCTTTCAGTGCAGCAAAATCCAGCTACACGAGGAGAATATGCCCCCACATTCGATGGACTGCAACTCAATGACTATGCTTCTACCGTCTTCAATTTCTTTTTCTGCTATGGTGTCCCCTTCACTACAATCCCCTCTCACGAACTTGGGATGGCCGCCACCTGCAATATAAATCCCACTCAACCCCAAAAGTATCGTCACTTTAGCAGAAACAAAGAAGCTATTACCCAAAATTACATTAAAAAAAATCATCTAGCCCAACGGCCATCAAATCGCACTTCCCTTGGCACGTCGTTATGCTCAAATCCATGATTGCGACCCCATTCACTAGCACTGCTTTGAAATTGACAGCCTTTACCAAACTATCACAAGATTCAACGTCCAACACCAACTCTTGGACGATCCGGTCAGAAACAAAGCTATGTATGGCCCTCGTGTCCACAAACACCTTCATCTTTATACCGTCAATCAGGCCTTTCACCACATCAGGCCCTTGTAGCATGATTTCTCATATGCACGAGACTGTACCTGGAGTGTAGTCATCTACATCGTCCCCAACCTGTGTTGGTCCAGTCTCCTTGTCGTCGTCTGTCTATTCAACCAATAGATAGTTCAACTTGCCGCATTTCGAGTACTGCCACATCCGGTGTTCAGTACTCCCACAAATGAAATAGCCAGGTTTCAATCTGTATGCCACCCGAGGCTCAAAAGTCTCAGCCACAACTTCCTTAGGTTTTTCCTTCTTCCTGAACTTCTTACCGAACTTTTCCTTGTCATTCCCTTGATCCAGGTCATTCATGACTCTATAGTCCATTAAATGATCAGTTGCAGCCACGGCCGTTGGCGAATCCTTGACATCTTGCCTTATCAACTCAGCTTACATCCAGGGTTGCAAACCATCCAGAAAATTTAATAGTTTGTCCTCCTCGAACATGTCTTTCACATCCAACATAAGTAAACTGAACTCCTTGACAAACTCAAGAATACTCCCTATATGCCTCAACATTCATAGGGACTCCTTAGCAACCCCACTCGTAATGCGAGGAAGAAATTGATCATTCAATTCCTTCTTCAGCATTTCGCAGGTCTCAATCTGGTTAGCATTGGCGTCATCTGACAACTTCTCCAGCTTCTCCTGGTTAGCACTGACGTCATCTGACAATCTAGAACGCCACCACAACTTGGCATCCCTGATGAGATACATACTTGTGATGGAAACCTTTTCAGCATCGGGCATCCTTGCAGGCTGAAAAAATGTCTCCATGTCCCATTAGAAGTTCCAATTCTTTGGCATTCCGCTTACTGTCAAAAGGTTTAGGATCCAGGACACGAACATTCAACACAATGGTACTCCCGTAACAACCATCTTCACTACATTCACTTCTGTGTTCAAGGCATCCAGCTTCATGTCAACAGCATCCATCAGGCAACTCAAGTCCTCCGCCACTGACACGATTCTTTTTATCCAAAAACTGAGGCAACCCTTTTACCATCTTCTCCAAACCCTCAATTGCCGATTACAAGGGGTAATTGTGTAGACAATTAATTAAAATTAAATGAAAAAAAGGTAAATAATGAAATTTGTAAATAATTAATAAAAGTTGAAAAATCAACTTATACATGACTCAAGATGCAAATCTACGTTCTTTCTCTCAATTGAGGAGTATAATTCGGGGAAAAAGAAAAAGGGAAAGAAAAGCAATTTCTACTCAAGGGGCATATTAGGTAGTTAAATAGTATAAGATCCGGTACCAAGAATTTCTACTTGGCAATATCACAATCCATGCCCGCGTCACTCAACGGCGTCGTTTTGCTCGTTTTCGAAGGTATGTGAAAGAGGCAGACCGTTAATTCAGGTAGAATGGTCCGCGCTGTGAAATTCCCACTTCTGATAAAACAAGAAACAGCGGCCCTTTACCATATATAGCCCAAACCAACGCCATCATCCTAGTTTTTGGCAAACCTTTGAATCTAACAGTCTGTCTTCTTCTTCTTCTTTCTCGTTCAGGCACACCCATCCCATATAGCAGAGAGATAAAGAGAGGAGAGAGAGGAGAGAGAGAAGAGAGAGAGTGAGAGAGAGAGATCATGATCTGGGGTGTGCTTATTCCCACTATGGTCATGATCAATCCCATTACATTCTTGATCCTCTCCACTTGAACCCCTTTTTTCGAATCTTGGAACTTTTTTCAACAATCTTTCTTGAAATTCTTGGGATTTTCCTCTGTTGATATGCCGGTGGGATCATCTTTTAGGAGCTTTGTTGAGCAAAAGCTCGGGACGTTTCCACATTTCTTGGTATACGTTGTTTTCGAATGGGTTGTGATCATTTTGCTTTTCATAGACGGGTTCCTCGCCTTCGTCTCCAACGAAATCGCCAGGTTTTTTGAGCTCAGAATCCCCTGCTTGCTCTGCACAAGGATAGATCATGTCCTTGTCCACCGGGACTCCAATTTCTACTACAATGAGTCCATATGTGAGATTCACAAGAAGGACATCTCGTCCCTCGCCTACTGCAACGTGCACAAGAAGCTCTCCGATATTCGTTGCATGTGCCAGGGCTGCCTTCTTTCATTTGCAACGGAGAAGGATTCTGATTTCGATAAGTACAAGTCCCTTGTTGGGATTTTGCACAAGGATGCTGATTACTTTGTCGAGGATGACAGGAAACTGCTTGTGAAACCGTTGAAGAAGGATGACTCGGAGATTGCATCTGATGAGAAGAGTGAAATGCTGAAGTGTTCTTGTTGTGGGGAGCCTCTGAAGTCGAGATCTTCGTCCAAGTATAACAGGAGTTTGTCGATGAATGCCCCTCCACCGTCTCCTCGAGCGCCCTTGTTTGGAAGCAGAAACGATGAAGGAGGGAATATGGATTTGCCGTCTTCTATTAGGTACACAGAGCTTAAATTGGTTGCAGATAATGAACTGGAGCTGCCGGAGGATGAAGATGCTTCAAATGCAGACACTCAGGGTGAGTCATATGCATTATGTTAGTTCTTGAATTTCAATTGTTAGACTATAAAAAGCACAACTCATGTACTTGTTCATTGTTATTCGTTCAGACGGCACTGTATCTTTCTGAATACCGGGCACGTTTAGTATATGGACATGTGTGTTAGAACAAACGAGCAGAAGTACTTGGTGTAAACATGGGAACTTTGCTATAACTTTGTTGTCACAATTTCCACTCAAAACATATGAGTTTGCGTTGACAGAGATGATATATGAATTCTGGTATGCTGATACGAATGTTTTCTGTACCCTATGGCAGTTAGAGAGGATGTCAAAGCTGCTAGAGTGCCGTTGTTACCAGATACCGAGGATATAGGCGAAGACGCTGCAAGAACCCCTACTACAAGGGGGAACAAATTTTTTGGTATCCCATTATCAGATAGTCCTAGGTGGGCGAACCGGGCGTCTAGAAAAGTAACAGTCGACAAACTAGACTTCATTATGGAGTCTCATGATGCAAATGAGGCAGACGGCAATATTCTGACTCGTCTGAAGAGACAAGTTCGTATGGACCGTAAGGCCCTTACAGCACTATACATGGAACTGGATGAAGAAAGGAGTGCTGCTGCAGTTGCAGCAAACAATGCAATGGCCATGATCACACGGCTGCAGGCCGAGAAGGCAGCCGTTCAAATGGAGGCATCGCAGTATCAGAGAATGATGGAAGAGCAGGCGGAATACGACCAAGAAGCTCTGCAGTTAATGAAAGACATGGTTTTCAAGAGAGAGGAGGACATAAAGGCTTTAGAGGCTGAACTTGAGATGTACAGAGAAAAATACGGGCATATCAAGAAAATAGGGAGCGAGATATGTGAATTTGATGTTGAAGATGATTATCAAGATATGAAGTCTCAGCCCTGGTCGATGTTTAGTGATAAATCAGACAGTGGTAGCTCTAATGGAGCGGATCATAGTGAAAACGAGCGTGCTTACGAACAGACTGTGGAGTATGGAGGAGGGGTTCCCGACGTGTCAACCTTAGATTTCGAGGGAGAGAGATCCTACCTTCTAAATCTTTTGGGGGAACTTGAGCAAAAGATAAATTCACCCTCAGATGAAACATCAATTCCTTCTGAGGTTGCTGTAGTCATGCCTGAAAATGAAGTCAGAGGTAACTAAATTCCAAGAATATGTCTTTCACTTCCCTTTCTCTGGATTTTCACTTACTGTTTTCTTGAATTCAAACTGTTTCCCAGGGAATGAAAATAGGGGGGGGATGCTCACAAGAGAAGTATCTATGATTCGGGAGAGGTTAAGAGCCATCGAAGCAGAAAGCGGATTCTTAAAGCACGCTGCTATGACGTTGCAACAAGGGGGCGAAGGAACTAAACTCTTGACTGAAATAGCTCAACATCTACGAAAACTTAGGCAACCTGGCCAATCTCCCTCAGAAGACACAGACGCATGACATTTTTGTCCGGCAGGTGATTCCCTATAAATGATCACTCTCCTTTACTTAAACTGCTTCATTGTTTGAGCAACGAGCATCATCTGAATGGAGCCCGTTTACGGTTCTAACATTTAAGTTTGCCCGGTTTCTGTATAAACTGAAAAATGCAGCTATTGTACAGTGTATACAAACTTACATGATCGATCTTTTCGTTTGCAGATGCTTCTCATCCTCTTTTTCCATTACTTTCACCACATTAGGATGTAAATACCATAGAAGTAAAGATGGAGCATTGGAATCCCTGGTAGGAGCTCTTGGTTCTAGTTATCTGAACTGCTGTCCATAAAGTTTTGAGGAGGCGGCTTCCATTTTTTGACAAACGACACACAGACTTTGCAACGTTAGAAGCGTAGACATAAGCTAGGACTGGAAGCTTACTCAAAGATGGCATAGAACGGTGAGAGCCGTCCGTCTATTTACTGGTTCTCTGGACAAATCTTTCGTTACTCGAATAGGAAACTTAAGCTAGAGCTTCCCTTAGAGTACTGTGATAGCATTGTGTTCTAATAGTGACTGCTGAGTTTGTAATTTTTTGCCTAGCTATGAACTAGTTAGGAAAGAAGATGAGGGCAAAGGGTTGAAGTTTCTCCTTTTCTGTGTGTTTGGAGTCTTGATGAAGAGACAAGAAGATTGTAGTGTTTCTATATCCTCTTATGTCTTTTCCTTGTCTGTAACATGGAAAACTCTTCACACTTAGAAAACAGATTTGTTGCTCTCAGACACTGTTTTCTTGTTTCAAACGTCGTCTTAGCAAGACTAACGATCGTTTCCCATTTTATTTGGACGTGGAATGCCTTTTCCGACTCTCCACATGAGATATTTTGTCTAGTTTTTGACAATTGCATCTTATTCTCGTCAAACAAGTTGCCTTCTGCATATCATCGATTATAACTTTTGACACAGCGACAGACGCTTGATCCAACGTATCGGTGAAAGTTGACATAAGAGTTTCTCTATTGAGCTAAAGCACAAAGCTCCCTGCAGATTTCTTCAAAGGTATTGAATGAGTGGAAAGTCTTGCACACTCTCATAACAAAGGAAAGAAGCTTGTTGCACCACATGGGGTTCAACCAGGGTTGAAAAATTAATCAAGCTACTCATAGTTGATTTGAGATTGATTGATAAAAGCTCGTTCGAACTTGTCATTAGTTTAACTAATTAGACTTTAACTTATTTTTTCGTTCGAGATTCACTTTTCCGCATAAAATGATAAAATGTATTTATATACATCAAACTATTCAAGCTCAATTCGCGTTCGATTTAACTAAAACGCGTTCGAACTTCATTTCATTATTAATCAATCCAATCTCAAAAGCAATTTTTTAAATCGATAGTAATTTAAATTAAATTTGAGCATAATACGTTATTTGGAAAATACCCCTAATATTCAATAAAATTAGAGTAAATTGTGTTGACATCCAATGAAGTTAGTTCAACTTACACAAATCTGTCTTTTGTAAAATTATAGCTACACCCCCTAAGGGGTGTTAGTGTAATATTTTTCATGGGTGTTTGTGTAAACTTTGACTTTGAATATGGGTGTAGTTGTAATGCAACTATAACCTCAGGGGGTGTAATTATAATTTTGCAAAAAATAATGGGTGTTTGTGTATTTTGGCCTAAATTTAAGGGGTGTCACTGTAATTTATCCATGAAATTATGTAATCCTTATATGGATGGCTAGAATTATCAATATTCCTTATTTGTTTTTTTTTTAATATAAAAATGATAAAAATAATCGCCAAGGTGAGTGGAAAAATTCAAAAAAAATTTAAAAAAAATCCACTTAGTCCATAAAAAAATTTAAAATATATAAAAATTATAATTCGTAGTTTACGAGGGTATTTTGGTCAATCCATCATAAAAAATAAATAAAAATCTAACAAAAACTAATTAATTAGACTAGTTATTGAACAATTGTTAAAATTAAAAATATTAATAATTTTCTAAACAACGAGGGTATTTGTAAATATATAAAATCTTGGGGGAGCTCGGTGTAATTTAACTATAAACAATTACAATTTCACGGATCTCCAAGTGGAAAAGACCATAATGGGTCTCCTAAAAAGATTGGCACTACGGATGACCCCTCTGCTCACATTCCCAACAGCCGCGGCGCCACATTTACCCACCACCACCCATTTCTTGGCCTTAATCCCGGCTCCTCCGCCACCTTAACCACCATGAGCGCCACCAGCACAGCCGCCGGCACCCCTTTGGACACCATTTTCAAGCAGAAAAAGACCCTTCGCTCCAAAGTCAGGAAAGAACTCAAGTCGATGGACCCCGCGCTCAGATCCAAAGAAGGCAATGAACTCTCTCCGAACACGCACTAATGTGTGCCCGTGTGTGTGATTTGATTGTGGATTTATGTTTGTTTGTGGTGATCTTGGGATTTTGAGACCTGGGTTTGTGGCGTTTTTTGTTTGTTCAGATGATGCGATACAGAGTATAGTGTTGGAAGCTCCATGGTTCAAGTCTTGTAAGAGACTCTGTGCTTATATCAGTTGCCCTGCTTTGAGGGAAGTTGACACATCTAAAGTGTTGTCAGAAATTCTGAAGAACACAAGCCAAGGTAGTCCTTTTGTTTCATGTTTCATCCATTTATTGTAGCAAGATCCTGATAGAATCCTGGAGAGAAGTGTTGTAGTATCTTCATCTACAGCTGGGCTAATATGTGAAATTGAAGTTTGGTTGTTTAATCAATATGAATGATTTTCAGTTATGGCATTTTGATTTTGGAATTATATGTCTTGGGTAGTTGTTCTGCCTTAAAATTGGGGGATACAGCTTAGAAAGATCGTATTTTGTTCAAGAAAACGTCTGCGATTTTTAATGCCATTGCTAGCTTTTAACAAATTGTTGGGCAATGTACTAACAATGACGCCCCCTCTGCGGCAAGACCGGCAGGGATCCTATAACCGTACTTCGTCCTCTCTCGTAATCGTGCAAGCTGCTACCTTATTTGCCTTTAAATTTTTAAAGTAACAGGGCTATGAAAAGAGTGCAGATGTTTGGAGTGAGTTTTTTGCATGGTTTGATGATGAGATCACTGCATTTTCCATTCCTAATATTGTTTTCTTCTTAATGTTGTATCCGGTAAATGAAAGTTCTTACGTTTCCATTTTCAATAAGATGATCATTCACAGGTCAAGAAGAAGCTTTACGTTCCTAGGGTGGAAGACAAGAATAGTTTCATGCGAATGCTGAACATCTCTAGGATAGACGATTTGATTGCAAATTCAATGGATATACTGGAACCTGCTCCTTGTGATGCTGAGGGAAACGAACGCGAAGATGGTAACTCTTTTTTGTTGTGAAGTTTCTGGTTTTACTAATAGTATTTTTATTGTTTCTCAAATCGTGATCTATTAATTGTAGCATTCATTTAACGAAGCAATAATTATCTTCAACGACCCCCTTCCCAAGCCCACCCCCTCTTGTGCAAAAGGCTTATATGTGGCTCAAACATCATTTTGGGAAACATCAAGTTCACCTTCATGCTTTGATGTAACTTCTTATCCTTTGGGAAGTTATGTGATTTCTCAATCTAATTAAGTCTAATTATCTAATCGCAGTTATGTTTGCAAATGAACCTGTTGACTTGTTCCTCTTACCCGGTAAGACCTTCCAACCTTCTCATTCTGCAAGGCTATCCTACCCCCACAGTTAAACATTGTATCATGTGTACTTTTCTTTTATAATTACAGGGCTTGCTTTTGACAAATCGGGTAGACGCTTGGGCCGCGGTGGTGGGTAGGTCTCAGATTCTTGTTCTATATTTCTGATTTCATTTGTTGGAGTTCTGCGGTTGGGATATTGGCCACCTCTGTTTACAAAGTCAAGAGATCTTCTACATCTCTTGCATCTGAAAGTAATGCTTACAAATTCCATAGGAATTAACTTGCAGGAATCTTGTCGCCCTCTGTTACCATAGTGTGATGTTTCTGTATTTTTCTGAAGTGCATTCATGTAGCCCCCCCCCCCCCCTCTTTCTTTTTGAATTTACCTATTGTTACGATCTGTGCACGAAGTCTTTCCATGCATGCATGTCCATGTCTATATATAAAGATGTCGATGTGAACGTGTTGGCAAGAATATGTAAGTTGCATAAACGTAGATCTGAACGTATTGCCAAGAATGAGTAAGTTGCATTGCATTATTTGCTTTCCTAAGATCAGATACAGTTTACTTCTTCGCGGTCTGTTCTATCTATTTGAATGCACAATGATCTTTATCTATCTTTATTGCTCCCCATGGTGCCATAAATCCGTTGAAGTTATTACGACACCTTACTCACGAAATATCAAGAGCTCGCAAAAGATCGCAAGTGGAAGAAGCCTTTACTTGGTATGTTTGCTCTACTCATTAACTAACAAATACGTTGTTAGCTCGAGCTCTGTATACATTATGAAGAATTGTCTTCGCATATTGACACATTGCTTTCGTCTCGTGCGCAGTTGCTCTTTCTTATTCAGTGCAGATATTGGAAGACAACGTTATACCAGTCACTCCAAATGACGTACCCATAGACGCTCTCATCTCATCCTCCGGTATACTCCCCATTACTCCAGCTGCCAATGAGATATGTTCCTGATGATGCATACGAGCATCTGAGTTCGAATAATTAGGCGGGACCAACTCGAGAATGGTCGTCTGGCTAGATCGATTGTGAAGCTGGTTCTGCTGGCAAGGGTGAAAACGTTCGTCTTGTCGAAGAGGTCGGATAAAATGCTCGATCGCCGTGTGCATGTCTCAGCAGCAGCTCAATCTGGTGTTTAGTGATATGTATCTTATTTGAGAGGACACAATATTAGAAACTATTCAAATGTTCTTGATAATGATTTTCAAGAGTTGTAAGAATGTGATGATTTATTACAAGGGTGAATTACGGTGGCTCTCCATGAGGTTTGACATAATTATGGATACTTTTCGTTATTTGAAAAATTACAAATACACTTCTAAAGTTTGAAATTTTTAATCAAATGTATGGAATTATCCATTTTGTACTTGATTTGTTTTTTATTTTAAATTGTGGAGAAATCAGTCGAGGAAAATTAATCCTTGTCTTGTGCATTTTAATCCAAACAAATTCAGAAATTTTTAAAAAATAATTCAGTTTGCTTAAAGGTATTTTGATTAATTTTTTTTTATAAAAATATACATAAATGAGTTATTTATTAGATGGTTACAAATTTTATGAGTTATTTGAAATTTTTAAAAAAACGAGAGAGTATCCATAATTGAGTTTGCGTAAAGTTATTTTATCGCTGAATAGGGAATATACTTCTAGTTACACTTACAAATTCAACCTATGTACTTATAATTTTGTAAAGAGCAAATAATGTTTGTGTAATTAAAAATAACATTAGGGGATGTCAACGAAATTAATCGATAAATATATCTTTCCCTACAAATTGACCATCTTGCCATTATACAATGAGAGCTGAAGATAATTTACAACGGAATAAAAGTGGATATGTCCAACTTTCTAAATTGCTAATTTAAGGTTGTCTATTAGTACAACATTTACCATATTAAAATATAAATAGGGTTAAAAGCAGACACCCTCAGTATTTGGGTTATTTTGCACTTTGCATTCAAATTGTTTTCTTTTTACGTTCGATCGTTCAATCTTTAGGTTTTGTAGCACTTTGCCCTCAAATTATTTCTTTTTATATTTCATGCGAATCTAATTGGAATATGTCATTGTGTGGGATGCAAGCGCCTTTAGACGAGTTATAGGCAAAATTTTGGATCTTCACAATTTCAGCCACCGTCCACCTCTTCGTCCCTGCTGTCCACTTGTAGCAGCTACACCACCACCTCGCAGCCGCCGCCCTTATACACAACTGCCGCCCACCTCCTTCGACTTTTCTACGATCTTTCCCCCCTTTTCAAATTGTAGGTCTTTCCCCTTTTTCAAATTAAGTTTCACTATCACAACCACTAACTAATATCCCTTCACCTAATGCAAGAAAAGAGAAATAAAGGGTAAAAAATAATCCAAGAGTTGTGCGGGAGTTGGAGAATAAATATGAATTTTCATTAAAAAAAATATTAATATCAATAAATCAGTGAATTTTACTAAAAAAATTGAGTTATTTATTAGATGAAAGCAAATCTCAAAAGTAGTAAATATAATTTTCTAAATTATGGGAATTTACATTTAATTACACCAAATTTAGAAAAAGAGCGGTGTAATTATCCCATATATTTTCATTAAACATTCTCTAACCTCAACCTAAATTTTCAAAAATTGCAGACCACACATTTGAAGAGGCAAATTAAAAACTCATCCCATCAAAGAAAGACACACACACAGCCAAGAACCAGATAATGTCTTGTATCTCTCTATGGCTTTCATGCCCTTCTGAACTCAGCAACAACACCACTCTTACATCATCAATTTCTCCTAATCTTTCCATCAACAAATCTCCAGCAGACAGGGGAAACCTCAAATCCCCCGGAAGAGGGAAACTGCAGTTTCCAGGATGTAAAACCTGCAGGCATCATCATCATCATATGTACAGAGCCCATTCTTCTTCTCAAGTTCCCACCTCAATATCCAGCGACCCTTTTCCTGGGATTTCCAAGATTTCAGAATCAGGGTGTCTGGGAACTCTGGATTTGGACCCTGGATCAGCCAAGCTGGCAATAGGGTTTCTTGGGCCGTTCTTGTCTGGATTTGGGTTTCTGTTCATATTGAGAATCGTGATGTCTTGGTACCCTAAGCTGCCTGTGGAGAAGTTCCCGTATGTCGTAGCGTATGCCCCCACGGAGCCATTGCTGGTTCAGACAAGGAAGCTGATCCCGCCGCTGGCTGGAGTTGATGTCACTCCTGTTGTCTGGTTTGGGCTGCTTAGTTTCCTTAACGAGATCTTGGTCGGCCCGCAGGGCATTCTTGTGCTGCTGTCTCAGCAGCTTTAGGATTTTGGTTCTAATGCGTGCGTGTTTTGGTCGAGTTCTCATTTCTCTTTTACATGTGTGTAATTATAGAGATGACAGAAGAGAATAATTTCGGACATATGCTGTTTGATTTGAACGACTCGTTGCGTAATGTATTGTCCGACAAATTAATTGTTAAAATGCTTTGTGAGGTACATTGTTGGTGGATGATGGGACAAAAATGATATTCCATCCAATTATAATATAAGCGATTCTGTCATAAAAAGTCATCTATTTTTACTATGAATTATGGATTATATATACTAGAGTGTGGGGAGGTGCAAAGTCAATATCGTCCTCCAACCGACCACTAACTACACTAACTATTGGGTGCAATCGTTGGGAGTAGGGTGGTAATTACATAATACTTTTTTTGAAAGTTACATCTTAGTCCCTTGGTTAAATTCTTGCACCATCAGTGGAGTTGGAACAATCATACAGTTTTTGGTGTTTCCTATGTCAGCTGCACTTAAAGCATCTTATTACAGCAGGTTACGGTTTGCGGTTTCGGTCCTTTTATTCATGGGAGTTCACCTCCATCAACGAGAATGATGAACTTTGACGAAAAAAGGACTAAAATTGCAAAAATTAAAAAGATGTAGACCAAAATGCTACATTAAAAAGTTAGAGGACAAAAATATTGACAAAAATGGTCCAATAGGAAGGGTGAATTCCAATTTAAAAATGTAACGTGAGATGCACATGGATTTTTCTGGCGAGAAAGTTGAATTCTGATGAAAAAGTTTTCCTAATATCTGTTATTTCTATTTCAATCAACAATAAGCTTAAACAAAATGAGAGTAAATATAATTTTTTTGAGTACATTAATTGCATGGAATTAATTTTTTCTTAAAAAAAATTTGATTGAGTAGTTAATTCAATATGAGTGGGGAAGTTGAAGGGCATTTTTGGTATTATAATTATTTGGTGTAGTGGTATCAAAGCTACCACTTTGAGTGTATAAACCATCTTCCCTTTATAATAGTATAGATTAACTAGCAGTCACGCACACGCGATGCGTGAGCAAATAAAATAAATTATGATAAAAATATTAATGTACATTAATCAATGTATTTAAATGTCGTATTTTGGCCAATTTTAGTATATGATCTATTTTAGATCTATGTTTAGTAGATTATTAACCGTATATTTGTTAATTGTGTAATCTAAAATGATATTATGCAAAATAACTAAGCAAATTTTTATAAAATTAATTTACAAAAATACTAAATAAATGAACATAATCTAACTATGTTATTATAAAAGAACATATTGTTTTTTCTCTAATAAATGGTGGTTATCTCATATTTCTATCATCTTTTTTTCAAAAAAAAAAATCCTCCAAAAAAAACCTGAATTTTAAGTTGAATAAATATATTTATTAGGATTTTCAAAGATAAAAAATGAAGGAGTTTTGATTTTCTTTCTTTAGCAGATTCAATTAAAATCAAAAAGTACAACTACAACTTGATTTTCTTTTTCTTTTTTTTCCTTTTTCATTTCTTCTTGTTGTTTTATTAATGTACTACATGCGTGTGCAGTTTTTATTTAGTTACAAATCTACACATAATTTATACTGTGGGGGCAAAATTAGGTCAACATCATTTTGATATGAGAACTACATTATTTTGGGGTTATTTTCATTTTTATCCTTGACAATCCTAATAAATTCACTTTTTTAATTTAAAATTAAATTTTATTATGGAGGGCAAAATTTGAAAGAAGTGGTAAAAATATGAGATAACCCTCATTTATTAGACAAAATAACTTTTTCTTTAATAATAGTGTATATATATATATCATTAGAAGACCCTTGCGATTATTAATAATTTATTTTAACGTGTTAGAAACACATGATTATACCACAATTTCTGATTGAAAAACTCAATACTCGACATATGTTCCACCTAAAATAAAATATTTTTATAGAAATTAGATATCACCAACCATATTGCATTGATCTCATACCAAAACTCCTAATGAATTTTAAAATGAGACTTCATGTTGCATATCGGATAAAGTAAATATTAATTTAAATTAGTAAATTCACTTACTATTTGATGAAAATTTTAACAATTAAAAGAAGCAAGTCTGCAATATATAGAAAAATTCAATTATATATGAAACATATCAATAGTAACATTAGAAAAGCAAGTTTCAATCTATATTAAAGGTCACTTACTATTACATAAAATGTTTAGAGTGGATAAATTGGTAAATTCCAAATAAAATTAAGATGATGAAAAATAAAATACTTCAAAGTATGTCTTCTTAACATAACGTTTGAATGATCTTTCTGATAGAGTAATTGCACATATAGCCCATGAAAATGCATTGAAGGATGGTGTTTGATACTACATGGAGAATAATGTACAACTTTTTACTAACGTCAGAGGGAGTTTAAGATTTAAAAAAAATGAATCACAACTACATCTTGATTATTGCTAACTTGTTACTTTTAAGTGTTTCATGTCTTCGATCTTTACGTATAAAAATGGAAAGTAATGGCCTATGGGTCTACATATATATGGAAGATAGCAGAAAATGAAAAAAAAAAAAAAGAAAATAAAGAACATACTAATTACATTTTTTTATTAAGATCAAATTCTGGATAAATATATTAACATATTAGTTTGTGATAGATGTTTTAGACTTTTAATTTGGTTTTTGTAGCAAAAAAAAAAAAAAAAAAAAAAGATAAAGTTGGTGGGAGAACATGGGTGGTTATGGCAAGAGGGCATATTTGGTAGTTTATAAAATTGGTATGAGAACTACCAAAGAGATGGTGAATTTACATTTTTGTCCTCCACAAATAATTAATTCATCTTATAGAAAGAAATCAACAAATGTATTTTAAAAAAAGC
This sequence comes from Sesamum alatum, assembly GCA_034509735.1. Classification (NCBI taxonomy): domain Eukaryota; kingdom Viridiplantae; phylum Streptophyta; class Magnoliopsida; order Lamiales; family Pedaliaceae; genus Sesamum; species Sesamum alatum. The sequence goes on from JACGWO010000001.1 coordinate 4,919,375, forward strand.
AAAGGGCAATTGTTGTAAAAATACATAAATAACTTCCACATTAGACACAAAAGAAGGTTTCTTTTTATAATTAGTATAAAAATTATGTGAGAAAATACAAAATTGATAAAATTATGTGGTTGAAGTGGAAGTTTTTTTTTGTCTTTTACAACATTTGCCCTTTATTTTTTACATAATTCCATCATCATTTTCTTTCAACAAAATGGATTAACTAATTTGTGAAGGGCATAAATGATAATTTACACTTCATCGGGCAGTTCTCATACCAAATTATTGAATTACCTAAAATACCCTCTCATTAAACTAATTAAACTAAAAAAAAAAAAAAAGTCTTCCACCTCAAATATTTTTTCCCACATCTCACGTCTCTCTCTCTCTCTCTCTCTCTCTTTCTCTCTCTCTCACACACACACACACATACACACACAACCCACGTCCCATGTCCACGTAAAAGCCTCCTTCCTCTTTCTCTCTTTCAGAGCAACAGAACAGACGTCCACGTCAAATCCTCCTTTTTCCTTTTTCTCTCTTTCAGAGCAACAGAACATTTATCTGGGTTTCATGGCTAATTGATTGCCCATGTGATGCACAGTTGCTAATTTATATGCAGATTGATAAGCAACAAGTTATATGCAGATTGATATGCAAGATAGACAAGTTGTTATTGCAGAACTCATATGGCTAAAGTTTAGTGCCTACGCGGCTACGCCACAAGATATCTATAATAAGTACCTCCAGCAAGTAGGCCGGTCTCTGGATATGAGCAGAATTCTTGAGGCCAAGTAATCGGAAGAAGGAGAATATATACATGTCGTATGGTCCGATTATTATTTTTGCGTTTGTTGTGGTGCCAATATCCGTTGAGAAAGAAGGTGGGGCGTCGTCTTTCAATGAGTCGAACACAAATCCTTATTGTTGTTTCATTGTAATTCATCTTTCGAATGATTGATATTTGATTGAAATTAATCAAATCTTATTATGATTGAGCAGCTTGACAAAATTATTTAATTTTGACAAAATTTTAACAAGTATCCACATTGTGCACAAGTTTTAATAGAAATCATTTTGTCCCTACTATTTTTTTTCTTTGGCTTTCATTTATGAATAAAATTACTAATACTTTTTTTTTTTTGAATTGCAGATTATAAAAACTTTTGTAGTTAGGTTGCCCAAGCACCAAGACAGAAAACAAAGAAATATATGTGCATATATTTATCTTCTATGCTTTTATATTTTTTAGTATTTTTACATTGAACAAAAATTATATGTGGTTTCATTGTTCATTAATATTTTCTTCGGTATTAGAATTTTTTTAGTTATGGGATTTTTCTTTATGTTGTAAGTTACTCTCATTTTGTTAACATTATGTGGTCCCCGCGATAATTTTTAAGTTTCAAATATTATGTGGCCCCCGTGAGCATAATTTTTTTAAGTTTAAGTTTCAATAAATGCAAAATATCTCTTAATTGTTTACAATAAATTGTGCATTTTTAATTTGACTGCACACGATTTGCAGATTTCTAAATAATTCAATTCTGACTAATTTATTCAACAAATATATTATGATTCTAATATCGCATAACTATTGGATATAAAATAAATTAATAGCTCATAGGATAAAACTACATTTAGAAACTGTACAATATAAAAGCACAAAAATATCTAAAGAATTATAATAAAGATAAACATATATGCACATTGCTTCTGGTGATCTTGGTGCTCGTGCGTCTTCATAATCTGTTGATCTCGTTGCTCGAACATTCAAATATAATCTCCATAATCTGTATTTCAAAAAGAAAAATTTAATACTTTCATTATAGATGAATGTACAAAACAAAATGCATTTTCTCTAATACGAATATAATTAGTATATATTATTAGTATAAGCATTTTCTCTATCTTTAAACACAAATATACATATATTCAATATAACATCCTAAGTGGAAGTTAAAAACTGCGGGTAGAATGTCTCAACTTTGAAATTTTCAAGGAATATTAGTTAAGTATTCCAATAATACAAAATTACTTATTGAGAAAGAATGAATAATTAGTAGGAGGAGGAGAAAGAAGATTAATTAATTAATTATCGCTCTAACTCTAAAATAGTCCGTTTCTTCATTTTTCTTTATGCAACTTCTTCAAAATTTTAGAAAATGAAAAAGCATTTCAGCAAGAAGACTTGTTACTCAAATTTCCAACAATGCAACTCACTTCCACTCTCTTTTAACCAATTATATATATATATATATAAATATTTGGAACAAAATCATATCTGCACAAAATTTTCCACAGCAATTCTTAATTTTGTAAGACCACGCATCCCTCTTGCTTTTTCTCAAATCCGTGGACGTTTCTTCATTCTTAAATAGTAAAACATATATATTCAAATATTTTTTCCAATTTTCAATGTGGCATTACGATTTATTTTTTCAATCAGTTGTTGAACATAGAGATGATACTGGAAAAATCTAAAACTAAATCCTCCATAAACCAAAATTAAAAATAAAAAACCACAACCAAATCAAAACTAAAAAATTACACAAATGTGAAATCTGGATGAAGCTATGAATCCCACGTCACATTCTTTTCGAAGTTTGATTGAACAAAAAGGTCACCTGAAAAAAATTAAAGGTGAGCAATATGGGTAGAATATCAAATGCATGCAAAATAAATCGTGATTTTTCTCAAACAACATGATAAAACACTATACAATAATACCTCAAAAGCTCGTATTGTGCTACTGCTCCAAATATCTCCAAATAAAAATTTAATAATGTGAGTATTTGGAGAGTGAGAATAGTGAATTGGTTTCAAAAGAGGGAGAGAGGGAATGGAGACGTGAGATGATGGGGGGAGGAGGTGTTTGAGTATTTGGAGAGAGGTAAAAATGAGTTGGTTTCCTACTTCTTTTTGCTTCTATAATGAAAGGGTATTTTTGGTCATTCAAAAAAATGGTATGAGAACTACCAAAGTAGTGTAAATTGTCATTTATGTCCTTTTCAAATTAATAAATTCATTGTGATGAAATAAAGTGGTAAAGGAATTGTGTAAAAGTAAAGGGCAAATTTTGTAAAAATAACAAAATAACTTCCACATTAGATACAAAAGAGCCTTTCTTTTTATAATTAGTATAGATATATAAAGAATTTTAACAAAGGGCTTTGCCACTATGTGCTTTTTGCCCCCAACTTTTGGGTTGGGGGGGGGGGGGGATGGAAGTTAGGATTCAAATTCAAATGTAATAGAGAGTGTGTATTATGATTAAGTTGCTTTTGGGACCGAAGGTTATGGGGAGGCTATGGACCTCCTCTTATATAGGTTGCAAAAATTGTGGGTCTCCACATCATTCAAGATGTTGGTGCAAGGGATTGAATTCAAATTTAAATATTTTGTCATTCAAGTTTATTTGAATTTTTATAGAGTTCAAGAATATTATTATATTTTTTTATTTTTTTACTTTTTATCTTTGATCAAGTTGAGTTTTAATTGTTTAATGATTTTACAAATAATTTATTAATTTTTAATTAATCGAGCGAGTTTGTGTCTGAGTTTCCTATTTTGTCAAATGAGTAAATGTACTTAAATTTTGTTCGTTATACATAATGCATTAAGTTCAAAGAAGTTACTATAATTAATAAGCCGTTGCATAAGAAACGAAAACGACAGAAATCGACTTCAGTTACTATTTCTTAATCTAGTAAGTATAACAGAAACTTGATGTCATGTATATCCAATTCAACCATTTAGAACTTCAAGCGAATTACACGTGTTAACTTAAAAGATTTTTTTTTTTTTAAAAAAAAAACACATACGAAAGGACAAGAATTAAATACCAGTATTCCTCCCTTGATTTCAAACCCGCGATTGATCTCAATCCGTGGATAACTATATTTTATGAACGTGTCTTATCCCAATTATTAGAACGTATCTTATTTCAGTTGTTAACTTTATTTGTAAACCAACTGTCTCTATTATTTTTTATTGTTTTCCCCGCGTAAGTGAGATATCCATCACCAACCCAAAAAAGATCTCATTATCAATTCAAGATAATTTCAATTTAAATATCTTCCACGAATTACATTAAGCATATCAATTCCTTCAATAAAATAACATAGTATTTTCTTTAAAACTAATTACACTACAAGTCAACACAGACATCGTCCACATCCAAATCACTGATACTATATTATTCACACACTAAAATTATTTTCCTATATTTCTAAAAAATTTTCCCCCATGACAATATTTTATCCCAACATCACAATAATCATTGATATTTCTAACCCAAATTTGAAATAATTCTTGAAATCCCTAATTAGGGTTACTAAATTAATTACCTTGACTCAAAAGCAAGCCCTAATTTCAGAGCCATTAATTATTAATTAAACAAATCCAAAGAGCGGCAAAAGCAAATCCAGCCACGTGATTAGTAGATTAAACACAGTCAGATTCCCTGCTATACTGTGAATTTCCACTTATACCCCTCACTGACCTTCAGCCCCCTGTCCCTCCAAGGGTCAGTATCGTAACTTCATACCCCCATTACGATTCAAATTCCCGCTTTATTTGCATGGCTAGATTTTTTCAAACTTTCAAAATCCCTCCCATTCACCAATTCCACAAACCCTCATCCCCGCCATTGTCAACAAACCCTTCTTAACGGTCTGCGCGGACGCACAAACACGCAGAGATACGCTCTACTGTGTGTGTTTTTTGGTGGGTATGATTCTCTGTGTAGATCTATATATATAGGTGTATAGAAACACTAGCGCAGAGGTAGAGAGATATAGGTGGAGGAAGAATGGCGTTGCCTTCTGCTTATGCCGCAGGTGTGGAGTCTGGATCTAAAGATATACCCTATTGCCGTAAACAGAAGTCGCTCGGCCTGTTGTGCTCCAAGTATGCGTTTCTTGAAGAACCCTTTTTTTCTTTTATGTGTGTGTGTGTGTTTATGTATGTGGGAGTGTTTCTTTTTCTTGATAATTTATTTGATTCTGCAGTTTCTTGAGCTTGTACAATCGGGAGGGAGTTGAGACAATTGGGCTCGACGATGCAGCCTCAAGACTAGGTATTGTTTCGGATTTTGTTTCTTCTTTTGTTTTTGTTATGTAAATTTATGATTTTTTTGACTCTTTTTTTTCCTTTAATTTTTTGGATGAAATTTATGTGTAGGGGTTGAAAGGCGGCGGATCTATGACATCGTGAATGTTTTGGAAAGCGTCGGCGTAAGAACTTCTAATTTTTTGAAGACCCTTTTGGATTTTAGGAGTGTCGGAAATTGGATTTTAATGGGCTTTACTTTGAGCTGACTGTTGGGCTTTTGCGTTTCTTGATTTCAGATTCTTGCGAGGAAGGCGAAAAATCGGTATACCTGGAAAGGGTTTGGGGCGATCCCTAAGGCTTTAGAAGACCTAAAAGTAATAATTTATTTGTTGGAACCTAATTCTTTTATAGCTCGAGGGATTGATGGATGTGGCTTTTCTTCATTCTAAATTCTTGCGCTTTTTGATCTTTGGCAATGGTGCAGAAGGAGGGTTTCAGGGAGAATGGCCCTGCAGCTGATACAAGTTGCTCTGAGAAAGTAGGTATTTTTAAGGTTTTCATTTTCATTTTCTTTTTCTTTCGACTCTTATGGAAAGAAAAGAATTGGAAAGAAAAACTGATTTGAAATTTGAAATTCAGATGAATTTACTTGAAATAGGGTTCCAAGAGTCTTTGATTTTCTTTCCTGACATAAATTTTTTGTATCAGGTTTCAGATGATGATGAAGATGAGATGTGTTCAGATATGAACAACTTAAGTCAAAATGATAAATCAGATTCTACTTCCGCTCCTAAATCTGCAGTGCCATCCAAATCTGGTATTGGTCTTAATTAGTCATCTTCAATTCCATAGGTTATTCTTCTTATTTATGCATCAATGCTGCTGATAAACTTTTTTAAAAATCATTTTCTAGGAATTTTGGATCTTGGGCATTTCATTTAAAATTCAATTTATTTTCTTCAGGTGAAAATAGGAAAGAAAAATCTTTGGGGCTTCTTACACAGAATTTTGTTAAGCTGTTCCTTTGCACTGATGTAAGTAATCAGATGTTTATTCTTACGTATTCAATGTTGTTTTTCTTATTTTTGGTTATTACAACTTAAAATCTTGAATTGTCTCCATCTTCAGATGGATATGATTTCTCTTGATGATGCTGCAAAGCTCTTGCTTGGCGATGGGAAGCACACATCGATGACCACAAGAAGTAATGTATTTTTGCTTTTGGTAAATTACCAGGCTTGAGTGATGAAATGCAAGATACAAGAATTCTTCTGTTAACTCTATATTTGTGCAATTATGCAGCGAAAGTTAGACGGCTGTATGACATTGCCAATGTGTTGTCTTCCATGAAATTTATCGAGAAGGTGATTACTCTTATTCAGCCATATGCTAAATTGAATACGGTACTGATTTGAAATAGCTTACGGTTATTATGGATGATATGCAGACTCATCACCCTGAGACAAGGAAACCTGCTTTCAGATGGTTGGGGCTGAATGCAAAATCAGATAATGGACCTGCTGATTCTCTGGTTTTGAGTGATTCTAAAAGGAGGATGTTTGGGACTGATCTCACTAATACTAGTGCTAAGAGGTTTAAGGTGGGTGAAGATGCAGCCCAAGTCCTGAAGCCACATAATCCAATGCGAGTTAAACATGAGGCAGAAAACGAGGTTGAAAGAACAAGATCGGCAGTAAAGAGTTACCAGTTTGGTCCTTTTGCACCTGCAAATGTGCCCAAGGTTGGGGTCTCTCAAGACGAGAAAGGAAAACAGGTTGTCGATTGGGAAAGTTTGGCCTCTGCTTACCGGCCTCAGTATCATAACCAAGGTATTACTTGAATATTTCCACCTGAATAGTTAACACCAAATAAATGATTTGCATTGCGCAAACTTTTAACTCAAGTAGATGGCCAATTCATCTCTCTCTTAGTCTTTCTAGATACACAGAACAATTTCTGTTATCCTAAGTCTTGTATTCATGCTGATGTTTGTTCAAATGGTAGGCAATCAAGATGCAAGTGAAACTGATCGAAAATAGATTTTAAAGCCAGCAGTTTTTCTGTCAGCTTATCCTCAGCAACATCCATTCTCCTAATCCTCAGATTCCAAAATGTATTGCTAAGCTGCTTTTCCGGAAACACTTCTCATTTTAGTTGAATTGATATAATGTATTTTTATCCAACAACGTACTAATGACTGCCATGCATCAATTGAGCTCTTCCGATTCTCTAAACTGTGTCCAGATTTTGTCATTTCTACTCAATTATACTCTTTACACAAACGTGCCATGCACTCGTTACAGCTTTGGTCTTTCCAGTCCAATACGTTCCTTCTCCTTGTGTTCCCTTTACAGCCACATCATTACACGAATGCTATTACATCGGCTGTGCTACTTTTGATCTATGTCGAGAAAAATGCAAATCAGAATATTACTCAAATACATGCATGCCTACTTTGTAGTGATACTGTGGCACAATTCACTCAATTTCTTGATTATATTTTCAGCGCTGAAGGACCTCTTCTCCCACTATGTTGAAGCATGGAAATCATGGTACTCTGAAGTTGCTGGGAAGAGCCCAATACAGCTAATGTCCTAAAGCAGTCTATTTCCTTATTAAGAAGAGCAGAGTTGAGGTATTCATGTTGTTTAGGAGCAGATAGCTTGATGACAAATGCATATTCTTAATGCATAAATTCAACTTCCTTTTATCCTTTTTCTTTGTTTTTTCTTTTGTGCTTTTTTATATTTGGCCTCAACTCATATGATTTGATTTCAGTAGGATGCACATTGGCATCCTGATCCATTTTTATTTGGATTCAATGTACATCAATACAAGGTCTTTTAACATGCTATCCTTGATCGGCTGCACTTTCTTTTGACCATTTTAGTACACTTTATGGTATCTTGATAGATGGTCTCATATTTTACAAAATGTTCTGTCTCTACCATGAGTACAACACTGCACCGACATTTCAAAAAATTACCTCATACAATGTTGGACACGGCATCCGCATGCCCAAAAATTATAAAATAAAAAAGAACAAAAATACTGTGTTGGATATGCAAAGGTGTTTCGAACACATTTAGAATTTATTTTTATAATTTCAGAAAGTTTTTTATTTTTTATTTTCTTTAAGTTTTGGATTGAATCAGAAAAACAATCAATTCAATTCTCTTGTGGACTAAACTTTTCTTCTTCCCCAATAATCTCTCTCATACGTATTCTTTATCTCTCTCTCAAAAGAAGCTTTTATGGATAACAAGATGTAGGAATTTTAAAAATTGCAAATTTCTCACAAGATGTTGGAATTTTAAAAAATTTCATTGTGTACTTCTTAATGAACTACGTATATTTTGAAGCCGCATACTTTGTGTAACACATTTATGTTTTATTTTGATATTTTTTATTGCATATTTTAATTTTATGTATATAATAAAAAAATTTATTACATATAGCCGTATCAATAAATTTTTCATATTGTTGTGTTCATATCGCCGTGTCTGTGGACATGTATCATAGATAACAACCCCCCTATGCAAACCAGAACATGAAATCCTTGTGCATGGCGCACAAGTGTATGCATTCTTGAGTATTATATGGCAGATGGATGCTGAACATAGAACCCTTGCATCAAATGTAGGTAAAAGAGTAAGAGAACTGTGCATGGATTACATTTTAAAACCAAAACAATGAAAAAACATTCACCTAAGTAGCTAAATCAGAAGGATCAAGGCATCAAGTATTAGTAAACATTTACAATGGAAATGGATATGAGAGTTTCAAGGTAGCTAAGTATGCTGGTAAAAGGACTACTTCTGGATGATTCTCCATTCGGTTTTTCCATCAGAATTTTGTGCAGAATATCGCAACCTGATCATCAAACCACACAAATTATCACCATGAGGAACATTGTCAAGGAAAATACATATAATGAACTCTTCAAACAGGGTGAAAATAAACTCTATGCTAAAATATGACTAGTACTTCTTGTTCTTTCACTTGACTCTACTGGTTACGATGCTATCATCTTTGAGGCTGAAATTTGCCTATAACATAAATTGGACGAATTAAAAGGAAAGAACTACCTCAAGTGTACGGATGATTCATCTCCTTGCCAAAACTCGAAACTCCCTGGTATGAGTCTGTATCCTCCCCAGTTTTGGGGCCTCGGGATCTTATTTCTGAACATGAGAGTGTCGATGACATGGTTAGAGTACGCACGAGTATTCAAGTAGAAGACGAAAATGAAACATTCGTGAGTGAATAATGGAGAGCTCGACTTGAACGAGAAAATCCATATATGTGTAGATGACATAAAAAGAATTGCATCCTAAAACACTCCACCCCATCAAACTAACATAGGATCTTTCCAAATTGCAATTTGATAGACTAAATTACCGACCCCTCAGGATACTTTTCTTCCAATTCTTTACATTGTTGATAGAGAGCTTCCCGTCCGGGAATTACAGTGCTCTGAAATAAACAAACCAAAAATTGGCATAAATGTTGAATGGTGGTATAGTTAATAGTTGTGCACGTACCAAAGAGCGAAACACAAACCTGCTTGCTAACAGCTGGCGCAATCTGAATTTCTCGTGGACGACTGCAGAAGTACTGCTCAGACTCTTCATCAGAAACTTTCTGCACCAACCCTTCAACTCTTACCTGGATAATACATGATAATCTCAGCATGATCTCTTATCCAGTGTAACTCAAATAACAATGCGTTCGACTCGATTTAACTAATTTACAGCCATACATGGATAATTAGGCTTAACCAGCATTTCTTATCCTCAAAGCACTTCTCCCGATAGAAAGCATAAAAATATAGAAATAGAATAGAAACAACAATTGCCTGGCGGTTTAAGGTATTCCAGTAGAAAAGAAGTGATGCATGAGGGTTTTCAGCTATTTCACGCCCTTTTCTACTTCCATAATTGCTGCACCTGCAAATTTGTGAGAGAAGAATATTTGTTATATGGAAAATAAAGTAGATGTGTTGCATTTTAAGATCTGGGGTACCACTTAAATGTATTTACTCATCATGTTTGCCAATATAAGGATATCTTTCCACATTTACATTCTTACTGAGAAAATTTTACGAAAAATTTTAAAACTAACCAGATGAATCCTCCTTGGTGAACCTTTTTTAATTGGACCATTCGCGATGAGCTGCAGGAGTAACATGATATTCAGCATGCAACAGAAAGGCAATAACAGAGTCTCGGGAGAACTTATCAGAAAAGGGTATTTTCCCTTCCGATAAATACATATTGCGAAATTAGCATTGAGAAGCAGCAAAAACAAGAGCATGTTTGTGTTGCATACAATTATGGCCTTGGAGGCATTTATCTATTTTAGTGTCAACAACTTTCATATGCACAACATTATCCTTTTAAGAAACCATATAATACATTCAGATTAAGTAACCACAAGTACGACTTAGACCATTGGATGTGTAAGTCCCAGAAAAGTGGAGTTTAATTACTTCTTTCCAATTATTATTTGTAAAAGAAAGAACGAAAGCAAAATGGGAGAAACGCACGGCTTCCCATCTTTGCTGGCAGTTGACAGGGCCATGGCATCTGGGTCTTTCAAACCTGCGGCCACTGCATCATCAAACCATTTCTGGAACTGCAAGTTAAGCAATGTTCTTATTGGGCTATATGGGCAACTTCAACAAATTCGCTGTAAAAGAATTATATCTGTAAGAAGCTCTTTCTAATGGAAATAAACCGTTAAGTTCCTCACCTGGACAAAAGGATCAGCCTCAACAATCTTCTGAAGAAACTTAGCAGGAACTGGATCCTCTACTTTAATTTGACGCAACTTTCCGATTTGGACACACATAGAAGTACCAGGGTATGTCGGAAGCTGTAGCTTATATTTTTGCATTACAGATGGAGGTACAAATCTTCCACCCAAAAAGTGGTAGAGACCGGAAAATGTTCTAGCACAAAGCTTTGGAGCCGTTAAAGAAACCTACAACATAAGGTATTTTGAGTTTTGCTTGACTGGGAGTGATTCTTATCTAACATTATCTACTGAAAACGATGTTCACGAGATAAAAAAATCTTCACTACAAAGCTTTACCAGCATGTCAGGTTTAATGCCATCACCACTTCTATCTCCGTCTTCAACATGCCAACCTGAAGGGATATCCACAGATACAATGACAGGAGATTTCTCGTGTTCGTGGTAATAATGTGCACTTAAAGATGCCAAGCTCGTGATCAGATCATCAAAAGGCGGCCTAGGATTTCCTGTCAGAGTGGGAGACGTAACCACATGTTTAGCAACAAAAAATTATAAAATTTCACGTGAATTGAACGGAAGGTTACCCTGGAATGAGAAGCCAAATATTGCATCCACTAGAATGTCAAAATTTACGAACTCCTGAGGCAGGCTTTCTACGGAAATGAAAGGAACTGACAATGACTCAAGCTACAAAAACGTAATCATAAATGAGCGTATAATGGAAATAAGTAAGTTTATGGCCGTGGAACTTGATTCGCTAAATACCTGAGTGACAAGACCTGCATAAAGAGGTTTAGGTGTACGCTTGGGATAGCAAATGCTTGGCTTATATCCAAAATGATGCAAATGACGAGCAGCTACAAGACCATCGCCACCATTATTTCCAGGACCACAGATTACAAGCACACGGTTATATTCGCTTGGCTTATAGACCTGTGATGACTAGAAAAAGTTAATCCTAAAAGTATAACAATTTTGCATTGCTGAAGTATCTTACCCACCCCTGTTTTTCTTCAAAGTTCACTAAACAAACTAATATAATGAACAAAGAAGTAACATGGTGACAAACCACACAACATCTTTGCTAAAAGTTAGTTTGACTCCATCTGCTTGATTACTACTTTAACCATGAGAGTTATATGATAAGTTCCATTACATACAAATACGGCAACACCAACCCCCTAAGTTACACGACTAAAATTACAATTTAATTAGTTCATCCGCAAGTCACATGCAATTTTCAGACCGAAAAAGAACTAAAAGTGCTAAAATTTCAAAGTTACGCTACTAAATTGCGAAAATCAATTCGCACAAAACAAAGATACCACCAGACTAAAATTGCATTTTCCCCCAAGGACACTGACCTCAGCTACAGCAGATGCAACACTTAAGCCAGCCAGTTCCTGCAGTTCAAATCAGATACAAAACAATCATAAACCACAATTCAAACCCATCATCAAAACAATTAAATAAATAAAAGACGAAAGCCAAGAAATTAAAACAGAATTTGTATTTCAATTTCAACATCATCAAACAAACCATGAGCTGATCGATGGTGAAACCAAGAGTGCCCATCAATAAGTCATCAATTTCAGCTGCCTGTTGCTGAGTCAAGTAGGATATGGATTCTTGCTCCTCCATGCTTTGCTTTCTACTGTTTCTTCAACTCAACCAAGATCAATTATTAAGGGTCCACAGATTGCTGAGTAGAATCACGCTTGTGTTGGAGTATATAAATATATTTCGATCAGAGAAAAATAGGAGAGTTGTGGAGTTATTGAGTGTGAGAAAAGTTGGCGAGTAGACTACTGAATGATTTTTTTGACAGGCAACATTAGTATTTATCCTATACTTGAAATATTGGGTTAAAATACAATTTCCCCCCAGTAAAATTTAAAAAATTCAAAAGAAACCCCTGATATTTGATAAATGGTTCACTTTACCTCCCTCTTGGTTATTTTATTTTATTTTATTTATATATATAAGGAGCGTTTTTAATTTTTCTATAAAAAAAAACAAGAAAAGAAAAAAGAAAACCAAAGAGGAATGAAATTCCTTTCTCATGATTAATGGAAAATACAATGAATGCATCAATTTGATTTTATAATTTTGATGCTATTAAACTATCAAAGTATAAATACATCCGCTCTTGTTCAATAATATCTAGATAATTTTTTTTCCCTAAAATATGAGTTAATATTCTTGCTTGTAAAATCGATTAATTTGTTTCTAATTATATTTATTATTCTATTGTACTTGGTCAACCATAAAATTTTATATGCTTATGCTGCATCTAATATCTCACATTATGCATACAAAATATACAGATAACATGAAATTTCACACACTTCACAAGTAACTTTGCAGAGATTTTCGTGCCAAACAAGAATATGTTTCGATTAGTTAGTAAAATTGTGTTTTATATTGAATTATGGTGTTAAATCAATATATTTTCAATGATAATACATATAAACAAATATATTCATTTTAATTACTATTTCAAAAATTGAAGACTGAAAATGAAAACATAAACAAACAGGCTTCCAATCTTGGACTTGCTCTTCTTGTTCAACAATAGAAGAGAGCTTAACTGCATTAAAATAGAAGAAGGCTTTTAGCCTTGGCAGCAATCCTCAGTATACATAATTCAACAATCCCTTTACAAAGACACTCCACAAATCTTATTTCTTAGGTATAGAGCTGTGTAATCAGAAGTTTGCAATCACAGAGACATGGGCTTTCATTGTTGAACAGGGAAAGAATTAAAACAAGAAATTGGTGGTAATGAATTGCCTCTGCTGGTGATATCCATGTAGTTTATGTTCGCAAGGATGTAACTCGTTTTACTACTGCACGAGGGAACCAAGAAACGTATAAACCAGAAATAGAACTGGTGATGTCATAATGAGGATGCCGCGAATGCTAGTCATGGGGACAATCTGTCAATTTTCCATACTCTTTTTCCATCAATATCCGCTGGAGTGTAACGCAACCTGTCAATGAGGTAATACAAGGGTACACTCGTCAACAAGGGCAATAAGCAATGCTGAGATATATGGGGGAAACGGAGCTATAAGAGATCTTGATAAAACTGAAGTCCATCATACAGTTGCTCTAATATGTTATATTACACTCAATGTTGTTTCCCATCTCCTTCATGCAAAAGGATAGGGTGAATGTTAACATTTGGAACATAAAGCAACAGCACAACCATGTTAAATTATTGCATGAGGCATAAATGAGTAGAAGATTTTGTTGTATACCATTATCTGGCATTTAAGATGAATTGATAGATTGGTATTTATAACAAGTTAATACCCGGCATTTTCTTGTCTGCGTCCATCATTGTCATAATTGTATTTAGCATTTATTTATGAAAACACAGGAATCTTCATATGAAAATATTATGATTTTGTTCTAGTGATCTTTTCTACTACATGCCTTGCTTCTCAGCACTATTAACATTTTCTTCCCAGGAGATGTTTGTTGATACACGGGAAACAAATGTATTTTTGTTCTCAAACGTGTTTGTGTTGGCATACTGGCATAAGAAATCACACAAAAAAACACATAAGTGGTTGCAAGGGTGCAAGAAAAAAGTTCTTCAGACTGCACCTATGTAGGAATACTAAAACCATACTGTAGGGTTTGTAATTTGACAAGTGTCATGATGAGCCATGTAAAATTTTCACAATATTACCTATCATGCAAGCGAGATGGTTGTCCTTGCCAAAACTCAAAGAGCTCCGGTTTGAGTCTGTATCCTCCCCAATACTTGGGTTTCGGAATCAGGCTTCTGCATGAAGCATGGACTGATTCAGCTAGGCTCAGAAATAAAAAGTTAAAGAAAGGACCGATTGCTTTTTAGATGATAGTGACATCAAAAATAACAGTGTAACTTGGTTTTACACGAAACATGGCATGTTATATAACACAAGGTTATATGCAGGCTCGATCTCTCTTTGTCATGTGCAACACTCATTGTAAGATTAGAGGGTGAAAGTGGTTTTGCAACTGACACATCCTACTTTACTTGGTTTGCAGTGTAAAAGAGTATAAATGCAGACGCAATAATGAAGCCACTCAGAAAATGTCCAACTGCATTGCAAAAGCAAGAATAAGTGATATGAAGGGACTGGCTTACACAGTTAATCAAGAAATGCAAGATGCATAACAGAGTTCCAGACTAGTCATGTTTGACACTCTGGTCCAATCAGTTTGCTAAAATTATGCAAGTTAGTTATTTGAGTGGTTGAGCGTGAATAACTAACCCATCAGAGTACTGAGCCTCCAGCTTTTCCTGTTCTTGGTGAAGAAACTGCCTTCCAGGGATTACAGTGCTCTGCAGGAAAATAAGAGATAGATCTTGGTGCTTTTCACAAGCATATCAGATAAACAAACAACAGGTGAAGACTACATTTGAGACAGGAAAAAGGAACCTGCTTGCTAACTATGGCTCCAATTTGGCTTCCTCTGGGACGGCTGTGGAAGTACTGCTCGGATTCTTCATCTGAGACCTTTTGGACTGACCCTTCAACCCTCACCTAAAGCCACAACAAATACTGCACTTCACTGATCCAGTAACCTTTAGTGAAGATGTGCATCATGTTGCTGAATTTTCACTCTTTATGATGGTGCATTCTTTTTGAAGGATTTTATTAATTGAATGCACATGCTAGCAAAGTGATTGTCAAGGCAACAGTTACACTCAGATTTAGAGATTGGTCGCCAAACCATGAAACCAACACCATTCCTCTGATACCACAAAGTTCCAGGTATCTCGAGGGTCCAAATTGAAACTCAACTTACAGTTTATTTTGGTATCTTTCTCGGAATATTCCAAATCTCAAATATCATTTAAACATTTTTATATTTTGAATAAATGTTGATGAGTACTTAACATTAGTAACTTAATAGTGAAGTAGAAATTAAATAAATTAATAAAAAGAAATTTAATTCTTATACTTAATTAGATATAGTTAAAGGTTAACATTGAACATTCAATATCATGAGTTGCGTATTGTCAACATCTAACTAATAATTTGCATTTTCAATTTAATTTAGAGGTAGGAGAGGGATCAATGATTGCGATTTTGATTCTTTCTGGGAATTTTATGTGATTTTGAATAATGATCTTATTTATATTATCCGTATTTTGATTCAATAAAGTTTTTATGAGATTTATTTTTTCTACAATTTACTCTGTATTAACCATCAACTGGTTACGAAATAAAAAAAAAAAAAAAAAAAAAAACCATCAACTGGTTGTTGACTATTATTGTCACGATAAATCTTCATTATACCATTTAATGAAACTTACTGTCTCATGTATAATTCTATAGTTTATAAAATGCATATTTGTGTTAATTAAACACATCCAGTTTTATTTAAGATTTTCATTTATTTCCATAAATTTCCATAATTTTTCTAAAATTGAAATTGAAATATTCAATATCCTTAAAATTTTCTGTTGAACCTTCTCATGGATTTACAGCTCCGAAATATGCATCAATACGATATTAACTTCCTTGCGAACCACAATTCTTATATCTCCTCAAGTTAGGCCTGTGATACAAAATGAAAGCTGTCCCACTGTATAAAGAAGTTGGACAGAAGTACTTCTGATGGATCTACTGCTTCACAACACTTGGATATAATATGATGAAATATAGGAGATACCTGACGATTCAAAGCATCCCAGTAAAACAGGAGAGCAGCTTGAGGATTTTCTGATATTTGATGGGCTTTTTCGACTTCCATAATTTGTGTACCTAATCAGAAATTAAGAGGTTTAAGACTTCTGGAAAGGCTAAGCATAACTTCAATCAGGACAATCTGATAAAAGACCAAAATTTACCAGACAAACCCATCTTTGTCAACTCCTTTCAGCAACACCATTCTTGACGAGCTGTGCAAAGTAATGGCAAAACATGTGTCATGGCTAAGTCTATCATATGAAATGTATATATACAGAAAATTTTATCCAGGCATGATATCAATTAATCAATTTGTATCATATTTGTTGCAGAGATGCCTGATGTTAATAAAGATAACTCTACATGCTTCCTGGTATAATGCCATGCTTCATAGGCATAGGAACTAGTGGCCTCATTAGTGCAACAAATAAGAATACATTTCAACATTAAAGCTTCAAGTCAGAGAAATCTCAGGGATCAATTCGTTGCCATGGTCACATCATCAAGTTAAGTACTACAGCATGCTTTCATTTTCTAAGATATGGTAAACTGACTCAAAATGGAAAAATGGATAGGGTGATATCAGGCTTTGGGTTGTTCATGGAAAATATCAATCACTGCACCGATTTGAAATAATTTCACATTTATTATATACCTATATGACATTATCGATTCATTCCATGAAAAGCCTCAACGATGATACTCCACAAGTTGATACAAAGAGCCCCATTACACAAAAAAATGTTCCATAGAATCTAAAACAAAGGTCCTAACTCAAACGGTGATACAAAATTCGAAAAAAAATAATCACATTGTTTACTTTGCAAGAGTAGCATCAGTGAACAAAGAAATCAGGTCAAAAGTATGAAACTTACGGTTTCCCATCCTTTCCAGTTGTAGAAAGGGCCATAGCATTTGGTTCCTTCAAGCCTGAGGCCATGGCATCGTCAAACCATTTCTGGAACTGCAGTATTATAAAATGATTGTCATGTATCAAATAAATCTTACAAGAAAGCAAATGAAGACTCAAATATATGTAATTCAACCTAAACTGATCTATAATTATCGTTGACTCAATTTACCCTGTTTGTGGTGTATAACATCAGAAATCTAGAGAATTCATAGATAAACATCAGAAAGTTTAGAAGAACCAGTGACTCCGTTTGACATGAAGTAATACCTGATCGAAGGGATCAGCTTCAACTTGGTCTTCAGAAAACTCAGGAGAAAATATAGTTCTCTCTAAGAGTTGATATGTCAACTCGTGGAGGTTTTCCAATCCGGACACACATAGAAGTTCCAGGATATGCTGGAAGGTCAAGCTTGAATTTTTCTGCAATGGAAGGGGGAACAAATCTGCCTCCAAGAAAGTGGTGTGGGCCAGAAAATCTTTTGGCACATAACTTAGGAGCAGTTAAGGAAACCTATACACGAGCAGCGAAGTTTTAACATTCCAACCATTCCAGAGGAGAAGAAAAGGCCTATGTTCAAGCTGTCCACAAAGAAATGGTTAAGTTCATGATAAATAGATACATACAAGCATGTCAGGTTTAATGCCCTCGCCACTGACATCACCTTCTTCAACATGCCACCCAGATGGAATATCTACAGAGACTATGACAGGTGATTTCTGATTCTTTTGGCTGGGAGTCCCTAAAGCTACCAACCTTCTTATCAAATCATCAAAAGGAGGCCTCGGGCTGCCTAGAGGAGTTGAAGAGAATTTTTATCAGCCATAATGTTGGACTAAAAGGAAGCTAGTGCAAAAGCATACAACATATATATCTACAATTACAGGATGAAACAATTTACTGCTGGTACACTGAATAGGGATTAAATAAAACTTCATCTTATAGAGCTTTGTCTTCGGCTAAATCTTTGGCAGAGGTATATGACTTATTAATCAATACCCAAATTTCCAATTAAACTAGGGAATGGGTAATCAACTATTCCCACCACTCGGATCTTCCAACCAGATCTACCTAAAAGATGATAGGTAAAAATTGAAGGGACAGGGTTTGCACAACATTTCACCAAAAACAACTCATGAAAGATAACTGAATAAGTAGCATTCGGAGTAACTCCAATATTTGCATAACAATGAATCAATTATTTAAGTCAAATCCATTTTTCTCCTCCATAATATAACCCTGCGGATAATCCACTTGGCACTCATCCACTCCAACAGTCATGTAACATGTGACTAAATAAAATTGCGAGGAAGTAAGAGTACCATGAAATGAGAACCCAAATATTGCATCCACTACAATGTCAAAGCTTGTCGACAAATCCGTAGGCAGATCTTCCACTGACAGGAAAGGAATGGACAGTGACTCTAACTACAAAAACTCATGCATAAGCAATGCTGCAAGATTATGTTATTTCATCTAGTAAACTTGGGTCATGCCCATACCTGCGTGACCAGCCCATTGTAAAGGGCCTTTGCAGTACGTTTTGGATAACAAATAAATGGTTTATATCCAAAATGATGCAAATGGCGAGCAGCTACAAGTCCATCACCACCATTATTCCCAGGGCCACATATTGCAAGAATACGGTTACGTTCAGTTGGCTTATACACCTGCAGAAGAAAAGCATTTGACACTCAAAGTTTTGAACCGTTAACAATCCTGAACAAGTAAAATGTCTTCCCGGAAACATCTATTTATCTTTTTAAATCAATACATAAAAATGAACATAGGCATCATGCCAGAATTATTCATTTTGACTTTTGTATGCTTAGTATAAGGAAAAGTGAAGGAGTAACAAGATCCTCTTTATTTTCTTAATCTTCCTTTTCACACAACCACTATCCTCAGACGAGGGAAATTATTTCTTCATGCCACATGTGTTATCAGTCCCTGATTCCAAAGCATAAAATCTGCTATAAAATATTCTTAACAAAACCCGATCAAACTACCATATTCCAATTTTTGCGTAGCCTCACACTATAAAACATACATAGAGATAGAATAATATACGGAACAAAATTCAGACAAACCAACTAGTATCAAGCGACATCATTAAATTCCACAATCAAACTAGATCAACCACCCTCTGGACCGTGGCGCTCAACACTCCTTACTTCTTCTTGAATAACCGAATAAGTAAGGATAAACAACCACCTAATTTGACAATAATATGTGAAAAAATATACCTCAGCAATTGAAGTAGCCACACTCAACCCAGCCAATTCCTGCACTCAGAAACTTCAAAATCTCAACGAAACGAGCTCAACTTTCCGAACCTAAAAACAGAGATAAGTAAAAAACAAAGTTGTACTAACCATCAACTGATCAACGCTGAACCCAAGTGGACCCATGAGAATTTCATCAATCTCCGCAGCTTCGCGCTGATTTAAGTAGGATATACGCTCTGGGTCGCTCACAATTTTCGCCGACGCCATTGCTCCCACTCCAGTAACCAAGCCTGAACAATATTCACGTCGACTGATCCTCAAATTCGAACTCCAAGAACCCTGAATCCAGAACCAACCACGAAATCAGCCAACACTGTCCCGCAAACTAATCCTCGAATCCACGCGGGAGTGGAGGGGTGGGAATGTAGAGAAGAAGCTTGAATTACTCACAGGAGAAGGAGGAAGAAGAAAACAGGGGTTGAGAATTGGATTACGAGAATCAAAATTGGGAAATCTGTGCGGAGAGAAGAGTGAGAATTGGGTGAGGAGACATTTCATGGCCTTGCTTTTGCGCAGCAATGGCTGTACCATTTTACTTTTCAATACATAAATAATAAATCCTATCCAACAAATTTAATACGTAGCACTTTCTATAACCATCACAAATGTTCTTATTCCAAATTTCTTTATTTTTTTCAAAAAAATAGGTTGTCTAGTATTTCTATTACCACAAATTAATTAAGCAGTTAATGATTTATCTTTTAGGCACAATTATATTTATAATTCTGGGTCTGTCTAAACAAATCATCCCATATTTCTTGGGTAATTACAGAAACAATCTCGATTATCAAAAAGTGAAACAATCTCGATTATCAAAAAGTAGGTGCAGTTTTTGTAGTAATATTGATGTTTTTGAGGGGTAAAGGTGTAATTTTTCTAAAATATGAGTAGTTTGTGAAAATGATGTTGACGTTTTTAGTGGGTGTATGGATAATTTTTAAACAATGAGAGTGATTTGTGTAAATAGATCATATGTCAAAAGATGAAAATAAAATTATCTATATCCTTTATGTATATCGGATGTGAAACATACTAACATAATTTATTTAGATCATTTGTTGTGATAATGTTATTAGATAAAATTGTACTTTTGGTCCCATTATTTAGGGGCGCACTTTTAGTTACAAATTTAGGAATACAACAAGTTAAGTACCACAACTATAAGAAATAGTTCCTATGTGATCCCAGGCTAAACATTGTCAAAAAAAGACGGTAAACAAAGTACACTTTTTATGTTCCGGGCGGTTTTGTGCAATTATTTGGGGGTAAATTATATTTTTGGTCCCATAAATGGACCTATTTCTAATTTTGGTCCCATACTGTGGGTAATTCACACATTGCATCCCATATGTCCATTTTTTTTTTCAATTTTAGGACCAAAAGGAGTTTTCCGTTAATTTGCTAACGGCAGAATCACGTGACTCACACACCTCCGTTAAATTGCTCGGGGTAAATTACATTTTTGGTCCCATAAGTGGACCATCAAAATTGGAAAATGGTCCACTTATGGGACCAGAAATGTAATTTATCCCGAGCAATTTAACGGAGACATGCGAGTTCAGCAACTAACGAAAAATCCCTTTTGGTCCTGAAATTGGAAAAAAAATAGACATATGGAATGTAATGTGTGAATTATCCACAGTATGAGACCAAAATTAGAAATAGGTCCACTTATGAGACCAAAAATATAATTTACCTTTATTTGGAGAGAAAATAGACACATGAGTGTCACATGTTGGCTTTTCCGGGAACGTTTGGCATCATTTTTGCACTTATCACTTATCTATACTTTATTATTAAGTGAGAACACCTAAAATCTCACTTAATTTTGGCCTAATAAATTAATTATTTTTAACTATTCCATTTATCATGGTTCTTCGTAACTACCTTTGGTAGTTTTTTTTCCTCGTACATTTTTTTGATTTCTCAAATATTATTTGTTATCTTTGTTGGTCAATATCTTTTTATATATCCAAATATATATATATATATATGTATATATATATATATTAACTTCTTACCTTAATATATATCCTTAGGGACTTTTTTGTTTGGGATAATTGCATAAAACCTCTTCGTGTTTTTATTTTTCTGTAAAAAATCCCGCATGTTGATTAAATAAGCTAAAAACCCCCTATATTTTTAAAAATATTGCTCACTTGCTCTTTCTCTTAGCTACCCCTAACACTGTTAAAATTTATATTCAACTGATTGTTTTTCCCTTGTGCTATATATTATCATTATTTTGAATATTTATTACATGTACAATAAATATTATTAAATAAATAATAAATATGTATTGAATACAAAGTATATTAATATAAATTCATAAATCATACATAAATTATATAAATAAATATAAAATAAAAATATATATGTGAAATAATATACTAATGAATTAATATCCACAAATATTGTATTTTAAAAGTAAGTATATTTAACAACCTACACACATCCCAATTTTTGGGGCAATGGTGTCGCCCCCTTTTCATGGCGGGGCGAAACAAAGACAACCGCCGTCTCGCTAGAGGGGGCGGGGCGACGACGGCCGTACTTCGCCCCTATTCATACCGTTGTATTGAATGATCCCGGCCACTAATCCTTACAGGAGCCCGTAGTAGGGCCCGAACATATACTTCACAAGCAATGCATTTATCACCATTACTGAAAAATCTTGGGGGACCAAGGTAACTGTTGTGTCGCCTTGGCCCCTAAAAATTCCATCGTCGCCCTGAAAATTTTGGGGAGGATGATGGTGTGTCCCCTTGCTCTGTCACACCGACGGGAGGTGTGGCAGCGAGCGAGTGATGTGGTGGAGGCCATGGGTAGACCTGTGCTTGGTGTTGAAGATGGGCGGATATGCAATTTACCCTTTTTATTCTAGAAAAAGTAATAATACAATTTATATAAGCATTTTATTTTAATACATATTTAAAAGTTATGCACGCACATAAAATGTGTCACATTTATTAATATATAGAACTGGCCACTCATCGGTTTAATAAAAAAAATCAATTCTATTAACCAACAAAATTTCTAATTTTGTATTAGGGTTTTTTACACAAAAAATATGTTCCGAACATCCTACAATTCAAACAATATTAATTGTTATTGTTAAAAATATGCTCAATTGAGACATCGTGGACATATGATAATCCATGTAAAAGGTTTATGGTGTTCTTTGATTCGGAAAAGGAGTGGATGTAGTCTTTTTATGTGGCTAGATCTACTATATGTGCCAGATCACCTATCATAATTCTAGGTTCGTTGCCACGATTGAGTGCTATGAGAATAGGAAACTGCAAAGTTGGAATGGAGGAAAGAAATTCTATTAACAAAGACAATTGTCTTCATTTTATAGGTGGTATGCAATTTAATTGCTTGAAGACCGGTGTGTTTTAGAAATGAATTATGGTCTAATCGATATTATTAGGCCTTTTTTTTAATTAATGTCGAAAAATGGTTGGTTAGTGAAGATAAATTGATGTAATTTCCTTGTAGATTTTAATTGGCATTTTGTAATATTTGCATTATTTGTGGAATGTTGTCATTGTTAATGAAACCAATGTTTTTCATAATTATGCCCAAATGATTTCATGAATTACATAAAAGTTGAGCTAAAGTTGACATTTATGTCATAGAGGAATTAAACAATTTGTTGGTTTCTACAATACCTAAATGTATGTTTGAGACATTTTTTTCTCCAAAAAAATTTCGAATTGGATTTTTAATTGCAAATTTTGTTACATTTTTTACTCTATATACATACCATGTGTATAAAATTATTTTTCTAAATAAAATACATAATGTCATCTTTATACACATGACGTATGTATATTAAACGTAATTGAAGATTGCAACAAAAATTTGATCTGAAAAACCCACTCATAATTAGAAATGTGGACGATTAACAAGTGCATTGTTCTTGGACTTAATTTGTGTCCCCGTTACAGTTGAGACTAAAAGTGCAACACCCCTAAAAAGTGGGATGAAAAAGTTCGATTTTGCCAAAATTTAATTTATATCCCCTTAAAAAAAATTATTATTATTTTTTTATAATTTATACTAAAACATATAACTTTTTATTTATTTTTGTTTAGGTTTAGACAACTTTCCATGTACGTAAAAAAAAATTAATACCCTCAGTAATAAACCCACTCTAAATAAGCATCAACATAATCAATTAATAAAAGTAAGTATTTAGTAATGTGGGATGAAATAACAAGAACACATTTTTTTTCCTTTTTTTTTTTCAAGAAATGATAAAGAATTAAAACAAAAACGATACATCGTATATATAATCATATGGATGCATGCATGCATGGTGGGAGATGCAGATGTCTGTGTAGGAACCCTTGCAAAGGTTTATTACAGTATGATTTCTTCTTGGACACTAACGTTAAGAGTCTTGTTCGGAAGGACAATGCTGTTGATCACCACAACTTCATCTTCTACTGTCACTGATTCACCTGCTCCACAATGTGTCACAATTAAGCTTCCTGTTGTTTCGAGACGGGGATGAAACGGGGACAGGGAGAGATCTTCTATCACACTTTGATATCGTACAATGATGTTACACCATTAATGATTCACATGTGTCCTTTTGAAAGTAGGAGTGGAATAGAAGATCCTTCCGCAGGGGTGGGGTTGGGGGGGGGGGGGGGATATAAGACACGTAAGGAAAGGTCGTAGAAGTACCAAGAATTGTAACCCCGAGCTTTGCATTGTAATCTCCGGAACCCTGAAAAATACAGCGTCTACGTTCAGAAAATGTGTAGCAGAAAATAAAACGAGAGCAAGAACAAGAACACGAACGGGCTCACATTCACTAGTAGATCAATGTTGCTGATCTACAAAAACATATACAGAAACTTACAATTATCTCCCTTATGAGGTTTTCGTAATTTCTGAATGGAGACGGTATATCCAGTAATTACACTAACTCATCGAGGATGTTTTCGTTTTTTATTTTTAATTATGTAATTTAGTAGTCTTTTCCACATTCTTTCGACGATGAAAACTTAAGAGGGAGGTTTTTGTAATTTCGAAATCGGGAGGAGTATAGTCCGTGATGCACCAAGTCTCAGGAGAGGTCGTCGTAACTAATGTCTAAAAGTTAATATGTCTGAAAAAGAACAAACTATGTGGGACAAATTCTTACCTGGACTCTTGACCACCTTCCGATGGAGGATTTCCATCCGACAATTGCATGAATTACTACAGCATTTTCCTGATAATCACAAGCAAAGAGAATTGAGTCCGATGGTCGCATGCAAGCATAATATTTAGTACGTATATAGTAATTTAGGCGATTAACACCTTGATCTCCACATCATCAAGAATGATGCAGCTGACAAGCCTCGCACCAGCTCCTATCCGAGCATTGGCCGAGATCGAGACATTCGGACCAATCTATGTATTCCACAGCACAAGAACACAGAATAAGATAGATGATTTGTTCATTTTTCCTTGGTATGGGAGACAACGGGTACATCACCTTGTACAAGTGCGTTATCTTGTATGATTTATTGCTGAGGCTAACGAAAATTTACCGGAAAGAAGAAACAAAATGTTAGGCTTCAGACTACCTTTGCAGTTGGATGAACTTTTGCGGATGGATGGATGTACACATCGCCTGAAATGGTGGCGTTTTTCAAACCGTCTCCACTTGCCAAAAGATGGCCTGCTGTCAACCTATATTGCGAAAGATAGAGCCCGGAACATCTCAACGACATTCTACATGATACAAAGTCCCGTCAGATAGACATAAGAGTACTATTGGTCGAGCAAGAAGCATATATTCGTGTCTTTAGCTCACCCAGGAGTTTTGATTTGTTCCCAGAAATCCTTGGTTTCGTATATGTAAAACTGCTTTTTGCCTGCAAGTGGGGATAGAATATCTTGATCCAGTCGTACAAAATCTGTTGGAAGACTCCTGCCAACTAACTCGTATCAGAAACGGAACAGGAGAAAACATGATGAGTTCATTCAAAACTCTTTTGCGACCAAGTTTATGTTGGATCGACCATTAATATGGATTAATACCTGCGTTCGGTTGCCTTTTGGAAGCCCAGATTCATCATTAACCAAGAATGAAACTAAATAGGTACGAAAGAATGTTAAACTATCGAGCTTCATATAGTTCCAGAGTCTAACTAGTTGAAAATTAAACACTGGCGTGTATCAATCTTCCAAAGAATTTTTGGCTGAGATTAGCTCTATTTAAGCAATATCGGCTGCACCTAGTTGCTGATTGTTTTACTCCCTTGAAACGAAGTTTCCTGAAATTCAATACTTTTTTTACAAATGGAAGAAACATAATTGGGATGACAATTCTACCTGTTTGGAGGTTGGAGTGCTTCGAAGCTGGATACACGCCTCAGGGTAGCTGCAAATAACCGAAAAATACAAGATGTAGATACGAAAAGCATTCAACCAGTTTGAAAAGCCTCGAAAGTAATTCTTTGCAGCTTATACTGCTTACGAGTCGAATCAGTAACTAAGACTAATTGAAAGGACATATTGGCCGGCTTTGGTATAAAATAGTTCCCACAAAAAATACATATTGCACGCTCAGAATTGTCGAACTTTCTCAATGTACAAATAGTATCGATGGCAGTGCAAACTGAGAAACACAGGGAACTACTGACCTCTATCCTTCCGTTGCGTGGATACACCTTGAATAGCTGTAAAGATGTCGGGGGTAAACACGTACACACCACAATTGATACGGTCACTCACCTGTTTCACGCAGAGAAAGTTTGGAACAACTTATCATCAATATTTGACGTCAAGAAGCAACAGAAAACATACTAGTTCGATATCAGAACTTTTTACGTACAAAAGTTTCAGGTTTCTCGGTATAATGCAACAGCTCGTTGGAAACAGGATCAGCCACAAGTTCACCAAACTGGTTCGCCGTCTCAGGAGAAACCTGCAATAAGGAAAATACAATGAACCAATAACAAAAGAATGAATGTTTTCATGAGAAAGACGGAGATCAACGTAAGATGTATTTGGGTGAGATGGCACATATAGTTGCCAACCTTGATCACCAAAAGTGTTCCGATCCCACCGTAACTTCTGTGAGCCTCTGCAGATTAGTTCGTAAACCAAAAGTTCAATATCATGAAAAGACCATGAAAGATATATTGGAAATACATAATCAAGCATCAAGTTAGCGATGCATTCCGTACATATCAAAGCAAAATGAGTAAACACAGACAATTACCTAGCATCTCAGGCAGTGGAAAACTGCAACAAACGTCACAATTCAGCAGAAAAATATGCGACTGCCAGATAAAATATTATCAGTATTAAAATAATTTCGAACTCGATTTTCTACTATTTCACCAATATGGGGTTATTAGGATATGAAAGGAGAATAGAATAGAATAAGAACCGGATTCTCTTCCATGATCTGATCCCTGAAGTTATATAGCCCACCAGCCGAACCGTGTGGCTTATCCTCTCTCAAGTATCTAATGAAAGAAGGATCAAACGAGATTATGCACGATCTTGGCAGTGCTGCAACCATATAAATCATTATTATATAGAAAAGCAAAAGATCAAACGAAGCACCGTAATTACCTGACAGGCACTCTTAGCTCATTAGAAATTGATGAGACAAACAACGCAAATTCACGCTCCTCATAGAACCCAACGAGGTAGATCTGTGCTAGATTCGGGATCTAAAAGAAAAATCCAGTATAAATTACCTCGCCAGACATCATAACACAAAATTAACAAACCAACTTAAATTCAATAACATTGTCCATGATGTACTCAAGTTTCAATTACAAGAAGACTTTTAAGATCTCAAGAATATCAAACACAATAACATGCACACTGGAAAGCGTAAAAAGATTGCGATTTCAGCCACCATCAACGAGATTCAACTCATATGATACATTCATTGCCTACCCGTTTACAAGCTGAGATGGGATGATGAACCATAGGCTGTCCTGCCAGTGGAAAAAGTGGCTTCGGGATATTCAGGGACAACGGCCTGAATCTAGTTCCTGCATTCCCCAATCCATAATTGAAACCATGAAAGCATTATCCAGGCATCATTGATATCTCAAAACTCTTCCAGCAAAACAATAAAATCAAGAAATTCTCCATCCTAATCCAATCTTAAAGATCCAAACTTCGAACAAGAACAGGTCCAGTTTCAAGAATTACAATCCAAATGCATGAAAAAGGGTCCAAATTTTGCTCCAAAGAAACCAAAATCCCACAAATTAACAATTCAAGCTAAAGATCCAAACTTTGAACAAGAACAGGTCACCACTTTCAAGAATTACAATCCAAATGCATGAAAAATGTCCAAATTTTGCTCCAAAGGAACCAAAATCCCACAAATTAACAATTTAAGCTATGACCCAAGAAAAGAAAATACAAACCATACCTTTAGTGGGCCCACCAATCATGATCACTGCAACAGCTCTCTCTTCTGAGCCCCCCATTGTTGACACCAAGAAACCCACAACCCAGATCTCAAAACTCCCTTACAAACTATTCCAAAAGGCTAAAGTTCATCACAGTCTCATCCTAATTCAAGCCCCCAATGCAATAAACAACTAATTCTTGTAAGAACTCTCCTCCACTTCACAAGGGTCCAAGAATCTTGAATCTTTACACGGTCGGCAGAAAGGCAGAGCTTCAACTAGAGTGATATGTATAAATAAAACAAGATACTATGAAGATTTAAGGAGAGGAATATGCGATGTGATTAAAAAGGAATCCAAATACAAGATTGGTTGGGGGGGGGGGGGGGGAGAAGGGGGGTGGATATGAATGCAGAAGGGTGGGGAGTTTCCACCTCTATTTTTCACAGGGTTGAGATGTGGGGACACTTTACTTGCATTTGCATGTAGGGCTGCCAGAAAATTGATTGAAAGGTACGGTTTTGGATGGATTTAACGAGTTCTTGGAGGATAAGGTAAACAAACAGTTGAAAATATCATAGTTTTCTTCAAAAGTTGATTTCCTTTGAATTTCACATATATATTTCTTTTTACAGATGTAAATAGGAGAGGTGTTATTGTAGATCTGGGCTGAATGTTGCAAGAATTTAAATTCTTGATCTTACGAGATAAAAATGAGTGTTTGCAAGAAGTTTGATGGGATGGTACGATGGGAAAGAGGATCGGACTGCTAATGTCCAGTGCGATTCGTTTTGATGTTCTCGGTTAAAATGTTAGAATTATGGTTGAGTTGGGTAAATGTAATAACATTAGATCTCGTTTGCATGACTGAAAAAAAAAAATATTACTTTTAAATTTTTTAATTTATGATCTATTTATATAAATTATTCATATTTTTTTTTTGCATAATTACAAAAATTACATGTCCCAACCAAAAAATAAGAATAATTTATTTAATGTTGTTGACGTTTTTAGAAGATGTTTTTGTAATTTTTCAAAAAATATTGATGGTTTGAATGATGTTGATACGTCTTATGGGTATATGTGTAATTATCCAAAAGGTAAGGATAGTTTGTATAAAGAAACCATAGATAAGAGGGTGTAAATGTAATTATTCCTTGAAAGAATATGAAATTTAAAGTAGCTTTACAAAACAGGACATGAAAATAAAGAAATTATTTGATTGACTGGGATGGTCTCCGATTAAGATTGTCTCTGATCATTTTTGTAAGAATTTGATATAATTACCAAAATAATAATATTCGTACACTCAATTTTGGTAATTATTGGGCGAACATGAATAAGTAGTTCTTATGTCACATCACTTATATGTAAATAGTGTAGTAAATGATTCAAATTGAGTCAAACACATTATTGCTTAAATTTGTTTGAATTATCACCGAGTTTCAAAATTTTCATTTGAATTTAATTTGATTATTGATTCAATTGAGTGCAAAAGAGCTTTAATTGAATTAAATATGAGTTGAGCTCGAGTAATTTGATATTTTTAAATATGTTTTATTATTATTATTTTTACTAATTGAATCGAGCTCGATTCGAGGTCATAAACATATCAAATAATGTTTTTGTTACGTTTAATAGATCGAGTTCAGACGAGTTTTTATGGGTTGATTTCAATCAAACATCAAGATGTTTGATTTATTTTTCAACTCAATATGATGCCATGTTTACAAAGTTATAGATAAAATTAATGTGTTATAGATAAATGTGTGACAAAATTTAGGATATGTATGGGGATAGGATAAATATATACATATTTTATTTAGGATGATAAAACAAATGATTAGTTGTGAATAAAATTGGGTGAATT
The DNA here is from genome assembly GCA_034509735.1 of Sesamum alatum. Taxonomy (NCBI): domain Eukaryota; kingdom Viridiplantae; phylum Streptophyta; class Magnoliopsida; order Lamiales; family Pedaliaceae; genus Sesamum; species Sesamum alatum. Next base: position 4,949,333 of record JACGWO010000001.1, read on the forward strand.
ATAATAACCTCAATAAAATTTAACATAATTATGAATATTCTCTCGTTGTTTAAAAAATTATAAATATCCCTATGAGGTTTGAACAAATAACTCATTTCTATCCATTTTTAAGGGTGAACCGACAAAAATACCCTTATGCAAATTAAATTATTTTTTAAAATTTTCTAAATTTTTTTGGACAAAAATGGACATAGAGAGGTTTCTTACGTTTTTATACAGAGGAGTAATAATGTAATTTGCCTCGACTGATTTTTCTATAATTTTAAAAAAATCAAGGAAAAATGGACCATTTTAGGTCCTTGGTTAGAAATTACAAACACCAGTGGTATTTATAATTTTTAAAACAACGAGAAGGTCTTCATAATTATACCAAATGTTAAGAAAGATGATTGTAATTCACCAAATAAATTAATCAATTGTTTACTGTGATAAATTGGGATTGTGTATTTCCACAAAACTACCCCAAATAAGAAAAAAAATGCACACAAAAAATCAAACTCAACTTGTTACACCAAATTTAACATAATGGTGAAGAAAATATTAATCACAAGGAGGTGGGCCTGCCAGGATTTCAAATTCCAACATCTATCCTCATTTTTTTGCCATATAGGTTCTTTTACAATTTTGTCCCTAAATTATGAAAAGAAATACCTAACTACCCTTAAATTTGATGTAGGCAACCCAATGTGAATAAATTTGATGTATTCAAATGTGAATAAATAAAAAGTTCTGTGGTAATGACAAACTGTGAAGCAATCTCTATTATTATTATTATTATTATTTTTTATTTTTATTTTTGGTAAAAGGCTGGGCTAAGGAAAAAGAAAAAAAATAATGAAAACCATTGGATTACTGTAAAAATTTATTTGGATTATATTTATATCTAATCTATCATATAATTTATTTGATACGATCATATTTAAATCGGATTTAGCCTTTGTAACGAGCGACCAATATAAGTTCAGAAGTTTAAAATACCACCCTAATGACAATTTCAGAATTTGATACTTAACCTGTAATATTTGTCATGTGATGTAAATTACCACCCACTTGACGGATTAACAAATCATACCGTTAAACCGCATAAGTAAACATTAAATAAAGCTCTTCAAATTATCCTATCCAACCATTTCATTCATTGGGACTCTATCCACCACTTTTTTCAACCACAAAAGTAAACGATTCCTTAGACTACTTAATCCCTGAAGTAAACACACCACAAAAGTTAGATTAGGTCGGATATCAATCTCAACTTAGTAAACCTGCCCTGGCCATATTCATTCTTTTGACATAAATTTTTTTATATATTTAATATTAATTTATTAGTTTGTATATATTTTATTGAATAATAAAATTTTATAAATATTTTATTTTAACTAGTATTTATAGAAATTGCATACACATAGAGTGCGTCAATAATCGTTGTATGACCGTGGTGAATAATTATTCACTACGACTATTTGTTTTTAACGATGATAATTAACCATAATTAAATGTTAAATTTTTTCTAGTGCGTATATAGTTGCCATTTTCGAATGGTACGATGTTCAACGACTCTCCGTTGAAGAAAAACAAAAATATATGTGTATACGTATTATATTTTCGACCCAAAATCATGGGCTTGAAAATGCGTATGATCGCATCATCATGTGTTAATCCAAAACCCTCACGGTTTCCTTTAATGATAGCCTTGAACTAAAATCTTGGCCTGAGCGCCACCTTGAATGTACACAAAACTGCAGTCTGAACCAGGCTCCAGTACTTTGAGCCACTCAGGAAGTTCATAAGTGTTCTTCTCCTGTGTTGGGGAGAGACCCCAGAGGGATCCTGTCAGGTTCTCGATGTGCAGCTTCAGTTCTCTGATGGGCTTCTCCGACACATTCTTGATGATCACCTTGTGCCGGTAGTACGTCTCCTTCCCGACCGCCCACGTGTTGGTTATCGAGTGAAGGAATTCAACCGGAACACGGGCTGCAAGAATTCCCGTTTTATAAGTTGTTTGAAAGCTTATAAGATATGATAAAGTATTCTTAGTGTCTGTCTATGTTTGTTTCGTTTCACACGGATGGGACTAATTTGATGAAACAAAGGAGACAGAAGCAGAAAAGATACACTTGCTATGTGAGTGTACACCAATCACACGGCAAGTATATTACACTTGCCAGGTTCAAACTTGGCCAAATCAGGTCCGATCTAGAATTTCCCGGCAGAAGCAATAATATATTCTGATGTAATAAGACAGGCATTTGCATGTGTACCTTGTGGTTTGTGGTAAGGAATGGAAGGTTTTTGTGATTCTTGATTATAGGAACCTGCAAATCAAGGCAATATCAAACTATGGTAATAAAAATTAATGTTTGATACTATGAAAGTGCATTGTATGTAATTTACCTGTAGAATTTCCAGGCAGACTGTGCAGCTTGGAGAAGAGTCCTACGAGAGGGGCGGTACCGGTCAACGTCGGCTCAGTTTGCTCGTAATTAGACCTATCGTCTATGAATTCGTCGTTAGCGTTCGGACCTCCAACGAGGGCTCCATGTATAACGTTGGGATTAGCCTCAGGACGTTTGTACCACGTCTCGAATCCCTCCACACATCCAACTGCTGATTTGAGCAGAGTAATGGGAGTGATAGACGCGCCTCTGTGATGCACGTGCACCGGGTAGTTTTGACCGTAGCCCACTAAGTAGCTCAAGGACTTGGGATTCTTGCCAAGAATGTAGTCGGCCTGAACAGAGCGTTTACGGACATTAAAGAGAGTTATGGTCATAATGACTAAAGAGATTAGTTATGTATGTGTACTTGTGATTTTGCAAAGTTGAGGAGATCTTGAGGTTGGAGTTCGCCGTCTGGACATTTAACAACACCTTTCGCCTTTGCAAGGTAGTCTGAGTAGACGGCGAGCAGAAACGCAGCTGAGGCAGGGTACTGCAGGTTGTTCCACTCATGCAGGTACAGCAGACCTCCTAAACAACATTAAAGAGCTACATACTTGTAAGAATTTAGATTACTTGGTGCTGTTTTTTTGGTGAAATATATGAATGCAAATAGTTCAGACCAGGAGTCATCGGAACGTTGTAGCCGTCGTTCTTCTGCAGACAGGCACAGGTGAAGTAGTCGGCTTTGGCTCGATACTGTTGTAGTGTGGAAGTGTATGCTCCTCCAGCTCCATCCAGCAAAATCTTCACAGATTTTGTCACAAATTAAGGTAAAAATTTTAGGACTGCTATTGTCAGACTAAGGAGGTTTTCGTCGAACGTTTACCTTTGTGAGGAGGATCTGAACTCCGGCATACTTGTTGTCCCATGAAAATTCTTTGACAGCCCATCCAGTTCCACCTAAAGAGACACAGTTGTCGACGACGTATTTCAAGTAGTAGTCGTCGTTTGTCGCCCGGTGGAGCCATGTAGCAGCCCACAACAGCTCATCCTAGTAGACAAGGTTGACAGAATTTGAGGATTAAGGTAGCATTTTGACAAGAATTGGACGGAAGAAATCAATGGAAAACGTACGTACCGAGTACCCGGTTGATGTGTAGAACTGCTTGGCTGATCCAATGGAGTCATCATAGAACCCTCTGAATCTATTTGCAAAGGAGAAAAGCTGCAGAGTCCCAAAAAACCAAGTCAAAAGAAATTTGACATGAAAAAGTCATGAAAATATAGAATTATTATAAACGAAAACACGATAAATTATCATTCCCATTCAGGGATGTTCGTAATAATTTCTACTTTTGTGGTAGGAATAAGTTGTCGAGAAAGTTGTAACGTAAATAGCCAAAGTTGAGCGTATTTGAATACAAAATTGGAAAGTGCAGAAAATCTTAAGTTAATAAATCTTTATTTTAAACGGTTACAAACACTCCACAGTTGAAAGTTCGTAAAGTTTCTCGAATAGTGAAAATCTTAACCTGTTTTGCATGCACTAGTAGAAGGCTAGAGTAGGCAGAATCATAAGGCTTGAAAGCAAGAGAGGCTGCGGCCAGGGCGGCCGCCGTTTCTCCGGCAAGGTCCGACCCCGGATGCTCGGGGTCGAGCTTATACGCCATTCTTGGTGTGGTCATATCCTCCGCTCGTTCCCAGCAACAATGATCCGACACTCCGTCTCCAACCTAACCACAAAATCGACACAATCAATCGTAAATTCCCAACATGCAAAAAAAAAAAAAAAACAAACAAACAAACAAGAAGAGCTAATCCATGAGCAAAACAAACTACCTGTCCCCAAAGAACATAAGGCTGAGAATGTGCCTTAATGAAGTAATCAGTTCCCCATTTGATTGCTCTTAAGGTATGTCCCATTTGGTCCAAACTCACCAATTCTTGCCTGAAATCAACTGCAGCCCATGACAACATTGTCACACTAAACGCCATAGGGAGCCCAAACTTCACATGATCTCCAGCGTCGTAGTATCCTCCCACCAAGTTCACCTATTCTCGTCCACGCCAACAAAATCAAATATAAATAAAGCTATGCATAACACGAAGAAGTCGTGCATTCTTGCAAAAAACGAGAACGTACCCCCTGAGCATAACCGTCGTTGAGGCCTGAATTGCCACGCCATTTTACACGTTGGTTCGCGGGCAGTTTACCCGACCGTTGAGCCTCGAAGAACAACAAAGTTTTGTCGAGGGCGACACTGTAGTCGAACGCGCCGACTATGGATGCCCCTAGAGCTAGTAGACTAGCTAATAAGGGTAAAATGGAATATGATGATGGTAACCTCACCATTCTTGTTTTGAGTAGAGAGATTTGGGAGAGGGATGTTCGTGACTTTAAATCATATATTAAACTCTTTACAAATGTGAAATTTTCTTGATATATAATGGGAATAAGAATAATAATTATGAGTTAGGTAGAAAATTGAAATAATTGAAAGGGTGGTAGCATCCACGTTCATGCAAAATGAGATATAAAGAAGTGGGATTAAATAAAATGAATGCAAGATTGAGGCATCCACGTTGTGTTCTACTCTTTTGGCAATTATTAATTAGAGTGGGAAATGTAATAATATTATCGTGCATGGTTGTAAATTTGGACTAGTTAATTGGAGTGACTAGTTGAGACAGATAAATTGCGGTTCTTGGCCTACTTTAATTAACTTTCATAGATGGATGCGAATTTGAATTTACTAGTGAAAATTTTGTATTAAGCTAGTTATTGGTGCACGCTCGATGCTTGTGTATAATCTAAATTTTATCATTATACTTTTTTAATTATAAAAAGAACAAAAAATAAAATAAAAGACTAACTAAAACTAATAATTTTTTTGAACTTTTAAAAAGATGATCGTTTTGTGTAAATTAATTATGTTTGAGAATATTTTAGTAAATATACATATTGCCAATCATAGGATTGGCAATTCAAATCGTACTCGATAAAATCCGTCCCGGACCTATCCCTAATGAGGCAGGTTCAGGTCCAAAAAATTGAAGACGGAGCGGGTAGCGGTCCTAAGAATTAGGACCCGGTTGGGTTCGGGACGGGTCCCGGATCCTTAAGGACCCGACTCGTTTATATATATATTTACTTTATTAGAATATTTTATCATTTAATTTATTTATTGTTAGGTAGTTTGTTCAACAATGAATTGAAAAATTGTTCAACAATTCTTAACGATGAGGAAGACGAAGAAGTAGTTACTAATGTATAATCGATATGAATTATTTGGGTTGTTTATCATGAACAATGTTATTTGTACTTGAAAATCTTTTTTGACTTGAATTTGAGTTTGACCATGAACAATTTTATTTGTAATTGATATATTAAATTTTCTTTTTTTTAAAAAAAAAATATATAACAAATAAAAATAATAAAATAACCGAGTTTACCGGATTAGACCGCTCCGACGGATTTTCCGCTGGGGCAGGTTTAAAAAATAATCGCGGCCGGGGGGGGGGGGGGGGTGTTCTTCCCGGTGTTGACGAGATGGATTTCAAACCCGCCCTGTTGCCACCCCTAATCAATCAACACCGCTTACTTTAACCCCTTCCACACTTAATTAATACTTTTAATAGATATATATTTACTTAGTTTTCTTCAATATATCTCATGCTCTAAATTAACCAATCAAAAAATCAAAATATTTAAATGGAGTTCCAAATAGTTTTTTGGAATACTATACATGTATAGAAAATGCGATATTTACCATTTGTATAAGTCGTCATGTATCCATTTAGATACTGATATGGGAATAATCTTATAAAGATTTTCTAAGATCTTCCTGGCAATATATATCCTGGACCTCAAGATAAGTTCTGAGAGTCTCGCATTGAATCAATGTCTCTGTGACCTGACCTTTAATGTCCATAACCCTAATATATATGGGTCACTGCAGCTATTAGATTATTCTGACATATCAATAACGTACGTGAAATCGTACAATCAGGCATTTTCCTATAAACATCGATTCTTTTACAGTCAGATATACTTTTGCCACTTCATTTTATATATTCTCTTTAGAATCCTACTTTCAGTCACTGACTGTAGCATCGGATCCGGAGGGCCATTGTCTGAACCATCTGCGACGTGATTCGAACCGTGTGTGCATTTTGCAAACATACTGATTGATTTTGAGAAATAACCATTACTTTTGGAGCAACAATCATCTCTAATACCACTAAAAAAATACTCTTTTTTTTCTCTATTTATTTAGAAAAATAAATATAAACTCACTAAGACAACATCGTCAGCCCGCATGAAAGAATGTGATTGACATTTGAATGTTCGAATGAATGACAATATATATTAGATTGTGAATGTAGGATAAGATGTATGAGACCATTGGAATGCTTTCGGTGTGGATTATTTGTAGGTCAGATATAGCTAATCATAGCTAAAAAGATTCATTATTTATTTATTTATTTTTGGGTAAATAATAATAATAATAATAAAAAAAAAGAAGAAGATAGAAATTCAGTAAATTTGCCTAAACACACAAGACTCAATTATTTATTCATTCACAAATTAAATCACAAATTTTCTTTTTTGTACATCGTTTTTGTATTTAGATAGAATGATCTGAATATTTTGATTTAAATTCTTAACCAGATAAAGAATTTTAAAAGTTTCAAAATAATTGAAAAAACAGTATAATAATCCTACATTAACTCTTATATTCATTCAAATAAATTTAATTCGTTTGTTATTATCATTTCACTCCAAATCATTAAATCAAATTTAAAATCTTATTTTTTTCCCCATTTCTCATTATTTCTTAGAGCATAATGAGAATATCAGGTAAATTGTAATTTTGGTCATGTAAGTATAAGGGTGACAATTTCAATCCTATATGAATTCATTTTGATAGCTTTGTCCTATAATTTAAAAAAATTTCCACATTGAGAACAAAAATGACTAAAAAAAGCACGTGACATTCTTAATTGAGTGCACTTTTTCAGACGTCTTAGCAAATTCTGGCTATTTTTATCTTCAATATGCAAAAATTCATACAGAATGAAAATTATCACAAATAATATTTATAGAACTAAAATTATAATTTTTCTTAACTGAATTAGACTTGTCATATTTTCAAAGTGACAAGTGTTGTTCCATCTCCAACCCACAGGTACAAAAGGAGGGCCCTCAAAATTAGGGGAAGTTGGAATAGGAAAGATGCCAAGCAAAAATTAGGTTTATGTTTGATATTTATTGGGTACTCATTTTTCACAATTTAGTCAATACATATATGAGCATGGATGGGGACAAGCTACCATTGTGTATCTTGGATTTTATGTTAGTGTGACACATATCCCTAGGTTATTACATTTTTTTAATTATTTTTTATGTATTTGGGATGTATCTGACTGGCTGGTTGTACGCAGAATAAATTCAATTTTTATCAACTGTTCCAGATCTAAATAGTTTTAATTGATCAAACCTGGTTTGGGTCCGAGATCTATATATGAAGGACATTGTCGAGTGAGTTTGTGATTTAGGTGTGGTAGGAATGATAGAATGGATTAAATGCATTTTGTATTCCGTGACTTAGGTCATTTGATGTTTTTGTTCTTTAACTTTTTAGACTAATATTTTAATCCTGTATTTTTTTTTTAATTCTCGCAATTTTGATCATTTTTTGCCGAAGTTCACATCCACCAACAAGATTGGTGAACTCCAGCGAAAAAAAGAACTGAAATTGTGAAAATAAAAAAGATGTAAGACCAAAATGCTACCTATAGATAGAATTAATGGACAAAAATGAGCCAGTAGAAACAGCATCCCCAATTTTAAAAGGTCGAGTGAGATGCACTATCTATTAAAGTATATTAATATTTACACATTGGTGGGACTAGAATCCGTGATCTTTTGGGTCATAGGGCCTCAGCTTGCCAAATAAATTAAGCCTTGCTGGCTTTTGAGGTCTAAACTAATGCTATTGTTAGGGGTAAATTAGATCGGCATCCTCTTATATTAGGTCTAATGACAGAAACACTCCTTATCTTTTATGAAATTACAATACATTTCTTGAGGGATGTTAGTGTAATACACCTCAGGGTTGTTTGTGTAAAACTTTAAAACTTCGCATTTACTTGTTATTACAATGATAACTTTAAGAGGTGTACTTGTAATTTTGCAAAAATAGAAAGTAATTGTGTAATTAGATATAATTTTAGAGGTGTTAATGTAATTTATCCTATTATTCATTATATAAAAGAAGGAAAAGATTCAATCAACGGAAAATTAAGTTTTGAAAATGTAAAAATACTTCACCTTTTTGTCTCACTAATTTCTTCTTCGTACTTCTTAAGGTTACACTAAATTGATGGATTTAGAAACATGTTTTTTATTTGATTGGATAATTTTAAATTTAAAATATTTTAAATTCTTTAATTCTACTTTTTAAATTGTATTTTTTAAAATATTAATGAATTTCAAATTCCTTTGATATGCAATCATTTGAGTTCATTTCTTCGAATCCTAGCCTCAAATCTACTTAAAACAATAAAAGTTTAAGGTAATTAAACTAATCCTATAATATACATTATTTAATATACATTAATAATCAAAACTAACAAATTGCGATTTAAAAAAAATAAAAAAAGATGCGATATAAAAAGAGACAAAAATAAATGCAAGAGATAGTGAGATATTATAGTGGGAAAAGGCTTGTCTTACACTGTCCAAATTATGAGAAATGCTTTTCCATGAATACAATATTGTTGTTCTAACATGGACTGTCATACCTTGTCTTTCCATCCATCCAATTAAATATTAATCCTCCTCCTCTCATTTAATTAATTTTTTTTATATTTTATAAGATATTTTTAAAAATTTTAAAATATTACATCTTATTTTAAAATTAAGCTCTAAATATTAATCCTCCTCCTCTCATTTAATTACAATTTTTTTTATATTTTATAAGATATTTTTAAAATATTACATCTTATTTTTAAAATTAAGCTCTAAATATTAATCCTCCTCCTCTCATTTAATTACAATTTTTTTTATATTTTATAAGATATTTTTAAAATGTTTAAAATATTACATCTTATTTAAAATTAAGCTCTAAGTATTTCGATAAAATAAGATTATAAAACTTATAGATCTCATTTGGTTCATGCGACAGGATTAGTCATGATAGGATTGGGTGGGAAGGGAAATCGAATGCTAGTTAATCTCATTATACATCATACAATAGTTGGTTTGACCAATTATACGTGTGATATCCCATATAATTATATGATATGGTGTTTGGTTGAAGGGATTACAAAGCATGATTAAATGTAAAAAAAACATTAAGGGTATCACCTTTTTTAGTTATTTATATTTAAACATTATATCTTGTGAATAATTACAAAATATAAAAAACTTTCTAATATTTATTGAAATAAAAATTTTAAAATAGTAATGCTTGTAGAATATTTTCTTTGTTTTTTTCTGCATTCATATGAAGCAAAAGTCTAAATAGACATTCAATTAAAAAAAATGGAAGGTTTAATTTTTTTTAAAAACATTATAAAATTATGGCAAAACTTTACTTTTGAATGTTAATAACTAATCAAAACTCAAATATTATTCAATAGTAAAAAAAATAAAGTTATATTTTTTATTATATTGTATTAAGTACATTATTTTAAGTATGCATGTATATTTTACAAATAAGGGCTATAAGAAAGAAATTTTTAATCCTACCTTAGGAAGCAGGAATGCAAAATAGACATTCAATAAAAAAAAAAAAAAAAAAGAGAGAGAGAGAGAGAGATAGAGAGAGAATGAAGGTTTTTTTTTTAAATGGCAAAAAAATTACTTTTTGAAATTTAGTAACTAATCAAAATTCAAATATTTTTAAATTTTTCAAAAAAAAATGAAGCAATATTTTTATTATATTTTATTATTAAATTATTATAATTTAAAATATATTCTTTTAAGCATGCACATATTTTACAAGAGCATACAAAGAAGAAATTTTGTAATACTATCTTATACTAACCCAAGGGGTAGTGTATCCCACCTCTTAGGATTTCTAAGATTGGGTCCGGTATTAATATCGGGCTCTAATATTATGAACCAAACGTATGATTATGCATGATAAGTAATTTTATCATGCCTAATCACACGAACCAAATACGACCATAAAATATTAATAATAAGAATTTTTAACCAATATGATCGAAATATGTGGAATTCGTTAAAATTTAAAAATAAGGTTTAAAAGGATTTGATAAGCTTTTGACACCTTTTTTTTTATTTATTAATCTTAAAGCTCGTTTTAAGAGAAAATTTATCAAACACTTTTCAATATTTAATTTATAAGCTTTCGAGAGTATCTTATAAGATGTTTTTAAAAATCTTATAATAAATTAACCCACACATCCTTTACTTCATTAGTTATTGTGTAAAATTGGTTAATTTGTCGTGAATTTGAGTTTCATTACTCGTACATATGAATGTTCAATCATGTCGAGAGTGAGTACTAAAAAGTATTGATAAAAAATTAGACGATCAACGGAACAATTGTACATGAAATTCTATCATTATTGTACTTTTATTTCATATGTCTACGTCATGTATTTAAAATTATCTCTTAAATTTAAGATAAATTGAATATTTGACACGTTAAATGTATATATGAAGTGAGATATGAGATGTGCAATATTAACTTAAGGGGTAAATTATATCGATCTTTTCTGTGTTTTGGTGCAATTACAAATGCTCCTTTGTTATTAATACCCCCTTATAATAATATCCATCAAATAATTGATCAATTCCATTAGAGTTTCATCTAAATCTTGTATTGAATTGTCCAAAATACCCTTTTGAACCCCAAATTATAATTTTACATATATTTTACATTTTTTTGTACAACATCCATCCAAATATCAAATTTTTACACTTATTTTTTGTAACATTTGTCTAGCATCAGATCTTTTTTATATTTTTTAATTCTTTTAAAAAAAATTAAATTTTAGTATCATATTAATAATTTTTTAAATAATAATGGGTATTTGCAGTTGCATCAAATTTAGTAATTTACCCTAAATTCAAACTGCAACAACTCACTGCCTCATACTCTCTCTCTATATATATATGTATATATGATTTCTCTTCCATGTTTCGTCCAATACAAAAATGAGACCAAGTGATCAAACTTATAACTCAACCAATGCTTCTTCATCAATTCATTCCCTTTCACCACCACCGCCGCCGCCGCCGCCACCCCACCTCCTCCACCCGCACCACCAATGCATAGCCACTCTCAAGGGCGACAGCTCCTACACGTCGTCCCTGATTCTTGCCGGAGAATTCCTAGTCACCGGCTCTTCTGACAAAGAAATCCGTCTACGTAGTCTGAGTTCTCTAGCCGTACTGGACGATGAAACTCCGACCGATGATGATCATGACTTAGTCGTGGCAGCAGGTAACGGTGCAGTTAAAGCGCTCGTGTCATCATCTGACAATAAGCTCATCATAAGTGCTCATCAGGACCACAAAATCCGTGTCTGGAAAATAGATCACGTCAGCAAGTTCCACCGTCAAATCACGCACTTGGCCACGCTGCCGACACTCAGCGACCGAGCCCTGAGACTCTTGGCTCCCAAGAGCAGAATCCAAGTCAGAAGGCACAAGAAATGCACATGGATTCACCATGTTGACGCTGTCTCAGCATTAGCCTTATCGACCGACGAAACGCTGCTCTACTCCGTTTCTTGGGACAGGACGCTCAAGGTATGGAGGACGAGCGATTTCAAGTGCCTGGAATCCATAGCCAATGCACACGACGATGCAATCAACGCCATTGCCCTGTCGGACGACGGCCGTGTCTACACGGCCTCATCCGACAGGAGAATAAGAGTATGGTCGAGACAAGAGTCAGACTCTAAAACGCATCTCCTAATGGACACATTGGAGAAACATGACTCAGGGGTTAATGCTCTGGCACTAACCGGAGACGGGACGGTTTTGTACTCCGGTGGGTCCGACGGGTTGATACTCGTCTGGACGACGAACGAGGGCGGCGGGATGGCTGCGGTGGGGGCACTCAGGGGGCACAGTAAGTCCATACTGTGTTTGGATTTGCTAGTGGAATTGGTGTTGAGTGGATCAGCTGACAAGACTGTAAGGATTTGGACAGGGGTTGGGAGATCATACTCTTGCTTAGCAGTTGTTGAAGGGCATAAAGGGCCTGTTAAGTGCATTGCAGCAGCATATGATCATAATTACAGCAGTGCTAATGCTAATCCAGCAAGTGCAGTATCAACATGTCTACTGCTGTACACTGCTAGTCTTGACTGTGACATTAAGGTCTGGAAGATTTTTCTGCCATTAATCTAAGAGGTAATTAATCTATAATTAGCAGTGTAATAATTAATTATTTGTTTACCAGTCATTAGTGATGCAAGATCTCTTGCATAATTGCTTTCATGGGAATGGGAAGCCCTCTTGTCTATCTTATTATGAATATAGGGAAGGTTGCATTTACCGTCCCACGAGTATGGAAAAATTACATTTTTAGTCCTATATGATAGGGATTCAACACATTTAGTTTTATATTTTACAGGATTTATGGGATTAAATATATCGATTCTTTCTAATTCTGAGACCATCTTGAAAATAACGTAAGCATAAGACTAAATATGTCGAATTTTTCCAATTTTGATATCATTTTAAAATAATGTGAAGTAAAGGGGACTAAAAATGTTGAACCCCCTATCCTATGGGTCTAAAAATGTAATTTCGCCCCTTTGCGATTTTGATGCCATTATTTTTAACTCACCATGTTGCGTCCCATAACTCCAAAAAATTGTAATTTTAGTCCGAAAACCTTAATTCTATTAAATTTCTTAGGAAAACAACCTCAATTCCCTCGAGACTTAGCTCGTACCATGCACATGTTGTTTCTGTCAGAAATGTAATGGAATTAAAGACTTGAAACTAAAGTTGCAGAATTTTTGGAGTCATGAGATGCGATGTGATGGGTTTAAAAATAATGAAACTAAATCACAAATAAACTAACTTGTAGGAAAGTAAAATGCAATTTTCCCAATAAATATAATATAAAGTGGATGAGGCATTTGACAGAGTGTAAAAGTGTGAATTTGGAATGCACAGAAGTGGACATTTCAAAAGTAGTGTATAATAATGCAATAATTTGGGTAAAAGTGGACATACAGAAGCAAGTTGTACAATTTAATGAAGTGCAGATTTTAGCATTGATCTTTCTGAGATGGCAGAGATGTATTATTATAGGGCTGATGGACTATGCTTTATGTATTTTTATTGTTTTGTTCATCTTATTTAACCTTTTAGAGCTCAGCTCCAGATGTGTATATGACTCTCCATGTGCTCAAATTTTATGAAAAGCAGAATGGTTGTAATGATTTCTATCGAAATTTTGGATGAATAGAATGTGTTACATCATGTTCGATTGAATCTATAACCGTTGGATGAAAGATGAAACGGTGTCAAAACCACTCATTTCTATTTAATCTGTTGGTTATCAGTATATTGAATCTATCAAAATTACAATATTATTTAGGAATAAGTACATCTATGCCTGACCTATGATTTGTTTATACAAATCATCTTTGCTTTTAGCATAAGTATAATAAATCAACCATGACAGCTAAAACACAAGAGTAATTTGTGTAATGTATGAACATTTTTAAGGTGAATACATAATATTTCAAAATATATAAATAATGTGTAAATGATGTTTGACGTTTTCGGTGAGTTTACGTTCAACAGATCATAGATTGTATATGTGACGATTCACAGTCCACTTAAATACACAGTTAAAACTGGGTTGAACTTTGCAGAGCACGTTCCATAGTGAAAAACAATGCTTGCATTCTCATCACTGCACTCACCTGTCATAATTCAGCAATGTCTGTTTTGGCTTTCAGATTTTGAATGGCAAATGCTAAATGTACCAACAGGAAACTATTTAAGGATGATGAATAACAGTTAATACATTTCAACAAATGAAATACAGCAGAGCGAGCACATCACATCATACGAAGGCCACCAAGACATGTGCCTGGGATTCCCCGCGACAGTCATCGGATTCCTGGGAGAGATATAAGCTTATAATGTTCCAGAGTTGATGCACGTGAATGTATACTGAATATAAAAGGAGCTTACGAGCAATACCGGGAAAAAGGAGCAATTACGTACTCATGCACGAGAAGAGTAAGAAGAGATGGAAGAATTGCAAAGAAGAAGAAAGAGACAAAACCGTGTCACACTGATAAGTTATACGTCGACTTGGTTCCCAGTTGAATTACAGAAGTGGAATTCTAATCGTTAATGAAAAGGTGAGAGACAATATGATAGTATAAATGGACAAAAAATGCGTACTGATTGAGCATCCTCTTCACAGTGGTAGCTTTGCTGGAGTACCGGGAGCACGAGGATATTTTCTTGGGGTGGGACCATCTTTTAGACATATAATGGCCGTTCTCTGTCCATATTTGCTGTGTGATTCCACTGAATTCAAGAGCAATATATTGTTAGCGATTTACACAAGTTCACCAGTTTTTGTCTTTCACATTCGAATGGTTCAGACTTTTCTGAATGTATTTTCATAGGTCACATGCAAGGTGGATAATCGAAAATTGGTAAGAAAATACATACCAAAACATGTTTGCAAGAGAGAAGCACCCATCAAATGAATAGCTCTTTCAGCTTTGGTAACCTCCTCCTGGACAGATGTTTATGATAAGGATACGTATATGCAAATATAATTATCCTAACTGTATTCATATACATCAATATACATGCATATCTATGCTCATAGGTAACCATGTTAAAGTGCACGGGTAATTCAGATAATGAAAGTAAATATAATGGTAGAACCAGAACGCAATTGGCAGGCAATAAAATAAAAGATTTAAGAACCTCTGTTCAAAGCAGCATACCTGAGGATCATGACCCTTTGCCGCGACAAACAAACCACCAACACGGACTAGAGGCAGACAGTACTCAGCTTCATGCCAAAAAGGAAAACAATGCTCAAGGATTCATATACCACTAAAGCAATAAAAAGATGGCCATTGCAGGTGCTTACCCAGAACTCTCATTTCTGCAACTGCTCTAGCAACTGCAATGTCAAAACCCTCTCTGAAGTCAAGATTTTGTCCTAGATTCTGTCCTATACAGAGTTTCAGATTATAAATGGGCATATATGAGATTTTAATGAAATATTACAACATAAATGACATATGAAAATTTTCACTTAATAGTATTGTACAATTTTCCAGCCAAAAGCCAATTGAGAAACAATGTCTTATGGAGGAAATAAACCATGTGGAGGATCAAATTATTAATTCAGAAACCATCAAAAAGTTGCATATAGGGACAGGATATCCTGGTAGATAAATGAAGTTTGACATGAAAGAAGATGAATTCTTAATGAGTATCTGAGGAGTATTTCCCAACTTCTTGACTAGGATAGTATACTCCCAGTTAGCTATCACAATGCCACGTTCAAAATACCAAATTTATCATGCAGAAAACAATAGAGTGAAAAACCAGTTTCATTGAATTTGAAAGTTCAAAAGCAATATGCACTCCCAAGATTGCCGCATGTATCCATCGGCACATAAAAATACAAGTAAAATGCCCCTAGCTAAGCAACAGCAACCACAGGTGAAGTCCAAATCATAGCATTAACAAACTATGGCCCATTAAATAATCTACTACACGCTCGATTCTACAATGAGAAACTGACTACCTCCAAGTAAGAATGTTTTTCATCAAAATTTTGAAAGAGTGAAGCACTATTAGCTGTTTCACAAAGTTCTTGCATAAGAAAATCTTCAAAGCGGGGTAAATATAGTTATAACCATTATTTATAAAATTTTCTCCTATGTAAAGAGCACAGGACGATAACCGTGACGGCGGCTGAAGCCTATCACTAGGTCCGTAATGCATGAGTTAGTATATTTGGTGGTCATTCACATAGTCAAACTAGTTAGCCATAAAGTTGAGCCAATAATGACTTAAAACTCAATCTCCCAAGTAAAGAAATCCAATCTGCATTGGCATTTTATCACTCGAAAACCACATAACCAGTCCCACAAAGTAAAGGATAACAAAGTAGAACAAATTTCTGCTTGATGCATATAACTAAAGTAAAGGATGATACGAGAATGGACATAGTTCAATCAAATGACATGGTCATCTTTAAGCAATTTCACCTGCAATGGCTGGTTTGGAAATAATGGAAATTTTGCCACGTAAAAAGCGAACATGTATTCTGTCAAAAGAAATTGAAGTTTCATGCTAGATGTATCAAGTCTCAGTCAAACAAGCAGTGATTCATTTACTTTCACATTGGCTTTTGACTGGCAAGTTATTTTGCTACAGGTGTCGTATGAATCAGTGGTACTACGAGTAAAAAGATGTGACTAACCCAATACTCCAGGATGTTAGGAAGCTCTCAAGATGCAACAGCAAACATCAACATAATAGTTGTAAGAATTGTTCATACCTCAGCTCGATCCCGCACAATTTTCACATTTTGCAAGCCAATGAGACCAACAACATGCTCCAAGAAGACGCAGCGCTTATTCATTGACTCTAACAGTGTAATCTTCCAACCTAAAGCAAAATCCAATTCAAGAAAGAAATTATACAAAAATAGTCTCGTATTCCGAAAAAGAAATTGTAGCATTTCAAGGAATTATGATCATTACTCGGGCACGCAATAGCAAGAATCAGTCCAGGAAGCCCAGCGCCACTTCCAACGTCGACAACACTCAATTTTTCAAAAGAACTCCCACAACGCGACAGGTAGGAATCGCGAACAGGACCTATAATAGCTAAGGAGTCCTCGACGTGCCTCTCCATCACCTCGTTTTCTTCTCTCACCGCCGTGAGATTCATTTTCTGCAGACCCAAAATGACAAAACAATTTCAAAAAACATCATGGATGCCAATAATGATAATTAAAGAGGTCTAGAGCTATTATGTGCGAGAAACCTGGTTCCATTGCAGAAGAGCGTCAACGTAAAGCCGAATTTGATATTTTTGGTCACAGGTCAAGGTCTCAAAATGGGGTGTCTGAAGGGCCGCCGACACGGCGGCGTTGGTGGTGGTGGAGAAGAGTTTGAGGACGGTTTTCCCGGCGGGAACGGTGTTGAATTTGAGTGTAGAAACTTTAATAGTTGGAAGGTGTTTGAAGAAAGTCCCAACAGAAACTGGATACGAAAAAAGAAAGCCTCGCGCCCCCAGGGAAATTAACATCTTGGCGCCAGCCGCCGGGCAACAATTGTCAACCCGGATTTATATTATCGGATCTTCAGTGGGGCCCAAATTAGCGAAATGGGCTGTCTCCAACCCGTCCGATTACTTAAAAAAAAAAATTTATTCAGATCAAAGTTAATTAAATCGAATCAATCACAGAACATATACAAGTATATTACACTTTGTATATGATTGACCCGATTAAATTCAACTTACGTATTTATTGTCATTGGATTGTCATCGTATATAGCATAAATTACAATCACATCTTTTAAAATTTAGCATAATTATGAATATATTAATGTTATTTGAGAAATTGCAAAATACTTTCCATAATTTTAACATCTTTATAACAACGAACCTATTTCATTGCTCTCCATTATGTTTTCATTTAATTTTTTCAAAATGTCCTTTTGAATTATAATTTATAAATCTATTTATTTTTTAAAATTTTCTAAAATATTTGTATAGACTAATATGTCCAACGAATTATTTATTTATCCACCCTCAAATTTTTGTACATTTTCTCAAACATTTAAACAATGGTAAAGTAATAATATTCATCTCACCAACTAGGGACTACAAAATTATTTTCTATTTGAGGGGAGTATTTGTAATTTCTGAAACAATGAGAGGATATTTATAAATTTTGAAATAACGAGATGATATATGTAATTATGTCAAATTTTAAGAAAGATCGTTGTAATATATCTTGTATATAATATGTGTCAACAATTATTTATGATAATAAAATTTATACATCATTTTTTGTCGGACAACTTTTAGGTGATAACTGACCCAACTATAATTATAAAAAAAATGACTTGATTTATACCCAAAAAAATGGAATTTTAGGTTGATAATAAATATAAGGGTTAATTACACTTAGACCCCTTCTAAAAATATGAAATTATACTTTCTCTCAAAAAAAATTTGAAATTACACTTACACCCCCTCCAAAAATTCTCTATTTACACCGAACCACATTCCATTAGAATTTAGACAAAATATGTTGATGTGAGCAAAAGAAATACATAAACTTTCAATTTTACTCTTTATTTAATATTTTCATGTAATAATTTTGTACTTATAAGGGGAAAATTATAAGAATGTTAACCTCACTTCATATGTATATATCACATTTATCCCTTAATAAGTACAAAAATATATATGAAAATGTTAAATGAGGGTAAAATTAAAATTTTATGTAATTCTTTTTGCTTATGTCAACTTTTTTTTTCCAAACCCTAACGGGAGGGGGTCATATGTAATGGAGAATTTCCGGAGGAGGTGTAAGTGTAATTTTAAAATTTTTTTGGGGGGGAAATGTAATTTTATATTTTTTAGAGGGGTCTAAGTGTAATTAACCCTAAAGATAAAGTTTCAAAAGTTTGATTGCAACGAGGGCAAAAAAAGGAAAAAGAAAGGCCATGTAAATACGAATTAGTTACTAATACCGTTAGGGATGACAATGAGAATGATTTTACCAACAGCAAAGACTCGACCTATCAAGAGTTTCATGACCTCAGACTTGAGACTCTCCCCTGCCCAACCCTCGGACTTAGTGGGTTGGACCTAGTAGACCCGATTTAAAATTTTTAAAATATTTAAGAATATATTCTCTAGAAAACAACATTACAATAATTTTATAAATATGAGACAACCATATACAAGTGTAGTAATTTGACCCAAACTCAAAAAACTAAATAAAAAATGCCCCTAATCCCCCTCTAATGGAGCGGGTTCGGCTCCCAAAAAAAAATGTCTGCCCGGGTGGGTAGCGAGTCCTTAATATTAGGACCCGTTGGGTCGGGGGCGGGTCCGTGATCCATCATGAGGACTTGCGCCGATAAAGTTTTACTTTAATATACATATTTTTTTAAAAAAAAAATGTATGCTAAATTTCTTCCATCTCTTCTTCTTCTTCTTGCTCAGTCTTTTGCTCTCGATTTCTCCCTTGGCTCGCCATTCTTCCCTCCTCTCTCTCTTGCCTCACGTCTTGCCGTCGCCCTCATCATTGCCTTTTGTTGCCGATCTCAGTTGTATCTTCTTTCTTTTCTTTGTCTATATAAAAAAAAACAAAAAATTAAGTCCATCGAATTAGCTCATCCTTACAGGTTTTGTAGTGGGACGGAGCGGGACGAGTTTCAAGTCCATCCCATAATTAGCAGGACAGATCCCAAGTCCCCCCAACCCGTCCTATACTCGCCCTATTTCCACCCCCTAATCAATCCTTCTCTTCAATGAACACATACTTAGGGGAAAAAAAATAGAAACGAAAACAATAAGTTTAAATAAATTTTGGGTTAGGGGTTTTAAATATTTAAAATTTCTGAAAAAAGAAATTACTTTCCAGTTTCCACTAAAGCTGCATGTGTTCCCCCACCCCAAAAAAATTAATAATAATAATAATAATAATAATAATAATAATAATAATAATAATAATAATAATAATAATAATAATAATAAAGAGAAAGTTTGGGGAGAAAGTGGAGTGAGAGCTGGTAAAGTAAGAAAGACTTTATCTGGGTCAAAAATCAACTCTCAGATCACTACTCCCACATTAATTTAATTTAATTCTGCAAAAGCAACTTTTGTTTTTAACCTTCTTATTTTTCTATATATATATAAAGTACTTGTTTATCTTTTTCGTTAATAAAGCATGCATGCTGACCAGCAACTAGCCTTAGCTATTATTTATGGGGTTTTTTATTTGGTTAGATTAATTATACATAATAACATCACCATTTTATTTATAATAATATAATTATTATTTAATGATTTATAAGCTCAATTTAGTTATTACAAAAAGTACATAATGTTAATGATAAAGTATTAAATGATAATTTTAAAGTACTTGTTAGTTAGAAATATATATTAAGTGATAACTATTTTGATTTTTTTATTCAAATATAATTCTTTATGAACTTATTAATGATAAGAATAAGATTTATTAATGATTATAGTCTTGTTTAAATTGCCATTAAAAATAATTGGTGATACGTTTGTAGGATTGACACTTTTGATCCTGTAACTTACAAAAATTTGTATTTTTGGTTCTCATCCATTTTTTTGTTTGTTTATTAAGTATTTTTGGATGGAGGAAAAATTCAATTTTTATTAGAGAAGAGAGAATCCCTTTCCTTGCCCTAGCTAATTTTCTTCAAAATTTATTTTTTCCCCTCAAAATAGTTTTATTCTCCCTCCTTATCAAAGTGTTGTCAAGTTAGTGTACATGCATTTTTTTGATCTCTTAATAAACGAGTAGGGTTCCGCCAAATCCCCCGCCACGGCATTGGCGGCTTTATCCTAGAAAAAAAATAAGTGCGTTCGAGTTGGCAAAAACGCCAATTTTCTCTCTAGTCAAAAATACTTAACGGCCACGTACTAAACATATGGCCGACGCTGTTAAAAAACAAACGAAAAAATAGATGAGGACCATAAGTGAGAATTTTTATAAATTACGGCGCCAAAAATCAATCCTATAACGACTGGGATAAAAAGTAAAACGGGTCTAACATATGGGATAAAAAATATTATTTCCTCAACAATGGGTCCATATTCCATTAGGGTTTTAATCCATTCAATTTTATATTGAACTGTCCAAAATACCCCTTTATGACACTAAATTATAATTTTATATATTTTTTAAAATAATCTGATCATAACACAAAGGAGCAAAAGGGACATTACCCGTCGTCAGATTTTTTTACATTCTTCTCATTTTTTTTTTCAAAAAAAAATCAGTAATGATAAAGTAGACATTTTCATCTTACCATCCAAAATTATATAATTATATTTCACATACCGGGGGTTATTAGCATTCTTTCAAACAATAAAAGAATACTTATAATTATATCAAATTCATGAAAGTCATCGTAATTTATCCAATAATTAACACAAGTTCCACATTATCACTTGCTAGTGTTATCTTTATAATTAGTAATGAAAGTATATATTCTTGCAAAAGTATATATATATAACCATTTGACTCTACATATGATTAAAGAGGAATCACAAGAAATTAAAGTCAATAATACAAAACTAGACAAGAAAAAGGGAAAAGGTAATGAAAATAAAGGTAAAGACATTTTTCATGGAGTAAAAAGAGCACTGTATTGATATTAACTTTTACAGAGCTAGTCTTCCAAGAACCACCCTCCCCCCCCCCCCCCCCCCCCCCCCACATACATATATAATGATGTGATGATCCAGCTCTTTCTTTGTCTGCCCCAATTATATTCCTTGCTTTGAGTTGATCATGAGTAATATTAATTTATTTCAAGAATTGTGGGATTCTTTTCCTTCTGTAATCAATTGTTTCTTTTAATTTATTTACTATTTATATGTATATGTAATGTGTCTAGGGTTGTGTTTTATTCCATCTTTACCTAACCCCAATAAAGCAATTTCAGAAGCATATTCATCTTATCCCCATATACAGACACAATCAGCCTTTTACTGTTCTTACAACATAAACCAACTAATTATATATATGCCATCACATTTCAAAAATATTATTATATAATCTTAATTATTAGGCCTTTCTCATCCAATCAATATGATACATATATGCTACTTAATTAATTTCAAGAATCATTAATTTTTGAATTACTAGCTAGGCAATTAATAATTTCAAAGCAATATCAAATAATTTGAAGTATATATGCATGCGTCGTGGAACGTTGGTATCAAACGTCTAATTTAATATAATTTTATGAATTTAATTTCGTGGGCTGATCTTTATATTGTATAATCGACTCAAAAATTTAGAAAATATATTTACTGCAATCTCCAGACTCCAAGAACACATATATACATGTAACTTAACACTTAAATTATTGCATAAAATTTGGTAATTCTATAAAAATATGGAGGAGACAAAATGTGAGAATATCTAGATGATGGATGGCTGGGGTGGGTTGGGGTGGGGGGGAGGGTTGTCCCAAGTCCATCTAGGGTTAAAGGGCAAGGAGAAGCACATCTTCACACACACACACACACACATATATATATATATATATATATATTGATACACAAAAGCTTGAAATTCTTCTTCATGCTTTCAATTACAGCAAGCAATCATCATCATCATGCCTTCACAACCTTTCATCATCCCTCATCTTCTGACTCTTCTCCACCACCATCATCATCATTGCACCCCCACCCCCCCTCACCCACCCCCCCACCCCCACCAATGCACAATATTATTAGAATCAAGATCAGCCCTGATGATGATCATCAAGAAGCTCAAGCTCAGTTTCTTTTTTTCTTGAACAGAAACCCTAGCTGCAGCTGGCTGCTGTTCTGATACAATCAAAAGGGCCTTCAAGTAGTTGTTCTTGGAGGGTTTAGATCTTCTCAGCTAGCTAGCTCATTTCCTGGGGAATCAAGCGTTACGGTCCGAATCTTTCGTTACGTTAAAATTGCTTTTTTCTGAATTTAATTGTTAGCATTAGGGTTTCTGTTTATGTAATTTGTGATGAAACTTCATATGAATAAGTTTCCAATTATTTTTGTGTATTTATTGCTAGATCATATACTTGTTTTGTGATCGATGTAACGTACTGTTTTTTTTGTTTCATAGATCTATATATACAATGGATCTTAATTTCCCATGAAATTTTTGCATCATGATGTTAATTTTGCTGTGAGTTTTTAAACTATTTCCTGTGTGTTTGTGCTTTTTTTCTCTTTTTCATTTTTGGGTTTTTGTGCTGCAGATTTCTAACTTAGAGATGATTTTATTTTGCAATATATATATACTAAACTATTTGTATGGTGGTCATACTTCTCCCTTTTACCTCTTTTTTAAATCACTTCTTGTTCTTTTTATTTATTTTTTTCAAATCAAGTTGCATTTTGAGTCTCAATTCTTCATTTAAATTGGATTTCATATTTTATTTATATACTTTCACATATACCATAATTCTTTTAAGTATAAAATTTTGACTCCACAGTCTAAGATCTTAGAACCACATTCATCAAGCTAGCCTTCCAATCTGCTTGTGAAATTAATAAAATAGTATTAAATGACCAGTACTGTTTTTCAAGAGAGAATTAAAGCAAAAACTTTAGTACTTTGGAAGAATGTGAGGTCAATTCAACTACACAAATATTGTTAATTTTTTTTTTCTTGAAAATGTCAAAGAAAAGATTTAAAAGTGAAGGCAAACAAAAGAGCCCAACTGCAAAAGTAAACGAAGTTTCTTTTCCTTTTCTTTTTTTCCAGAGAGAAAAACAAATATCAGAATATAATTATAAAAGAGTTTATTATAAAAAAAAATACTGATATATAAATGAGATATAAAATCATTTTTATAGTAAATTACAATCACATTCCCTGAAATTTGACATAATTAAAAGAGTTAATTACACTTAGATCCCATCTGAAAATATAAAATTATACTTTTCCCCTAATAAGTTTTAAAATTACACTTACACTCCGTTCAAAAATTCTCTATTTACACCTGACCCCTTTCAGTTGGGGTTTAGATGAAAAATGCTAAAGTTATAAAAATAAATTACATAAATCTGCAAGCATTATTTAACATTCCCGTGTAATATTTCTATCCAATGGCTATAATTTTGGAGCAATATTTTATAACAATTACATCTTTTTGGTTTTATATGTATTACATTTACTCCCTTATAAGTATAAACATATTACAGTCGAATTGTGAATGAGGGGTAAAATTGAAAATTTATGTATTTTCTGCTAACGTCAGCATTTTTGTCTAAATCCTAACAAAAGGGAGTCAGGTGTAAACAACGAATTTTCAGAAGGGGTGTAAATGTAATTTTGAAACTTTTTGGTGGAGAATGTGTAATTTCACATTTTTAGAGGGGGTCTAAGTGTAATTAATCCTAATTAAAAATACATTCTTATTAGTTGAAAAATTACAAATACCTCTAGATTTTAATGACCGTCTACCAACGAGTCAACTCCATTAGCCTCCGTTAATTTTCATCCATTTTTCATGTGAACTGACCAACTACCTTTTAGATTATGAACTATAATTTTTTAATATTTTTTAAAAAAATTCTAAAATATTTTTATGTACTAATACTCCCTGTGGATTAATTATTTATTTTATCCACCCTAAAAAAAATTTATATATATTTTTTAAAAAATAAATCATCAATGATAAATTAAGTAGTATTTTTCACTTCTCTGTTTAGAGGCTACATAATTATTTTTCATGTAAGGAGGTTGGTATTTATAATTTCTTAAACAACAAGAGAATATTCGTAATTATATCAAATCTAAAAAAAGATGTAATTGTAATTTACCCTTTTTTTTTAAATTAAAGAGTCTCGTAAATACATGAATATCTCTCTTTTCCCTTGCCTTTTCTTTTATCCCCCTTAAATAAAAAAGAAACATAACCATGCCAAATTCTTTATCATTTTAGGTGGAAATCATTCAATGTAGTTTGCCAATAATTCTCACTTATTCCCCATCATGATCTTCCCATTATTACCCCAAACAACTCTTACATATATGTCCAAGAATTCCAACCTAAAATATCATCAAAACCTCCATTTGGACATCAAACAATTAATTGAAGACTTTGCACAAGCCAAATGTTATGGCATCCCAAGTTTCTTCTAACTCCATTTTCCTCATCATTTTTCTCCATTTTTACCTTATATCATCCAACAAATTATTACCAAACACCAGTTTTCTGAATTCAATCTCTCCAATTTCAGAAAGCGACAACATCGAAGACATCCACCAGCTCGAAGAACACCTCACTTATCTCCCCTACTTCAATTACAATAACAAAATCTTTAAAAATTCTCTAGAATTCGTTCTCAAAAAACACCAAATATTTCACCGTCCTAATATCACAGGAGACTTCGACACACTTATCGTAGCAAAACTACCTGAGCCCAGATATCACATCGTATCACGTTACACGTTTATCCCAGGTCGTCCCAGGTGGCGAAAGACCCGACTAAAATACGTTTTCAATAAAAACGTCAAAGAAGAGGCCATACAACCCTTAGAGCGTGCAATGAAGGAATGGGCATCCGTGACGCTTTTCAAGTTCATCCGTGTCAAAACCGTCGCTATAGCTGATATCCATTTTAGTTTCATGCGTGGGGATCACGGCGATGGGCTCGCATTTGATGGGCCGGAGCCCAAAGGCGGGGTGGCCCACTCTTTTCCACCGCCGGATGGGAGAGTCCACTTCGATGCGGCCCAAAAATGGTCGGGCCGTGGGGAGAGAGATGGGTTTGATATAGAGACTGTTGGGCTGCATGAATTGGGCCATGTTCTTGGGCTGGGCCACAGCGGTGTTCAAGGGGCAGTCATGTATCCTGTGATTTCTCATGGTGAAAGGAAACATTTGCATGAGGATGATGTGAAAGGTGTCAAGACCTTGTACAAATTGAAATGATATATAAAAACTCAAACTTGGTTTTCAATATTTTTATGTAGGCTAATAAAAGGAAATATATTTTAATTTAGTGATAATTATACTGTTGTCGTTTGAGGTTTGGTGTAATTATTCATGAACCCCTTCTGGACGGAAAATTATATTTGATGTTTGTTTTCGTCCAATAAATAGATTCATCTATTAGTAAAATTCATGAAAATTTGTTGACATCAGCAAAATTAAAAATTCATATTTACCTCCAATTGACTTACAGACTTATTATAGGTTAGATAAATCTTTTATAATCGAACTACTCTCATAATGGATGTGAGGAGGTACATTTTCACTCTTATAATAGTAGTTTGGTAACGAATGGATGTATTTGGTGGATGAAGACAAACATCAGGGGTATTATATATAACTTTTCAAACCATAAGGGATTACGTACAATTACACCAAACATCCGGGGATATTTTAACTATTCTTTTTATTTACTTACATAATAATGTTTTATGCTCTATTTTGTTTATTTATTTATCAAGAAAGTACTAAAATTCTATCGAAATTGATAAATAATACAGATAATTTCCGAACAAGAAGTGAAAACATTCATCTAATTATAGCTAAATTTATTTGACTGTGACATCCAACGGGTGTTCTTTTTTTGTTTTTTTGTTTTTTTTTTGGTAATTTGGTAATACGAAAATAATAAAAGTGTAAAATAAGTTGAAATTAAAGATAGCGAATAAGAGTGTTCCCGGACTAAATTTATTTATTTATTTATTTATTAGGAATTTACCATAATAATATCATTGGAAGCGTGGAATTACTTTGTCCATACTTAAAGCAAGAGTAGAATATAACTTAGACATATATATAGCCGCACTTTGGATCTTTAACTAATGCAAACTTGGAGAATGAGATAATTCACATCATTTGCATATTAAAAAAGAATTAATATATATATATATATATGAAGGCAATTAAATAAATTTTACCCCGGAAATTGTCCTTTTGCACTGCCATAATCTTGCTGTATTTACCCGTACATCTCAATATATTTTAAATTTATTTTTTGATGAAAAAAAAAAGAGGACGGAGAACAACCACCACTAACGAAATCATACCAGATACATTTCTTTTTCTTGGTAAAAAAAAAAAAAACAAAATCGAGAGATTTCAATTTCAATCGCTCACTAATAAGACCTACAATCATTTAAAACTTAAAAGTAATCCGACATTATCAACTATACCAAAGTCCTACGAGATGTTGATATCACTTTCGTCTCTGCTCGACAGTGGGCCTTGCAGTCCAGCTCCCTTCTACCTTTGCCCTCAAGGGCCAATCTCCGTTTTGACGAGGAAATCTTTGCATGTGTTCATTGCCTTTCAGAAGGCCTACGCCTCATAGAAACTGTCTACTTGTGACTATTCCTTGGCCCATAGGTCACGAAACATGGTTAGAATTCAAGCTCTTCCGGAGACTATGGCCCCTTCAGAGTCATGTGCGGTTTGTGTTAACACAACTCTTCCGCAATCCCTAACATATTCTACTACTACTTCTTGATCTCTCATTTTGTGTGTCTTATAATGCTACAAAGTATATCTGCTCAGTCACTAAGGACAGATCATAAATTAAATTATAAAACCTTATCTTTACGAGTAATTTATAAGTACTTTAGCTCTCATTTACAACGATGATCGAATTGAAATTACCCAAAAAAAAAATTCTACAAAAGAAAAAAAAAACTCTAACATTATTAAATCATCAATATTTGGCTGCTTGTGGCAGTAGGTCCAAAAATCAATTAATTAATTCAAGCACAACGCATTTGACATGTACAATGAAATCTAACGCATACAAAAGTAGACACATCCAATCTCAATCTTCAAATATATATATATATATAGAGCAATTATTATTAATTTTATTTACATATATAAATTAAAAAACTGACTACCACAATCCTAAATGTTAGGCCCCAAGCCACAAAACAAAAGATGAACAAAAGAAAAATAAATAAATAAATAACCATCAATATTAACATTGATCCACCAAAAAATTACTAGCACAAATTCTTTTTACCTAACTCAAAACTCAGTCGAGTTCGTCCCGTAACTGCTCCCGAATCTGTGTCGGGCGTTCGTCACACCGCCCTTCATCACCGCCTCCCAATCCACGTCCGCGGCCCCTCCGGCCCCCTCAGCACCTCCAAGATCCTCACTGCCTTCTCCTGCGCCCGTTTGCTACCCGTCTCAGCCACCTTTCGCAGCACCTCCACTGCCCCGGCGTCCCTCGCTAGCCCTTTGAACCTTAAGCTCCCGTGACTCAATGAGTGCAGCGCCGCCACGCAATTTTCCCGAGTTGACTCCGAGTCCAACTCGGCCCGGTTTCTCAACACGGCTACCAAGGTAGCCACCGCATTGGCGTCCAGCAACGCCGCACGGCCCTCGTCGTGCGATGCCAGGTTGCATACCACGAGCACCACACGCGCCGCCACCTCCGGGTCCTTCAGTAGCCCCAGCAGAATACCGGCAGCTCCCAGCTTCATGATTTTCACCCTGTTGCTCTGGACCAGCGTCAAGTGGTACAGCGCCAGAGCGGCGTCGTGGCGGCTCCGCCGGGTGCCGGTTCTCAGCACGTGCAGCAGCGGCTGCAGTGCTCCCAGCACGCCTATGGCGGTTTTGTTCTCATCCTCCAGTGCTAGACTGAAAAGCGCGCCGGCGGCGTGCTCCCGGGACTCTTCAAAGCCGTTTTTTAAAATGTCAATAAGCAAAGGAACAACTCCGGCTCTCACAATCTTGATTTTATTAGCTTTCTCAAGCGAAAGATTCACCAGCGCCGCCGTGGCGTTGGTCTGAATGGCGGCGTAGCGCGAGTTCAGCAACTGCTTCAGAGCAAACAAAAGCCTCTCGGAGCAGAGCGTCGCCCTCGCTTCTTCATTGGTTCTCGTCGTTTTCCTCAACAGAGTCACAGCTTGCTCCTGCTCGTAGACATCCAAACTTCTCATTCTGGTAACGAAATTCTCACTCTCCCCGGAAGAAGAAGAAGAAACATTCGCCGACGACGCCTCCTCGGAGACAAATTCCGAGGAAGTAGACGGGGAAGATGAGTACGAAAAGCAAGATGGTCGGGTTGCAAAAGGCAAAAGCGGCGTCGCATTGGCGACAACAGATTCCTCAGAGCTCGAAGAGTACAAATTTCGCGGGTTCAATTCCGTAGCAGCATGCGAGAAGAAAACCGGCGGGGTTTCAGCAACAGCCTTCAGCAATTCCCTTTCCGAGACCCGAATCTTGGGACTATCTCTAACTTCAGAGGAACCCATGAGAGCGCGAACAATAGACTCGACATCCGAATACACAGGCGGGTTCGGGCGCTCCGACCCGGTCTTGGAGCACCAATTGAGAATAGCAGTCTTGAGCGCTAAATTTGGTATCACGGTGGAGAAATCCGGCGTCGACCCATCGGCGAGCGTGGGCGTGAACCCCAAATCTCTGCAGACGAGAACACACGCGCGCTCGAAAGTCTCGCCGGAAGAAACAACGGCGGGTTCGAACATTAACGACTTGGAGATGGGGCAGAGGAATTCCTGGGGCGGCTCCTTCTTATCGGCGGCTGAGGAAGATCTGTGGAAAGAGATTCTCCAACGGCGGATCTTCCCTTTTCCGCCCATCTGATTCCAATTCTGTCAGCCTTTATGAATAATCTATGGGACTAAGGAAACAGGTTTAGGGTTGAAGAAATTCATGCGAGAAGAGATGAGAGTTTTGTAGGCATAGAAGACTGCAAAGAAAGAATCAAGAATGGGAATAGAGTAGACTGAGTCACTGTATATGATGAGAGAGAAAGAAGAGAGAGAATTGACTTTGTTGTTGAAGATGATGAGAGAGGAGATGCCGTTCCGCGAATGAACAGCTCGATTGGGGTGTTCGGACTCTACTGGGTCCAGCTTTTTCTCTAATTACGAGATTGCCCCTCTTTCGACTTTTCATTTTAAATACCTTTTTCTTTTTTCAAATATATATATATATATATATATATTAGAGAGAAAAATTCTTTAAATTTCTAAATTTGAGCACTCATTAAAAATTTAAAATGTAGTATTCATGTATTTGGAAAAGTATTATTCTTATTTTTTTGTGATGTCCAAAATAATATTTTATTTATTGAAATAGTTTTTTTTCTTGTAAAAGTAAATTATATATCTAATTAAATTGAGGGTGTATGTCGTTTTTGCTCAAGTTTATTATTTTGTTGTTATTGTGGGAGATTTACATTTCTAGTTGTCAAATTATACCACTAATTTGTTTTTGGTTCTCAAACAGTGCATTTTGTATAGTATTAGTGGTATAATTTAAGGGTTAAAAGAGTAATTCTCCATACCGTTGTTGCTCGATTTAACAAGATTTTGGAAGATCACAAAGTCGAGGCCCGGTCCTAGTAAGTGAATTTTGACTGGACTTTGATTAGATTTATTTCAATCAGATTAAATTGTAACAGGTAATTGGTTATAACGTATAATACATGACAAATTTGTGATACGTGAATATTAATTGATGGCGCAATGTCATTGTTCAATTGTGTCTCTTCAACCGAATAGTGTTAATTGCTAAAATAGTAGTGTGTCTTTTGGTGAAAATGATATACTTATTTTAATTAAATGATATATCTCTTTGGTGAAACGACATGTTCATACAAATAGAAATGTGAATATTCAATTTGAAAAGACATAACATTTTATAAGCACCCTTTTCAATTGAATATGTTTATTCAGTGACACTTTTTCAAATTTTATAAATAGGTCACTCTCATATCTTTTCATTTAATTAATTTGAAAAATATTTTAGAAGATTTCAGAATACTTTGCAACATCAGCATTTCGTTTTTTACTAAAAGAGTTTCAAAAAATAATTTTTGGTTCACTGTTTCTCAATATTTATAGTGTTAATATCTTGATAATATTAAGTCGTTGTATTTTTTGAGACAAGTTTATAAGAACGAAAACCAGTGTTAAGAGTTTGAATTTTATAAAAAATGAGAAGTTCTCAACTTATTTGAAAAAAATTACAAACTCTTTCAATTTTGATCACGTGTATTACAAAACCATCATTTTTATCATGTTATAAGCTCCATAATTTTTTTTTATTCAAATATTTTAAGATTTTAATTCTAAAAAAACAAGATATAATATTTGATAAGCTCTGCAAATATTTTATAAAATGTATGAATTTATAGGGTGTTCACGTAAATTCATCCAAACATCCAGTTTGAAACTTTTTGATTAAGTTTAAAAAATGTGAAGATAAGTGAAGTTATAATGGGCATGTGAATATTTTGAAAATATAAATTACTGTAAATGTCATATCATGGGGTATTTGTAAAAATTTAAATAATTGCTATTCTAATTATAGTTTTAAAAAGCTAAATGGAGGTGTCTGGACATACAATTTTCGCTTATGCTTAAATTAAGTTAGGATAAAATAAATTAAAAGTCGTAAGCTGGTGAGAATGTGCTTGTTACAACATAAGGCACTTTGTAAATAAGTTGAAATTTTTTGTACTTTTTGTGTTGACTATTTTTGTATATTTTGAAAATTCTCCTCTTTGATATCTACTCACGTATCAAAAAATATAAATTTATACAAACACCCTTGTATCTATTACGTGGATGATAATTGATACAAACGTATCATTGATTTGAATAATAATAGAAAATTGCATATCAATATACATACAGGTACATGTCTATAGTATTTATTAAGGGAGATATACTTAGAATACTTAGAATTACCGCTGTGGTCTCTTCAAAAAACAGAAAAAAGAATTACCATTGTGGTTGACCAACGTGAACCACCTAAAATGCCCTTAATATAAGAAATTTTTCTTCACAAATAAATATATTTTTCCACTAATTAATTTTACTAATATTTTTTTTTCTTATACGTTGGAAGTCGTTAGTTTTGATTAATTATTCATTTCATTTTTTTTCCATTCTAATGCGAGCAAAAAGTTGTTCGTTCGGATACACTTATTTGAGATTTTTGGGCCTAATTTTTTACAATTATTGAAACGAGAACATACAAAAAACATGTTAGTGCTCTAACATTCAAATTAATAAATAGTGGTGAAAATAAGAATTAAAGTGAAAGAAGACATAATTAGGGGTGGCAATTCAACCCGGACCCGGCAAAACCCGCCCCGGACCCGCCCCTAATGGGGCGGGTCCGGGTCCAAAAATTTGAAGATGGGGCGGGTCCCGGGTCCTAAGAATTAGGACTCGGCCGGGTCCGGGGCGGGTCTCGGGTCCTTAAGGACCCGCCCCAGACCCGCCCCGTTTAGAGATATATATATATTTCTTTTATTTTATTATGATAGAATAAACACTAACAAAATATTGTATCATTTAATTTATTTATTGTTAGGTACATCTTCAATAGTTGATAAATTGAAAATTATCCCACAATATTTAACGATTAGAAAGACGAAAAAGTTGTTACTAATCTCTAATAAATAATTCAATATGAATTGTTTGAGTTGTTCTATTATGAACAATTTTATTTATACTTGAAATTCTTTTTCAACTTGAATTTCAGTTAGATCATGAACAAATAATTTTATTTGTAATTGATATATTAAATTTTAATTTTTTTTTAATTTGTAAAACAAATAAAAAATAAAAAAATTTAAAAAAAACCGGGTCTACCGGTTAGACCCGCCCCGGCGGGTTTTGTACCGGGGCGGGGCGGGGTGGGGCGGGTCCCGGGTTGAAAAATAACCGGGGCGGGGCGGGTCCCGGGTCCTTCCCGGAGTTGGCGGGGCGGGTCTCGGGTCCACCCAAACCCGCCCCGTTGCCACCCCTAGACATAATGTGGAACAATGTTTCAGCTAGAGTATTTCGAATAATAGTGTTTGTATGCGTGTGAGTGTTAAAAATGCATTACCCTTTATCGGGGGAGGAGCCCGATTTTTATAGCTTTCGCCCCTTGCCGAATGAGAAAATGCAGTCCCTTGGGGACTTGGGAAGATGGTTGCCGGGAGATAAGTTCCATCATATCTAAAGGAAATCTTTCTAATCATTTCAAACTTTATTAAAGTGTTTTTTTTTTTTAAATTTGAAAATTATAAGTTCGTTATATTCACAGAATTTATGCTTATGTGTTGTTGATCAAATTATTATTTAAATAACTATCTAATCGTAAATACTTTAAATTAAAAATAATTATTTTTTTTTTCAAAATTTTATATGCAAGAGAGCAAATTGTAATTGATAAGGACTATTTTAAAATTAAACTCAAATGTAGGGGGCAAAAATGAATTTTAGCCCCAAAATATTTTCGAAGAGGTTGAAAGGGAACAAAATAGAAAAGGAAAAGAAAAGAAGAAAAAGAAAGCGACTAATTCCTCAGAGAACACTGCAATCCTATCTGCTGTCTCTTCTCTGCCTGTCTTGTTGCCGAAGCCCAACTCCGATCCCGACCACCCCCCTCCGACCAACCCATCCGCGCACCCACGCCTGCAGCCACTGGTGCTTTCAGGGAAAAACTAGCTTTTTCAGGGAGGGGTTCTTTTGATCGTATATAGCGAATCCATGTCGCCTGGAAACAGACGAACATGGGCTCTCTTGTTTCTGCTGATTATTTCAACCTTTTACATCGAAACATCCGCGTCCAAGCTGGACCCTTTTGCGGCTAAGAAGAAGCGCATGAGTGAGAAAGTTCGCAAGATGTAATAATGATCTCCACCTGATTTTGCACTCCCACCCCTTTTCGTCATTTATGTCGATTGTTACAATTTTTGCAGCCTGAAAGTCCTTTTTTCTTTGTTATTGTGTGCGTGAAATTGGATTGTTTGTGCATAATCTTGTTATTTTGTAGTCATTGATAGTCCTGTAGTTTGACTTTGTAGTAATTGCTTGATGTGTTGCATTGAGTAGTTTGTGTGTTAGTTTGCTGAATTCTGATGGTGGGCATGGAAATAACCAATTATCAGCTCAATTTAGTGAAGGGTTATTTGAGAAATCGGACATTTTCATGGCGTTGCCTTGAACTAGTTAAATTCTATTAGGTTGCAAGCAGAAATGTGCTGTAATAAACTATAAATGTGTGCAGTGAGAAATGTTTACAGACCCTATGGTCCCTGATTTTGATTATGTTTTAGGATGGCTAGTACATTTATTTGACTTTGTTTGATGGCACAAATGCAGGCGTTTACATTGAAGTGGGAAAAATCATGTAGAAGAATATTCTTTGCCTGACTTGAATTTATTGTTCTAATCATACCTATTCTATCTCTCTCTTAAGTTCTAGTGAGTTTTCTTGTCTGCTATGACTTGAAGGTCATAGCTAAGAGTAAGAAAAGTAATGTGTCTCCACCAAAAGAAGTTATTATTCAAAGAAAATTCCTGGTCATGATCTTGTTGATAATGGACTTGAACGGTTGTCTCTAACTATTGTGTTTCACATTCGCGGGTTTCCTGGTACTAGGTTAATAGTAATTGTTAATTGAATTAACTTTGACCAACTTGCCGGTGAAGATGCAGTTCTTTTAAGGCTAATATTTATGTTAGTATTTAACTTTCCTTGTTAAGTCTTTCATCATTGAAGAGCATACTAGAGCAGCACTCCAGCAAACGTGTTCATTGAAAGGTGCTCCAGAAAATGATGGGTCTTAACTGTTGAAACTTTCAAATAAATTGACCTGTATATTTTTAAATGCGAAATCTTGTTAATTTACCATTTATGTAGAAAACAACTCTGTAAGTTTTTTATTGCATGGCAACTGAATCAGTCATGGGTATGGACTAAATGTATCTGTAGCAGTTAATGATATATTGGATGTACTTTTGTGATATTGCTAGTGCATTTTCGCATATGAGTAAACAAAATCAAGTTTAGGAGTGAAACTAGACATGAAACGTACCCAATCAAACTCCTGTTCTGTTAACTCAAGTGTCCGTGCTCACTTGTTTTCTTTCTGTGTCAGGTTTTACCATGCCTTTGACAACTATATGATGTATGCTTTTCCGGTTAGTCCTTGATTATGCAATTTTATAATATCATTCAAAATTCTTTTACCATAACCTACGTGTTCTGGATATTGAATTCGAATCTCTCCTCTTTTCAGCATGATGAATTAAAGCCTCTGACCAAATCGTTCACAGATTCTCTGAGTGAACTTGGAAATTTGAAGGTGAGTATGTAACTGAAGGAATTTGTTATGACAGCAAAAGACATGTTAACCAACTTCATGTTCCCTCAAATTCTAGCTTGAACATCTACCACGAGAGTATAATGGATCAGCTCTCAGCCTTATTGAATCACTTTCCAGGTATGATGATCCTTTTGTTTTACTTTTAGCATTAAAGCAACTGAAGCCATTTAGCTATTTCCAGCTTTGAGCTTTCTTTGCCAGCTTGAGTAACATCATGGTCTGGAATTCATTCTAACCCACTCTTCCACTCTCAGCCTTGCGATCTTGGGAAATCATACTGAGTTTGAAAAGGCTGTTCTTTGGCTATCGGAAAATCTATCATTTGATGTTGATGCGAGGATAAATCTTTTTGAGGTAACATATTGACTGTATGGTTTTTGTATTTTGAAATAACATATTTATTGACCGAAAGCCTCATTTGACGTAGGTGCATTTTGTTTTATCATTATTTATATCTAAAGTGGCTGTATCTATTATGATATCTGACACACCCGATAACAATGTTTTCTGTTATTTCTCATGTTTTTAATTGGAGTGTTTTAATTGTTTCTTTCCCCTGCCTGATATTCTGTAGTGCAACATAAGAGTACTTGGAGGACTTGTGTCTGCTCATATTCTTGCAACTGATTCTACAAACAGGTTAACTAAAGGAACTTACAAAAATCAACTTCTTGTCCTGGCTAAGGAGTTGGGACAGCGGTTTTTACCTGCTTTTGATACCCCCACCGGACTGCCTTATGCATGGATCAATTTAAAGGTACGATGTGAAATCTGTGTTAAGTAGCCTGGATCCTAACTTTAGTTTATGTGCAGACAAGTGCACTGTAAAGTTTGATTGTTGTGTTTTTACTTTTAGAATCACTAAACTATGTCTGTCTAATGTGTCTAATAATATTACTAACACTTGCCACAGTTATAGGCTAATGAACTTCATTTTGACATGGTGAAACTGATAAGCATGTAAAATGAAGAACATGGACCCTTGCGGTGTCTGTTCCTAATCTATGTTAAACTACGAAATGGGTGCTAAAGCACATGTGCCACCTCATATATAGTAGCTTGTATAACAGTGGAAGTAAATAATGTTCATGGTAAATAGGGGAGGCAAAATTACATTTTTGGTCCTGTAACTATAGGTCGTTAGCACTTTTGGTACTGTAACTAAACTCCACTTACACATTTAATCATTTTTTGACGAATTTAGTGTTGAACATCTCACATTTAGTCCTTTTTTTGACAAATTTAGTTTTGTCTTGGCAATTTTAATCCTATTCTCACTTGAGTAAATCTCATTTTTGGTCCTGTAACTATATGCCGTCAGGACCAAATTTTCCAACACAAGACTAAATTTGCCAAAAAAGGACCAAATCTAATATATGTTGGACTAAATTCGTCAAAAAAAGGACTAAATGTGTAAATGGAGTAAGTTACAGGACCAAAAGTGCTAATGACCTAAAGTTACAGGACTGAAAATGTAATTTTTGCAATAGGGGACCTGTTTAATTTTGGATAACCGCAAACGATAGTATGTCATTTCTTAATAATTGGAGTTGATCTTGTATCTTACAGATCGCAAAGGCTGCGTGTATGAATTGATAAATTAATTACTTCTCATTCTATCAAAGATGGAAATTAAGCATTTATGAGGTTCTAGGGCTAGACTCTGAAAGAGAAAGTGCTTGTCAAGTTGTTGCATTTGCCAAAACTGTGAACCTTCATCAGTCATCACCTGACAGAAGTTTCTGCTCCAATGTGCATGATAAATATGATTCATGCGGTTTCTCTTAACTCCTTTTGCTTATAAAGTTGCGAAGGTTCTTGTTTAGTTTCATTGTTATTTTACATCTAGCTTTGGAGTATGGTCATGGTGCATGTGTATTGTTTCTTACGCTGTATTACTGCAAAATTCTGTGTACAGTATGGCGTGATGGAGAATGAAACAACTGAAACAAGCACATCCGGTTGTGGTATGGGACCTCTCTGTCTCTCCCACTCGTACACAAGCACTTGTGCTTTGATGGTTGTATGTATGCGTTTGCGTTTCCCAATAATTGCTAATTTTCTTTAGCTGAGTGTAGGTTCTCTAATTCTTGAAATGGGAGCACTGTCGCATTTAACCGGTGACCCAAGATTTGAATCTGCTGCTTTACGTGCTCTACGCAAGTTGTGGAGCATGAGGAGTTCTTTAAATCTTTTGGGGACAACTCTTGACGTAGAAACTGGGGAGTGGATTGAATACTCATCTGGAATTGGGGCTGGTATTTTTGTTGCTAGATTGTGTACCAATTCTTTTCACTATTATATATCAAAAGATTCTTATCCACACATCTCTCATGTCATCTTTCTTGTCTTTCGCAGGGGTTGATTCCTTTTATGAATACCTTCTTAAAGCCCACCTTTTATTTGGAAGGGAAGAACTTTGGAGAATGTTTCAGTCTGCTTACCTTGCTGTGCAAAAATATTTTAGACACGGCCCTTGGTAATAAACTGAATCAACATTTCCGGTCTTTAATATATATAATTGTTATATGTGCTTAACATTTCTTCATTAATTGAGGTGTAAAATATCCTTTCCTCTCGTCTACCATTGTCTGAATAGATAAAATCTGAAAAAAACTTGATTCCCTTTTTTTCTTCCTTCCTGTCCCTTTTCCTTTTACTTTTAAGTTCTCCTTCATTTTTCCATCTATTTGTAAATTGCTGTTATGGTTGGAGCAAGTGTTAATTGTAAAATTTCTTTATCCATTATTATTTCAAAGGCAGAGCTTTATTTGCTCTAATTTTGCTTTAGTGCATGACGTGGAATTACTAG
Source organism: Sesamum alatum (assembly GCA_034509735.1). Classification (NCBI taxonomy): domain Eukaryota; kingdom Viridiplantae; phylum Streptophyta; class Magnoliopsida; order Lamiales; family Pedaliaceae; genus Sesamum; species Sesamum alatum. The sequence goes on from JACGWO010000001.1 coordinate 4,987,431, forward strand.
ATTGGTTTTCACCCAAAGCATTTAAACTATCATCAGGTACCATGAAGCTGATATGAGGACAGGAAGAGCAACATACTGGCAACTTACAAGCCTTCAAGCATTTTGGCCAGGTCTTCAGGTAAACTTTTACAACACTACCTTGTTCTTCAGTTATCAGTTTGAGTATGGGGAGCATTCTTGAATTTTGTGAGGTAGTCAGGTTCTTGTGGGGGACGTTGCTGCTGCTAACTCATCACATCGTGAATTTTTCTACGTATGGCAGAAATTTGGAGTATTACCAGAGAGGTATCATGTCTTGTTGTTTTTCTTTCTATATTATGTGTTCTTTTAATATAGAGCATATGATAATTGTGTATTTGTAATTTTTGATTAGTATCGTCTGCAGTTTTACTTCATTCGCCAAAGTAGATTATGACGATAACTATTCTATGATTTAGATATCTTCTTGATCGTCAAATGCTCCATCCTACCGAGAAATACTATCCATTACGGCCAGAGTTGGCAGAATCAACATTTTACCTATATCAAGCAACCAAAGGTATGTTATTGTTGTGTTATATTATTATGCTAGTTTAATCCACCAAGTATTAGGACTGGTGAGTGGTGAGTATGGCGACTTAACTGCTCAACATCAGAATGTTTGAATTTATTAGGCTTTGATGGGAATGGGCGTCTACTTTGTGAGAAACGTATCTCGGACAAATTTTCATCTGAAACATTTGTTTGGTTGGCATCCTTCCCAAAAGTCCCAAAAGAATTTTTTTTCTAAGTTTCCTAATAATATTACATTTTTAATAGAGCTCTGTTCAGATTAAGTTAAGGCTGTTAAGCCATAACTCCAGGTGATCAACTTGTTCGCCTATTCAGTTCTGAATCAATTAATTAAATTTCTTGCAATTTTCCCAGATATCACTGGCTTGGTTCACAGAACTAAGTTTAATTTATACACCTGCCATTTTTGAGTGCTCCCAGGGGCTTTCTGGAAATCCTCGCCTTTTAGTTCTTCTACGCTTAAAATGACGGGGGGAGTGTGCCCTACCTCCCTAATGACCATTTGAGATTCATTCAATTATAAACCTTCATTTTCGTCAGATCCATGGTATCTCGAAGTGGGCGAGTCGATTGTGGATTCGCTGAATTTGCACACACGAGTTGAAGGTGGCTTTGCTAGCATTAGAGATGTGACTACTATGGAATTGGAAGATCATCAGCATAGTTTCTTCCTTGCTGAGACGTGAGTTTTACTATAGATTCCACAATGCATGTAACATAAACTATGTTATATGCTGTTTCTAGCATTTTATGTAGTCGTGAAACTTTGATTAAGGCTTGCGCGTAACACAGCTAGTGGCCATTCGTGAGTATCCTGAGGTACTTCTTGTGTTCCTTTTCTCTGCAGGTGCAAATACTTATATCTTCTCTTTGATGATTCATTCTTGGTCAATAAAAATTACGTATTCACAACGGAAGGACACCCTCTGCCTATTTTAAGCTCTTGGCATGAGAGACTTCCTGAGGCCTATCTCCCCAGTAATTGGACATCCGTTAAGGTTTTGCTTTCACTCCCTCTGCAGTTCGATTAATTTATGTTTCATACTGCTACCATTATTATTCTCTGGCAATCATCTATTCTTTGGAAACTACATTTTCTCTTTATTTCCGGCTCTCTTTATATCCTCCATTTTATTAAAATGGAAACTACATACTTGCAGAGTGAAGAGCAACCGAAACGAGCTAGTGCAATGTCGTTGAGAATATGCCCAGCTTCCCAACTGAACTGCAGAAACAACCATTCACCGCTTGAGAGTGTTTGCCATATCCCTGATGCTCGTTCCGACCACAGATGTCTGAGTGACGAGGATTGTGGTGTCGATTCAACCACATGTAGACGAAGATCGTGTAGCATGGCTGGCTACTGTGGGCTATGGCTGTCCATATGAGAGAGAGAGAGAGAGAGAGCTTTATACAGGCAAGTAATTTGTTCTTGCAGAAAATTCTTTGGAGATGAGGAAATAAAGAGTGCCCTTTTCTTGGAAAACCACAGGATTAAAGTTATTAGCTTCATAGGGATGTTTCTTACAGCATTCGGTAGATGTAGGAAAAGCAAAAGATATCTATTATTACATGTAGCCCATAATTCATTTTGTAACGTAATTGTACCATATGTGTTTTATCAAAGTTATGCCAACTTTTTCAAGAATCGAAAAATGAAGTATTTTGTGAGAAGATAATTCGGTCTGATTGTAAAATGTTTTCATTTTCACATGCAGTGGAAAATATGTATTCGCAATTTTGCGTAAAAATGAGAATATATTTTGAATAGTTAATGAGATTATATTTTATATTGAATTTTGATGTTAAATTAATATATTTTCAATGAGAATAAGCGTAAAAAGTATGTTTACATTTTAATTAATATTTTAAAAATTGAAAATGAAAATATAAATAAACAGGTTGTTCGCGAGCAAGTCCTATGTGACTAAGAGATTTGTTGACTTGATTTTGGATTGATTGATTTTTTTTTTAACAAAAAAGTGATTATGACTTTTAGATTCACAATTTTATAATTGATAATGTAAATACAAATCATAGGTAAATTTTAAAATTAGTCTCATTTAATGACAGAATGAAAAATTATTTAGTGGGTGTAATGTGTAATTAGTTAAAAAATAATTACGATGGGATTAAAAATTATAAATTGTAAATTTTATCAAGTTGTGGTTATTATAGAATATAATTCAAAATGCAATCATTTGAAAAATGAATCGAAGACATAAGAAATTGTTCTTGTATTCAAAACACGAATTTGACATATTCAATCGTAAGGCCAAACATGCACATCAACAATAATAGTTACATATCAAATTGTTTCAAAATACAATTTGCACCATTTGATGTTTCTTACAGCTATATATAACGTCAATGATCCGAGTATATAAAGATAATTCACATTGTATTAAGACACGAAGAAAACAGTTGAAATTAACGTCATATATAAATGACATTATATTAAGACACGAAGAAAACAGTTGAAATTAATCGAAAATTACTAGAACCCAATCCATACCCACAATTTTGTGATCCTAAATTATGTGAGTGATTTTTGTTTTAGGGGTTTACTTAAAACATCTTTTCCTAAAATAGGTAAAATATACTTGTCATGATGGGTCATATATATGCAAAGACTTGTTACGTTTGCTGGTTCTTGAACATGGCTTGCAGAATAAGGTTGTAACTGTAGACAAGGACTTTCTTGAACCATCTCCACCGCCGCCCACTCTCTCTCCGCCGTCTGCCGCCGCCCTTTTCTCTCTCATGATGGCCATGCACATAGGTATGTTTTCATCTTCTCTTAAGCAAACATGCATGAAAACAGGCAGAACTGATGTGCTAACATGTAACCGTCCCGTTTCTTGATCGCCCCAAACTCCGAAGGAGAATTCATGTTCTGTTTCTTGATTTCAGAAATGGGAAGAACATAGAGAGAGAGAGAGAGAGAGAAAGAGAGAGAGAGAGAGAATTGTCTTGGATTGTATTTAAAGAGCTGAGTCCGCCGTGATAATGGCGGACATAGTAAAAGAAATCCTCTCGAAACCGATACAGTGCGCAGACGAGATCATAAAGTCTGCGGATCAGGCCAACTCTTTCCGCCAGGAGTGCCTCGAGATTAAGGCCAGGACGGAGAAACTCCTGGGCCTCCTCCGGCAGGCGGCGAGGGCCAGCGGCGACCTATACGACCGGCCCACCCGCCGCATCATCGCCGACCTCGAGGAAGTCCTCGATAAGGCTCTCGGCCTCATCTTTAAGTGCCGCGCCAATGGCCTCCGCCGCGTTTTCACCATCATCCCCCCAGCTGCGTTCAGGAAAATATCCCAACAGCTCGAGAATTCCATGGGCGACGTCTCGTGGCTCCTCCGCGTGTCCACGCCGGTGGATGACCGAGACGATGAGTATCTCGGGCTGCCGCCGATCGCGGCGAATGAGCCGATTCTCTGTTTGATTTGGGAACAGATAGCGACTCTGAGCGCGGGTTCGTTAGAGGATCGCACTGACGCTGCTGCTTCCCTGGTGTCTTTGGCGCGAGACAATGACCGGTACGGCAGTTTGATCATTGAAGAAGGTGGCGTGCCGCCATTGTTGAAGCTGGCCAAGGAAGCGAGGCTGGACGGGCAGGAGAACGCCGCCAGGGCTATTGGGCTGCTGGGAAGGGACCCCGAAAGCGTGGAAACGATTGTGAATGCTGGTGTCTGCCAGGTGTTTGCGAAAATCCTCAAAGGACACATGAAGGTTCAGGTTCTAGTGGCTTGGGCTGTCTCGGAATTGGCTGCTCATCACCGCAAGTGTCAAGATCCTTTCGCTCAGACTAACGCCATTCCTTTGCTGGTCAGTCATCTTGCTTTCGAGACCATTCAGGAACATAGCAAGTACACTATACCCACTACTAAAGATTCGGTGTCGATGCTCTCCCTTGTGGTGGCTAGTTCAAATTCAAAGAAGAACAAGAATATTGGCGAGCGTTGGACTGGAAACAAGGACGACGGTAGCCAGTTTCAGAGTCACATTCGGTCCCCGACGGATAATAAAACGACAATCCAAATGCACGCCGTAGTGGCAAATACTATTGCCAAGAATTCGAGTATGTTGCAGACAGGAACCACACAAGGCCAATCGCAGCCTCAGGGCAACGGTGCCAACCGGAACATGAAAACTAACCACCAAAATCATCAACTTCAAGATAATCGTCGCCACCAGCATAAGCATAAGCACCACAAGGTCAGTGCCTTGCCTGGAAGTAGCATTAAGCGTCGGGAATTTGAAGATCCGGCTACGAAGGTGCAAATGAAGTCTATGGCAGCCAGAGCTCTTCGGTACCTCTGTGCAGGAAACTTAACAATCTGTCGAAGCATAACAGAGTCTAGAGCACTACTATGCCTTGCCGCTTTGTTGGAGAAGGGTACCGAGGAAGTTAAGTACAATTCAGCCATGGCCCTGATGGAGATCACAGGAGTGGCTGATAAAGATGCAGACTTGAGGCGTTCGGCATTTAAACCTACGGCTCCGGCTGCCAAAGCTGTCGTCGACCAGTTTCTTAGAATTATCAAGAACGAGGAGCCAGAGTTGCTCATTCCCAGCATCAGGTCTATCGGGAACTTGTCAAGAACGTTCCGTGCAACCGAGACAAGATTTATCGGTCCATTGGTGTGTCTTCTTGAGGACAGGGAGCCGGAGGTCATTGCTGAGGCTGCAAGAGCACTCAACAAGTTTGCCGGGCCGGACAATTTTCTCCACGACACTCACTGCAAGTCGATAATCGATGCAGGGGGTACTAAGCACCTGGTTCCATTGGTTTACTTCGGTGAACAAATGGTGCAGATCCCTTCATTCATGTTACTATGTTACCTTGCGATGCACGCCCCAGAAAGCGAGACGATAGCGCAGGATGATGTCCTCATCGTGCTGGAATGGTCGACGAAACAGTCCAACTTAATGCAAGATGAAGACATCGAAACCCTGGTTTTCGAATCGAAAAAGAGAGTGGAACTCTATCAATCCAGAGTCTCAAAAGGATACCATTGATTGGAGAAAATTATGGATTCTTGGAGCTCAATACATCGTACTTATACGGGGTATATATCAATAGTTTTTTTAGGATGCGAAGCATAGGTTAGCATTTTAATTATAATCGCTGTGGCAAATCGTTCTAATAAATAACATTTATGCTTTAAAATATATTGTAAATAAGAGTAAAATATAGGGTTAAATACAGTTACCATCCCTGAAGTATTCATCCCATATCAATTACCCCCTAAAGTATTAAGACCTTAAAAAAAAAACCCTGATCTTCTAACTCCTTTCATTTTTAAGTTCAAAAAGTCCATTTTACCCTTGCTAAAAATTGCTTTTTGAAAAAAATTAAAGAATTTTTAAAATACCAAAACCACTCTTTTTTTAAACTTTGTCTATTTCGAGTTTCACTTGTTCATCGAGCTCCTTTTATTTTCATAATCCTAAAGTACTTGGAGCTCATTTTAATTTAGTTTCCCTTGTTTGTCAAACCAAATTAAAAATAAATTTATACATGCATATATATATATATATTTATATATTTACTTAAATAAATATACAATTAATAAAATCGAAAGAACTGATCATGAGCTAATAAGAAAATATACAATTAATATATATTTATATATGATAATTATATAAATGTATATATTTATTTTTAACTTGATTTGACAAATAAGTGGAACTAAAATAAAATGAGCTCTAAATATTTTAGAATTATAAAAATAAAAAGAGCTCGATGAACAAGTGAAAATAGAATTAGATAAAACTTAAAAAAAAAAATGAGTGGTTTTGGTATTTTATAAATTTCTTTAATTTTTTTCATAAATTAATTTTTAGTAAGGGTAAAATAGACTTTTTGAACTTCAAAATTAAAGGTGTTAGAATGCCAGGGGTTTTTTGAAGGTTTTAATACTTTAGGGGGATAATTGATGTAGGGTGATATTTCAGGGGTGGAAATTGTATTTAACCCTAAAATTTATAAACCAATAAAAAACAAAGAAATAAAGAAAAGAAAACTAATTTGTAAAAGTAGGAAGGTTAATAAGATAGTTATTTTGTCAATTGAAGGGCATTTTTGTCATCACAAAAAATTGGTGCGACGGTGTCATTAACTGTTGTTTGTGAGTGCAGAGGGTCTTTTCTTTTTATATTAGTATAGATAATGGAGGGATAATTACATTTACGTCCAATGATCTATGATTTATTTATACAAATCATCACTGTTAGTAAAAAAAATGGGGTAGTTTGTGCAATGATGTTGACGTTTCTAGAGATTATATATGTAATTTTTTTAAAAATATGAGTGATTTATATAAATGATGTCAACGTTATTTTTTAAAAAATGAAAATGATTTATGTAAATAAACATAAGTGAAGGAGTGTAGTTGTAATTAGCCGTATATTGTAATACTTGTTCATTGGTGTCCATCAGTGCAGCTTTGATAAAAGCTCCTTACACTTAGGGTTACATGTTTTATTTTTATTATTTTTTCTTTTTTTCACTAATCATAAAAGATCTTCCATACCACTTTAATTTTAGATATTGATGTCACACCCAAGCGACTCGACGTCGCTTTCACGGAGTTCGACTCCATATTTTTATTTTTATTTTAGTTTTAATAATTTAAATTTTATCTTTAATAATTTATTGTTTTATTCATTATTTTATTATTAATATAGATATTTTAATAATAATAAATTTAAAAATTGATTTATGGAAAAGAAAGTACAATTAACTATTACAAATATTATTTATAATCTATGGTTCCGCACTGACACATCTGCTTATCTTGAATTAACCTCCCTTTGTTGGGATTGTTGTCTTTTACACGTTTGTGGTCAATCCATCTCATTTTGAATTGGTGATGTTTGGATTCGACCAGGATGAATAGTGACACGAAAAGTAGTATCGTGGACCAACTCAAATTTTGGAACATCCCAATAATCTTCTGGCATTAGAGGATGAAACGACTTAGAATATGCCCTTTTCTAAACCCTTAAGTCGTAATAATCTTTAACCATTGATGACTCGTTAATCCTACATGCAGTGCATACCTTTTGAGCATGAGAGCAAGGTATCCCAAATTGACTCAATTTGCCACATGAACATTATCGTGAGGCAATTTTGACGACATGTGTATTGAATCCATGTCCGTGCTAGCACTTTGGGACGACAGAGGCGGACTGTTCAAACTAATCGTATCTCGTCAACGCATACTCAACACTTTTTTTGGACCAACGTTTGAACAATTTGTATTCATAGTCCGTTTAGAGTTGGTTGTTACTTACTGTGACACTACTCTTTGCCAGCCTTTCACGAAAATAGTGGACTGGATGAGCAAATGTTATTTCCACTATTGCAGTCACAGACAAGCAGCGAGCCCCTTACAAAACTCCATTAATGCATTTTGACATGTTGGTTATCAGAATACCGCACCGCCAACCGTCATCGTGAGAAGCTGTCCATTTTTTCTTTTCAATCTGATCTAAGAACACAAACACATCTAACTTGTGGCTCTTTATCTCGTCCATAGTTCGATTGAACTTTCTAATTTGATATTCAAAGTCAGCTCTCTGATCCTTCTATTGCACATTCTTATGTGATTATTAATCCCACCTATTTTAGTGGGATTACGGTCATACTATAATCCCATCGAAATCCTGACCTTGATCGATTATTATAGGTTCACATAAAAAAGTAAATAATTGATTGGGTTGAATCATATAGGATATTCGGCCCAATAAACCAAAATAAACATGGCCTAAATGGATACAAGAAGTTGTAATGTATAACATAAGTAAGACAGGGCGTTGGTGCAATTTTAAATATTAAGAAGCTTTTCGTAACATATTCAAACTTGAGGGACTTTCTATACAATTATCCTTCATTTTCCGGTGGTCGTAGTTTTCCTTAAATTAATATTTGATTTTGTTTTCATTCACAATTTTTAATCTTTTCAAATGAATTTTTATTTTGGATTTGATTTTGTATGAGAAATAAAAATATGTTTGGATTAATATATGTTGTGATAGATTTAAAAATACAATAATATTTCTATAACAATCAAATTGTTTACAATATTCAATCCAGTATAACAACATCTCTACATCTACCAACATCAACATTAAAGCAATCAAAGGAATAATACAAACATCTTATAAACTAAACAATACTCTACATTCGTAGTACTTGAATCCACAACCTCTTGATTGTTTGATCATGTAGTTAAGTAGGTCAAACTTGCGTTTATAGCGCAAATACAACTTTTTGTATCATTTGGCGCTTATTATTAGAATTAAATTCCATCAAAAGTACATTTTGATAAAAGCTAAAATATGTAACTTTTAATCCCACCTCAATTATTTTTAATTTAATTATACCAATTAAATAATTTTTAAATTTCTTCATTAACATTGAAAATAAGGTTATTTTGAAATCCACCTTACAATCTTCATTTGTATAATCAATTATGAAATTATAAGTTCAAACATCGTAATCACTATGTCTAAAGTCAATTATTTCAAAATAAGTTCTCCTCAAATCAATTATCTTATAATTAATTACACAAATCGTCAGACCAAATTAGACCTAAACTCAGTACCTGGGTATAAAATTCCACTCCCAGATGCAGAGAAAGTAAACTTAAAATTTAAACGTCGTAAATTTACATGTCCCAATCGACTTAGATCCCGTCTATAATTTTTTTCCGCAATATGCAATGAGTGTGAAGATATGGAATACTAAAAATTAACCATATTGATAATGAAATTTTCAGAATATTAATGTGGATTAATACTCACCATACAACATTTAATTTTATTTCCTACTTATATAGGTATTTATGTATAAATGAAAGCTACATCAAGTCATGTTAGGCACAAGAATTATCAATATACCTAACTCAATCATGGGTGACCATATTTTATTATATTAGTGATACGTGTTATATATTGGTATTATATGAACGTATGATTGGCACTTGTTTTTTCAAAAATTGAAAAAAAAATCATTAAATTACTTTGTATTTTAAGAGTGGAATTCGTACCAATTGTGCGTTGATGTTCGAACAATATATATTATCAAAGTGTGATAAAAAATCCTTCAATAAAAATTTATGGATAAGAATTGTTATAATTAAATTAAGATAAGACTATAGAGGAAGGGAATGGTATTTTCTAGAACGAAATAGATGAATAAGATACATCGTTCGAGTATTATTTAATTTACGTTGTTAAAAATAATTCAATTTTTTTTATAAAGTTGAGTTATATGATTGAATCTATTTAATATGAACTAAATTTGCAGTAGTAGACTCGTGATTTGGCTGTGATGAGTGATTTTAGTCCGCTTTACATCTTAGTGGGGTTGTGGTAACCGACTCGTCTACTGAAAAGTAATAATGAATCAAATCAGCTATTTCATAGCAGTACGAGACTTTTTTGGTCATGTTCAAAGAAAATTGTTACGCTGATCGTCCCTCTAGAAATTTTCATTTAGCCAAAAAAAAATAAAAAAAATTATAAGAATTGAAATATTAATTAATTTATGCAATTATATTTGGAATATAATTTCTTTTCTCAATTATTGTGTTGCATTTAAAAATTAATATTAAACATGTTTACTTTATAGAGCCATTGCAGGACAAGAATTTGACAGTTTGTAAGGTACTTCTTGATAGAAAAAAGTGAAGCATGCCATTTGCATGTATTTAGTTCATTTGTTTTTTCTTTATTTTTCTTGAAACTTGAGCCACAATGAATATTTTTTTTTTAAATTTAAAAATAAGGGGAAAAGGGATTATGTTTAGTTGGTTTAGTAGAAAATTAAAGTTGGAATATAATTTTGTCTTCGAAAAACTTTTTAGGGTAAATTACAATAGACTCTCTTGAGTTTTGTTCCGTTGTTCGAAAATTTACAAATTCCCCCTAGAATTAACGACCATCTAACAAATACCATTTCTATAATGGGTTGTCACGAAAGGGTATTCGTGAGACGACCATTAATTTTAGGTGGATATTTATAATTTTTTGATAAATGAGGAATATTTATAATTATGATAAATTTTAAAAAATTCTTTTGTGATTTATTAAACTTTTTAATATGGGCCGGTGAGATATCAAATGGTATTAATAATTCCACATCAGTATAATATAAATTCTACTGCTAACATGCAATTAATTTCATTATTTGATCTTAAAATGAAATAATATAAAATAACTCCACAATAACAACCTGTACTTTTTTAAGGTGACAAGTAAAATAATTGAGTAAAAGCTTACCTACATGTTGTTGCTAAGTTAGGTAAATTGGGACCATCAGTTTTTTGTTTTTTTTTAAATTACTTATATATTAGAATTTTTTTTAGAAATTGAAAAATAATTTTATTATTTGGAATCACTTCAAATCAAAAGGTGAGATCTTTTAGCTGGTTACAAGATTTTGGAGTAGGTGATAAGAGAGGTGAATTTTGGCTCATCTTTTTTACAAATATTTTATTTTATATAAATTTTTTTAATGCTTATCGAGGTCTAAGTAGCAACATATAATATTGAAGGATCATTTGAGTATCCTAAAATTATCGGGAGACTAACCTTAACACTTCGATACTTAAGTCAGTAACTATCTCTGTTAAAGATTGAAGCAAAAACACACTAAGTAAAGATATGATAAACAATAGGCTTTAGTGAGGAAATGAGTGAAGAATGTGTGAGATATCACAAAAATGGAGGAAATGAAAGATGTGTGAGTTGAATTGTGTAAAAGAGTTGAAGTATAAAGTTCAAGTGAAATTACCTTCATTGACCAACCTAAACCCCTATTTATATGAGGCGAACAAAAAAAAACCGCGAGGCGGTTGAAATAATGTGGAAATATCGAATTTTTTAGGGAGCCTACTTTTTAGGGATATGATTGGTCCACCTGTACATCACGTCATTTGCTTCCCACGCGAGCAGGAACAAAATATGTCATATTAGTAGGACAATAACCTATTTAGGCGAAAGTAGTTACCCATAGATTATCAGCTTTATCCAACAAATTTCAGATGACAGTCTTACCTCCAGTTGGCATGTCCATGGGTTGACATGTCATTCGATGAGTGGATTGTTGTTGACGTTTTAGTTGAGCTCGTTAGACCACCAACGAGCTGAATTTGGACCAAAACTGGTTCAATGTTCGTTGGCAAATTTCAGGTGAGTTGGAGATGGTCCTTGATTCTTTAAGTTTTGTATGTTTTGACATACTGATTTTACCTTAATTAAGTTTAAATTTTAGAGTCAATTGGGTCGAACCTCTTGTTTGGTTCGAAAAATTGAATACTATAGGTATCATTTCTATTTAAAACTAAAATATTTTTGCTTTAAAACTTTGAGGGATAAAAAAAAATAGTACCAAAATTTTATGAGTATTATTGAAATCTCTATACAAGCATGTTTAAATCTTGGATTTATATTTTGCAAAAATAATTATGTGATATTAATGTCTCCTATAGATTTTTAAATGTCTCTAATAAATTATGATATAAACACAAAAATTATAGTGTATTTATTAATATATTCTCTAAATTTTGATATTATTATTCTCGTTTAATTTAATATTAACTTTTAGATAATAGTTGAAACCATAAACATTTTATATATTTTTTGTCATTTATTTTAAGTCATCCTATTTTTTCTAGTGAAAATAATTTTGAAATTAAATAGGCTTTATCTGAAATAATATAAATAAATAAATCTTATTACTTTAGTTATTTTTGACCAAGCAAAGCTACTACTGGATTGGGAACACTGCCTACCCCCTTTATCCCTGACAGTGGCAGCAGTTACTATTTTTAAAATTCTAAATTGCCCCTTATTTTTGCCAAAATTACAAATCCTAACCCTTTAATGATAAAATATTAAAAAGACCACATTGCCCCAACTCCAAGTTTTTTTCCCCTTCATAAATATGAAGTTATCCTTTATTATTTGAAAATGACTTTACACATATTTAAACCTCTTATTTATATTTATAAGAAATTTGTGCAAAAATCTCAAATTAATTTGAATACAATTTGAGTTGATGGAGTTGAAATTATGGATTCCATATGCCTAATTTGGATAATTCTAAATTGAAAATATTTCAAATCATTCGACTCTAATTTTGAATTATGTTTTCTTGAATTTTAATTTTTCTAATATGTAGTCATTTGAAATTCTTTTCTCTAAATTCTTCCATCAAATCAAATTTAGTAGCGGACTAAATTTGAATTGCTGAATTTGAAATTAGGGATTTCGAATCCCTGACAACAGATCATTTAATTTGTTTATAATTTGAAAACTTTCAACACTCATTCTCAACTACATCTTCCCCAATGTCGATAGAATTCAAGTTATTTTAATATGAAGTCATTTTATGAATTCTTGCCTCAAATTTTAATCCTTTTATTCCGACATACCATTGATTAACTGTTTCAATACGTTTCAATTATAAATTTTAAATACACAAAATTCAAATTTATCAATCCAAATAAACTGAAAAAATAAATTATAATTTCACACATCGGGGGTGATATCATATTATAAAATTTTGTTTTAATTAGTATTATTTATTTACATTTAATATTTGTACATTGATCCAAGATCATGTCAAGTCATCAACGAATATGACATAGAAATCTTTCTTTCGAAATAAAATATTGAAAAGTAGGGGTAGATAAGTAATATCATTTGCGCAGCAAATGTTTTTCATTCCTAATCAAACAAACGCGCTTTAACAGTAGTCCCCACACGTTTTTAATGGAGCCCACAGCGTTTTCCTCCTACCTCGTCCTCGAGCACACAACAGAGTCCCATCTCTCGCTTCCGATGGCAATTCACCGCCAGTCCCATCGGCCGACCATCCATGAAAGCGAACGAATGACGAAGCTTGAAAACCCTAATTGACCCGCAAATGAATCCCGATTTTTGAAAAAGGGGCGTCGAAAGATATCCAAGAATACCCATACACCCCATGCGGTAAACGTCTCTGCTTAATTACTTTTGGACACTGCTGAAGATTTCATCCTTTGTAATTTTTTGTACCCATTATCGATCTTTTTCTCATCTCGTCCCCTCCCCGCTTGCAAACAAAACAGACCCATATTTCCTACCAGATATCATCCACCCTCTCACATACACATATATTCTTCTTTTTTCTGTCAATAATTTTGCGGGTTTTGTTCTGTTGTTATTAATTTTTCATAGGACCACCGCATGTTGGTCTTTTTGTTTCCTCAACAAACAATCTTGCTGCTGCTTCTCTTATCCAGGCCTCCGTGATTTGCTTGCTTTTTTTGAGTTTGAACGGTGTGATAGTCAAAGCGTAGAGGGGTTGCTTCGTTTTTCACTTGTTTGTGGGGGCGTTGGAGATGTCTCAAAAGCGGCAGCAGCCAGAGGAGGGCACTTCTTTTGATGAGAGGCGGCCCAGGAAGTCACCTACTTTTAAAAGGTAAGGATGTTAGAGTATTGGGTAATTGAGGATGTAGAATCTGTTTCTTGATTGTTAGTTTCTTTTTCCAGAATGGAAGGGCTGTTTCTTGATTTTTGTTGGGCTTTGATCAGCTTGGTGAATGCCCGTCTGAATCTGTACGTGAATATGTAGACTCTGATTGTTTCTGGAATGAAATTTTGGAGATTTGAAATGGGATTTTTGAGCCTTCTATGAAGAAGTGTTTAGTTTTGGTTTGGTTCATGTGTAATGTCAGGGAAAGTAAAGCAACCGTGGTTTTCATTTGTAGGTGAAAAATGATTGTGAAGTATTAATGCTTGGGATACCTTTCTTTGAGAGCTAATTTTTAGTAGCTAGCATGTACTTTAAAGTTCAAGACCATGCCAGAAATGAGAAATTATACCTGGAGATTGACAAATTACTCTCATTTGGAATTAGCGTAACAAGAACAAATGATTTGAGATGATTCTAAGTGGACTTGTATTTCTTATAACAGTGGTTAAGTGGTGTTAGAATGATTAAAGGTACAAATAAGCTGGTTGTAAAATGGGATAGAGATGTTGGATACTTTGGGGGCCATGTTAAATTTCATTTCCAAGGAGTTGAGGATGCACATATACAAGTAGTTGTCGGAAACCTATGGCGATGGTTTTGCTGATTCTTTTATTTCTTTTCATAGTGTGGTGCTGGATGTGATGAACCTGCAGAGATTGCAAAATCTCATGGAGCCAGTTCTGGAGCCTTTGATTCGTCGAGTTGTAAGTTCATCGCCTGGAAGTAATTGCTTCAGAAGTATTCTATTTGGTTGTATTTGATAAATTTTCTCCATAATAGCTCCTCCCATTTGCCTTTAAATGATCAGTGTAGAATTAGGCTACGAGGCTTAGTAATTATTCACACGTTCGCTAAATCATCTATGGCTATGAACTTGGCCATGTGAAACACTCTGAACATTGGACTTGAGACCAGAATCTCGGGGTTTAACATTTGATGTATTAACAAACGAAAGGAAACTTTTGCTTGGCCCATATTTTACTAATATATATTGTAAAAGTTTTTGTTTGTTAATATTTGAAAGGAGATGCCATGATCTGATCCCGCACTTGGTGGATATGTCACGAACAGCTCTAGTTTATTATTTCATTATTGTATGCTTAATTCGTGTACTAATTTCTTAGATTTTATAATTGTAAGGTGAAGAACTTTTGCTGAATTCCGTTTTTTGGATATTTAATATATTTACATATTGATGTCAATACAAATTTTAAGGTCTAACCAGTTACTTAGCAAATATGTTAACTATTTAATTATTTTTATTTCTGTAGGTTCTGACAGCTGAAACAGTGTATAGTTGCCAATATTAATTAGTTTATTTTTATCTGAGATCACAGGTGAAAGAGGAAGTGGACTCGGCTTTAAGGAAATATATAATCAGTATGAAACGGTACGTTATCAGTTCTTGTAGTGAAAGAATGAGTTAATTACCAGTATCAGACTCAAGAAATTCTAATTTCCTAATTATTTCCCTTGTCATTTTTTCTGGTCAAAATTTCTAGGAACTGTGGGAAAGATGTACAACCTTCTGAATCAAGGAGTTTACAGTTAAAATTTTCAAATGCTATATCTCTTCCAGTGTTTACTGGAACTCGAATTGAAGGAGAAGGGTGCACCAGCATGGAAGTTGCTCTAGTTGATATGCTGACTGGGCAAGTTGTTTCCAGTGGCCCTGGATCCTCTGCAAAGGTGGAGATTGTAGTTCTGGAAGGAGATTTTGATGGTGATGAGAGAGACGATTGGACACTTGAAGAGTTCAAAAATAATATAGTAAGAGAGCGGGAAGGCAAAAAGCCCCTGCTAACTGGTGATGTGATCATGACTCTTAAAGATGGGACGGGTTTTATAGGAGATGTTTTGTTTACAGATAACTCAAGCTGGACAAGAAGCCGTAAGTTTAGGCTGGGGGCTAGACTTGTGGATGATATTGGTGGCTTCAGAGTAAGAGAGGCTAGATCAGAACCTTTTGTTGTCAGAGATCATCGTGGAGAATGTGAGTTCTTCTATGGCCTCCATTCTGCATCAATTTTCTCCTTTGCTTTGTGATATATATACATATATATAGATATATATAATAATTAGATTGGATTTCTTATACACTCCAGAAACTTCTATAAGACGTAGAAGCTTATAAGATCTTTTCAATTACTTACCCAAATACCATCTTTGTTTAGTTGGTAACCTGTAATTTCGACCATATGTGTTTGGCCTGAAAGGCTGAATCATGAAGAAATCACTATTGTCTATCTTTTCTGCTTATATTGACTAAATTTTCATTCTCCTAATTGTTGTAAGTTTTTTTTCTTTTTCAAGGTGCTATTCTCAGATCTCATTCCTCTCATGTGCTTCACTATATAAAACTATAGCTGATCAAACTGGAACATAAGTAGGAACAGATGTACAATTATATATGAGACATGAAAGAAAATGTCAGCATAAAGTGATTAATGTGATGTATTGATTTATGTTTCTCATTTTTTCTTAAGTGTACAAGAAGCACCACCCTCCATCTCTTTCTGATGAAGTATGGAGGCTGGAAAAAATCGGTAAAGATGGAGCTTTCCACAAGCGTCTAAGGAAGGAAAGAGTCAATACCGTGCAGGACTTTCTATTGTTACTCTTCTTAGATCCCACAAGGCTACGAAACGTAAGGTTTTGTTTAATTCTTTTACATTTATGGTAACATGCATGCCTATTAGTAAAGATGTGCATCAATTGAAAATAATGACATTTATTTGTATGTGGATTGTATGTAGTGCAAAAGCACTAGGACCCACTACGATAGTCGGCACAGTTCCATGTGCTCATAAAATAAAGTCATGAGATAGTTCTCTTTGCATATTAAAGGGGAGCTCATCGGGAACTAATATTATGTTAATTCCACATATCTTTGTAACAGTGTCGTCCATGTTTGTTGGTTGATTGTCTTTTTAGTATTAGTTTGTATTCATAAAATTTCTGTCATATTTCTTTATATTTTGATTTTCTGCAGCTTGCATGAAAAGAATGCTTTAAATTTCATGCTGTTCTCTCTAAATATTTTATGTTAATCTCGTAAAAGCATGTGTAGGTTCCTCCAGTATTCACAAACATTCTGTATGTTGGAAATCCTGCAGATCCTTGGGACAGGCATGTCTGCTAAAATGTGGGAAGTAACGGTGGAGCATGCTCGGACCTGCGTTCTTGACAAGAAGTTATACTTGTATAACACCACTCAAAAGAACGCCGTTGTTTTTAATGTTGTGGGACAACTGATGGGGATTTCCTCGAATGGTCATTATGTTCCGGTTGATAAGCTGTCTGAAGCAGAAAAGGCAGGCTGCTTCTATTTGTTTACCTTTTTGACCTTGTTACGTCTGAGTTAGTAGTTTTTGTTCTGCAGGTGCATAGGGACTTCTTCTTGATTCATTGTTGTGTTGGATAAATCCTGAATTGAGAACTTAATATCATATTCCATCACTGATTGAGACCTAATTGAAGTGCGTCCTTCTTTCAGGCTGAAGCCCGTCAGATTGTTATATCTGCATTTGCAGATCGTGAGAAAATCATCACGATTGATGATGAGTCCTCCCTAAATATGCCTACTTCATCGAGCTTATCCATTTTCCAATCATCTTCAAACTTGCCCTCCGAGGCTGGTTGCCATCAAGCTTTAAATTCTCACAAGATCGGGCGATCTACTTACTTGCAACAAAATGCTTCTTCGCCGGACTATACACCGTCAGTATATTCCATTGGAGGCTTGAGCAGCTTTGATGATTGCTTGCAAGGTGTTGATCCTATGGACATCAGGTACGATCAACATTTGAGCTACCCTGGACCAGTAGACAGCTTAATATGCGATGCTGATGCCATGGATACAACATTCTGTGCAAATGAGCATTTGCAGTACTTTGATACAGATTGTTCAATCCAGAGCTCCAATATGGAATTATCAGCCGATGTACAGAGTGCCATCAATGCTTTCATACCATGTTCATCAGTTCCTAATGATAAAACACAAAGCGGATGGAACGTTATATTAAGTGTACTAAGATGGTGGTTCTCCATTAAAAGAATCATGGCTAGGAAAAACTCATGTTAGAGAAATACCAGGATATCGTCGGTAAAGATGTTCCAAGAAACAGCTACCACAATGTAATTACTCTACCCATCAAACGTTGCTGCCCGACTGGAGACCGTGTGCAGTTTTCTGGTAACAAGAGTTTGCAGTTCTTATTGATGTATATACAGCTATTAGCTGAATCATCCCGCCGTACTTTCAGGTATTTGAATGTGAAAGTTTCCTAGTGGGAACTGAATGCAACGGTTGAAGCACCGTACGAAACTGTATAGTGTAGTTTCTTAGGGGTGGTCTACTTTGCATAAAGGACTACTTATAATGTACAAAATTCAATTTATATCTTAATACTCGGTTTTGATTACCGTTGCTGTTTTTTGGAATGCCCTTCTTGGTTGGCTGAAGGAGAAGTAAATTTAGTATAAATTGTTCGGAATCTTGATAATTCTTGCTCTGAATTTTAAGATTTGAGTGCATGAATTGTTGCAGTTTGTCTGTCTACCATTGTCTGAACCATTTACCTCTCCTCTGCCAGTTACCTATGATGTATTTGGATGAGAATGAATTGTTTTACTGACTTGTTGATTCATTCAGTTCCTGTTTGACGATGATTGCGTTTAAAGAGATAAGCCCTCCTTTGAATTAATTCTTGGTTGAAAAGGAATGGAACTGCAGCTCCAATTCCATTAAAGTTAAACACATGGTGTTGAAATAGATAAGCCCTTGTTGAATTGTGCTTGGTTGAAATGCAAGAATCTCAAGTAGTCGAGAACTTGTTTTGGCATGTGGAAATATCATGCCTAGTTACTGCTTGTTTTCCTTGAAATGTAAACCAATCAATTAGCAGGCAAAAATCAACAACCATTTGTTCGATTTTCTTTTGAAGTTGGTGTCATGTGATTGTTGTATAATTGAAGGAGAAGCAGAAGGGATATGTTCTTGTTCTCCCATCACCCGTTACACCGTCAACCCCATCAATGCATGTGGGATCCATGTTTTCCCCGCTTCTGATGGCTTTGACGAAGCTGCTTCAAAAAAGCTCCGAGTCTTGAAGCCTACTTGGAATCATTCAGAATAATTGGCTCCAAGACATTAACTGAGCTAATTCACAGCCTTGAGGCCTCAACTTTACCAATCAATTTTCTTGTATATGACTCCTTGCTTCCTTGGGGGCTTGAAGTGGCCAAAAGCTTAGGCATTATTTCAGTTGTGTTCTAGACGAACTCGGTTTCAGTATGCTTGATTTACAGGCAAATTCGCCTCTCGTTGCTTCCTTTGCCTGTAGCCAGAAAACGTGCCCGTTTTGTTGCCTGGTCTTCCTCCTCTTGGACATGAAGATATGCCTAGTTTTCTTACAGAGCCTCCCTATATCTACTTGACAGCAATCATGGAGACGTTTGCTTCCCTTGATCAGACAATTTTGTTCTTTCCAACACGTTTCAGAAGCTCGAAGATGAGGTACTTTCTTACATAAACGTTGTACTTGTATCAGATGTTCTTGCAGAAAATGTGTGTCAACAATTACAAGCCCAAAACTCCTCAGACAGCTAAAGATACCATATTACTGTTTTTCCTACTAAGTTCAGCATTATATATTTTCATGTTAGTCATACATAACTATGTGTTTGTTCCTATAATTCAATTTTAAGGTAGCAAAGCCATGCCTGGCCTTTGGCCAGTGCGGATGGTTGGTCCAATTATCCCATCTTCCTACCTAGATGAGCAGATCAAGACAGACACAGAATAGCAGCCTATGGGAATCCAGGGGCAGCATCTCCACAAAATGGCTCGACAGTATGCCGCCCAGGTCGGTCATTTACGTTTCGTTCGGAAGCATGGGCACGAATTTCAGCCAACCAGGTTGAACAAATTGCTATGGCCTAATAGAAACCAAACTCAGCTTTCTTTGGGTCGTCGGGGAGCACGAAAACAAGACGCTCCCTAGTGAATTCCTAGACCGTCTAGACAGTCGTGTGGGACAATTAGGGCCATGGTGCAACCAAGTAGACGTTCTGGCCCACCGGGCTATGGGATGCTTCTTGATACACTGTGGGTGGAACTCGACTCTAGATGTACTCAACCTTGGCCTGCCGTTGGCGGCAGTGCCGCAATGGAGCGATCAGCCGATGAACGCAAAGTTCGTCGAGGAGGTTTGGAGGGTGGAAGTGAGAGCCAAGAAAGATGGAGGAGGGATTGTGAGGAAATAGGAAGTGAAGAGGGGTGTGGGAGAGGTGATGATGGGGGAAGAAAGCAAAGAGTTGAGGAAGAATGCCTTGAGTTGGAGGGATAAGGCTACGGATGCAGTTAGCCCTGGTGGAACCTCTTATGAGAACATCAATAAATTTGTCCAAGTGTTGTTGAAATGTACAAATAAAGCAAATTTGACTTGTGAGTTAACAAAAAGGGATAATTACATTAAACAAATAGTCTATACCTTTTGCATAATTACAAAAACTATCACTGATAATCAAAACATAGGGTATTACTGTAATTGAGTTGACGTTTTTAGATGGTGTATGTGCAATTTTTCAAAAAGCAAAGATTTTTTTTGTGTAAATGATGCTAACATTTCTAACGAATTTATGTGCAATTATTCAAAAGGCATATGTGATTTGTGTAAATAGATTATAGTTGGGAAATGTAAATGTAATTGTCCCTCAACAAATATTAGGTTGATATTGTATACATTATATATGTGTTTTATAATGCCATTTACATAACATTTTTTTTTTGAAAGAAAATTATCTCAATCTTTAGGCCAAAATATATTTTACCCTCTTGTTTTGAAAAGTCGGTTAAAAACCCTCCTGTATTTTAAAAATAGACGAAAAATTCTCCTGTATTTTATAAAAGTCAGCAAAAAACACCCATTCCGTCATGAATTGACGGAAGGTGTACTAAACGCGCATGTTGTGTGAGTGGGGGTGATTCTAGCCCTTTTTTTTTTAGCATTTTTTATGCAATTTTGACAAAAATACCTTTATAAAGGTCTATATGTTTGATTAAGTGCATTTTTTTTACTTGTTTTAAGTGCTTTTTCTTTTTTTATATTTTCATCTATGTAAAAAGATTAAATACTTTTTTAAATATATTTACTTAAAAATATAAAAAATATAAAATTTTTGAAATTTTATAATTTAAATTGAAATATCAAATTAATATCATAATACAAAGATTAATATAGTAAATTTATTTTTTATATTTAAATATCTTAACAAATATAAATGTTAATGAACTATAGTAATTATATATTATTAATTTTAAATTATTATTTAATTAAAATATTTAAATAAGTTATCTTTATTTACTACAAATAATACTAAAATTAAAATCATTAAGTATAAAAACTAAAATCTAACACTTTTTTAATTATTTTAAATTTAAAAATATGTAAATGAATTACTTTAAATTAATTAATTTAAATTCTTAGTTATTTTTAAATTAAAAAGTCGAAACTAAAAGTTAAAAAGAAATAGAAAGAAAGAGACCCTAGGTGGCGACCGCCGCCATCGCCCGTCGCCCCCTTCTGTGTACCCGCCGTCGCCCAGAAAAATCCTGGGCGACGTTCGCGGTCGCCCAGCAGACCTTGATCTGGGCGACGGCGTCGCCGTCGTCCCCTTGGGCGGCAGGGGGTGGGAGGGGCGGTGGTGGGGCGCAGGGGGTGGGTTGGGGGAGGGGGGTTTTGACTTTGAATTTATTTTATTAAATAATAATATTTATTCTTTATAATATATATATTTTTAGTTAATTAAATCTAACCATTGATTTTTTTGTAAATTTAAAATCCAACAGTCAAGATTAATTGATTAGATTTAACGACTCTAATATAATAAATAAAGATCCAACGGTCATTAAAATAAAGAATACAATATAATAAGTAAGGGCATAACGGTCAATTTGAGAAAAAGTTAACGCCGTTAGTGTTTTTAACGAAGAAGGATGATTGAGCTGACTTTTACAAAACATAGGGGTTTTTTTTACCTATTTTTAAAACACAGGAGAGTTTTCAGCCGAATTTTCAAAACACAGGGGGAGTTTTATGCATTTTATCCCAATTTTTATGAGTTTATAAGTCAGTTGAATTTTTTGATGAGGTGACTTGAGTGTTGTAGAATTTAATACTACATTTGAATGGAGGATTTAAATTCGAACAAGTGATTTAAGAAAAGGATTTCAAACGAATTCATAACCAAAAAAAAAAAAAATAAATCCATCAATTTCCACAAAACATGGTTTAAAATTGAGAGTTGGAGGATTTAAAATACTTTGTAATATGAAATTATACAAACAAATCTAAAGAATTCGTTACGAGAAATTTAAAACTGTTACTTTCAAATTCATCAATTCAAACAAAAAGTAAAGGCACGTGCAACAGAGGTTTTGTCTTTTTATGTTGTTATATTAAATCAGTTCGAGTCTTCTATTGCAATTTACGTTTTATTTTGTTTTCTATCTCATTCATAAAAATGAAGCATATAAAGTATTTTCTTAAATATAAACGTAATTGGCATTTATAAGTAAAATTAAATATAACATCAAAAACAGAAGCAAAAGAATATTCAAAACAGTACTAAAAATGAATACATAAATTTGAAAAAAAGAAAAGGAAATATATTTCTTTGGTTAGTGATGTGAGTGGGCCGTAGCTCCTTTTGTTAATATGTGGGCTTGAGAATCTCAATGCCAAAATACAGCCAATCAAGGATTTAAGATGGGCTTAAATAAATTTGTGTTAATAAGTCAAGAAAAATAACATAAAAGTCATAAATAAATAAAAAATTATGCAAACAAAAAGTCACTCGTCTAGATGAGTCCAACTCAAGGTCTTTGGGCCTAAGTTTTCGTAAGTCCTAGAATAGGGACCTACAAAAAATACGTTAGGACTCTAAACTTAAGTCAGTAAGCAATTAAAAAAAAGATAATAATAAATAACTTAAAAATAATAATAAGTATAATGAGAGTAGGATGATTGCGTGGTGAACCTTCTTGTGTGTGAATGAGTGTCTAAAAATGTAGTGTCTATACTTGATCGGATCTCCTTTCTTTCAGGGAATAACTTCTCATGGATAAATGCATTTTCGGCGGATACAACTTACTCCCAGGATAGGTCGATCCTCAAGTGACTATCAAACATTCCAAGCGAGACGGTTGGCCAAGCTCGCTCCAGGGGTTTTATCTTGCTCTGGCTTGTCTTGAGCCACTTGGTTTTCGTTTTTTTAGGGGTATCAATATTTAATTGAAATTTCATAGTTTTTTTTTATTAATTATAGTGGAAATATTTACCATCCTTCCTGGGATTTCAGTGACTACTCAAATCAAATTTCAATTTGTAAGACCCTTTTTCAAGTAATTACAACTAGCTCTTTTAAAATTTGTATAATTACAAATACCTCTTATTATTTGAAGAATTCTAAATTTCCTCCTAATGTTTGATGAAATTATGTAATCCTTGAATGGATGTACGAAATTATCAACTTTGCACTTGTTGAATTTTTTTTGTAAATTATTAAAAAAATCGGATGATGTGAATGAAAAAAATTGAAAAATTGTAAAAAGTTTATCCACTTAGTTCATAAAAACAATCGAAAATTTTTAAACATAATTAAAATTATAATTTATAGTCAACAAGAGTATTTTGGTCAATTCACCACAAAAAATAGATGAAAAACTAACGAGACTAATGGATTGAACTAGTTGTTAGACGGCCAGTGAAATCAAAATGACGTTGATAATTTTTTAAACAATAAGGAATATATATATATATATATAATTATGTCACACATCATAATAATTAGAAACCCCTGCATTCGAGATGAGTAAATTACATCGACACTTTATGAAATTAAGTTTAATTATACAAACACAAATACCTAATAACTTATATAAAATTACAGATTCACTCTTTGAGATGGTGTTTGTACAATGCACCCAGAGGGTGTTTGTTTAAAATTTTGCCATTCAACAAGGGTGTACTTTTAACTACAACTGCAATCTTAAGAGATGTATATGCAATTTTGTAAAAAATATGAGATATTTGCGTAATTAGACCTAATCTCAACATATGTCAATATAATCGCGGGTCTTAATTTTGATTCTTTTATAATTTTTTTTCTCTTTGAATTTCTACCTTTATTGGGATAAATTACACCGAAAAACCTATACAAAGTCAAGAAATTGGTATTGTAGAGCACAAAAAATATATATAAAAAGAAAAAAAATCTGTGAATATGTAAAGTCATAAGTCATATTAATTCATAATAATATATTATTTTTTTTAAAAAAAAATATACCAAATATATTGATAATTCAACAGATATTTTGGCTAATTCACATAAAAAAAAAATTAAATGAAAACCCAACTAATTGTAGCGTAGACGTTCAGATGTTGATAAAGTAGTTATTTCTTTGCAGTGTTGTAAATTAAAGTTGTCATCTGTATTATTACCTGAATCCTCATAATGAGCAAGAGTTTGTGATAACTCCCAGTCCCAGCCCATCACACCACAAGCATGCATTTCAACAACGTATCATCGTCATATGATGTTTGATTACTACATATTGGCAGGCCGCTGTAAAGCGAAGCATCCTTGTAGTTTCCTTCCGCTGTTCTTAGTCATTCAAATTCCATTTTTTCTACCTTAAAAACTGGGGAAAGTTCCTGTCTTTGATTACCTGATGATTTGGGGTGGGTCTCTCAGGTTTGACATTTACTCGACAAAAGTCATCGCTTTGGCTAACTTTCTTGGCCTCCACCAAAAGTCAAGAAACATGGGTGGGTTCATGATTTTTGACGTAGTTGGGGAAATCGAAATCTGGCAGTATCCGAGGTGTTTCTGGGAAAAATGCCGACAAGATCATCATCATTGACTTTGCGAAATCTGAGGTTTTCTTGTTTTTCTTCTTTTTCAGTGGAGTTCATTTCGGCAATGTTGCTGACTTTAGATGAGAAAGACAAGAATGAGACGATTGCCAGGGTAGTTGACTTTAACCCACATAACATAAACCACTCATAACAGAAGTTCAAGATTTGATGGGGTATGTGAGAACTTAGGACCAAGATTGATGATGTCCTAGATGTGAGATGGTGTCGGCGGTGTTATACTCCACGTGATCCCTTGGACACCATTTGTGGGCCGACACGTTTGTTTTTGTGCGGGCCCATGATTAAATACTCCAAGAATTTCGAGGAAGACGAAGCAGACATCATAAAGGTCCGGCCAACCCATCATAATTGTTCCAACCTTAATGCCCTTTTCTCTAACCTTGGTGCAAATCAAGAATTTTGTTGTCAGGATGATGTAACGAAAGTGTTGTGGTAAGTCAAAATGTTCCCTTTTTATCTTGTTTTCCTTGTATTGAATTCGTGGAAGCAAAAACTATGCAATGATCACACAAAGTTTTGCTTTGTTGATGAGTTTTTACTAAGTATGTGGTGAAAGTAGATAAAGGTCTGTATTCCTCGTATCACTTGCCTTTTTTATTTCTTTTCTTGTTCCAGATGGAACTCAAGTGATTGATTAGTTCTTGAGGAGATATGGTGCTTTTTCAGGAGCTAACACATACCCTGTTTGAGACATAAGACAAGCAGAAGTTGGAATCTTGCTTGTGCAGTTCTGGGCTTTTCTTATATTTCTTGAGTGTTCTTGAGGATTGGTCTGATTTTGTAGCATGATTTTTACTCATTGTAGATGAACAAAAAAAATTGTCTGTGCTCTTGTTCTGTTGACTATTTCTCTGACTGTTTTAGTTTTAAATTCTTTGTTCATGTTTAGTTTTGATCGAGGGGGCCGGTGAGATGAGCTTGAAATGTGATGATCAATTCAAAGTATCTCTCGGCTTTTTTAAGAGCTAATAATAAACATGGAGGAGTTGATCCACAAAATTGTAAGTATCTCATGTAGTCCTGAAAAGCTTTTTATGCATCTTTTGTATTTTGATCTATTAAGGATATCTTGTCTGTAAAGGGTGAAGGAATCATTGAATATGCTCTTTGGATATCTTCTTACAGTTTGAAGAGGAATTTGAATCCACAAAAAGGAGGATTTGGACTAGAATCAAGAGGTGAGAGGCATTTGTTTCTCTTCACCAAGAACGTGGCCATATATTTATATCTTCAAGATCGTTGTCTTGATCGCATGCTTAATTTTCAGGATTGTCAAAGATGGGAATCAGACTTCACAGAGGACCATGAAGTTGGAGTTGAGAAACAGGATTTCTGGAATAATCTTGACTGGTGAGGAAATAAAAGGAGAAGGTGACACTTGTATTGAGGTGGTTATTGTCGATGAGTCTACAGGAAATGTTGTCGACGTTGGACCAGAAGCGTCGGCAAATGTTGGGATAGTTCTTCTTAAAGGAGAACCTGATGCTTCCGAAGGAGATGATTGGCCAATTCAAGAATTCAACGAAAATATTGTCCAAGAAATGGAAGGAAAGAAGCCTCTTCTTGCAGGAAATGTACTGTTACAACTACAAAGAGGCATTGGTTTTCTTGAGAACATTAAGTTAAGACATCATGCAAGCAAAATCAGGCCACCCGTGTTCAGACTAGGTGCAAGAGTCGTGGACACATTTGATGGGGCCCGTGTAAAGGAAGCAAAGACCGAGTCCTTTACTGTAAAGGATTTCCGCAACAAATGTAAGTCATCTCTGTATTCACTCCATTGCCTTTCTCATTAGTCGTCGATGCTATATTTTTGACAGTTAAAGTGAATGCCAAACAATAGTTTCTGTTGGAGAACTGCTTGAAATTTGGTTGCAATTGCTTCTTGTTATCGTACTCGTGAATTATGAAACATGTTTTGCTACTTTGTATCCATTTTGAGCTCTTTTCTTTTTCGTCTTTCTGTCTTCAGATTACAAGAAGCATGAGACTCCGTCTCTGTCCGATGAAGTATCCCGACTAGTCAATATCCGCAAAGGTGGTAAGATCGAAAAGCGTCTCCAAGATAACAAAATCTATACCGTGGAGGATTTCCTAATACGACTCCTGATAGATCCTGGAGGGCTCAAAAGTGTAACTTTTTCTCTTTTCAACTATACCTCTAACTCATCTATGCTATTCACCTTTTCAACTTTTAGCAAAAAGTTATTCTGTTTCCATTTTTAAAATCCTGACAAACTTGATTCTTTCAGAATTAGTTAACGCTTTCATGATTAAAAGCCAAATTCAACTACATCAGGATAAAATACAGCAAGGCCAAAGTTGTTGAGGATTGTATTTCCACAGTATTTGAAGTTTGAAGTATTAGTTTGTTGCTTTCTTGTAGGTCGTTAATTTGGGGCCGAAGAAGTGGGAGCTGACAGTCAACAATGCTCGAGCAAGCATAAGTGACGGAAGGATGTACTGTTACATAAATTCTGAGCAGAAGATGGGGATCGTTTTCAATGTTCTTGGACAGGTTCTAGGATTGTATTCAGAAAGCCAGTATGTTCCGACCAATATGAATATGTTGTCTGAGAATCAACAGGCTATTGCTCAGGAGTTGTTAGCATCTGCTTATGTACACTGGGGAAATGTAAAGCCGTTTGACGATGAGAATTCTCTTCAGCAATACTTCACTGCATCGATGGACCCTCCACATCATCCCAATCCCAATTATCGTGGTGGTGGCCGTGAAAACACAGAAATCTCTGAAATGATAGGAGAATCCAGCAGCAGATCCTGCTTTTCGTATCAGAGCATAAGCTCAGCAATGAATTCTATTACAGGAACTGGTGGGGCAGATTTTGGCTCCTTCAGTACTAATGATGTGGAGATTATCCACGATGTTCCCTTGCAACGTAGTCCTGACTGGACATTCAATCCAGAAACCATGTTCCCAGATTTTGATGAATTCCTCCACCAAAAAGATAACTTCCACTACGGCCCTATAAACGAGCCGAATGCTGATGAACAAATTGCTGAAACTGCCGTTGCATTTGCTGAGACTCACATCAGTAATCCACCAAACAGGTGGAGAAAATTGTTCTGTGTATCAAGATGGTTCTCAATCAGAAAAAGGGTATCTATGGCAGGTATCCATAACCGAAAGAAGCGGAAAGTTCATTAACGAGCTGTACATAGGTCTATGTACATGATTGGAAGTCCAACATCGTTGATTTGGTGCTATACTAAATTATAGAAATCTACAAAGTTGCTTGATAGACATCGGCACTCTTGTTCTCGTTTCCCTTTCTCTATGTATAGTTTCCACTTCCTCAGGTTCATTTTCAATTGTCCCATTTAACATTCCAGTTATATTTTCTGAACTTGTTGTTGAAACCTTGTGAAATCGATGCTGATTACTGTTTTCTTTCTTATTTTGCTGTACATACTAGTGTGAATAAGAACAGAAAAAAACAAATTTTATCTATCATTTCCTGCCTCTCATGCCCCGTCACAAACAGATATCAGTTCAAAGCATCGCTTTCCTAGCTTTGCTTACCGTCACCAGTCAAAGAACGTTGTTTTCTCCAAACCTGCATCTTTTTCTTCTTGTTCTCCTGTAACTAATGTAATTACAGAGACTTATGGAGGCGGTCTGATTTTATTGATCCAATATTTGGTGAAGGGAGATGTTGATGTAGTTTTTCTTCTGTTTCCAGTGATTAAAAGCATTATCCCCCACCTACAGTTGATGAATGAGTCCTGGAAACTTCAGCAAAGGCCTGATTGCTGTAAAAGTCACTGGACGAAGATCGGTTGCGTGCTTAGGTGGTTGGAAGAATCGGAATGCAGAAGAGGATTGCTTCCAATTCCAGAAGGAACCACATCGTGTAAATATGCTGATTCTTCCGTTTGTGTAAATATCAGTACCATATTTACATAAGTGCCTGTTTATGTTTTGATATAATAGTGTAAACTGTACCAAGATTAGATACAGAACAACACAAGATAATCTGCTGTTCGGTTTTTATGATGCTGCTGCAGATTTCTTTTCTTTCTTTTAAAGCTAAACGTTGGAATTTTCTAGTTATCTTACGCTTACATTCGACCATTTTTCATATTGAATCCGGGCATTAATGCAGGAAGATGGTCCTTCCAAAGATAGAAGTTAGAACTGCTGCTAGTTATGCTGAGTGCTGACACTGTCCATTTAAGCCTGTTGGATGAGGCAGGAGGCCTATGATTCAAGAATCAAGGCCTATGACACTGTCTCTTGATTGTTTCCGTCTCTTTTAATCACCATGGCAGTGTGGATGACTTTCAAGAATCTCCTTAAGCATTAATTTCCACAATCATGTGATCAGAATCTATCATATACGTGGCATCAACGAAGCATCCCATCAGATTCCTCAGCTGCCCTTTGTCAAAACCAAGGAAACTTCCACCATTTTTCTTTGTCTGTCATGGAATAATCTTAACTGTTGCCTTTTCGTCTGATGATGGGGTGCTCCGTGGCCCTTTGTTTTTGGGGCATACACACAATGAATCTATGTGAAATTCAGGCAGGATCCTAGGTACTTCTGGGAAACGTAATCGTTATCTCATCATTGAATATAGAGCCACATAACCAATTATCTTTGTGTAGTTCAAACTCTCTGCACAGTGTCATTTCCACCTAATGCATCTGCTTAGAAGGGCCCATGTCTGAAAATGATGTTGAACTTTCCTCTCTTCACATCAAAAAGCTGGGAATAAAGAAAGAATTGCATTATTAAAAATGACAGTTGAGAGAAGCAAATAACTGCCATTAACAGAAAAAACCTTAAACCAAAGAATAATTAATTTTTAATTGTTCTCTTAATGTACGGAACACAGACAACTTACATTGGAAGTTTCAGAACAGTAAGAGTGATACCTATCTGTTTTACTTTAAAAATCATGCTAAGATTTGACTTGTGCTCATCTATGTTATGACATGTTTCTTACTGGAAATAATCACAGAAGCATGAAAGTCAAATAAAGAAGTTGTATGAAGTCGGTGCCGTCTTTCCTCCACATCCCCATTTTCAGACTCTTTTCTTGCACCCACAAACATGGACCATAGGAAAGATGGTCCTGCAAGAAAGCAGTCTAATAGTATATCTATATATTCCCAGGCATAGATTTGAATGTACTACTGAGAAATCAGACACCTTTACAATTTTAGATATACCCTTTTCAAGATTCTCAGACAGCAAGTTCAAGAATCTTGTCCTGTGGTAAGCTGGCTAATATTCCTTAGATTTTGCTAAAGGCAACATACAATGATTAGCAGAAGTTGGAATTTCATGGGCTTTTGTTAGTTTGAGAATATTCTTACACAAAATGGTTTCTTTTTGTATTTTAGGTACTTCCAATCCTCACTTTGCTGATTATGTTCTGCTTGCTTTCCTTTTGTTTTTTATGTTAAAATATGCAGTAACTGAAGATGGACTTGAAGTTGAAGGGGCATTGTCCAGTTTCCCAGCAATTTGCTGGTGTCAACGAGCTAACCATCAATGATTTGATTGATAGAATCGTGAGTATATTCGCCCACAAGTTTCTTTTTTTTTCTGCCATTTAATTCAGTAATTGTTTATATGTGTGCTAAAGACCACACCCCCCTCAGACTGGTTGATGATTACTGCACTTGATTCTTGGCAGAAATTCTTAATCGAGAAACGATCGTTTGGATCTGGATTTTTCAGGGTTCTGTTGTCATTGAGAAGCCTTTAACTTAATCTGAACATGTTATGAAGCTGAACTTGTTGGTTCCCACTACAGTCGAATTCCTGAACAACGGCTAAGAGCAGTAGCCTTCTTAGTAGGCCACTATATGACGGCCAATCTCACCATTGAAAATGTAGTCTTTAAGATAATCGATGAACATTGATCGATGTTGATAAAACATCTTTATCCGTGCACAACCACGTTCACGACGTGTTTAGATTGAATATATGTCTACTAACATGTACTAAGATTTCTGTCATTGAGTTTGTTTTCTCTTCTTGAATCTATGTAAAAATATAAAACGGGATGGCCTCTGTCATCATGTTTCTGTCTCTGCTTATCGTTGAATTTTAGTTTGAGTTGGTTGAAAAGTTCAACAATAGAAAAACAATAGTGGCAGTTGAATATCTTTTAGTTTCACTTATCTGTATGACCTTTTCCTTGTCTGGTTCCTTGCAGGAGGAGCAAGTGAACTCCGGAAATAGAATGGTGGAAGAAGAGGTGAGATCGACAAATACGAGGATACTACAATTGCAGTGGACAACGACTAGAACTGACGAGGAACTGAAGTTAACGGAGGCAAGAATAGACGAACTAAATCTGACAAAGAAGAGGATGGATGAGAAGTGGAAACTGACAAAGAAGAGGTGTTTTGCAAGACTCAAGAGGTGAATGTGGTGAAAAATCCTTCTTCAATAAACACCCTTTATTTCATTAACAACTTGTTATTCTCATGTACAGGATTTTTGAAGCTGGGAACTGTACTTCAGCTCGGAGAAACTTAAGGCTCGAGTTCAGGCACAGAATTTCTCAACCAATCTTGACGGGTGAGGAAATAAAAGGACATGGGAACACTTTTATTGAAGTGGCCCTCATTGATGCCAAGGGAAACGTCGTGGATACTGGGCCAGAAGCCTCAGCGGA
Source organism: Sesamum alatum (assembly GCA_034509735.1). Classification (NCBI taxonomy): domain Eukaryota; kingdom Viridiplantae; phylum Streptophyta; class Magnoliopsida; order Lamiales; family Pedaliaceae; genus Sesamum; species Sesamum alatum. The sequence goes on from JACGWO010000001.1 coordinate 5,019,120, forward strand.
CGTGGAAATAGTTGTTCTTAATGGAAAAGCTGATTCTTGGAGAGCAGATGATTCAACAGTTGGAGAATTTAAGGATAAGATTGTCCAAGAAATGGAAGGAAAGAAGCCTTTTCTGGCAGGAAATGTATGTCTGAAGCTACAAAGAGGTGTTGCTGTCCTAGACAATGTCAAGTTCAGAAATCATACGATCAAAATGAAGCCACCCTCGTTCAGATTAGGTGCAAGAGTTGTTGATAAGATCTTTGATGGGGTTCATGTGAAAGAAGCAGAAACTGAATCTTTTACTGTCGAGGATTACCGCAAGAAATGTAAGCCCTCTTTCAAATTCTTGGAAAATTGATGGCAGCCGGGATTTCGTTGTGATTGCCCAAGTAGAGGTTATATAATTTTTATCAATGTCCGTTCCATGTATTTCTACTTTCCAACTTTGTTTATGCATCCGAGGAACAAGTGACCTTAAACTTTTGATGCTAAAAAAGTTTTCTGGATATTCCATAAACCTTTTGCCATTATGATAAGATATTAGGGATAAACAAGAAACTTGTGAACTCTTGGTTTATGATCTTCAGATTACAGGAAGCACAAGACTCCATCTCTGTCCGATGAAGTATCCCGACTGATTAATATAAGCAGAGGTGGTGAGATTGAGAAACGTCTCCAAGAAAAGAAAATATACACCCTGGAGGATTTCCTGATCCAATTCCTGATAAATCCTGAAGGGCTCGAACGTGTAACCTTCCTCATTCCTTTTACTCTTGATTATATAATGTCTGAGGAACTGAACCGCATATTTGTTGGTTGACTACAGATTGTTAACGTAGGGGCGAAAAAGTGGGACGCCATAGTGAAAAATGCTCTAGCGTGCCAAAATTGCAAGAGGATGTATTGTTACATAGATCATCAGCAGAAAATGGGCGTTGTTTTCACCATTCTTGGACAGGTTTCAGGGCTGTACTTGAAAAGCCAGTATGTTCCTACTACTACGTTGTCTGAAAGCCACAAGGCATGCTTCAGTTACACTTGTTCTCTTTCGTTCTTTCCTCTGCTTTCACCTACTTACCAAATTGGTCGAAACAAATCAAAGTTGAATCGTTACTATGACAGGCTTATGCTGAAGAGTTGTTAGCATCTGCTTATAAACACTGGGGAGACGTAAGGCCCTTTGATGATGAAAACTCTCTTCTGCAACACTTCACTGGTTTAAGTACATTTATGGACCCTCTGAATTCACGCGAGCCTCATTATCATCATGGTGGCTGTGAAATGATCAAAGGATCCAGCAGTACATCGAACTTCTTGGTCCAGAGCATAATCTCAGCAACGAACTCGACTAGAAAAACTGGCGCAGAAAATTTCTGCTCCTTCGGCACTGATGATGTGGAGACTATATACGATGCTCCCGTGCAACTTAGTCCTCAGTTGCCTTTCGATCCAGAAACCATGTTGCCAGATTTGGATCAATTCTTCCATCAAAATGACGATTCAGACTGGCAGGTTAACGGCCCTGTGAACAAGCCAAACTGTGATGAACAAGTTGCTGAAACTGCTGTTGCATTTGCTGATACTCGCATCAACAATCCACCGAACAGGTGGAATCAGAAAAAGCGTATCTACGGAGGTGTCCATAACCAAAAGAAGCAGAAACTTCATTAACTTACAGGACAACCACATGAACATGGATGGAAGTGCAACATCATTGATTTGGTGGCATACCGCTACTTGACACTCTTGTGCGTTTCTCTTCTCTATGTATACTTTCCACTTCTCTGGTTCATTTTCAATTGTTGTGCGAGAATGCTGATACTTTAGTTTGATAAATCGTGTATCATATTTTACGTAAATCCCCGTTTACGTATGAACAAATATTGTGAACTGTACTAATTATGACTAGATACAGAACAATACGAGATAGTCTGTAGTTCGGTCCTTACGAGTTCTACATAATTAGTCGATGATGTTGCAGATTCCGTTTCTTTCTTTTATAGCTACACACTGGAAGTTTTGAATTATCTTACACATTAAAGTTCACGTATTCTGCTTACCATTTACGGAATCTGGGCATCAGTGCTGGAAGCTATTCTTCTAAGTATATGTTCTATGGATCAGACATTCTTGTTCTTCATCAAGTGGAATTTTATTGATAGCTCGTACGTTAGATGAACATCATAGCACATATGCATACTCAAGAAATTGTTGAATTTGACAATCTCTTGATTGTTTCTGTCTATTTTGGTCATCAAACAGCATGCACATTCAAGAAACTCCTCGAAGCATTAATTTCTTCATCATGTGATCAGAATCTATCATATAGTCGGCATCAACGAAGCATCCCATCAGTTTCCTCAGCTGTCTTTTGTCCAAACCAAGGAAAGTTCCACCATTGTCCTTTGTCTGTCATGCAATAATCTTAACTGTGGTCTTTTTCATATGATGATGGGGTGGCCATGGCGCTTTCTTTTGTGGGCTTACACACTATGAATCTATGTGAAATTCAGGCAGGATCCTAGGTATTTCTAGGAACATAACCATTAGATCATCACTGAATACAGAGCCTCATGAACAATTGTTGCTTGCACTTTCCTCTGTTCACAAAACGCTGGGAATGAAGAAAGAATTGCAGTATTAAAAATGGCAGTTGAGTCATTGACAGAAGCAAATTACTACTATTAACAGAAAGCGTGTATGCTTTTTTATTGGTTCATGTTTAACATAAGGAACACAGACAAAGTTATAGTTGATTAAAGATGTCGTGTGAAGTCGGTGCTGTCCATTCTCTACATCCCATTTTCAGACTCTTTTCTTGCACCCACATAGACCATAGGAAATATGGTCCTGCAAGAAAGTAGCGGAACATATCTATGTATTCCCAGGCCTAGATTTGAATGTACTACTGAAAAATCAACACCCTTTACATAGTTAGCTGTACCCTTTTCAAGATTCTCAACAGAAGTTCAAGAATCTTGTCCTGAGGTTAGCTGGCTGATATACCTTAATAAGGTACTATACAATGATTAGCAAAAGTCGGAATCTGATGAGCTTTTGTCAGATTGAGAACATTGTTAGCCTTTTCTAGCAGGAAACGTGATAGGGATTATACCCCATTTATGCTAAAAAGACGTAAATACCCTTAAAAAGATGTCAAAATTGCACATGGGCCTGATGACCCGCGTACAGCACAGTCGGGTCGCTGACCCGGGAACACGACCCCGAACCCGCTTAAGACCCGAGATCTAGACCCTTGGTCTCCTGACAGCTGAAGCCTTGAGATGACGCCACTTGGACCAGGCAAGTAAATGCACTTGGCTCTATAAATATTCCTGTTCCACCGTATTAAAGGTAAGATTCATTGATAGCGTTCGACCTACACTTCTACTTAGATCGCACTTTTGCCATCTCGAGCTTGAGCTGACTTAAGCATCGGAGGGTATTCGCTGGGGACAATCCCGACTAGGCTCACGTTTGTTCTCTTCTCAGGTACCCTTACTTCTCAGGTACCCTTACTTTTCAGGTGACAGGTGGAGATCGCTTACTCAAACGTCACCAAAGATCGCTACCCGCTACCCGAATCAGTCAAGCACAGATGTTATCAAGAATCGCTACCCGCCACCCGGATCAAAACGTATGCCTAAAGCTACAATGAGGTGTTGCTGTCCTAGACAATGTCAAGTTCAGACATCATACGCATCAAAGTGAAGCCACCAGTATTCAAATTAGGAGCCTGCAGAGTTGTTGATCAGATCTTTGATGGGGTTCATGTAAAAGAAGCAGACACAGAGTCTTTTACTGATCTTCAGATTACAAGGAGCATAAGACGCCATCTCTGTCCGACAAATTGTCACGACTGATTAATATTGGAAAAGGCGGAAGGAACATTTACACTGTTAATTACATCAATCATCAGCGCAACACGGGCGTCATTATTTTCAATGTTCTACGACAGGTTTTTAGGACTCTACTTGAAAAGTAAAACCGGCATGTTCCCACTACTGGACTATGTTGTCTGAAAACCACCACAAGGCATCAAGCTTCAGATAAACCTGTGTGATCTCTTTCGTCGTTCGTGCTTTAAACATGACAGGCTGATGCCCCGGAGTTGTTAGAATGTGCTTATAAACAGTTTGGATCATGATCATGAGATCTCAATATTATCATGATGATTGTGGCTGTGAAATGATGGGAGAAACCAGCAGTAGATCCAACTTCTCGTGTAAGCTCAGCAATCAACTCATTCAGACAACCTGGTGCAGAATGAAGAAAGACTCAGAGCAGATACTGGGAACTTATCTACGGGAGTGTTTGCCAAAACTTTTGTTTTTAGATAAGGGAAAATTTAATAACTCTTTCCTGTGATGTGTACCACGCACGATAATTGTATTGTACTTGCCCATTAATTGGTTCAGGTTCATCGAACCGAATTTGGGTTAGAATTTTACTTGATAAATGTAGAAAAAATTAAATGTTGTAGCATAATAAAAAATGGGTAGTATTTGTTAAAAAAAATAATTATATTCGATAGTGTTTGGGGAAAAAACACTTTTAAAATAGGCTTAATAGATTATAGACTATTTGTCCCCCCGTGTTAAAAGATATATTTTTGCTAAATAATTGCATTTGTCCTTTGTTATTAATAATTATTTTTTCTCAAAAAAACAATAAATTTTATTTCAACTAATATATCTCATATTTAATTTTGTACAAATATTTGGCATTTATATTATTAAAATATTGAATCCAAATAGAAAAATTAAATATTTAATTAAATAATGCTCCAACTAAGTAATATAATTGTTTATTAATTCGTACAAAATAAATAAAACTTGCATGATTGTCAAAAAAGTATTTTTATTAATTAATCATAGAAATTAAATTTGTATTTTTATGTGATTTTAGGAATAATATCATCTAATATAGAAAATAAAATATAAATTTCTAAAAATCTTAAATAATTGAGATCATAAATTTTATTAATGTTAAATTATTTATTATTTGAAAATTCCAACGTCAACTTGAGATGGAAAATTTTGAAATAAATTAAAAAGTGTAACCTTGAATTAAGATTATTATAATGAAGGTAAAGTAGTTTAAAAGGAAATTGAATTTGTTTAAAAAAAAAAAAAAGTCAAAAGACTCAAAACAGCTAGAACTAGAAACACCCTCCAATATGCTTCCATCTTTTTGCTAGAAAAAATACTTTTTAAGCGCAAAGCGCTTTTTTAAACTCGTGCAAGCATTCCCATTTGTATAATTTGCTCTTATGATTTCATTTTTGTGTTATTATATGTTGAAATTCCATTTATACTTTCTTAGTATCAACATGATAAATTAGAAGAAAAGATTATGGAACAGACTAAACTAACATTCTCTCTGATCGGAGTCACACGATTTTATACTGAAACAAAGTCTCACAAGTAGTAAAATGTCTAAGAACTTATAAGTTTTGTATCTCCCTCCTTTACTACCGATGTGGGACGGAGTAAGTACCATCCAGCATCATCAACCCTCAAATAAAGACTGATTTACCCTTATTTCTACAGGCAACGTAATATTACGATGTGTGACTGCATGCAAGATCAATATATCTTAGAGTTATAAGTTTTCGAAGTAAATTTACTATTATGATCTTGCAAACTATCTTTTTAATAGTTTGTTTTTCTTTTTCCAAATATTTCATATATTTTTTTCTCTTTCCAACATTATACCATTATTATTATGTTCTTTTATCAATAATTTTTAATAGATCCCCTATTTGTATAAACTTATTATTTTTTATTATTTTAAGTATTTCTTTATCTTTAAAAATAACTAATAAAAACCATAAATATTTGATATTAATTAATTTTAATCTATGCTACCTATAATTGAAGAGGTGCAAATTTGACGTCATAGTCTTGTATAACTAACTACCTTTTGATTTATTTTTTTTTAATTTTTTCATACATTTTTCCTCTCTCTACCATTATACTTCATCATTTTTTTTATAAATCCCATATTTATATAAACTTATTTTTTAATATATTTTTAAAATTTTGAAAAGAAATATAAACATTTACAACCCATATTCTATGATCTATTTACGAAATCCACCCATATCTTTTGTATAATTAGTAATTACAGAAACCACCCTAACAGTCAAAAAGAAAATGTAGTTTGTGTAATTATGTTGACGTTTCTGAAGTGGTGTATGTGTGATTTTCTAACAAACATAGGTGTTTTATATAAATGATGTTAACGTTTCTAATGGGTCTATGTGTAATTTTTTTTTAAAAAAAACATTAGTAGTTTGTAGACCATAGGTCATGGGTGTAGATCTAACTATTTCCTTTTTTTTTTCTTAAACACTAGAATGATAAAAATCATATAAATATTTTATTTTAAATCATTCTAAAAAATTATGCACACAAGAAGAGTTTATCACTTTTTTTTTTCTTTTTGAAGTGTCAAGCGATGAAATATTATTAAATATTGAAACAAATTCATTAAAATCCGTTTTGTCAAACATCAATATTTGAACAAAACAATTACAACAACTATACTCTGATCAACAATCTGAAGAATACACCTGATTACAGTCAAAAAACCTACCCTTATCATACAGTAGAATAACATCCCACGTATTTAATGGGTTTCAAACCCATGACTCAACTTTGCCAATTGAACTAAGTGTTATTGACAGTTATCACTAATTACTAGTTCTTATTGATTATTCACTTAATTTTCAACGCGTTGGACTTTTATTTTATTTTATTTTTTCGAAGGGGGTGGGTGGGTTTAGCGGCAAAAACGCCCACCAACGCGTGCATGTCGCTTGTCTAAGTCGTTGATTAACTAAAGTACGTTTATTGTACAAGTAATCATCATATCATATGTTTGATTGGATTGGAGCTGCCGCTTCTTGAACAGCACTTATGCTTCAAATTCCCCAAATTATTGTAACACTATGATTGTCATTTTCTTTTTCTATTTTAAATTATCTGTCATTTAAACTAATTTATTAGAATGAAAAATTATATATATATATATATACACACAAAATACAAAAATAAAAAATAAAAAATAAAAAATCATTTACTATGTTTTTATTCAACAAAATACGGCCACATCTTGATGGTAGTCACCAATCTCTTGTTTTTGTCCCACTTTAATCTCTCATCTTTTAAATGCATTTCAACGGTCACCCATCTCTTAAATTTGTTCCCTTAACATTGACCGTTAGATTGAAAAGGGATAATATTGGAAAATCTTAAATTCCTATGTTATTCTTTCATAAAATATTTACTTAGTATTATAATTTTATTTGCATGAAAAAATGCAAAAAAATTCACAAAATCACAAGAGTATGTATAAAATAAATATCATTGCAATTCTATCCATAATGAAATATAATATTACTTGCAAAAGAATAAGTTTGAAATGTTATTATAATGATATCACTATAATGATATTATAATGACATTTATTCTATAAAAGTCTGTGATTTTGTGAATTTTTTATGTATTTTTTTCATACAAATAAGATTATAATACGTTAGGGTTAAATATTTTATGAAAGAATAATATAAAAATTTAGGTTTTTTCAATTCTACCCCTTTTCCATGGAATATGTCGTTCTTTATAATTTAGATTTCATCAAATTTAACGATCAAGGACTTTAATAGGATAAATTTAAGAGATGAGGGAGTGCTAAAGTGCATTTGGTATAAATTTAAATCAAAATGTTACAACCTATGATAATAGAGATTATTTCTTGATTCTTCTCTCCAAATTTCAATCTAAGAGCAAAAAAAAAAAAAAATTCGGATGCAAATGTGTAATCTACTCCGGACATCAGGCCATTGAGAATTTGATGCCAGGCAAAATATGGAACCTTGCCTTACACCCAAAAAGAAGATATGGAATCTCCATGGTTGCATGGAGGACTTGAGTCACATTGGATTTGCCGTCTATACCCCTTTTGTGTATGTCGTATGTGGTAGAGGTCCTTTTTCATAGGCATGAGCGGTTATTGGGTTTGAATATCATAGACTTTTATATGGATTTGTCTACTAATATACCGTACTTGACCATACTTTAATCCAATGAATTAATCCAAAATAAAGGAAAAAAATTGCATTTGTCTTTGATCAATCTATGAACAATGCGTACAAACTTAAATTTAGTGTGGGTTTATTGCGAATTTATTATTTTAAACATGTATAAAGTCCAAATTTGTCGAGTACTTTAATTTCTAATCAATTTATTTCGATTTTTAATTAATAATTTATTCCGAACTTCTTTGATGTCAAATAATATATACAAAAAATTTATCGCTTAATATATATGATTAGTAATAATTCAAAAAATATTACCTTGTTTAATTTTAGTGTCAATAGTTGATCAGATCAACGCGGTGGGACTTCGATTTGTGGGTATTTTTGGAGGCCAAAAATTGCGGGGACACGCCCACAAAAACATGTCATTGACTCATAATGTGTTTAAGTCTTTAAGTTATGTTAATTAATTTTTAACTAATTTAATTTTCACTTAAATAATTAAATTAGTCTACAAAAAGGAGTGTGAGGTGGCAATATTTTGGTTGAAAGTGTCAACATTTTAATGCTGCGATTTTTCAAATACAAATTTGATTAACTTATAATAGAAAATATGTATATATATATATAGTAAAGTCATTAATTGTGATTAAAAAGGATTTTATTTATCTTAAGTTTATGCTTAAGATTTGTGTTTTTCTGTTTATTTTTCGGTATTTAAACTCGATTTCAACGAAAATTAAGATCTATTAGCCAAAGTTATCATCGATTGTTGTTTATTGATTTTTTTTTTAATTATTATTTTGACTATTTTACTGAATTTAAAGTTAAAGTTTTAAATCGATTTGTACTTGAAGTAAATATTCCGACAGAAATTTGGGGTAAAATTTACTTTCGTCCTTGATTTTTCAGCCTAGTTTCAATACCATCATTTTCTTTTCAACTGACTACAAATCAGTCCCTGTAATGAATTTTTAAAGTTAATATTTTGGGTTGATTGCAACGAGCTTCCCTAAAATTTGTTATAATTATAAATATTCTCTTATTATTTAAAAAGTTACATATATTATTAATGTTTGATAAAATTATATAATTCTTGGATAGAGCTCTGGAATTATCAATTTTGTCATTGCTATATTTTCCTTTAGAAAAAAATGTTAAAAAAAAACTAGGAGGATGGAAACTTTGAAAAATTAAAAAAAAATAATATATCCACTTAGTCCATAATTTCTTTTACAAAAAATAAATTTATAATCCATAGTCTACAAAGACTTTTTGATTAGTTTACCACAAAAAATGGATGAAAACCTAATGAGGAGTAACAGATTGAGCTAGTTGTTAAACAACCGTTAATATCAGGAGTATTGATAACTTTTAAAACAACGAGAATTTGTAATTATGTCGAATCACATGAGAGCTCGTTGTAATTTATCTAATAGTTTTATCAATCCTCTTATTTAACTTTAAGTTAATAAATTATGCAAGTTATTAGGTATACTTATATCTCGCTATGTAGGTCCATAAGTCACAGATATATATATATATATATTGCAGTGAAAAAGATATCGGTATTTTGTTAAAGTTATAAATTATGTTTTAATTTAGTTAAGTTGATAAATAATTTAATTTAAAAATATATTTATATCTGATTTTGTATGAGATTTCATGCATAATTAATAATTAGAAAAAATAATTATATTTACATCCCTCATCTATTGTCCTTTTATACAAATCATCCCTATATTTTGAAAAATTATAGAATCCACCTCGACAGCCTTTAAAATCCAAAAAATACCCCTGATGACCTGGTCAAATTTTTATATATTTTTCATAGGCAGAAATGCTCTCATGGGTGTTTCTGTAATCACCAAAAGATAAAGGGAGTGTCAAAGTAATGTTTATGGGGATGAGTGTGATCCCATATATTTTTTTTATTATTTATATTAATATTTAAGCTTAAATTATTTTATTAACTTTTTTTATTGAATCTCTATATAAAATTACACCTTTTAATAATTAAAATAATAAGTTGTTCAATTACTATATTAATTAAATTCTTACTAGGTTATAAATTTAAATTAAAAAATTATCATGCTTCTAATTTTAATAATTTCTAATAGTTTATACAAGTTTAACAGTTTTTAAATTTAAACTTAAAATCTAGTAACTAACTTTATTATATTAATTGAATAGATTTAATATTTTAATTATTAAAAGGAGTAGTTTATATAAAGATTTCAATTGAAAAAATTAATAAAATAACTTAAACTTAAATTAAAAATAAGTATAAATAAAAAAATATTTGTTTGTGATAATGCTCATCCTCATAAACATTCACTTGACACACCTCTATCTTTTGGTAATTACAGAACTATCTCTGAAGGCATTTCTATCATTGAAAAATTATATTAAAAATTGACCAGGTGAGTAGGGACATTTTTTAGTTTTAAAGACTGTCAAGGATAATTTTTTTTAAAAAGAAAATTTCAAAACATTTGTGTAAAATAACAATAGATGAGGGGTATAATTATAACTACCCCTACAAAAATATGTAGTTATTTGGTTTTAGTTTATAAGTTATTAACTATGTAACTTGTATCAAATATATTATGTTAAAAGCTAATCTTTAAAATACACATTACAAATATATATATATATATATAAACATGTTGTAAGACTAAATTATTTGGTAAATAAATATGTTACAAAATTGAATATATATTTAGACAAAACTAATTAAAATTTTTCCATGCAAAATATTTTGAAACAACTTAATATTTTGACAAAAATATTAACTTTTCCTATGCAAATTTATGTACAAAGGACTAAATTGCAATGAGAAACCAAAAATGATTTTTGTCATAATAGTAAAACTTTTAGAAAGATAATTTTAAAAAACCACATAATTCTATAAAAAAATTGATAACAAAATTCATAGAAAGGATTAAATTGAACTCAATTATAAAAATAAGGATGGTTTCGAAAAATGAATTTAAACCACCCCCCACCCCAATTTTCACACATGAAGCTTAACATTTTAATTTTTTATTATGCGATTCATTGCGTCATTCAATATATTTAAATTAAAAAATTAATTTTATATATTAATGATTTATATTAATAAATACATCAAACGAGAAAAGAAAAACAAACTAACTAAATAACTAATAAAACAGATATATAGTGCATTCGTGTGACTCATAAATCACATGCTCCTAACATTTCAAAGCAACAAGATTTGAAAATCGGATTTAATGCAATTTATCTTCTTGTGGTATTGTAATATTAAATTATTCCCATGTAAAAAAAAATTAGCAATTTACCTTCCTATAACTTTTAAAATGGAACAATTTATTCCTTATGTATTTTATTTTTCATAAAAATATAATTTGCATATTTGCAATATTATAGACGGATTGCTTGCATTTTTTCCTTTGAAAATCACTTGAAAAAGGAGGAGATAACAATTGAATTAGTTCAAAGATTCAAAATTTTGACGACCCATAAAATCCAGATGAACTCTGTACTAAATCTCGACTATATTTATCAAGAATCCCGACACGGCAACTCCTTAACTGCCCTCAACGAGTCATCATTTTTCAGGGTATCATGGGACAAATATGTACTACTCCACAGGGCGAGTGTTGGGGTGTGTGTATCAGTCTCTAACTACACGTCCTTTTTTCCACCAACACGCTGTTTCCTGGACCCACTATCCATATATAATCTCTATATATACCGGCCTATGATTACTCACTCAAGACAAATGTGAGCATTTGTAGGTTGAATATTCTTCAAAGATTTGTGGGTATGGGAGGCGGAAAAATGGAGGTTAATATGCAGATGGAGGGCGTCAATAATGGGGGATCAGAACAAGCCAGCAGTTCAGATGATGGGCAATTTGTTGTAGCTCTAAGAGAGTGAGTCATGGTGGAACTGGGAGTAGATAGAAGTTTTCTTTTTTGGTGGTCTGTGATGATTTCTCGAAAAAATCGTGTTTCTTAGCTGACTTTGGATTGTGAAGTTGAGAACTGAAATGGGTTGATAATGCTTTCTATAGATAGTTGAAATTTAACTGTGAATGTCCCATTTCTTGCTTCTTGAGCTTGATTTTTTTTTTTTTTCTCTCTTTTTGATCACTTCTGTTCTTTGTTGTCTTGGTTTCTATTTGAAGTGTGTATTTGTTGAAAATTGATTTTCTTAGCTGAATTTGCGGTGTGAAGTTGAGAACTGAAATGGGTTGTGCTTATTTGCTTTCTATAGATAGTTGAAATTTAACTGTTGATGCCCCATTTAGTGCTTCTTGATCTTGATTTTTTCTCTTTTTGATCAGTTTTGTTCTTTGTTGTCTTGGTTTCTATTTGAAGTTTGTATTTGTTGTTTAGATTGATTTGGAATGTTTAGTTGAGAACTGAAATGGGTTCTGCTTATTTACTATGAATTGTGGCTGGAATCACTTTAAACTATATTTTCCCTTTTGTTGCTTCTTGATATGGCTCTGAATTTCCTTTTCCCATTTTGAAGGATGATGAAAAAGGAAATTGAGGTGACGGTGATCCGTACTGTTGAGCGAGTGATTGTGCCGATTTTGGGGGATCTGATTCGTAAAGTTGTGAGTGCCTTTTTAGGGATTTGATTCTTCGTGTGCTGATGTATGAAGCTTCATTCATATGAATTATATGCATAGATGTTGGTAGGTTTTAGATGTGACTATTGTCGGCGTATACATCAGTATGTGAGGAAGGATGCAGATAATGCCAACAATTAAGCTTGCATGAATGTGATGAAAATTGTGACTATTGAACTTGAACAATAGCTTTCTCGAAATCCTAAATTGTTGTGGAGATCTTCTACAGCTACTTCGTTCTTATATTTCTGTCTTTAGATGTTGGGTTCATCGCTGAGTCCGGAAATTCTTGTGGGATATTGGTTTATATATCCTCAGTACATTCTTTTTTTAGGTAAAAGAGGAAATTCAATCAGCGCAAGAGAAGTTTTTGATTGGTGGAAAGCGGTGAGAATTTTGTATATGGTTCTTCATTTTCCTTCCTATTACAGTGAGAAAGTGTGTGACGTAAGAAGATAAAAATGTGAAACTCTATAAATGCGCGGATGTGCTTGTCAGAGTTCTGCTAATGCATTCTTTTATGTCTTATTCAGGAGCCATGCAAAAGAGATGGCCACGTCAAATGAAAGAAGTTTACATCTTAAATTCTTCGATGAAGTGTCTGGTCCAGTTCTTACTGGTAAGGCAATTGAAGGAAAAGGAGGTACTCCAATGAGAGTGGCTCTTGTTGACAAGATAACCGGGCAGGTCGTTGACGGTGGGCCTGAATCTTCTGCAAAGGTGGAGATAGTAGTTCTTGAGGCTGGTGACAATGATAATGAACAGGACTTGAGTCTTGAAGATTTTAACCATAGGATTATTAGAGAAGGTGATAAGACGAAGCCTCACTTTCCAAAAAGTAACTATATATATCTTAAGGAAGGTGTCGGCGTTTTATGTAACGTCAAGCTGGGACATGATTCAAGCTGGATGAAGAGCTGCAATTGCCGGCTGGGGGCAAGAATTGTGGAGAATTTTGGTGGTATTAAAGTTCAAGCAGCGTGGACAGAGTCGTTTATGGTCTCAGATAGCCGCAGCAAGTGTAAGTAGTTCTCCGATGCATTTTCTTCCTTACTTCCTGTCTTTCCAGTCAAGCATATCTGTGGGTGGTAAATTGAAATATCAATAGCATTAACTGTGTTTTAGAGCTATTATGTGCTAACCGTAATGCTTCACGCCAAAAAGATATAAAGCTATTACAGTAGTAATGTGCTCAGAGAAACTTTGAAGTTTTAGGTCTTAAAAATCTTCTCCTGTCGTGGTCTGTAGTTACCATAGTGCTTCTGAAATTGATAGATAGTCCCGTCAAGAGATGAATAATATCTGATGAAGAAGGTAGATCGTCTGAAACTCAAGGTCGTTTGATTAACATTTCAGGATCTCAGAGCGCAAAGTAACTACCATGTAACTGCTGTTTTCTGTTTGCAGTGTATGGGAAGCATTACCCTCCGTCTCTTTCGGATCCTGTTTGGAGATTGGATAACATCGGAAAAGATGGCGCCCGATGTCAGCGTTTGAACAAGAACAATGTCTTGACTGTCCGAGATTTTCGGTTTTTGCACACTATAGATCCTGAGAGGCTCCAAAATGTAATAAGCATTGCCTTATCCTCTTCTAGTTATACATTTTCAGGATTGTTGCAATCAATTTTAGCTTCCTCCATTCCATATGATGAGCAAAACTACGTTTTAGTTGCTTATGTTTGTTTCTTCATTGAACATTATAAACTTCTCAAATTTGCTTGTAACATTTATTTAGAGGGTGAGTCATTAGTATTTCTACCACAAATGAAATTTACGGGACTCGATGTTTGCACTGTTTGCCTGAATTAGCTTCATCTCAATCTTTCTTTTTAATATCCCAATAGCATGAAATGCAAATTCTTGTAAGATGTCTACAGATAGTAGGTGCTGGTGCTGAGATCTTGAAGGCGACACTGGATCATGCTCGGACCTGCAATATTGATGACAAAAGAATATACTTATACTATCCTTCCTCGGAACTGAAAATGGGCGTGGCTTTTGACGTTGTTGGAGGACTAAAGGGGGTGATCCATGACTCCCACTATGTTCCAAATAATCATCTATCTGAAACTGAAAAGGTTTGCTTTTCAAGAATGAATTATGTTCCTCTTCTTAGGATGAATCCCCTAACATCTCATGTTCTTCTTGTAACCAAGCAATAATTGTCTTCTGATAGGATTGTGCACACAACTTACTACTTTCCGCATTTGAAAATCGGAACGAGATAACTTCCTTTAGCGATGAAACAGCCCTTCTGCACCAATTTCAGGATAGATCAAGTTACGTCAGTGCAGCCACAAGCTCCTCCATCGAGGATGGTCTCCATGACCGTCATCTCACCATCTCCCAAAGCACTAACGGGTATGATCCCACCGAGCCAGGTACCTCATCTCAGAGCATTAGTCCATCTATCAGACCATATGGTCATCCAAACACTAATCATCATTTTGGCTCTCTTGGATCGACAACCACTGGACAACTACATGACCCGTTTTTGGGTGTCCCCAACCAGAGCCCTAGTTCTCCGTTTTCCGATCTTAATCATCTTTTAGAAAATTTTGGAGACAATGAATGTCTAATGTCTCTAATTTTTCCTGAGAGGAACAACTCCTCTGAGTCCCTCAGAGCTGAATCACATTCTCGTCAACAAAGTAATGCTGGCAGCATCCACTTATTTAGAGCTGTGGCTGTTATGCTTTGGATGTTTCGAGCGAGAAAGAGAGTTATGGCTTTGGGAGGTGTTCATGTTCAGAAACGGAGGAGAATTTAACAGGTTTTGCATGTAGAAGATTGGTTTAACGTGGGTTCTCACTTTCTCATAGGATTCCTTTGGCTTTTGCACCAGATGCAACCTAAGAGGATCATAAAACATCAAACTTGCATCATATATGACTTAAATGTCTATCCAGTCAATGGGTTCAAAATTATACATTCTTGTCTTTAGTTTCTTATTACAGTTGGTTACCTAGTACTTAAACTTGAAGATCTTGGTAAAAGTTGCACATTTTCTTTCCTTCTAAATTCGTGTAGTTGCTCATACATATGTTTCTGGTATATGGAAATGATTCTGAGACAGTTGCAGTGGACTGAAAATGGAACTATGTCTGTGTGTGTGTGTGTAAATAGTAAATACATACATGTATATGAGTAAAAAACTGCTGGAATGCTATCAGTGGAAGTTGGGGAAATTCTAGCCTAGATCACGTTTGTTAAACCCAAGCTAATCACATGTCGAGTACATTACACTTGCATGTTATTGGTGTACAGATTAAAAGAATGACCAACCGCCTTGCAAGTGTAATAGCACTTGCAAGGTGATTGGTTGGGTGTGTCCAAACCTGGTTCCGGCAAGAATTTTCCATGAAAAGTTAAGGAAATGTGGTTCCTTGGTGGATTTGAGAAGGCAGCATGTCTAGCGCCTTTGATCTCTGTTAGAATATTTAAATTTGTTCTTATCTTTTCCTATTTTACTTCAAGTAGGTCTCTTCTATAGGTGTAGTTTTACTTCAAGTAGGTCTCTTCTATAGGTGTAGTTATCCTTAAATTCCATCACCTCGTTCTGTTAAATGTATATTTTTGGGGTATTCACGAGCACAAAAAGGGTATCGGTGTTATGATCCTATATCTCACCGGTCATTTACCTCTGCCGATGTTACTTTCTTTGAGTCCACTGCTTATTACTCTAAGACCCCTTCCCCTTATGTTCCTCTTCCATCTCTTCCCTTACCGGTCCCGGCACTCTCACATCCTCCCCATACCGAACCACCTACACGACCTTTACAGGTGTATTGCAGGCGTACTCATTCTACGACTACCATGCCTGTTGATCCGCCAAGTCTTCCTCTTGCTGCAGCTCCTGGCACCCCGACCCCTATGTCTGCGGAGGATCTTCCCATTGCCCTTCGCAAAGGTAAAAGGTCTTGCACTGCTCATCCATTGGCTCATTCCCTTTCCTATAAATGTCTTAGTCCTGTTTATCGTGCTTTCTCTGTCTCTCTATCATCTGTTTCTATCCCTAATTCTTATTATGAGGCACTTTCGCATTCGGAGTGGAAGGCGGCGATGGATGAGGAGATGTCGGCTCTCCTTTCCCGGGGAACCTGGGAGCTTGTCCATCCACCTCCTAACGTCGACGTCGTCGCTTGTCGATGGGTGTTCGCCCTCAAGTTTCATGCTGACGGGTCCCTAGACCGATATAAAGCTCGCCTGGTTGCCAAGGGCTTTACTCAGACATATGGGGTAGATTATTTTGAAACATTCTCCCCTGTTGCTCGTCTTAACTCTATTAGAGTTTTGTTTTCCTTGGCAGTTAATCTCAGTTGGCCAATGCATCAGATGGACATCAAAAATGCTTTCTTATATGGTGACTTGAAGGAAATTGTCTATATGGAGCAACCTCCAGGTTATGTTGCTCAGGGGGAGAAGCAACGAATGGTGTGCAGATTGAAGAAAGCGATCTACGGTCTTAAACAAAGTCCAAGGGCATGGTTTGATAAATTCAGTACTATTATTGGTGAGTTTGGATTTTCACGGTGCCAAGCAGATCATTCAGTCTTTGTTCGAATTAAGGAATCAGGTACGGTTATTCTAGCAGTCTATGTTGATGATATCTTAATCACCGGTAGTGATGTTTCCGGGATAGAAGAAGCCAAGACATACCTAAGGAAGCACTTCGTCACTAAAGATTTGGGGAGGCCGAAGTATTTTTTGGGGATTGAAATTGCTCATAGCAAGCATGGGATCTCTCTATCTCAGAGAAAATATGCCTGTGATCTCCTTCAGAAAGCAGGTTTACTCGGCACTAAACCGGTGGACACTCCTATGGAATTTAATCCTGATTTTTGGAATGATGATAGTAACTATTTGGAGGACAAGGCAAAGTATAGAAGACTTGTTGGCAAGCTAATCTACTTAACCGTAACTAGACCTGATATCTCCTTTGCAGTTGGCCTAGTTAGTCAGTTTATGGATAAGCCACGATCAGTTCATTGGGAAGCTGTTCTAAGGATCTTGAAATATATAAAGGCATCCCCGGGAAAAGGATTATTCTTCCAACAGCATGGACACACAAAGATAGAAGCCTATTCTGATGCCAGACTATGCAGGGTCGAAGGATGATAGAAAATCTACTTCTGGATATTGCACCTATGTTGGTGGGAAACCTTGTGACTTGGCGTAGCAAAAAACAAACTACAGTTGCTAGGTCAAGCGCAGAAGCTGAATATCGGGCTATGGCTCACACCACTAGTGAAGTTTTGTGGTTAAAGAATCTTTTGAAAGAGTTAGGTTTTACGAACAATGATCCTGTACCTATGCACTGTGACAATCAAGCAGCTATTCATATTGCCAGTAATCCTATTTTCCATGAGAGGACAAAGCATATTGAGGTTGATTGTCACTTCATTCGTGAGGCTGTCATGAGTCAGAAAATTTGCACTCCCTTTACTCCTTCTTCAGAGCAAAGAGCAGATGTTTTTTACCAAGGCTTTAGGAACAAAACAATTTAATATTATGTGTAACAAGCTGGGCATGATTGATATATTTGCTCCAGCTTGAGGGGGAGTGTTAGAATATTTAAATTTGTTCTTATCTTTTCCTATTTTACTTCAAGTAGGTCTCTTCTATAGGTGTAGTTTTACTTCAAGTAGGTCTCTTCTATAGGTGTAGTTATCCTTAAATTCCATCACTATAAATAGAGGTGGAATCATCATTAATCAATAATATAGATTCATCTCTTCTTTTATCACTTCGTACAATCTCCAACTGCTTCCAAATTTGAATATATTTCATTCCATCAGGTACAATATATAGTTGATATGTCACAATAGGAAAGCGCAATCGGTTTTGAATATGCTGCGGTAAACTTATATATTCTTATTTTTAGTTTCTTATTACAGTCGGCACTAGTATTTCTACATGCATATCTTGCTAAAACTTGCGCACGTTCTTTCCTTCTAAATTAATTTAGTGACTGACACATATGTTGCTGTTATGTGGAAATGACTCTGAGACATTTGTTGTGGACTGAAAATAGAACTATATGTGCGTGTGTGTAGATACCTATACATACAAGGAAACAACTGTTTGAATGCCGTCAATGGAAGTTGGAGCTTGAATGGGGCTTGATTAAATCAAAGCTAATCACATGGCGAGTACATTGCACTTGTCATGTGATTGGTGTACAGTTTAAGAGAATGACCAACCGCATATGCGCAGTTGAAATGTGATTGGTTGGGTGTGGCCAACCTGGTTCCTTGGTGGATTGAGAAGGTAGCATGGCTAGCGCCTGCGGATCTCCAACTGCTCCAAATCTTAATACATTTGATTTCGTCGATGGAGCTTGTGGTCTGAGACCTGTTACTGTTACTGTTCATGCGTGCTAAGTGTACAAGGAAGGAAAAGAATGGATTTCCATTATGCACTCAAGAACACTACAGCATAACTTCCTTACCTCTCGGCTGCTGATCGTGAAACGTGGTTTAGCGTTGCACTTGAGACCGTCTATGAGAAGCATCATGCAAACTAGTTGTTGAGACCGTCTTCCAAAGTGATGCTTCTGAAGAGTTTCCATTTTGTGTTTGATGGCGGGCCTTTTTTTGCATGAATTCTACATTTCACAGGACTTCTTGCATGTGGGATGCAGTTTGAAGATGCAGTTTGCAGGAGTTGCCCAGAGCAGAAGACCAACATAAAGCGTGCAGGACGTTGTTTTACATGGAACGGATGGAGCGCGTTCTTGAACTGAAAGGTGGAAGCCGGCCGGGAGGCAGAAGAGATGATAATTTCCCGGTGAATATCTTTGAGAAGATGCAGAAAAAGCTCCAGGGTATACTGTATTTTGTTTTATCCCATCCATTATTTGATGTCTGGAGAATAAGAAGCTGCCCTGAAGTGAGGAGGACATGATGGCTTTGTTTGGTTTCATTTCCCAATTGTCCTGAGACACTAAGAAAACAAAATCAAACATAATATTATCCAAAACACTTTTACTGGGTGTTTTGGCCCGTTCTCCCATGTATTTATATCTTTACCTACAAATAAACAAATATTATTGTATACATATATAATAATATATAAAAGATACATGATTTGACGATGAACCGTATTTTTTGTCTTTCAATATACAACACAATACATAAAAAAAGATCAAATATTACTATATACATATATAAAAATATATAAAAGAGACATGGTTTGACAATGAACAGTGTTTTTTGTCTTTAAATATACAACACAATAAATATAATATATTTTTTACACTATTTAAAATTAACTCCAAAAATAAATCCAAACATACTTCATATATCTAACATACACTTATTTATCTTTATTTTTCTCTCTCTATCTCCACAAAACAAAATATTCCAAAAACGAAACCAAACACAAGGGATGTTTTATTGGTTTTATGACAATTAGACATAGCAAAAACCAATGTTTGTTTATGTTTTCATTTTCAGTATTAAGTGGAAAATATGTATTTTCAATTTTGTATAGGTTTTCCTGTGAAATAAGAATGTGTTTGGATCAATTAATAATGTTGTGTTTTTTATTCATATGTGGTGTCAAATCAATATAAATGAAAATACATATAAATAAACATGTTTTCAATTTAATTTACTGTTTTGAAAACTGAAAATTGAAAATGAAAACACAAACAAATGTTAGAAGACTTGTTGTGTTTGAGTTTTGAAATATGTAAGCAGGGACCTGAGTTTGCTTAGAAGCCAGTATAAGTGGAAATTAACACATAGATCAAAACGTACATTTACTCCAATCAAATTATCTTGACAAGGATTGATCAAATAGAGTATAAGAGGATTTTTGAAATTAACTTATTTAAAAGTTTTATAAGGTCATATATTTCATAAAATGCCTTTAAATTTTATAATATGTCAGATTTTATTTTAAAAATAAGGTAGTGAACTGTTGGGAGAAAATAAGATGATGG
Organism: Sesamum alatum; assembly: GCA_034509735.1. NCBI lineage: Eukaryota > Viridiplantae > Streptophyta > Magnoliopsida > Lamiales > Pedaliaceae > Sesamum > Sesamum alatum. The sequence goes on from JACGWO010000001.1 coordinate 5,039,723, forward strand.
GCTTATTAGATGTTAGTACTGGTAACTTTTTAATTAGTTTAAAGAGTTTGTCAAAATTTTAAAAATAAGTTAAGAATTTTATATTTTGTTTGATAAACTTACTCAATTAGGTAAAAAAAACGATAAAATGATAAAGTATGTATAAAAGCAAATTCTTAAGGCTTCGAGGAGCATAAAAAATAATAAAATTATTTGAGTTGTCTCGTGTTCAATTTAATTAAAGTTCGTTCAAACTCAATTAATTAATAATCAGACAAAATTCATAATATTTGATGTTTAATAACAAGGTTTCAGCAAGATGACAAAAAAATGTAAAAATGTAAAATAACAAAAACATGGGGTAGAAGTGAAAATACAACAAAATATGTTGCCTACTTTGCAAATAACAAGTTTCTCTTCATATTTCAATTTCGGTTACCATATGGTAATTGTCATTTTGCACCCTGAAATTATAATAGTTTTGTATAATACAACCTTAAATTGTAAATATGACACTTTGCATCTTTCAATTGTACAGTTATTGGGAGCATGGTTATCGACTCTTTATCGCCTTTCCTCTCTTAGTTTCCTTTAATTTCAACTATTTACTTAGCAAATAATTATTAGCAATTGGCTTTTTAGAAAAAGACAATAAGGCAAAAACGAGGGAAAAAATTAGGGCATAATTAAAATCTAATAAAATGACAGAAAAACCCTTCATATTCAGACTGCCATAATTTTTTGGGGACAAATTCACTGAAAACATGCCAAGAGCGAGTGTTGACAATGACTGTACATTTAAAGGATGCGAAAGTGCTATTTTTATAATGAAATACATATATACACATATCTTTTAAAATATTTCACATACATTCGTCAGAAAACATCAATATCGTTTATACAAATCGTCTGTACTTTTTAAAAAATTATACATGCATCCAAAAAATATCAACATTATTAGATAAACTACCTTTACTTTTTTACCGTAAGGAATTTTTTTTGTAATTAAGCAATAAAAATTGATTTGTATAAATAAACATAGATTATAAGTAGAAATATAATTATCTCTTTTATAATTTAAGATTATATTGCGCAAACGCTGTGTAATTCTAGGGCGCAAAATGCAATTGTCCCCTGCAGTGCTCTAATAATTTCAGGAGGAAGTCTCACACTGCCATCTGATTCTGTGAACTCATTTCAATTTTTTGTGACCTTTTAGTTTAGAGAAATGGCTTTTTTACTCAATAAAACTGCTCTCTCCGCTCTCAGACTCCATTCCCAGGTACGCCATTTATACTGTTGTGTGTATTTGATGGGTTTTTTTTTTTTTTTTTTTTTTTTTTCCTATTTTTGCTGTGGTGAAACGTGGTTTTGGGCTGTGAAAATTGACGGGTTTTTGTGTGAATCTTGATTTACTGCAGAAGACTGACGATTCGTTAATGCTATCAAGGCGTGGATTTCATGTCGAGCCTGGCGCTCGGGAGAAGGCTGTGAGTATTTATTTGATTTTTCGTTTTCTCTTTATTTACGAATTTTTGGGTATTAATTTCAATGTGATTTTTGAATCTTTTTGATCGATTTTATTTGGCATTATATTGGTGATTGGGTTCTGAATGCGTATGTGCGTTGAGCATAAGAATTTGTTTTCATGGTCAAGTTTGAAGTGTTAAATTAGGACAGAAAGCTAAAATTTGGGTTTCAAGAAAGGATGAGAGAGTAGATGGTGATTTGAGGATACCTTTTTGTTTATCAGTCCATGTTGAATTACTGTCCCATTCTTGATGCTGACCAATCAATTTGATTAATTGTGAAATGAAATAGAGAATGGTTTAGTATTTACTTAAAAAGTACTCGAGCCATATAAACAACGTTAAAAGTTATTAGTTAAGAATTTTACTTCGACATGGAAAATCCCATACGTGAATTCCAAATTCGGATCAATTCCTTTTCTCTGATTATGAGTCTGAAATAATGTCAGATGCACGAATTCAATGTGAATAGAGTTTAAAGATTTCGCAAGAAAATAGGAATCTTGATTTAAGTTCTGTGTCAAATATTACTTCAGTTTTTACAATCCAAGTATAATGACTGTGATTCTCGAATTCAAGTTGGAGCTTGACAGTTCCACTCCTTAATTATTTCAGTCATTTTTGTATACAATCTGATTGCTGTAAGCTAACACTTGAAGACAGGAACCATGATAATTGAAAGTAAACATTACCTTTATTGTGAGAGGACAGATAAGAAAAGCCATTCATATGGTTGGGACCACTTTAAGAGGATTACCAAATTCTTTTCAGGACAGCCTTGTGTGATGCTTTTGATTTGCCTTATTTCTTCCTTTCATATCTTAAATGGATGCATGTTGAGTATACTATTCTGTGGCCTCGAGGTACCTATCTTGGATTACGTACTTATTAGAAAAGTCTTCGGTGCATCATTTTCACTTCCATGACAATTACATTGTTATTTTGCTTGGTACATGGAATGTCCTAGCGTTGATATCACAACTTGTAAAATTTTGGCAGTCCGACATGCACTTCACCATACAACGTGATTGAGTTGGTTTTATTGTTTTTCAGCTTTTGGCGGAGGACCCATCTCTAAAACGCTTCAAATCACATAAGAAAAGTTTGAGGAGTCTTAAAATGGTCGGAGATGTTCTTACCATTGTGGTTGTTGCGGGTATGCTTATCTTTTCACAAAAAGTTTGAGTTACTTCTCAGGTTGTATGGATGTTGTTAACAACTGTTATCCTGAAAGCATTTGATTAACTCGCAACATGCTTTTCCAGATGATATATTAAAGCAGATAAAGGTAAAAGTTTTGATAGGATAACTTTGAGACTTACAACTCTATGTTATCTGAAACCTAAATCAAGTAGAAGTTGAGGAATATGTAGGAGGTTCCTGGAACTTGTCGTATTCTTATTGACCAGTTATTATCATATTTTTCTGACACAAGTTAGAGGTTATATGTAATGTTGCACTAGCTTCTCTTGATTCTTTTGCCGCTGGTCGAAGAACATAAATAGGTTGTATACAACAACTTAATACGTGTTGAAGTTGAAATCAGTATAAATTTACTGGTGTACTGTCTCCTAGTGGTCCTGAAAACAGGTTCTCAAACCACTCAAATACATATACACACACACACAGATATATATATTATATAGGAATAGTTACACCGCCCTCCCAGGTTTGATGTAATTTCACGTAGACCCCCTGTGGTTGAAAAATTACATTTAGTATTCCTGGGGTTTGCTTTCGTCTAACAAATAAGTCCATTCGTTAGTCAAAATTCACCGAATTTGCTTATATTAACCAAAAGAACTGGATGGATGTCCATATTTACCTCCGATTGACTTATTACTAACTTATTGCAGGTCAAACAATCTTTCTATGACTAAATTACCGTTATACATCTTCATACGTTAATGCATGTGACGAGATATATCTTCACTCTTATAAGGGTAGTTTAGTCAGCAAAGATCTATTTGACCTGTAATAACTCAATAATAAGTGATTCTATTGTAAATATCGATTTTCATTCAGATTTTTTGTTAATATCAACAAATTCGGTGAATTTTGACTAACGGAGTGACCTATTTGTTAGGCGGAAGCAAATCTCAGGAGTACTAGATCTAATTTTTCAAACCACAGGAGCCTACGTGTAATTACACCAAACCTCAGGGGAGGACTATATATATATATATATATATATATATCTTCTTTAGAAAACAATTGCTGATATATTCTTAATTTACTTTCAATACTTTAGGACCTTAGCTGGTTCAATCTGCAATTAAAACTGTTGTGGACATCTTCTATTAGTCGAGTTCCGTTATGATGCTACTGAGAAATGAATTTGACAGTTCAAACAAATCTTTTTCTTAATAATTTGGGTTTGTGAAAGGCAACTCCACACATGATCTGATAAATGCTGCTTCAGTATTATTTGGCCATATGCAGAGCCCTTTTATACACTCAATTGAACTTTTGTGGAGCATTACATCATAACAATAAGCTTTGAAAGGCAATGTTTGATTACTCTTTGTATTGTTTATACGAGTGCTTTCAAGTCCTGTGCAACCATGATATTGTTGCATGCAGGATGCTGCTACGAGATCTATGTTAGAGCAGTCATGCGAGAAGAAGCCCGTGGAGAAAAATCGAGCACGTAGAGGTAGAAGCTGTTCTTTATGCACATGAATGCAGGATTAAGGGCAAGAAAAACTTGACATTTCTAGTGCAGCAGAACCATGTTTGAACTGACTTGGTCATATTGGAATAAAGTAATTCAGTTTGCTTCACATATTTCAAATGTCAAAATCCCTGTGGAATGTATCATGAACTAGTTTTTCTTAATTTTATTAGATTGAAGTGCCAAAATTTGTTTTTGGCTCTTCAGATTGTGAATCTGATGGTTCATTTTTGGCAGAAAGTGTGTTTTTTGGTTCATTACATCTAGAAATACAAGGGAGTATGATGCTCTCTCTTCTCCCTATCTCTTCCAAGTAAAAGGTGAAGGTGATGGATTGAATTTTTTTATTGCAATTTCTGTTTCATCTTCTATTTTGTTATATATATATACGTCACGTATATAATTTTTTTTTATAATATTAATAATGTAATTTTTATACACGTGGGTTATATATGTATAACGAAATAAAAGATACAACAGAAATTGCAATAAAAAATTCAATCGGGAGAAGGTGATGGCTTTACACCATTTTCCTCTCTCTCTCTCTCTCTCAAGCAAAAGGTTGTGAAAGGTGAGGCCTTTACAACATTTTCTTTTGTCAAAATTTGAAATTTGAAAAGAGCACATGATTATTGGTTGAAAGAAGAATATGAGTTGTACATTAATACTACAAATCTGTCTCACATTATATAATGACAAAAGGAAAAAAAAAAAAAAGTTCACACCTAATCATCATTTTGATTTTGAGTTGTGGGCCCACTCCCAATTTTAAACATGATTGATCATCAATGCTATTTCCATTTATTTCTTAACACACTCATCACTCATGCTATGCTAACATACAATATACCTTACCTACTTAAATTTTGTACACTGTTTCTAATCTGTCTTTGGAGTTTGCATTTAAATAGAATAAAATCATAACTTTTATGAAAGAATATTAGTAATGATATTTTTGTTATTAATACAATCAAAATTGAGGGGCTTTAGTAAAATAAGTTACATAATTTTGTTAAACAAGAGCTCATAAACTCTTAATCTCTTCCACTCTCTGAATTTCTACAAATTTTCTCTTTTTACAATAATATATTAAAGACTACACCATATTATAAATTATTATAAACATTTTTATAGGATTGTTTTTAAAATACTTATAAACTCATTCAACCACTCTCTAAATCAGATTAGATGTTTAAATACTTTGAATCCTCTGAAATTCAAAAGCTCAATGAAGTAAATTATGGTTTTGGATTAACAAACAAATACCACTGAATTCGGATTACTTTAATGCGTATCTTTGAAAGAAGATCTGAATTAATGTCACTACTCTATAAAGAATTTAGGTAAATTACATTGACACTCCCTAAAGTTAGATCTAATTACACAAATATCCCTTGTCTTTTGTAATATTACACTTACACCCTTTGAAGGGTGTTAGTTTAATATTTTTCAGGGGATATTAGTGTAAGTTTTGCCTTTGGATAAATGATATAGTTGTAATACAACTGTAACCTCAGGTGGTGTAGCTATAATTTTAACAAAAACAGAGAATATTTGTGTATTTTGGTCTAACCTCAAAGGCTATCTCTGTAATGTACCCAAGAATTTAATCATCAGTTCAAATTAAATTCCGGCACCAAAATAATCCCCCCACCCCCACCCTAGGGTCCTACCCACTTCTCTTACATAAATGCCCCTCTCCTATGGACAGCTACTACAATGCATGCATAATTTCATACTTTGTCAAAAAGCCCAGCAGTGCTGTACACATGGTTACGCGCCATCAGCCGACCTGTACAAATAAATATATAGACACACACACATATATATATATAGAGAGAGGAGAGAGAGAGAAGTTTGTTGTGTTGATTTCTTGAACTTGTGGTTTTTTTTTTTTAACTTTCTTGGGGTGGTACAGAAATAGAATTCAACACCAGAGTATTTGTGAGATATTAAGAAAGTGAAGGGTTCAAGAATCATGGCAACTTTTGCAGGAACAACGCAGAAATGTAAAGCCTGTGAAAAGACTGTCTACTTGGTGGATCAACTCACTGCTGACTCCAAGGTTTATCACAAAACCTGCTTTAGATGCCACCACTGCAGAGGAACTCTCAAGGTATGATTCTTTTGTTTTTTGTTTAGTTTTATCACTTTTGCTATTTATTTCTTCTTGTGATTTGCTTCATATGTTCAAGAAAAAGTGGTGTTTTTGAAGCCCTTTTGGTATTTATTTGTTCTTGTATTGCTTGATTCTAAAGCCCTTTTGCTGTTTTAGTGTATATTTCTTGTGTGTGTGTTTAGTTGCTATATTCAAGAAAAATGTTTGTTTCTTGGACCCAGAATTTTCTTGTTCTGATATGAGTATCTTGCAGATGCTTGCGCTGAGGATTAGTTGTACTTGTTATAGAATGACATGGGATTTGTTGAAAACCATTTGTTATTATCAAAAGCTTTCTTGATTCTTGATTTGGTCTGCCTTTTGAAAGTTTGGCTTAGATCATCTGAATTTCAAGCCCTGTTCCAGCCATGAAGATTTAGTTATATTTTTCAAAATTCTGAGTGTTAAGGCCATGGTTTATGTTTATTTTGACACAATGTTATGTGCTCTAGCTGAAAATTTGGCTCAATGATCATCTTGATGTCAAGTTTCTTGTTATTCTATGTATGCCATCTATACTTCGAAAATGTGACTAACTACCAGAAATTTAAATGAGTATCTGAATGGTCATCTTACATGTTTGATAGATCAAGAACCTAATCCATCTGATATGAGCCGGTTTCTCACGCATACGTCCTCATATCCTTGAGCCCTGAATGAAGTTGCAAATGTTGTGTACAAATTCCGTCTAACGCTGATCATTTTGCTGATTAGTGTCCAATGATCAATGTTGGACATCTTTTGCATCAGAGCGTTGTAGAGAACGACGTTTATTGTGCTAGACACTTCAATGTTTTCTTTCTTGTTCTTGATCTCAGAGTCTGTTACTGTTTGTGTTATTTCACTCACTTTCTGGTTGTTGTTCAAGAACACAGATTTATGATTTCAAACTTCCTTGTTTGATCTCCTTTGTCCTAAAGTCGAGATTTCATGACACCTTTTCTTCTTTCGATATGCATTTCTTATGGAGATGGCTAATATGTTAAGTTTTGCTCTGCAGCTGAGTAATTACTGTTCCTATGAAGGGGTTCTGTACTGCAAACCACATTATAATCAACTATTCAAGATGACCGGGAGCTTGGACAAGAGCTTCGAAGGTTGTAGCACGATTCGTGTTGATTCTCACTCTCTGCAACACGTCGTTTTCTAGCTTATCTGTTTTTCTTTCTCATTCACAGGCGCCCCAAGAACGGCTAGAGCCGACCGGTCCACCGAGCAGGCCACTACGTATAGCAAAGTTTCGAGTTTGTTTGCAGGAACACAGGATAAATGCATTGCTTGCAACAAAAAAGTTTACCCCATCGAAAAGGTACTCAAGAATTTCAAAGAACTATTTCATGTATCGATCCAAAACTCAAATTTCTCAATGAGATTCATCTCAGTCTTGATGAATGCATGATACTACAGGTAACAGTTGATGGCTCTTCATATCACAGAACTTGTTTCAAGTGCAGTCATGGTGGCTGCATGATAAGCCCGTCAAATTACATCGCCCACGAGCACCGGCTATATTGCAGGCATCATCACACTCAGCTCTTCAAACAAAAAGGTAACTTCAGCCAACTAGACAAAGTAAACGCAACAGCCTAAATCGACGTTAGCAAGTTCAACAAACGTACAAAATACGTAATATCAGATTCCAACACTTGAGCATCCTGAGCTGCAGCTGCAGCTGCATGCATGCAGCTCCCCTGTCTATATGACTTCTATGCATATCTTCTTTTGAAATGCTTGTTGAAGCTTAAGATGGGATTTCTGATACGGGCCGACGAGCAAGTTTGCTTCTTGTTTCCATCCTTTTTCGACTGTCATTTAGTGCGTGCATTCATGCTATATAGTTCTTCTTTCATTTTCTTGATCCAGATTACAGCCAACATGTTATGTAAGCTGAAAGTTTGTTTAATTGATTACTCCCTTTGGTTTGATTTACCTATGATCGTGCTTTTTAACAACTACGGATGATGCTTTCGATCAGAAGTATTTGCACTATAGTCGTGTTTTACATTACAGATTCCTCCCCCGAAGATTTGATCATTAGGGGAGAATGCAGGCATTAGCCACACCATATGTAGATCTTCAACCTACAAAACTATGAACAAAAGAAGAAGGAAAGACACAAGTTTTTCCAATTGAAAATGGAAAATTGTCCATGGTTCTCTTGAATGTTTTTAGGATAAATTAAAATTACTTTCCTGCATAATTATGGATGCTTCCTCGTTGTTTGAAAAAGTACTTATACTTCCCTTACATGAAAAATTATTATGCAGCCCCATACGGTGAGGTGGATATTACTATTTTACTTTTGCTTAAAAAAAAAATGAGAGTGTGTAAAAATTAATAATCCTTAAGGTATATTAGCCCAAGGAAAATAATTAAAATTTTTAAAAAATATATAAAATTATAATTCATAATTCAAAAGAACATTTTGATCAATTTACCACAAAAACTGGATAAGAACTTCATGGAGGCCAACAGAATTGATTCGTTGTGAGACGAATGTTAAAGTAAGGGCTATTTGTAATATAACTCATTTATTTAGATATTTTTATTCACATCAATATCTAATAATGTGGGGCAAAAAGAAGAACAATTTTTTTAATTTTTATTTAAAATTTTGTATCAAGTCAAAGAATCATCATTTGGGAGTAGTATGTATGTAGTAATCAAAGGGTAAATTTATCATGAGGGAGAATGAGATTAGGTTAATGGAAAGAAAAAATGATGAATATATCATAATTGCCCCTTCTAAAAGAGGAAATTCATTTCAAGCCCCTCAAGCCTCCACCACTCCGGGCTTCATCTCAACCTTTTTCCCGCCAATACCAAAACCATCCAATGCAAATGCAACCCCATGGCCATGTCTGCGGAAGATCGCTCTCTCAACTCCTAAGCAAACGCCCTCCAATCTCTCAGATCAAGCAAATCCACGCGCAGATCATCGCTCGGTCACTCGCATTATCACGCTGTTCTCTGATTGATTCACTCATCCACTGCTACCTTCACTCCAAGAATCTCAAAATTGCGAGGGCATTATTCGATTATTATCCTTTGCCTTCACCGCCAACTCTATTATGGAATCTCATGATTCGGGCCTACTCGAAGCTCCAGCATTGTTCAGAGCCCATCAGTCTTTTTCGCCAAATGCTCACTGCTCGGGCGGTACCCGATGAGTATACCTTCACTTTTGTGATAACTTCCTGTGCTCACCAAGAATCGGCTGTACATGGACAGACTGTTCACGGGATGGTGATAAAAAATGGGTCTTTGTTGAATTTATACGTGGCTAATTCTGTGATTAGTATGTACGGTGTTTTCGGTAGGGTGGATGATGCTTACATTATGTTTGACGAAATGTCTAAGCGAGACGTGTTTTCATGGACTAGTTTAGTCTCTGCGTACTCTAAGAATGGGAATATGCAACGAGCAGGTGAATTTTTTTGGGAAATGCCGGTGAGGAATGATGTATCTTGGGCTGTGATGATTTCGGGTTTTGTTAGCTGTGGGAGGTATTCTGAAGCCCTTAGATATTTTCGTGATATGTCTTGTGAAGTGAAGCCTAATGAGGCTGTTCTTGTTACTGCACTCTCTGCGTGTGCTAAGCTCGGGTCGTTGGATCAGGGAAACTGGATTCACGGTTACATAGATAAGAATTGTATTTCAGAAACTTCTAACATTATGACTGCGCTCATTGATATGTATGCCAAGTGTGGGAGGATAGATTGTGCATATCGTGTTTTTGACAAGATTCCGAGATTAGATGTTCAAAATTTTACTAGTATGATATCCGGGTTATCAATTCATGGACTTGGTGAAGAAGCGATACGTGTGTTTCAGCAAATGTTAGCTGACAAATTAACCCCTAATGATATTACTATTCTGGGGGTTCTGAATGGATGTAGCCATTCTGGTCTCGGGCAGCAGGGCTCTTCAATTTTCTATAACATGGAGAATTTGTGGGGAATTGTGCCTAAGATCGAGCACTATGGTTGTTATGTTGATTTGCTCGGCCGTGCTGGCTATTTGGCAAAGGCATTTAGCATAGTCAAAACCATGCCGCTTAAACCTGATATAGTTGTATGGAGGGCTTTGCTTAGTGCTTGCAGAATTCATCGCCATGCTGATTTTGGAGAACGCATAATAAATCATTTAGAGCAACTTGACCCTCACAATTGTGCTGGTGCTGATGTGCTGCTTTCCAACTTGTATGCTTCTCTAGGAAAATGGGAAAAGGTTGCTCTACTGAGGAAGACAATGGGCAAGCAGAAGAACCAATCAGATATAGGGTGTAGTTGGATACAGGTAAATGGTGTTGTTCATGAGTTTCGAGTTGCAGATGTGCTCCATCCACAGATAACAGAGATTCAAGAGAAGTTAAGTGAAATACTGAAGAGAGTCGGGCTAGTTGGCTACATTGCTGATGCCACGCATGTGTCATTTGATTTAAGTGAGGAAGACAAAGCGCAAGCAGTAGCTTGGCATAGTGAAAAGCTAGCAGTTGCTTTTGGGATCATGAATACTCTGCCTAGGACTTGTATTAGAATAGTAAAAAATCTGAGAACATGTGAGGACTGTCATACTGCTCTGAAGGCCATTTCCAAAGCTTATGATAGAGAAATCGTTGTTAGAGATCGTTCTCGCTTCCACACATTTAAAGAAGGAAAGTGTTCGTGTAAGGATTATTGGTAGCAGTCAGTTCCCAAACATGACCAAGGAGAATTGCAGCACACTATATAGTTGGCTTCATTCGGTTGCTATTCTAATCCTCAGTGGTCAAGTGGATCTGAGTTTAACACAAGTTTGAACTGTCCGGCAAAAGTAGTATCGCATAGCTGTCTGGGGACGAAAAGTTCGTAGAACCCGTCGAGTAGAATCCATTGCAACCAACTCAGGGTTATCATTGACGCTGCACCATGAAAATCGCACGGTGGATTTTCGACTGCTCCACTGATTAGGTAAAAAGTCTTGGGTTCCCCTACTATTTTGCGTTGTTTTCCAAGATGTAATAAAACTTACATGTTGAATAGTAGTTGAGAGTTCATGACAATCTGGAATTTTACAGCTTGTTTATGCTAACAGGTCAAATTTGTTGTGCAACTCATCAGTTTTCTCCAACTTCAGACATGCTTTGAGCTTCTTTCACAGGTAAAATTTCTTTATTTGGTTCTAAGCTTTTCTCAATAAAATTGGTCACTACTATATGGTATGCATATTATGATGTATCATAACATTTTCATAGTCCTCTCTCTCTCCCTCCCTCCCTCATAATTTTATATATTTTTTTGGAATTTTCTAAAATGAGTTTAATGCAATTTACCTCCCTATGATATTGCAAATGAGCAAATTATCCCCATATGAAAAGAAATTAGCAATTTACCTCACTGTGTTATCTAAAATGAAGCAATTTAGCTCCCTAAACGGGGAGGTAAATTGCTCCATTTTAAAAAATACGGGAAGGTGAATTGATCCATTTCAAAAAACACAGGGAGATAAATTGCTATTTTATTTTTCATATGGGATAATTTGCTTATTTGCAATATCACAGGGAAGTTGCTTGCATTTTTCCCTTTCTCTAATATTTTTATAAACTACTATTCTGTATGATTATTTATTTTATCCATCCTCAGATTTTTTATCTTTTTTCAAATGTTTATATGGAAAAAAAAATTCAGCGATGACAAAATAGTACTTTTTACATTATCGTCTAGGAGCTACATAATTATTTTTCATTTGAGGGGGTATTTATCTAGGGAAAATGGATATAATTTACCCTAGAGTATATAATCTTAACAGACTCAATTTTAAAACAATACATGCAAAGTATATAAGTGAATCATATAATTTCAAATCACATCCAAAGAAATATTCACTTAAATTACATATTTATCAAAAGAACAACTGCAAAATGATGATAATACATGAATTAAAAATTTAAACGTCATTAATAATGTAACCTACACGACCATTAATTAACATGCACATTCATTAGGGAAGATTAAAAGAAAATATATATATATATATATATATAACGTATTGGAAGCAGCCTATAAATAAGAATATCAGCCAAGAGATTAATTATAAAGAAAAAAAAATAGAAAAGAATATAAGACAAATAAGAAGAAGAAAATGAGTTTCTCCAAATTTGTCCCTTTTATTCTCCTCATCTCTCTAATTCTCCCCATTGAAGCTGCTTGGTGGAACCCTTTCCCCAAATTGGGTATCTCTCTCTCTCTCTCTCTATATATATATATATATATATTATAAATAAATTAACAAATTGAGTGTGCATCAACTGTCTGTAATTTATATATATACTAGTTATCATAACACACTTAATGCATGTGTATAACTTTTTTTTTTTTTTTTTTGTATGTTTACTTAATTATATAAAAGGAAAGAAAAATAAAATGAATAAATGACCATAATTGATATTATATTGACCAATTTTATTAATTTTACATATGCTTGAATATTATATTATGTAAAAAGAATTGAAGAGACTGTCATTCGGTGTAAAAAAATACGCTTGAGGGTATTTTAATTGATATACACTTTGTCAATCAAAAGTAGTTATTCTAACTTCTCACACTTAGTACAGGCCAAGCCTTTGTTTCGAATGCAAACACAAATTTTTATAGCGTTTAGCCCATTTTTCTCAAAATTACTTTTGAATTTAAATTTTACCAAAATCACAATTTGATAAAAGGTATAATTTGGAGTTTCTTTTAATTCCATCACAATTATTTTTTATCTAATTGCCTTTTATATTCATTAATTATTACTTGGTGGAATTCTTGACTTACGGAGGTTAGTTTCGATTATCTTTTTCCTAAAATCAATTATGCAACCTTGGGGTGAAATTGGGTCTTAGTAAACAGTATAGATAGATATATAACTATTGAGTTTTGCGCAATTAATATTTGATGTAATTTTCAATGAGGTCGTGCTTGGTTAGTAAAGTTGTGAGTTCAAGTCCCATAAATATAGATGTATATTTATTTTTTATAGTAGTTTGTTATTTTTTTCTTTTATACAAACGTATTCGTTGATATAAATTATCGATGTATTAAATTAATTTTTATATTTAAATATATTGAATGATATAATAAATCGACGTGATTGACAGGAAAAAAGCTGATATACATTGAAGAGGTAAAATGCTCGCACTTGTGGGAAAATTGGCATTGGGCGAAGCGAGGAGACGCGTGGTGCGAAGACAAATGCAACGACTACGGTGCGCTTGGGATATGCCATTGGGATATCGCCGAATACTTTTTGGCGGGCGATTGTGAATGTTGGAAATAGTGAAAATAATTCATAATAATAATAATAAATTATTGAGAAATATTTTTCAGGATTATTTTACTAATTTATTTTCTCATTTAGTTGGAAAAATAAAGAATATTTTATATTTATGTAAGTGTACGGGATTTACGCACTCGCGTGTTTTGGGATAAAATTGTAAAATTAGTCCATAGTTTGTGATCATTTTATATATGACTCTATGCTTTACAAGATTTTAAAATTAATTTCATGATTAGTTATAAATTGCAAAAGGAGTCTAAAAATGTTGAAAAAAAAAAACAAATAAACAACTGATGCGGCTTGCGATTTGATCGGTGCCCCGTTGCGCAAGGTATTGTCCGTTTTGGTTCTATATGAGCTTCACGGTTTTGTCCTGAAAAGACGCCTTGCTAGGGAGAGGAGGCATTGGGGCTTATAAGTCACTCAAGCTCCTCGTCTGCAACCGATGTGGGACACTTGCTACATCATCAGCCCCCTAGACGAGGGGCTTGGGACGGGCACATGGCCTCGTTCCCACGAACGGCGCCAAATGATGCGGCTTGCCACTTGATCGGTGCCCCGTTATGCAAGGTATTGTCCGCTTTGGCTCTGTATAAGCCTCACGATTTTGTCCTGAAAATGTGCCTTGCTAGGGAGAGGAAGCATTGGGACTTATAAGCCACTCAAGCTCCTCGTATGCAACCGATATGGAACGCTTGCTACATCATCACAAACAAACAGCGTTCCTTAGAGAAAAATGAAATTGTTACATGTTCATGGTAATCCTAATTTACCCTTGTGGTAAATTTCTTGCATGAATTGTAATGTACTTCTAAAGCTATCCTTGCTTTCTTTCTTTTTTTTTTTTTTTTCAAAGGTACTTATCAATGCTAAAAAAATTCTTAATTTATATTCACCCTTGATTTCACATTAAGATAATGGTGAGAAATTTCTCTTTTTTGTAAAAACAAAAAAAATTCTATTATAATCGAACACAAGTGAATAATCAACCAACACCGTAATCTAAAAATTAATGCCTACACATTACCATATCGATAATAAAAATACAATACTAGGAGATAATAAAAGTTATCTCTAGTTTGCATTACACTGAAAATGTTGTCTACAACTGGATCTGCATTTCTCTCTCATAAAATTTGGACAATTATCCCACGTTTGACTTTGGTCCCAATTTTATAAATTAAAAAAAAAAAGAAAAAAAAAAAGGAATAATCAGGTTCCAGCCTCAGAGATGCTGTTTAATGATGGTTGCCAGCCCTTGGATTTGGATACACCTGAATTTACTGCTCTATTCTTTCTTGACCTCTGCCTTTCTTCCTTTACCTGAATTTTTCAACATTCAAATACACATATTTCAATAATTATACACTCTAAATATATAAAAAAAAAGAAATGGAAAGAAAAAATAATTATGTAGAGAAATGATACTCTTTTTTATTTTTATAATTAGTGTTCAGAAAAGATATTTAGTGTGATGATTGGTTTAATTGTCATGTTGATAATTACTTTGTTGAACTGTATTTGTACTATTATTTTTGCTTTTCTTTAATTACTTGATAATAATTGAAGCAAGAATGATTTCGAGATCTGCTGATTCTTAATCCAACTCATTAATTAATTAGAAAATCATCTAAATTAATTATTCTAATAATTCTCGTAATTAAAAAAGGGTGTTTGATTAATAAATTAATCTGGGAAAAAATTCAGGAAAATATTCACCTGCTTAATCTTCTCCACATCATTTTCACTAATTACTGCTTCAAAATCTGGATTTATAAGTGTTTCTGCGGCCGCGATCTTTCCATACTTGTCAGGAATTAATCCCGGCCGTTGCTGCTTCATCTTCGCCTGCTTTTTTGCCCACAACCCTTTCATTACTTCTGCAAGAAATTAAAAACCCATTTCAGAACTGACTTTTTTTTATTAAAAAAAAACATTTTTTTATCCAAAATTAAACAAAAATAAAAAGAATAAAAAAAAACCTTGAGATGTGACGAGTCTGTAGACATGACCAAGAACGAGAGTATCAGTTGGGCGGAGGAGTTTAATCCTGGTTATGCGAAGTGGGGTGGTGTTGTTATTGACGTTCTTGGTGGCGGCGGCGGCGGTGGAGGAGTAGAGGGTGGTGGTGAGGAGGAGGGCGACGTAGTGGCCAGGATTCATCTTCATGATTTCGGCGGCGGCGACGGGCCAGTAGAGCTTGTCGGCTTTGCCGTTGGGGTGTTGGATTACTAGAGTTGCACTGTCAATGGCTTGGCAGTTGCCCATTTCTTCAAATCTCTCTATCTTTTTCTCTGTGTGTGAGATGACTGTGTGTTTATGGTGTGTATGAGGAAGAGAAAATATGGAGGAAAGTAGGAAGCGATGTGTGTGTTTTCTCAGTCTCTTTATAGCCACACCCCACCACCTCTACTCTCCCTATATATTAATCCAAACCCTCCCCCCACCCCCCCCCCACCCCCCCCCCCCCCCCCATAAATATATATATATATATATATATATATATTTACATAAAAACGTTAGTTGTATTATATGTAATTTCGTAAACCACATAAAGTCTACATATAATTACAACAAACTTCAGGAAAAATAGTGTGATTATTCCTTTATATTATGAATTTTCATCTAGTCGACCTAGTTAATCGAGGATATCCTTTCCCCTCGTGCCCCAAGAAAAATTAATTACATAAATATCCCCAAATATTTCGTGTAATTCAAAAAATATATAGGTATTAAAAATTTATACATATTCGATAGTCATGTTTTACATTATAAATTTTTGGCTGATTGACTTAGTTAGCTAGGTGGACATTTCTCCCCCTCCCCCAGACAACAAAAAATAATTACATAAATATTTCATAATATCTGGTATAATTTGTAAAAAAAAAAAAAAAAAAAAAAACCTAGAGTTTTTGAAAATTTATATTAACATTCTCTATAATTATGGTTTACATATAAATTTCTACATGATCAACCTTGTTAAGCGGAATATCCTTCTTTTTATTATTTTTAAAAAAATTGTAATTCAATCGTAGATATATAAAAGAGATTCTTATCTAATTTGGATCAAATTTAAATAGTGTGTAATTAATATAATTTTCTGAAATTAATATACTCAAACTTTAGATGGATTAATGTAATTATTCCTAAATAAAACAATACAAACTAAAAAAAGAATATATATTTATATAAAAAGAAAATGATGATTTGGTGTTTGTGATATCTCTTCAAGTCAAAATAGTCCTCCTTAGGACCACTTAGTACTAAATGATGAAACTTAAAACCATTTTCTCCTCACATGTAATTACTTTACAACATTAAAATCATGCGGGCTATAATTGAGGTACATAGTAGCTTTGTGGGACTCTCCATACCCTTTCCCTCATTCCTATTTTTTCTTCATTTTTTGTTGAAAAATTCTTACGCAAATCACGTACAATCGAATTCATCCAATTACATAGTAATTGGTTTAAACATTGCAAGTTTCGAGTGGATGGATGAGAATGTGTTTAAATAGTTAAGGGTAATTTAATTACAGCTACAACATAATTATGAATATTCTCTTATTATTTGAAAAATTACAAATACCATTCTCAATGAAAAATAATTATGTAACTAAAATACGTAAAAATAATATGGGAATGGAGAGAGTAAATACATCAAAGGGCATGATCAGTACAAAAAAAATTTTTTTAGAAAATGCTAAAAATATGTAAAATTATAGTCTATAATCATTTTGACCAGTTCACCATAAAAATTAGATCGAAACCTAGTCGGACTAACGAAATGGGCTCATTGTTAGATAGACGTTAACATCAGGGTGTATTTGTAATTTCTCAAATAACAAAAATATATCAATAATTATGACAAATCTCAAAGAAGATGGTTGTCGTAGTTATTACATATTTTTCTTTTTTTTGAAATATAAACATTATCTTGGAGCAACCAAAAAATAAAATAATACAAATATATATAGATATACACACATATATTTCTTTACCTACATTCTAAGTTATTGAGCGAAAATTTCACGTGGGGTTGATGATTCAACAAAATTGGAGTTGAGCAGCCCAAAGATAAGTGAGAGTGCCAGAGGTACTTTTTCTCGTTGCTCACCAAACCACGCGTGAAATCTCATACAAACAAACACTCCCAATATTTTTATTTTTATTTTTTTAATATCAATAAATTTTGTAAATTTTAATTAATGAATGAATCTATTCGGTAAATAGAAACAAATCACAAAAAATCAACATATAATTACACTAAATATTAACATAGAAGAGTGTAATTATCCCTAATATATACTTGTAATTTTGCAAACGACGAACAAATCTTATGTAATTAAAATAGCTTTCTCTCACACACACATATATTTTCTCTCTCACACACACATACAAGTGCAATAAGTGAGTGTGGCATGTGAAGGTTTTTGGGCACTCATTCCACCTATGTGGGCTTACACTATCATCTATTCATCCCATCAACAATCAAATATATTATTATTATTACATAAAATAGGAAAGCAGGTTGTTTTGTCCAATTCCAGGCCACCTTTACCAAACATTTCCTGCCAATTTCAGGGTTGCCATTTCCCAGAATTACTAACATCCCCTATTATTTCTCTGACTCCACTCCTAATCTTGTTTCCCAAACACGGAACAACCACCCCACCCCCCCACTCCCCCCTTTTTTAACTAAAAGTAACACACATTTTTATCTCCTTTTACTTTGTAATAGAAAATTTTGTGCTTTTTCGTGTTGCTGATTTAGGGAGTTGTTTGGGTGAGGACACAGATTTTTTGCACACCTATTGTTAGACATTCATTATTGCTCATGCTTCTATGTGTAGTGGTGTGGGATATGATGCATGAGAGCTCTTCACTTGAATTTTTTTTTTTTTAGGAATTCTTGATTAATTTTGAATTTTAGGGATAAATAAGAAAAGGGTAAAAGAAATTTATGAATCTTTGACCTATATATGTAATTAAGTATGGAGCTCGACTCGAAATTGCACGTAAGCTCATCAAGAATGCCCGGAATGAAAAAGTTCTATTACGTACCAGGAGTAAATTGATAATTTTATAATGTTTTACAACATTGTACTTAGTATAAATAGTTCGTTGGTGGTCTTCTATTATAATTTATGAAAATCTAGTCAACTGGTTATGGGCACAAGAATATTAATTTTTCAGACTACGTAGATTTGTGTCTTGAATTTTTAAAAGAAATTTCTTATTTTCTGCACAAATTCATGACCTATCAATTGATTTTTTAACACTATAATCTTAGTTTCTATCAATATGACAAGACTAATTCCTCAAAATTCCAAGAATTGTAAAGAAAAAAGATATTTAAAATAATTGTGAATTTACTTCAAGAATTATTTATCATAATAAATATTGGCATGTGAAGTTGAAGGGCCTTTTCAAGTGCACCGCCAAAATCCCATTATGATCTTATATTCATACAATATTTCATTTATGTAAAGAATGAAATTTAGGCATAAGTCAACACCAAATGAAGATGCAATGAATTGAAAGCCCTAAATAGGTCAAATGGACCTATCATCAATAGGTCCCAATTAAATTAGACATTATTGAAATTGAATTATTGTGAATGTGACATTATACATATATGAATCAACATATATAGGTCATGCTTATATTCAAAGTTTTCACATCTCCAAATGCCCTCCATGTGTAACTCCAACTTTCGTCGCAAGATCGATCAATTTTCCTTTTCTTGAAAGAAATTTATCGTACGACTGATCAAAATAATTATAATTATATAATCATCGAAAAATAGGTAGAATGATCATTTAGCATTTGAATCGTCTCCATCAATACTTTTAATAAGTGTTTTTGAAATTTCATAATTAATTATATATATGTGGTAGGGATCCAGTTGAAAAGAAAATTAATGCTAGGAAGAAAACAAATGGCATCTTCAATATAATTTAATTTAATTTGACTATATATATTATATGTGGTACGGATAAGTACTTTTTTTCTTTTGTTTTTATAGTGAGAAGAAAGTGAAGGGTGTCAAGTCATTTGGTATAGGAATCTTAATTTGGATAAAATTGTCACTATTTCTAATATAGTTTAATATTATGGGTTTTTAAGACATTATTCAAGTGGTAAGATTGAAATATCAAAATACAGAAAATTGAATTTAAATCCCATGAATATAAATGTATATCGACTTTTATAACAATTTCTAATTGTTTATTTATTTCTTAAATATATGTTTTTTTTTCACTTGAAACTATTGATGTACTTAATCACCATTTGATATCTATATATTTATCAAATTATGTAGTGAACCCCACAAGAGAATAAAGTAATTAAGTAAAAATTGGGCATAAGATAAAGATTAACTAAAGGATACCCCAATAAATATAATTAATTTGTTTTATAAGTCACTAAATAACATTATTTTTGTTGGCAGTAAATAGAGATGGCAACGGGGGGTCTGGTACGGGTCCGCCCGGACCCGAGACCCACCCCGGTTAAAAATTTCAGCCCCATACCCCGCCCCGACCTGCCCGCCCCGAATTATCAATATGTTATTGTGTTCATTTTTTCATTTCTTAAACACAAAAAATTAAAACATGCTTTCATGCATAACATTCATAAATTATCACAAACAAATAAAAATAAAAAATCCATCATAATAAAACGTACTCCATCAGTACTAAAATTCACAAGAACCGTTAGATATGTTAGTATTACATTGATGTAACTATTATCTTATATTGTTGAACAACATAGGTTAATCGGACCGTTAAAATTCAGATCAAACCGTTATATATTATCAAACTTACAGAAAAATATATTTGGCAAAGTTTTAGACTTATTGGGTATACGGATGTTGAGATATCGTACACGTAACAAAAGAGTAATCATTTAAGACGATGTATCGTTGAATCATACCATGTGATTTTAAATCGTACCCTCTAATATGATCTAATGGACACATACTTATATATATATATATATATTAAAATTTAGTATGAATCGGGTGGCTGAATTTTAAAATATCGTAATTATTAATTAAACTTTTTGATGTCATTATATAATATAATATATATCTAAAATGAATTGTATAAGACAAATAATATGTTTATCTAAATTATTAATCTTCTTTTCAAGTAATATCATTTTATAATTTACAATGAATTATATTATACAAAGAATACATAAACTAATATTTTATTTTTTAATAAATAATATCAATTTAGATTTAAATAACTTAATATAAACTATATATTTTTCAATTTAAAATTTAAAATAATCATTAAAATTCTTATCAACTAAATTTGTATTTTTTTAATTTCTTATATAGAGTTGGGTACATTCAAAACTTATTTGAATTTATATATAATATTATAATTTTTTATTTATAATATATATTATAAATATATAATAAAATCGGGATGGGGTCGGAGCGGGCCCGGGGCAAGGCGGGGACAGGACCCGTACCCGGCCCCGGACCCGGCCGGGGCAGTTATTTTTGGCCCCAGACCCGCCCCATAAGGGACGGGTTCGGGGCGGGTTTCCCAGATTCGGGTTGAAATTGCCATCTCTAGCAGTAAATAATATAAATTATGGGTAAATTACATTAACACCCCCTAAGGTTAAGTTTAAATACATAAATATCTTCAGTCTTTTGTAAAATTACAAGTACACCTCTTAGATATTGTAGTTGTAATTACAAATATGCCCCTTATTCAGATGGCTAAGGAATATTTTGGGGGAAATAGCATTTTCCATCATATAATTTAGGGTCTTTATACTTTCGCGCTCATCGGTTACAATATTCTTACTTTTGGTCCGATGATAACTTTATTTAATGAAAAATACCACGTAGTCATTAACAGACCGAGCACTAAATGGCCACGTACTAAGCACGCGAGTTTTTCATTAGATATTGTAGTTGTAATTACAAATATGCCCCTTATTCAGTAGCGAAATTTTACACAAACGTTTTATAAGATGCATGACATTAACCCACTCAAAAGATGTATCTGTAATTTTATAAAATATAAGTTTATTTATATAATTAAATATAATTTCAAAGGGTGTTATATGTATAATATAAAATAAGATAAATTACATTGACACCCCCTGAGGTTAAGACTCAATTACAAAAACACCCTCTATCTTTTGCGGAATTACAACATCACTCCTTGAGGGGTGTTAGTATAATATTTTTTCAAGAGGTATTAGTGTAAGTTTTGCTTTTGAATATGAAGTGTAGTTGTAATACAATTACAATCTAATAGAGTATAGCTATAATTTTACAAAAAATAGAAAATATTTATATAATTGAATCTAATTTCAGGGACATCGCTAATACCCTGAGTGTGAAATTGATAATTATTGGTAGTTGGAGCTAAAGATAAAAAGACAAGAGAGGAAGAGATGAAGAGGCTTCCTTTCACACCCAAAAATGAGAACAAGAAAATCAAATCCCCTGGGGCCAGTTCCACTGTAACGTTTTGCTGTCCTCAAATCGGACGACTGACAATTCATAGTGGTCCACTTTCTTTTATTTTGATTTTCTGTCATTTAGTAGCAGAGTATAATTTGGTCTTAAATAAAATCTTGTTTGAATTGAATTATTTATTTGAAAAATAGATCACAAAGTAGTACAAAATATCTCTTGAATCTGTGTGTTTTCTGTACTTTTCACTTTAATGTCTCAGACAAAGCTGCAGAAAACAAATGCTTCTTCTTTTCTTCATACACTGTATTTTGGTAGGATAATTGTTTAATTGGAAAATAATAGTAATTAAATTAATCACCCATAGTTCATGTCATTAATAAATATCAACTGGGAGAATTATACTTTTCGTTCTCAAATTTTATCACTAATTTAATTTTTAGTTATCAAACAATCAGATGTGACAATTTTAATCTTTAAATTATCAAATTTTTTTGCCAAAATTGGTCTTTTTGTTGTTAAGTGCCCGTTAAAATGGATGTAAAAGTAGTCGAGAGAGATATGACTGTATTGGAGAACAAAGCCAGGATGTATTTTCCTCGATTCGTTTTGCAATCTTGTTTTTCTTGATCTCCGTTGTCGTCATCAACTGTGAATACATTAGTTATAAGATTTGAGAATTTCAAAATATATTGAAATTAAGTTTTTCCTTTAAGTGGTGAATTTTATTGACACCCCTAAAAGTTAAACCTAATTATACAAACACCCTATGTTCTTTTTCCTTTGTAAAATTATAGGTATAGCCGCCCGAAGGCGTGTTAGTATAATATGCCCCTGTCCTTTGTGAAAGTATAGGTACATCCCTTGAAGGTGTTAGTGTAATGTACCTCAAGATGTTTGTGTGAACTTTTGACACTAAATAGAAGGTGTACTTATACTAGAAGAAATATGACTTTTCATTATGATTAATTACCATGATTAAATGCAAAAAAATCGTAGAATACTAATTAACCACGGCTGCATAATTAACGACTATTAGTTGTTGTTTCTGCAAGCGAGGTCAAAATATTTCCTACAGCTAAATACTGTGACAATTATTTTGGCCATAGGTTTTATAGTGAATGTTGATTAACTGCGGTCAAAACTTTAGTTTTCGCATTAGTTTGTCTGTCCATGATAGCCTAGTATCAATTTATTATGGTTTTTAAGCCTAGTGATTTATAGCGTAGGGAATAATTATTTTTCTTAAGTACTTTTATTATTATAATTACAACTTCAAGAAGTGTACTTATAATTTTCTAAAGACGTAAAATATATGTGTATTTGCATATAACCCAAAGAGGTGTAAATGTAATTTACCCTTACTTCAATTTCATGTTATTTCATAAGTGAATTTTAATATTAGGTATGGCTATTTAAATTGAATCCTAACGTATGTTCATTCACAAAGTCAATTAAAAGACGGAAAATATATGTATATATAATTTTATCCTAATTTATTAGGAGAATATATGAAGTCAGCAGATTTAAAATATTTAAGTCATTCCAAAATTCAAAATAAATTTAATCAGTCAATGAAGTTTTGACCTAACAGTTGAGATCAATCCCATAACTATACAGTGGATGCAAATTCCACCTGACATTTAATATTTGTCTCACTTTATTTAATTTTATTGATGAGATAATTATTTTTTTTTTATTAAATAAAGAAAGACAAAGTTGAGTCGAACTGATTTGAGACATAGTTCAACGTCAAATCGAGGTTGGTGGGATGTCTCAAACTTGCTTAAATTTTTATTTAAGCAACTTAGGAAAGTGTCATCTCAATATTTAATTAGTTAGAGAAATATTGTACTACTTTTATCATATACTAATTAATGTGGTAATAATAATTACAGAAAAATTACATTACATAAGACAAATACTTGAGAACAAGCTGAAGCTAGACTGCCCAAATTCTTGATCCTGCAGCCCTGAAACACTTGTGAGCAAATTCTTGATCCCCCAGTCTAGATAATGCCGTTTATGTGAGTTTGTATCCACATCAACTCTAAAACGTTAGATCACAAATGATATTAGCTTCATGTGTTAATTTTTGATCCTGCAGCCCTGAAACACTTATGGGCAAATTCCTAATCCTGCAGTCTAGACGATGTTGTTCATGTGAATTTGTACGGCCTACATCAACTCTGAAACGTTAGATTACAAATGATATTGACATCATGTGTTAATTTAATAATTCATCACGAGTATGAATTCACATCAGCGGCATCAAATTTTCAGCCACAAATCCTCAGTTTAAATCTTTTATTACAATGCCCTCCACCCCCACCCCCACCCCCCACAATAATTGAAAAGATCAAACTAGTTTAAACGCGTGGTGGTTACTCCAATTAAAAGAATTTAACAGCTTTTCGTTAAAAAACTGTTAAGATACTATCCAATTTGATTACTGTAACTCCACTAATACATTAAGAATTAAATTCAGTTCCCACTAGATTAAGCATTATAAATCGACTACGACAACCTGTAATACACGACGTTTTATATTTTCAATGCGATAGTGAAGTAGAAAATTAATAACTTAACCAGTTAAGAGACTTGCCCTACTGGTACAATAAGACAAGAGCGACGATGAAGACAAGAGCGACTAAAATTGGAGTCATGAAAAGGGTGCTCAAACTAGAATTATTAGGGTTTTAAGAATGCAATAATAATATGAGTGGTTGACCGGCCAAAACACTTTGAAGAATTGTTTAACATAAATGAACATCTGGATGTTTCCTTTTTCTTACAATAATATGATGATGCATACACAGCATGCTTGTTTTTTAGTTCAAAATACATATGATTCATTACAACAACATCAAACATGCATGCATGCTATTGCTGGAAAGCTATCATCGATCAATTCTTACATGCATTATGCCTGTGGATGACTTTTTGGGCATTATAAGTCAGCAGATGATTGAGCAGAATCATAAGACTCCTTCCCTTTTTCATGCATTCAAGTGGGTTGAAAACAGCAATTTGTAGGTCCCAATATCAACGAGGCTTAACTTAGTCCGTGAAATTGAGACGTCGTAATTATAATTTATGGGTTCAAATCTCACATATATGTCAGTACTAATAGTCTAATATACATATACATATATATATATATATATATTAGACTCAATAGATCGAAGAGGGGTTGAGATAGAACGAGGTTTGAAAAGGGACATAAAAGGTATTGATTACCTACTTGGAACGAAAAAGGATAGAAAAAGTATCGATAAACTATAATTGTTATGATTAATTCAAATTAATATTGATATAGATGTTTAAATTTGAAAATTGAATTTTAATATATTAATCTTTTAAATTGTGATTTTAATTTAATTTATTAATTTGATATAAAATTTTAAAATTTTATATTTTACTTCTTATATTTAAATAATATATTTAAGAAAAAAGTTATTTGTTTAAATGGGTTTTAGTCTTAAATAAAACATGTCACTATGTCACCTCATTATGTCTGTCAAATCACCCTCCATGTAAGAAAAGTTTTATCTTTTTGATCTACATGTGAAATGGTCGCCGGACAGTTGAGAGATTCCGGTCAGTTTAGAATTTTTTGGCCTGAAATTGCACTACTTAAAAATTACTACCTTAAATTGCTACTTTCAAATTGACCTAAACTAAAAGTGTCACCGCCCCGTAAAAAAATAGACCAATTTTTCCCTTTTATAATATTATAATATAATAGAATTATATAATGCAAATTTCACAAAAAAACACGTTCCTCATAATGTGACACTATTGTGTAATACAAAAGTGTGATAAAAGATACACATTGTTGTAGCATTATGGTATTCACACTCCAACCACCCCCCCCCCCCCCCCCAAACCCCACCAAAAGAAGAAAAAGGAAAAGTTAAGAAGGAGAGAGGAATTCTGTGAGGCCCAAAGAGGCAATAAGCTTCATGCTTTGGCTCTTTGAACCTTTCAAGAGGGACAAGAAAATCTTGATACATAGCCTGAGGTTGTTTTGTTCTTGTTAAGTGTAGACAAGATATATGAGGTTGTTTGAAGAGAAGATATGGGGGTTTAAGGATTTCTATTTCATAATAACAAGGTTGTTGGACTTGTTGAATAGTTTTGGATTACAATGAATTTCAAGTTTCTTACATGTCCAACACATGATTCTACTACTTCTTGTTCATCTTGTGATTGATTGGCGCGTATAAGAATGTAGTCAGGAGTGGCAATTGAACTCGAACCCAAGAAAACTCGCCCGTATACACCACTTAATCTTTAAAAACATGATGTGTGCATATTAAATAGAATAGAATGAAAGATGCAATACGATTTGAAATATAAAACTTCAATCCACTTTTCAGAACATGGAAGATGGTGTACAACCTTAAAAGGGCCACATATTTCTTAATTTTCACAAATCACATGCCAACATCTTGAAAGATTGCCAACAATAATATGTTTCCGTAGGGATATGAAATCATATCACAAGAATTCTCAAAGCATTTTGGTTTCTTGAAATGCCTTAGAAAGTTATACTAGGATGTCCAAATATAATTCTCCACACGTTTCTGGGCTTTTGGGCTTCCTCATAGTATCTTAAAAAGTCGCATTTAGACATACAAACATGACTTTCGATTCGATTCTTGGCTTCTTACACATTCATATGCATATGTATACGAACACGACCAAACAGTAAAAATCAAGTCACATCAATACAATATATATCAGCACTGCTGATGTAGCCCAATTCTTACTATTTCATGTTTTCACACTCAATGTGTATAAGTGATTCTTAGCTTCCTAGTTCTTACACATTCATATGTATATGTACACGAACACGACCAAACACTAAGAATCAAGCCATGTCAATACAATATAAACTAGGACGGCTGATGTAGCCTAATTTTTACTATTTGATGTTTCACGCTCAATGCGTATAAATGATTCTTGGCTTCTTA
The DNA here is from genome assembly GCA_034509735.1 of Sesamum alatum. Taxonomy (NCBI): domain Eukaryota; kingdom Viridiplantae; phylum Streptophyta; class Magnoliopsida; order Lamiales; family Pedaliaceae; genus Sesamum; species Sesamum alatum. The sequence goes on from JACGWO010000001.1 coordinate 5,066,795, forward strand.
CAACACTCATATGCATATGTACACGAACACGACCAAACAGTAAGAATCAAGCCACGTCAATACAATATAAATCAGGACTGTTGATATAGCTTAATTCTTACTATTTGATGTTTTCACACTCGATAAGTACAAGTGTCTCTTGGCTTCTTACACATGCATATGCATATGTATACGAACACAACCAAACAGTACGAATCAAGCCACATCAAAAGAATATAAATCAGGGTTGTTGATGTAGCTTAATTCTTACCATTTGATATTTTCACACTCGATGCAAATAAGTGATTCTTGGCTCCTTAGTTCTTAAACATTCATATGCATATATGTAAATGATACAAACACAACCAAACGGTAAGAATCAAGCCACATCAATACAATAAAAACCAGGGCTGCTGATGTAGCCTAGTTGTTACTGTTTGATATTTTCACACTCTGATGCGTATAAGTGATTCTTGGCTTCTTACAACATGCATGTGCATATGCACACAAACACAACCAAACATTAAGAATCAAGCCACGACAATACAATATAATCGGACTACCGACGTAACCTAATTCTTGCCGTCTGTCATTATCACACTCGATGCATGTAAGTATAATCCCATTTCCAATATGTTGAAGGAAAGCAGCAAACTTGCCTCATTGCTGCTAAATTTATATAACCAGCAAAGTTTACATAAGAAAAACAAAGAGAAACTAACAAATAATCCAAGGCATCTTTGGGGCTATTTTTATATTTCTATTGCCACATAGCAAAATGCAAATCAAAGAACAGCCAATGAGGCACATAACTTAGTTTTTTTCAGAGCTACTCAATGAGCAAGAATTGAGGAAAACCCCTTCTTGTCCTTTCAAACAAAGAAGAATTAGACAGATGGGAAGTACTTGTTGAGGTTGAAGGGAAGGGAGTAGAATTCCTCGCTTCTTGTATCGGTCTTGAACGAACGGAACTTGTCCCACCAGTGCTTGCCTCTGTCTTTCCTTATCTGTGGGTCCTTCTTGTCAAGGGTGTTGTCGAAGAAAAACGCCAGTACACCGGCCACGAAAGCTTCTGATGAGAATGGGACGTTTACTATGTCGTTGAACTGCGAGAAAAGATTCGAATCAAGACAGCAGTTTAAAAGAAACAAATTCGACTGAGAATCTTGTAAGAGATTCAGAAGGTTGTGGTTGTTCGTTTACCCATCGGCCGTGTGTGTGGGCTGGTCCGTATCCGTTTATAGCCGTGTACCCGTTGAAGTATTGTGGCACCGACAAGCCCAGAAAGATAGAAACGGCTAATATGAATTTGTTTCGGAAACTGTTGAGTTGGCAGAACTGGAGGAAGCTTAGACCACCAGCACCTGCGTATGCGATGAAAAACATAAGTCATTTTATGAATCAGTTGTCAAAGGTTGTCCTCAGAGGATTTTTCTTGTATTATACACATACCGACATAGGCGAAGAAGACACAGTACAAAGCAGCGGTGATGGGTGCTGGGAGCGAAGCAAAAACGGCCCCAAATTTCCCTAGGAAGACATAAATTGTCGTTAAAGAGAGATTTGCAACACAAATTCAGTGACAAGAATAGAAGTAGAGAATAGTTTTTACCAAGAACAGAAAAGAAGAGCATAAATCCGGCAGATATCTGCACGACTCTTCGACTGCCAACACGGGTTAGTCCTAATAGGCCAGCGTTCTCACTGCATGGGACCGCACAATCGAGTTGTATTGTAAGTGAAGTCTGAATATCATTACAACAAACAATCACATGGAAATGAATAGTGCAGAGTCTTACATAGATACGGATGATCCATTCGCAGTTCCAAACAATCCAGACAACAAGATTCCGACGCCCTGGCATATGTAGGCAGGTCAGAAAAGAACAATCACATTCTAACCAAAGATTGCAAGCTCTTTCATGTCATAATTTTCAAGGTGCTTCTGTCAAAAATAGGTTAATTTCATAATCCCAGGAAAGCATAAGATTGGAACATCACTATCTTAAATTTTACAAGTTCACCCTTATGTAGCTGTGTAAAAGCATATCTTTCATGATATAAATATGACAAACACGTCGGACACAGAATTCTTTATCTTCCGGCTGCTCGTGGAGCTCAAGTAGTTAAGTCTTAGTCTTAGCAAAGTGGTATTTCAAAAAGCTACGCTCCTCGTTCACACGTTTCAAGAATTCATTTCCCGTCCGAATTTCTGCTAACAAGAGATAAATATTTACCTGCCAGCCTACACCACGGCTAAGGATTGACGGTGGTAACGGGGTTGCACTGGCATGTCGGGAAGCCCCAATCATGGCACCAGTCGACTGCAAGTACCGTTGCAAAATGCATAGAGAAAACGTTAGTACAATCAATAAATTTGTAGGGTCAGTATAATGCGGTTAGGTATTTAATCTGCTACGTAAAATGTTTTAGTAAGTACGACAGAGACGGGGAAACAACCTCTACAAGAGCAACGAAAGCAGCCATCATCATAGCAAATGCTTCACCGGCATCAAATGAAGGTGCTCCCCACTGAAAGGGATATGGGATTCTTATCCTGCACGTGCAAGCCCATAAAACTCGAGTAATTTTCAAAACGAAATATTTATAGCAATTAAATATAGTAAATGCATTTAATGCGACAACCCTGTGCAGCCGCTAACTCATATGTACATCCGTGTGCTGAAGATCAAACCACATACATTAAATTCAACTGGAATATGACCGAATTCAAGTGCAAGAAAATCCACTAAGTGCCAAATATCATTACAACAATCTAAACATTAATGATCTCAGTTCATTATCTTAATAGAAAACGGAGAATATTGTTGAAGCTCGTTCTGAAGGTAAGCAGAAATCTGAACTCACCATGGAGCAGCATCAATAAGTCCAGCACGATCGGTTCTGCAGCTCATTTGCGTCTTTAGAGACCTTCCGTTGTAGGCTCCACCAACAGTAAGTAAATGGGCGTAAATCCACACAAGCACCACAGTGATAATAACTGCAAACCGGTCGAAGATATGCTTTCCGGGGCGTATCAGGTGAGGCAGATACTGCAGTAAACAATATATTAAATTTACCCAAAATTGCAGTTGGAGCTAAAACTGAGCTGATACTTTCACTCCCAGAATTATATGGGGTCACGTGGAGCAAGCACTTTATAAATGAGAAAAACACACGAAGCGGACTGCAATTCAAACTGTTACCTGAGAAAAGAAAACCAGAAGCACGAGCTCCGGCAACCCAATCTCCACACATTTGGCAACCTAAAGAACCAATGAAAGAGATCAAATCCAATGGTTTGTAAAATTCAAGAGAGTTGTACACAGGAGGATCCAAGTTAATACTTGCACATACCCCAGGAAAACCGAATTCATAGAGCCCAAAACCAGCAAGAGCAACCAAAGGAACAGCTGAAATAGGACTGAGAAACCTGTACCGTTGTACATGTCGTGGATTAGTACTAGAAGAAAAGACCAGCCGCGCTCATATTAAATGCTTGCATGAGAAAATGACTTGTATTAAGTCAAACGGCATAATAAATGACTATAACTTGAGGAGACACATGTATAAACCTTGCAATATTACGCCAAAGACCGCTGAAACCTAGGACTATTTGAATGGTTGATGCAACAATAAGTGCGCCCTGGGTGGCTCGCATCGTCTTCTTGAACCTCTGCATGGTTATTTGCAGAAAGGTACATGTAAGACAAAAAGTTCGGTAAATTTAATAAATAGTAGTTATACACTTATAAATCGTGTAGCAGAGATTTAATGCACGGAAACTGGCTGGTAAGCTGTGCGATGATCGTAATGCTATGTATAACAAGCACTTGGAACACAAGGTTAAACAGCAACAGGATCCAGATCACGAACCGATATAGGATCCGGGTCATCCCATCTACCCGACAGGATAATTGAAATTGTTGGCGCGACAAAAGTGTATGAACCTCCTATCACAACAGGTAATCTGGTTCCGAACCATGTTTGCAACAGAGTGTTCAACCCAGCAACAAACAGCAGAGTCTGAATTACTTGTGCTTTCTCCTCCTGGAAGAAAAGCAAGCAGGTAAAAGGACTCAGTAAAGGAATGCGAACTCAAATAAAACCGGTATTCAGATTTTGAATGGCATATGAGCACTCACGTTTCCTCCTCCCATTTGAGGAACGAGTGCAGTGGGTATGATGACCGTTGTGCCAAGCATCACCAGATAATGTTGGAACCCCAGAAGGATTGCCTCAGCTGCAAAACCGAAACACCAAACTGTTGAAACAACTCCTTCCTAGACCGTTTTTCATGCAGACGTGCATGTGGAGACATTAAGAAGACGTTAAATGATATGCGGAAACATCCAAAGTTAATAACTTCAAATAAAGAAGACAAGACAAATTTCTTCCAAGTAAAGTATACCTCAAATATGGAAACTAGAATTTCGTGGGAGTTCATATCAGATGATACAATGTTTATCTTATATTAAACGCAACAGAAAATCCGAATTAGGACATTAATAAATGAACAACAACAACTAAAACTGAACAGACCCAACGACCAATCAAACTAACAAATACAGAAACAAAACAAGATTTTATCTCACTGTCTGACATCATTTTCTACGACGTTCATATAGCCAGAAATGAATATTAGAGCCCAAGAAATCCACAGCAAACATGCTATCAATGAATCATAATGCATACAGTGGGTACAAGCATTAGTTTAAAGAAAGTTTACTGAAGTTCAATAACAAAACATTCAATTGTAAAGCAGACAGAACAAGAATCACAAAAAGGTAAAGATAAAAACAGAACAACGATGATAAACGGCCGGAACGAAAAGGTACCAACACGAAATCAAAACACATTAGTAATAAGCTGACCACCCAAGGATATGCACAAACAGAATAAATAAACTTCAAACAAACGGCTCCATCAAATATTCTGCTAACACTTTCTACCAACACCAAGAACAGAATTGGCCCAAAAAACTATAAGCAAAACCACAAAATCCACAAAACAAATGAAAATAAAAAAGAATTAGACTTTAATTACTTCACCAGCTTAAAAAGATAAAAAACAACATTGTGTCAAGGAATCCACCACCACTTTACACCAAAATTTAAAAAGACAAACACAAGAATATACTAAATACTGAAATTAACATTAACAAATTCCATTAAGTACTGACGCCATGGAGGAGGGCTGGTAATGCAGTAATGAACATTGGGAAGCTGATCTTTAGGTTGGTGTGGCGGCGGGTCATCTTTTGATACAGCTGCCATCTCTTACTCCTTTTTTTCCCTTCAATCCCTGCAAAGAATCAGTCATAAAAAGAACAAACAGATTTCAAGAACAGTTCTTGAAGCAAAACGCAACCCAAAACAATGCAGATCAGAAATCATTCAGAAAACGTTGAAAAAACAGCAGAAACGTGAACAAAACAGCATCTTTATGGGCAGCCCAGAAAGCCAAGATTCAAGAAAAGTGCTCATACGATAAATGAAACCCCAAATAACAACAGCTCACATGTAAGTGTGCACCATAACAACCCCCCACCTCACCTTTTCCTAACAGTAAAAACAAGTCAAGAACAGAAACTCAGGGCTCTGTGGGTGTGTGTGTGTATGTGTGCGCCAGGGAAGTGACTGTCATTACTTCAAGAAAATAAAAACTATATAAAAACAGCAGCCCAGAAAACAAAAAAAAAAAAAAAAAAAAAAAAAAAAAAAAAGGTACCCAGTTGAGAAATGAAGAAGCTTTTCAGGAATCAAAAAACCAAGAATGTTAAGTTAAACCAAAAGAAAGAAAGCAAAGACCCCACCTCAAGAAAGGCTTTCAGGAGAGCAAAAAGGAAAAAGGTGAAAACTTTATAGAGAAGGTGGTAATGGTAACGGCAATGGGGGTAATTGGTATATATATTTCTGCACAAAGGGCAAGAAAAAGAGTGTGTTGGGTCTTTTATTACAGCATTTAATGTCATACTCACACACGTATTGTATATAATCCTGTTTTTAAATTATAATATAATTTGAAATAAAATTCGAGTCCATCACATTATAATCCACCATCAATATAAAGTACGAAAATATGATAGAAAATCAAGACCGACCATAAGGAAAAGTCCTAGAAAAAAGTTGGAAGCAGAATGTGAAGATAAAAAGATAAAGAAACTGGACCATGTTTTTAGTTTAATTCTCTCTCATTCTCTCTCTCTCTCTCTGAAATTCTTGAGAAAAACGGACACATATACTGTAAGAGAATCTTGAACAAGGTGGAGAGTTAAATACTACGTTGTAATGTGTTTCTTTGCGCTGCTTGTTTCCTTACTGCACTCACTCACAAACGCATATGCGCTCCAGATAATATAAAATAATCAGAAAAATACTGCTAAGAAAATATTTAGTAAGTATGATGAATATTTTGTTACTCTTTTACAGAATTTATGAGTAATAATACTAATGATGACTGACAGTAAATTCAGGCAACCTGGTTTGAAACTAGTTGGCAGTATTAATGCACTTCACCTAGTCTGTTTTTGTGGTGATTGGCTGATTTACCCTCCAAAAGTGCAACACATAGACATGGGATTTTTTTTTTTTTTTAAATAGTTAGTATTATGTGGACGAGGCCTAATTTAATTGGCGAATAATTGTCATGAGTTTAAATCTCATCAATGTGTAGACATTGATTATTTTAATAGCAGTTGTTAGTTTATTATAAATATTTTATGTTGATAAATGATTTGTTTAATATTATTGATGATTGAAATTTATAATATAATTGTAATTTGATTCACTAGAAAAAATAACTGATTTTTTTATGTGATTGTGGTGATTGGGGATTTTTTTGGCTAATATATAAAAACAAATTCTTTTATCAAAATATTGATTAATAATTTAATATACTTATTAATAATTATCAAAATATAAAAAATAATAATAATAAAATAATGAATATAGGTATAATGCATAGATTAATACAACCACGGACCTCAATTTAAACCGTTAGGCTATATGTTTCCTTGAATAAGCTTGTCTTTTGAACAATAGTTGTAATTCAATCCATGAGTTACGACTGTGTTGATGAATAATTTGTAAGTACTAGATACTAATGTAAGTAATTTATGATCTTTATAGACTATAGTCTATTCTAACTTGTAACAATGATTGGAATCGAAATTATCTAAACTTTTTATAAACCATCGCCATATCTAAATTCATAATTTTCACAAAAAAAAAGGTAAATAAACCCCAATTTTTTTTAATTGCTCCCTTGAAAGGGAAATGGTTTTTAAGAATTGTTTTTTTTTTTTTTTTCGTTGTTCGCCATAAATATCCTCATCCATATTGAAAATGAAACTAATTCTATTCGGGACGGGAGCGAAAAAATTAAATCATTCGCAACAGGTACGACTCTAAGGTTTCGAAACCTTACGCATAAGTAAGAATCCAACTTAAAATTTAATTTGAGGTAAATTAAAACGAACTCTTTTAAAATTTGACATAATTATAAATACCTTCTAAGTTTTTTATCAACACCCCTCCCCCGATTCAAACGATCGTCTAACAATTAGCCCATTCCATTTATCAGTAAACCAACAATTAGTTAGCTGAAAGGGGAAATATTGGGATGCCAAAAAGTGAGGGGGGGGGGGGGAACTGGACTTTGGGATAGCAAACAAATTTCACCGACACATTCCTTTCATAACATAATAACAATTGAATTACAGCTTGCACCATAGCCCTTTGGGAAATATTATTCACACCCCAAGAATTATTTAAATTCCACCTCTCAAGAATCCCAATTATCAATTTTTATTTAACTATTTCTATGGTTAGTATAATTGCATTTTATTAGTTTACAAATTTGGTCGAATCCATAATTGATTATAATTAAATTACTTTTGGTAGGTTAAAATACTCACATTCCTATCCCAACTTACCTCATATTTTTTGCTGCATTATGATGTTATACTTTATATATAGATACATATACGTGATATGTATATTTAAAAAATATTTTATATATATGACGTGTATGTATAATATTGCATAAATAGATGCAATAACAATTTATTATGGAAAATTCGAACTGCTTTTCGACGATAGCTGATTGTTTGTAATCTGACTATACCACCAACTTATTGTGGCATTAATCGAAAATACTATTTATTTAACTTTTTGTTTTATGTTAATTCAACCATCAATTTTTTGTACTTTTTAAGGAAAAACAACCCTTTCAATCATGGACAATGATGTCTCAATTTAGTGTCCGTTGCATGAGTCATTAATTTTTATTTAAATATTATTGATGTTACTATTTTAGCGTGCATGATTTGTATTTTAGCAGTGAACGGATCATGATTCCTGAACGAGCAAAATATGCCTCAAATCTTTTAATAAAGGGACCGTAAGAATAGCCCTCGGATGACAAAGTTATATAGGTCATAAGAAAAGAATATTAAAAGCTGCAAGAAACTGTAGGGCATCCAAAATTCTACCTAGGGCATGAAAGACGACTAATTATAATTTTTTATTAGTTGTTCGATTTCAAGTGAACCACAAATATGAAAATGATCCGATGGCCACAGTAAATGCATACATACTAGAATTTTGGAGGTATTGGAGCAAGTCGTACCAACCCGAATTGATTGGCACGAGTCCAAAGCTATATGCAGTTTATAAATGAGTTGGGAGCTATGTCTTGAACTCTTGATACAACCTTCAAGATATTACTCATTTTCAAACGTACATAGAGTTTGACACTTTATATGAATGTATTATGAATTGCGACAATTTTATGGTTGATTTATAATGTTCAACTCAATAAATAGGCACCTTTTTATGTTAAATATTTTTTCTATTGTGAGTATATTGCTCTATTTAATTAAATAAAAATTGAACTACATTGGACTTCTATTAATCATATATATTGCATTTCTAGATTATTTTCAAGAAGATATATTAGTTAAAATTCTTAAGAATAATGTAATAATTGGGCTTTAATTTTACTAATTCAAATGTAGTAGTAAAATAAATGTGAGCATCCACCATACTCCATAGAACATGATGAATTTGATGGATTTGATGAAGTCGCGTTTCCCCAAACATCACTTTTCAACATCTTCAGGCTTCATTCTTGGATTTCCAACATTTTCTACTCATACTTTTTTTTAAAAAAAAAAGAGTCACCATTTTATTGCTACGGATCAAATATCATTCGATAAGTGCTTTTTCTTGAGTTATTGGGGGTGTTTCTGAATGAATTATTTTAAGTGCTTATCAGTTTTTAGCTAAATTTATTTAAGTAAATAAGAGTGTTTGTGACTATTATTAGCGCTTATAAATCTCTCTAGGTAAGCGGAGAAAAAATCAAAAGTTGGAAGTTGGGTTAATTAGCAGCTTAAGAGTTGATTATGACTTTATATTTTTTTTCATAATTCTGTCTTGTTTAATTGTTTATTTTGAATATAATTTATTGATCTAAAAATATTAACGTATTAAATTAGTATTTGAGTTTAAATATAATAAATGATGTAATAATGAACTGAATCTTATTAAAAAATAATAAATTGATGTGACATCAACTTTCTTAACAAAGACTTTTATATCAGTTTTTATTATGTATAAATTAATATTTTCATATACTCCTAAAATGTTACATCTGAATTTTGTTATTTTACTTTTTTTTACAAATAATTATTTTTAAAAAACATAATTTTTTGCAAACATCCCGAATTAGCACCTTGCTACTAATGAAGAAAAACCAAATAATCATGAAGGAAACTTAATTTTCAGCTACTAATCATTCTTGATTAGTGTCAATAATCACATTTCCTTGATGAGGAAACATGTCTTGATAAAGAAGAGGTCTCAGAAAATAGTCATAATTTCAAAGAGTTAATGATTGCAGCTATATCACCTCAAATTAAGTAAATTATCATGCAAATTAAATTTAAATTAATTGTGTTGCAAGTACTCTTTATTTGTTCGTATGATTAGTTTTTTATTTTAGACTGCATACTAATTATGTGACAATTATAAGTAATTATTATATGATAAGTTTGAGTTTTGCATAATTCAATTCACATTTGATTTCTGACCGCTTCCCTTAGGGAGATTATTTTGATAATCAAACTTGCAGTAGAAAATCATACAACGTGCTTTACAAGAAGGATTTACAAAGGTCAGTTATCGCCGTTATCCATTTTTTTCTTTAAAACAAGAGCAATATACTTTACTTTGTTTTAGATGATGTTTGGCTAAATTTGTTTAAAAGATATTATAATTTATATCTCTTATGATATATTTTTGGAGCTTAATCAGATGTTAAATTTTACTTTGTAAAAATTGCAATATTTGGATAAAATAAGATAATTAAGCTTATAATATATTGATAATAACAATTTAATTTCTTATTAACTAATAAGAATAAAACAATGAACTTGTCATGATTCTAAAATAAGTTAGAACATTTCTACTTTGTGGAGTTACAAACTCAAAATATCTTATATTTGAATATAAATTCATTTTCTTGAAAGAAAAAAATATTTACAACATCTTACAAGCTCTTAAACATCTTATAAAATATTTTTAAAAAATTTAAAAAAATCACCTAAACACCTCTTAGTTAAATTACATTTTTTGTTCATTCTATATGTTTATATACATATATATGAGTTTATCGATAAATTATATAAATTTCTTTTTCTTAAAAATCACTTAGGAAATGGGGAACTTCTCTATTTTAGTGCTTTTAAAGTCCAAATTACAAACCCGAAGGGTAGGTGCAATTGTGTTGCGCCCCGTTGCACCCACATGTGTGAGGGTTCGATCTACCTAATGGAAAGTCTCGTGTTCAAATCTCATCATGTGCAAAATTTTCTTTAGCCAGCAATAACTACGAACTGCAAGTGGGGATTAACATCGAGCTCAATGAGCTTAGGGGACAACCTCATGCCAAAAAAAACTACAAAAAGTAAGTTAAAATTACAATAATATGCATATTTTTTTTAAGTATGAGTGATCTTCTTTCCCCACAAGAAGAGCCCAAAAATCTAAAGCAAATTGATAATTCAAGTAGTAATTATACCATATTTCAAAATAATATTGTAGAACTTGTTTATTTTTATGGTCCTCATAATAAAACACATGCATCAATCATGACAAATTGAACATTTTTACTTTTTGGATTGTAGATAGTTAGCTTAATTTAAGTTGTTCAATTGCCAAAGCCATGGATAGAGAAACTTATCCTCTCTATAGTATGGTGGGAAAATGGGGCTACTTAGAAATTTTGTCCCTTCTTACTTTTTTAGATCCCTTAGTGATATATTTATATATATACATATGGGGGGTGGGGGGAGATATTTATTCCAAAATGATCAAAAGGTGGAAATAAGACAATTTTACAAATTGGCATAAGGAATTGTGTCATTTTATATTATTTTATAAGATATTTGAGAATTCATGAATTATCGAAAGTAATGTCTAATGGTGCATGTTTTAAAAAATAAAATGTTACAAGTTCAATGATGAGCTATTTTGAGAAAAATAAGGAGATCTAAAACTTATTTTTGAGGTTTTAGTAAATTGATTTGGTTTAATATTTAAATATATCGTTACTAAAATAAGATTTAACATTTTCCAAATTTAAAAGTATCTTATAAGATGTATAGGAGCTTATAAAATGTTTTAAATAATATTTTCCTCCTCCAAATACTTTTAAGTTGGGAAGTCATTGACCAACAATTCATTATGTACCCTAAATCTTGAGACTAGTTTATGAGAATTCATTTATTAAGACAAATTTTTGAAGGTAGGGTTTTTGTTTGAATGATCGATAATTATGAGAAGTATATGAACCAAGTATGTAATAATGATGCATTAGTTGTTGTCATGTTAGATACAGAGTCTAGGATTTTATTGCAATTTTGGTCTTATAAATATATGTATTTGGTGTCACTACAAGAAAATAGAAGATTAGCGACAAAAAAATCAAGTGACAATTTTAATATTGTCACTAATTACATATATTTAGTGACAAGAATATTTATTTTGTCACAATAATGAATTTTCTGATTTTAATAATTACTATTGTTTTGTAAAAATTGTTATTAGTGACAAAAAGATGTGCACAAAGTTTTCACTAAATACAATTAGTGACTCATGTATAGTGACAACCTAGTAATAATAAATAATTGTTATCACTATATTGTGTTGTCACTAAGTTGTCACTATAGATGTATCACTAATTGTATTTAGTGACAATTTTATACACAATTTTTGTCACTAATAATTATATCGTGACAAGATGAAAAATATTGTCACTTAATACATATTTTTAGTGACAACTTTTAAATTATCATTTGATATTTTGTCATTAATATCATATTTTCTTATAGTGTGTTTTGGTCCTGTAAAGAATGTAATTTAAATTTTGATTCATGTTTTTGTAGATTTTGTGATTTCAGGACACATTCTACTGAAAATTCAAAAATTAGTTTGAAAATCACAAGTGCAAGTCGCATGTATCCTCAAATTAAGCCAGCGCATGATTTGCCCGTGCTAATTTTTGACAAATTTGGAACTTTCTGACATAATATTTCCTCAGTTCACAAAATGTACAAGAATAATAAATTAAATCACATTTTTCATTTCTTAAAAGACCAAAATGCCAAACACCTTTAAATACATGACGAAAATTACAATAAAAATCGAAGTCTATTAACGAGTTGAAAAGCGACTAAATTCCATATACGAAATACCAACATATTCATTTGTAATACAGTTTTTATAGCAACAATCGCTCTCAAAGGAGAATTACAATCAAAACATAACATTGGGGTTGCAGTATAATTTACAGTTTTCAACCGCATCAATGCTATCAATTATAACTTTTAACATAACAAAATATGTACACTCTTCCAATTTGCACTAGAGCTAAGATCATGAGTATTGATACTATATAAAACAATTAGGGGGTAGAAAATTGTTGGCATGTATGATAATAATTACTCTCACGATCAAAAAAAAAAAAACATAATCAGAACTCGAACTATCCTGATAGAGGGAGCTCTTACTACTAGGTTAATAAATGAGCTATCGAGTCCGAACATTTATGGCAATAAATGCAGTAACAGTTGCCTTAGCTGCCTCACTTTCAAGAGTTTCCGCTTAAGGGAACTACATAGCTCATTCATAATTTTCAAAATTGGTTCAAGCTCCTTTGTGAAATAGTGCGTTGGGTAGCTCCGTTAGCTCAATGGAACAAGGAGCTCAATAAGTACCAATAAAAGTATCTTTAGGTCAAGAATGAAACTCGTCTCCAAACTGGTGTACAACAACAACAAACATTGAATGTGACATACTACAATTGTATGTTCGTCCAACAATTCATAAATTAGTTTAAATAATACAAAATCAAATAGCATGAATATTTTCCACAAAAATAATGGGCATTATGTCTTAGATGAGGTTATAAGAAACACATGCAAAATAAGAGATAAGAAAGATATATATATATATAGAGAGAGAGAGAGAGGGAGAGAGAGAATAACATGGGAGTTGCTTTGCATCTTTTTTATTATTTTATGGATATAAATGAATATACCAAAAAGGTGGGGGGCCACTTTGCAACTCACAAATTCCCTGCTTTTTCATAGCAGGGGATTCAATTGGAATATCTTCCTTTCTTCTCACTTTCCCTAAAAGCATGCAGAGACAAAAAATTTGTAGACCTACTCCAACTTTATTTCTCTCTCAATTTTAAGAGAAACTAGAAAAAGAAAATATTAATTTATTTTTTTTTGGAAAAATACTTTTTTGGTAACATGTTTACGGGTGTTTGCAAAAATTTATACTTTTCTAAAAGTGTTTAAAAAAAAAAGAAACTGGATAAGTGTAAAAGTTCATAGTATTTGGTAAAAGTAACAGATATATAACCAGCTTATTAATGAAATTACCCAAGTAGATTTTAATTATTGTTGGGACAATGTATTTTTTAAATATACAAAAAATAATTAGGGGTAAATGTCATAAAGAAGTTCATCTTACAACTTTTAGCTTGTAAAATCACTGAAAAATCAAAACTTTTAGCTTGTAAAATCAAAATCATTATTTTCACTTTATTTTCAACAAAAACCTGAAAAATCACTGAAGTTAAACTATTGCAAACACTCCTTTCAAATATTTTTTCAACTTTTCACTATGAAAAATTAAAGTTAAAAACCAATATCTGTATTTTCAACTTCTGCTCAACAAAACTTCTATATATATATATATATATATATATATTTTCGTTCAAAGTGAAAAAGAAGTTAGGAGGGTTCTTCTATTATTTCTAGTATTTTTTTAGTAATTCAAAATTTATTTACGGACAGTCCGTAATTTTTTTTCCTACTTTTTTAGTAAAAACTCCCAACTTTAGATTTTTATTTCTCACTGCTTATTTCAAAATATTGTCTAATTTTATTTTTGTTTCAAAATTTAATTTTATCTTTTTTCTATTAAAACAGGTTGGGGTGGGGGTGGGGGTAGGGGTAGGGTAGGGGTGGCGATCATGGAGTAACTTGAATTTGAACTCAGGACCTCTCCTTCATTGAGGAGAGATGATACAAACCCAACGATTTACTCGCGATATCCAGCCCAATATCTTGTTCACTTGCATTTAGACTTGAATTAATCATGATAAAAAAGATGGTTTAAAGCCCACCCGGCTTGATGGGATTTATTATCCTATCAGGCCCACTTGAGGGGGTAGTACGTGATTTTGCACGTTTATCCCTATATATGAAAATATTTGGTTCGAAATAACTTTAATCTTAATTTTGGACATCTACAAAATTACTTGATTTCTTTTTCTCACTTATCTTCTAAATTTAGTTTTATCCTAGATTTTATCGATACAAGTAACTAAAGTATTAGTGAGATAATTTAATCACATCCCTCAAAGTAACGAGGTCTTACAAATTTGATTTCATCTTCACCAACCAATGGGCTGACATGGGCTACTGGCAAACTCAAATACAGCACAAAATATTGGAATCTAGTATTTGGACTCCTCCAAACTAGGCCCAATTTAAAGAAATTAGGCCCATCAGCCCAAAATCACTGGGTTGGGCCTGTAAAACTCCAAGAAACTTTTCGACCATTTGGGCTTGTTGGACTTTTGTACTGGAGCCTGTGAAATTGGTTGGTGAAGTAAACTTGGTACCTTGGACATGTTGAGAGGAGAGAATAGGTATTGGTATCTAAAAATGGTGTAAGAAACCCTTCAAAAAAAAAAAAGGGTGTAAGAAAAATAATTTTAAAAATGATAAAAATTAACAAAAATATACTATGTTAATATACTTTTTAAGGAGACAAAAGAATGCATTTTTAATTTTTGGATGAATCAATCTTTTTGTTAAAATATAAAAAATAGTTAAAAATAATAATTAAACTTGTTATTTATTTTGTTTTAGCTTTTTATAAGAAAAATAACAAAAATAGTGTTTAAAATAATTAATACTGAAGCCTCCCTCAATTATTTTTTCTGAGAGCCCAAAAATAAGAAATGTGCCCCTGTTGATCAGCCCAATAACCCTAATGTTGTTGGTCGATGACCAAGGTACTTAATCCATAAGTTTTTGCAACTTGACAATCAAATTTGGTTTAAAAGGACAACGCAGAGAACAACAGGGAATCCACACCAGATAAACTCTCCGCATATGAACACACGTCACCTTAAAAAATCTCTAACTAATTCTCTCTATATCGGCGGAATCAACCATAACGAACAACAAGTAACTGCCTTCAAAATTTTGCGTTGATTAGACAAGCCACGTTCAAACAATCATATCTTCCACATAATAAGTTCAAATGTCGTTTTGATTCTTTTGTTAGTTATCCAACGTCTGTAACTTTCCGACGATATGCAATTTGGCACAACCAATTCCCGAAATCTATTCCAAATACTCCTATAAATAGAAATTACAATACAATCAAATGGGTTACATAAGCTATCCACACTCTACACATTTTGTCCCTCAACTAACAACATGAATATTTACTCTCTACTGTTTTTTGCATTCCATAAGCTTAATTTGACTCATATTCTGATATGTTATCATTTCACACCAATTATTAAACTATTATCTTGTGTTATTTTTAAGTTTTCCCAATTTCTTTTTCGATAGTCTGATTATTGATTTAACCATTGGAATACTTACCCCTATTTTATAAGTTAGTCATCTTTTGATATTATGATTCCTTTAAAATTCTTCTATCATTGCGTCACTAGACTCTGATATGCATCAAATGTATAAAATTAAAATTATGTACATGAAAAACAATATTTTGATATTGATACAAACCGATAAATAGACATCGAATTCAAATTTGGATGAAAATTAAAATTGAACACCGAACCAAAATTTTGTTTCAGTACGTATTAATATTTCAATTTCAATTCGATTATATCGATTTATAAATTGTGGACACCATAAAATAATTATGCATTGTGACGACAAACTATTTGTAAATTTCACTAAAATCATGTAAGACCAAGACACTTCCCATGTATTTAATGAAAATATAAACATTTTCCATTAAACCTTAACTAGCCGTCGTGGCACGCCGTATTTTTGTGCATATAATATAATATTGTACGCTTTAAAGTTATTATAAATAAGAAAATATATATATTAATCAACACATTGCATTAAAAAAAAAGAAAGAAAGATAAAAAATGAAAACTAATTTAGGGTATTATCGATATAACAAAAAAAATGGATATTGTGGTGTAAGTAACCGCATTTATTAGTAAAAATAAAATTTGCTTTTATATAATAGTATTGATATAACTTTTAGTTGGAAAAGAACATCTCACGCTCTCCGGCTCCCCCTTCCATTCCTGTGCGGCGCCCGTCTCCGGTGGGCCTTCATTCTCTCAATCGCCGCCTCCGGCGAGTTTTCTGTCATTTTTGTGATCGTGTTTATAGTAATTTCTTGTATAATTTACATGTGCTTCTATGTTCATGTATTGGAGAGTGTGAAAAAGGAGAACTGGTGAGAAGGGTTTTAGTGGGATTTAAGCACAGCACTTCAATTTTTGGTTAAGATAGAGACATTTATATTTGTTTCATTATTTTGCGTTCCGCAACATTTATATTTGTTTCATTTGCGGACAGGTTTCGGTTGTTGTAAAGTATGTTTCGGTAATGTTAATTTGAGTTGCTCAAAAGGGTTTTAGGGTTTGTGTCTTTTATGATTTGGGGTAATTTTTATTGTTTCCGTTGTTTCTTGTTTGGTGCAGAAAGTTTTTAGCTTTGAGGTGATGTTTTTGACGAGGGTTTTTGGGAGGACACTCTTTGCTGCAGCCAAATCCGAGGCTTCAGCTGCTGCAGCTGCTGGTGCTTCTACGATTCAGCGTAACCCACTGGAGGAGTTCTTTGAGGCTGATAGAAACCCAGATGATGAGAAGCCTGTTGTCTATGGTACAAATGTTATATTTTCTTTCAATTCAATATTAAGGTTGTTTTTGCTATTGGTTACTGGGATTTTCTTTTGAGGATTATTGCCCGGAATTCAGGAGCATGTGTTCTTTCTAATGGAGAAAACAGGCATTGTGTTAAGCGGTTGAATGAGTTCAAGATTGCTCTCACAAATTCCTTAGCTGGGTTTAGGATTAAAGCATGTGTTTGGTAATAGTTGATTGTTATCTAATTGGTCAATGTTTTAGTGTTGTAAAATAGATCGCAGAGAGTTGTCTGAGCACTGGTTTGTTTAGATGATGTGAAACTCCAGCCTGCAGCAAGTTATTAGAAAGTTTCTATATGTTTTGGATGCTTCGTTCATGAAATTAGATGTGACCCTGTTCTTCTGTGTATATGTGATGGATATTCTTCGGGAAGAATAATGCTTATTTAGCAGGTTTATTTCATCATTCACCTTTTCAAATTGGATAAAATGATTTTAATTCAGGTAGGAGTTGGAAGGCATCTGAACTGCGTCTCAAGTCTTGGGATGACCTTAACAAGCTCTGGTATGTTCTTCTTAAGGAAAAGAACATGTTGATGACTCAGCGCCAGATGCTTCATGCTCAAAACTTACGGTTCCCAAATCCAGAGCGTCTTCCAAAGGTATAGCTTTGTTTCTCTGTTTAAGTTCGTCTGGATATTTTGATGTGTTGCTGGTTCACACACTCTGACAATGAAAAGCATCGTCCACGACTGGGCCTGATTGCATGTTCTTGGTGCATGTAGAATGTGATACCTGGTACAGCATCGTCCTCTAATTAACAGAATAGCTAGAGGAGATGGGTTTTTCCCATGTTAACATTCTGAAAGGGCCATCTACTTCCCTGGGCTGAGCATGCGCACAGTCAATTTAAAGAAAATCAAAGAAGTAGATAAAAATCTTCAGTCTCTACCCAAATTACATATTTGAGTGGGTCAACGTCAGCACTTCGAAACTTCATTGATTTTGTTTTTGCCCCTTGTTATTTTATGATGCCGTTTACTATTCATGTTGACAGACTCAGATAAAATGTTAGAAAACTGGAACAATATAGTTACCTATTTGATTAAGGAAATTAAAGTCTTCCAGCCAGTTTGTCTGTGTGACAGCAAGTACTGCTTGTAACTGAGCGGAACTGCAGATACACATGCAAACACTGGATCTGTTAAATTGTTCTGTGGATTTGGTGAATGGAAGGAAAAGGGAAGTGAGAAGAGGGTGTGCGACGGATATGTTCGTATCATGAGGGGAAAAAATAAAAGAAAAAAAAATCATTAGATATCATGGATTTGAAATTGTATCATTCCCTCTAAAATTTGAGGGGAAGGAAGGGAACGGAATTACTTGTACTTGAATGCATGGGCTTCCATTTTATGCTACCATTAATCTTCTCCACAGGCTTAATAATATAAAACGAATGTGATGACTAATCCAAAAATAATGGATGCTAGGCTCAGGTAACGTGAATTGTTGCTTTCTGACATGTAGGAATGCAAATAAAATAAGAGGATGGAATTGTCATTTTGCCTTTTCAATAACTTATATCTGAACACCTGAAGATTTTAGAAATTCGTCCTCCTTTCCATACTTCACAAAGTAAAAGTTAGTGTTACAGTTGTGTGAAAAAATTCCACTAAATGTGTAGGCATAATCAAGAAAGAAAAATGTTCGACATGATACATTGATAGCTATGCAAGATCTTTTAGATCTGAATGATTTACACAGACTGCCTTGTTCCCTGAAATTGTCCAAATAATTTCTTCCCCTGTGCTTATTAGTTTTATGGATTTACCTAAGTGTGATAGAATGTTTATGTTGTATTCATATTTTTCTCCGCCTATGTATTATGGGATAAAAGCATGAGTGGAGAAGATTGCTTTCGGTAAACAGAAATGACATGCTTTTATGTGAAATATACAGCCACCTCTTCGATAAAGGTAAGTGTAGGTTCAATCTTATGAGCTTTCTTTCGGTGCTTCTGGTAATGCAATCAGTTCTTCTGAGAGAGAATGGCCATTGAGCTCATAAATGTGTTATTTCTTCGACGCATGAAATAACAAGCTGTGGCTTGTAATGTTAAATCTCCACGTGACACTTTGTCGGACAACAAAAGGCATACTAGAACGTCCCAGTTTCTTCATTATAATGGTTCTGAAACATCAGAAAATTAATGTTAACATGGTCTTTCCATCTTTAACTTTTCACACCGTGGTGGCGTTCAACTGCATGTATTGCAATATGGCCCTGAATTAACTTCTCGACATTTGCTTTCTCTTACACTCGAATTATAATGATTGAACAGGTGCGAAAGTCAATGTGTCGAATCAAACACGTGCTCACTGAGAGAGCCATGGAGGAACCCGATCCCAGGAGGTCTGCTGAGATGAAAAGGATGATCAATGCCTTATAGTTTTCTCGACTCCCATCTTTACACAGAGTTGGATGACTACTGTGCTCTGCTGCTTTCCATCTTTCCTCTTTTCCTTCCGTTAGGCTGCTCTTTGTCACCTCGACCCCCATTTTGTGACGCAAAGAGTGTAATTGATTCTAGTTGATCTATGCTTTCGACAATGAACGTTTTCAACCTTCTTATGAAACTTGAGGAGGCGAGTATGGATACATGAAACAGATTTGATGTGAAGGCACATGTTAAGTTGCGAACTTTATGAAGAGTTTCAGTTCAGATAGCATTGGCTTATGCTGTTTGGTATTTTCACACTCGATGCATGTATAAAAGTTCTTCGAAGAAAGACCCTGTCAAGCAGTATTTATCGGAGTAAATTGTTGCTCTATACATGGGGTTAAATTGCTTGTTTCTTAATACAGGGTTAAATTGCATTTAACCCCAATATTTATCAATAACATCATATCAAATATGATTAGTACATCAAAGAAAAAATAAACATTAGAAAAGGGTTTAAAGTAAGAATGTAGAGTTTTGAAAAAGTGTTTTTTAGCTCTGACTTCATTAAAGTAATTTTGATGTGTTTGGAATACCAATTTTTATTTCTAAAATTGTTATAAAAGCATTTTTAATCCAAAAGTCAGAAGCACTTAGGTTTTTAGTAAATAAATTCAACTTTCTTTTTTGGACTATTTTATCCTTATTATAATTAATCTTGATTTGATTTTACCCTTTTTAATTTATTTTCAAGATTGCTCGTCTATAGTTGTTTTAGAATTTTTTAATAATTTGAACAATTTATCACTAATAAAATTTATAATTTACATATTTAATATTTTTTTATTTTACTTTTTATATATCTAATATTAATCGTATATCACATAAATTAAATTATAATTAAGAAAATATATATATTTTTGGTAATCTTGCGAGTTTATTTATTACGGGCTAATGAACACTTATATTATATAATGAGAATATTAGTGAATTAGATATTCAAATTTTCTATTAGTATTCAATGTTTAACAATATAAATGATATATATGTAAAAAATTAAATATGAGATACTAATCGAAATATAATTTATTATTTTTTGAAGAAAAATAATTATTATTATCAAGTGACAAGTGCAAATATAAAGCAAAACTAGTATATGTTTACCACAGGAGGACAAAATAATCTTTAATCTATTAAGTTTGTTTAGAAGTGTTTTTACTCCCAAACACTATGCATTTTAGGTTTTATCTGCTTTGTACATTTTATTTTTACAACTACTACCAACCTTTGATTCTGCTATATTTTTTAACTGTTTATACGAAAATCATATTTTTAAATGCATAAGTTTTCACAAACACTCCTTTAGTATGGACAAAATTTGTTGATGCTTTAATTATGTCGTTTGGAAACACAATATTTTCAGAAAATACTAAAACCTCGTATCGATAATTGATATGTATTTTGGATCGTTTTCAAATAATATTTTGAATAATATGCTACCAGCGCTAAACAACCTAAAAATGATATCGAGATAAGAGGAATGCTATCGCAATCATTTCTCGTTATTTTGACTAATTACAACAACATCGTTTCTTGATCCGGTAATTACAGTGATGTGGGATGTAACTTCTTTTTCGCTAACTATTACGTCCTTCTAGTGATGAACCTAATGGAATTTGTTGACGTTATTCTCATTTTTTTTTTCTTTTTAAAATACAGTCAAGTTTAAGTAATGTTATATAATTTGATAACATCATCCAAAAATATTACAATACCTCTATAAAATTAGACTTCAACATGCTTATCATTGTAAAAATAATTATAACTTTACAAACAAATTTGTAAAATCAATTTTAATATCCAATTCCAATTAAGTTCGAAGTATCATAATAATTTACTAATAAAAATATTTAAGATTTATTTGTATGATGAAAATGTGAGGGTTAATTAGTAATTTTTCTCCACATTTATTATTTGGGAATAGAAAATTGCGTTAACAATTTGTCATTTTCT
This sequence comes from Sesamum alatum, assembly GCA_034509735.1. Lineage (NCBI taxonomy): Eukaryota > Viridiplantae > Streptophyta > Magnoliopsida > Lamiales > Pedaliaceae > Sesamum > Sesamum alatum. Next base: position 5,088,680 of record JACGWO010000001.1, read on the forward strand.
TAAATAAATTATAATGGTTTCCCATAAAATTTTTCATAATTATAAATACCTCATATTGTTTAAACACTTCCCTAAAATTAACTAGACGATAGTTAATTCTATATGGGTATTTATAAGTTTTCAAATAATAATAAACTATTTATAATTATGACAAATCTCAAAAAACCTTCTCTAATTTTTGTTTTTTTAACTACCAAATAAAAATGAGGTGAACAAATTCTTTATGATGTGCTTATAGTAGCTACAGGGGTTGAAATGCGATTTTCCGAAGTAAAAGGATGCGTTCATAATTATAAGGAAATTACATGCGCTCACAGTGAGAAAATAAAACTGCGTCGTCCTCTTGCCGTCTGCTCATTTCTCAAAATTTCGCTTTTATCTGTCGGAGTGCGGATTCATCAAATCCCTAAGGCCTGCCCTTGGTCTCTCTGTAGATTCAGCAAATCCCCGGGAATTGCCCCTTTAACGTATGCAATTGAATTCTTGTGCAAACTTAAATTCATTTGTTTAGGTTTATATATTACATGTCCGATTGGATCGGAAGGTTGTGTGAGTTGGTAAATTTTGTGTTTTGCAGATCGCAGAATTGAAGCCGCTTGTGAACTTCAGAGGTTGAGGCTGTTAGTTATCAATAATTTCGAGGGATATAGGTTTTTTTTTTTTCGATTTGGTGATTGAGGATTTCTAGGGTTTTTGTGAAGAGGTTGAATTGGTGGTTTATTAGGGTTCTTTTTCATTGTGTGAGAAGCGGAAAGGGTGAAAGTTGGAGGGAATTGATGGTTGAAGCTAGGGTTTGTAGTTTTTCAAAGTTTGGGGAAAATGCAAAGAAGGGAGTTTTATTATGCATGGGAGGGTTTCAGAGGGAAGGTGAGGGGAGTTGGACAAGTCCACAAAGGAGCATCAGTTGGCATATGCACCCAACTGTAATTGCTGCGGGTTCAAATTCATTCTGTAAGGTGGGAATTATTTTCTTCTTCTTTGTCTTCTCTCTCTGTCGCTGTCTCTGACCCTCTTCCGAAGAGTTCTGACTTTTTACCCGGGTTAGCTGATTGTTTCTGAGTAACTAAAATTTTGATGAATTAGTTGATTTCATTGGTTACTTGTGGTTCCATGTGCTGATGTGGTCAAATGCTGGATATGTTCGCGTGGCCATTTATTTCATGGAAGGTATTATATTAAATGGAAATGATGGATATGTATTTATGTATGTATATATGCATGCCCCCCAGGTTCTTTCACAGAAATACTTGATTTATTTGCCTTGTTCATGGATTTGGTAAATAAATAGCGTTTCAATTGTCATGATGTGTTTACATTCTACTCAATTATGTAAAATGTCTTCCCAAATTCTCCAATTTTATGTGCCTCAAATGATTCAAGGGTTTGATGGAATTTATCACCACTATACAATTGTCAATTGTTAGTTCCAGACAGTTGAATACTAGGTAGGCTCTCTGCTTCATATGTGTTTCACTTGGAGTTTCTTTCTTTCCTTTTTTTTTTGTGTGTGTGTGTGTGTGTGTGTGTGTGTGGCCACGCGCGCGCATGTGCAAGGTGCTACTGGTGTTTACCATTTTTCACGACTTAGTAGTCCCCAATAGTTGGGGAGGGGGGGGGGGTGCCACTCTGGTCTTTTCAGATTTTCCTTTGTCAGCAACTTGTCACCCACCCTAGCCAAAATAGCAGACTTTGATACCCAAGGTAGTGGAATGGCAAACGTATCTGCCCCCATTGTCACAACATTTGAGGATGTACAGCTGCAGTCATTTTCCCAATTACCTAGTAAACCTAAATATTTATAAAAGAGGGTTGCTCAAAATTTAATACCTAACACTTTCTTTATTGCAATTTCCGCTGAACTTCACCACAATCAACGACATAGAAAAGAAAGGGTGTTTAGGAACCTTTTTATTGATGAACATGTATGTGATTGGTAAACATGGTCTTTATGTGGACTTTATTAACATGGTCTTTATGTGGGCTTTATTCTTGTTATCTGATCAACCAGCTGACATTAGTTTTGATAGTTATTAATTTATGAACTAAATGAAGGGGCTTACCGGTTTGTAGCAGGAATAATTTGAACTTGTCTAGCATGCTGGAAATGTTTGTATTTGCATGCATGTATGTATATTGATACACTAAGGGTTCGTTTGGTTCAAATGAGAGGAAAGAGAAAGTGAAAAGGGGAGGGGGAGGGGAAGGGGGAAGGGAAGGGAAAGAATAATAGTTTTCCTTTAAGTTGTTTGGTATGATTGGAAGGGGAGTAAATCTCAAACTTTTCCTTGTTTGGTACGAAAAAATTAGATTGAGAAGAAAAAGACTAATTTTTGTAATTTTACAGTTTAACCATGTCTCTTCATTTTGTATTAGAAAAGAAACAAGTTAATATTATATTAATATTAAAGATTTAAAAAACTTTAGTAATAAAAATATATATCAAACAAGAACACTAATATTTTTTATTAATAAAAATATTCATCAAAACGAATATTGTTCATTTATTCTAAACTATTCATTTAAATAAAATAAAAATTACTCGTGCCGGCGGCGGGAAGAGGGAACACGATTAGGGAAAATGATTATTCAATAAAGATTAATAGCAAATTAGCAATAAAAAATTCTGAAAAATTGCAAATGCAAAATATATTTACCGGATTGCTGATTTCGATGTAGTAGTTTTTCCATTTGATTATCTTTTCTCTGGCAATTATGTATTGTATTATCAGCAGAAAGGAGAAAAGAATTGGAGGGGAATATATATATGGGCAATAGAGTAAATAAATAAAAAATGAATTTTTTTGTCTTTTTGGCCTTATACTTCCACTTTTCCGCCCAATTTCAGACGGAAACGAAATTGGATCCCGGGGGGGTTTCATGTACATCCAGTTTTACTTCTCCTCCTTCTTTTCTTCCAAACCAAACACTAAATTTTTTCTTATACATTCCTTTTTACTTCCACTTCTCCTATACTTTCACTTTTCCCCCCAACCAAACATACTCTAAAGACTATGTGCGTACTGCATAGATATCTGGGTCTGATACAAGTTCTCTTTTATGCATTGGGAAATGCAGTTTATCACGAATTAATCTCATGGTATTTGATTTTGGAACCTTATCAAATATGTTCCTGTTATGGTTCAGATACTTTTGTACACTGTTTGAAGAAAAAAGCATTACTTTGCGACTAAGTAGAGTGCTGCTGAACTATTAAACCAAAGAAAGTCATACACCTATTTTAGTAAAATCAAGAGCATGCCAACTTCAGGTCTTTTGTAACTGAGAAGATACTTGATCTTAGCTATAATTTCAGGGGTAATCAAGTTTGTTTTCCTCTTGCAGGATGGCCGGAAAATCAGTGTTGGTGATTGTGCTCTTTTCAAACCTCCTCGGGATTCTCCACCTTTCATTGGTTTAATTCGCTGCTTGACCATAAGAAAAGATAATAACTTGCAGTTAGGAGTAAATTGGCTTTATCGACCAGCTGAGATAAAGCTTGGGAAAGGCGCTCTGTTGGACGGTGCACCAAACGAGATATTCTATTCATTTCACAAGGACGAGATACCTGCTGCCTCTCTGTTTCATCCGTGTAAAGTTGCATTTCTTCCTAGAGGTGCCGAACTTCCCACAGGCACATCCTCTTTTGTTTGTCGACGTGTCTATGACATTGAGAACAAGTGTATATGGTGGCTAACAGATCAAGACTACGTTAATGTTAGTGGTCTTTGTCAACAAATTTCTCTACATTGTTGTTCTTTGGTTTTTTGGCTAATGGAGAGGATTGTGGGTGAGGTGGGCTTGAATAATTTATATTCATAATTGTTTCCAGGATAATCATTTGCACTAAATGGTTTTACAGGAGCGACAGGAAGAAGTAGACCAGCTTTTATACAAAACGAGGATAGAAATGCATGAAACGCCGCACCCTGGTGGTCGTTCCCCAAAATTGGTTATTGGCCCAACATCGGTCTCACCATTGAAACCTGGGTCAGATAATGTTCAAAATAGTGGGACTTCTTTTCCTTCTCAAGGCAAGGGAAAAAAGAGGGAAAGAGGGGACCATGCTGCTGATCCTGTCAAACGAGAACGTTTTTCAAGGACAGATGAAGGTGATTCTGCTCAGTACAAAGCTGAAAGTAGCTTGAAATCTGATATTGCAAGAATAACGGAGAAAGGAGGAGTTGTAGATTTGGAAGGGGTAGAGAAGCTTGTCCAATTAATACAGCCAGATAGAATGGATAGAAAAATGGATTGGGTTAGCCGCTCCATGCTTGTCGGTGTAATAGCTGCCACTGAAAAGGTTGAGTGCCTTAATCGGTTTGTTCAGCTCAGAGGTTTACCTGTGTTGGACGAGTGGCTCCAGGACATCCATAAAGGAAAAGGTGGTGGTAATAGTTCCAAGGATGGTGATAAATCTGTGGAGGACTTCCTTTTGGTTTTACTTCGTGCACTTGATAAACTTCCTGTGAATCTTCATGCCCTCCAGACGTGCAACATTGGCAGATCTGTGAATCATTTACGCTCACATAAAAACGCAGAAATCCAGAGAAAGGCACGGAGTTTAGTTGACACATGGAAGAAACGTGTTGAAGCAGAAATGATTAGTAATGATGCAAAATCTGGTTCAACCCAAGCTACATCTGTGTGGTCTTCCAAATCACGCCTTCCAGAGGTTTCCCAGGGTGGAAAAACTACAAGTGGGTCTGATGTGGTCATAAAAAGCTCAATCACTCAGCATTCTGCATCTAAAACTACTTCAGTAAAGTCCTCTCATGGGGAAAGTATTGCAAAGTCTGCATCTTCATCTCCCGGGCCAGTGAAACCAGCATCACCATGTGCATCTGGCAAGGAGAGCCAACCTGGAATTTCTGTTGGTGGCACTCTTGATGCCCCTCTAATTAGGGAGGATAGGAGTAGTAGTTCTAACCGGTCTCATAGTCATAGTCAGTCAATCTCTGGGAAGGAGGAGGCGAAGAGTTGCACTGCAGCTTCTGTGGGTGCTAGTAAGATATCAAGCAGTAGCTCTCGCAACCGCAAAGGTAGTGGGTTTCCATCAGTAACTGCAGGTCAGAAAGAAAACAGTTCAGGCAGAAGTTCTTTAGCACACAGAAATACTGCTTCAGATAAGTTATCGCAGTCTGCTGTAACAAGTGAAAGGGTTCCTGAGGGACCCGTTGTTGAAGCATGCAGTCATAAGCTTATTGTTAAGATACCAAACCGAGTTCGGAGTCCCACACCAGGTGTCAGTGGAGTATCCCTTGAAGATCCTTCTATTATGAACAGCCGAACTTCTTCTCCAGGTCTTTCAGATAAATTAGAGCAGTATGACAATAATCCCAACGAGAAGAGTGATGCGTTTCGATCTGACACAAATGTGAGTTCTTGTCGAATCAGTGATAGAAAAGATGCATTGACTGGATCTCGTGATGGTGCTGGGTCACCTGCAGCCCTTCCAGATGAAGAGAAAAATATGTCTTCTGAAGACTCCAGAAGAATGATTGAAGTTCGCAAGAGGAACCCATTGAAGTCTGGAAGGTTGCATGAGACGTCTTTCAGCCCCATGAATGCTTTAATTGAGAGCTGCGTTAAATATTCAGAAGCACATTCTTCATTGTCCCTTGAGGATGATGTTGGAATGAACTTACTTGCTAGTGTGGCAACTGGAGAGATGTCCAGATCTGAATTGGTTTCACCAACTGGTTCTACAGAAAGAAGCACCCCTGCAGTTCAGGAACCTTCCTTTGGTGATGAGGGAAAATCAAAGTCTTCTCCTGAAGATCACATTCCAGGAAGTCGAACTCAGTCTGTCAATGATGCTGAAAGTGATGACAGGAAACAGGCTGTGTTAGATGGTAGTTCACGGTCTGAAGATGGATTAGACATGCCCAGACAAGCGTCACTTACATGTTCTGCTGATAGAACCTCTGTTCCAACCCATACTTCTGCAGATATACCAGCTGCGGAGGCCAATAAGCCTTTTGAATCTGTCAGCACAGATTTGAGAAGCACTTGTGATCCTATGAGGGAGGTTAATGAGAAGTCGAAACAGAAGACAGATGCTGATGATGGGATAAGAGATGGCGAAGCGAATAAAAAACTTCAAGAAGAAAAGGCTCCATCAAGTAATGTCAGTGCCGATAACATTCTAAACTGTAAAAGTGATGGAACTAATGTTGCTGTGACTGCTGACCAGGCTGGTATGGATCCTTTAGATACAGATAAGATGAAATTAATGGTTGAAGTTGCATCATCAAATCCATCATGCGATGAGGACTGCAAGGGTGATGTAAAGCAAGGATTTGAAATGGGAACTAACTCACAGCATAAATTTACTGCTCCAATTGTAAATTTTGAATATGCAGAAAGAGCTAATAATGGAAAGCCGCAAGAGACTGCTCCTGGCCAGAGTCCAGTGTCTGAAGCCAGTCATGAAGTCAAAATTAGTGAGAGGGATGAATTGGATACGAAGAGGCATATTAGCGAGGCTGAAAGAGAGAAATTAGATAGGACTCTGGACAGAAACACAGCTGTTGAAGGCCATAGTTTAGATGATTCATGTTTACATAGCAATGAACTCCGGATTCAAAATTTGGAGGCCAATGTAGAAAAGAAAGAGATTACTGATAATATATCACTCCCTGAGGGAGGATTGCCTGCTCCTGTGGCCCATGAAGCACAGAGAAAATGTGAGTTGAGAGGATCAAAGTCTGCTGGGATAGGAGCGGATGAAGCGGAATCTGCTTCGACTGTTGCAGAGGCTTCAACTTGTGCTATCACAGCATCAGGTCCAGATGCAAAAATGAAGTTCGACTTAAATGAAGGTTTTATCTTTGATGATGGGAAATACGGGGAGCCAGTTGGTTTAATAGTGTCTGGTTCAACAAATGGTCTGGTGCCATTTTCTGTAGATTCTGTTCCCAGTAGCCATCCTTCTTCCGTTACAGTGGCTGCTGCTGCAAAAGGCCCCTTTGTTCCTCCAGAAGACCTATTGAGAAGTAAAGGGGAGCTTGGATGGAAGGGCTCTGCTGCCACTAGTGCATTTCGACCAGCTGAGCCCAGGAAAGTTCTTGAAATGCCTTTGCCTTCAACAAATTTCTTGTATGATGCTTCGACAAGTAAAAATGGCCGCACTTTGTTGGATATAGATCTGAATGTGCCAGATGAAAGAGTTATTGAGGAAATGGCTTCTCGAGATTCTGCTTTGACTCTTGGTATGAAAACTGATTTCGTAAATAAACGTGCTGCATTGCTGAATGAGAGCTCAGGTTCTGTGCCAGTTCTTGGCTGTGGGGGTCTGGATTTTGATTTGAATAGAGTTGATGAAGCAAATGAGACCGGTCAGTGCTCCACCAGCTCCAACCTTAATGGAAAGGATTCTATGGTGCATGTGAAACCATTAAGTGGTTTACCTTCTACTGATGTTCAGAGGGATTTTGATCTCAATGATGGGCCTGGGGTTGATGAGGCTGGCGCGGAGCACTTAACAATCAGCCAGCAAGTCAAGGTTCGTATACCACCGCAGCTGCCTTCTGCTGGTGCTAGAATGAATAATCCTGGTCTGGGGAGTTTCTCGTCTTGGTTCCCACCAGGGAATACGTACTCAACTGTGGCAATTCCATCTATAAGACCTGATCGTGCTGATCAGCCCTTTCCCGTTATTCCACCTGGAGCACCCCAGAGAACATTTGGGTCTGCTGGTATAACTCCATTTACTCCTGATGTTTATCGGGGATCGATATTGTCATCATCTCCTGCAGTTTCATTCCCGTCCAGTCCTTTCCAGTTCCCTGTGTTCCCTTTTGGGCCCACTTTTCCTCTTCCATCCGCCAGTTTTCCTGTTGGAGCAACCTCCTATGCTGATTCCTCATCTGGCGCAAGGCTGTTTGCACCTCCTGTAAATTCTCAGTTGTTTGGATCAGTTGGTGCAATCTCATCCCAATTTCAGAGACCATATGTGGTTAGCCTTCCGGACAGTAGCAGTAATGGTGGGTTGGAGAACAACAGAAAGTGGGGTAGACAGGGTCTAGATCTCAATGCTGGTCCTGGAGCCATTGAAAGTGAGGTCAAGGAGGATATGTTGCCTCTGTCATCAAGCCAAAATCCTGTTGCCAGTTCACAACCTTTAACAGAGGAGCAAGCTAGGATGTATTCAGTGTCGGGTAGTATTTTGAAGAGGAAGGAGGCTGAGGGAGGGTGGGATAATGAAAGCTTCAGATATAAGCAGTCTTCATGGCAGTAGGATTGTAAACTGCTGACTGCAGCATCCTTGTAAGTCCTGTAAGTTCTTTCCCCATGTAATGCGTAATACAATGCTCAGAGGTGCTGAATTTTTATGACAATAAAATCATTTGTTCTTGTGATGCAAACTATTCATTTTGGAAAATGAACTTCTCTGACAATTTGATTTCTGAAATGAAGATGTTGCATATGCTTATATATGAATAGTGGATATTGTTTAACTTGCTTGTTTTCAGTAACCATTTGAATTGAGCGTGACTCCAAAACATTATTCTATATGGTCAGAGTCTTGCAGATCTATTTAAGGGGATGCGTGGTTCCAGGCTGATTCTAATGCTGTATTTTTTTGTTTTATTCATGTATGCTGACAACTTAGCTTTACTGACACTAGTCCAGTGTCTGCTTTCGATTTGGATCTCAGGTATACTTACTGGACAAAAGTTATAAGGAGTTAGACTTTTAATTTCTATATGTAGTAAGAGCTTTGTCCAAATTTTTGCAGATATGTTCTTGTTCTCTGACTAATTTGTCCCCATTGGGTGATGAACCTGCTCTAGGATATGAATCTCTGGTCGAACATGCCTCTTTGACATTATTGTGCCTTGTCATCCTTCATGTCAGAGGAATGTGTAATATAATTCACAAAGCCCCGTGATATGCTACTGGCCAGATGATGCCAAAAATACTTGTTCTGCAACTTGATCTCCAGATGCTTCTAATTTTTACTTAAACTCTTTATATTGCACGAAAGCAGCTTTTTCACATTTTGCAGCCTGTTGACTCATGCATGGAGATAACAGTTGACTGTTATGTTCAAGGTGAATGCTTGACAGCTTATAACCTTTTTCTTTACACTTACTGCTGTGCATATCTTTAATTAAGTTTTTATTATCATGGAAAATGGACTCTGCAATGTAGAGGAGCAGAATAGTCTTGTTCTATGCAAATCTTTTTATGTGATTTGTCCATGACTGATGTGGCTTGATTTTATACTGCAATGAAGGAATCCCATCCAAGATTCTGAGATGAACACATATTGGCGAGATTTGTGTATAGTTTGTCACCTGCTTCGCTGTGAGATGGTAAGGTTTTCTCTTACTAGGCTAAAGGAGAAATATTGTTTTAGGCAATGACGATAAGAATTCCCTCGATATAAAAATACCCAGGCTGAATTCGTGACAACTAGGACGTAAAATATGCGATGGGCATAAACAACTGGATCATAATTTAAGGTTCAGTTGGTTTTCAATTTTAGCACTTAGACGAAAATTCTTACCTGTACTGGATGTTTTCACTTGAGATAGTGTTCATGGTCAGGGCGCATTGTTAGTGGGACCCACATCATGCTGACGTGACATGGTCCTCTTTTTGTGTGGAACACCCAGTTTAAGTGAGATAGTGGTGATGGTCATAGCACATTGTTAGTGGGACCCACATCATGCTGACGTGACATGGTCCTCTTTTTTGTGTGGAACACCCAGTTTAAGGGATCGGTTTCCTATTTACATTTTTACGGGAAATAGTAACTTAGAATGTTAAGCTATTATTTTTGTGGGAGATAAATATTCAGTACTAAGAAGGTCAAGTTATTCAATTAGAATTAATTTGGAAGGAAGAGTAGCGTTCTATTTGCAGTGTAACATCGTGTTGTAATATAGCCCTCCTAGTTCTTTCATTTGGGGGAGTAAAATTTCATAGTTTCACAGTAGATGAGATCCCAAACTTTTGCTTCAATGGTTTGAACCATTGCTACACTTTTACTTATCCATTTCTTGTTCAGCAGTCAGTCTATGAATCTTTATTCTTTTGCAAAATGATTTATCTGTCTCCTGTTCCTGGTGGCTGTCCACAAACTTTATTTTAGGTCGTTGCTTCAGCACACTCTCCCTTTCATTGTGATATTGCTGAAAACTTCTTTGCTATACCCTTTATATTTTGTCATTTCTTATGCAGGTGTGCTGGACTCTCTTTAATATGGTTCAAACTCCAATAATTGCTTTTCCTAGTCTTGGAGCAAATCTTGAACCATCGTGCCGGGACACTGGTCATACCATCGGTGGTTTTTCGCGAGTAGATTGTTTACATGTCTTTTTCTGATGTGCATCTCTTCTGCACATCTAATTGTATGATAAAGCATCTGATGTATATGCTTTTGAACTATCCTGCGTTAAAAAGACATTCTTATGCACCTGTATATAGTTCAACTGTCAGAAAGCTTGAGCCTCTGGCTCTTGGATGCTGAAGTCGATTTGCATAATAGCTTCTGCAACATTCCTGGCTGACCATTCTGAGGAGGCTGGACTTGAGGTTGCTGTTCATCATCCTTTGCTCTTCATACATCATCCTTATTTTCGGCATACATATTTATTGTAGCAGATCTGTACTAAGTTTTGATGCAAGGCTTTCCGTTATCCATGATTTGGTTGTCGTGGCCAGTGTTGCACTTCTAATCGGTTTTGACGAGCTTACTGTAGTTTTAACCAGGATTGAATTTTCAATTACAAATTCCTATTGCACCTTGTATTCCATTCAACATAATAAATGCCACATTACATCATTTCTATATATACTAAGTGGAATACGAGATGCAATAGGAATTTGCAATAGAAAATCCGATTTGGTTTCAGCCTCATTGCTTAATGTTAAATTGACGGAGCTCAATAGATTTATGTAACAATGATGTTGGTGTTGGAATCTGAAGCGTACTGCTTAGTTTCAAGATTTGGCTGAATGATTGGTACAGTTTGGTAAAATGTGGGATGTCTTATTTTGAGTTATAGGTAATGTTGCGATGTTGCGTGCGCGCCCGTGTAACTGCAACTGCAACATTGGACAAGATTGGAGTTTGATATCTTGTTTTCTCCCCTGCAGCTTGTTGGACATCCAAACGGTAAAGCAGCCAGTTTCTGACCTTTAGATTCTAGTTTGGACAGTTTGTAAATAAAAATTATTTTTATTTATGCTCCATTGGTTATATATATATATATATATATATATATATAGTCAACCCTCCGGTGGTTCCTCAAGCCCCGCTCCCCGCATGCATTATAACAAAAGCGAAAGGTGAATTACACGCTGCCATATTCTGCACTTTTCTTGTTCTCAATGTTAAAGCCACGAGCTCTTGCTCATGGGCGAGCAAGCATAGCACATCAAACCCTTAAAAGGATCGTGGCGCTGCAACCCCATGAAGCAACCTATTCATCTCTTACGGCACTGTTTTGGTGTCGGGTGACTCCCCGTGAAACATTAGGGTTTGGTAAAGATGATTTTTGCAGATTTGCAAACCCAACAGCTTGTGCTCTACAGGGTAGTCGCCTACCTGGATGCCAGTTTACCGCGAGTGTGTTCAAGAACGAGCAAACGCGACAACATTGTCATGCACAACCAAAATGCAGCCTGTATGAACTGAGCAAATTCCAGTTCTAACCACACCATCTGTGTTTTCAACTTGCAAGCTGGAGATATCATAATACATAATTATTCTTTAGGCCAGAAAAACTTCAGCGATAGCAGATCGGCACCGTCTATCAAATCATTTGTAAATCATTTGTACACTCGGGGAGTTTTGCATCTTAAATATACTCAAATCATGTGTACTCTATATGGTCTTTCTCACATCGGTGTTAGCCAAAACACCACATACTTAAGTATCATGCTCCCACACAAAAAGACAATGAAGATACGTAGGAATGGCAGAGACTTCGCAGAATCGATGCTGTTATAGGTTTTCTACTTTTTGCTCTTTTCAGCAAAACACCAAATTACTAAGAGGATTGATTAAGTAGTACAATGATGGAATTCCATCACCTTACGCTGGCAGATGTCACGGAGCATGAGAAGCTACAATCAGCTGGAAGAACTGGGAGTGAAAGTATCAGATAAAACAACACACTACAGCAAGGGCAGGATTTGTAAAAAATTCACGCAGGCTAAACACAAAACTATAGTCTGCACATAAAAAAGGCCTAAAAACAATATCACATGATTGCTATGTGAATCTGATCTTCAGCTGTGGATTTAACATTAATCTGCAACAGTCGTAAGACAGTCAAAACCAACTAAAACTTACAATGGAGGCCATAACAACTAAACCATGCAAGATGGAAAGCCTTTAGTATCAAAACTCGGTAGGAATCTACTTATAAAAATGTTTGCAGGAAATAAGGAGAAGTATAAAGAGCAAAGGATGATGAACAGCAAGTTCAAATTCAGAAGGGCTTCTATAAATTCAAGACCCAGCGTCCTCAGAATGGTTAGCCAGAAAATGTTGCAGAAACTATTATGCACATCCATCTTCAGTATCCAGGTGCCAGATGTTCGAGCTTTCCGGCAGTTAAAATATATACAGTGGATAAGGATCTCTGTCCTCCCAGTACAGTTTGTAAAGCATACACATTGAATGCTTCATCATACAGTTTGATGCCCAAAAGAGATTAGTATCAGTAACCGGACATGTAAAAATCTACTCGATAACCACCCATGGGTTGAGGAGTATCCCAGCAGGATGATGATTCAGTAATTGCTCCAAACACTACAAAAAGCAAAATATAGAAGTTAGCTCCATATTAACGAGTCAATTTACACTGCATAATGAACAAGAAAAAACAAACTCCTACAGAAAAGAAGTTTTCAGCAATATCACAACTCAGCTGAAGTAAACACCAGAAATTAAGATTGATATACTGGACAGACAACAGGGAGAAGACAGATTTCCACTGCGTTCACCCTTGTTCTACATACCATTATACAATAAGCTGAAGCAAACACCGAAAAACAAATATTAGCATGGATGGACAGACAACAGGGAGGAGACACCTTTTTCACTGCTTCCACTCTTCTTCTATTAACCCTTATACCATAAGCTGATACTTTCCCCGTCACATCACAGGTCATGCAATTACCCAAACTTATGATCGAGTTTTTTTTGCCCATCATTCCTAATTATCACACCAATTCAGTCTTTAAATCAAGGGAATTCTTACTGTCATTGCCTATAACAATTATTCTGTTTCAGGCAAGTAAGAGAAGAACTTACCATCTTCAAGGCAGGTGTGAATCTATACACAAATCTTGCCATATGTATTCGTCTCATAATGTTGGATGCCTTATTCCCTTCACTAAGACTGACATGGATATAAAAAAGCAACATCAGTGAAAGGCAACTTTTATAAACAAGATTTATGCATGACAAGATTATTCTGTTTTCTGCACTGCAGACTGCAGAGTGCATTTTTCATTAACAAGTAGTTCTACATAATCATAGAACTTACTGAAGATTGCACAGCAATAAGAACAAAACATTATGAAAAAGATGAAAAGCAGTTAAATGTTCACCTTCAACAACGACAATCAACTGTGGTATTTGAGAACAAAAAGGTCCCATAGTGCATTAAGTAGAATTGCTAACAAATGTCACGTAGAGGTGAATTTTCCCTTTTCCGAGTAAATTGCATGTTATTCAGTGCATACTTTAACAGGCTGCAAAATTGAATGTGCTAATCGTGCAATATACAGGGTTTAAACTGAAGCATCTGGGACTCAAGTTGCAGATGTTTGGTGTCAATTAGAACAGTGGCATATAATAGTGCTTCAGTGAATTATATTATGCATTCCTCACACACTAAGGACAGAGGCACAATAATGTCAAAATAGGCATATCCAATTCTGACCTAGAACTACAAATCCTATGCAGGTTCATACTCAATGGGAATAGATGACTGGGGATATAGAAGATTTCCCTAAAATTTTGACAAAGCCATTGTTAACTGCAGCACTTCACAGTGTATCTCTAACTTTTATCCAGTGAGTATTTAAGAGATCCAAGTAGAAAGAATGAAATTTTCTAGTGTCTGCTACCCTTAATATGAAGGTTGCACCAAAGTACTATGCTAGTATCTGTTCAGAACAACACATTCCTTAACTAGGCCTAAGAGTCTCTAAGCATATAGAATACATTTCAAATCTTTACCCGCTAAACAATCATGTTATTGGAAAATCTTCATCTCGAAATCAATTAGAAAGAGGAATTTTCATTTTGCAAACTGAACATCTTGCATCCATAAAACAGATGACTTATGGCAATAAAATATTTAACACTACCAAACTTCATAGTCCACATTACATGGGGGAAAAGAACTTACAGGACTTACAAGAATGCTGCAATACGGAGCAATCTACGATTCCTACTGCCATGAAGACTGCTTATATCTGAAGCTTTCATTATCCCACCCTCCCTCTGGCTCCTTCCTCTTCAAAATACTACCTGGCATCGAGTACATCCTAGCTTGGTCCTCTGTTAGAGCTTGTGAACTGGCAACTGAATGTTGACTTGATGGTGGACGCAACATATCCTCCCTGACTTCACTTTCAATGGCTCCAGGGCCTGCATTGAGATCTAGACCTTGTCTACCCCACTTTCTGTTGTTCTCCAACCCACCATTACTGCTGCTGTCCGGAAGACTAACCACATAAGGTCTCTGAAATTGGGATGAGATTGCACTAACTGAGCCCAACAACTGAGAATTTACAGGAGGTGCAAACAGCTTTGCACCAGAAGACGAATCGGCATATGACGTTGCTCCAACAGGATAAGTGGCAGATGGAAGAGGAAAACTAGGCCCGAATGGAAACACAGGGAACTGGAAAGGACTAGATGGGAATGAAACTGCAGGAGATGATGACAAGACTGATCCCCTGTAAACATCAGGATTGAATTGAGCAATACCGGCAGGGCCAAATGTTCTCTGTGGTGCTCCAGGTGGAATAACTGGAAAGTGCTGGTCAGCACGATCAGGAATTATTGATGGAATTGCCACAGTTGAGTTAGTATACCCAGGGGGAAACCAAGATGTGAAACTCCCAAGCCCCGGATTATTCATTCTAGGGCTAGCAGAAGGCAGCTGAGATGGTATATGAACCCTGACTTGTTGATTGATTGGTAAGTTCTCCATACTAGCATCATCAACCCCAGGCCCATCATTGAGATCAAAATCCCTCTGAACATCGGTAGTAGGTACACCACTTAACGGTTTCACATGCACCATGGAACCCTCCCCAATACGGTTGATGCTGGTGGAGCATTGGCCAGTCTCAGTTGCTTCATCGACTCTATTCAAATCCAGATCCAGCCCTCCAGAGCCGAGAACTGGCATAGACCCTGAACTTCCTTTCAGCAATGTAGAAAATTTATTTACTGAATCAGTTGCCATACCAAGGGCCAATGCAGAGTCTTGAAAAGCAATTTCCTCAAGAACTCTTTCATCTGGCACATTCAAATCTATGTCCAACAGAGTGCGGCCAATTTTACTGGTAGAAGCATCACATGACAAACTTGTGGAAGGCAACGGCATTTCAGTAACTTTTCTGGGTTCAGCTGGCCGAAATGCGCTAGTTGCAGCAGACCCCTTCCACCCCAGTTCCACTTTAGTTCTCAATAAGTCCGCTGGAGGAACAAAGGGGCCTTTGGCAGCAGCAGCCACCGTAATGGAACCAGGATGGGAACTAGGGATGGTCTCTACAGAAAATGGGAGACCATTAATCATCGGACCACTGGTTGAATCAGTAGCTACTAAACTGACAGGCTCCCCATATTTCCCATCATCAAAGATGAGGCCTTCATTTAAGTCAAACTTTATTTTTGAATCTTGATCGGATGCTGGCGCAGCAGAAGAAGCCTCTCCAACAGTGGAAGCAGACTCCGCTTCATCCACTTCAACTCCAGCAGCCTTCGACCCTCTCAATTCATCAGTTTTCTGTGCTTCATGGACCACAGGCACAGGAAATCCTCCCTCAGGCAGTGAACAATCAGCAATCTCTTTCTTATCAATGTTGACCACCATATCATGACTCTTGATATCATTACTACTGAAACACGAATCAGCAACCCTATTGCCTTCAGTAGCTGTGTTTCTGCCAAGCGGCCTACCAAAGTTCTCTCTTTCTGCATTGGTCATGGGAGTCTTTGAATTCATTTCATCCATTTCTCTAACTTTGACTTCATTGCTAGCTTCAGACACTAGACTCTGGACAGGTGCAGTTTGTTGCAGCTTTTCGTTACTAGCTTTCTCTGCAACAATAAATTTCTGCTGAGAGTTAGCTCCCATCTCCAATCCTTCATTTACACCATTCTTGCAGGCCTCAACAGACGATTGATTTAATAATGCGACTTTAACCATTAAGTTCACATTATCTGTGTCTAAAAGATCTTTACCAGCCTTATCCTCCGTGTCGGCACCATTAGTTCCATCACTTTTACAGTTTAGAATACTATCAGCACTAACAATATTTGGCGGGGCCTTTTCCGCCTGAATTTCTTTATTTCCCTCACCACCACTTATCTTGTCATTGGTGTCTGTATTTTGATTAGACGTCTCTGCAGCAGGGAACACAGGGTCAATGGTGCTTCTCAAGTATGCCCCGACAGAGTCAAGAGGTTTATTACTCTCTTTAGCTGGTAGATCTGCAGAAGTATGGGCTGGTCCACAAACTATATCAGCCGAACACATAAGTGATGCTTGTTTAGGCAAACTTGAACCATCTTCAGACCCTGAAGTACTATCTAAAGCAGCTTCCTTCTTGTCGTCACGTTCAGCATCATTGACAAACTGACTTTGACTTCCTTGAATGTGATCTTCAGGTGAAGACTTTGACTGAACCGCAGGAGTGCTTCTTTCTGTAGAATCAGTTGGTGAAACCAATTCTGATCTGGACATTTCTCCAGTTGCCACACTAGCAAGTAAGTTCATTCCAACATCATCCTCAAGGGATGAAGAATGTGCTTCAGAATATTTAGCACAGCTCTCAACTAAAGCATTCATGGGGCTGAAAGAAGCTTCATGCAACTTTGCTGACTTCACATCATTCTTCTTGGGGCCTTCAATTAATAATCTCCTGGAGTCTTCAATTGACATACTTTTCTCATCATCGGGAAGACCTCCAGGTGATGCAGCACCATCACGAGATGCATCCTTTCTGTCATTGCTTTGACAAGAATCCACATTGATGTCAGATCGATATGCACCACTTTTCTCCTTCGGAATAGTGTCAAACTGCTCGACTTTGTCAGATAGACCTGGAGAAGAAGTTCTGCTGCTCATAATAGAAGGGTCTTCAAGACCACTGACACCTTGTGCAGGACTTCGCACCCGGTTTGGTATCTTAACAACAAGCTTATGATTGCAAGCTTCAATGGTGGGTCCCTCAAGGACCCTTTCACTTGTTAAAGCAGACTGCGATAACTTATCTGAAGCAGTACTTCTGTGTGCTAAAGAACTTCTGCTTGAACTGTTTTCTTTCTGACCTGCAGTTACCATTGGAAAACCACCGCCTTTTCGGTTACGAGAACTACTGCTTGATATCTTACCAGCAATGGCTGAAACTGCAGTGGAACTCCTCCCATCCTCCTTAACAGAGATTGACTGACTGTAACTATGAGACTGGTTAGAACTACTGCTCCTATCCTCCCTAGTTGTAGGGGCATCAGGACTGCCACCAGCAGAAATTCCAGGTTGGCTCTCCTTGCCAGATGTATGTGGTGATGCGGGCTTCACTGGCCCAGGAGATGAAGATGCAGATTTTGTGATATTTTCCCCATGCGAGGACTTTATTGAATTAGTTTTAGATGCGGACTGCTGAGTAATTGAGCTTTTCACGGCAACATCAGACCCACTTGGAGTTTTCACACCATGGGATGCCTCGGTAAGGCGTGACTTTGAAGACCACACAGATGTACCTTGGGTTGAACCAGACTTTGCATCAATACTAATCATTTCTGCTTCAACACCTTTCTTCCATGTGTCAACTAAACTCCGTGCCTTCCTTTGAATTTCCACATTTTTATTTGAACGTAGATGATTCACAGATCTGCCAATATTGCACATTTGAAGGGCATGAAGATTCACTGGAAGTTTATCCAGTGCACGAAGTAAAACCAAAAGAAATTCCTCAACAGATTTATCACAATCCTTAGAACTATTACCACTGCCAACTTTTCCTTTATGGATGTCCTGGAGCCACTCGTCCAATACAGGTAAACCTCTGAGCTGCACAAACCGCTGAAGGCACTCAATCTTCTCAGTGGCAGCTATTACACCGGCAAGCATCAAACGACTAGTCAAATCCATTTTTCTCTCCGCTCTATCAGATTGCATTAATTGGACAAGCTTCTCAACCCCTTCCATATCCACAACTCCTCCTTTTTCTGTTATTCTTGCAATATCAGATTTCAAACTACTTTCAACTTTGTACTGAGCAGAGTCACCATCTTCTGTCCTTGAAGACCGATCCCGTTTGACAGGATCAGCTGTATGATCTCCTCTTTCCCTCTTTTTTCCCTTAACTTGAGAAGGAAAGGAAGTCCCACTATTCTGAGCATGATCCGACCCAGGTTTCAATTGTGAGACTGAATTCGGGCCATTGACTTGTTTTGGAGAAGGACCACCAGGCTGCAACATTCCATGCATTTCTGACCTTGTTTTGTATAAGAGCTGGTCTACTTCTTCCTGTAGCTCCTGTGAAATCATTTAGTGTAAATGAGAATCCTGAAAAAGATTATGACCATAAAACATAATGCTCACCCACTTACTCCCACCCTCGCCATTCAGGGAAAAAACGAAAAACTACCAATTGAGAAAAATTTGCGAATGACAACTAACATTAATGTAATCTTGATCTGTTAGCCACCATAAACACTTGTTCTCAATGTCATAGACGCGCCGACAAACAAAAGAGGATGTCCCTGTGGGAAGTTCTGCACCTCTAGGAAGAAATGCAACTTTACACGGATGAAGTACTGAGGCAGCAGGTATCTCGTCCTTGTGAAATGAATAAAAGATTTCGTTTGGAGCACTGTCCGGCAGAGAGCCCTTCCCAAGCTTTATCTCAGCCGGTCGATAAAGCCAATTGACTCCTAAATGCAAGTTATTGTCTTTCCTTGAAGTCAACCAGCGAATTAAACCAATGAAAGGTGGAGAATCCTGAGGAGGTTTGAAAAGTGCACAATCACCAACACTGATTTTACGACCATCCTGCAAGAAGATTACAAACTTGATTGTCCTTGGCATTAGAGAATAAAGATTTAAGTTTTCAGTTATAAAACACCTGAAGTTGACAAGTTATTAACATTACTGAAAAGGGCTTATGGGCTTATTAATTTTATACATACGTGCAAATAAACAATCATTTACCGTATTCTAGACAAGCAAACTTATTCCTGTTACAAACCGGAAAAGCCCACATAAAGACCACGAAATTCAGCCACATGATTGTCATCAAGATCTCTTAAGACCCTTTCTTTTCCAAATCATTGGTTGTGTTGAAGTTGTAGGGAACTTTGAAGATGGCAGTCGTAGACATTATTTTTTCAGCAACCCTCTAAACATAAAAGTCTACTCTATAGTTAAGGAACTGAGCACAGTTGGTTCCACCCTCAGGTGTTCTGGTAATGATGTCATTCAGTTGGATTTCTGTTGCCTAAGTGGTCTAGGTCTGCAATTTTGGCCAGGGTGGGCAAATGAGCCGCTGACAAAGGGAAGTGCAGAAAGACCAACCTGGCAGGGGCTGAAAAGGGGACTATTAAGTCGTTGGAAAATTGCGAAAGACTAGTAATTTCACCATAAGCGGGCACAGAGAAATTCATAGTGAACAATATGAAGCAGAGGAAGTGAGGAACACTTGAAATTTAACTGCGTGGAATTACAATTTTATGCTGGGTATTCTGGTCATCTGTGACATAATTCTATCAAAGTCTTAAATCAGTTAAGGCACAGAAAAATGATGAATTTGGGAAGACACTTCACATGATTGGGTATAATCAACATACATCATCAACACTACAAACATTTATTGATGCCAAATCACAAATCAACAAGGAAAATAAATCTAGGACACCTTTCGAAGAACTTCACAGCCATAGAATAGATATTTAATATAATAATTCCCAATGAATTAAAGTCTCCACGCGGTTTAATCAACATTGGACAACCACAACTAGTTCATCAGATTTTAATGTATGTATTCAAACAATCAACAACAAGAAACAATAAAAAATCTGAGAGACACAGATAGAGAGAGGGGGGAGGAAGACAAAAAATACCCACCTTAAAGAACGAATTTGAATCAGCAGGAATTACACTTGGGTGCATATGCCAACTGCTACTGCTTTGTGAACTTCTACAACTCCCCTCACCTTCCCTCTGAACCCTCCCATGCATAATAAATACTCCTCCTTTGCATTTTTCCCAAATTTTAAACAACTAAAAACCCTAGCTTCAACCATCAATCCCCCGGAATTTTCACCCTTTCCGCTTCTCACATGCCCAAAACCCCTAATAACCACCAATTCAACCTCTTCCTATAAACCCTAGAAATCCCCAATCACCAACTCGAAAAACCCTGGATCATCCGAAATTACTGATTACTAACAGCTTCAATCACCGAAGTTCTCAAGCGCCTTCAATTCTGCGATCTGCACAACAAAAATTACTTACTCACATAACCTTCCGATCCAATCGAACATGTAATATATATATATATATATATAACTTCTAAACAAATGAATTGATACACAGGATTTCAATTACATACGTATAGGAGCAATCCTGCGGGATTTGCTGAATCTACAGAGAGATTAAAGGCAGACCTTATGGATTTGATGAATCTGCTGCGGACGATAAAAGAGGGAAAATTTTCAGAAATGAGCAGATGGCGAGAGGAAACGCCGCAGTTTTTATTTTCTCACTTGGAACATGGAACTTTGACATAATTATAATTGCGCCCCTCTTTTTCGTAAAATCGCATTATCACCCCTGCAGTTACAATCATCACAAAGAAATTGTTGACTTTTTTTTTTTTTTTTCATTTTCTTGAATGAAAGCAAATCTTTTTAAATAATGAGTCATAAACTATTAATTTGAAAATACAATAACGATTTTACAGCAACCAACTATTATTACAATATTTAGTCCACATTAAAACAACATCTCTAGATTTACTAATACTAATATTAAAACAACCAAATGAATAATACAAACATATTATAAACTAAACAACACCCTACATTCATAATATTCGAATTCACGACATTTTAATTGTAGGACCTCAACATCACCCCTCGAGCAAGGAATAAAAGCAAATGATTAACCCCTATTTGTCAAGATTAAATCAAATTATATTGCATTTTTTTATGATTTATTATGTAAGTACTAAACTCATTGAATAACATTTTCATTTAAGGGATCCTATAATTAAACTCTTATCCAAGTATTTTCAAATATAATGTATTTTCCACTATTTCTTAATTTAGGAAATTTAAATATAATGCCTTATCCTAATATGTAATTATTTTTCTTTGGGTTTTCCAATTTAATCATTAGGTGTAAAAATATATAAATTGGACTTTGAAAATTAAATTATATTCAAGTAAATTTGATTTTTTGAATCGAATTAGACAATCTCGCAGTTACATGTGTTGTACGTATTTTGTGACTATATGTGCATCATCACATAGTGAAACCTCACACAATTTTATGTAGAATAATAGAATATAATTGAATGATTATTTTAAAAATTGAAATTTGTACCTAATTTATTGAATAATTTTTTAAAAGAGTACACGTAATGCTCAAACCAAATGTAATATAGGATACGACTCTCTCACATTTATCTTTATCTTAAAATATGTAAGAATGGCTCTTCCCATGCGACAACTCAAAAAAGGATGTGACCAAATTTATTTAAAAGAATGATATTAACTGCATGTATTATATGATATTTGTTCTGCCAAAGATACATTTAATTCTACTTTGAGAATAAGATTATTTGAATAAAATAAAATTATAAAATCAAGCAAATTCATTATTTATTGGATTTAAAATTTAAAAAAAAATATATATTAAAATTTTTTAAAAATAAATTGAGAACTCTTTTATACTTATTATAAATTGATTTCCTGAAAATATATTGTTAAACAATTTTCCAATATTTATAAGATCTCATTCATGTTCTTTGACAAAAGAAAAGAAAAAGTTTAAAAGATTTATCAAATTCACCCCCAATTATCCCAGAGAGTCTCAATTACAGTATAGAGAAAACACAAAATAACTCCACCTACAACGAATTCCTCTGTTCAATCATTGAATGTGAATGAACCCTAGATCACTTCAATTTCATCGAAACCCTGATTTTTCCTTGTTGATTCCATTCCAGGGATTCGGAAAGTCATCAAGTTTCAGTTGGAAACAGTGTGATGGAATCATCAAACACTACCAATCAAACGCTCGAAAACCTGAAACCCCACACGCAATTGTGCAAATACAAACATACATCCACAGATGCGCGAACCGTGAGGAAGATAATGGAGAGAGAAGAGGAATGAATGATAGAGAGAGAAAGTGGTGAGTCGGATATAGATAGACAGATCCACGCCGTGTGTTGGTGTAGATAGAGGAGAAGGGAAAAAGAAGGCCGTCGTCGTGACTCGCGAAAGGGTTGGGGGGTATTACCACTTCCAGCGGGGCAGAGACTGAGCATCAGTAATCTCAACCCCCAAGACACGGAACGGAAGGAGGCGAGCAGTGCAGCAGCGAGTTGACCGCTCTCTCTTGGATTGGGTGAATTTTCAATTTTCTTTTCTACTATTATTTGTGATCATCACATCAAGATCAACGGATAAGTGTTGGGCCTCCAAGTCCAAGGGCGGTTTGGGAATTGACATGAACGTGATTATGGGGCCCGCAGGGGGGGCGTGCGGCAGGGCATTAAGGTTGTTCCCCCAATGCCTTGCTTTGTCAAGTATAGTAGGTCATGTGGTTTTCTGCACATGAGTTGCTTGACAAAAGGTGTGGCAGAAGATGTCGTTGTTTTTTTGTTTTATTATATATACTAGAAGAACCCCTCTCAACTCAAGTCATCATTTGATGTGGGGATACTGGATAGACAGAGAGAGAGAGAGAGAGAGAGAGAGAGAGAGCTAATGTGGCTGGCTGACTGCATACAGTATAGAAATAAAGAGGTATGTAAAATATACTGTGTGTGGGCTACGTACGTTAGACTACAACTACTTCCCACTACTCTTTCTATTATTTTATTTATTTCATCCCCTCCTACGCCGCAACGTTTTCATCAATTGCCCCTCGAATTTTTGTCACAAAACTTTTAATGATAATCACACTACCCTCCTCTAAAATTTGATATAATTATACATATTATTTTTTTATAATTTTAAAAACTATATATAATATCTCTGAATATTTATTTTTATTTACATCTAACAAATAGATTAATCATTAGTGAAAATTGATCAAATTTGATATTAAAAAAAATAAAACTTAACTAAAAATTCATATTTATCTCCCACTAACTAAATATTAACTTATTACAAGCCATTCGAATCTTTTTCGAACCATATTAACACTAGAAGGATGAAATTATACCTCCTCTTATGTATAATAACAATTTGTTCAAAAAAAATATTTTTTTGACATTCGATAAGCCGATATAAAGTAATCGGGATAGATACAAATTTTCATTCAATTTTTTTATTAATATCAAAAAATTTGAAGAATGTTGAATAATGAAGGGATTTATTTTGTTAGACAAAAACAAACATAAAAAATTCTAAATGTAATTTTTTAAACGATTAAGCATCCACGTATGATTACATCAAACGTCAGGGAAACTATGTAATTAAAACAATTATAAAGTTTGACCGACGGAAAATGAAACTCACTGATATATTGGCCAACTCAATTACCATAATTCCAATAATATCCATCTCCAACTCGGTCATCACATCTCCATTAAGAGTAGATATGTTTAGCTGAACTTTCACCGAATCAAACATTGTTAACCAACAACTCAATTTCTACTATAAATCAAACACTGCAAGTCCATTGCTTCTAATCTATAGTAGCATTGGCACAGCATGACAAGCTTTACATCCTCAATTATCTTTAAAATCACAACAACTAGGTGCACAACTAAAGATTTGACCATTAAATCACAAAGAGAACCAAAATCACTTGGATGTATAGTTGCCATAACAACAGCAGCCGAATCCGAATCGCAAAAGCAGCTGAACCCTTGAAAATTTCTCCTTCAAACGACGCCTCCATCATTCGTTATAGAGAATCATATATGCAAAAAAAATGGCTAGCAATTTCTACTATAGCGCGTAAAAGATCAGTACCCTTAAGCTAAACAGAGGGTCTTTGGATTCGACACCGATAATGCACATAAATATATTGTGTGCATAAAAAAGGACTAACTAAATATACAAATATCACATTGTTGCTAGTAAATCTAATCTTGAGCTGTGGATTTAACATTAGGCAATGAGCTGTAGCTACAGTGAAGACAGTAAAACCATCTCAGAACACAGCACAGGCCACAACAACTAAGCCATGCGAGATGAAAAGCGTTAGCATCAAAATCCGATAGAAATCTACTTATATATGAATGCGGAAAATAAAAGGTGAAAAAGTATAAAGGGGAAAGGATGTAATGAACAGCAAGCTCAAGTTCAGAAGGGCTTCTAGAAATTCAAGATCCAGCCTCCTCAGAATGGTTAGCCAGAAATGTCGGAGAAACTATTATGCACATCAATCTTCAGTATCCAGGCGCCGGAAGTTTCATGCTTTTCCGACAGTTAAAATATGTACAGGTGGTTAAGGACCTCTGTCCTCCCAGTACGGTTGAAACAGCATACACAGAATGAAGCATCATAAGATTTGATGTGCCGAAGAGATGTGCATCAGAGACTGGACATATAAATCTACTAGGGAACCATCCATGACTTGAAGAGTATATCAGCAAGATGATGATTCTGGCTTTGTTCCAAAACTAGGAAAAGCAAAATATTCAGTTAGACCCATACTAAGAGAGTCCACTAGAAAGTAAGAGCAAAAGCAGTTAAATGTTCAACTCCCATAACAATGTTCGGCAGTGGATATCCAGGAACTCTTTAACTTCTAGAGATTCAAATTGAAATCAGACAATGTTCCAGGATCAGCAAACCTTAATATGAAGGTCATAGCACATTGAATGGACAACAAATGCAGCACTAGAATCTGTTTGAAACAACACGGTCCCGTAATCCATCTAAAAGACTCCAAACACATACTATATCATTTTGGTAGACACTTCCCCACTCAACTTAAATTGTTACTAAAACCAAGCATGTGAATAGACAAAATTCCAGTATATACAATCTCCATTTCACATTAGCTTAGGTAAAGAAACTTTCATTTTTCAAATCGAACATTTTGCATCAAAAGATAAAATGATTTTCAAAAGTGCAACACAGCTGAGTATCTTATGTGCGTTGCATGGGGAAAAGAACTTACAGGACATATAATGATGCTGTAGCCCAGCAATTTACTGTTCCTACTGCCATGAAGACTGCTTATATCTGAAGCTTTCATTATCCCACCCTCCGTCGGGCTCCTTCCTCTTCAAAATACCGCCTGACACAGAAAACATTCTGGCTTGCTCCTCTGTCAGCGCTTGTGAACTGGCAACAGAATGTTGGCTTGATGACAGAGGCCACAGATCCTCCCTGGCTTCACTTTCAATGGCTCCAGGGCCTGCATTGAGGTCTAGACCCTGTCTACCCCACTTTCTATTGTTCTCCAACCCACCATTACTACTATTGTCCGGAAGGCTAACCACATACGGTCTCTGAAATTGGGATGAGATTGCACCGACCGGTCCCAACAACTGAGAATTTACAGGAGGTGCAAACAGCCTTGCACCAGACGAGGAATCAGCATATGATGTTGCGCCAACAGGAAAAGTGGCAGATGGAAGAGGAAAACTAGGCCCAAAAGGAAACACAGGGAATTGGAAAGGACCAGATGGGAATGACACTGCAGGAGATGATGACAATACTGATCCCCGGTAAACATCAGGAGAAAATGGAGTAATACCAGTAGGGCCAAATGTTCGCTGCGGTGCTCCAGGGGGAATAAGAGGAAAGGGCTGGTCGGCCCGGTCAGGTATAATTGACGGAATTGCCATGGTTGAGTAAGTATTCCCTGGTGAGAACCAAGACGAGAAACTCCCTAGCCCAGCATTATTCATTCTAGGGCCAGCAGTAGGCAGCTGAGATGGTAGACGAACCTTAACATGTTGGCTGATGGTCAAGTGTTCAGCACTAGCATCATCAACCCCAGGCCCATCATTGAGATCAAAATCCCTATGAACGTCAGTAGTAGGTAATGCACCTAATGGTTTCACATGCACCATGGAATCCTCTCCATTACAATTGCTGCTGGTGGCGCACTGGCCATTCTCATTTGCTTCATCAACTCTATTCAAATCAAAATCCAGTCCTCCAGAGCCAAGAACTGGGATAGAGTCCGAGCCGTTATTCAGGAACATAGCACGACTATTTACCAGATTAGTCGTTGGACCAACAGTCAATGATGAATCTCGAGAAGCCATTTCCTTTAGAAGTCCTTCATCTGGCACATTCAGATCTATATCCAGCAGAGTCCGGACACTTTTACTGGTAGAAGCATCACATGGCAGATCTGCTGAAGGCAATGGCATTTCAAAAACTTTTCTGGGTTCAGCTGGCCGAAATGCACTTGTGGCAGCAGAGCCCTTCCATCCCAGTTCCCCTTTACTTCTCAAAAGGTCTTCTGGAGGAACAAAAGGGCCTTTGGCAGCAGCAGCCACCGTAACGGAAGCAGGCTGGCCGGCAGAGACAGAATCTACAGGAAACGGCAAACCGTTAAACATTTGACCAGTTGTTGAACCAGAGGCTATTAAACCGACTGGATCCCCATATTTCGCATCATCCGAGATAAAACCTTCATTTAAGTCAAATTTTATTTTTGCATGCGGCTCTGATGCTGCTGCTACTGCAGGAGACAAAGCCTCTGCAACAGTAGAAGCAGACTGTGCTTCATCCACTTCAATTCCAGCAGACTTAGATCCTCTAGACTCATTGTTTGTCTGACTCCCTCTCTCAGGGAGTGAAATATGATCAGCAATCTCTTTCTTGTCTGCAACGGCCTCCATATGGCCTTCAACAGCTGTGTTTCTGTCCACAGTCCAATCAAAGTTCTCTCTTTCAACCTTGCCAAGGCAACTCTTAGTATCGGTTTCATCCCTATCTCTAACTATGACTTCACGACTAGCTTCAGACATTACGCTCTGGCCAGGCACAGTTTGTTGCAGCTTTTCACTATTAGCTCTTTCTGCAAATTCAGACTCAGCAATTGCAGCAGTAAATTGCTGCTGTGAGTTTGTTCCCATTTCCTGTCTTTCATTTACACCACTCTTGCAGTCCTCATCAAACGATTGATTTGACGATGCAACTTCAACCATTAATTTCCCCTTATCAGTATCTAAAATATCCTTGCCGGCCTTGTCCTCAGTCACAGTAGCATCAGTTCCATCACTTTTATAGTTCACAACATTATCAGCACTAATGTTACCTAATTGGGCCCTTTCGTCCTGAATTTTATTTGCTTCACCATCTCTTAACTTGATTTCAGTATCTGTCTTTTGATTTGATTTCTCCGCGACCTCCCACAAACGATCAGTGGTGCTTCTCAAATCGGCACTATCAGAGTCAAAGGGTTTATTGCCCTCTCCAGCTGGTATATCTGTGGAAGCATGGGCTGGAACACAATTTTTGTCAGCAGAAGACAAAAGTGGAGCTTGTTTAGGCAAATGTAATCCATCTTCAGACAATGAACCACCATCTACAACAGCCTGTTTCTTCTCATTGCCTTCAGCATCATCAGAAAAGTGACTTAGACTTCCTGGAATGTGATCTTCAGGAGAAGACTTTGACTTCGCCTCATCACCATAGCAAACTTCCTCAACTGCAGGAGTGCTTCCTTCTGTTGAATCAGTTGGCGAAACCAATTCAGATCTGGACATTTCTCCAGTTGCCACACTAGCAAGTAAGTTCATTCCAACATCATCCTCGAGGGACAATGAAGAATTTGCTTCAGAATATTTCGCACAGCTCTCAATTAAAGCGTTCATGGGGCTGAAGGAAGTTTCATGCAACTTTCCGGACTTCAGTTGATTCTTCTTGGGGTCTTCAATTAATCTCCTGGAGTCTTCAGTTGTCATACTTTTCTCTACATCGGGAAGAACTGCAAGTGACCCAGTACCATCACCAGATCCATTCAGTGTGTCCTTTCTATCATTCATTTGACAAGAATCCACTTTCATACGTGAAGTAGCATTACATCGATATGAATCACACATCTCCTTTGAGTTATTGTCCAACTGCTCTAATTTGTCTGAAGGCCCTGGAGAAGAAGTTCGACTGTTCATAATAGAAGGATCTTCAAGAGATACTCCACTGACACCTCGTGTGGGACTCCGCACTTTGTTTGGTATCTTAACAATTAGCTTATGATTGCCTGCTTCAGCAATGGATCCTTCAAGAACCCTTTCACTTGTTAAAGCAGACTGAGATAACTTATCTGAAGCTGTACTTCTATGTGCTAAAGAACTTCTGCTTGAACTGTTTTCTTTCTGACCTCCAGTTACCCCTGGAGGACCACTAACTTTCCGACTACGAGAACTACTGCTTGACATCTTACTAGCAGCCACCGAAACTGCAGCGGAACTCTTCCCCTCCTCCTTCCCAGAGATTGACTGACTGTAACTATGAGATTGATTAGAACTACTGCTCCTATCTTCCCTAATTACAGGGGCATCAGGCGTGCCACCAACAGAAAATCCTGGTTGGCTCTCCTTGCCAGGTGCAGGTGGTGATGCAGGTTTCAGTGATCCAGGTGATGAAGAAGCAGACTTTGTGATGCTTTCCCCCTGAGCCACCTTTACTGAAGTCATTTTAGATGCCGAATGCTGAGAAATTGAGCTTTTCATGGCAACATCAGACCCACTTGGTGTCTTCCCAGCATGGGCGGGCTCTGGTATGCGTGATTTGGAAGACCACACAGATGCACCTTGGTTAGAACCAGACTTTGCATCAATGACCATCATTTCTGCTTCAACACGCTTCTTCCATGTATCAACTAAACTTCGTGCCTTTCTCTGAATTTCTATGTTTTTATGTGATCGTAAATGATTCACAGATCTGCCAATATTGCACGTCTGAAGAGCATGAAGATTCACTGGAAGTTTATCGAGTGCACGAAGTAAAACCAAAAGAAATTCCTCCACAGATTTATCACCATCCCTTGAACTATTACCACCACCAACCTTCCCTTTGTGGATGTCCTGGAGCCACTCATCCAATACAGGTAAACCTCTGAGCTGAACGAACCAATTAAGGCACTCAACCTTCTCAGTGGCAGCTATTACACCAGCAAGCATGGCACGGCTAATCAAATCCATTTTCCTCTCCATTCTATCTGGCTGCATTAACTGGACAAGCTTTTCAACCCCTTCCAAATTCACAACTCCTCCTTTCTCTGTTATTCTTGCAATGTCAGATTTCAAACTGCTTTCAGCTTTATACTGAGCAGAATCAGCGTCATCTGTCCTTGAAGAACGTTCTCGCTTGACAGGATCAGTAGCATGATCTCCTCTTTCCCTCTTCTTACCCTTGACTTGAGAAGGAAAAGAAGTCCCACTACTCTGAACAGTATCTGACCCAGGTTTCAGTTGTGACGCTGAAGTCGGACCATTAACTTGTTTCGGAGAACGACCACCAGGCTGCAATGTTCCATGCATTTCTGTCCTTGTTCTGTGTAAAAGCTGGTCTACTTCTTCTTGTCGTTCCTGTAAAATCATTTAGCTCAAATGAGTATCCTGCAAATGTTTCTGGACATAAAAAATGCAACACTTGCCCACCTCACCCCCAACCCTATCTGTTAGCAGAAAAAGTAGAACTAGAAATAGACAAAAATTTGTACAGAATGACAACTAACATTAATATAATCTTGATCTGTTAGCCACCATAAACACTTGTTTTCAATGTCATAGACGCGCCAACAAACAAATGAGGATGTCCCTGTGGGAAGTTCTGCACCTCTGGGAAGAAATGCAACTTTACACGGATGAAGTAGAGATGCAGCACGAATCTCGTCCTTGTGAAACGAATAGAAGACTTCGTTTGGTGCACCGTCAGACAGAGAACCTTTCCCAAGCTTCAGCTCAGCCGGTCGATAAAGCCAATTGACTCCTAACTGCAAGTTATTATCTTTGCCTAATGTCAACCATCGAATTAAACCAATGAAAGGTGGAGAATCCTGAGGAGGCTTGAAAAGAGCACAATCACCAACACTGATTTTTCGGCCATCCTGCAGGAATATGAAGAACTTGATTGTCCATGAAATTAGATAATAAAAGACCAAGTTACTCATTTCAGTTTCAGAAACACCTGAAGATGACAAGTGAAAATTTTTATGCGTGAGCTTTCTTTGTTTTCGTGCTTCAGTAAATTGTTCGCATTCAACTTAATAACTAAGTTATGCGCTTCCCTTTAAACAATGTCCAAAACAATCTGAACTATAATAGGAACATATTGAATCCAAAAATAAGTATCTTGTTGAGATTTATTGGTAATAAAATTGCATTTCCAGAAGTAAAAATGAGACTTGGCATCAGACATGGGTACGTTACAGATACGTAAGGTGTTTAGCATATCAAATTATACCCACATGCAAACATTTCCAGAACTCAGGACAAGCTATAACTTATTCCTGGTACAAACTGGTGAAGCTCCTACCATCTAGTTCATAGAACAGTGAATGATTATCATCCAAGAACATATTATCAATTATTGATCAGATAAAAAGCAGGGAGCCACCATAATGACCATGAGCTTCTAATTACGCGCATTTCCATCAAATAAGCTCCCTCAGCACCCTTTCTATTCTGATCACTGGTTGCCGTCAAGTTGGAGGAAAAATGAAATGGAGGTAGCTTAGCCATTAATTTTTTCAGCATGCGGTCTCTTTCTGAATGTAAATGTTTGCTCGGTAGCTAGGAAAATGAATGCAGTTAGCTCCATCCTCAAGTGTTGTGGTAATGAGTATGAAAGTTTGGACTCTTATTGCCTTGGCAATTAAAATCTGTAATGGCTAGGGTTGGTGGTGTGCTGCTGGAAAGGAAAATGCAAACGTATATGGATCCAATTCAGTAATAAGGCATGGTAAAAAAAGGCAAAAAACTGACAGCCTTACCCTTGTACGCGCGCCCACACACAGACAAAAAGAAAAAGAAAGTCCAAATGAGACATACATAAGAAGCAGAGGGAGTGGTAGTATTTGTCGATGTAAAACTTACACTGGTGTACTAGTCATAAAGTTCCATCAAACCCTATACTTGGATAAGGAACTAGACATGTTGGATTAGATAAACACAATTGGGTGGAATGTATGCACACCATCAACAGTTGAAACATCATTAACTGCTTGTTGAATCACAATCCAGTCACATGGCCAACAAGGCAAACAAATTATGTACTTGTGCCAAAGAACTTCTGATGCAGGCACGCAACCATACGCACGTCCACATATACATACGTAAACATCTCCAATTGCAATGCTATCCAACATTTGACAACAGTAGAAACATCCCAGACAAAAAACTATTAATCAAATCAACTGCTCCATCGAATTTGTTATATTCACTCAAACAATCAACTAATCCCAGTAAAAGAAAGGAGTTCTGAGAGGACAAAGGGGAGCAGGGAGAGACAAAAGACCAAAAAGTATACTCACCTTGTAGAACGAATTTGAATCCGCAGCAATTACAGTTGGGTGCATATGCCAACTGATACTCCTTTGTGGACTTCTACAACTTCCCTCACCTTCCCTCTGAACCCTCCCATGCATAATAAATATTCCTTCTTTGCATTTTTCCCAAACTTTAAACAACTAAAAACCCTAGCTTCAACCATCAATTCAAATCAATTCTCCCCGAATTTTCACCGCTTCCGCTTCTCACATTCCCAAAAACCCTAATAATTCCACCAATTCAACCTCTTCACAAAACCCTAGAAATCCTGAATCACCAACTGGCGAAACCCCAGATCGTTCAGAATTACTGATAACCAAAAACTTCTGCCTCTGAAATTCACAAGCGGCTTCAATTCTGCGATCTGCAAACACAAAATTTACCAACTCATCCAACCCTTCGATCCAATCGAACATGTGACATATATATAAACCAAAAAAAAAAACTGATTTAACATTTACACACGAATTCAATTGCATACATACAGGAGCGGTTCTACGGGATTTGCTGAATCTACAGAGAGATTAAAGGCAGGCCTTAGGGATTTGATGAATCTGCAGACAGATAAAAGAGAGAAATTTTGAGAAATGAGCAGACGGCGAGAAACGACGCAGTTTTTATTTTCTCACCGGGCGCACGAAATTTCCGTATAATTATAGATACGCTCCTTTTATTTTTCAAAAATCACAATATGACCCCTGCAGTTATGAATAATCGTCCTCATAAAGGAATTGTTGGACTTCATCTTTTAAATTTGCATTTTCTTGGATAAAGGCAAATAACTGACCCCTATTTACTACTCAATGAATAATAAAAGTATGTCAAGTACTACTATTATATTAAAAATAAAAATACTAATATATCGTATTTTAATGTTTTTCTCCGATACAAATACAAGTCTTTAATAATATTTTGTTTTTCAAGTGGGTGTCTATAATCATGTTTTAATTTTTCTAAAATTTAAAATTTATGAGCTATGAATCAACCAAAACGTTAAGTTATATGTTACTTAAAGTTGTGTCGTTTATCTTTTCTCTTTGTTTCCAATCGAGATGAGTGTTTATTATGTTCGGTGCTTCAGTAATACTAAAATCACACCTAAAGAACTTACGTGAAGTTACAATCGTGATGGTATGATTCGTTTGGTGGAGATCGATGCCATTAACAGAATCATAGAATTGATTTCTTTAGGTGCAATATTCAGTTACGAAGTATGTTCGTGTGGAATTATTGGAGCATTGCTCCCAACTATCTACACTAACACCATTACCCAATCAAAACATATATACTGCTGCTCCTAGAGTCCCTTCTTGTGTCTATTCTATTATACGTGTGGGCAGAATTTCAAATTGGTTCTCCTGTCCCTCTCTATCTCCCTCACACAGAAAGATAAAAAATAAATAAATAAAAAAATACTGTTTAATGCTCTTCTTTATATGCATGTGTTATCTCCCATATATTTTTGGAATTGTCTTTGATGGTGGCCTACAAATATTTAGCTTAATCTTTGAGGGCTAGTTTATTTTTTATGTATGGAATAAAATGGTGATTGATAAATATATGATTAATTGCAATATTAGATCAAATAAAACGTGTTATATTATAGTTACCCATTTATATTAAGTGAGCAACATAGCCGCAATACATAGCACCGGATGGACAATTTGACGACTTTTCAAATTTGTCCCTAACAAAGACAGACAAAAACAAAATGAACAAAAGCCACGTCTCGTTCACCATACATCATAATAGTCATTTTAAAAATTTATCCATCTTGTTAGATAAATATAACACATATACGACCTTCTGACTATTTATCTCTAATTGTCCAAAATGTATAGACTTTTATATAACAACATATATAATTAGATAAAATGAATAAAAATATTCAGTGTAATTATGAATAGGAAAGAGGCTTAAGAGTATTTTGAAGATTATTCAAACCTTAAAGAAATGATAAGCAAGACATTCATTCATTATTTCTATTTAGGAATTGCAGCTCAAACCAAATTTGTTGATTGGACATTTTGCACAAGGATCAAATGTATATGACATATGAGTTTGCCTTGAGATTTTATTATTATTTATTATTATTATTATTTTCCAAATTTAGCTTGCAATTATTTTGCTGGGGTAGTTGTTGTCCATTAAGTCCAAGCCCAACTTTGTGTTTCTCTAGGACCATATCCAATAGTAATTGCAAATCATCAAACAGCTTTAAGTAAAGAGAAGTGAAAGACAGTACAATAGGACAAGAGATGGGACTAATCCCAAGCCCAAAGACATAATTTGATCTACATTTTTAGACTTTGTGCAACCCTCTTGGTCCATGAACTATGTGCCCATTGTCCTTTTAGATTCAATTATACACCAGCAGAGGAAACACACTCGATACGTAAGTGAAGTAGGAACGAAGATCATAAGATCATGGAGAAGTGCGATAGTTTATGAATTTCACATTTGGCACACCAAATTTGAATGATGGATAAATTACACATGTTCCCCCGATGTTTGTCATAATTTACAAATATCCTTTTGAAATTAATGGTCATCTAACAAATATCCCATAATGACAACCCATTATAGATGGTATATTTGCTGGATGACCGTTAATTCCAACGGGTATTTATAAATTTTCAAATAACGAGGGATTATTTGTAACTATGAAAACTTTCGTGAAGCCCGTTGTAATTTACCTTTTGTACGAGTAAATTGTTAAGAGCGTGAAGATATTTTTGGAATTTCAGATTTGGCACACCAAAATTACACTTCATAAAATTGTTGGTCAATAATCTATACTAATATATAATGGAAAGGCCTTTTCTCATTCACAAATGGCGGTTTATGACACCGTGATACCATTTTTTTGGTTTTGCCGATAATACACCTAAAGTTAGTTTTTTTCTTTTCTTTTCTTTCTTTTCTTATATTCAATAACTTTAAAGCGTGTAATATTAATTTATATTCACGCAGGGATGATATGCTACGACGGCTAGTCTTTTAAAAATAAAATTTGAAAATATACGATCTTCCGCTATCGAATATCTCTGGTGGAATGCTACCAACCAGACTGTAAACTATTTCCTTGCATATTACAAGACAAGCAAATGTAGAAATAAAGAGAATACTATAGCCAAGAATTGTTCCTCCATCCCTATTACAGTTAACAGACATGTTTTTCCAACAGTGAAGCATGATCCGAGGTTATTATTGAGTTGGGCAACATGTGATCAACCTTAAAACATATATATCAAAGCAATTGTGTCAGAAAATTTAACAAGATCAACACTTTCTTATTGATGGGTTTCACTCCAGACAGGCGGTTCTTCGTCCGCACAAGATTTTCCTGCAATAATCGCAGCCCGTGAGACGGTCAGTCAAATGTAATCTCAGAAAACAATGCTTGTCTACCGGAAAATACTACATAAGATGTCGAGATCATAATGCATTGTTTGAAGCACTCGACGAAATCAGACAAGTTTCGAAATCTGGGAATGAGTTTCGAATGTTGGACTATATTGTTCAGCCTATAAGCTATTTTTGGAAAGCATAAGAGTAGATTTACTGACAGAAAACATCCTCGACGTGCCCTTTTCTTCTCCCTTTGCTTTTGTGGTGGCTTGATGACTACCTTGATAGCAGCATCGAAAACGGCTTTCACGTTCTGCATATTGCATTGAAAGGGAAGAAGTCATTGCATCATTTATCAGACAGATCCAGGTTGAAAGCTGTCTGTTATTCGATAAGCTTTGAAGCTCAACTTCATTACAACCAAACAAGAGAAGAGACATTATAGTAAGTGTGAAAGCATCAGGCTGCTCAAACTAACTCATGCTCGGCTCAACTAATTCAAGCTTGAGTTTTTTAATGATCGAAGGAAGCTCAAAAACAAGTTTGAGGATCCGTTGTAAGAGGTTTTATCTTAGGACGCAATTGCCTGAAATACATTTTGTAACAAACTCGTCTTAGAAGCGATATCTCATTACTATCAACAAGTTTCCTCCGAAGGTGAACTCTTGTTTATGCATTTCAATGGCGTGGAACTCAAGAAAAAGCAAAAACATAAATGCTTGTAAGTATAATAGAATTAGTGTATACCTGTTGAGTTTTGGAACTGCATTCAATGTAGTAAGACGCACCAATGTGTTTGCGGAGCTCCTCCCCCTGATTATGGGATGTCTGTCATTTTATTTCAAGATGTAATGAGAAACAAAGAACGAGCAGCAGATGATAAGAACTCACACCTGAGCTGTAGTAACGGGAACTAGTCCAGGATGATCAGCCAAGTAGTGCTTATCCTCGCGAAGATCTATTGATCATACACTACTTCAGATAATATAAAGAGGAGAACAAAATTCCAAATTCCATGGAGAAAAATTAGTAAAGTCACCATTTGGTTTATTGTTCTGTAAATGTAGGTTAACTTTTCCCACTCTTACAAAGAGAAACAGTGGAACGGCTGTTCCTTTTTAAGAATTATGGTGAGTTCCTTGAAATAGGTACTCTGGTTAAATCATTCCAGTGTAAAGCTGGAAATATTTCAGACATGCTTTGTCTCCGGGCCGTATGGAAATTTCCGGTTTTATGGCCTATTTCTGTTATAGCATTGGACAGTGCAACACAAGTAGCTTCTTGTGTTGGGACACTATACTAATCTCGTTTCAAATTCCTAGTGTCAGCCGCATTTAGGAATTAATTTTTATATACTGGACAGGAAAAACCTCTTAAACATGATGTATAAATTCATAGATCACTCCATTCAGAATTAATAACGGAAACAGTGAGAAAAAAAAGTAACGCGGCGTGAAAAGAATCGTGGTCGAGTCTCCTCGTGGTATCAGAGAATGACAAGAAGAACAAATGCAATGATTTTCAGTGCAACAGGCAACCATTTTGACGTACCTAGTTTGGTGCCGACTAGCACGACTGGAATCCCGGGAGCAAAGTGCTGAAGTTCAGGGATCCACTGCCAAAACAAGGACCATTAAAAGTCATAATTAACTATTTGCAAAAAGATCAATCCCAACAGAGATTATAGCCCTGCTTTCAAGTCCACAATGTTCACCTTTTTTACTATGTTTTCGTAGCTTGCCCGGCTGACTAACGAAAATGCCAAGACGAACACATCCGCTCCTCTATAGCTCAAGGGCCTTAGTCTATTGTAATCTTCTTGACCTATTAATACATCAGAAACCAGAACTCCATATGCTTAGTTCTACACTTGAAAAAATGATTCTTCTTGACAGTAAATTACACAGTTTCATGCTTTATATCCAGATAGTAAAAATGCATTTTGATCTGGAGAAGCAGAAGCATACCAGCTGTGTCCCAAAGGCCTAAGTTGACTGTAGTTCCTTCAACCACTACATTTGCACTGAAGTTATCAAAAACTGTTGGTATATAGTCCTAATTTCCCAACAAGAAAGTAAAAATTATTAACAGAGGTGTAAAAGTCAAGGATAGAACTCCAAAACAAACATGCAAATGAGTGATCTCAAGAGCAAATAAACCCAAATCACAAAGTTCAAGAAAAGATACCAAATGCATAATTCCAGAAGCATATGAAAGAAGACACCCCTGTTAACCCCCCCCCCCCCCACCCCACCAAAAGGGCAGGGAGAAACAGAGAAAAGCTGCAAGCCCAGAAGCCTAATCAGACATTTACATAATAGGAAAAGATGAAGTACATGATTAGAGTGCATTCCCTCCACCAAATATCTGCACAATAATGTAAAAAAACAAGAACAAAAACTAACTTTTTGCCCTCAAGTGAAAACAAGAGAACCAAAAGAGCAGACTACTAACAGTAGGAAACTTGTTGCTTGTATAGCATATGAGCATACAAGTCTTGCCAACAGCCCCATCACCCACAGTCACACACTTGATGAATCTTGAAGCACTTGCAGCCATTGTAGCATCACAACACACACTATCCAAGAACCAAAAAGAAAACCCTCAAACCAAAATTAGTAAAGAAAGGGAATCAAACAGTACAAAAGATGAAATCTTTCTTGGGCCTCTGGTGGTTGGAATGGTTGAGAAGACAGGTTTCTTGATGGGCTTTTTAACACACACAGAGAGAGAGAGAGAGAGACTAAGCAAAGGTCACATGATTCTCACTCACAATAACTCTTTTCTATAGCAGAGTTGTTGAAATTTGTACTTTGGGTATTGAATTTTAGCTCTGGCACATAACGATAAGCTTTTCCTTTTTCTTTTTTTACCACCTTAATATTTTATCAACATCAAGATCAAAGAATACATTACAAAGAAAGGAAGTAGATACAAACACACACACACACATATATATATATATATATGAATCTGTGGCTTGGTTTTCTTGTTTGAGACAGTGAGAGACAAAGACAGAGATAGCCAGCATTTAATATTCCCAAAAATAAAAGGGTCTGTTTGTAAATTTAGTTAATTTCTTGGGAGTTAATGATGAGAGTTTTGTTCTCGCAGAAGTCTGAACTACCTCCACTTGAATCTGTACCCGTGATCTGGGCTGCCTGGATTCGATAGATATTTTTCATTCTTGATTTAATTCTTATTATTCCTCGGTAAAAATTCATATGCAGAGAATAATTCTTTCACACTATAATTGTTCTTATTTTCTTGCATTCTTGGCATGGAGGATTGGATTTCTCATGGTATCATCTAGTACATTCAAGTTAAATTGCAATCATTTTCCTGAAATTTGATATAATTATAAATAATTCATCGTTGTTTGAAAAATTACAAATACCTCATAATTTTAACGTTCGTCTAATAACGAACCCATTTTGGATTTATCTTCAATTTTCGTATTGAACTGTCTAAAATGTTTTTTTGAATTATAAGTTTTAATTTTATATATTTTTAGAATTTTTTAAATTATATTTATGTATTAATATTCTCTATGAATTATTTATTTTGTCAACTTTCAGATCTTTTATATTTTTTCAAGTATATTTTTGGAGAAAAAAATCAACAAGGTAAAGTAGTATTTTTTACATCTCCATCTATGAGCTACATAATTATTTTCCATTTGAATAGTATTTATAATTTTTAAATAACGAGCAATATTTTTGTAATTATGTCAAACTTTAGAGAGGCAGATATAATCCATCCTTGCATTTAATGCATACATCTCACTTGTACGAAGATTATGTTTGCGTTTTTTTCCTATAAGTTGATTTTACAACTTTTCTTTATTTAGGACAAGTCATAAGAAAAGAGCACAATTTAGACATTAAATGCTCATTGAATGGTTGATACAACCAAGCTCACCTAAATACATTTAAGATTTTCTTAGCAAATTTTGAAGTGACTGCAGTAGTCCATTTTAATCAGATGTTTTTATACGAAATGTTGTCCGTTTTAACTAATTTATAAGTTTGTTTTCTAAGAGCTGGTTTCACTAGGAAAATATGGACTTAAGGGTTTATACATTGTCGAAGTTTTTCGTTTTTATTCGTATACAATTAATGTTGGATAGTGTTGGCCCGTCCCACATCAACAACACACGCCTATACATCATCTTAACTGTGATACGTCTTTTCATAAAAAAATCGTGCAGCTTTGGCTGGAATAGCTAATACCTAGCAGAGGGGCCCAATCATGATGTACAAGTGCATGTTAGATTATTTGGCGACCTTTGTGGGAGCAATACCATGTACCATTTCCGAAGCTCCTGACAATGTCGTGCAATGTTGGTTCTCGTCCCCTATCATAAGGGACTTGTACTTCCTTGTGAGATGCCGTGCGATGCACAATGAACAATAACTCGCACGAAATTTATAAGCACGATACACAAATACATGGTAGATTGACAATATTCATCAAATATGATGTATCTAATAAAAGTAATTTAGTTTAATATTTTAGTTAGGGGTAAATACACTTTACCCACCTTGAACTATAAACATTATTTTGCATTTAGGTCCCTAGACAAATTAATGTATCGTTTGTCTTGAAATAAATATATATTTAGTGGATAAAGTGTTTTTTTAATGTTTTGCATCATAAATTCAATTTGCACTTTTAAAAGATATATAGTTATAATATAGAAAAATGCAATAATTTACTTAAGCAAGTTAAATTATCAAAACTAACGACTAAGTAATTATCAATGAGCATAACAGATAGTTGAAGGGGGATAAAGTGTGTTTATATTTTTGTAATGTTGTTTACCAATAAAAATAAAAATAAATACTTTTCGGGATATAAATCAAGATCTCGATTATATTTATAATAAAATCTTGGCATCTCAATTTCTACCTTTTATGCAAAGTCTGATCAGCACAACCAACAACTTTTATTAGTAATAAATTCTATATTGTCCAACCGAATAATAATAATATTCAGAAAATTTTGTTGACTGTATTTATTCACAGGTAAAATTTCGTCCAACCAATTTTTAGTTGGCATAATTAATAATTTTCCTTTGTTTGCTAATTTCCGGCTTGACAATTTTCCCAATAATAATAATAATAATAATAATAATAATAAGAGGTTGGGCCGAATGATTTACTTACATGCCGTGACTGACTTTTTTTTTTTTTACATAAATCAGATTATTTATACAGTGATGATTATGCCATGTCAATACTAAACTTATTTATTTAACACTTATCGTTTATTTACTTAATTTGATATTAAATTAATCTGTTTTTTTCGTTCAACACAAATTGACAATAAAAAAAGACTTTATTTTATAATTCAACAAATTTAATAAGTATTTATAATTTTTATTTTAAAATTTTAATCGCATACATCGAGTGTACAAACTATGCTTGGTATATATCACTGAAAATTATGTAGGAATATAATGTCATAAATCACATAATGGATTTGGTGAGTGCTTTGTGTTTGGATGTTTTCTCCATCAAAGAACTACTTGCAAGAATAACAAGTTTGATTTTTACATTACACCAACCACATAAAAACAACACCCACTATTTTGAAAAAGTGTTGCAATTTGAGGATGTAAGAGACCATTGCCTAAGTTTGGTAATGGAGAATGACGATGTTGTTAAAATATTAATATTAAATGGTTTTTTTTTTTA
Organism: Sesamum alatum; assembly: GCA_034509735.1. Classification (NCBI taxonomy): domain Eukaryota; kingdom Viridiplantae; phylum Streptophyta; class Magnoliopsida; order Lamiales; family Pedaliaceae; genus Sesamum; species Sesamum alatum. The sequence goes on from JACGWO010000001.1 coordinate 5,129,647, forward strand.
TAATAGTTTAAATTTTTAGATGAGATAATCGTTTAATATAAAATCAGGACCGGACCAAGTAAGAGGTTTAGAATTTTGAATTTTATTGCCATGTATTTATAAGAAAAGAAAAAAAAAATGTCATGTGAAGGAGTGTGCACAATTCATTTTTTACGAGTTTATTTAAAATTTTGGTATTCGGTTCAGTTTTGATTTTGGGCATTGGTAACCGTACCAAACTAAATATTGATTTTTTTGTTAAGAAAATATATAAGATATTATATATTATACAATAGTCTATATAATAAATATATATAGAAATATTTGGCATTACTTATGTTAAAAAATAAAAAATAAATTTTAATAAGCCCCAGATCGAATCTTCTTCATTACATATTCATTTGGATATTTAGAATATGTGCAATGTGTTGGATTTTATTTGAATATTTGGAATATAAATTGTATTGATGTAAAAGTTTTATTAGTAGATGATTTATGTGTCGGGAAACTTAGATTTTTATTTTCAATTTTGTAACGATATTTTGGATTTGATTTCATGTGTTGAAATTATAAATGCTTCATTTGTTTTTCTAAGTTTTAATCTTTATATGTTGTTGGACAGGAAAATTTGAAAATTTGATTTGTAGGATTGTTTTTTCTAAAATCGAGTTTTTTGGTATTTACGAAACCAAACGATATTTTTTCAATAATTTATCGGTTCGATTCAATAATGCCGAATGAACATCCATATTCACGCGCAGAGCTTACATGAAGGACACGTGTTAAGATATTAATATTAAATTATTATCATCTTTAATAATTTAAAATTTTAAATAAAGTAGTCGTTTAACATATACATGTGAGATCATATTCGAGATATATATAACACTAGTTGGAACAACATTGAGAATCACATGATGATTGTGTTTTCATAAATAAATAATTATAACTAATTCAAACTTTTTTTTTCTTCGGCATAACTAATTTAAAACTTTGAAATATAAAAAATGAGTGACCAGTATTTAAAATTGAAGTAATTCATAAGTGGTATAAGAATACAAAATTATAATTAGATATAGAAATAAATTTAAATTTTGTTACTAACTATTTTATCTAAAACAAGTTTGTGAATTGTTTGGATAAAAATAGAAATATGCACAACTAAGACAATGACGGATTATGTCTTTAGAAAAATAAATTATTATTAAGTACTTCAATTAAATGGCTGACCATGACTAAACCACTTTGCTTATTAAAAAAAAAATCATTATTTTATAAGTGTGCTATAAAGTAATCAATGGTCAATATAATATTTAAGATTAAATACACTTCGCCTCCTTAAACTATTTTTGGTGTAATATTTACCCCTAAACTATCTAATGTAACACTTACCCTCCTGGTTGGATAAAATTGTCCTCATGCATTGAGTAATAATATATTATTTTAAATATATTTTTAGTATTTTGTACATTAAGTCATCACCAAACTATTTTTTAATTAAAAATAAATTTAAATAAGTAAATAAATTAAATTAAAAGTGGTGTAATAAGTCAATATATATATAATAGATACACAACAATATAATATTCCAACAAAAAAAATCTTTTACATGAAAGCTTTTTGTATATTTATTTTACTCGCTTATTACTTAACTTAAAGTTTTTTTGTGTTTTATTTTTCAGACTCAAAATTAAGTAATGAATGAGTATAATAAATAGACAAAAAAAAAACTTTAATGTGAAAAAGACTTTATTGATTTGGTAGGAAATTAAATTATTAACTACTTAATTTTTTAGATAAGAAGGAGTAATTACACATCCGTTTTTAAATATATTTTCTTTAAAAAAATATGACAAAATATATTTATTAATCCTTTTTTTTGCTAGAAGTGTTTAAATTTTAGTTAATCATATATATTGTCAATTTCTTTTCAAAAATATTATGAGTTGTTGGGATATTATATTTGTTGTGTATCTGTTATATATATTTTTTAATTTATTATACCACTTTTAATTCAAATTCTTCACTTATTAAAAAAATTAGTTAGAATAATTTGGTGATGATTTAATATGCAAAAATAATAAAATATATTGAAAATAACATATAATTGTTAAAGGAATGAGGGGCAATTTTGTCCAACTATAGGGGTTGGTGTTGCACTTGACAATTTTTATGGGTATAAATGTTACTGCAAGAATAGTTCAGGGGGCAAAGTGTATTTAACCCTAATATTTAATTAAATAAAATTTGAGCTTATCATTTTATACGAGCAAGTGTATTGTGGATTAATATTACTATATAATATTTAATATATAGAAATTGAATTTAATTTCTAATATTTAATAAGATTGCAATGATCAAATTAATAAATCAACAACATTTGATCAATAAATCATACTTTTAAAAATATACGTGATAAGCGTAGTTTGGAAAATACATACTTTTAAACCAAAATTTATCATACAATGCTAACAACAACACACTTTCCATATTTCTGAATCGTGAAAGTTAACCATTGGGGCAAACACAAATAAAACTTATTTATTTCATCACATCCAACTATTTATCCAATCGGATTCTATCAACCACTTTTTTCCAACTTCAAAAGTAAACATCCCATAAATGTGATTTTATAATCAAAGATACGATTTGCTCGTTGGATATTTTCACCGGAATCCCATAAATGCTATTAATGGTATATATGATAAGTGTGTAATTTGCCACGATTTGATACTTGTAATGCCTTATTTTAAGGACTAATTACTCCTAATCATGTGGATTTATTATATTTTCAAGAAATATATCTTGTAAGGAGTAAATGATGGTGAATTGAAGCGAAGAATGGCATTTGGAGGCATTTGATTTGAGAAAACAAGTGAAAAAGAGTGGCAGATTCGAAATTTTCATTAAGCGTGCCCACGCTTAACGCTGCAGTCAACCCAGGAGAAAAAAAGGAAAGCTGCGAATTTAGTTGAAAAAAGAAAGAATGAATGCTGAAAAGCCTCTTGATGATCCGAAAATTATCCATTAGATTGCTAGGAATTAAGTTGTTAACATCTTTATTAGCAATCATGTATCTATCTCTTTTCATGTCTAGGTTCGTGAGGTGCTAATAATATAAATAGGAGGCACCTCACAACTTAAAAGTATCTCTTGTTTTACATTGAATTCTAGAGTTTAATCCATTATTCTACTTCTTCTATCTCCTTTTATTTTTATTACGTTGCCCAAATGCTAATGGAATTCCACTTTTTAGTGTGTTCTTCCATTAGCATGTTAGGCTAAGTTCTTAATTTTTCGGTTAAAGTACGGTGAATGCTTGATTCTTAAAACGTTGTGAGATCTAATAAGTGCTTAATTCTTTTATTAAAATCCGTATTCATGTTATTCTCAGCGCTCTTTTTACAAACATCTGATTTTTGAATAATGTGATCAGTTGTTCATTATCAAGAAAGTTTGTTTAGCTATTTGAACTTACAAATCCATAATTATTTATTTAGTTCAATAATTAGTAGCAATATAGTACGATTAATCGTGTCAAAGTGGTTAGTTTTGTTATGGTGAATGCATGATCTGATCTAAATGAATACTCGTAGGAATTTGTTGGTTATGATCAGACCCTTCTAATTCTTAATGCTGTTAATGAATTAAATTTTGTGGACGTTCCCGGGGTTGTTCATTGATTCGAGATCTAGCCAATGGACGTTCCTTGGTTGACGAAAATGCAAGGAAGGGTGAGATTGTTAGGTCGTACCAACGACCATAATTGATCTACGTATTTTAATACCTGTTATATTTGCATCGATGATCAACGGACAAAATCAAGCATGAACCCACTTTAACCGGAAAGCCTTCTTATCTATTAATCTTCCCCTTTAAATTGTATTTCGTTATTTTCTCTTAAAAACTGAAAATCTAAACCCCCTCTTTTTTATCTATTTTAGAAATCAACTTATCGTCGATCCCTGTGGATTGGATCCTATTTACCGCTTTCGCAAGAAAGTCATCGTAGGAATTATTTTATATTGCCCGGCGATTTAACCATTATAATGCCATTAGCCAACAAATTTAAATGGTATTTGTTCCATTGCGTGCAAACAAATGACGTAAATAATTTCAAATGCAATATATCTCAACTTTTATCAATACGTCCGTTGAATATACGGAGAAATTAAAAATATTAGATAATATTCGTGCATAGGTCGACGAAAAATGTATAAATTTAAAAGAACATAGAAAATAAGGAAAACTAAATGCTGATGAAAACTATACTCATTCATTTGACAAAGTCTTTCAAATGATTATGACATGTTTGGGAAAATAAGCCTTGATATTGCACAGAATTTTAAATGGAAATTTTACAAATCCATGAGGTTAGATCCAATTACACAAACACCTCCTATATTTTTTGCGAAATTACAACTAACACTCCATGAGGTTGAAACTGTATTACAACTACATCCCACATTGAAAGACAAAACTTACACTAATACCCCTAAAAAAATTACACTAACACTTCTGAATGGGTGTAGCTGTAATTTCACAAAATAAAAGGGGTGTTTGTGTAATTATGCCTAACCTCAGGGAGTGTCACTGTAATTTATAAGTTTAATAATTGTCCATTCGAAAAATTATTGAATGTTTTGTGGTTAATATTAGAAACTTTAGAATAAGTCGTATTTCAAAAAAGGATAAATTGCATAAAACCCACTGTGTTTTCAAAATTTAGCTAAAAACCCTCATGTGTTAAAAAAATAGGCAAAAAACTTCCTGTGTTATTTAAAATACTGCATACTCTCCCATTCCGTTAAGTACGCTTAACGGCGTTAACATTTTTATTGAACTTCCCGTTATACCCTTTTTATCATGGCCATTGATTTTCAATTGGTAAAAAACAAACGGCCCAGATTTAATTAATTTAAAATATATTTTTTATTTATTATATATGTAATTATATATACACTACATATATATATATAGTACAATATATATATATATATATGGATGCAACGACGACGGCCGACGCCGCTGTGGGCGAAGCCGTCGCCGTCGCCCCCTTCAACGAGCCTGGGCGGCGACGGCCTAGCCGCCCAGAACAGCCTGGGCGACGCCACCCAGTCTAGGCGACGTCGCCCGAATCCCGGTGAGCCTGGGCGATCGGCGAAGAAGAACAAAAAAAAATTTAAATAAAAAGGATTTAATTTTTATTTAAAAACTGAAATATAACAAAAAGTATTATTTTAAATATATTGTAATTTAATTTTTATATATTTTGATATTTAATTAATGTTGTATAAATAAATATAATTTATTGAAATAAATTTAACTAAACAACAATTTTGTTTATAATAATATATCATTATAATTGAATTTATTTATATTTATAAATATTTAAATTTAAAAAGTTAATTTTAATACTTTAATTTTTGTATTGTATTTTTCATTTTAAAATTTGAACTTTTAAAAAAAATTTATATATTTTTTTTTGGTAATATTAAAGCATATTTGAACTAATTAATATTTTGAATTATCAAATATATAATTTATTAAAACAGATTAAATCAATCAATAATTAAATTAATCAATAATAAATAATTTATTAAAATATATCTAAATATCAAATACAAGTGCAAAATAGGTATTTGGACACTTAAATAATCTCAAAAAAGGTTAAAACTGAAAGGGAGCAAAATAGATATTTATACACTTAAAATAACTTCAGAAAAGGCAAAAAATGAACCCCACTCTCACAATGAGCGCGTGTCATACACTCTCCGTTAATTTCTAACGGGAAGGGGTTTTTTCGCTGTATTTTATAAAACACAGCGGGTTTTTTGCCTATAAATTTAATACAGGGAGATTTTACGCTATTTCACCAAAACACATGAGAGTGTTATACAATTTACCCTAATAATTGTCCATTCGAAAAATTATTGAATGTTTTGTGGTTAATATTAGAAACTTTTAGAATAAGTCATGTTTCTAGACGTCCATTTTTCAAAATGTTTTTATTGTATTTTAAAAGTGAAAAATAGTCACTTTTTAACCAAATATGTTTTAATAATGTTGAAAGACTTAAAAAAAAATCTTAATTAATAGTGCCTTTTTAAATAAATTATCATTCGAGAAGTGCTTCCAAACATGCACTATATATATTTTTGAAAACGAGTAGAAATCAGTTTTTGTTGATCATTATAGGTGTTCACGATAATTTCTACTTTTGTGGTGTAAGAATAATTTGTGAATAAATTTGTAAGTTAAAAAGTATTAAAAGTTGGGAGAGTTTGAAATAAAATTAAAACACGAAAAAAAGTAGGGGTGTGCAAAAACCGACCGAATCGAAAAAAACCGACCGAATTGAAAATTCGGTTTGAACCGAAAACCGAACCGAAAAATTCGGTTTGGTTTTTGGTTTTTTTTTTTTTTTTTAAATTTCGGTTTTCGGTTCGGTTCGGTCGAGATGGTTCGGTTCACCGAACCAAACCGAAAACCGAATTGTTTTTTTTAATATTAATATTTAATAATTTATTAAAATATTTTTATTAATATTAAATAATAGTAATTAATTTCAACTTGTCTGAATTTTCTTTGAGTCAAACTACTTTCACTTTTACTTTGAGTTTTCGGTTCGGTCGGTTATTGAATTGTTATTTACTTATTTTCATATTTTGAAATGGAGTGTTTATAGTTATGAATGATACAAATGGAATGATATTCGTATGAAATATGAATCGTATCGTGTCAATTGTTACTTTTTCTTTTATATCTTTATATTTTTAACAGGGTATTTTTGGTCAAAATTGAAATTTAAACTAAAAAGCAATTTTATTTTTTTTAATTATAATTTCGGTTTGAAAATCGAACCAAAGTTCAAACTTCGGTTTGGTTTTCGGTTATAAAAAATGCCGAATCGAAAATTCGGGTTCGGTTAAAATAACCGAAATGGACAGCCCTAAAAAAAGTTAATATTTGAATGTTTTAAAAAATAATTTAATATTTATAATTTTATTAATAATTATAAAAGTTAGTAGAGAGTTACTTATTTATTTTAATTTAAATTAACTTAATTTAAGCCGTTTAAGGTATAAAACAACAACATTTTCTTTAAAAAAATTATTTTCAACAATAAGTTGTACCGAAATTTAACTCGATACATTTTAGAAAAAAAAAAAAAAATCTTACAGAAAAACAGGAAATATGAGGACAGTACGACGTCGTTGGAGAGAGCTGGTGCACAATCTTTATAAACCCTCGTTTAAACGTATGTTCACTCCTTCCCTCTAAATCGAATCTCCTCTCTTCAAATCAAAACCCCCGCATTTCCATTCCACCCGATTCACAGCCATGTGCAGTGAAACCAAACGGAAGAGGAAGCGTGGCCGCCGCCTGAAAGCCCGGACGCCGGAGAACGACAGCAACAACACGAGCTCCCCGCCAACAACCAGCGGCGCGGAGAATGACGTTGTCTTCTCTGTCAGTAACGTGGAGCTCATTAACCCCGCTGCTGAGCCCTCCTCTTCAAATCATCATGGACGCCGCCTCCGGGGGCGTCCTCCCAAGACCCCCAAACATGAACCTTCCATCACCGCCACCAGTGCTAAAACCCTAGCGGTGCCGGTTTCGCCGATGGCTAATGGAGCATCGGTGATTAATGCGGAGAGTGCGGTGGCTAGGGCTGTCCCCGCCATGGACGCGGTGGTGAAGGTTTTTTGTGTTCATACTGAGCCGAACTTCTCGTTGCCATGGCAGAGAAAACGGCAGTATAGTTCGAGTAGTAGTGGCTTTGTTATCAAGGGAAGGAGGGTGTTGACGAATGCGCATTCTGTGGAGCACTACACGCAGGTTAAGTTGAAGAAGAGGGGTTCGGATACTAAATACGTGGCTACTGTGCTCGCAATTGGGACAGAGTGCGATATAGGTGCGGCTTGTTTACTCATTGTTTCCATTTTATACTTTCCGTTGAACATATCCTGTCATTTTAAAGAAAATTTGATGAAATGAATTCTATTTGAAGATCTAGTAGGACGCATCTTATTTTATATTTTTTAGAAGCAACACATGATTGCATAAAAAATATCTAACTATAACTAGGTAAGTACAAGTGTACAGCCTTTAATTATGTAACAAAAGAAGGAAATAGTAAAATGAAATAGGTCCTAAACCAAGGACCTCATAATTGTAGAATCTCGGATGTGACCTTTTGCCTTGAGTAAGCTATGGTTATTGTTGTTTACATTAGTTGGGTGCTTTGAATGTGAAGTAACTGATGTGATATTGTCTTGGAGTTTGCAAGATAGTTCACCAGAATGCTAGATAGAGCGTGTTATAATGCTTTTTGCTGTTGTTTTTGGACATGTAAGAATGACCCTCTATTGCCGTCATGACATTTAAGTAGAAGTAATTCATGTACTGGAATAGTTATGTTACTGTGTTGTTCATCGTCAATGTTTATGGAATTTATTGCAGTAAAATATGCCAAATCTTGAAATGATTTGTCCTGATTGTGGTTCCTTGATAAGAGTTTTCAAGCTTTGATCCTGGATGCTGTTATATTGATAATTTGATGGTGTTAAAATGACCTAGTCTTGCTGTCAACATTACATCCTAATATGTTATTATATTGGATTAAAGTAATTAATTATCTGGAGCAATTGCCTCTTTAATGTTTATTAAGTTTCTATACAATAGATTGTGAGAAGCAGCTAACTCTTCTCCTGAAAGCAAATGGCTGATGAGGAGACAGGCCATTATATCTCTTTCATTTGATTTAGGTTCTGATAAATATAGCCTTGCTTTAAATCAAGTGTTATAGAAATCAAAGCTGATTCGAGCCTAGGATTTTGTTGCTAATTACAAAGATGGGCCCAGAATTGGATTTTAAATACTTTAATCTTCTCCAAGCACAGAACTAAGTCCACACACCCACTACTGTCCCGATAAGGACAAAGTCATAACGCACGACGTCGTTGTAGCTTGTCATACAGATATTTATGACCTCTTTCCAGACCTATCTTCGTTCTCTCCTCTAAATCGAATCTCAAAACCTTATTTTCCATCCCGTTCAACAATGTGCGATCAAACCAAACCGAAGCGGAAATCCAGTGGCCGTCCGCGAAACAAGAAAACTGAAACCCCCGTCCTTGACAAGCTCACCGCCACCACCTCGCCCCCAACCATCCACACCCTTGCCAATAATGTTGTGTTTTCTGTGAGAAATGTGGAACTCATATACCCTAATTCTCCTCCATCCTCCTCCCATCAGCACCATCCAAAGCAAAAATGTAGCCGGCGCCCCAAAAGAAGGTCGGATGACACCGCCATCGCCCCCCCACCCACCAATTCCATCACCAATGATGTTGTATTTTCAGTGAGGAATGTGGAACTTATCTACCCTAATTCTGCCCCATCGTCCTCCCGCCAGCACCACCCGAAGCGAAAACACAGCCAGTGCTTCAAAACAAGGTCGGATGACACCACCACCACTGCCGCTGTGAAGAATGTGGAACTTGTTAACCCTAATTCATCCCCATCCTCCTCCCACCAGCACCGTCCAAAGCAAAAATGCCGCCAGCCCTCTAAAACAAGGTTGAATGTGACCACCACCACCACCACCGTGAGGAATGTCAGCAAGCGTAATTCTCCCCCATCCACCTCCCACCACCAGCACCCAAAGCAGAAATGCAGCCGGCGCTCGAAAACAAGGTCAGCTGAGACCACTACCACCACCACCACCACAGGGAATGCAGAGCTCGTCAAATGTAATTCTCCTGCATATTCCTCCCACCAGCAGCACCCGAAGCAAGAACGCAGCCGGCGCTGCAAATCACGGTCAGATGAGACCACCACCACTACCATGAGGATCGTGGAAGTCGCCAATTGTAATTCTCCCCCATCCTCCTTCCACCAGCACCACCCGAAGCAAAAGCGCAGCTGGCGCTCCAGAACAAGGTTGAATGACACCACCACCACTGCCTCGAGGAATGTCAAACTCGTTGAACCTAATTCTCCCCCATCCTCCTCCCAGCAGCACCATCCAAAGATAAACCGCAGCTGGGGCTCCAAAACAAGGTTGGATGACACCACCATCCTTGATAACACTGTCTCCGGCCTGCCCACCAATACCATCACCAATGATGTCGTATTTTCCGCGAGGAAAGTTGAGCTCATCAACCCCAGTTCTCCTGCATCCTCCTCCCAGCGCCGCGGCCACCTGAAGCAAAAATGCAGCCAGCGATCTGCAAGGTTGGCTGACACCACCACTACAATCTCTCCTGCACCCCCCACCACCATCACCAAGGATGTTGTATTCTCCGTGAGGAATGTGGAGCTCATCAGCGCCATTTCTCCTGCATCCTCCTCCCACCAGCGTCTCCGCTCCCTCCCCAGGCTCCCAATCAGAACCTCCAAATCTGACCGCAAATGCCTACCCGTGGCTGTTTCTCCTACCACTGACAGCTTCATGTTGATTAATTTATTCAGTAGGGTGGCTAGGGTTGTTTCTAACCTGGACGCTGTGGTGAAGGTTTTTTGTGTACATACCCACCCAAATTTCTCAATGCCATGGCAAATGCAAAGGCAGTACAGTTCAATCAGTAGTGGGGTTGTGATCAAGGGAAGGAGGGTTTTGACGTGTGCGCATTCGCTGGAACATTACACACATGTCAATTTGTGGAAGAGGGGTTCAGACACTAAGTATGTGGCTACTGTGCTATCTATTGGATCTCAGTGCGACATTGGTGAGGGTTTGAATTCGTTGATTGGGTAGTTTGTCTTTATTATATTCCTTTATGGTTCAACTTCTGAAAGGATGTTTGTTGCCTTTGCTTAAACTTGGAGATAGGGCGATTGAATGTAATGGGTTTTTTTTTGAAGTTTTGTTCTAGCTGAATTTGTTTAGTCTGGAATAGTTGCTTGTTAGGCTTTATGCTGTGCTTATCAGGATGCATTGTTGGGCATTAGTGGAGCATTACTAACTTTGGTAGCTAATTGTGGATTGTTTGTTGGCTAATAAAGAGCGAAAATAGTATACCTAGTTGCCTAAATCACTGACAAGCAATAATTGGAAGACTGGATAGAAGTAGTTAATGTATTTGATAATGCTATTAATGGGCAGTTCTTTTTTAGGTTTCTGAGTCTTTAAATGATCATATAGTTGTGTTTTTGACATGCTGAAATGATTGTTTTCTGGTTCTTTTTGGTTCCTAGATAGACGTTTCAAGATTTAATGTGCACTGCTGCCATATGATTATTTGTCTAATTGAGCCTGAAATAACCCTGTAATGGAAAGTTATTGGGAATGATACATCTATAAGAGTTTGCATAGAAGGAAGTTTTAAATGTTTGCTGGTGAAATATTCTTTAATGGTAGTGGAATTTCTGAACAATCGAATATGAGAAACTGGTATATGTTCCAGCAAATTTAGTATTGGAAATAAAGCATCACCTCAGGATGTTGAATCGGTCTGTCTCTGTAATGTTTTTCAGAAATTTAGTATCGGAACACTCATTCATGTCTGTGTGATGGGGTTTGTGGCTTTCTCTTCGTTGGCATTTTTTTTATGCAGAATGGTATCAGGCATTGATTTTGGTTGTTATTGTAAATACGTAAAATGTGGTGGAATAGTAGAACATTGATAGACTTGTTTTACGAGTCCAATAGGAAAGACAAAAGAAAGTAATGCTGGGTGGATGTTGATGAGATGCAGTAGAAGACAAGACAGATTGAAGCCCTACAGTCTGCCAGGAACTGGCCTGGGGTTAGGTTTGTAGATATGTAATAACAAGGGGTGTCACATGGTACTGGACACTTATAATCCCCTTGCAGGCTATTGGATTACTTGTTTGCTTCAGGGCGTGTTTTTTCTGTCCTAGCACCCCTAGTTAAAACTACAGGCTCTCATTTGGAAATCATGCTAAACGTCACCTGGTTTAGAAAAGCCCCTGGTGCTGAAAAAGAGTGTCTTGTATTGGGGGGAACAGAAGGTGATGTGGTGATTAATATATGCAATTTTTAGTTTGCAGTTAATTTCCTATTTTATTCTCAAGTGCAACATGTTTTACTGATTCTTGAGCTGGGCTTAGATTGAAGTAATATACATCCTATGAGAAGTAACTCAATCTACACTTTTTAGGTTAACTTTGGTTTATATGATGGTGCAGCTCTGCTTACAGTAGATGATGATGAGTTCTGGGAAGGGGTGTCACCTGTAGAGTTTGGGGATCTGCCTGCACTTCAAGACGCTGTTACTGTTGTGGGTTATCCAATTGGGGGTGACACAATCTCTGTGACAAGTGGGGTTGTGTCACGAATAGAAATTCTTTCATATGTTCATGGATCAACTGAACTTCTGGGCTTGCAGGTGGTTATTTGCAATTCAACCATGTTCAATGCAGGTTTCTAAAAAAAAATGAGCTGATGTTTGTGAAATTTTGTTGTGCAGATAGATGCTGCGATTAACTCTGGAAATTCTGGGGGACCTGCTTTTAACGACAAAGGAACTTGTGTGGGCATTGCCTTCCAATCACTCAAGCACGAGGATGTGGAGAATATTGGTTATGTCATTCCAACGCCAGTCATCATGCACTTTATCCAAGATTATGAGAAGCATGGAACATATACTGGTATGATCTTTGGTCTTCAATTTTCTCTTTCTGGTTTCCTGTAGTTGTATGAACAACCTGATGGTGGGAGGCTTTTGGGGGTGAGATTTATCTGATTATAATAAATTCTACTCCATCAACACAATGATCATCTGGGGTTTATATGTTGGAGTAATGAATCGCCAGAGGATTCTGAGAGAATTTTTGGCAGGATTCTGAGAGAATTTGAGTAGTCAGAAAGTAGACATGTTGGCCCTTGATATTTTGCACGCAACATGTGCGATGGCTACATATCTAGCAGAATCTGCAATCTCCGACTTTCTCTGCACTTTCTGGATTGTGGCGTTATTTGCATCTTCTGGCAACTTGTCTGTTATTTAAGCTCTCAGTTTTGCCTTGTCTTAGACTGCAATTGATGGATTTCAAAACTTAGTTTGAATTTGATTAATTGGGTTGGGAGGCCTCTTATGAACCATCATATTCTTTGTGGACATGCCATTTTATAATGGATGTTACTCTTTATAATATATTTACATTGAACCTAGGTATATTGGGTCTGAGCTGCAAATACACCTGTTTCCTTTCTTTTCTTGTTTGCTGTAGATTCTGGCCCACTTTTGATTGTGATTCTGACCTATCACATGATTTAAATGGAATACAAAGAGTATTTTTTATTTTTATTTTTTTTGGCACGAGATCCTTGTGATAGTAGGACAAAGCCTCCATTGTTGACATTAAAGTACAGATACATGCTCGCCCTTGCTTTGGCTTAAACATGTTGCTATTCTTTTTTCTATATATCTTATCTCATAGAGAGAGGGAGAGAGAGAGGTGGTGGAAGGGAGATTTGATTATTTCACACTTCCTCTGTACCCAACAGTCAAATAAGCTTCCTCAGTTTGAAGATATGTTTCCATCCTTGGGCATGATAGGAAACAATTTTGTGTGATATGTTTATGTGCTCATATTGTTTCCGTTTCACTGGATGAATCTTTATCTGGTTTGAAGACTGATGTTGCTCGAACTGATTATATGAAAGAGTAATAAATTAATTAGTTCAATATTGTTCCTCCTGGTGATGCTTGATTATCCAGATATCAGTACCCTCCTGGACTGTTGTGATTTTGTTTGTCTTTAATGTATTAGTAGATGTGTATGTTATGCTGTGTTTTTCGTAATTTAATCCCTTCTTGGATAGAATTTTTCAGTTTAATCAATATCTATAAAATCCCTGTTTTTTCAACCATATGATTGTTGTCTGCCAGGATTTCCGATTCTTGGGGTTGAGTGGCAGAAGATGGAAAATCCAGACTTGCGGTTGTCCATGGGGATGAAACCTGACCAAAAGGGTGTACGAATAAGAAGAATCGATCCCACTGCTCCAGAGTTCAAGGTTTTGAAACCATCAGATATCATCCTTAGCTTTGATGGGGTTGATATAGCTAATGATGGAACAGGTTAGATTCAGATAAGGTTATGAGGACACAGTGATGGATAGATTTACTACTCTGTCCCTCCCTTCACCTCTTGCCTCATGTACTCTTGTGAAATATTTTGTGTATCGTTAACAACAGGAGATTTGACTGGCTGCATGAAACTGAATGCCGAATGCCTTGTGTTTTTCTGATCTTGAACATGGTAAATGAAACTCCGGCATGTGGAATGAGGTTATCTACATAGAACACACAGAAGTTCCTGATAGAACATTGAAGATCCAGAAGTTCCTTGAATAATTGTTCCTTATACATCAATTGTAGGTGTTTACACTTCTCGGATGGCTTGTTGGGGTAGTGTAATGACGAGAAATTATTGATCCGTTTAGTTGCACAGGCATGGCACACATATCATGTTGCAGAGCACCCTTAAGCATATAGCACCACTGTAAAGTTGAATCCTGCTACCTGTCTTTGCTCCCGTGAAATTAGGTTATCTACATAGAACACACAGAAGTTCCTGATAGAACATTGAAGATCTAGAAGTTCCTTAAATGATTGTTCCTTATACATCAATAGTAGGTGTTTAGACTTCTAGGATGGCTTGTTGGAGTAGTGTAATGAGAAATTATTGATCCATTTAGTTGCACAGGCATGGCACACATGTCATGTTGCAGAGCACCTTAAGCATATAGCACCACTATAAAAAGTTGAATCCTGCCACCTGTCTTTGCTCCCGTGAAATGTGTATCAATTAGGATTTGACATTCAATAGTATGTTTTTCAATTAAGATGACTATTTACTTTCATTTCTGTTGATAAACTGCTCAAGATGTTCATGCAAACAAGGTCTGCATAAAGCATGTGCCTAAAACCCAGCCAAGAGCATTGGCTGGGGGCAATGCTTAATAAAGGATATTAATGAAGATCAGTTAAAGTGTTAGGCATGGCACCCCGGCCTATATATGTTGGCGTAATGCTTTGATGTGATTGGGGACTGTTATTCCTGTTGATAAGCTGCTCAAGATGTTCATGCAAACAAGGTCTGCATAAAGCATATGCCTAAAACCCAGCCAAGAGCATTGGCTGGGGGCAATGCTTAATAAAGGATATTGATGAAGATTGGTTAAAGTGTTAGGCATGGCACCCCGGCCTATACATGTTGGCGTAATGCTTTGATGTGATTGGGGACTGTTATTTATCTGATATTCATGGATGTAAACTTGTTTTAGCTTGATTGCCATGAGCTTTTCAAGCATCTCTTCCGTTTAAATTACCTGGCATTAATGCGCCTCATAACTCATGTTTTGTTGGCTTGCAGTTCCATTTAGGCATGGAGAACGCATAGGTTTTAGCTACCTTGTGTCGCAGAAGTACAGTGGTGATAATGCTGCAATTGAAGTTCTTCGTAATTCTGAAACTCTTAAGTTCAATGTCAAACTTGGCACACACAGAAGGCTCATTCCAGCTCACAACAAGGGGAGGCCTCCTTCATATTATATTGTTGCTGGATTTGTTTTTACAACTGTCTCCGTTCCGTATCTCCGTTCCGAGGTTAGTGTTCTGCTCCCAACAGTGTTATTATCTACCTGCTTTCATTTCAGACCTTTTTACTGCTGAAGTTTATGGGATCTACCAATTTTTCCTAGAACATGAGATGTTGTTATGTCCTTTCTTTTCGTTTTTAATTAAATATTTTCTTTAGTAAACTCAGAAGGTGGATTCATCTATATCAGCTGGGCTAAATTCCTGTATGATATCAATTTTAATGATGTAAAATGTCCACTCCTGTATTTCTATGTTTAGATAACTACTGCAAAGTGTTCCTATATGCATAATAGTTCACCATTGAAGGTATTCTTTCTCCCAATAACCATGGATGGCCAAGTTATCTGATGTGTGTGTATTACTTTATTGTGGACGGTTACTGGGACGGTTTTGCCATATGCACAGCTACTTATAAGGAAGGTTGTTTTTGAGTACATGACCTAATGTGATTTTCTCTGTGACAAGTCTTCTATACAAGGTTTTTGAATTCAGTGGGCTTCTGGAATATTAGAAGGTTACCTAAAATTAAGAACGCCAAGAGAATAAAAGGAGAGAAAAATTGACACTGTTGAATATCACTTGGCAAATACTCTTGTAAAGCACATTTGCAATTGTTGTGCTGATTTCCTTGGGCTGCTGGCGGTTTAATTAAGGGGCCCAATAGATCAAATCTTCAAGCAGCCCTTCTCTCAGGTTTAGTAGGATGAACCTTCCCAATTAGCTCTGGTGTATGTATGTATTTGTATATAAAGCACATAAATGCATCTTGGTCAAAGGTCAGACTTCAATCAACAAAACAGTGATCTCACTTCTAGTCCTAGTCGGTTCTATTGAAGGAGTTTCTAGAGATGCTCTGTTTATCATTTCTTCTGTAAGGAGATTTTACTTTACCCCAAAATGGAGCAATTTATTGTTTTTGAGTGCATGTTGGACTTCCATTCCTTCACGTCTTTTCTGCAAGTTGCTTGGTATATGAAGGCTACAAATTGCATGCCGAGAAGAGGCGATGTGTACTGAAAATAGAGCTTTTCTGGTAGCATTGTGTAGCAGGCTTGTGATCAGCCAGTTTTCCATGATGACTCAAGTAGATAATGTACATATGATTAGTGCAGTGAATCCTCTGATGTTGTACTTGAACAATGATTTTACTTACTACTCTATATTATCCATTTTGTACTGTCTTGGTTGCATAGGTTGAGGTCATCCATCATGTACCTAGCTCCAGATCCCAAATTCCGCATCCATAAAAAAGTGAGACAACGGCCTATCTGCTGGTCATTACATTCCGCACTATCGGTGCAAGTTTGTATTCACTTGGCAGATTCTGTCTTTACATGGTGTCTGAAGGTGCCATCAAAGCAAAAAGTGATGACTTAGTACTTATTAGAGGCTCTAGTAATCCACGCTAATCTCATGTGTGATGTGCCCGTCGCTTGACTACCATTTTCCCTTACAGAAACACTTCCTACATTATTGTATGCAAAACACTTTCCATTGACATGTTCCTATGATGTTTTAGTCGTATTTCTTTGAGTTCTTTACTTGAGTGTTTGGAGCGTGGCAATCTTCTAGTTGGACTGTCCCTTTTGGTTTTGGAGTTACACTTCTCCAGCACCCTGCTTTTGTGAAGGAAAAAGACCCCTCCCTGTCTCCATGCTATGGTGCCATGATCTTCATCAGTTCACTGCTATGGGCCCCTTACCAATATCTTTTTACTGTACTAGATGTTTTCTTTCTAAGAGTCTTTATTTTCTATTTGCATGGTTAGCAATTTTTTCTTAATCTAATTAAGGAAATGATTTAATGAACAAAATGTGCGGTCAACAATTTAGTTTAATTGCTTAATAATTTACGCGTTTCTTTGTGCATCTCCAGTATGGAAAAGATTACGAGTATGAAGCTCCAGTCAAGTTGTTGGACAAACTCTTGCATGAAATGCCACAATCACCCGAGGAACAAATAGTTGTTGTTTCTCAGGTTAATCCTGACATCTCTGAACTGCTGGGGTTTCGTATATTATGTTCTTGTCTTGTGGTTAACACTTTGTTTTCTTGTGAAATTTGTTAAGGTGCTTGTGGCTGACATCAACATTGGATATGAGGACATTGTTAATACTCAGGTTAGTGCTCGATGCAAATCTTTTGACATGAACTGCTGAATTGCTCAGTTTATTCAAAATATTGTGCTTTCTCTGACTGCTAGCTTTTATTGTCTCTGTGGTTGTTTGGATGCGTTTAGGTTCTTGCCTTTAATGGTAAGCCCGTGAAGAATCTGAAAAGCTTGGCTCATATGGTGGAGAACTGTGATGATGAATATTTGAAATTTGATCTGGAATACCAGCAGGTTGGCTTTCTGTGTTTTTTACAAGCTTTGGCGACCTCTGGTGCATGACTGACATCTAGCCAAGTAAATTTTGAACTTCAATTCTTTCTTCTTTTATAATATTTGTGCAGATTGTGGTCCTCCGAACAAAGAATGCAAAAGCAGCAACCTTGGACATTCTTTCCACCCACTGTATACCGTCAGCCATGTCAGATGATCTCAAGACATGAATAAGTTAATAGCATCACCTGGAATATGTCTATTGGTTACTGCAATGCGAAGACTACAAGTTTTTCTGCCATCTTTCTTTTCTTGTGGAAATTAATGTCCACTATTAAAGTAATAGGCCATAAAAATCATACTCCAGCAAATTTTAAAGGGTACCTAGTTTAAGTAATTTGTCATCAAGGGACTCCTAGAGTCCCTTGTTTCGACTTCTCAGTGAGAGGTTAACTCGCTACCTGTGAATGGCGGTAATTTTCTATTTAACTTCTTGATCCATCTTGCTCAATCTTTACCCGTTTTATTACTGCCTTTCTTTGTCTCTCTAGTTTCATTTCTTGTGTGTTTCACTACCTGTTTTGCTACCGAAATTTCAAGGTGAAAGATGTTATTTAGTTTCTGAACTTTGTACTGCTAATGCCTGGCTAGAACTATTTGGAAGTTTGTTGGTACAGACAGCATTTCTGACACTTGGGAACTTATTTGTATGATATATTCCCTAGCAGTTGCAGCTGGTAGATATGGTTGTAAATCTATGATGAGATGAATCAGATTTTCAACACGAACGAATTTTACCGAATGGAATTGTGGATTTCAGAGTAGTATTTGCTCAGTGTGGTTGAAATTTATAGAAAACAACAACATACACATACTTGTTCTAAGTTGATTTTGCTCTTTTGGCACAAGTGTAAAATGGTGGTGGATTGGTGTTGTAAAACTGACAATTCTCATTTTGTATGTGCTTGCTTTCTTGTAATGGGAGTTCATTGATTTCATATTTGACAACTCATTTTGTATCTACTATTTATCTATACTAATATATAAAGAAAATACCGTTTTCACTCACAAAAAGCGGTTACTTACACCGCGGCGCCAATTTTTTGTTATGCCAATAATACACCTAAGTTAGTTTCTTTTCTTTCTTTATTTCTTTCTCTCTTCCTTTTTTTTTTTTTTTTTTTTTGTGAAATGTGTTATAATATATTTTAAAGCATAAAATATTATTTATTATATACACGCAGGGACTGCGTGCCGCACCGACTAGTAATTACAAAAGATAATCTATGCTTTATTATTAAGGGAGAAGGGTTTTTCCGGTGTCTTGATACTTTTAATCTGCCATTTTGTATTATTTTAATATTTAATTTAAATTTTTATTTACTTATCTAGCTTCCAATTCTCTCAATCTTTTGGTAGTTATTTCCTTTTTTTTTTGGGGGCTTTCATCCATCTTTTTTGCTTCTAATATTATATTATTATCCTTTTTTTATCACTATGTTTTTTATAAATCAGCATTAACTAATTATTTTGTATATTTTACTAAATAACAAGAAACTTATATATATATATATATTTTATTTTAATAATATTAAAAAATTACACACACATGTAGAGTAACAAATTATTAGTTAAAAAAATGTTTTTATATTTTTGGTTTGTTATTTTTATTTTATTTTGTAATTAGTTAACTTGTTTTATTTTTTTCACTTACCCCATGTTCAACTAATTATTTCTCACTCAACCCTCATCCCATTGATCCACCAAATTTGGATTTTCATTTCTCTCTCTATATTTAATTACTCAATTGTGTGTTTTGATAAAAAGATATTATTATAATAATTTATATATATAAATTATATTGCACACACATCAAATGTGTTTTCAGCTAATATTTCTTAATTAATGAGATGATGGATGATAGAAGAGGACAAAGGCAATCCCACTTAAGAAAATCATTAGGGCGGCACTATGACATATTCTACCAACTCTTTCCTATGCTACTCATAAATAATTCATAATCTCAACGAAAAAGCATTAATTTATTCATCAAATTGACTCATTCTTTGTTTTCCATAAAGAATGAAGCAATTTTTTTATTTTTTTATTTTTTAACATTTTCTCATGGCAAAAGCTACCTAATTTTATGGAACCATTGACAAGGGTTTTCTTGTTGTGGATTAGGTATTGTTTTCTTCTTATACTAATTGAGGGCAAAAATATTAAACATAAATATATATTATGTCGATCTAGTCATTTTCCGATACTCTAAAACCTAAGTTACATAAAAATGAATTTGATTGAGGTTGACAGTTGGTTTGCTATTAATTGTCATCAAAACTAAGGGGGTTGATGAGATGAGATCTTATAATGTTAGTAGATGTACCGTTCTTGTTTTATTTCAAAATCTTACCTATTCATTAGTTTTAATGTATGAAACATACCTTATTTTGTTGAATGAAGGCTTGTCTCATGCAACTTCTTCTAATTATGTATACTAGAGCACATATTTGGTGCCTCCCCCCTCCTTTTTTTTGTCTGTTTTGTTGCATTTAAGTTATTTATTTTTATTTGCCCATCTAACTTTCCGCTTCCTCTTTATCTTTTAATAGTTATTATTTTATAAAAAAATCATTATTTTTTTTGTCACCATTTCTTATAAATTTAATATTGTTAAAATTATTTTGTATATATTTTATTAAATAATAAATACTTTATTTTAAATAGTATTATAGAAGTTGCACACACATAAGATGTGCCACAAATTACTAGTTTCATTAAATTTCAAGAATAAGAGGTAGCTTGTACAACCATCAAGGGGTTGTTTACAGAAATCCATGCTTTTTGGATAATTTCAAATACCATTCTTGACAACCTAAAAACAAGGATAGTTTATGTAATGGTATTGACGCTTTTGGGGATGTATGTGTAACTATTCAAAAAGATTGAGTGATTTGCGTAAATGAATATTGACGTTATTGATGGATGCATGTATAATTATTCAAAAATTAGAAATAATTCGTATAAATAAATCATAAATAAGATGTGTGAATGTAATTATCCCTTAAATCAAGCAAGCCCAAAACTTGTTTTTGCCTTTTTCCAAGTCAAATTTATGCTCATGTATAAAGCACAAAAAGAAAGAGGGAAACAAACTTTTGTAAAGGGGTAGCTTACCAATTAGCCAAGCATGAAAAGAATTGCAAATGTATGATTATTCATAATCACCGGTTTGAATAGGCAATTAGATGGCATGCTTGCAAGGGAAAACAACACTTATTATTGTCATGGACCACACATCACCATTTCTCCAAACTCCATCTTCTTTTCTTAATCTCATCAATAAACATAACTTATACATTGCTTATATCAATTATGTCAACTCTTTAATGGCCATTAATTAGTCTTGCAATTCTTGCATTTTGAAAGTTATTTCTATTTGAAAAAGCACTGTCCCATGAGTTTCGAGTTCATCATTCATATTTCGATTTTTGAAATATTACACAAATAAGACTTTTCTTGTTTTGAAAAACAGTCTCTTTCTAAAAAACACTATGGTAATACTGAATTCTAGTAGCAGTCTTTTTTAGGGTAATTATATGAATACTTACAAAATTAGTCTTGCAATTCTTGAAGATATTGTTTATTTTATTTCAGAAAGTTATTTCCATACGAAAAGCACTATTCCATGAGTTTCGACGTTTATATTTCATTTTAGAAATATTACGAAATAAGGCTTTTCTTGTTCTGAAAAGGAGTCTCGTCGGAAGAAGTAATGTAATAATACTAAGTTATGGTAACTGTTTTTGGAGGGTGATATATAAATACTAATTACTCTTTACCATCTTCTTTTATTGTATATTTCAATCTTCCAAAACTTAATTGTTTCAAATTTGTTGCCTAGTTTAATATCTTAAGTCAGCATGAGAATGATTCAGAAAATGACAACACCAAAGAAAACAAACAAAAACAGAGGACTGACATAAATCATTTTAAAATCAAAAACAGGTAAATTTGTCCAAAAAACTTAGATGGACACAACATGCCATAAGTTTGGTGAAAACGACACATGTGGGCTACCTTGCTGAAATCAGGTGAAGACAGAAAAAACCATAATCTTGAAACATGTCTCTCATCAAACCTTTTCTCCACTGAGTTTCTTCTGGCTTGCCTTTGAAAAATTTCCATTTCACACTCTCAGTTGTGTGTCCTTCTCTTCTTTTCTTGAATTTACACACAGAACACACAGTACCACAATATTGCAAGATCTTGGTTTGACATACATGTTCCTCTGGAAAGTTCTTGATATTCTCCACAATATAGTTCCAATCACAACCAACCAGAATAAAAAGTTGTATTTTCTGCAGATTATTTGTCTTTGCTGTCTGTTTAATTATCAGAGTCTGCAGAAAAGAGGTAGGTGACCTGCAACTTGAGATATTTATTCCCTGATAATTCTCCTTGTGTCACCTTCTTTCCTTACAGTTTGATATGCCTTTCAATGATATGTCCAATTTCTGCCTGCCTGAATTCTAGCAGAAGGGTTTCAGCTGTTGAATTTGTGGTCTGAAGATTAAAGAAACATGTTTCTTGGCTGGTTCGTTTAGATTTTCTTGAATTCTGATTGCATTAGTTTTGGCCCTCTACATGTATGTTTTTGGTCCTCTTACACAAGCCAAGATCTTGAAAGTTGTAGTTTTTGCTGTGGTGAAACTCTAGAAGAAAATTTTGGAAGAGCCCTTATTCTGAATTCTCATCCATGGGTAGAATTAGCCCAGTTATTCTCTTGGTTATAGTGATTCTAGCCATTGGGTTCTTCATACTTGGCCTACTCCAGCTTCTCATCAGATGCCTGCTCAAGAGGCCATCGTTTTCGTCGATTTCACAGTCCAATAGGCTCACAGATGCTTCTGGTTCCCACACATTTCAGAGGCAATTGCAGCAGCTTTTCCGGCTGCACGATTCCGGTCTTGACCAGGCTTTGATTGATGCTCTGCCAGTCTTCTACTATAAGGACATAGTGGGGTTGAAGGAACCATTTGATTGTGCTGTTTGTCTGTGTGAGTTTTCAGACGGTGACAAGCTTAAGTTTCTTCCCAATTGTAGCCATGCCTTTCACATTCATTGCATAGAAACATGGCTGTTGTCAAACTCAACATGCCCTTTGTGTAGAAGTTTCATTGGTTCTTGGAATCCTATGGAAAGCCCCTTGTTCAATTTTGATGATGCAATGGAGCAGTGTGGTTTATTTTGTCCTGATGGGGGGAACGATTTGTCTTGCTCCAGCCGTTGGCCGGGGATTTTGCAAGAAAATGCTGGTCCAGCAAGGATCTTTTCTGTTCGGCTAGGGAAGTTCAGAAGCTCGAATGAAGGAGTAGAAAGTGAAGATAAACGAAAAACTGAGGTTGGCAGCTGCGGTAGTAGCCTTGATGCTAGAAGATGTTATTCTATGGGTGCATTTCAGTACATAGTTGCTGATGCGAATCTGCAGGTCGCATTATCAAGGGAAAATGGCGTTTGTACGAAAGCAAAAGTTCGATGCAATAAGGAGCAATTTGCTAATAATACAGACATGGATACAAAGAAGATCAATCCTAGGAGTAGAGGTGATAGTTTCTCTGTTTCCAAGATCTGGCTCTGGTCCAAGAAAGGCAGATTTCCTAGTTCTTCGGATACAAGTGAAAACATCGCTCCGCCTATGCCTAAACAAAGTGATTTAGTGTGAAATCACTTCTTCTGATATGATATTGGACAAGGAAAAACCAGTATAGTGTCTGTTTCTGTAAGTTAAAAGTTCGTTCTTTTGGCGACAAAGGGCACTAATTTGCTATGAATATTGTTGTTCGGATGTCGTCTGTCCAAGGATAACTGTCCTCCAACCAAGTTTTCTGGTTTTGCATTTTGCAATCCGAGCTCACGTGTCGTTCCTCACACATAGATGGAAGCGAAGAAATCTGTGTCTAGGCTTCGTTCCTTTTCTGAGTATTGAACCGAATCCAACGTTGGACGCTTGCATCCATCATGTCCTGAATGTATGAACTGCTGCTTCAGAACAACACACATTCTTACAACTTGCAGTACTGACAGTATGAAGATTGGTTTCATATGCTGTAATTACTCACATTTGTAGTTGCTCAAAAGAAAAGTGTGAGCATATGTTCTTTGTTTTCACTATGTTTCATGTAGATTGATTATGTCCAAGAATCATTGTAGTCTTATTTTGAAGCCTAAGGAAAGGTGGAATCATAACCCTTTTGACTAAATTTTGTGGTGAGATTAAAGATTCAGCTTAATGATATCTAATGAAAGTGACTACCACAATAGTTATTATAGTTGAGTTTAAATAAATTTTAATTAAATTGAACCTGAGTTGAGTTCGAATAATTCGATATTTCTACAATTCTTTTATTAATCAAGCTAAACTTTAGGGCCACAAATGAAAAATCATGTTTGAAAATTTGGTTTGTAATGTTTAGAAATCGAGTTCAAATGATCTCGAGTTAAATATCGAATAATTTAATTGATTTTTCGTTTTTTAGATTAGAGTATCACTTATCAATTATCAAGAAATTACATCCTCAAATAAATATGTAAAGGAAGAACCTGATGCCACTAACAAATCAATCCAAAAGGAATAAGGGCCTAATGATAAAAACATTCACTCTTTTAATTTTATCCCAACTGCTTAAAGTTCACTTTGGTAACAAGATAAGATAGGCCAAGATTCTCTTTTTTATTCACTTTTTTTTTTTAATCCAATTTGACATTTTACCAAAAATTGGGGGCTAAAATATAAATATACATAAATAAATCCATTTCATAATAATTTCTCTTTGGGAAAAGGCCAATAATGGGTCAGAATTAATTAAAAGAAAAAGAAAAATTTCCCCCAAGAAGTGGCAGACAAGAATTCCAATAAACCACAGTCAAAACCCTTCTAACTCTCTCTCTCTCTCTCCCTCTCTCCACCACCATCATGACCATCACCAACATGGACATGGCAAGACCCACACTCACAGTAAAAGTATCAAACATCCCACAAACCGCCATAGCCCAAGAGCTCTTGTCCTTCCTTGAGTCCGCACTCGGGAAAGGCACAGTCTTTGCCATTGAAATCTTCACAGAGCACAAGAACTGGAAGTCAAGAGGCCATGGCCGTGTGCAGTTCGACAGCCCAGAAGCCAAGATCAAAGCTTTATCACTGTCTGACCAAAAAAAGCTTCTTTTTAAAGGGTTCTACCTCTCGATCTCCCCCTCCTTTGAGGACGCCATCATTAGGCCCGTGGAGCCAAGAAACAGGGTGGGATATGGTGGGGGTGTGGTTTTGCTTGCGGGGGTCATGGTTAGGGCTGATTGCATGGGGATCTTGGAATCTTGGGATGGGGTTAAGTTGTGGGTTATGCCTGAGAGGAAGAAGCTTGAATTTTTTGTGAATCATGAGGAGGAGTGTTATAAGTTGGAGGTGCAGTTTGGGGATGTGTTGGAGACTAGAGGGTGTTGTTTGGATAGGGATGGTAAGAATGTTGATGCTCTCCTTTTGAAGGTATTATACTAAGTCAGTTTGATTGCTCTCTCTCTTCTCTCTCTCTCTCTCTCTCTCTCTGTCTGTCTTTGTGTGTGTGTGTGCAATGCTGAGATCTTTGATCTTGTTTCATTCATTTTCTGGGTTGTTATTTCTATATTGACCTATCAGTCAATCTTGGATAGTGTTGTCTTTGTGAATTATGAGACTGAATTGGTGAGGGTGTTCTTTTAAATTCGATGTTAGTTTTCTACGATCATTCATCTTGGAGTTTTACTGTGGGCGTGACTTAATAGATGTGCAGAATCATGAGGTACATAACTGCTCTTCAATTTCATCTTGGAGAGCTTGTTTTGTGAAATCCTTAAAACATTTGTTGAACAAGGACTTGTGAGTGAGTCTATTATAGATGTGCCGAGCAGATCAAGTGCTTGTTGAGAGAGTAGTGTTATACAACTAAGAAATTCGTCTACATTGATGTATACCCCGTAGGACATTCGCCTTATTGAGAATCTTCGTCTCAAAATTGTCCTTCCTGGAAAGTTTAGAGTTCTTTATCGGTAAATTCCATCTAATTCGTTATGATCGGAGTTGAAATCGCATAATATTATGGATAGGCCTTTCTTCATGTAGGTGCTTTTCTTGCTATTCACCTCCAATTTGGTCCTGATAAGAATTGGTGAGAAGGGAAACTAAAACACATTATTTGCCAGTTCCTAGTGCTATGTGATATAGGAGACGAGTGTTATCAACTGTCATGGAGGAAACTGACACGACTGGGAAGTGTGAGTTTGTGTTCTTGAGGTCTCTTGAATTCTGTATGAACTTCTAATAAGATTATTGAGTTTAAATCTTTCTTTTTAACTTTTACGTAAACCAAAGTTCATGCGTTCATCTTTTTGTCTGTGTTGACAGTTTGTTGTGAAACACTCTGTAAACTCGCTTATGGTTGAAATCTTACTTCAAACTGCTTTTTTTTTTTTAGCTCAAACATGCACCGAAAGTATTTAGAAAGATTTCTGGACCAAAGGTTGCTTCAAAATTCGCTACTGACCGATATCACATATGCAAAGAAGACTTTGACTTTCTGTGGGTTCGAACGACTGATTTTTCGAAGTTGAAGTCAATTGGATATTTGTCTTCTCTCTGTTGGGAGATTGAAGAAGGACTGTCTAGTTCAGACATATATTCCTCTTTGCCCTACTATTCTAAAGATGTGATGGAACTGGCACTTGAAGGAGGACTTAAATTCAATCACTCCTCCGATTTAGTTCCAATTGTTACAAATTACCCTGATTTCAGATTAGCATATGAGGTCCTTTTTCAGCTTAGTTCACTTGTACATACTCAAAAGATGAGCCTTGCTGCAGTTGATACTGATCTTTTTCAGATCCTCGGCGGATTAGATGTGGACACTGCTTTGTTAATTCTTAACAAAATGCACAAGTTGCACTCCACTTGTTATGATCCTAAGTCATTTATCAAGAATCAATCTTCCATCACCAATCGGAGTGGTAAGAATCTTACTGCAGTGGCTTCAAAGAGATTAGCGGATCAGAATGTGATGAGTTGTCATAGAGTTCTTGTGACTCCATCAAAGATCTACTGCTTGGGTCCTGAACTCGAAACCTCCAACTATATAGTGAAGAACTTCGGTTCATATGCTTCAGACTTCCTGAGGGTCACTTTTGTAGATGAAGATTGGGGTAGGCTTTCTGCCACTGCTGTTTCTATGAGTATTAAGCAAGGCATCTTTGCAAAGCCTTACAGAACGGATATTTATCGTCGGATTCTATCTGTTCTCAGAGATGGGATTGTTATTGGAGACAAAAAATTCCAATTCTTGGCCTTTTCCGCCAGTCAACTGCGTTCAAATGCCG
The DNA here is from genome assembly GCA_034509735.1 of Sesamum alatum. Lineage (NCBI taxonomy): Eukaryota > Viridiplantae > Streptophyta > Magnoliopsida > Lamiales > Pedaliaceae > Sesamum > Sesamum alatum. Next base: position 5,156,931 of record JACGWO010000001.1, read on the forward strand.
TTTGGATGTTTGCTTCAAATGATCATATAGAAGCAGACGATATCAGAGAGTGGATGGGCTGCTTTAACAAGATCAGAAGCATCTCAAAGTGTGCCGCTAGGATGGGTCAGTTGTTTAGCTCGTCGATGCAAACTTTGGAGGTCCACCCTCGGGATTATGATCTTATTCCTGATATTGAAGTAACAACTGACGGTGTGAAATATTGCTTCTCCGATGGAATCGGGAAGATTTCCTATGCGTTTGCTAAAGATATTGCCAGGAAGTTGGGTTTGTCTCATATCCCTTCAGCATTTCAGATCCGTTACGGTGGCTATAAAGGGGTAATAGCTGTTGACCGCAAATCCTTCCGGAAGCTAGCACTACGAGAAAGCATGCGTAAGTTTGAGTCCAATAACTATATGCTTAACATTACCAAGTGGAGTGAGTCCCAGCCTTGCTACTTGAACAGGGAGATTATTACCTTGTTATCGACCTTGGGTGTAGAGGACCGTTCATTCTTAGCAATGCAAGACGAACAACTTCAACACCTTGGAAAAATGCTGACAGAAAAAGAGGCAGCATTGAAGGTTTTGGAGAGCACGGGTGGAGGTGAAATGAAAAGCATCTTAGCAAGGATGTTGCTTCAAGACTATGAGCCAAACAAGGAGCCTTACCTATTGACGATGCTTCAGTCACATCTTGAGAACCAGCTTTCTGATCTGAGAAGCAGGTGTCGTATATTTGTCCCAAGGGGCCGTGTCTTAGTCGGATGCCTGGATGAAACGGCAACTTTGGAGTATGGCCAGGTTTACGTTCGACTAACCATGACTAAGTCTGAGCTACAGTGTGGTGATCAGAGATATTTCCAGAGGGTGGATGAGACGACATCTGTTGTTAAAGGCAAAGTTGTGGTCACGAAGAACCCATGTCTTCATCCAGGTGACGTCCGGGTTCTTGAAGCTGTATTGGATGTGAAACTACAGCAGAATAATCTAGTGGATTGCCTTGTTTTCCCCCAGAAAGGAGATAGGTAGATTGTGCACACACTTCTCTTTCTTTGTTTAGTTCTTAGCTACATATTGGAAAATGTAAATTGAAAGTGCTGGTAATTTTACAGGCCTCACCCAAATGAATGCTCTGGTGGTGATCTTGATGGTGATCTGTATTTTATAAGCTGGGACGAAAATCTTGTCCCCCCTCGAACTGTGGATCCCATGGACTACACTGGACGACGACCAAGAATCATGGATCACGATGTGACCTTAGAGGTAATCTGGAAACCTGTTTCTTTGGTCTGTTACAGCGTATCTCTGATACTTCCATTTCCGCTGACATTTCAGGAAATTCAGAGATTTTTCGCCGATTACATGATCAGTGATACTCTAGGCACCATCTCCACTGCACATCTGATCCACGCAGACCGTGAACCTGAAAAAGCTCTGAGTCCCAAATGTCTCGAGTTAGCTACCCTTCACTCTATGGCCGTTGATTTCGCCAAAACCGGGGCTCCAGCCGAGATGCCCAGAACACTGAAGCCTCGAGAATTCCCTGATTTCATGGAGAGGTGGGAGAAGCCTATGTACGTCTCACGAGGTGCATTAGGCAAGCTTTACCGTGCCACAATCCAATTCATTCATAAAACAAAGCCGGCCACCAATTTCTCGAACAAGATTTCCTCAGACGCATTTGATCGCGATCTTCTCGTAGATGGCTATGAGGATTTCCTTGAAACTGCTGAAAGCCACAAAGCACAGTACTTGGATAAAATGGAGACACTGTTGAAGTATTATGGTGCGGAGAGTGAAGTAGAGATACTAACCGGCGATCTGCAGAAGAAGTCGGCATATTTGCAACGAGACAACCGTAGATACGGCGAGGTGAAGGATCGGATCGTGGTGTCCATCAAGAGCCTGATGAAAGAGGTCAAGGGGTGGTTCAGGAGCAGCTGCAGCGAAGCTGAGCAACAGAAACTGGCATCCGCCTGGTACTTTGTGACCTATCACCCGACTTACTCTCATGGCAGTGCAAATTGTTTGGGATTTCCATGGGCTGTGGGCGATGTCTTGCTCGACATAAAGTCGGCCATGAACAGTAAGCGCATCGACAACTCAGTCGAATAATGTCGTTATGTACCTAACACTTGGATGGTATTTTATCTGAGTAGCATGAAATTTCTGTAAACGCCTGCTGATGATTTTATATCAGGGTTGTGCATATTTCTCTGCTGTTGTTGCATCAGTGAATGTACATATGAATTTGCCAGATTCATCATGCTATTATTACTAAAATTATGCTTTTAGGTGTGATCCGATTTGAAGGTCTAGGTTGTCTGCAGGGTTGTCCGGTTCGTGTGTTTTGGGAACTTGAGAACTAAGAAGCTCGTTGGGTGGTCCCTAGCATAAACACTTTTATGCTTAAGTTAGTTCACAAATTTGAGACTGGAAGGAAAACTTATAAACTAGTGTGAAAGTAATAAATAATGTATTATTACTCAAAATGGTTGGGAGTATCTATAGGGTCAAATGTCCGATCTTGTACGAGTCGATGTGTCATCATCCTGACTTTCAAGTACAAGGCTATCGAACGGTCATAGTTCTATGTAACATGCTAGGTTGGGGCAGTCCGCGACCCGACTTGATTGGGAAACAGCGGATCTTAAACCCAAGTATTCTGCCTTTTAGAGGGGGAGACAGGGTGGGGGGTTAGTCTTTTTTGTTCTGAGTTAGATATATACCCATCAGGGTAGGTGGTGGTCCTGATGGATAAGACTGTAAATGAATTGAATCGAACAAAATACATTGAATTTTTTACAAAATTACAGTAAACATACAAGATTTATTTTTAATACATAAGAATCATTTTGACAATAAAAACTTATCAAATAATATTTGAGATTTAATTTCTAGAAGTCGTGTTTCTAATTAAGAAAATATGTTTAAATGTAAAACATAAGTGATAGGATATGTGACAAGTTGGGTTATTAAATTGATGTGGAAGTATTATCAAGCCGAAAAAAAAAAATATTAAGCGGTTCTTGATAGTATTTTTTTAATCAATTTTAATTAATTTTAATTTTCAAAGCGATTGTTTTAATATTTTCTATTAAAAAGGGACCTGTTGTGTAAGACGAAGAGAAAAAAAATTATGAAAAGAAACAATTGTGGTACGAGAGAATTACAAAAAAGGAATACATGAGAAAAAAAAAACTATTATTGTGGGTTTATAAAAAATATATATAAGGTGAGTGCGGAACGTAGAGAATAAAAAAAGAAAAAAAAAACATAGAGAAGTGGGTTGAGAAGAAAAAAAATATAATTTTTAAAATTATTAAAACATATTGAAATTATTACTTCTGATCAATTTCTTTTATAATAGTATAGATATATTTTTAAAAGTTTAAGACTATTATTGATAAATACTAATAAAATGTTATTATGTTAAAATACAATTCATTTTGCCAATATACATTGAACAAATCCCTATCTTAAATGGTTAATAAATTGTAATTATTAATAACAAATCCCTTAATTAAAGCCCAAAAAATCGATAATTCAGATTTTCCAGGACTCATTTCGCCTTGATTTTCGTTAAGTTAGTTTCTTTGCTATATATTTTCATTTCTCACTCAATTAGGAAAAATCCCTTTTGCCAAGAACCCTAATTAGCTCTTCTCAATTTCTCCACCACTCACATCTAAAACCCTAATTTTATTTTCCTTACATTTCTACCCCAAAACCTTTTACGTTCACCACCTTTGACGACAACTTTGCATGCAGACTCAACGATTCAAAGGGCATGAATAGAATTTACTCAAAAGTTATTGGGGTAAGTTGAAATATTCCACTTCTTTAGGGGAGTAATTTCATATTTCCAGTAAAGTTCTATTTACTTATTTTCACCATATTTGTGTTTCATTTTTCAGCTAATTGTGAGGAAATGGGCAATTTATGAGAACAGAGAACTGTCAAAGAAACCAAGAATTTTATTTCATATGAGGTAAGGAGAATTTTGATTGAAATTACTGATTAATAGGCACAAAAATTACACCAAATTAATTATATGGTAAATATAATTAAATTGATAATTTTTACTAAATCGTATGCTGATTACGTAACAAATGTATCATTTTTTTAATGCGATTTATTTTTCTTTTAGCAAAATTTAAAATTGAAGTGATATAAATTGGGTTAAATGTAATTTACCCTCCCGTGTTATGAAAAATGATAAAAAAAACTTGTGTTTTGGAAAATGAAGCATATCACCACTCTTGTTTTCGGTCGATAGAGAGATAATTTTCTTTATTTTCTAAAATACAGGGTATAATTTTCTAATTATTTTTTTCACAAGCCGGGTTTTCGCTCATTTCCCTCGTCACAAGGGAAAAAATTGCATTTAACCCTATATAAATTGGTAAATTTCGTAATATTTGATTGGTTGATCATTTTTTTTTTAAAAAAAATACCTAATTGTTATTTGCATATTTATTAATATTTTGTGTATGAATTAATTTGTATGGTATATAGATAAAATGTCAGGCGAGCGGAAGAGTTACAGCAGTTTGGAAGAAGAAATTTACTGGTCCCAATTTCGAGTAGTCCAATTTCTACAAAGAGTTTCTGATAATTCAAATGATGCTTTAGTAAGTCAATTATTATTGTTCTTATTATTATTTCTTTTGTCGTTGTCGTTGTCATCGTAGTCGTCTTCAGTTGTTTAACGGGTTTTTGTGTGTGGTAATTTTTGTAGGTATTGCCTACAACATTTGTGAAAAATTTAAGAGAAAAATTGGCGGGAAGTGTGGTTTTGAAAACGCCCAACGGTGGCGAATACGTTGTTGAATTGGCAACAAGTGGAGAGTGTGTCGTGTTATTCAAAGGTAAGTGGAAGGAATTCGCGGAAGCGCATTGTCTGCAGAAGGACGACACGCTCATTTTCAAGTACCATGGAAACTCCGAGTTCGATGTTACTATGTTCGACGGCAGAACGGGTTGCGAGAAGGTGCGCACTTACTTTGTCCGGAAGGAAGCGGATGTCGTCGTCGAGATGCCTCCTCATACTGCCAAAGAAAGCAAATGTGAAGATGATTGCGTCTTGATTTCCCCGCACGATAATAAGAATTCTGCGACCACCAGCGGTTCGGTTGGTGGCCGGACCACCAGAAAACGGTCGGGTAGAAGTAGCGCGTGCGAAGATGATATGGATTTTATATCGTTGCGCAAGGGTAAAAACGTCGTCAGAGCGATGCGCGGTTCGGTCAGCGGGTCGATTGCTAGGAAGCAATTGGCGACAAAATTGTTTGAAGGTATGTTGATGAGCCACTTTTCAAGTGTGTGATGTGAGTAGGGTAATGTTTTGAGCAATTGTGTGAGATAATTTTTGGTGTTTGTTTATGAAATAATAGGTGGAGCTTGCGATGTATCGAGCGACGAGGTAAAACGGAAGATTATCGAAGAAGATTGTGAAAGTAAGTTCGATATATTATGTAATTTGAAATAAACTTGGTGAGTAAAGAATTTTAAATCCATCGTAACAAATTAATACATAAACAACTTATGATTAAGTTTCAATTTGAAGGGACTTACCATGTTTACAGACATTACAGAACAGCTAAATCGTAGAGTTGTCACCGATATAGAGAAGCAACGAACGCTGGAGAGAGCGTTTGAGGAATTAAACGACAACGGTCTCTTAATACCCATGCGAGCATCCTATGTCTATGCGAGGTTTTTCTTGGTAAGCCCAACAATGTACTTGTTTTATTGTAATTTTGATCCTATAATTATGAGTACCTGATATTTTGGACGTTTAGAAATAGAACCTGCCAATTGATTCATTAGTTTTGTAAATTTCGTAATCTGAAGACATAACTTCTGGGAATTGGCTGTGTCCTCAAATTACGATGTTTACAAAACTAATGGACCATAGCACAAGTTTAAAGGACCAAAATGCAAAACATCTGTAATTACAGAATCAAATTTACAACAGTTTTTTCTCGAGCTATATAGTTACGATGAATGATGGTTTGAATGTTTGGTAAAGGTTTTCTCTGTTAAATGGGCGAGAAGCCAAGGCCTGAAGGGGAAGCAAGAACTGGAACTTCGCATGGATGACAAGTCGTGGTACGTGAAATTCTATGATAGGGAAACGTCGGTGGGCCTAACGAGAGGGTGGAAGGCGTTTGTGCTCGACAACGGGTTGGAAGAGGACGACGTGTGCTTGTTCAACATCGTTCCTGGTTCGCAGCATCCTGTTGCTATCAATGTTCGTGTTTTTCGCGTAGCGGATGATGTTAATGGGAGCCCAAAGAATAATGAATCATGCAACACAAATTTGGTGTAAAATTTCTTTGCATGTTTCAGATTGTGTACAAAAATAAAGTTGGCGGTTTTGAGTTGTTTACCAAGAATTTGAAATTTTGTGTATATTATAAGCAACATAAGTAGAAACCAATGAAGTTTGTATATTTTGTATGAAGAAGTAGTGTTCAATTGGAAAGAATAGAGCAAACCGTAGACAACTCAGTTCTGCTTCCATCCAAAATTCAGCGAAAAAGTAGAAGTATAAGATCCAGAAATAAATGAAATCCTTATTTTGATGAATTATCAAAAAAGAAAAAATTGCAATTTTAATACTTACGAATTTATTTTGACAATTTTATATTGTAATTCTAAGAATTTTGTATATTAAGAATAAAAATAATAATCAGGGAAGTGCACATAATGCACTTGACTAGCTTAATTAGATGCACCTTTTTCTGGCCATTTAAATAAATTCCAGCCAATTTTATCCTCAATCTGGATAATCTTCAAAATTATAGGATAAAATTGACAAAACGTCAATTCTATCATACTCTATTTATTTTGCTACGTTCGTAATATATCTTTTCTTCCTGTTATAATAAATATCTCTATATAATATTTATTTTACACGGTCGTGAGTGAGAAAAGAATAAAAATATTCTATTTATATTTTAGAATTTATGCTTAGTATTATTGAAACTTTCAAGTAAAGTAATTTAAGGTTTCTTTATAGAAGAAAAGTTAGATATTTTTAGGTGTGAATAAAGGGAAAAACACACGCATAATTATAGAATATACCTTACTCAAAAAGTTAGATAATGGCAACAAAATTATTCTAAATTATATATATATATAAATATATAAAATAAAAAAGAAGGGAAGAGAAAAGTGTGATTTCCACTCAAATTTGACTTGACTGATCAAACAAAAAATTTGACATCAAAACTTGTTCATCCAACAAGAAACCCACTAATTATAATAATAAACAAAAACCCCACTCAAAATTAAAGCTCAAAATCCTCAAAAACTTACACGCATACTCTTAATTTAATTATTTTTCTTCCTAAATATCACAACCCATAAATATATACAATGATATTAAAAAATAAAATAAAAATTCAGACTTACAATGATGAGGTGTGCTGTGATTACCAATAATTGGGTTCGGCGCAAGATAGCGGGGGCGGGGAGCACAGGTTAAACGAAGGTGGGCCCATCCTTGCCGAGGTCCATTGATCCCTTGGCGTACCTGGAGGAGAAGTTGCGGGAGTAGTAGCCGTCCTCCTCCTCTTCGTCGACGAAATGACCGTTTTGCCCCGGCCCCTCGTCGAAGTTCATGGCGTAACTCAGGGGGTCGTACTGGAAATTCACGTGCCTGCTCCCGCTCCCGCTCCTGTTCCGATTGAACCGCCGGATGAACGTCTTCCACCTCGGCCCCGCCACGATCTCCGACCACTCACGGATCTTCTTCAGCGCGCCGACGCCGCGCGCCCACAGTGAGTTGGTGCTCCCGGTCTCGGAAACCGTCCGTATCTTCTGCCACCACGTCAATCCGACGACGGCCGCGGAGGGGGAGGAGTTCCCCGACCTGTCGAAACACGGGAAGAAGCCGCAGCAGCACCCGCGGCGGCGGCCCTGGAAGAGCGCCTCGTCTACGATGGGTTCCGAGCTTTGGCGCGAAAATTCACGGGATTCCATGTCTTTGATGATCACACATATATACCCACACACAGACACTTGATAAATCTACAGAGACTCACAACAAGATTTCACTGTGAAGGGCTTTAGGAGTACTCTTCTCTCTCTCTCTCTCTTCCTTCCCTTCTCTCTCTCTCTCTATCTATATATATATATGTTTTTGGGCAGACGGAAGGGTGGTTTTGCAGGGAATAACGGCTGCAGGGTTGAGAGTCTCGATTCTTTTTCTATATATAGTCGAAAATGGGCTTCACTGTAAGGTGGTGTGGCGGGACAGAGTGAGGGTAGAATAGTAATTTGAAGCGAAATTGGAGGCGCACAGTAAGGTCCGGTGCAATATGACCTGGAAGGGGTGATGACGAGGCAAGCGATAAGCTCCAGGTTCCAGCTGTTCACCTCCCTCTGTACTGTAAATGATAAATTTTATTAATATATAAAAAACAAAAAAATGTGGAAAAGTTAATAATTAGAGGAGTAATTTAATCCTTAAACACACTTTAATTAAGATATAATAATTAAAAAGTCAAATAGTTAGGAGAAAGGCTTATCGTCAGAGCAATAAAGATGAGTTTATTCCATTATCCTCTGACCCCTCCACCTACCACAAAATGCCAAATTTCATCCTCAAAATTCTTTTTTCAAACTATTTTTCAGATTATGAGAAAAGGTCTTCTGATTTTGCACATACCTATTCCTGCCCTGGGCAGGATATTTCAAATAATTAAATGATTGACAACATACATAATTTTTAAAAATAAGGAATATATTTTAAATTTATAAGCTCATCCTCTTAGAATTTATATATATATACACATACATCCAACACACTCAGACGTACTTAAATTTAAACTTAGGATATCGAATAAAAAATCTTGAGCCTAAATCGCTGGACTCACCGAAACAAAACATCCTGTTGAGTTGAATTGTTTATAGTATGAGTAGGTAAGATTAGATATAACTATATATAATATTTAAGAATTAAGATTGTATCTGTCTTTAATAATGTCCAGTCCCATCAATTTCACATGAATAATGAGGCCAGGGAACTCTGCGTAACCAAACTGTAGTCAAAAGGTGGTCCAGCTCCCACCTCAAACCAGACTGGCTCTATCATTATTTTGGAGTTTCGACAATTCTGTCAAGGGCATTTTCGGAAGTTACATCATTTTCATCATTCCATATTTTTATTTTTTTTTATTGTAAATTAATATTTTTATCTCGTATAATGCTTTAATATCTCTGTAATGTGTATAAATTTTTTATTTAAATATACATATAATTTGAATTCTATACAAGAGAGAGAGCTGATCATATGACCATCAAAGGGAGAATGTATGGGTTGAATGCATTTTTGATCTCATAACTTATATCATAGCGTTTTTGTCTTTTAATTTTTTAAAATAGCATTTGAGTCCTGCATTTTTTTCTTAATTTTTATGATTCCAGTACTTCTTTTCGATGGAAATTCACCTCCACCGACAAAAAATGGTGAACTCCGACAAAAAAAAAAATTAAAATTGCAAAAATTAAAAAAATATAGGACCAAAATACTAATCTATAAAGTTAAAAGAGAAAATGCTGGCAAAAATGAGCTAATAATAACAGTAACCCAATTTTTTAAAGGACACATGAGATGCACACAAGTGTGAACTCCGGAAGAAAGAAAGACTAAAACCGTGAAAATTAAAAAGAAGCACAACTAAATGTTTCGTTAGAAAGTTAAAGAACGAAAACGCCAAATAACTGGACTAAAAGAGCATTTAAGACGGTGAAAGTCTAGAAAAAGACCAGAAATCTCAATCACATAAGAAAGTTCATGCTTGAGGAAAACAAACTCCTGCAATCTAATGGGACAGAGTACAATAACAGAACTACAAATGTAACCAGAAGAAATAGCAGCAGAGTGCACACAATTTGGCATGTTACATCATGGTAATAGCTCCAATGCCAGAAATGCCAACATCGGTTTCTAGTATCAGAAACATGTCCGAATCAATATCGAATATCCTAAATGAGAAACCTATTTGTTTTCTATTTCTATTCGCTTTCAACCGTAAAACTCGAACATATATGATACATACTGAAGTGCTGACAAGAATAAACACCAATACAACTTAAGTAAAGAAGTAATTCCAACCAACAGAAAAGCATTGGTCACAAACATATGATGCAAGCATCTGGCTTACAATGTTCATAATCAAGTAGACTGGAAGGGATGAATGATATTAACTGTATACAATAGCCTAAGATCATTCATGATCTCTTGAGTTGTTAGATCACATTGTGTCGGAACTGTACATTAAGCTACCCAACATTACGAATTTTCATGAGGCAAATAATGCAAACATCAAAACTTATCATTTGAAGTAGTCCAAGAAAAGACGAAAGCATCATTCTAGTAGCATCCCACAAGTCTTTTGAATTCCATATCATATAATCAGATTTTGGTTGTGCAGTTCTCTCTAGGCAGAGGAAGAAGAAGAAGGGGAGGTGCCTTAATAGGTAGACCTAGCTACCGTCTCACTAACTAATATCTTATTATATAGATGTCACACAAGTTTTATTCTGTCTGCAAGATTAGCCTACTGTTTACTTCCATCTACCGAAAAGGAGACATCACATCAAGTTTGTAAGATAAATCAAATCCTCCACACCCACTTCCAATCTTATATTTCAAATTTGCCTCATTAACATTCATTAAAACTCATGCATGCCAAATGTATAGATGTTTCCTTCAATATATATTAGGTGGGGATCATGTACACAAGAAAAGAATCTATAAATTGGAATATAAGATGACAAGAATCTATAAAGCCCCTACTTGCCCTAGGAAAGAAATGAGAGAGTGAGGGTTGACAATGAAAAGCGGATGCCGTTGGAAGAGGCTTACAGCAGTTTATCAACTATATGTGGGCTACTCTTAATAAGGAAAATTTCCATCAAATTTTTATCAGATTGTTTCTAGTAATTTAAACAACTGGATTCATTCTCCTACTCAATGTCGAAAGGTTGATCTAGGAATCCGATTTAGAGTCATTTATCCATGTGTTCATGTAACTCAGAATAAACATCTGTCAATCATAATATCATAAATACGTCAAAGAATTTAGCCCATCAAACTAAGGTCCACAGTCCACACATCAATTCCACCATGAAATACTTATATCTCATAATAATAGGACACACCAAATTAATGAACTACAAATTCAAATATCATTCTAGCAGTAAACACAGAGCACAACTTACAGATAGTACTATCCTTAAGATCCAACTCAAAAACCATAAATTCCCAGCCCGATTCTAGCAAATTTACATACACTAAAGAAATGTCAATCAAGTTCCATGCATAGCATATATAATATTCACAATCTTTACCTACATCGTCGCAGCTCTCCCAATGCCACTATGAACTTTCCAAAAGACCCATCCAGCCTCATCGGAACTCCCAGCATCAACTGCAATTGCCCCCAAAATTGCACGGAATGCACCACAGACCACTGCTGGAGACGTGACATTTGTCTTGCGTGAGACCCTCACTATCTTCTGCAACCCCAGACGGGTTCCATCTGCATTACAGGACCTCTCCATGTTAGACACATCAGCAATCTTTACGTTCAAGTCCTTTGCTGAAATATCCACATCTTTGATTAGTGATTGAAGCGAGACGGAGGTCTCAATTACGCTTGCACCCAATATGCTCAATGCCTTGTTGTTCTCCTCCGAGAAGGAGGCATGCGTCATTGCACGTCGCAACAATCCAACACTCTTAAACGTATAGCTTCACAGAGAACAACAAATACACTTGTTGTATCAGTATTTCCAAATAAAAGTAACAAGAGAAAAACACACACACATTCATACACATATAATGGCAACACAATCAAATGTAAGCAAACCCAAGCATAATAGAGCAGATTTGTAACATGTACAGCTGCATTTGTATATAATAATAGATATCATAAAAACTACATAGAAATAAACAAAAAACACATAAACATCTGCTAACAGCATTACATCCAGATGGAAGTACGCAAATAAATGAAGTGGCAGTTACTTGATCTGATTCTGGAGAGTACCCAGTGCAGTGGAAAACGGAGTCGATACTTTAAGCGATGCCTCGACCACTGATGATACATCTTCTGCTAAAATCTGATACTATGTGTATGTGTGCACAAATACAAAACAGAAAAATGAAGTGTTAGATGATTTGGGTTCTCAAAAATTACGATTAAAAGCAAGGGTTCCGAGTGATCGTCCCTCTGCGAGTTCACGCACTAAATTTTTTGCATTTTTCTCCTTGAATTTACTTCTTTACCTGCGGAGAGGACGAGAGCAGAGCGAACAAGACGACGAGGAGGGAAACAGAGCTCCGGAAATCCATCTTCTGCTCTGTTATTTTTTCTACGACGACAGCAAAACAGTGAAATTGGAGAGGTGAAAACTGAAGAGTGAGGGCGTCGACGATGATTCAGTTTCACACTTTCATTTCACTTTACCTTTGTCAAATTTCCAAGTCAATTGAGTAAAATATTCCTTTTCTTCAGTAATTTGAAGACTGTTGGTTGTGTTTTGATCAGCAATTTTGAGAATGGGTTGTAAATAGTAGTCTCACAATTTGCACCAACGACCCAAGAAATTGGCCCATAAAGCATCAATGAATTTCAAGTATCGATATTTAGGACCAACCCAACCTAATGTCCGGGACCGCTTGGTCCCATAGATTGGCCGAATCAGGTTTTTTTCTTTTTTTTTTTTTTTGTTTATGTATGCCACGTAAATTTTTATTTTGTCCTAAGTTGACTATACCGGTAGAGTTTTTAGAGTTTTGAAACTCTAAACCTTTTATCTTTATTGTACTACTTATAATGTTTTATACATTAATTCATTAATGCTGTTAGTTTATTTTTTTCAAAATTTATTTAAAGCTTTTTTCGAGCTTAATATGAACTAAATTTATTATAATAAGTTTGTTAATCGGATTATTATTTTAGTACATTATGTAGTTTTGACTACTTTTTGTCAAGTTTATAGTTTTCTGTTTTATTTAATTGATTATTTATTTATTTCATAAGATAATCATAAATTTAAGTAATTATTTAATAAAATATCTCAATTTTAAAAAATAAATAAAACAAAATTGACCCAGTTAGGGCTTGGTCCATGTCTGAGATGGGGGCATTTAAAGCCCCAGAACCACCGCAGGACATGACATAAATAGTATTCGATTGGACTGTTTTGGATTTGGTTCGTACCAATCCCAAATGGGCTCCACCCACTCTGCACCTTGTTGCACGTTGTGTATGCACTAATTTTGTATAGTAAAATCTCTTAGTCATGGAGCCTCAGTTTCGAAATTAAGCTATGTCTCATTGACCAAACATCTAAGTTTGACGAAATTACACTTTAGTCCCATAAGATAGAGAATTCAATTCATTTAGTTCTCTACTTTACGAAATTTTTGAAATGATCCAAAAATTGAAAAAAATTGACCAATTTAATCCTCTGCTTTATGAGATTTTCAAAGTGGTCCTAAAATTGAAAGAACTCGACACATTAAGTCTCATTTCCAAGTTTTCGTAAAAAATAATAGACACGTACAATACGCATATCTATTCGATTGGCTGCTCACACAATTGATAAACACATGCATTCATCTATTTTCTGAATGAAAACTTGGACATTGGACTAAATGTCTAGTTTTTCTAATTTTAAAACAATTTTAAAATTCGATAATGTAAATGACTAAAAAGTGTAATTTTGCTTTTTAAGTTTAGAGTAGAGAAAAGCTTGATCTTTTCAGCCCTATTAAAAGATTATAAGGTTTAACAGAAAATTAAAAAAGAAAACATGTCTATTATGTTTGACGTCTTGCAACATTATTTCGATTGATTATTTCCCGGTTAATTTCCAATCGTTTATTAAGAAATTCACACTATGTCATAAAAAATTCTTGCTGGGTTCAAATGTAGTCGAATTAAATTAATTATAAATTAAGTGTGATACACTTATAGTTAGTCACTTTTTTATATTATACATCAATCATAAGATAAATAAATTGCACTTACCATATAATTAATTTAGATTTGACTGAATCAAATCCAGGATAAAATTACCTACCACTAAAAACAAAGAAATAATTAAGCCTATGATGTACATGAATCTTTAAATTAACTTCAAACAAAAAAAACCCACCAACCTTTGATTCAGATTCTACCTTTTGTTGTACAAGACTTACCACCCCCTTTTGTAATGGCATTTAATCTGCATTGATAATAAAATTACTTCTTATACTGTTAAAAAAAAAAAAAAAAAAAACTTACATCATAAATACTTTTCAATCACAACTCACTTAGAACAAATCAAAATTAATACTTTATTAAATAATTCACATTAAATGGAACAACGTTACGTATCACTATCAGTAACGAAACAAATAAAAAACCCCCCATACGTAACCCGTTTCTTTAAATTAACTTTCAAAAAAGTCTTATCATTTACAATTGTCGTGCCCAGTCTCATGAGTCTACTGGAGGTTAGAATTGCCTTTAAACTTATCAGAGTGCATACTGAAATTCGGCTACATCGAAAAAAAATATCCAATTGGTACGTTATTTTTTTTTTTTTTTTTATCTAAACTTATATTGTACTTATCTTATCAATTTTTAATTAATCAGTGAGGGATGGGTGTCTATCAGAATAAAAGTTTAAATTCACTTTCTTTTATTTTATGAAAAAAGTTGCTATAATATGTAATAGAATGAATAATAACGAATTCTCCTGAGGTTTAACACAAGTATAAATACTCTCATTGTTTGAAAAATTGTCAAGACCCTCTTGATTTTAACGGTCATGTAACATCTAGCCCAACTAATGTCTCCCTTAAGTTTTCATTCATTTTTTATGGTGAACTAACCAAAATGCCCCTATGGCCTATAAATTATAATTTTAATTATTTTTTTAAAAACTAAACTTTTTTATGGACTAAGTGGATAATTTTTTTTATAACTTTTCAATTTTTTCATCCACATCGTGCAATTTTTATTTTTCAAAAAAAAAAATACAGCAAGATTAAAGTTCACAATTATAGACACCCCTCCAAGGATTACATAATGTTATGGGTGGCAAATGGACGGGTTGGGTTGGGTTTGGGTTGATTTTGATATGGGTCGGGTTCAATATGGGTTCAAGTGAACGGGTCCAAAATGAATTGGGTTGCAAATAGGTTGGATCGGGTTAGTATAAACCATTTTATTAATTTAAATTCTGGCAAAATCTCATTTTTTAAAAAGTATATTTATTTAAATATCAATATTTCATAAAAGTATATCAAATTTTATATTTCTTATAATTTAAATTGAAAATTAAATTAGCATCACATAAAAAATTAATATAGTAAAGTTTATTTTTAAAATTTAAATGGTAATTTATTTTTTAATAACCATTATACTTTATAATGGTAAGTTAATTTTATAATATTTTTATAGTAAATAATTTAATTTGTTTAAATATATGTAAATTACAAGAATAATTTAAATTCGTTAGTAATATATAATTGTTATAATTGATTAATACTTACATTCATATAGATATTTAAATTTGAAACTTAGTATATTAATTTTTTATGTGATGCTAATTTATTTTTCTATATAAATTATAAGAGATAAAAAATATATTTATTCAAGTATACTAAAAAAAGTAAATATATTTGTTTTGATATATATTTATTTAAATATCAAAATGTCATAAAAGTATATCAAATTTTTTATTTCTTACAACTTAAATTGAATATTAAATTACAATCACATAAAAAAGTAATATACTAAAGTTTATTTTTAAAATTTTAAATATCTATATAAATGTAAATATTAATAAATTAAAACAATTATATATTATTAACTAATTTGAAGTATTATTTAATTTAAAATATATGAATAATTATACATATAAGAAATCATATATATTAATCACTATAATTTAATTTAAATGGTAATTTATTTTTTAATAACCATTATACTTTATAATGTAAGTTAATTTTTAAATATTATTTATAATAAATAATTTAATTTTTTTAAATATATGTAAATTACAAGAATAATTTAAATTAGTTAATAATATATTACCGTTATAATTGATTAATATTTACATTCATATAGATATTTAAATTTGAAAATTAGTATATTAATTTTTTATGTGATGCTAATTTAATTTTTTAATATAAATTATAAGAAATAAAAATTTTGATATACTTTTATGGTATTTTGATATTTAAATAAATATATTTTGAAAAAAAAATATTTGTGTTTTTAGAAGGAAGAAAAATACAAATGATCTAACAAAAAAATCTAAAAATAAAATAAATGAAGGATGGTGATTTATAATATCAAGAGAGGTACTTTAGTCAAATGAGTTCAGAAAGGAGTTTTTTTTTTTTAAATTATTTTTAAAAAAGGGGGGTTTTAGCTTATTTTTAAAATACAAGGGTATTTTAGCATTTTTGGGTCAGGTCAATGGCCATTGACTGACGGCACGTGCTCCAACATGTGCCATTTCCATTAAATTTAATGGTGTGGGACCAATAATGTCAGAATTTTAGGATTTTGGGACCAAAAGTGTTGACCCCGTAAAGTGAGGGACCAAAAGTGATAACGACCCTTTCTAGTAGGACCAAAAGTGAGATTTTACCTTAAATTCTAGAGGGTATTTGGATTAACTATAATATTTTTAAACATCTTATGATTTTAAAATTTTAATATTCATTTAGGAGGTTATTTGATATTAGAATTAGAAAAATTAATTGTAGTTATTATTCTTTTAGTTTTTACAAAAGTGACATCACGTCATTTCAACATCACTACACTAATTATTTTGTTGTGTAAATAATATTTTATTTTTTTCTTTTCTTTACGAAATGTGATTGTTAATTTATATATTTTATTTTTATTTAGAATATATTTTAAAACATAAAAAGTTCTTTATTATATGTAAACAGAAACGACGTGGCACGACAACTAGTTTAAAAAAAAAAAAGGTTGAATGCTAGAAGTGAAATGAATATGGGGGTTGATGGGTGTTGAAACCACCAAAAATAATTCCTACGATTATTTTTTTGCGAATATGGGTTAAATATGGGTCTGATGTGGGTTGGATATGGACCCAATATTGGTTTGAATGGGTTCAACCCATAAAATTTTAAAAAAAAAAGAAGAAAAAAGAAAACTACACTTGCTTCACCGGACACACACACCTCAAAACTTACTCATTTTCTCCCTCACCAAACACACACAGAGACACTTTTCTACTTCACCAAACACACACACAAAAACACACACAAACACACACACTATCACATTTCTCTCTCTTGCACCCATATCAGATAACGCAACCAGTCGCCGACCTTCGCAGTCACAACCCCTGATAAGTGTGTAATCTGCCACGATTTAATGCTTGTAATATCTTATTTTAAGGACTAACTACTCCTAATCAAGTGGATTTATTGTATTTTCAGGAAATACATCTTGTGAGGAGTAAAGGATGGTAAATTGAAGCTAAGAATGACATTTAGAGACATTTGAGGGAACAAGTGAAAAAGAGTGGCAGATTCAAAATTTCCACTAAGCGTGCCCACGCTTAACGCTGCAGTCAACTTAGGAGAAAAAGGAAAGCTGCGGATTTTGCTGAAGGAAGAAGGAATGAATGCTGAAAAACCTCTTGAGGATCCAAAATTTGTCCTTTAGATTGCTAGGAATTAAGTTGTTAACATGTTTATTAGCAATCATGTATCTATCCCTTTTCTTGTCTAGGTTCGTGAGGTGCTAATAGTATAAATAGGAGGCACCTCACAACTTAAAAACTATCTCTTGTTTTACATTGAATTCTAGACTTTAATCCATTATTCTACTTCTTCTATCTTCTTTTATTTTTATTATGTTGCCCAATTGCTAATGGAATTCCACTTTTTAGTGTGTTCTTCCATTAGCATGTTAGGCTAAGTTCTTAATTTTTCGGTTAAGGTACGGTGAATGCTTGATTCCTAAAACGTTGTGAGATCTAATAAGTGCTTAAATCCTTTATTAAAATTCGTATTCATGTTATTCTCTACGCTCTTTCTACAAACGTCTGATTTTTGAATAATGTGATCAGTTGTTCATTATCAAGAAAGTTTGTTTAGATATTTGAATTTACAAATCCGTAATTGTTTGTTTAGTTCAATAATTGGTAGCAACATAGCATGATTAGTCGTGTCAAAGTGGTTAGTTTTGTTATAGTGAATGCATGATCTGATCTAAATGAATCCTCGTAGGACTTTATTGGTTAGGATCAGGCCCTTCTAATTCTTAATGCTGTTGATGAATTAAATCTTGTGGACGTTCCCGGGGTTGTTCATTGATTAGAGATCTTGCCAACGGACGTTCATGGCTGACGAAAAGGTAAGGAAGGCTGAGGTTGTTAGGTCGTACCAACGATCATAACTGATCTATGTGTTTTAATAATTGTTACATTTGCATCGATGATCAACGGAAAGAATCAAGTATGAACCCATTTTAACCGGAAAGCCTTCTTATGTATTAATCTTCCCCTTTAAATTGTACTTCATTATTTTCTCTTAAAAACTAAAAATCTAAAATCCCCCATATCAATCCATTTTAAAATATAACCAACCCAACCAAACCCAAAACTAGTTGGATTGGGTTGAGCCCATGGGTCTTAACCCTGTGAGTTCAACCCAATCTTGCCACCCCTACATAATGTCATCAAACACTAGGAGGATATTATAATTCTTTGAACGATGAAAATGTATTCGTGATTATTTCAAGGGATAATTACACCCCCCCTTCCCCTAAGGTTTGGCTTAAATAAATTTTTGGTCCTGTAATCTTGGCACTTTGATATTTTTATCCTTTATCTTTTTGGGATTGCAAAAGAGTCCTGTAACTTTTTGACATTTCGTGATTTTTGTCCTTCTGATGCCAAATTTTGCAAAAGTCGTCGGAAGATATCATGTGCGCTTCACGTGGTTCATTTAAATTGGGGTTTTGTTCGGATTGGTTCATTTTTGCCAACATGGATGAAAAAGTTACAGGACACTTTTGCAATCCCTAGAAAGATAAAGGATAAAAATACCAAAATCGTGAGGGACACATAATTTGTTCCGGCAACTTTTGCAAAATCCAGCACCAAAAGGACCAAAATCGCGAAATGTCCAAAAGTTACAAGACTATTTTGCAACCCTAAAAAGATAAATGACCAACTTATGCACTTTTGGTTCCAGAGGATATACTTTGTTGCACTTTTGGTCCCATTGTTTATGGGCTCAACACTTTTGGTTCCACAGGAACCAAAAGTGTTGCACTTTTGGTCCCATCGCTGTTAATGTTGTTAACTTATGGATGAAAAAACACCTTTGAAAGTCAAAGGTGGTTTTCTATGGTTTAAAACCACTAAAATTTATAAAGGTGGTATTTTTCCAAATTTTGACTCCCAATTTGAAGATTCTCACTATATAAAATGTATTTTAATAACTTAATTTAGCTAAAATTATGTAAATTTGATTCATTATAATCCTTAATTTTATAATAATATTATTATAAATGAAATGTTAAATTATGTGATTGCAAAATTAGGAATGCAAAGTCAGGATATTAATGTTATGGAACAACAAGTACTTTTTTAGTTTAAAATGTTGGATTTAGTGGTTACTGTTAATGTTGGATTTAAACAGGATGTTTTCTTTGTGTGTTGGAGTCTCAACCCCTTGGGCACATTTTCTCACAATGTTCGAACGTCAATGAAGATTTGGGGAGTGAGAGTCCAGTGATTTTTTTGACAAAAGGAGGAAAAAGGTTTGTCACCATGACAAACCTTTTGGCTGCAATACATGCATCAAAGAAGAAGAAATCGAACACTTGACTGTAATCAAATCTTTTGGTATTGTTAACTTTTTGGGGATGTAATCAAGTTTTTCGGATGTAATTTTTTGGGCAAATTTGCAATCTTTTGGCAATTGCAAACTTTGGCAATTCTTTTGTGAAGTGCAATTGCATATATACGCATAGTTAGTAAGGGGAAATATAGCTCGATATGTATATTGCAAACAATTAAGTTGGTCATTTTCCCGTTCAATGCAATCACTTCATTTTTTTGCTTTTAATTTGTAAAATTTTTATTTTATTTTTTTGTAGTTATTCTAATTTTGCAAGCACATAATTTGACATTTCATTTATAATTAATATCATTATAAAATTAAGGATTATAATGAATCAAATTTACATAATTTTAGTTAAATTAAGTTATTAAAATTCATTTTATATAGTGAGAATCTTCAAATTGGGGTCAAAATTTGAAAAAATACCACATTTATAAATTTTAGTGGTTTTAAATCATAGAAAACCACCTTTGACTTTCAAAGGTGGTTTTCCATCCATAAGTTAACAGCATTAACGGCGATGGGACCAAAAGTGTTGAGCCCGTAAACAATGGGACCAAAAGTGCAACAGCGTATATCCTGTGGAACCAAAAGTGCAATGGGACTTTAAGTGCAACACTTTTGGTTCATGTGGGACCAAAAGTGTTGAACCATAAACAATGGGACCAAAAGTGTAACAGGATATATCCTGTGGGACCAAAAGTGTAAGTTTTCCGCCAAAGTGCTATAATTACAGGACGAAAAATTTATTAAAGAGTGTAATTACACATACACCGATGTGGTTTGAAAAATTACATCTAGTACCCCTGAGGTTTGCTTCTGTCTAACAACATGTCCTCCGTTAGTCAAAATTTACCGAATTTGTTAATATTGACAAAAAAAAGAATGAAAATCAATACTTACCCTAGATTGACTTATTACAGACTTATGACAGGTCAAACAATTTTTTTTCTGACTAAACTACCCTTATAACAGTGAAGACATATCTCTTCAAATTTATTAACGTATGAAGATGTAGAAGGCTAGTTTAATAAAAGATTCGTTTAACCTACAATAATTCAATAATAAGTCAATTGACGGTAAATAACGATTTTCATTTAATTTTTTTTGCTAATATCAATAAATTTGGTGAATTTTGATTAACGGATAGACCTATTTATTAGGCAAAAGTAACTTCAAGAGTACTAGATGCAATTTTTTAAATCATAAAGAATTTATGTGTAATTATACCAAACTTTATGAAAATAGAATTTAATTATCACTTATATCAAATTTTAGAAAAGGTTGGTATAATTTATTCCAATGTAATAATTACATTTACAAAATTTAGGGAAACTGTCCTCCTTCCTCTCCAAGAAAATAAATACATAACCGCAGGAAAGACGTTGTCCCCAAGCACTTAGCACCATTTCCCTACTTTCACGAATCCAAACCCCTATATATACCCCTCCCCCTTTTACCCATTCTCCCCACACTACCACCACAACTTTTCACTACCATCATGGACACTTCTTTGAGCAATCCGGAGAAGAGCAATCCCACCAACACCAACGTTGGATGCCCCGCCGGAAACGGCTCCGTCGCCGCCGTCCATGGCTCCCATCAGGGCCCTGCCGCCAACCCCGAGGCCACCCTCGGTCGCCATGTGGCACGCAGGCTGGTGCAGATCGGGGTGGAGGACATTTTCACCGTGCCTGGAGACTTTAACCTTACGCTCCTCGACCACCTGATTGCCGAGCCGGCGCTCAAAAACATTGGCTGCTGCAACGAGCTCAATGCCGGGTACGCCGCGGACGGGTACGCACGTGCGCGGGGTGTTGGTTGCTGCGTGGTGACATTCACCGTCGGCGGGCTGAGCGTGCTCAACGCCATCGCCGGAGCCTACAGTGAGAACCTGCCGGTGATCTGTATCGTTGGAGGACCGAACACGAACGATTACGGCACGAATAGGATTTTGCATCATACCATTGGGTTGCCGGATTTCAGCCAGGAGCTGCGCTGTTTCCAGACCGTAACTTGTTATCAGGTAAAATTGCATGGGAATCTAACGTCGTTTTCGTATATATATATATATATATTTGTTTCTTGATTCGAGGGCGATTTTGATGATTGAATCCTTCAGTTTATGTAGTGTTTCATCTTACTTTCTATATTAAAGATAGATGTATGATCACTCATTTTGCTTATTTCTCAGAATTTTTTTATCATGTTCTTCTTAAATCCTCGTAGATTTCTTGGGTTTGATCTGCGCGCAGTTCAAAATTTGAGATCACAATTCGGCCTAAGCAATTTTCTGTTAGTGATTTTCATTTGAATGAAACAATTGATCTGCATTTGATCTTGATTTTAATACATTTTTCGTTTTCCAGGCTCTTGTAAATAACTTGGATGATGCACATGAACAAATTGATACAGCTATCTCCACAGCTCTAAAGGAGAGCAAGCCAGTCTACTTAAGCATCAGCTGTAACATTGCTGGAATCCCTCATCCAACTTTTGCTAGAGAACCAATCCCTTTTTCCATCTCACCGAGGTATATATATATATACACACAAGCTGCAACAAATTCTCTTTCTGATCTTTGTGTCGAAGAGTTTTAATCGAATTTACTGCAAAAAATGTGACTTAGATTGAGCAACAAACAAGGGCTCGAGGCAGCAGTCGATGCAGCGGTCGCCTTCCTGAACAAATCTGTGAAGCCAGTCATGATAGGAGGGCCAAAACTCCGAGTGGCAAAGGCTTCTGCTGCTTTTGTGGAACTGGCCGACGCCTGCGGCTACGCCCTGGGCGTGATGCCCTCGGCAAAAGGGCTCGTCCCGGAGTGTCATCCCCACTTCATGGGCACGTATTGGGGTGCAGTGGGCACGCCCTTCTGCGGTGAGATTGTGGAATCAGCGGATGCCTACATCTTTGTAGGCCCGATCTTTAACGATTACAGCTCCGTTGGATACTCACTCCTCCTCAAGAAGGAGAAGGCAGTGATTGTGCAGCCCGACCGTGTTGTCATAGGCCACGGCCCTACGTTCGGGTGCGTGCTGATGAAGGATTTCCTACAAGAGCTCGCCAAGAAAATCAACAAGAACACAGCTGCTTTCGAGAATTACAAGCGTATTTACGTGCCCGAAGGGCAGCCTCGCAAGAGTGAGCCTAAAGAACCATTGAGGGTCAATGTGCTTTTCCAGCACATACAAAAGATGCTGTCATCGGACACTGCGGTGATCGCAGAGACCGGAGACTCGTGGTTCAATTGCCAGAAGCTGAAACTGCCCGAGGGATGCGGGTACGTTGTTGATTAGTCTGGTTTTGATGCGCAATCTTGCGCCTGGTTTCCTTTTGTTCTACGAAAATTAGAGGGACAAAAGTTGGTGTTGCAGGTATGAGTTCCAGATGCAATACGGATCAATTGGATGGTCCGTTGGTGCTACACTCGGCTACGCACAGTCCGTCCCCAAGAAACGTGTCATCGCTTGCATCGGTGATGGGAGTTTTCAGGTTTTGAACGTCAAAATTGATTATACCCTACACTATGCTAACGTGACATTCGATAACCGTTAACTATACTGATGTGACCGATGATTTGTTATTCAGGTGACTGCACAAGACGTATCGACAATGATCCGTTGCGGGCAACGCACCATAATTTTCCTGATAAACAACGGCGGATACACCATTGAAGTCGAAATCCATGACGGGCCATACAATGTGATCAAGAACTGGAACTACACTGCATTGGTGGACGCCATACACAACGGGGAAGGCAAATGTTGGACGACCAAGGTGTATATATATATATATACAACTTTTCCGGGCCGAAATCACACGACTTATCTAGTACCTAAACACCCTTTTTCTTTGGTTTTTGTAGGTGTACTGCGAGGAGGAGCTTATTGCAGCGATTGAAACAGCGACGGGGGAGAAGAAGGACTGCCTGTGCTTTATAGAACTGATTGTTCACAAGGACGATACGAGCAGAGAGCTTCTTGAGTGGGGATCCAGGGTGTGTTCTGCCAACAGTCGCCCCCCAAACCCGCAGTAAATTAGTTTAGTAGTTCATGATCAGCTAGAGCTGCCTGATCTGTAGATGAGGAGTTTTGTGATGAAAGTGAGAGGACATTCTTGAATTTCTCAAGGTTTTTGATGAATGGAATAAGTAAATTGTTCTTGTATTATTGTCGTGATCCAAAAGATTGATATGTTTGCATTTAGAAAAAATACAAGGACCGGTGATGTGCCGTACGTGCAAAACATTTCGCACCAATATACAAAAAGTAAAACACTGGTATGATTTTTTTTAAAATGAAGTAAATTATCCTTTGGACGGAGTGAGGACACGAAAACACGTTTTTTTGATCCCAAATTAATGATAGAGATCATGTGCCTTGCACATGGCTGTTAACGATTGTTAACCCCTATTGGCTCATGTGAGACGTCATGCTTAATGGTACCAAAAAAATAGGGACAAAAGTATTTTGACCAACTTTGACCACAAACTATAAGATTTTTTTCTTTTTATAAAAATGAAAATATTAGAAATTTTTTTATTTTAATATATATATATAATAAAATAGCTTTAAAATTAAAAATATTTGTATTTCAGATAATTTTTAGGATTTTTTTTACTATTTTTGAAATTTAAATTATTATTTGATCGGAAAATATTTTAATATTTGAGCACAAACTATAAGAAATAAAATTTATTCTTGCAATAAAAGTATTGAAATAAATTTAGACCAACTAATTATTCAATTTAAAAAAAAAAAAGATGCTCGAATTTATCTAAAAAATAGCTAATTATTATTTAAATTAATTATTTATTTATAATAAAATAAATTTATGTAATAATTTTATATTAAAAAATAAATTTATAATTTATATAAAAATAAAATTTATCTAATATTTTTATTTTTTTAAAATTACTTCTCATAGTTTGTTGTCAAATATTAAAATATTTTCAGACCAATAAAAATTCAATTTCAAAAATAATAAAAAGATCCTAGAAATTATCTAAAATAAATAATTATAATTTTAGATTTATTTGATCACATATATTAAAATAAAATTTCTCTAATATATTTTCTTAAAAGGTTATTAAAATATTTTTTGACCAAATAAGGATTTAATTTCAAAGAATAATAAAAAGATGCTAGAATTTATCCCAAATGTAAATAATTATAATTTAAATTAATTCATTATTTATATATAAATAAAATTTATCTAATATTTTTATTTTGAAAAATATTTTTTTGTTATAGTTTGTGGTCAAAGTTATTAAATTTTTTTCAAAAAGAGTAAAATAGATCCTAGAAAGTATTTGAAATAGAAATAATTATAATTCTAAAGTTATTTTATTATATATAGTAAAACAAAATTCCCCTTCCATTTTTGTAAAAAGAAAAATAAAATTCTTATAGGTTGTGGTCAAAGTTGATCAAAGTTTTTTTATCTTTTTTTCCTTTTTTAATGGTATAAAAAAAATATTTCTTTTATTTTTTTGGTCCCATTAAACAGGGTTTACTTGAGCCAACAGAAGTTAACGGGCGCGACACATGGCTCTACGTCTCTGTCGTTAACTTGGGACCATAAAGGCGTGTTTTTGTATTTAATGGTACCAAAATGACACTCGCTACAATTGTGGTACCAAAAGCGATAATAACCTTTTTTTTATCGATATAAAAAAAAAAAAAAAAAATTGCCCTAAGTTTTTTAATTGATGAGGGTTCAGGGTTGGTGGATTTTCTTGAGACTCCACCCCTCCCCAAAAAAAATAAAAAAATAGTGTTGTAGGCTTGAATTTATGGTGGAATACATTACATATGGTTTAGATTAAGTTTCCCCAATTTTTTTTTGGTCTAACAGGAAACCTTGTCTTGACGATTTCTGTGCAAGTTTTGTGTAGTTATTATATGATCTTGAGTATTTATTTTATTATTATGTGCACTTGTTTTGTGTGGTGAGTGTAATGTTTTTCTTTATTTTTGTGCGTTATTTTAAATCCACTACAATTTGAATTATTAAGATTTGTAATGTGAATAATGGTACATATTTGTAACGTGAATAGTGGCACAAATTGCTATCAACAAAGAATGGGCTTGGGATATTTATGCAAATTTGAGACAAACTCAGCCCGATGTGAATTTCTTGCCCCGCCACTCTCACCTCTTCCCAAAAAACAAGCTTACCTCGATCTATCATTACATATGATATATCGAGAGTTTAGGACCATAACATAATTCATTTAGAGAATGCCGATGAGTAAAGTAGATCTAGTTCCGAGATCTGGAAAGCGGTGAATAAAGTTAGTGAAACTAGACCGGAAAGTAGAGTATCTCTGGAAAAGAGGTAGGCCTTAAGTTCTAGCTTAGATAGCTTAGATTGAAGAGTTATAGCTTTGCTTTCTGAAAAAGTCATTTTCTCGTTATTACAGAGAAGCAGAAGCCTTAGAAGGATGGTCAAAAAGCTATTTTGAAGTGCAGCAAGAGCTCACAATGCATTAGATTTCAATTCTGTACTGTTTGCCCTAAGGAACCAGAAACCTACTACACGTATTGGCCTATGAAAATTGAAGTATGTGTGCTCTTGCTTAATAGATTTCTGAAGATGATCATATCACAAATAATATTTCAGAATCCTTTAATATTTCGATTGGTTAATTGAGGTCTATCAATCCTTACTTTGTTGGATGGTTTGAGATCCAAGTTGATGTCTAGGGTTTTACTTAGGTATGAAAGAGCAAAAAATTGGAACAATATTATATGTCCAAATGTGCTAGTAAAGTTGAATGGTGTGAAGGAGGAAGCTAAAAACTGTAGGTTGTTAAGTGCAAGTGAGTTTGAGTTTCAAGTGAATAAGAAAAACATTAACTATTAGGGGTGGCAAATGATGCAAGTATTGGGCAGATTATGGCGGACCCGAGACTTGTCTCGCCAACTCCGGGATGGACTCGGGACTCGTCCCACCCCACCCCGCTTTACAAAACTTGTCGGGACGGGTTTGTTAGGATGAAATGACATGTTTATATGTTATTTTGTTGATTAAAAGGTGAATTTTCTAGTTTGTATTCTGTTCTTAATAGACGGGTATATGTAATGCTTAATCAATAATCCTTTTTTGATTGACAAACTGCATGTCAGATTTCTTAAATTTGTGTGTCTACATTAGATTTGTTTCTCATTATGATCAGGTTTTTACAATCTTTATGTTAAAAATATATCATTATGATCAACCCCAAAAATATATTTTTTTTAGGCATATATGTTTACAATGTTTTAAATATGGTCATCCCAAAAAATGGTAATATGATTATCCTATCCTGTAAAATACAAATGTCGATCTATCAAAATGCACAAATGTGTATCATAAAAGCCACAAACAACACAAAACTAATTGTTACAAACAAATATATTTAGTCTATGTATATAGGGTTAATTACACTTAAACCTCCTATGAAAATACAAAATTACACTTTTCTCCAAAAAGTATTGAAATTATACTTACACCCCTTCTAAAAAAAATTTGTTTATATCGGACCCCCTTCGGTTAGAGTTTGGACGAATTTTTTTTATGTTGGCAAAAAAAATTACATAAATATTCAATTTGCCCCTCAGTTAACATTCTTATGTATATTTTTGTATTTATAAGGAGATAAATATAATGTATATATAGAGAGTGAGGTCAATATTATTACATTTTTTCCTTATAAGTCCAAAATCATTATACATGGACATTAAAAAAGGGTAAAATTAAAAAATTACGTAATTTTATTTGCTAATGTTAGCATTTTTCATCAAAATTCTAATGAAAGGATGTTAGGTGTAAATGGTGAAATTTCGTAGGAGTACGTGCAATTTTGAAACTACTTTGAAAAAAGCGTAATTTCGCATTTTCAGAGGAGTCAAGTATAATTAACCCATATATATATATATATATATATATGTTAAAATTAACACCGTTTTAGTTATAAGGGCGTTCCTATAATTTTCTACAACTTTATATATATATTTTACTAATATTAGACACTTCCAATATACATACTAAAAAAATTGGGTTATCTTAGACATGTTACCATATATTAGATACATATTCAAGAGTATCCATATATGAGCATTGAGCTCTCATGTCATATCCCAAAATTCAGTACATATGAGTACAACATCCTATTTAAAAGTAATCATGCTCCATTTTTGCGTTCTAAAAATATTAATCACAGCAGTGTAACTAAAAGTATATCATAAATATAAGTTTTAGTTCAATATTTTTTATCAAATAATTCATATTTTAAGTGCTGGATATATTTTATCCACACATTTTAATGTGATTTGAGACCATGACTTTAAACTTAATTACGAGACTTCAGTCTTAACATAGTAGTATATATTTGATATATGCACCAAAAGGTATGGGAATTTCTATTAAAATAATTTATATTTATATCTTTAGCGTATTTTGAATTTTTTTTATTTTGAATTTTATGTTATATATGCACCTCCTCATGTATGTAAGAAGTATATTAATTATTTTATTTAAAAAGATAATATAAAATGAAAAAAATATACTGAAGTTTAAAATAAAAATGTAAATAGTCTGAAAAGTGTCTCCCTGAAATAAGAGTAAAGTCATCAAACAGCACTCGCATTCTCTGTTGCAACTCTGCAATTCTCACGGGGCGATTGAAGCTCCTCCACACCCCAAACATGCCGGGCCCGGGCCCGCACATGATTTACACGCTCGGCTGCGGGCAGGCCCTGATGCATGTATCCAACGGGAGGTTCGGCCCGCACCACTGTGTTACCTACGCCATCAACGCCTTCTTCGGGCCGGACATCGGGTCCTTCTCCGAGTGGCTGACTTCAACTCTGGGTTTGGGCCGGGTCTTGGGCTCCTCCGTCGAGACCTGGGTCCACGACCCGTTGTACTATGTCTTGATTCTGGGCTACCCTCTGTCGCTGCTCTACAGCTGGGTCTCCCGATTTCTACTCCATAAGGGCGTTCTTGATTCCTTTTCTGGGGTCAGTATCCAAACCCTTTAAAATTTCGAGTTTAATAGGCTTTATTGCCAATATTTCTTCTTATTGGAAGGTTTTTTGAGCGGAATTCAGTTAAATTTTCTGAAATTCAATGCTCTGTTTTACTGTTTGCTTGCTGTGATTTAGGCCTGGAGTTAACTGATAATTCTGGGCTGTTGTTATTTGAAGAACTTGAGTACTACCATAAGCTTGCATTTGAGCTGGTGCAGAGGTTTTTGGTTCTACTATTGAATAGTTTTTTGCTTAGAAGCAAAATTGTTGTGGAAGTAGAGTTTTTGGGGGATTATATCCCTAAGGAATGAGCAAAAGAATCTAAAAATATAGAGTTAGAATAGCTGCAATTATGCTGCTTGTTTTTAAGTATAAAAAGCAGAAATCGATTCTGCTTACGCATGCATGCAACCAACTCGGGACGCTTACCTGCATCAATATGCTTATTGGAGCTCTTAGTTTACTCAGCCTTTCAGTCTACTTGATGATGTGATGCCGTAATTCAGGATGCATTATTACATCATTTGATTTGGGATTATAAGCCACTCAAGCTAACGTGGATGCTTGCGTACATCAATATGCTTATTTGAGCTCTTAGTTTACTCAGCCTTTCTGTCTACTTGATGATGCGATGTCGTAATGCAGTCCGCATTATTGCATCGTTTGATTGGGTATATTGTGCTGCGGAAGATTTTATAATGCTTATTCTGATTGTTGATTCCTGCTCATTGAGAGGTTTCTGGTTCAGGTGCCCCTAACAGCGAAACAGTGCTTCTTGTTGGTCTTTGCCGGATCGTTGTCGCACTTTTTCTTAGATCACTTGTTTGAGGTAATACTATAGTTTAAGTGCATTGCCTTGTTGATGAGCTGACTTCATTTTTAAGGGCTTTAACAACGTTTAATTTCACCACAGCTGTCTCTGTATGTCCAAGTCATTACGTTATTGGTGGTTATTCAGGGGTTACGATCTTTTCTTCCGGGTAAAGATTTTGTAGGCTTGCCTCGACGCACAAGAACAATCCGTTCTTCCCTTGAACATGTTCTTGTGATTATGACATCGTCCTATAAACTCTGCCTTCGTGCTTTTTTATGCGTTTTGCACAAGCATGTATTTTCCCCTGCTGGCTGAGGAACGAGCTTCTAAGTCGAAGAATGGAAATGAAAGATAAAACCTCTCTCGTAAACTATTCTATCGACATTGTGAAATGTAATGTGGTTAAATTCAGAAGAGTCAAGAAGGTTTTCGGTAGTCATGAGAGACTGTTAACGTTGCTGCCATTTCTTTTACCCTGGAGAAAATGCTGCTAAATCTTCATTTGAATTCGCTTTCCACTTCCAATCTTTTTCTTACTTTGTTTGTCATGGTTTCTTGAATTTACAGGAGAATGGACATTCTTCCATGTATACATGGATATTGAGCACCGGTTGGTGGAAAACTCGAGCACCAGTCAATCCCGACGCTGTCGTTGTGATTAGCTTTCTGTGTGCAAGCTTAATAGGAGGTTTCATTTACATCTACAGGTCTTGTTACGGTGTCTTATGATCGATTTTCTTAAGCACTATCGAATTCCCAGAAATGGTTATCGAGATGTTTAGCGTTCGTTGCAACTTCTCTTGCAGAGTGAAGCCTTTGAAGCTGGCAAGAAAACAATATCACAAATCGTCGAGACTGATCCTGGTAATAGCAACTGCATACTGTCTGTGGTGCGCGAGCCAGATTTATTTGGTCCGTCCTCCTCGGCCAGCGGTTGGCGAGGAGGCCGACCTCGGAGTTCTTGTTTTCCTCGGTGTTTTCTTTTTTCTCCCTCACTGGCTCTGCATTCTGTCGATGAACTCAAGGGACGTTATCGACTCGCCGGAACAACTTCCTCTCTAATCGACTTCGATGATCATTCTTTTGAAGGGCTTCCTCCATAGCATACGGGTTTTTGGAGTGTCGAGTTTGACCCAATATTACGCCTGGTAAAAGATGTTTCTCACACAATTTTTTGCCAGGGGTAAAATTTGTTAATTTGTAATTTTATTGTGCTTTAAGGTATTTTCTAATATAAACTAGCTAGAAATTGTGGCACGCAGTACCTGCGCGCATAATTTTTAATAAAATTTTTATTTTATTGAATCTCATAACTTTTTTCAACATCTTAAAATTTATCATTGCCTTATGACTTCACATATAAAAACAGTTTGATAATTTTTTCTATTGTTTTAATTATCAATACAGTATTGTACTCAAATTAAATTTAAAAATGAAACTTTATAAAATATTGTTATATTGATAATAATGATTATAATTACATACAACATAAATACTAATATGTTATTTTTATTTCAATTAACTATTAACTTAAACAAAATGGGAGTAAGTTTAATTTTTTAGTACATGTAATTAATTGCATGGAATTAATTATTCAAAGGAACTTAATTGAATAGAGTTGGGAAGTTGAAAGATATTTTTGGTATTACAATAATTTGGTGTAGTGGTGTAAAAACTTCCACTTTGTGTCTATAAAGCCCCTTTTCTTTATAATAGTATAGATATATAGCTGATGAGTGACCTTCTGTTCTCATTCACAAAATTCAGAGTATATAATAATTCTTCGGACCATGTAAATTTTTGTGTTGTAATTTTTTTTTTCTTTTTTACTATATATGTCTCATAATCTGTCAATTGATTTGCTAACGCAAGAACATGGAATAAAGTTTCATCTCCATTTATATCGGAAACGTTTCGAAAACGTTGTAGAAGAATTGTAAATTTAAAGCAACATACATAATAGTTATAATTTCTTTTAAAAAATATTACTTTTTTTTAATTCAAACATATTTAGTTTAATTTTATAGTATTTATACCAACTAAAACCAATTTACTTTTATGCAATATAACTATGTATCTGGGGTTGTTATTTAGTGCAGTTGCTATTGAAATTAAACAATAATATATAATATATTTTAACTATGTGTTATAAAATATTTTTATTACATTAATATATATGTATATAATATTACTAATTTAGTATAATAATAAATCGATTATTACCAAATAAAATATTTATGCTTGACACTAAGAATTTTTATATTTATAGCTAAAAGTATGAAATGAATGTTTTTTAAATATTTATCATTAATCAACTAATTGATTTTCCTCTAAAAAAAATATGAAATAATTGTTTTGCAAAAATATTAGAAAAACAAAAACTTCCTATGAAACTAAAATATTCGTAGGAAAATAAGAAAATTTGAGTGTTTCGAAGGAAATTAGATAATTTGAAAACTATCATCTATTCGTTTTCATAAAATAAAAAATGGAAACTTTTTCATCGTTTCGATGTAAATGTATGGAAATTTAATTTAAACCATGGGCAAGACAAATAAATTTCTTAAAATGTATAATCTGTAACATGTTAGATTTTGCAATTTACAGAATTTTCTTTAACTAAATAAAAAAATGGAAGTGTTGGGCAGAAAGGAAAAAGTACGTCAATATTATTACCAGAATGCTATGCTTTTTTCTGTATAATTACAGTAAGTAATATATTAAAGTTTAGTTCCATGGTGTTGAAATTTTGCTGAAATTATGCAACAACCTAAGATTCAGTTGTAAGAATTGACAAGCAACAAAGAAAATAATTAGGGGTAATTATGCTGTCCTTCTCTCGGACTATCGCATAATTACACATGGATCCTAATAATTTGAAAAATCACATCTAATATTTCTGATTTTTATTTTTGTCTAACACATAGATATATCTGTTAATCAAAAAATTTATGGAATTTGCTGATATGAGAAGTTTTTTTTGCATGAAAATCAATATTTATCCCAATTGACTTGTTATTAACATATTACAGGTTAAATAAAGCTTAAGACAATTTGAAGACAAAGTTTTAATAAATAAAATAAAAAATATTCAAAACATTTCCAGAACCAAATTCGCTTTGTTTGGAGAATTATTTTCAGATTGATTTCTGAAATGGTTAAGAAAATGAGTTTGGGTTTTGGATAGTTTGAAGTGCATATTGGGGAATGTGACGAGGGTTTGGTATTATATATTTCTGGATGATTCGGGTCGTTATTAGGCTATATCTAAAAGGTCATTTCAAGTGTCTTTTAGTGAGCTTCTCAGACTGTGAAACCTGAGAAGAGAAAGCACGTTAGGTTAGTTGCAATAATCCCTGACGAAGACCCTCCAGTGCTGAAGTCAGTTTAGTTCGAGATGGTAGGTAGGCGATCTTGGAGAAATAAATGCTCTGGAATGTAATAAATATCTTATCATAAATGCAGTGTAATGGGACTATTTATAGGGTCAAGTGTACTTATTTAGTCTGATCCACGTGGCATCATCTCAATATCCTAATTGTGACTATCAACGGTCCAGATCTCTTGTTGCTTAAATGAGTCCGAACACAAGTCCCAGGGTGGGTTGGGTCGCCAGGCCCGAATCCACGGGTTAATGGGCTTGTCGGGATGACTTTGGGCCATGTTGGAGTATCCAAACACATTTCCTTAGTCATCATGGTGCACCCCATCTGTGGGGAAGTTTGGAAAAATGATGAAAATATGTAAAATATTGTTTTGAAGGTATCAAAATCACTATAAATGTTAAATCATGTCTTGATAGCGGATATTTTAATTTTATCTGGACATCTTTTACTAATGAGGATTTCAGGATGGTTTTAAACCTATCAAAACCCCCTAATTCATTATGTTTGTTGTCGATTCTCAAAACGGACCGAAAATAAAACCAAACGAAGAGAGTATCAAATACCCGTCACATTTCCCAAAACAAAATTTAAAATCTTTCAATTTTTGAACCAACTCCAAACAAGCCACATTTATTTTTTTTTAAAAAAGAGTTAATTACACTTAAACACCTTTTTAGACATATGAAATTAAACTCTCTCCCAAAACAAGCTTTTGAAATTGTACTTGTACCCTCTCTGAAAATTCTCTATTTATAACTATACCTGTTCCATCAGGGTTTGCACAAAAAATATTGATGTTAATAAAAAAATTACGAAAACTTCTAATACCACTCATTCAGCATTCCGTATAACTTATTTATAAAAATACCTTAGATTATATTTTTATACTTGTAAAGGAATAAATACAAATATACACAAATTGAAAATGGTGGAATTGTAATAAAATATTGTTCCCAAATTATTCACATTGGACAAAAAGTAGCCACTGATGAATAAAAGCTAGTCATATGTCAATAATTTATACGGAATGTTGAATGAGACGTAAAATTTAAAATTTGTATAATTTCTTGTTGAGGTTAATATTTTTCGTCCAAACTCTAACGAATTAGACACAATTGTAAATGGAGAATTCTGGGAGGAGGTACAAGTACAATTTCAAAAGTTTTTTTTAGAGGGAAAAGAGTAATTTCACATTTTCATCTAGACCCTAACAAAATGGGTATAATTGTAAATGGAGCATTCTATGAGGAGGTGCAAGTACAATTTCAAAAGTTTTTTTTAGGGAAAAGAGTAATTTTACATTTTTAGAGGGGATCTAAGTGTAATTAAGCCCCAAATAAACCAAATTCTACTTCAATATTATTTCATTGTAATGATATGAATAATTGAATGGCCCCACTAACCCCAAATAATAATAATAATAAGAAAAAGAAGGAGGAGGAGGAAGAGGATAATAAAGATATATTATAATCTATAATACACGGACACTCCGAAAAATTACTCGATGCAGTGTCGGACACGGATACGTGTTGGACACGGTATAGGCGTGTCTGAAAATTAAATAAAAGAAAAAGAAAAAAGGGACACGGTGTCGGACACGCCAATAGGCGTGTCCGACACGTTTTGGACACGTTTATAATTTTGAAAAGTTTTGTACTGTTTCTTTCTTTTTTAAAAAAAAAAGAGTTTTAGACAAAATAATAATAATAATAATAATTCACTTATCTCAAATTAAAAGTTTTGGGATGAAATTACTAAAAAATTAAGAGACGGTTATTATAATTAACTAATTTGGATAACTATTTTTTTTTCATTGCGTACTTTTCAAAATAAACTGATTATGTATATTTTTAAAAATAATGTATTTTGGTTAAAAATTTAGACATAAGACATGCTTATTTATGTTTTATCTTGATATATTTCATATTTCATATTTTAATTTTATAAAAAATTTAGAATATATATAATATTATATTTAGCCGTGTCAGTACCGTGTCATGTCCTAATTTTTTGAAATTTTTCGTGTCGCCGTGTCCGTATCATGTCGTGTTCGTATCGCCGTGTCCGTGTCTATGCATCATAGATTATAACGAGTTCCCCTAAAATTTCTTATAATTATAGATATTTCTTTATTAATTGAAAAATAACAAATATCTTCAAAATTAATGGTCGATAACAAATACCTCTTCTGACAACTTATTATATAGGGTATTTGTTGGCAAAATTACACTTTTGGTCCCGCGCTTCCTAAAATGGTCAATTTAGTCCCAAAATTAGGAAATTTCGACGCTTTTGGTCTCGCGTTTCCTAAAATGACAAATTTAGTCCCAAAAGTGGAAATTTTCAACACATTTGGTCCCATTAGACGATTTTCGTCAAAAATGTTAACGGCAAACGTCTCACCGTTAGTGGGACCAAATGTGTCGAAAATTCCTAATTTTGGGACTAAATTGGTCATTTCAGGAAGCGGGACCAAAAGTGTCGAAAATTCTCAATTTTGGGACTAAATTGGTCATTTCAGAAAGCACGGGACCAAAAGTATTGACCCCTCAATCCTATGAGACCAAAAGTATAATTTTACCAGTATTTGTTAGATGGCCGTAATTGCATGAGAGTATTTGTAATTTTTCAAATGACGACAAATATTTAAAATTATAACAAATCTCATAGAAATCTTTTGTAATTTACTCGAATATTAATTTCCTATATTATGTTGTTTTAATTGGATTGGTATGGTTTGTGGGTACGACCAACATATGGAAACCCCAGCGATTATGACAAGAAGAAAATAACTAAAGTGTACTGATTTGATTTTTCACCTAACACTTTTTATTTGAAAACACATTAGTTGGTTCACGTAATCACAATGCTTCAACTAATTTTTATGTGATTTCTAACAAAACTCCAACCATTTCTTTATCGAAATTTTCTGTCCTGAATCCTGTTGTATTTTCTATTTTAATTATCATAAATATATTATATATATATATAAAATTATGTTGTTAATTTTATTTAAAGAAAATTGTATACACACGGTGTATATATATTAATTGAAATAGAAAATGCACCAGAGAATTTCTATATATATATATATAGATAAATGATGAAAATATGTGAAATGAAAGCAAAAGTAGAGAGTTTCTTGCAATAAGTACCAAGAATATAGAAATTTTAAAACAAAAAAAGGTAAAGATTTTGTGTAAATAAAATTTGAATTATATATATTTTAGAATTTTATAAGTGGAAGTTAAAAATGCAAATACTCATTATTTTTTCGTAGTAAAAAGTTGAAAAGCGTTTTTTTAGTGAGTGCAAACACTCCCTTAATCACATTATTTAGCAACTGATTTTCAATTTTCTTTCAAGTGACCGAAATGTGATTTTTTGTTGCAGTTTATTATCATGGTTAAAAGTAATTTTTTTTTTGGTAAATATTAATTAATCACGACCGTGCGCAACAATTATTATCATTGTTTCTATAAACGAGGCAAAAAACGTAACCAATGCTAAGACCCAAGATAAATATTTTCACATAATGTTGATTTACTATGATTTTCAATCCGTTGTTGTTATAAGGCATAACTACATTTACACCCCTTAATATATAGTCAATTTGCACAAATCATCCATGTCTTTTGCGTAATTACAAAATCACTCCTGACAGTCAAAAAAGCAGGGTTAGTTCGTATAATGATGCCGATGTTTCTGAGGGTATATATGTAGTTTTTTTAAAAGCATGGATGGTTTGCGTAAATGACGTTGATGTTTATGGTGAGTGTATATATAATTTTTTAAAAGGCATGGATATTTTATAAAATAAACCATAAATCAGTGGGTGTAGATGTAATTATTTATATTTATAAAATAGAAAATATATATATATATATTGTAGTGAGAGATATTGTTGTGATATCAACTCTCTCTCTCTCTCTCTTCCTATAACAAGGACTTTATATTACAACGTTATTTTCGTGGGATAACGGCATGGAAAACAATTTTAATGAAAAATGAGTTTGAACATTATGTTATGTGGTAATAATCTTCCTAGCTTGTACATTTTTTGGATAAAAAAACTGAAAAAATGTGTTTTATGGGGTTAAAATAGCCACCTATATAAATTATAGTACAAAAATAAATAATGTCTTAATTTTACAAGAACAAAAATTTGCCCAATCTTCCTAGAACTAAACAACTCTTTACTTTTTTGTTCCTAAGTCAAATTCCATTAAACTTAATTAAATGATATTGATGGGGTGGGCAGCTCAGATGTAGACCCTTGATCGTTTTCAGAATAAGCTGAAAAACAATCCACATGTCAAAGGCATTTGGGTCATTTTCAGTAAAAAAAATAAATAAATTGACAATTAAGAAAAAAAATTTGATTATTTTTCATTATTAATTACACTGTTAAAAATAAAGATCGTGACGGACATTAATTAATCATGGCTACACAACAGCTATTAATTATTATTTATGCAAATAAGGCCAAAATATGTGACATAGCAAATAATTATGGCAATTGTTCTAATTAGAACTAAAATCATATCAAATATTGATTAGCCGTGGTAAAAATTTATTTTTCGCATTGGTTTTTTTTTTTATTATGGTAAATAATATTGATTTGTCAAGATTTTAAGCTATGATAATTCATAATATAGGAAATCGTCCACTTTTTGTAGTGTTAGCAATGGGGTCTTAGGAAAATTTATAAATAGTCGTCCTACATTCAATTTTTGTTGCCCTGACGTTTCTACAACCTTAAACATATTTTTTTTTTTACGATTTATCTAATTTAAGTATCGAAGGGCTATTATCGGGGTCTTAGGTCTTCTCGGGATGTTTCTGACCATTTTTTGCCTTGTATGTCTCTTTATGGGAGGATTTGAGGCGTATTTAGCTCATTTGAGAAACATAATCCATGCTCACTTAAATATAAACCAAGCTAAAAAAAAAAAGTAACAATATTATAATAAAATTAATTTTATTAGATAAAAATTGAATCAAAATTTTTTCTAGACTAGTTCTGACTTGATGGACTTGAACTAGAGATTTTCAAATTCCAAGACGAATCGTCTAAAAATATTTGAATAATTCTATAGTACAGAAAGATTTCAAATCATATCACTCTCATTCAGAACTATATTTATAAAATATTGAATGATTTCAAATTCTCTTGATATAAAATCGTTACAGATGATTTCTCCATATTCTTTTTCCAAATCCAAATTCATGCAACCAAATACAACATTGGATAAAAAATGTCTTGACATGGGTACAACCTTGTTATATAGATTGTCGGTCCCATATTTTAGGTCGTTCAGCGTTTTCATCGTTCAATTTTTAAGGGTAGCATTTTGGTCTTGCGTCTTTTTAATTCTCCCGGTTTTAATCATTTTTTTCGCTGGAGTTTACCCTTCTTGCTGGTGAAGTAAACTTCCGCTGAAAAAAATACTGAAATCACGAAAATAAAAAGATGCAGGACTAAAATGCTACTTTAAAAGGTTAAAAGGACAAAAACGCCAATGACCTAATTTACGGGACCAAAATTGCATTTAATCCATAGCTTTTTATTAATTATATTTGTACTTTTTGTTAATAGTATTATTTTTCTCATAACTAGAATAATTTTCTAAGATCATACTTTAAATACTTCTCAAATTCAAAATTGGTCCAATGTGTGCTTTAAATCGTGAGTCTAATTTAAATCGGGAATCTAGGGTGGATCCTAATTCCAAGACTATTGATAGGGAAAATTATGAACTTTGACAAATTTATTTGAGTCGTTGTCATTCTTAATTATAATATCACTATACATAACAACAAATCTTTTGATTATGACAAATGATCATAATTCAGGAAATAATTCAAATTTTCATAATGTAATTAAAATATTTTATTCAATATTTCCACATAACATGAGAGCAAAATTACCCACCACCAAAAGCTGCTTTTCATGTACTATTTTTTCTTCTGTTCATCCAATTTCTGTTTCTGGTGATTAATAATTGATGTTATATATAATAATGCAACACCCTTTTGGATATGAAATGATAATGGGCAATCAAAAATATATTTGTATATATTTAGAATATCGTATACACTCAACACACTCATTTTTACATAAGTTCGAATACAAGATCTTTATAAAATATTTTGAATCCAAATCGTTGAGTTGTCCGTGGTGATGAACTGAAAAAATTATGGATGGATGTTTCAAAATAACAAAGCCGTGCCCGGACAGAGAATGTCTGGTTGATGGGTTTAATTATTTGGTGAGAATAGTTACTAAGAGAGAACAAGTTGGGGTAGAGACAAGCTCGGCAAACGTAAGATTCAGCTAACAGTATACCTATAATTTTTTCTCTGCTATTTTTCTGTAAAAGGGTGTAGCAAGAACCTGGAAGGAGATATCAGGACCTGGGAATTAAGAACATGGCAGCTCGCAGAGTTTCTTACTTCTTCTCTCGCTCTCTCTCCCTTCCTACTTCTCCTGCTTCTCTTGGTAACCCTCTCTATCTCTGTGTGTGCGTGTGTGTGTCTGTGTGTTCATGGGTATGGATATCTCTGTTGTGTGTTTGTGGGTGTGTGTGGAATGCATATCTTGTATGTACATTTGCATGTTTGCAAGAAACCCTTTCTCTCTCTCTCTCTCTCTCTCTCTCTCTCTCTGAGTGTGTGTCTCTGTGTGTGTGTGTGTGTGAACATGGTTATCTGTTTGAATATTTCTGTGTGTGTGTGTGTGTTGTAGATATATGTAGATGTATCTTGTATGTATATCTGAAGGGAGTGAAGAAAAGATCTTGATGATTCTTGCTTGATCTTCCCTTTCTTTAGCTATTTTTCCTTAAGACTGAGATGATTCTCGTAGTATATATATTTCCTTTCTTGGGATTTCCTATTTTTCTTTTTTTGTAATTTTCATTTTGGGATGAATAAAACATCAATTTCTTCGAATCATACAGTCTTAATATTGCCCAGATACTTCAAATATTTTATAAATTTTGATATTATTACAGCTAAGAAATATGGGTTGTCGGGAAAAGGAATGCAGAGGTATACAACTGCTACAGTTCTTGAGGAACCAGTTATAACCCCACCAGTTCAAGTTAATTACACCAAGCTTCTGATCAATGGACAGTTTGTTGATTCTGCATCTGGTAATAATTTAATTAATCCTATTGTCTCTCCTCAACGGACAGTTTGTTCAATTTTTCTCCTACACATTTGAAACCGGTGCAGGAAGAACATTTCCTACATTGGACCCT
Source organism: Sesamum alatum (assembly GCA_034509735.1). Taxonomy (NCBI): domain Eukaryota; kingdom Viridiplantae; phylum Streptophyta; class Magnoliopsida; order Lamiales; family Pedaliaceae; genus Sesamum; species Sesamum alatum. The sequence continues at coordinate 5,197,309 of JACGWO010000001.1, forward strand.
CGGACCGGAGAGGTTATTGCACACGTTGCCGAAGGAGATGCTGAGGATGTCAATCGGGCCGTTTCAGCCGCCCGTAAGGCATTCGATGAGGGGCCGTGGCCGAAAATGACTGCTTATGTAAGGATGTTTTCTGGATTTCAATGCTGTGTAATGGATTCTTTAGTTGTTATGAATTTGAGGTTGTAATGGTTGAGGATTCTTGTTATGCGGGACGATGCTGATTTTAGGAAAGATCACGTATATTACTACGGTTTGCTGATTTGGTGGAGAAGCATATGCAAGAGCTGGCTCAGCTTGAGACATGGGACAACGGCAAGCCATACGAGCAAGCTCTGACGGCAGAACTTCCCCTGTTCGTGCGCCTGTTTCATTATTACGCTGGTAAAAATCTCGGCTACATCAAATTTTAAGGTTCTTGCGTGGTTTTGGGCAGGCTAGGATGTTTTGCTCTCTCCAGACATTCTTGGAATTCTGTCTGAGATCATAGTTTTGGATTATTGCAGGATGGGCTGATAAAATTCACGGCTTAACGGTGCCAGCTGATGGACCGCACCACGTTCAAGTTCTGCACGAGCCGATTGGCGTTGCCGGCCAGATCATTCCTTGGAACTTTCCATTGCTCATGTATGCCTGGAAAGTTGGTCCTGCTCTCGCATGTGGCAACACTATTGTCCTGAAATCTGCGGAGCAAACACCATTAACTGCTCTGTATGTTTCCAAGCTGTTCCATGAGGTAGGTATTTGCGTCCTCTCCGAAGTGCAGAAGCATGTCGAGAATGTCTCTCTTATGAGTATCTGAATCTGTTAAACTACTGAGTTTCGGACAGGCTGGTCTTCCGGACGGCGTACTAAATGTCGTGTCTGGATATGGCCCAACTGCCGGTGCAGCTCTTGCTAGTCACATGGATATCGACAAGGTAATCTCATAGCATTACATTAGTGCATCATTGTTCTGTACCTTACAGAGAATGTCTGCAAAATTTTCATTAATCTCCTCACTTTGTCTTAAGCATCATAAAAGGCCACGAATTGTCAAGAAAAACAGGAACCCTCAACCTATCTTTCACAGGAACAATGTGCCACCATTGAGCCATTGATCTTTCCTAAGAACAGGACTTCTATAACGCAATCAATAGTTATTCTTGCATCAACTAGTTATATTTTCAGTCCATTTTCAGATCTTACATACGATTAAGACATCGTGCTGCTCTTCTGCAGCTTGCTTTCACTGGATCAACAGATACCGGCAAAGTTGTACTTGAGTTGGCTGCAAAGAGCAATCTGAAGCCAGTGACGTTGGAACTCGGAGGCAAATCTCCGTTCATCGTGTGTGAGGATGCTGATATCGACAGGGCTGTGGAGATAGCACATTTTGCTCTGTTCTTTAATCAGGTAAGTTGCTATAACGATATCCCCTTAACGAATTCAGCCTGGAATTCTGACTACTTAGACCTGTCGTCGACGTATAGGGCCAGTGTTGCTGTGCTGGTTCTCGTACGTTCGTCCATGAACGTATATATGACGAGTTCGTTGAGAAGGCAAAGGCACGTGCTGCGAAACGTACCGTTGGTGATCCCTTCAAGAAAGGGATCGAACAAGGCCCACAGGTAGTTTAGTTCTTTGTTGTGTGGAAAACTAGATGAATAGGTTGTCCATCGTGTCCCCTGGTTCGATTTGTCCTATGTTTTTGAAGTTCTTGAATGTGGTGATTTTGTTTCGATGAATGTAACAGATTGATTCGGATCAGTTTGAGAAGGTTCTTCGTTATATAAGATCAGGGATCGATGGCAACGCTAAGCTGGAGTGTGGAGGTGAAAGGGTTGGGTCTAAAGGTTTCTTTATTCAGCCCACTGTCTTTTCAAATGTTCAGGTACTTCCCCTTCCTATTCTTCCGACATTATAAAGGTCTGTCGTAACATTCTTTATCCAAATCAAGTCTGACTGAACTGAATCGAACCAATCACATTTGACAATTGTTTTATAATTGTCATATAATTAGTTCAGGTCTGGTCAAACTCTGTCCAGATTACAATTAATTTCCCAATTCTGAACTGTTTTTATCGGAGTTACAAGAGAGATTATGAAATTGTGAGTAAAAATAAGAAAAAAGTTGCATACAAATGCACATAACTTTTACGTGGTCCGAATATACATAGCTCCTATGTTCATTATCGCTAAAGTTTCTTTTACCAAGACATAATTATCTTACAATGTAGTAGACCACCAGCCATCAATTATATATATAACTGCAATGCATGTAAAATATTATAAAGGGACTTACATTTTCACTATGATCTATTTATACAAATCACTCATGTTTTTTGCGTAATTACAGAAATCACCCCGACAGCCAAAAAGCAAGAGTAGTGGTGAGTGATGTTGACGTTTTTGGGGGATGCATGTGTAATTTTTCAAAAAACATAGGTGTTTTGTGTATGATGTTAACGTTTTTGGTGGTCGTATGTATAATTCTTCAAAAGGTAAGTGTAATTTGTGTAAATAGACCATAAGTCACGGAATGTATTATAAAATTATGAGTAAGGCCTAGTACTGGTAAGTGTGCCGCTACTCAAGTTAACTCCGCAAAATGTGATAAAATGTAAAACGTTGGGTAAGATTCCACACTTCAATTACTGAGACGACTGATGTGCGCCTCTCTTGAATCAGGACAACATGCTGATAGCACAGGAAGAGATTTTCGGCCCGGTCCAGAGCATCTTGAAGTTCAAGTAAGTTTACTATTCTCCAGCTATCTCATAAGATCTACATATGCTACAGATAAATCACAAGCATTGTTGCTAAAACCAGGGAGATTGACGAAGTGATCAAAAGAGCAAACGCGACACGCTACGGCCTGGCAGCCGGCGTTTTCACGAAAAACATCGACACTGCCAACACGCTGTCGAGAGGACTAAGGGCCGGCACGGTGTGGGTGAACTGCTACGACGTGTTTGATGCTGCAATCCCCTTCGGCGGGTACAAGATGAGCGGCGTTGGGCGAGAGAAGGGGATCTACAGCCTCAACAACTACTTGCAGGTGAAAGCTGTTGTTTCCTCCTGAAAAATCCTGCCTGGTTGTAGTGATATTGGTATGGAGCTTATGCAAGAACTCAAAGGGCTGAAAATAAGTGGAGTTTGATTCACTTCATCATGTGTTTGTTTTGTGCATCAATGCTGTCTGCCCAATAAATATATGGTTTCTCATGGAATATCATTAAGGATATGTTCCCAAATTCGTTGGAGGATCTTTTATCACACGTTCGTGTCACACTATCATATCATACTCACAAGTGTATTGTATGTGGTTTCACTTTTAAAGCTAAGTTTTCAACTTCAGTGAAGGATCTTTTAAACACACGTCCGCATCACACTATGATATCACACTCACACGTGTATTGTATGCGGTCTCACTATGAAGGACAGTGTATGATATCACACTCACCTGCCGTGTAAGGAAATTTTAATTTTTTTTAAATGCACACATGAAATAGTCGTCGGACAAGTGGAAAATTCCCGAATTTTATTATTCACATGCGGCACATGTGAGAGATTCTGGCGAAATTAGGGCTTTTTGGACTTAAATTGCTATTTTTAGAAATTACCATCCTTAATCACTATTTTGAAATGGGTCTGGACCAAAAGTACTACCGCCCTAAAAAATTGGACCAAAATTGCATTTTTCCCGCCCAATAAATATATATAGTTTCTCATGTAGTCAAATTCGATGAAAAATTCTATCCGTGTCATACAGATATCATACCAACACGTGTATTGTATGCAGTTTTATTTTTAAATTATTATCTAATTTAATTATGTTATTTTTAATTTAAAAAAGAATACATGTCAATTACATATTAGTACAACACCGATAATAGCACAAAAGTGTGACAAAAGATCTACACCTCCCAAGTTCTTCAATGTGGTGGTGTTGGGTGCTTTTGTGGTTCTAATACGAGACTCTGAATCGATTATTTTGATGCATATTATCATAGGGTACTTGTTTTAATATTATTATTATTATTATTATTATTATTATTATTATTATTATTTGTATTATTTGTTGGTGTGATTGCACACTTAATTCCCCTTTGAAAATACAAAACTAACTTTTTCCCAATACAAAACTATATTTAGATTAAAATTAATATAAATGAGGGTAAAGTAGTCAAAAAAATTTGAATTTATTTATGAAAAAACCAAACCAGCAAAAAGCATCCTCAAGGTGCTTCTAACTCTTGACCTAAAAGTGCTTTTTTAGTAGTTGTAGAATAAAATATTGGTATATCAAATACCTCAAAAGTACTTTTTTAAAACTAAAAGTTAAAAAACGCTTTTCAAAAGCTCTCACAAACACTCCTATAATCATGTTTAGCATGTATGTTTAATATCGTAAATCAAAAAATAAATTATTTGGTATTATTTAAATATATACCAAACATTGGACGTTGGCCATATATTTTTTTTTTTTTTTCCAATAATTCATCTTTCCAAAATACAAAAAGAAAATCTCAAAATATATTCAAACTTTCGTCACCAATTTTTAGGATAAGATAAGATAATATGCGAAAATGGTCCACATCAGTAGTGATGACCGTTGATGGTAGATTCACATTCCAAATCAACTGCTCAAAATGCCACGTGTGCAGACATCATGCGATTATGAAGCTGAGTAATCTTCAATTTATACGTAATCAAACACCTAATTAATTAAATTTGGAGGTATTTTGATGGAAATATATAATATTCGAAAAACGCGTGGTGATTGTCACGACGTCGTTCGTCCACGTAAACCCTCTTCCATGATGTTGATATATATGATTTGCCAACATTCACATTGTATGTATTCCTTGTCTCTTTCATCAATCTATCATACTCCACTCCATCTCTTTCTCCTTGTCTTTTTTTTCTTTTTAGAAAAAAAAAAAAAAAATCTTCTGCTAACAGGTAATACAATAGTACAAGCTGCATGAATTGATTATATATAATATATTTAATAAATAATTAATATATGTGAATATTAGAAGATATCGATTTAGGATATGATGTGAGCAAAAAGTTACTCGTTCGGGTGAGTCCAACTCAAAGTCTTTGAACTTCGATTTTCGGAAGTCTATGAATGAAAATCATTCTGAACGCTCAAATCAGTCAGTAGTTGTGGAAATGATAATTGTAAATAAAAAGCATAGCAATGAGTGATAAAAGAAGTTTGGGAATGCTTGGGCAATAAAATTTTTGTGCTTGTGAATGTTAAGAAAACATTGCCCTCTACCAGGGTAGACCTTTTTATAGTCCTCTCATCATTCGGTTGGAAGAGTCTAGTCCCCTAGTAACTTAGAAGGGTGGTTATCGGTGTGGATAGAATCCAGCTATGAGGAGTCTTTTTCCCTTAAGTTGAGACTTCTGACTAGGTATGGCAACAGAATGGGTTTGTCAAAATTCGAGACCTGCCCCACAAAAAAAAATAAAACAAGGTCCCAAAACTTCGAATACCCCATTATTTTTTAATATTTATTTTCTAAAAAAAATACTTTCTAAAAACCCATCTCCAAAATAGAGGCCGTTGAGAAGGGCCTTTGTTTTGAACTTCTACATAACAATAATAATTATTTTAGTTTTCAATTTATAAATTATAAATATTTTAATATACTATATATTCATTTAACATATTAAGAAGAAGTAAAAACTAAAAATTTAATTTCAATCAACTAAATTAAACAATAAAATGATAAAATGAATCAAATAAAACTAAACAAAAATGAAGTTAACGATTATAAATTAAAATACAAAGAAATTAAACATTAGATACTAACTTTTGAGTTGGGTAAATTTTATCTCCTCTCTTTTTTGTTACATTTTAGGGTTTATAGAAATAAAATTATTGGTGGAAATAGAAATACAAACTATCCAATCTGAACGCCCACTCCTAAAACCATTCGAACCTCCTAGATCCTGTGGCATCTCTCATGGCAAATGAGACTATCTTGCCTCCAAGTTGTCTTGATGAGCTTCAATCACATGTCAATCAAATTCCTCCTGGTCTAATTTGGCCACCATGAATACATCATTTTTCGGCTCCCATAGACCTTCTTTCCCAATGGACTCCTTCCGGGCCTGAGGGTCGAAGTCTCGATTTCTTAGGCCTCCTCTAGCCTTTGATCTTTTTAGAATTTCCTTTTATACTTTTTTTTTTAACTTTATACTTTTTGGGATATCGGGACAATTAAATATGAGATGTATGATATTCTTTTTTTTAACTTTTAGTAATTTATGTAATATACCGATCAACTAAAAACTTTTTAATTTTTTACTGAACTCGCTTGGGTATTCAGTATGCTATTTTGACTATCAAAATTTTGGTTAATCGAAATTTGATACGATATGGTTCTTTACAAGTGAATACACCATTAGATGTAGTTTAATATTTTAGTCTTGCTCAGTTTGCAGTCATAGTTAATTATTGCTCACCACAATTTTTTAACTTTTAATTGTGGTAATTAACCATGACTGCATTTAAATTTTATTATATATTTATCACTAATTGTAAATATTAGTAACTTAATTATTAAGTTCTTACTTCCAGTAAATTTGTAATAATTTTCAAGGCATTTTGTCCATGAATGTACATTAAGTGACACTAATTTTAATTTTATCACAATATAATTATTAATGACAATAAATTTGTACTAAAATTGTCACTATAGACAATTTGTGACAACACAGATATAACAACAATTATATTTGTTGGCGCTACATTTTCACCCCTTTGTGACAATTTTATATACAAACTTTTAGTCACTATAAAAATTATGAAAATCGTTGTAGTGACAAAATAAAAATAATTATTGCTTAATGTATAAATAGTGATAATTTTAATAACATTATTAATAAAAGAATATTTCATTTAAAAGAAATTAAAACAAAAACAACCCGTATCATCTTAGAAAAGTAAAACACCCCACAATTTATATTATATTTTCAGGTGGACAAATTTTTTAATATAAATTAATTTTTGAAAATTCTAGATTTGTTAACAAGTCATTTTCGTTTTAAATTTTGGTTGTTGAACTTGTTGTGCTGACAGGACATCTTACCTCAATTTTGTGGGCATAGGGAACTGGAATAAATAATGATGCACTGTTCCTTTCGTTTATATCCAATTTAAATTATACCCAAAATTTTGGGAAAAGTTTGAAAATATAATTATCTTAATAATTATTTATCTTAGTATATAATAATTGGAGGTCACCAATATCATGTAACAAATACATTCAAATTCAAAAGTTGATTTAATCATTCAAATAAACGAACACGTCTAAACATGATAAAGAAATAAGAAAGTTTTATATACTCACACCCGTGGGATTCGAACCCACAACCTACGATATTTTACAGTTAGAGTACCTTTTTTCAAAATAAATTTTTTTTTTACAATTTTACGAAACGAGATATTAGTTTACCACATTCCTACAACGATATATATATATATATATAAATTTGAGACAAGTAGAATTTTCTGAGACTGTTTTTTGAGTAAATAACTATTAGTTTATTAAGAAATCAAGTTTTTCAGCCGAATTAAGTTAAAATTTGTAATGTTAGGACAATCGAAACAATATTGAATTTTCTACAACCAAATATTAAAATAAAATAAAATTGAGAGTTGTGAGAAATTAGGAGAAAACCAGATAATGTTGCTTGAAGCAATAAATTTGCTTTCTAATAAAGGCAAAAACATATTATTAGGTAAGTATTTACAACATGTCGTACTTGAAGGGAAGGAACACAACATGGTTGACTTGACTACTTTCTACTTACATGTCGTGCCAACTTGAGTTTGACCAAACATCGAATTCAGTGTGCTTTATACCCTCGCGTGATTTTGAATTTTAGAAAAAATTGACATATATAAATTTGTACCATGTGAGCTGTAAATAGTTAGATTAGCATATGATGATAATATCATTTGTGATCTAAAGACTGGCAGTTTATATGATACAAAGTCATATGGACAATATCACCAAATCTTTGAATTTTATTACCATTAGAATATTATACTTTCAATAACAAAAAATAATGGCGTCACGTTACAAATTCTCATCCATTATTTTTAAAACAATGACATAAGACATAAGAATTTTTTTTTCAAATCTCGAATATAATTCTAATTCAGATTAGACGAAAAATTTATATTATTTTAATTTTTTTAGCTCTTACATGAGACGTGGGATCCAAGTCGAGTTAAACCTTCGTCTTCCATACATATATATTTTATTTCCAAAAGTTCGATATACTAATTAAATATTTCAAAAAATTTAAATGAAAGCATACATAATATGAAACTACTATTATTGGCAAATCAAAATATGCACGTCAAACAAATTAATGTGGGCAGTGGAGTACCCACTGTGCATCTTGTAAGGCTTGAATTACGAATGAACTTTCTTCCGGATATGCCTCTCCCACAAACGATTCTACTTTAGCGCATCGATCTCATAATCAATAGAATTTCCCGTTAAAAGAATACAACCAATGTCTTCTTCAACGTCCGCAACCAACTCATGAAGTCCTTTGGTGCTCTACACAAAGATAGGTGACGGTACTTCGAAAAATATAACCTTATCGTGTTTTTTATATATATCAGCTGATGTGTCATTGAGTTTGTGGATGCTTTATTTACAATAGAATCACAAAGACTTGTAACCTACTTAAATAAAATGTTCTTTGTTACAATAGTTTTAAACTTGGACAACGAGAGTAAAATAATGTGAGGGCGTTGATTGTATCTAAAGCTAACAATCCTCATCAAGAGATCTAGCATTCACAAGTCAATTCGTGCATGAACGAAGCCAAACACGACTTAAAATATTATTCTTAATTCTATGATTAATCCTCAACCATGTGTAAACTCTCCAAGTTTCGAAGAAAGCACACGTAATTAAATGATAATTAATAATAATAATAATTAATCAAACTTAGATAGGCCAAAAATCAAACTCTTGTCACTTTCGGCAGTAATCTTAATTCCCTCAAATCGTCTCTCAAGGAACAGGTTTTTGTGTAATCAGTCTCCACGTGTACGCGCCCGTCGGTCAAGAAATCCAACCCACTATTTGCAAGGACCAATTTTGTAATGGGCTATTGGAAGACATGTTTGGCGCAGAGGCCCCATTTGTGAATGATTATAGTAGGAATAATTATACCGTTTTATTATGATGTTTGGTATAATTATACATAAAATTTTTATAATTAAAAAATTTTATAGCAATGAATCAATAATTTATCAATCGATAATGAGTATAGATTTTCATTCTTCTTTTTTTTTTGTTGATATCAGCAAATTCGTGAGTTTTGACTAACAGATGGATCTATTTGTTATATTAAAACAAACTTCGGCAATATTTGATGTAATTTTTCAAACATATGATTTACGTGTAATTTCACATAACCTCAATGAATTAACAGTGTAATTATCCTATTATATCGAGTCGATGAACGAAATTTTGAACATTACATAATTTTGCTTCCGAGAATGAGATTGTAATATAATGATTAATGTTGAGGTTCCATAAGCAAGTACCAAACCATAAGTTCAAATTTTATCAGATGTGGAGATATTATTTATCCCGTTTGATATGATTTTATTGTAATTTATTATTACTAGTATATTTGTATTTTAGTTTCTTTACTACTATATCAGACATCTGTATATTTTAGGTAATGCTATATTTAGAATTTAACATTTAATTGTAATGTTCCATATGTAATTTTTCATTAAAAGAAACAACAATTTCCGACATATGTACCACAATTAGTACTTTCAAGATTTTATTTTATTTTATTTTTGTAAAGTACTTCCAAGAATAAGAACCCCAAGTTGATTTATTTGAATTGTAATCTACAAATTGGTACGTTTGTCAAACACTTTGATCAGTGAAAATCACTAAAGTGGGATCTCAAAATTGGAAATTTTAATGCTACCTATGTGCGTATTAATTCAATTTAAGTGAAAAAAGTCAAATCATATGTGATAATATCGTCATTTTATTTTATCGTACCATCATATTCTAATATTAATCCACGTGGACAAGTATGAAATAATTTCCTAAAATATTAGGATGACGCCTATTTAAATACGTAATTTGCATTAATTTCAATAAAATAAAATTTTAAATCTAATGATTATGCCAAAGAGCAAGCTTACTATTTCTGGCCAAGAAGAATTTTTGGATGCAAAGAGAAAGGAAAATTATAACCAGTTTTCTTGAGATTTAGTGTAATTATGAATTTCTCGATATTTAAAAAATTATAAATAATTTTTTTATATTTGATGAAATTGTGTAATTCTTAGATGAAGGTTTGAGATTGTCAGCTTTGCTCTTATTGTATTTTTTATATATATATTTTTTTAAAAATTACCACTTGGTCCAAAGAAAAATTAAAATTAAGTGAAATTATAATTCATAGTTTACAATGATATTTTATGCAGTTGACCACAAATAACGGATGAAAACATAGCAGAAACTAATGAATTGGGTTGATTGTTAGGCGACCGTCAATCAAAAAAATATTGATAATTTTTCAAACAACAATGAGTATTTGTAATTGTGTTAAATATTAGGGAAATTCGTTGTAATTTGACAAACAAAAAAAAGAAAGAAAAAAGAGCATTTTGCACTCCTGATGTAGTAACCAAACACAGCCTAAGAGCTTTCAACATGAGACGATCCAAGAAACATCATCGGCCACTTCATTTCTCACACGTGTCCGACGAACGTGTCTAGTATCTTCCCAGGACAAGTATCAATCATTTCACGCATAGATTTCCGCCACGTGTCCCTGAAATATCCTGCGGTTAAACCCCCGCATATATTTTCACCAACTGAATTTCAAACACTCCCATTTTCAGTTGCCTGAAGCTGAAGGGAAAGACAGTGACAAAACCCACAAACCAACAATCTTCTTCCGCTTCAAATGATCCAGAAATTCGACCGGAATGATCGCCGGATTCTGAAATTTCCGGCGGTTCATCCCTGTGAAGGCATATCTCCGGCGACCCTTCTGGAGTCTTTGATCGCACTTTCACACGCTATATGCAATTACCAGTTCAGATTCTTCGCGACGCAAAGACGGAAAGCCCGTGAAACGATTCGACAAATATTGATTCTTTCCGTGTTTTTCGAGGAAATTCGGGACCATGGCCGGAGTCTACCGGACTCGGTTGTTCTTTGCTTGTCGGAGCTCCACCTCACGTTTCAGAAGATTCAGTTCTTGCTGGAGGATTGTGCCCGGGAAGGGGGGAGGATCTTGATTCTGATGAAATCTCATTTCGTTGCGACTCAGTTCCGGGCTTTAATTCGGGCCGTTGCTACTGCCCTAGATGTTCTTCCGTTGAGTTCGATTGAAGTTCCGTCTGAAACTAAGGAGCTGGTGGAGATGCTATCCAAGCAGGTCAGGAAGGCGAAAATGGAGATTGACCCGGAAGATGAAACCGCAATGAAGAGAGTGATTTTAGTTCTGAACCAGTTCGAGAACAGGTTGGAGCCGGACCCGTTTATGATCAGGAGGATTCTTGGCCATCTGGATATCAAAACATGGGCTGAGTGTCACAGGGAGATCAGGTTCTTGGATGAGGAGATTCGGGCCGAGTATTTGGATGGAAATGAGAGAGAGGTGCCTTTGCTGAGCAGTTTGGTCGGGTTGTTGAGCTACTGCAGGGCAGTTCTGTTTGAGGATTGTGATTTTGGAGTTATTGATCAGTCAGAAGGGAGAAACAGTAATTTTGAAGTGCTTACTTGCTTGAATCCTGAAGATTTTCGTTGCCCGATATCCCTGGAATTGATGACTGATCCGGTGACCGTATCGACAGGGCAGACGTACGACCGTGTGTCGATACAGAAATGGCTGAGATCAGGGAATTTGGTGTGTCCCAAGACGGGAGAGAAGCTCACAAGCACAGAAATGGTGCCTAACACAAGCCTTAAGAAGCTTATTCAACAGTTTTGTGCAGAATATGGGATTTCACTCGCGAAATCGAGCAAGAAAAATCACGATATTTCCCGCACGATTTTACCGGGAAGTCCTGCCAATGCACAAGCTATCAGATTTCTGTCTGAATTTCTCACCTTGAGCCTTGGATACGGGACGGATTATCAGAAGAACAAGGCGGCCTATGAAATTCGGTTGCTGGCCAAGTCGAATTTGTTCAACAGGTCCTGTTTGATCGAGTCAGGTTCGGTTCCACCGCTCCTGGAATTGCTCGGTTCAACTGATCCAGGAACGCAAGAAAATGCGACGTCTGCTCTCTTGAAGCTGTCGAAGCAGCCAAGGGGGCAGAAAGCAATAATCGAAAATAGGGGCTTGAGTTCAGTTCTTGCAGTGCTTCAAAACGGCATGAAGTTAGAATCCAGGCAAATCGCAGCTGCCACGGTCTTTTACCTCTCCTCAGTTCATGAACACCGCAAGATGATTGGAGAAAACGGCAAAACCATCCCCGCCTTGTTGGAGTTGATCAAAGAAGGGACGCCCTGTGGGAAGAAAAACTCGGTAGTGGCTCTTTTTGCTTTACTTTTCTACCACAGAAACCGGCAGAGGGCCATAGCAGCCGGAGCAGTGCCAGCACTATTAGGCCTATTGGAGTCGTCTGACAGAGTCGAGCTCAAGACTGATGCATTAGCCGTTCTGTCTACATTGGCAGATAGCGTTGATGGATCAATGGATATTCTGCAGGCTTCAGCTCTGCCCTTAATCTTGAGGTTGCTGCAGTCGATAGACAGCCGTGCTGGAAAAGAACACTGTGTCTCAATCCTACATTCTTTGTGCCTCAACTGTGGAGCAGATGTTGTGTCCATTTTGGCAGCGGACGCCTCTCTTATGTCCACGCTATATTCACTTTTGACTGAAGGGACATCACACGCTGGCAGAAAAGCGCGATCCCTCATCAAAATCCTGCAGAAATTTTGTGAAACGAGGTCGTCTCGTCTGGTCAAGGATGCCTGTCAAGAACAGTTTGTCAATGTGTGGTGAAGTTTCAAGTACTTCAGTTGCATTTTACATGTAAATACGTTGAACACACAAGACGTTTGTGTCGAACATTTATAGCGTGTAGGTCGATTTCTGAGGTATTAGCTCGATTTTTTGGGAGCTAAGCAGCCTCATTGGTGAGGAATAGATACACAGTCTGTATCAATTCTTTGTTGTAATAAAACAGTGTGATACTCTATATGTCTGGTTATCCAAGATTGCACCTTTATGATAGTAATATTGATTCTTTTCATTATAGTTCATGAGATGATATTTGATGCTATGCTGTTGGCTGACTGTAATATTTACTTCAAGACTTTGATAACCTCATCATGAAATTTGGTCGAAATATATCCGTTATTTGATATAACAACGTAAGAGACGTGCTCGAAATTTTGAGACTGGACAGAAACAATCGACGGTACGTAGTTGGAATTGCTCTAAGAGGCATGTTTAAGCAAAAATGGTCACAAAATGGAAGCAATGTTGATGGGATCTCCAATTTTTCAGTGATTTTTGTAGGCAAAAATTGGCCATATGGTTCAAATTGCTAATAATTTGCCAATGTTGGGGAGTGAAGTGCTATTTCTATGTTCTTAAGGGGATATTGTGAAATTTGGCTGAAATTGCTCAAACGCATAAACGACGTCGTAGAGACGGGATTTTGCAGGTTTTTATACCCTCGTTGTTCCAGAATAGTCCAGGCAGCAAGCAATCGACTCAATTTTCTCCCTAAAACTTGCGCGAGGAATTCGAATTCTTCTTTTCTAAGAAAATCTCTGTAAGTTGATTGTAAGTCTAAATCTGAAATTCTTGTTGTGTATAATTGACAAACACGCACAAAATGGTACCGGTAGGTTAGGGTTTTAAGTTTGGAAGTAGAAATAATTCCTGCTGTTTAGCCTATTTTGTGGATTTTATTCCGTGTAGTTGCATATGCTTTTGTATATATGTAATTGTCTTGATACTTTGTTGGTTTTGGTGGTTGCAGTCTGTAATGGCGACCGAACAACCAAAGCCTGCTACTGAGGAAGTGAAGATGGATCTATTTGAAGACGATGACGAGTTCGAGGAGTTTGAGATAGATCAAGGTGGTTTCATACTTCTTTTCTTTTTGGCAAAATATACATTAACTGTTTGCGGGTATTTACTCTATTTACATTTTTGCATTAGGAGTTACTTTAAGAAATGAAAAAAACTTTGATACTTTTGAATGTTGCATGTGAACTTACTTGAGGAGAAGGAGTAGTTTTTGTGATTTATGGAGACGATTCTCCTGTTATTAAGAATCCTCGCTTTGTTGCTACATATTCTTGTTTGAGCTTGCAATGATGATAAAAGATGGTGATGGGTTCTATAGGAACTTTTTTCCTTTTTTTGCTTTGTATGAACAGTTTTCGTTTTGTACAATAACGCAAGACAAGCTTTTCTTTCTTTAGTTGGATATTATTTATTGCAATGAAAGCTGTGATGGTGTTTTGTATGGAATGATAAGTGAACAAATGGAGTTCAAATTGAACTACAAATATTTTAGAAGTTCTAAAAAGCTCTTACTAATGGTATTATATTCATGTGATTTCCCACTATTTCTTTGAACACAAAGTGTGTTGCTATATTGGGAAATGATTGCTGGTTAAGTTAGTGTCCTATATTTGTTTGGTTGGTTATCTTTCTGTGCATGCGATGCCGTGGGGTGAGGTTGTGGTCTCAAATCTTAATTCAATTCCAAAGTCCAAACTGAGATCATAGGATGCAAGAAAAGCTAGTTGCATCACTACGTACTCATTTGTAAATGGTTCAACTTCTATGCTATTTGCCCCCCCCCCCCCCCCCCCCCAAAACTCTTCTTTCCAGTTGAATTTATTTGTAATCGATATCTTAATATTTGTCGACTTATCTTAGAACCTACTTAATAGTACCCCATATTGTGTACTCTAACATTTTTCGTTTTACATGTGTGTGAAATCGGTAGAGTGGGATGACAAAGAAGGAAAGGAAATAACTCAGCAATGGGAAGATGACTGGGATGACGATGATGTGAATGATGATTTCTCCCTGCAGCTCAGGAGGGAATTGGAGAGCAACCCTGAGAAGAGTGAGGCTAAATCAACATGAATCAATTGCTGTTAGCTATGTTTTCGCCTGTCATACTCTGATATAAAACTTTAGGTACTATTAGCACACCCTTTATGCTACTGAATCAATGTGATGATCTTTGATTGAGCAGTGAACATAGATCTTATCATTAAGATTCTAAGTAGGGCCTTCGTGTTGTTTCCAAGTTGATGCAGTAACTATGATTCTAATCACTGAGTTTTTTTGTGATGTCAATTTACTCCATATGCCTTTTTATAAGTTATTTGCTTCCTGTTTGACACGAGTGCACACACACACACACACACACACATATATGTATATACACACTTAAATATATAGCACACATCTGAGATGTGGAAGACTTTGGAATTTTAAAGTATGGTTAGGTAAGTACTTTTGCAATGGCCTAAGTTGTGCTATGTTTGTGTTTGCCCGGTTAAGGGTGCCTAGTTAATTGGTTGCTCACATCTTGGTGTTTGGGAAATGCATGTGAACTATGGATGGATCATGACTCCATGAAAGCTAAAGTCAACAAGAATAAAAGAGCAATTGGGAGAAATGGAACTTGTGTTCTATGGTTTTAGGTTGTACTGAATTGATTCTATAGGATGACCCTGACAATTGACAAGCATGGCATTTCATTGGTACGTTGAGGAGATGGGCATTAGTGGTGCTGCCTGCTGGAGGAGCATCATTCATAGGCAAAGAAGTTATAGACTTCTCAGCAAGTGGCCACTCTCACTCCAAGTTGGTCATGCTAAGGTCAAAAGCCTTAATTAGGCAGTGTACTTTGCTGCTGCCTGAAGGTAGGCCTGGGCCAAAATACACTTTTAAATTAGGGCCAGATTCAGACCATTAAATTAATAATTGGGTTTGGCTCGGATGATATGCCCGTTCTTACCCTTGCTGAAAATTTCTCCAATGAGCCCAATTCTCTTGGGCATTCAGTCTTCACATTTACGACCTACCACTCTCCTCTCTCAAGTTTCAACTCTGTCAGTCTCACTCCCTCTCTGGCCTTGCACGCCCGCATCAAACAAGTGAGTGTGTGTGTGTGTATGTTGATTTTATAAGAAACCCAAATCGTATACAAAAATGGATAAGTTGCAGTGGAGGAATAGAAAGAGGCTGAGGTGTGTAAAAGTAAAAGACTCAAATCAATGTGGACTTATCCTACCGGATTAAGTTTGCAATTCTGCTGAGTCTTTTGTCCTTACTTCACCAATTTTAATGGAAGGTAAGACTATTTTTAAAAACTCATAATGTGCATGACAGGACTATTTTTGAAATGGGTCTATCCTTCCTACCACACTAAATTTACAATTTTACCTAAAACTAACAAGGAGTTTTTTATAATTGAAAAAATTCAATAGAGGGAAAGACGTAGTCATGTTATTTTCTATATACAATTTACAAATACCCATCCACAAGTGTGGAGGGTTTGAGACGTTATGATTTTAAAATCATGGATTTGAATTTCACAAATATGTGAGATATTATACTATTTTAATAATAATTGTTGATTAAATACAGTTATTTGATATTGATGATAATATTTATACCTTATTATTAAGAGAGAACACCAATTTGATGTCTCCTAACCTTTTATCTGTCAATTTTAATATTTAATTTGATTTATTAATTTATGTATTAACTTTCACTCTCCCATCATTTTTGAGCTATTCTTTTTTATTACTTTCATGCATCTTTTCTTACTCTATAATAATAATAACAATATATTATTATTATTATTACTTTATATCTTTTTTTATTAAATAATAAATATTTTATTTAAATAATCTTAAAAAATTATGTACACACTTAGACTGTGCACACAAAGTTACTAGTATTATTATTATAGTTATCTATAGTTGTTAAATATAAATTTTTAATATCAATAATTGTAATCAATTGATCTATACTAATATATAAAGAAAACACCGTTTTCACTTACAAAAGGCAGTTACTTACACCGCGATATTAATTTTTTATTATGCCAATAATACGCCTAAGTTTTTTTCTTTCTTTATTTCTTTCCCTCTTCTTTTTTTTATTCTTTTGGGGATTGTATTATAATATATTTTAAAGTATAAAATATTATTTATTATATGCACGTAAAGACGACGTGCCGCGCGGACTACTTTAAAAAAGAAAAAAGTGGGAAGGGTTTGAGTCTATTCCGAATTCATAGCCACCTCTATTGATGACTTTAGATCCAAATTGGACACGCAAATATAGATCCAAAATTGGTCATATATAAATTAAATCGGAGTACTTCTTGCCGTCCCTACTCTACTATCAGGATCAAACACGACTACTTTGATCACATCACTAACCTTTCAAAATTAATTATAAAGTAAGTGTTGAACTGTCTACCAATTATTCGACAAGTATATTATATTTATTATATAATTGATTCAAATTCGATCAAACTCGACCTGTGTTAGAATTTTCGCAGCCACTCCATGTACAGAAAAATAATTTAATAATAGCAACAGAAAAGGATTATTATGAAAATACCGTAGTTTCTAAATAATTAAGATTTTAGGCAGTTTAGAAAAAAAAAAAAAGAAAGAAAAACAAACAAACAGATGTAGAACCGTCTTCTTGGGTTTAATTTGATATGGAGAATTCTGCACATCCATGTCCGATGATATGCAATTGAGTATATCTATTTTTATGGGTTTAATTTGATTTGATATGAGGCTTTATATTAAATTAAGAAAATTTTAATTTGATTTAATTTATTTTTACGTAAATCATATATAACTCTATTGAAAATTGATATAATTACAAATATTATTTTTATTATTTGAAAAATTACTGATAATATACCCATTGATTTGTGACATAATTATGTAATCCTTGGATGCTAAGGTGGAAATACCAATATTGCCCTTGCTGAAATTTTAATTTTTATAAAAGAAATATGGTAATATACATATATATATATATAATCAGAAGTTGGATTAATGTTATTAAAAAAGAGTGCAAGAATATGATGTTGGATGGTTGCTACTATAATATATATATATATATATATATAAAATTATAATTCAGAATTCTTAATGATATTTTGGATAATTCAATACAATACCTGAATGAAACCCTAATGAAAAAACTAACGGAATAGGTCAATTGTTGGGTGAGTATTATTATCAGGAGGATAACTGTAATTTCTCAACCAACATGTATGTATTTATAATTGTTAAAAACCTTAGGAGTGATTGATGTTATTTACCCAAAAATAAATTCTATCAATTTAATATAAAGTTCCTTAAACATAATAAATTAAATTCTCTTAATTTAATATAAAGTTTCATATTAAATCAAATTATACCCGTGAAAATACATGTACCAAACTGTATATCATTGGACATGAATACCTAGAATTCTCCATACACCAATACATTGCATTTTTACATCATCAAGTTCGATATGTCTGTTTTTTATTTTTTGAGTGTTTTATTTTGATTTGTGGAGATACATAGACAAAGAAAATAAAAGATCAAAATAAGTATGTGTTAGAAATGATATTTATGTTTGGACTTATTTTTTAAGATAAATTTAAAATAGCGTAATAAAAATGTGTTGTAAGATTGATTTTGTATATTGGAAAGGAAAATTCACTGTTAATTATCAAATTATATATATTTTATATGTATTTATATATACATATACATATTATCATTAATTTATTTGTAGGTGAATTGAATTGTTTGTAGGTGGACAGATCGAGGATCAGGCCAAAACATGGAAAACACCCAGATAAGGTGCCCACATAAGCACAAATATTGC
Organism: Sesamum alatum; assembly: GCA_034509735.1. Classification (NCBI taxonomy): domain Eukaryota; kingdom Viridiplantae; phylum Streptophyta; class Magnoliopsida; order Lamiales; family Pedaliaceae; genus Sesamum; species Sesamum alatum. The sequence continues at coordinate 5,216,224 of JACGWO010000001.1, forward strand.
GTATGTCTCTGCCTATCTCGAACATGAGCCAAAATAAAAAGAAACACCGTGTTCAGAGATGGATCGAAAATAAAAAAAAAGACATTATTTTTTGTTTTCTTTCTTTTTTGTTTTTTTTAGATTTGAAGAACGGTGGCCATTGGAAAGTGTGCCGGAGCTCAACTTTCAGAACTAAGTTGCCAGCAGTGCGCCGGCAATCAGTGCCATTATTAGTATATTACAGTGGAAGAGCTCAACCTTCCTGCAGTCTGCAACTCGTGAACTGCTTCTAGACGGCTTCTAAATTTAACAGTTTGGTCCGTCGTTCACACGACAAGTGTAATTGTACGGAAGTATTTGAGTTGGAATATAATGCGTTTGGGCAGAAGTATTTCTTGAGATTGATGAGTCTAGGTCAGTTAATCAGCCATAACGGTACTTGGTGTGAAATACTATATATAGATAAATGATTGATACATATCTTATTTTTTTAAAAAGTATGAGGAGGCATGTGTCGTTCGATCAGATGCCTAAGCCACAAAGTACTAAATGCAGCATGTATTTGACTTAATTAATCGCACTCTCCTACAGTCATATGAGTAACATAATAAGAATCTGGCTAGGATTGTAAATAATTATTCGAGTTGGTGAAACATGTTCAAACTTGTTCGAATCTTCAAAAATTATATTTGAATTTGTTTTGATTATTGATCTAATCGAGCTTTAATTGAATCGAATATGAGTTGAGCTCGAGTAATTTAATATGTTTAAATAATTTTTATTATTTTTGCACTATTCGGATCGAGCTTCAAGGCTTGTCGGACATAAACTTTTGCTGAAGTTTGGCTTATTTTTCAACTATAAACCTTAGCAAATTAATTATTTTGAAAAGGTAGAAAAATTCTTATACTTATTGCGTTTTAAACCTTCCTTTTAACTATTATAAATAACTCCAGAAATGGCTATAAATATAATTTTGATACTTTAATTTTATCGCTTGGATCAGATCGTATTGATTGGTTTAATTTAAGTCAAATTAGAGAATAAAAGTACACTCCATATAAGCAGCAATAACATTAAAAGTAAAACTAACATCCTGTTTGTTTATGTTTTTCTATTTAATTTTTGAAATAGTAATAAAAGTGAAAATATATTTATTTATTATGTACTTTTATTGAAAATATATCAGTTTAACACCATAATTTAATATAAAATATAATTTTTATTATTAATTTAAACATATTTTTATTTTACACAAAAGTTAATTACAAAATTAGAAACGCATTTGAAAAAATTGAAAACCGAAAATGAAAATATGAACACACATAGATCCTTTTCAAAGTCAAACACTCGAATCCCCGCAAGATGCTTAAATCAAGAAAATATTATCCAAAATATATTGATTTATCACACTATTGACTAGTTTTCGTGCAAATCCGTCTAAAACTTCCTTATGTGAAGACATAAAATTCTATGTAATTTAATTGTCTAAATTGAAGCTCATAAACTAAATATCAATTCAAATCCTACCAAATATTTATATATTTTAATAATCGTTATTGATATTGTGTACAAAGTTCATACGCACACAATAAATATATATATATCGTTTACTATAAATTAGTATACATTTTGTATTTAATATAATAGGTAACCTCGACATGTAGAAAAATTAAAGTATTTCCTATTCTCATAACATTTATATATTCACCAAAATATAAAATATAATATTATTTAGAGATTTCTACTCTAAAACTGAGGCCGTTGATTCTTGTGATCAGAATCAAAATCTTGCCCGTCAAGGCAACATCCTGCGCTCCCGCCACCGGAAAATGTCTGTCCTTTCCGGGCAACATCTTCAATCAGCATATCCAACGTGCGAATGGATGATCCGCCTTCTTTCAAGGCGTTGCTCGCAGCGTCGCGGTACTCCGCCGCCTTCTTCCGCACCTCCGCCCCTTTCTCACCGCCCATCAGCTCTCTCACCTTTCTCTCCACCTCCTCAGCAGCCACAAATCCCCGGACGGATCCGCTCCTCGGCATGATCCTCAGCCCCAGGCCAGCTACCTCCGCCAAAAATCTTGCATTTATATGCTGCTCCGCAATGAACGGCATTGCAAGAATGGGCACGCCGGCGGAGATGCTCTCCATCACTGAGTTCCATCCGCAGTGGCTCAGAAACCCTTTTACTCCGTCGTGCCGGAGGATTTGTTGCTGATCAACCCAGCCTTTCACCACGATTCCTCTACTTTTCACCCTCTCTTCAAATTTCTGCAAAAATTCCGACCCATTGGGCTTCAAAGTCCACAAGAAACTCACCTGGGATTGCTCCAATCCCTCAGCAATTTCTTGCAATTGCTCCGCTGACACTTCTGCTTGACTCCCAAACGCGACGTACAAAACAGGTTCACCCTCAGCCAACTTCCTATCCAGGAATTCTGTATAAATTGGGTTATCCAGGGCCTGTGACGGCGGCGCCGCCATGCAGAGTGGGCCAACACACAGAGCTTTTGGGCCAAATTTATTGTTCCAATAATCAGCGTAACGTTGTTCCAGCTCGTAGAAGCTGTTCACGATTATCCCGTCGCTAATGGCCGTGGCGGCCAATTGCTCCACCATGAACTCCACCAACGGGCCTGACGGCTCGATATCATTATACGGTGATTCAAAGTCATTTCTTGTAAACTTCAGCTCCGGAAAATCAGACATGGAAAAGGGCTCATCCAGCGATTTCGTGCTCGCATGAGGCCTTTCCCTGCTCAAGATGGAGTGCATGGTAAATGAAAAGTTGCCCATCCCGTAGAAAGCAAACCTGGGAACACCAAATTTTTTAGCAGTATTCAGAGTCCACCCGAGAAACCCGTCAGAAATCACGCAGGAAACAGGAGGGCTAAGGGATTCCAGGACCTGTTCGAAGCTTTTCTGCATGAGTTTCGTGGATTCGACAAAAGGGGGAAAAGAAGCCATGGATGGCAATTTGTGAGTGTTCTCCACGCCCGGAGGGACGCCCTCTACGTTCTGAGGGAAAGGGAGTTCGATAACTGAGACATCGGTGTCCTGAAGAAAAGCCCGGATGGGAGGGGAGTTTCCAGGGGTGGTGAAGATGGTGACGGCGGCGGATCGGCTGTGGAGGAGGCGGGAGAGGTAGAGGACAGGGATGGTGTGGCCTTGAGACATGAAAGGGAAGATGACAAAGTGTGGACTGGTAAGAGAACCCATACTTTTATTTCTTGCTTGGTTTTAATTTGGTTGGAGTTGGGGTGAGTGCCCTTTTTATAGGTGTAACTGTAGTCAGCAGTCAATAGTCTGTAGCCTGTTTGGTCTGCCTGAGGCTTTGGTATTTCCCATGAATGACCATTAATTGCAAATAGCTAATAGGTGGAAGGGTGAGGTGCTGTTTACTAGAAAAAAAAAAAAAATATATATATATATATATATATTTTCATCGAATCAAATCAATCTAATAATAAGTGTAATTTATCTGCTTTGTAATTGATTATTTTTTAATAAAAATTTGATTATATAAAAAATATATTACACTAACTATATAATTATTTATGTATGACCAAATTTAATGTGAGTTGAAATTCCCTAGTCAAGGTCAAAGCACCTCTTACATGGCATTCACAAGCAATCTAGGTGGCATCCACATAGTATCTTTGGAGGCACTCCTCACAGAATCTGATAAGGACTAGCAACCCCCTCGGGGACACGTGGCACCTCCAGAGAGAAGTACTATAAACCCTAAAAATTTAGACTCCAATTGGGAGAAGGCATCTACTCAACCACCCCTTGAAAATTCGGGAAGACATCCAAGATATCCTCATCTACTCCAACTACCCTTAAAGAATTGTAGGTCTCCAACTGTCCTCCCCCAAATCCGAGGGGGATCCTCCAACTGTAGGGGACTCTCCACTGAATCTGAAGGGGGATGCAACATTATCTAACAACTCTGTGGTCATGCTCCCCCAAATCTGTAATCTTCACCAACCAACTGAAGGTTGCCTATGAATAGATACCTCTCCCAGCGGGAGAAGACAAGTTTTTATCCTCTTATGGCAACTTGAGTCTATCTTCTCCAATTTTTACCTTCATGCTACTGCTTTACGTTGAAGTAACACATGTAATTCGTACTTATAGTTTGATTTCAACATCAATCTCTCATTTATACAAGCAAAAACGTAGAATAACACTCTTATTTTCACTCTTTTATTTTTTTGCATTTTACTTCATTATTTTATACTCTAACTAGATCAAACCCAACAATTTTTGCTCGCATCAATGGATATGTAATTACTTAGTTTTATCTAAAAAATAAATAATAATAACTTAATTTTACTAACAAATTAATAAAAATATTTTAAATAAAAGTTTTTTTTTTGTGTACTTGTTGAATTCATTCATTACCTTAACTTTGAGCCTGCAAAATGTAAAAATTTGAACTATTTAACTTAATAATTATATTTTACTTTATTGTAATTAAATTATACCTTTTCTAATTAAGAAAATTTTAATTGAGTTTAAAATGTAGAATATTAAAAAAAAAAAACAAAAGATCCTTTGAACTACTATATATATATATATAAAATAAGGCTGATATTATCCAATATTTAGTTGTTAGGCGTAAGTGTACATTTATTAATTTATGGGGGTAGTGCTACCTAAAGAATAGATTAGGGGCAAAACATATGCAACCCTTTATTTTATTTAGGGATAATTACACTCTCCCCCCTTGAGGTTTTGTGTAATTACACGTAGACTCTTTGTGATTTGGAAAATTATATTTAATACCCCTGAGATTTGCTTCTGTCTAATAAATAGGTCCCTCCGTTAGTTAAAATTAACCGAATTCGTTGATATTAACAAAATAACTGAATAAAAATCGATATTTACCCTCGATTGACTTATTAATAACTTAATGCAGGCCAAACAAATCTTTTATGACTAAATTACCCTTATAACGGTGAATATATACCTCCTCTCATGCATTAACGTGTGACGATATATAAGAGTAAAAAGATTTGTTTGACCTACAATAAGTCAGTAATAAGTCAATATATGACAATCTCACCTTTAATTCAATTTTTTTCGTTAATATCAACAAATTCGGTGAATTTTGATTAACGGAGGGACCTATTTGTTAGACAAAAGCAAACCCCAGGGGTAGTAGATGTAATTTCTCAAACCTCAGGAGGTGTACGTGTAATTACACCAAACCTTGGGAGAGGGGAGTGTAATTATCCCTAATTATTATTGATGTTAATTGTATCTCTCAAATTTGTAAAATGTATATTTTCTACAATGTCTTTTCTCTATTTAAGAATTACGTAGAATAAAAGATGCTAAAAATAATAAAGAATATCTCCTAAATTTCGCCGCATTGATAGCGAATATATTGCATTTCCTGAATTTTATGGTAGTTGTCATTTTTTTTTTTTTTGTTCAATTTTGGAAGAAAATCATCGTGAACAATGTATAGCTAAAAATTATAATTATTTCAAATTGGATTTCCTATTTCAAATAATATTACGTACATATTTTATTTCAATTAATATATACCCATCATGTATATGAAATCTTCCTTTAAATAAAAATAAATAATATAATCTTTATGTATACATTGTGTGTCTATATTAAACAGAATACAAGATTCAATGAAATTTGATATAGAAAATTTTATTCGAATTTTTTCTACCTGTAAAACATCGTATTGTTACCTCTACTTTATACGTGTATTGATTGCGTCCTACCCATCAATATAAGTTGCAATTTGAGCTGCAAAATCAATTTGCAATAAAGACGTAAATCGCATGTGAAATCCCTCATTTCAATTGAATTTTCTATTTCAAATTTTATTATATTATTTATTATTTTAATATATACATTAATATGTCCCAAAAAAATTGATTCATACTTACGACTCAACATAATAAAAGGATCCACCTAAGCGGTTTGGACTTAACACACTTCAAATGCCGGCCTGGAAGAAGTCAGGACCAGCCCACTTAATAAAGCAAGCCAGGCCCTCATCGAAAGAGGAAACAAGGCCCTTGTGAAGGAAGGAGGCCCATCTGGGCCCAAGAGGAAAAACCTCTTAAGGAAGGAGTCGTGGACTCAGTCGAGAAAGTTTCGATAAATATCATCTGAACATTCCCCCTTATCTAGGGCGCATCTCGTAATCGTTTCCCCCTATTCAGGAGGTTAGTCTCGAGGGGACTCTAGGAAGGCGACGGTCAAGCCTCCAAGGAGTCCTAACCCCCCAGAACTCTCCTACTCCAAGGAACACTCTCCACTACAAAAAAAAATGCGGGAATTGGAACGGATATAGATGCCCGTTCCAACTACCGTTTCAAATAGGAACGGTAAATGGAACTGTTGTGGAACGGAAAACCGTTGATGATGTCATTATCGTGGTAATTGTAGTATAAATTAATAGGAACGGCACAACCGTTCCTATTGGAGTGCCAACATATGTGAGTCAATTTGTACACCTATTATCGTTCCTAAAAAGGACCTGATATATTTTGGACTTCAATTTGGAACACATGTATGAAATTGGAAACGGTTAGTCGATCGGGAACACTTACCGTTCCTATTGGGTTCCATGGCCGTGACTATTTGAACCGGTCAGCTGACTGTTCTAACATGTAGTCCTACATAAGACCCTTTTACGGCATGGGCAAAAATGTAATGCAATTACCGTTCCAAATTGTAGGTATATAGTAAGTGCAATATTGTTACAATTATCGTTCCCAATTGTGCTCCAATTAGGAACGGTCCTGTTGCGTGTGCCTTATACCGTTCCTAATATGTCCTAACGGCTATATTACAACGGTAATATTACCGTTCCTGTCACCCCACTTGAGACAATTCCTAAAGCTAGAACAACGACTATATTTCAATGGCTAGTTTTGTGTTCCAAATAATATTTTGCCGTTCCAATATTTTGTATATATATGTCCCCCTTCTTTCTCATTGTTCTTATAATTACTCTCCAATTCATTTTGTTGTAACTCCCCCCCCCCCTTGATTCTTTATACGAAAAATCGAACATATCAATTGATAGGTGTTTTGCTCAGGTAAGTATGCAAAATTCTGTTATTTTTGCATGTATATATTTATATATATAATTTACTCTCATGATGCCGGAGTTTGAGGACGGTGTTATAATATTTTTAGAATGGGCCCAGGCTCATCGTGCATATATGGACGGGGACAAGATTAAGTGTCCCTGTCGGAAGTGCAAAAATGAACGGTTACCAGACGAGGTAAATTTTGATTTATGTATGAAAGGGTTTATACCAGAGTATTATAATTGGACTTCGGATGGTGAGGAGAAGGTGCAGGAATACTTTGAAGCATTGACAGCGCCCCCTATGCAGCAGCATCAGACGCCACCCGTTCAAGATGAGGGTAGTTCGCATTGGGGTGATGCAGCTCAAATGGATTGGGCGTAGTGGATGATATTCGATGCCGCCAGGCCGTCATTCTGGTCTTCGTACAACCAGGAGGGACTGGCTGATGATGGTACTCGGTATTGTCCATCTGATGTGGGTCTTAGTTCATATTACGATTCGGGGCCCTATGAATATGTGTCTGGCTTGTCAGACCATTTTTTTGATGTAGTTCATGCTGCGGACCAACCGTTGTGGAACGGCTGCACCACCTCTCAGTTGGCGTCAATTGTCTCTTTGGTGAATATCAAGGCTGAAGGGGGTTTTTTCGAGCATACATATGATCTGTTATGCCAGTGGGCTGGTACTGTAATGGCCCGCGATCACACTTTTCCCGCCGATTATTACAATACGAAGAAATTGATAAGAGAATTGGGTTTACCAGTTCAGAAGATTGATGTTTGCAAAATGATTGCATGTTGTACTGGAAGGACGGTATTGATTTGGAATATTGCAAGTTCTGTGGTGACGCTAGGTACAATCCCACCAGGGACAGAAATCCTAAACGTAAGAAGTCCCCGTATGCCATTCTTAGGTATCTACCGCTTACCCCTCGGCTGCAGAGGTTGTATGCGTCGGAGGCCACATCAGAGCATATGACTTGGCAATGGAGCCATCAGAAGATGCTGGAGGATCACCAGTCTCAGGCTACCGGCTAATCCTGGGGCTACTCCAGCGATTCAGAGGGCTCGGTGGCGCAGATCGAGCAGGAGATGTGGCTGGCTTGCGTCGGGGGTAAGAACAAAGGCCGAGTATTGGGTCTTGGTTCTGAGGCCCACGGTCTCAGCCAGACCGTTACCTTGCCATCACCACCGGCATCGCTAGCGCCATCGTCAGCGTCAACGCCAGAGCCTTCGGCAAACCTGGAGGGTCGGATGGTCCCCCTCGAGGAGATGATGGTGGATATGATGGGCATGATGCAGGCCCTGCGAACCAGTCACTCCGGCGCCGGCCCATCACGGCCTCCTGGAGACCCCCCCTTCCAGACGTTGACGAGATGGACGAGGGGGACGGGGACTAGATTTAGGACTTTTTTTAATTAAATTGGATAATATTCGCATTTAATATCATTTTTATTTCTAAATTATTCATTTTTTCATATTTAAATAGTAATTATAAAACCAAATTCAAAAATATTATTAATAATTTAATATATATTTTAATGATAATAATTATTACAAAAAAAATAATTCTTTATTTAGGAACGGTACTTTCGACGGTAATGGAGCGCTTACAAACCGTTCCAATGTGTGATTGTTTAGAAGAAGTGGTCATTCCTATTACCGGGTAAAAACAAATTCCAAATTATGCACAAACCGTTCCTATATGTATTCCAAATGCAATGCTTTCGTTGTTAGGTTTTCATTCTAAATACAATACCAAAAGCCGGTCCAATATCGTATTCTAAATTAGGAGTACGAAATTTGTTCCCAAAACCCGGGTCCAAATGTATTCCAGTAACCGTTCCTAAGTTGCACATGCGACCGTTTCAAGACGCAATCCAGATACAGTGCTAAATTGTATCTTCAATATGCTGACAATTCCAAAATGTGTTCTAACGATCGTTACTAATTGCGCGTATTTCTTTTTATATGACCATTCCAATAATTTATAAGGTGTTCCAAATGAAAATTTTAAAAATTCATACATACAAAGGTAATTAGGAACAGTAAAATGATTGTGTCCCAACAACCGTTCCTTTTTTGGAACGGTCGACATCCTCCCCTTCCTATTTATTAGGACCGCCTCTCATTGTAACGGATACCCTCCCGTTTCTAAACCGTTCCTAATAACTGTCCAAATTAGTACAGTGATCTGTTTACCGTTCATAATATTAAAAAAACCGTTCCTATTACCGTTGCAATTACCATATTTTTTTGTAGGGGTAAATTATATCTACCTCCCCTGAGGTTTGGCATAATTACAAATACCCCCTCGTTGTTTGAAAAATTACAAATACCCCTCTGAGGTTTGTAACCGTCTAACAAATAACCCATTTCCATTAATTTTTATGGGTGAACTGACCAAAATGCCCTTATACACTAAATTATTTTTATTTAATTTTTAAATTTTTTTTGGACTATAATGTGCAGGGAGAGATTTCTTAAGTTTTTTACACAGAGGAACAATAATGCAATTTGCCTTGACTGATTTTTCTATAATTTTAATAAAAAATTCAAGGGCAAAATTGTCAAGTTTAGCCCTTTGGTTAAAAATTACAAACCTCAGGGGGTATTTGTAATTTTTCAAACAATAGGGGGGTATTTGTAATTATGCTAAACCTCAGGGGAGGTAGATGTAATTTACCCTTTTTTGTAGTGCTCTATAAATACCAGCCTGATCCTAACTGGACAAGTAACGTCTCTGTACTCTCTTAATCTCTGAATTTCTCTTTACATTTTGCTAATTTCTGTTTGTATTTAAGCTTTTCTGTTCCAAAATTGTTTACTGACTTGAGCGTCGGAGTGCTAACTTTTTTTTTGTAGGTTCTCTCTTCAATTTTGCAAAAGTTCAGGCCCACTCCGTTCAAATCCAAGAAGACAACTTTGATTGAAATCTTTTTGCTCACATCACACATCATAGTATAAATATTTTAAATAAAATATATGACATTATTGAAGTATTAATATGTAGGTCATATGTATATTAAATAAAAGGGATAATTACACTCCCCTCCCCTGGGTTTGGTGTAATTACACGTAGACCCCCTGAGGTTTGAGAAATTACATCTACTACCCCCGAGGTTTGCTTTTGTCTAACAAATAGGTCCATCCGTTTGTCAAAATTCACTGAATTTGTTGATAAAAAATTGAGTTAAAGGTGAGATTTGTCATCGATTGACTTATTACTGACTTATTGTAGGTCAAACGAATCTTTTTATGACCAAACTATCCTTATATACCGTCACATGTTAATGCATGAGAGGAGGTATATCTTCACCGTTATAAGGATAATTTAGTCATAAAAGTTTTGTTTGGCCTGCGTTAAGTCATTAATAAGTCAATCGAGGATAAACATCGATTTTCATTCAGTTATTTTGTTAATGTCAACAAATTCGGTGGATTTTAACTAACAGAGGGACCTATTTGTTACACAAAAGCAAACCTTAGGGGTACTAATGTAATTTTTCAAACTACAGTGGATCTACGTATAATTACACCAAACCTCAGGGGAGGGGAGTGTAATTATCCCTAATAATTACTTTTCCCCCCTCAAGACGCCTATGCCTAGGAGGTGGGGTAGGGGTGGTTTAGGCGGACTCCAACTTATTTATTAAGGGTGAATTACAATATTTTTTGAGATTTGATATAATTATACAAATACTCCTTCATTGTTTCAAAAATTATAAATACTCCCCTGAAATTTATAACAGTCTAACAAATAACCCATTTTCATCCATTTTTATGGGTGAACTGCCCAAAATGCCCTTCTGCAAATTGAATTATTTTTTAATATTTTCTAAATTCTTTTGGACAAAAATGCGCAGAGAGGGGTTTCTTTAATTTTTACATAGAGGAGCAATAATGTAATTTGTCTCGACTAAATTTTTTACAAATTAAAACAAGAACAAGGGTAAAATGGACCATTTCAAGTCCTTGGTTAAAAATTACGAACCTCAGGGGGCATTTGTAATTTTTGGAACAACGAGGGGGTATCTATAATTATGTCAGATCTTAAGGAACGGCCATATGGTTTGGGGCTCAAAATCTCATTGTAAAGATTTTGGATTCTAAACTCATTGAAAGTGTATGTGAATGGGTGCGTGTGTAGGTAAAAAAAAAAAAAAAAAAGAGTATCGTCAGGCCCTGTCAAGCTCTGGTGGCTGGTAGAGCTTGGCTTTGACCTTGGGCTATTAACCTATCAAGCGTAAGCAGCTTGTGTTGTTATTGGGAGGAAAAAAGATAAAAAAACATCTTAACTTTGCTCTCACCTCCTCAGTTTTAGATTCTTTCTCTAGTTAAAACACCAGAGTTCTCACTTACTAAGATGAAAAGTTCGGTCTATTTTGTGATTTTCTCAACATCGAGTTATAATTTTATTCTAAAATTCTCTTGCTTCTATGTTTTATGATTTTTATTATTGATTTATGTATTTTGATTTTCAATCCACTTATTTTTTTGTTACTTTATTTATTTATTTATTTATTTGTTGAACAAAATAAAGTTTAATTATTTTTTTTTTCAGATAATTTTTCCGCTTCTTGTAGAGATAGCACCCAAAGAGGTACGAATTGATTGAAAAAATTTATAGTTTAGGAAAAAATGCATGCCATCCCCGAAATATGCAAAAAAACTCACATGTGACAAAAAAAAAAAAAAAAATTATCTCCCTGTGTTCTTATAATGTAGCAATTTACCTCCTTAATTCTAACAATGTACTACATGCGCCTTAAATACGATTTTAACAGATTTTTAAAAATAAAATATTATTTTATATTAAATATATTATATATTATATATTATTATTAAAAAACAACCCCCACAACCCAATCCCCCATGTTCCCCGTCGCGCCCCATTCCCCACTTTCCCGTTGCTCTTCTTCCCCTCCTTCCCCGTGCCCCCCCTTCTCGATCTCGTCGCCCCCCTCCCCGCTCCCCATTGCCTTTCCCCCAATCCGATTGTCGCCCTCCCCTTCCCCTCTGTGATTGCTGCCGTCACATATATAATTTAATTTAGGGTAAATTACATCTATATTCCCTAAGATTTGACATAATTACAAATATTTCCTCGTTGTTTGAAAAATTACAAATACCTCCCTGAGGTTTGTAACCATCTAACAAATAACTTATTTTCATCAATTTTTATAGGCGAACTGACCAAAATGCTCTTATGCACTGAATTATTTTTATTTAATTCTTAAAAAAAAATTTGAACTACAATGTGCAGGGAGAGGTTTCTTAAGTTTTATACACAGAGGAGAAATAATACAATTTTCCTTGGGCGATTTTTCTACAATTTTAATAAAAATTTCAAGGGCAAAATGGTCAATTTTAGGCCTTTGATTAAAAATTACAAACCTCAGGGGGGGTATTTGTAATTTTTTAAACAACGAGGGAGTATTTGTGACTATGCCGAATCTCAGGGGAGGTAGATGTATTTTACCCTTTAATTTATAATAATACATCATACACATAGTTTTAATTAAGTTTTATATTAATATGGATTTCATAAATATATATTTTTAAATCTAGATTGTTCATCGGATTAAGTAAAAGTTGGATCATTGATCTTATTAGTTAAATTTCTACCTTAAATTTAATCAGATCCAACGGCTATTGATAAAGGTATAAATGTAATTTTATGATCTAAAAATTAAAAAAATCTAAAAAAGGCTCGTGAATGGCATGAAGTCGCGTGAGGGGCTTAATTGCTTTATTTTGAAAAACATAAGACCGTGATTTGCTATTTTTTTTTTTCGGAAGATAATTTGCTCTTTTTCAATTTCACATGGGGATAATTTGCATTTAACCGTTTGCCTAATTGAAATTTTCAACAAAGGGCTAGGCCCATATCAATAATAGATAGGCCCTTACTATATTGGGCCGCCAATGGATCCGATTCTAATCCGAGTGCGGTTATTGGATTCGATTGTGTGGGTAAACGGATTGAATATTCGGGTTAACTGATCCGGTTGAAAATATATATACAAATCTAACTATACTGTTGTATTGAACCTAAGGCTGAAAATTAAATCAAACTACTCAATTCTCGATTAAAATCGATCTATAAAAGATCGTGTAAATTCAATTTGTTAAACTTAACAAACCAAATTTGATAAAAAAAAAATTGTTCGATAAACTTTTAAATTTGATTCGATTAATGAATTATAAAATATACTTAAAAATATTAAATTATTCAAACTCGATTCATGTTTGATTCAATTAAAGTTCTTTTGAGCCTAATTAAAATAATAATAAAATTAAATTCATATGTAAATTTTCGAGCTTGACAGTAATTCAAAAAAGCTTAAACAATAATATGTTCGGCTGGACTCGAATCATTTTAAGCCCTAATTAAACCTAAGTGCTCACTAGAAAAAAATTACTATTGCCCGCATTTCAATTTTCATGGTGGTGAATGGCTATTATTAACCATGGCTAAATAAAAATCGCGCAAAAATTTTCGACATTACTTTTAGCAATGACAAATATTTTAGCCAACCTCATAAAAATTACGGTCTATAAACGTTGCACAACCATGGTCAATAACTATTTAATTATCATGATTATTTCTTTTTAACCATAAGCTTATGATAATTAGTCTTGGTTAAGAGGGTGTTTGGCTAAGTTTTTATAAAACATCTTATAAGCTCCTACATCTTATAAGATGTTTTAGGAGCTTATAAGATGTTGGATCTTATTTTGAAAATAAGCTCTTGAAATGTTTGGATAAAATAAGATGTTACAGCTTATAAGATGTTTTCACATCTTATAAGATGTTAGGGTGTTTGGCATAATAAGGTCTTTAATTGGTAAAATGATCAAAACGGACATGATACTATTAGAATCAAATAAATTATTATGTTTGTTGACATATTTTGTATTTGAATATTTTTAAAATACTTTCATAAATAGTGTACATTAGTTTCAAAAATAAAAAATTGACAAATTATTATCTTTAAACGTTTGCATCGAAATAATATTAATATTCATGCCAGTTGAATATTAACATAAATATATAATTGATATTTTTTTTGTTAATTTTAATAATTACTTTTAACCATATTATAACATATAATATCAGTACGTAGCATGTTTTTCATAATTATAATAATTAAATATTAATGTTAATTATGTAATTAATGTCATAATTATATAAATATGAGAAGAAGATATGATATTATATATATATATATAGAGAGAGAGAGAGAGAGAGAATTTTTTGTTGTTAAAAATATGTTTGTTATGTTAATGGTAAAATTGAATTATAATAAATCAATAAGGTTATTTTTGTCTTATCAATTATTAATTGCGTAAAACTTATAAGATTTTATAAAAAAAGTTAGGAAAGTTCAACTTTTTTAAAAAGATCTTATAAGATCCAAAACATCTTATTTTGAGATCTTATAAGCTCTTTTAAAAAAAATTTGCCAAACGATTTGTGACATCATAAAAACTCTCAAACATCTTATAAGATATTTTGAAAAGGTTTTAAGCTTAGCCAAACACTCTCTAAATCTTATATTTCGTCTAAGTGTCTTTTGAGTAACTAATTGGCATACCAAATGAATTCCAAAAATATCCTTGCACGCTTAACAATTTACTTGTCAAATGTCGATTCATAAAATATCTCACTTTTTATTATATTTCTTCATTATATGCATCGAATGTACCATATCGCTTGTACTATTTATGAAGTGTAAGGATTTTAGAGTAACTAGTTTTAGTTGACAAAGTGTGTATTGACTGAATTACCCTTGATATACTTATTTTTCATCATAGGTTTAATCACTTGATTTTATGAATAATTTTTTGATGCATATTTGAAGTTAAACATTTTTAGTGGTATTGATAAATTATTATTTTATTCTCCTTCTCTTTCGTTCAATTTAATAAATAAAATTTAAATTTAAATTAGACACACATCCAGTGAACTATAATTATACGAAAAACATGGTTTAGAGACGAGTAGGAGGCAAAAAAAATACGGGAAAATAAAGGGCAATGCCTTTCTTTGCTAGTTTTTCTTTCATATTGAGTTGAATTATGAATAGATGAAAGTATATACTAAAATAATTATATTAAAATTTAAATACCCTCACATAATTTAAAAAATGCAGAGAAGCTTTAGACACATTCAAGGACTTTCTGTACCACCTGTCCTTCCTTTTTGCATAAAAGCCGGTTATAGGATTGATCCGGGTCGCTGCTCGATCACCTAGAAGAAACAATAAACCTGAGAAGAAACAAGCACGTGAGACTAGCCGGGAGGGTCCCCGGCGTAGACACTCCGATGCTTGAGTCAGAATTTGGTCGAGATGGATGGTCGATAATTTGGAGAATTGCACTGGTCGAATATAACTAGAATGACTTACCTCAAATGTGGTAGGTCAGGCTTATTTATAGCACCAAATGTCCGTACCTCCATGGTCCACGTGGCCTCATCTCTTTAATCTGACGAGTTTTAGCATCAAAGGTCCATATTTGAACACCTGACCCTTAGCATAAATCGGGTCGCAAATACGGGTCGGGTCGCATGACCCGGACCATATACCTGGTGCGCGGGTCTGGTGCTCTTTTACAACTTGAGGCCCACTTTTCAGGGTGTTTTTAGTCTTTTAATCATTTTATTGGGTTATACCCACATAAAGGATAAATTGCGACCAGCTCCATTACAAGAATTTTACAAAATCAATAAGTGCAATTCCAAATAGACTTACGATTTCATTTCGTTCAAGTATATCACCACCATAACTTTACTTCCAGTGGTTGATGATTACCAAAACAGTCAACATGTCTACATACCTCAAATTTATAGAATTTCAAATAATCCAAAAAGGATAAATTTAAGTAGATTCGAATTTTTTTTATTTCAAGTTCTATTGTATTTTTTATTACATTTAAATGACCAAAACAGTCAAACATGTCTACATATCTCAAATTTATAGAATTTCAAATAATCCAAAAAAGACAAATTTTAGTAGATTCGAATTTTTTATTTCAAGTCCTATTGTACTTTTTATTACATTCAAATTACTCGCACATCATGTGTACAGATTTTTTTTTTCTTAAATAAAATAAATAACATAATTTTTGTACAAGATAACATGTATATATTAAATAGTACGGAAAGATGCAATAAAATTTGAAATGAAAACCTAATATGAAATTTCAGACAGGCGTAAAGAAAATATACATCCATACTGATCCGGGTCGAGGTCCTTTACGACCTAGAGCTGACTTCAAGGATGATAGGAAGTGACTTGGCAATGATCTGGAGAGCAGGTCAGACGAGTATCTCGAGCTGGATTAGTGATGGTTGGCTTGTAGGCACAAATCATTAGGCTAGTTGAGGTACTGTCGCTCAGCTAAAAACCCGCCGAATTTTAAATCAGTTTAGGATTCAAGGTTATAGGAGGTTGCACTAAGTGATATCTCTACAGAGTACAATTTGGTAGTGAGAAGTGCATAATTGTGAGATAGATTCTGCATGTATTTATATGGGGAAAACAATATTTTTGGTTCCATAAGTTATATTCTTTTCACTTTTGGTCCCATTTGTTACGAGATTGACACTTTTGGCTCTGTAACTTACAAAAATTCGCATTTTTTGTCATCAACTACTTTTCCGTTTGTTATTTAATTACTTTTGGTTAGAGGGAAAATTTTTGTTAGAGAAAAGAGAAATATATTTTCCTTGCCCTAATTTCCTTCAAAGTTTTTTTTTTTCCCCTCAAAATAGTTATATTCCCCCTCCCCGTCGAAGTATTGCCAAGTTGAAAAACGCGTCATTTTCTCTCCATAAAAAATACTTAAGGATCATGTACTGGGCATGTAGCCAACAACCCCATTGAAAAACAAACGAAAAAATGGATGAGGATCAAAAATGCGAATTTTTTGTAATTTATAGGACCAAAAATGTCAATCGCGTAACGAATGAGACTAAAAGTGAAACTGGCCTAATTTATGTGACCAATAATATTATCGCCTATTCATATGCATGTATGTGTCATAATTTGTACAGACCATGTGTCACTGAAACAATCGTCGGATGAGTGCCAGATCATTTACTATTCAAGCGGGTGTCTGGTCAAGTGAGTCGGGTGCAACCCGACCCCTCAAGAACACGGGATTTTCGGAGTGTTTAGACATTTTCTTATTTTTATCGAGGACATTTTGGTCTTCTTTGCTAATTCGATGCATTTTCCCCATCTCTCTCACACACACATATATAGAAAGAAGAGCCTCAATCCAATAAGAAATCGAATCCCACTTAAACATGTAACTAGAGTTCATTGAATACGGATTATGAACTAGATTTTACAGTGTAACATGCATATATTAACTGAAATATAAGATATAATAAGATTTAGAATAGTAAACCTATCCGAACTCCAAACTGAATCCATATTGTAAGGTCCCGTTTACTTTGAAAACCATATTAAATGAGTAATAGGATTATTTTGAACTAAATGAATGATCAAAACTCCAATATAAATTGTAAGGTGTTCACTTAATCAAGAACAGTTGTATTATTTTTAGGAATAAGTTATACCACCTCGTTTGGTGGTATTATTTATGCGACCGAAACAGTAAATAGTACAAGACTTCGGTTTTATACCGAGTCTCCATACAACAAAGTAAACGAGGTCTAAACATATTAATCACCGCAGTTAAGCCGTAATTCAAAATGAAAACTACTGTACAAATCCCAGAAAAAATAGAAAGCAAAACAAGAAAACAAAACCAGGACTATACCAATTCCAATCCAGCCCGATCACCCGAATAGCTTCTCCTATTCCTATCCAACTGCGGCGACTTGGCACCAGTTCTACAGACGGGACAGGCAGCAGTCTTGAGCAGCCATGAATCTATGCACTCAGCGTGGAAGCAATGCCCACATTTAGGTAAAATCCTGCATTTTTCACCACCCCTGAAACTTTCCAGGCACACTGCACATTCTCTATTCCCATTCCCAGTCCCTGTTACGATCTCTTCAATCTTGTAATCGAAACACGGCAATCCCTGGATGTCCTCAGGATCCATTCTTGGAACCCTGTCGGGCCGGGCCTGGATGGGATTCGACGTTGTCCCGTCGATGGAATCAGCTGTCCGGCCCCTGAAAGCTCTCCCCACAACGCAGACATGAATAACAATCAGAATAGCTATCCCGACGATGAGTAGAATCACTGATATGATGACTTCCATGAACATGACCCCTCCAGCAATCCCCACCTGAATTCCAGGAATCAGGATTCCATTATCCCTGTCCCTGCTGCCAAATTAAACACACGTGTGATTACAGGTACTTGATTTTGGTTGAAAATGGAGAAGGGTTTCGTTTAAATCTTCTTATTTTCTGGAAATTTGATGGAATCGAATTGGAACGAATTCCGGGATAGTAATTCTTGGTATGAGGACGTTCTGAGAAAGTTTGGTAGGTAAAGAGGAGATGAAAATGGCGTTTGGGTACAAATGGGAGTGGAAATTTGTTCTCTTGTGTGTGTGTGTGGGGGGGGGTTTGGAAGCATCCTCAGTAGCTAGAGACGTGCGAATAGTCATTTGAAAATAATGAAATTAAAATAAGTTTTGTGGATAATATTATGATCAAGAATTTGATAATCAAGTTGGTGTAGTCTTTTTTATGCAGTCACATGATTCATCAATGGTTCCAACATGGAAGAAAAAAATAAATAAAATTTGAAGGAAAAATATTAATTAACTATGGAGAGTTGACAATTATTGTATTTTTTTTTATTAATTAGTTGGCCTCCAAATTTATTTATTTAAATTTTTTGGCATGATGATGGGCTATACTTTTTGAATGAGAAAATAAAAAGTTAAATATAAAATGAAGTACATGTATAATTGACCAATGAAAATTAGTTGGAAAGGAAAGGAGAAATTTAAATATATGTACATAAGTCAACTATATATATTCTGGTGATAAAAACGAGAAAGTAGAGTAATACCCCACAAACTCGTCAGGTAAGATTGCGTTTGTATCATGTAGGCTGAATAGAGTATTTATAGCTGACTTACTGTCGTCAAGGATCAAAATCTAACCACGTGAAATTCAACCTTAACAAGAATTCAAACTCACATCTTTTGTTATAACATTCAACCTTAATCGTTAAATCATAATGATGGACGGTGATAAATCAACTATTGCATGCAAAAGAATATATGTAATGACCAAGTGACCAAGTCATTGCTCTTTTCCTTTTTTTGATTTCATTGTGATCTTTTAATTGGTAGTAGGCGAAAGATTAATAAGAAAGTAGAGAAGGTTAATTAGGCAATTATAGAGACATTGAAGTGTTCCAAAACGTCATCAATTACTAATTTGAAAAAAACTAATCCTTGTGGTTATATCAGAAGATGAGGAATCACATCCATCATTATTAATTTTAATTAATTAATTCATTTGTCAATCATGCCAACATCCTTACATAGTGAAATATCGATAAAGAATTTTTTATTACGCATTCATACATATCATATACTAATGTTATATTTACGTATATATTTAATATGAATGGGCCATTTTTAAAGTATAATTTAATTTAATTATAGTTTCAATTTAAAAATAAACACGAGTGAGTGTGACACACCAGTATGTGATACAAAAGTGTGATATTTTATAATAATGAGATATTTATAATATATATATATATATATATATATATATGTTTATGTCTAGGGTAGGGTGGGGGGAGAGGGGTTGTCAGAATCAATTTAATTTATTTTGTATGTTTCAAATTTAATTTTCATAAGAAAGGTGTCTGATTAATTAATAATGGTTTTAAGACAAATGTTGCCATCCATCCCACCTACCAAAATCTTGAGTTGACAAAAGTGCTGCAGTATGACATCAATTATTTGGAATAAATTATAAAAAAAGCTTGGTAATTTGGAAAAAATAACACCATTTCCCCCTTTTTTTTTCTGAATATTACTAGTAATTAAACAAGAATTTCATAATATTACATGAATTTTGTTTGGGGGGAAGTCTACCTGACGTGCCATTTCTGAAGTATTCTTCTATACTATATATTAAGGGCTCAAGATCTTAAAATAATTAATTTTAGTAAATAAAATAAAAGTTGACTGAATTCACTCATCTATCATTTATAAATATTAATGTCCTTAATTTAATTAGTTATATCAATAATTTATATATTTGTATGATTAGTTATATGTTTATTCAGATAATCATTATATTCCCTTATCTGGCATATATTTTTCCCTTAAAAATTTGGATCAATATTAATTTAAAGAATATTTAATACTATACCGAACCACTTTTAAAAATATTTACATCACAATAAAAATTTATTGTGAGTACCTACAAGAATTATGGAGTTTAATGAATTATTTTGCTGGTGATTAGAAGTTATAAATATTCAAAACTAACAATTTAAGAATCGGAATTTGGGTTCAAAATCTATCCAAAGTGGAAATAATGTTAGAGGGTGTATGGGTGAATTTATAAGCTTTTTAAAATATTTTATAAGATGTTACAGAGTGTTTGGTAATTTTTTTAACGGAAAGATCTTATAGATTAACTAAAAATAAGATGTTAGGAGCTCATAAGTCTTTTTTTATTATTATTTTAAAAGTAATGAAGTACCAACTTATTTTTTAAATTTTAATAAATTCTTTTAAAGTATTTACAAATATTTTATCACTGCTCACGTTTTATAAGCTCTATAATATTATGTTATTCAAATCTTTCATAAATTTATTTTTAAAATAAGATCTAATATTTTATAAATTTTAAAAATATTTTATAAGATGTATGGACTTATAAAACCTTTTAAATAAGTGTACCCAAACAACCCCCTAGTCTAACTAAATATCTTATATTAATTTTATTCATATGTCATGCTTTATAGATAATTACTTTTATTAATGATGTATTTGATCATTTGATGGAATCTTTACCTACTCTTGTTAGCCCAATCAACTAAAATAACTTGGTTCTAGACCACATGCAAAAAAAAAAAAAAAAGTGTAGTAGAAAATAGATAAGTTCAGAATACCTTTTCATTATAACTTAATATTATATTTTATATTGAATTTTACATATAGCACTAAGAGCATAAAATATAATTTTTTATACATAAATACAATTGATACAGATGAAGTAGACAAGCGTCTCATATCGGTTGCAAACGGGAAACTTGAGTGATTTATAAGCTTCAATGTCTCTTCTCCATAGAGAGCCACATTTTTAGGACAAAACCATGAGGCTCATACGTAGCCAAAACGGACAATATATCGCGCAATGGATCACCGATAAGTCAGAAGCCATATCATTTGACGCTGTCTATGAGAGACGAGGCCATGTACCCGTCCCAAGTCCCTCATCTGGAGGGCTGATGATGTAGACAAGCGTTCCATCGATTGCAGACGAAGAGCTTGAGTGACTCATAAGCTCCAATGTCTCATCTCCCTAGCAAGACGCCTTTTTAGGACAAAATCATGAAGCTTATACGTAGTCAAAATGGACAATACCTCGCGTAATGGGACAACGATCAAGTCGCAAGCTGCATTAATAGAACTTAAATATATATATGGCGCATATATGTAAAGTGCATCATGGGATATAATGCCAAAAATAATTCCTACGATTACTTTCTTGCTAAAGTGGCAAGTAGGGTCGAATCCGCAGGGAATCGGCGATAAGTTGATTTCTAAAAGAAATAAAAGAAAAAAGGTGAGGTTTGGATTTTGAATTTTTAAAAGAAAATAACAAAGTACAATTTAAAGGGGAAGATTAATAGAGAAGAAAGTTTTCCGGTTAAAGTGGGTTCATGCTTGATTCTTTCTGTTGATCATAGATGCAAATATAACAATTATTAAAACACGTAGATCAGTTATGGTTGTTGGTACGACCTAACAACCTCACACTTCCTTACCTTTTCGTCAGCCAAGGAACGTCCGTTGGACAGATCTCTAATCAATAAACAACCTCAGGAACGTCCACGAGATTTAATTTATTAACAACATTAAGAATTAGAAGGGCTTGATCCTAACCAATAAATTCCTACGAGGATTCATTTAGATCAGATCATGCATTCACCATAACAAAACTAACCACTTTGACACGATTAATCATGCTATGTTGCTACTAATTATTGAACTAAACAAACAATTACGGATTTGTAAGTTCAAATAGCTAAATAAACTTTCTTAATAATAAACAACTGATCACATTATTCAAAAATCAGACGTTTTAGGAATCAAGCATTCACCGTATTTTAACCGGAAAATTAAGAACTTAGCCTAATATGCTAATGGAAGAACACACTAAAAAGTGGGATTCCATTAGCAATTGGGCAAAATAAAAGGAGATACAAGAAGTAGAATAATGAATTAAACTCTAGAATTCAATGTAAAACAAGAGATAGTTTTTAAGTTGTGAGGTGCCTCCTATTTATACTATTAGTACCTCACGAGCCTAGACAAGAAAAGGGATAGATACATGATTGCTAATAAACATGTTAACAACTTAATTCCTAGCAATCTAAAGCACAAATTTCGGATTCTTCAAGAGGTTTTTCAGCATTCTTTCCTTCTTCCTTCAATAAAATCCGCAGCTTTTCTTTTTCTCTTAAGTTGACTACAGCGTTAAGCGTGGGCACGTTTAGTGGAAATTTCGAATTTGCCACTGTTTTTCACTTGTTCCCTCAAATGTCTCTAAATGCCATTCATAGCCTCAATTCACCATCCTTTACTCCTTACAAGATGTATTCCTGAAAATATAATAAATCCACATGATTAGGAGTAATTAGTCCTTAAAATAAGGCATTTACAAGCATCAAATTATGGTAGATTACACACGTATCAATTAGAATAGAAAATGCGAATTGAATTTAGGGCATTTTGCCCTACCGTCCTTCTTTATAGAAGGAGCTGCTAGTTATAAGAAAATTCATGTCTACGTCGGGCCTAATTGTATCAAATCAATCATATAACAATCATATATTTTCTTAAATATATAGATGAATATATATTTTATACCCATGGAATATACATGTGAAGTGCGATGTAGGACGCACACAATACTGTAATTTGTAGGGGTAACTACATTTACACTTCCCGATTTATGGTCTGTTTACACAAACTATTCTGCCTTTTGCATAATTTTAGAATCCTGACAGCCAAAATCATGGATAATTTGTGTAAAGATGTTGATGTTTTTCGGAAGTGTATATGTGATTTTTTTTTTATAAATATGGGTGATTTGAGTAAATTATATTGACGTTTTTTATGAGTGTGTATGTAGTTATCCAAAAGGTAGAGGTGATTCGTATAAACAAATTATATATTAGGGGATGAAATGTGATTATCCCTAATTTGTATAGAAGATTTGGACTAAAAAATAGTACCCTATGGAACACCTTTCTTTATGGGACGGACTACTGGTTTACATAAAAAAATAATCATGAAAAAGGTTTGACCATATTTAATAATACTTATTATGTAATTGATCACTACTTATACTATATATTAATGACATAACAAATGTAATACCCATAAGATTGATGATGTAACCTTTGTACACTCAACGTATATGTATTATAAAATGTAAGGGTAAAATCCATTTTACCCCCTTTGATATGAACTAAAAGATCCATTGTGAAAATTAGATTACCATTTTACCCCTATGTTCTGAACAATGAATTACACTGCCTCCTGATCAATTTGGACGTATTTTTAGGTACAATGACTAAATGTTTGTAGTTATTTATTGAGGTTTGTCTGTAGCTGTAGCTAGTTTATCTATTTTACAGCTTTTTAAAATTGACATGCGGGGTTCATTTATGATTATTCTATTATGTTAAGTTGTTGGAGTTTGTATATTTTAGGATTGTTTAAGATTGACATGTAGTTCATGTACCCTACAGACAAATAAATATGTTGTGGCCCTTGAGGAAAAAAAAAACATGTACTTATGACATGTTTCAGTTAAATGGGTATCCTTGTTATCATGCATGTACAGTAATTTTTGACTTACAGGGGATGGATGTAAATTTTGGGGTTTCATTGAAATTAATGATTTATTTGTTTACCATTTTTAGTGTTTTTTCATTTTGAGTGTTTGACATTACCTTTTCAGTATTTTTTTTTTCTGTTATCATCTCAAAACTTCAAAAAACCAACAACACAAATTAAAATACCATTAGCTTAACACTGCAAATTAAAACAATATTAGCAAAATACAACCATATGCAAAATCTGGAAAATTAGAATACAATTAGGATAAGCCATGAGTTTTACTTACATTAAAAGAACAAAAACCAACAAGAATAAAACTGCACTAACTCCTATTCAAAAAGTAACACTGTTAACTGCTTTTTTCTTGCCTTCAACTACATTTGATCTCCCACAATTTGACACTTTCAATGCATTATCCCCCGACCTAGTGTGTGCTCCAAATCAAAGTTCACCGAAATCACACTTGGTGTCCATGTTGCTCTCTCAAAAAAATTGCAAATTTGAAATCTACAATAATAATACAACTTACCTCTAGAAGGTTTCCTTAAAGATTCCACTACTCTAATTTCTGCCTTTGCATTGCATCCATAAGATAGAGCTGAAACCCTCAAATCGAGCACTTCTTTTCATCCAAGCTTTTTTTTTTTTTTTCCAGCCGGCTTCATTGAGCGGACATGGCTTCAACTTCAGCAAGGAAGAAAGAATTGGGAGATTGGTCGTGCAAAAAAGGCGAAAGAAAATTTTGGGAAGAAAGGAAGGCCTTAGCCTTAAAAATGAAGGAGAACAGGGCAAATTTGTCAAAACACAACAACTTTGCGCTATCATACATGCAGTTAGCGCGCCTGCATCACAAGCACTGGGCCGAGGGTTTTTCTTTGTACATTGTTGAGAATACGTTGAGGTAAATAGACAATCTCCTTCTTCACAGAGTTTTTCTTAAATATTTTTAATATCACAGGGGGCGCTTGCATTTTTTTTCTAAAGTGTAATAGAACATACAACATAAAATGCAGGTTAAATTATCTTTTTCGTCCCATGAAGAAGGGATGTTTCCAATTCAGTCACACGCTTTAGGGAATTTCTGATTTGGTCTCATTTTTAGATGAATGTTGCCAATTTAGTCCCAAATCTCATTTTTCGTCAAGTTTTAATGGAAGGACGAAGACTCCATTAATTACAGTTGGGCTAAATTACCTTTTTCGTCCCATAAAGAAGGGACTTTTTCAATTCAGTCCCCACGCTTTATAGAATTTTTGATTTGGTTTTATTTTTAGACGAAAAATTGCCAACTTAGTCCCAGCCCCATTTTCCGTCAAGTTTTAACGAAAGGACGAAGCCCCCGTTAAATGGTTGTTAATGTTGGAGGGAACTTACACGTGATTCTCACGTGATTTGTCTGCTCATTCCACCCCCAACTCGAATATCAGGTCATCCCCCCCCCCCCCCTTCCCCCAAATCACGTGAGAATCACGTGTAATTTCCCTCCAACATTAACAACCATTTAACGGGGGCTCCGTCCTTTCGTTAAAACTTGATGGAAAATGGGGCCTGGGACTAAGTTGGCAACTTTTCATCTAAAAATAGAACCAAATCAAAAATCCTGTAAAATGTGTGAATAAATTGAAAAAGTTCTTTTTCTATGGTACGAAAAAAGGTAATTTAACCCAACTGTACTCAACGGAGTCTTCATTCTTCCGTTAAAACTTAACGGAAAATAGGATTTAGGACTAAGTTGACAACTTTTCATCTAAAAATGAGATTAAATCGAAAATCCTGTAAAGCACGAGACTGAATTGAAAAAATTCCTTCTATATGGGGCAAAAAAAGTAATTTAGCCAAAAATGCAACAGGAAATTCAATCCACATGTGAGTGGGTCTTTTTCCAATCGTTGTCCTGAAAATTCACAACTTATTCCGTTTCATCTCCTAGCCAATATATATCTCCATCCCACGCGAGCCACAATTTCTCAGAGAATTTCAAGAAAATTGAACTAAGAGACGGACACTATTTTGGATGAGGGAAGTAAATCGACAACCATAAATTCCCCGAAAAAATTTCATGGCACGTACACCTCCTTCTACTTTTCTAACTAAATTTATGAACCGTTGATAATAATAACATAAAATAAAATCCAGGTATTTATACTCATATCCCACTTCACACTCATATTTCCCATTCGTATACTATACACAAGCAAAAAAGACACATATACACACAGTAACACACACATTGTTGTCTTGGCAAAACGAAAAGACAATTTTTTTTTTCTTCTAATAGTATCCCGTTTCGTTCCAAGTTGTTATAAACATTAACGTGGTTTGCGTGCGCACGCACACACACAAATTTGTCGTTTTCTTGTCGGTGAGATTGCCATCGTCGTTTAATCTAGCTTCTTATCTTCTTGCAAGATTTAAAAATGGCGGACCCTGAAACATTGAGGACTATTATTGGGATCATAGGTTTGTATTTTCTTACATTAATTCTCGTCTTCTTATTTTTATTTATTTCCAATATTTGTTTATCATATAAACCTAGGTATATATGCGCATATATATATATATAGATACATATATATTAAAAAAAATACATGCTACAATCAATGCATTATATATTGAACATAACATTGAACATATCGGTACATATGTTTATTAACGCACAAGAAAAACTTGCATTCGCATTGATTTTCCCATAAGTAATTCAGAATAAATCTGAATTTAATTAACTAATCCATAAGATGTAATGCAAAAGTCATCATATTTATATTTATCGATATTATTTAATTGCATGAGCATTTAATTTTGTTATTTTCTTCTTTGTGCAGGAAATGTCATCTCTTTCTTCCTTTTTCTTTCTCCTCTGTAACTCTCTCTCTCTCTCTCTATATATATATATATCCCTCCTCTCCCTCCCCCTTCTATATATATCAAGTGAATTACAACAACCTTCTATGAAATTTGACATAATTACAAATATTTTTTTATTGTTTGAAAAAATTACAATAACCCCTTGATTTTAACATCCCTCCATCATCCTTTAGATTTTCATCCATTTTTTTGTACTAAACTGATTAAAACATCATTTTGGATTATGATTTATAATTATATATATAAATACTTAATAAAATTTTCTAAAATATTTCTATGGACTTATATGCCTATGGATTATTCATTTTACCCACCCTCTATTTTTTTTTTACCTTTATTAAATCATTTTTATTTTTTTTAGCAAAAATAAAAATTAGCAAAGGTAAAATAATAATATTCACCTTATGGTCCAGGCTACATAATTATTTTCCTTATGAGGACGATACTTGTAACTTTTCAAACAACGATGGGGTATTCAATTATGCAAAAATTTCAGAGGATGTAGCTGTAATTTATTCATATATATATATATATATATATTATTGTAATTTTCTTTTTTTAAATATAATATATATATATATTTAATATGGTGTAGTAATATATTTGATGATGACATGCATGCAGGCCTACGTTTTACAAAATATGGAAAGAAAAATCAGTACAATCATTCAAACCGGACCCGTACCTTGCTACGGTGCTCAACTGTGCAATGTGGGTGTTGTACGGCTTGCCCATCGTCCATCCAGACAGCTTGCTGGTCATCACCATCAACGGCACCGGCTTCTTCATCGAAGTCTTCTATCTCTCCATGTTCATCACCTTCTCCGATTGGGCCAAGCGCGTTAGTACAATAACACACATACATAATTAATTAACTATTCGGAAAATCGTATTTTTGATTCATATGTTATTTCAATTTAGTCCCATTTATTACAACTTTCTCATCAGGAAAAATGCAAGTAACCCCCTGTGATATTGCAAATAAGCAAATTATCCCCCTATGAAAAATAAAATAGCAATTTACCTCCTTGTATTTTTCAAATGAATCAATTTACCTTTCCTGTTCTGTTAAATTGAGCCCCTGTCTAGGGAGATAAATTGCTCAATTTTAAATAACACAAGGATGTAAATTGCTAAATCTTTTTTCACAGGGGTAATTTGCTCATTTGCAATATCACATGGAGGTAAATTTTCTCAATTTTAGTCCTTATGTTCATTTTCTCAATACAAGCAACCCCTTGTGATATTTGCCCATTCCCATCCCAGAAGTCGAAAATTTTCTCAATTTTAGTCGTTACGTGCATTTTTCATCTAATAATTAATGGCAATGCACGTGAGACTGCTAATTAACGGCCCCGTTAACATAAATGCACTTGGGTACTAAAATTGAGAAAATCTTCAACTTATATAATACAATTGAGAAAATCGTAACAAATGAGATTTTTCACTTAATTTTTTCATTATGCCAATTATTTTCACCGTTCGAGTTAACATTTTTTTTTAAAATAACAATAATATTTTTTAATATATATGAAAATTGCAGCGAAGGATGTTCATTGCTCTACTACTGGAGGCCATTTTCTTTGCCATTGTGGTCGTGATAACGTTGGTTGGTCTGCACGGGACCAAGTCGAGGTCTATGTTCGTAGGAATATTGTGCGTAGTCTTCAATATTATGATGTACGCCTCACCCCTAACCGTCATGGTACGTACGTTTTTACCATACTAAATTAAGAGAGATTGATCGTTGTCGTACTTTATTGGGATTTTTTTTTAAAAAAAATAAAGATTAGCTAATTATTATTTTATGTCGTACATTATTGGGTTTTCTTGAAAAAAATAAATAAATGTTGGCTAATTTTATCCTTTTTGTTTCTCAAAATATCGCAGAAACGAGTTATCAAGACCAAGAGTGTTAAGTACATGCCATTTTATCTATCACTAGCCAACTTCGCAAACGGCATCGTTTGGTCCATCTATGCGCTCATCAAATTGGATCCCTTCGTCCTGGTAAAACCAAATATGAAATATCTATATACGTATATTATCAGGAAATCTGTATTTTTGTTTCATAAATCGTGATTTTAGTCCCACGATGCTTTTGAACTCACTACATTGCATCCCACAAATTATAAAATTAGCAATCTTGGTCTCGTATCTCAACTTCGTTAAATTTCTGACGAAAACAACCTTAATTTTCCCCTCAAGACCTAACGGTGCTCATGCCATAATGTAAATGTTGTTTCCGTCAGAAATTTAACGAACTAAGGCTTGGGACTAAAATCATAAATTCTTTTGAAGTTATGGAATGCAATATGGTGAATTTAAAAATAATAAGTTCAAAAATCATACAACTCACCTATGGAACGTAAAATGCAAAATTTTCACGTATAAACGACATTAAATACTTTTTTAAAACATTAATTCGGACATAAACCCCCCCCCCCCCCGTTTTTTTCTTCTTTTGGGACAGGTTCCAAATGGTCTTGGGACACTGTCTGGATTAGTGCAACTGGTGCTATTCGCAACGTACTATAGGACAACGAAATGGGGGGAAGAGGAGGAGACCAACAAACAGGAGGTTGAACTCCACAAATCTGCTGAAACCGGGCAGGACCGGCTAGCCCAGGCCTAGAACTTTATTTATACTACTACTACTTTCTTCTTCTTCATCATTATATTCTTTTTTTTATATATATATATATATATAGATATATAGATATATACACACACATATTTATTTATAATTTTTTTTTTGTGTAACTACTGTACTTGTTGAAAATCAATTTAGGCAGTGGAGTTATTAATTAATTAGTTGTAATAGTGTACATCAAAGTACTTTTAGTTGTTCTAATGTGCAGATATTAGTTTATATTCAGCAAGTTTTTGGGCTTTTTTCAAGCATTAGATGAGTAGAACCTGCAAAATAAATGATGGCATTCTGATGTTTAATTCGGTAATAGATTGAGAATGCAATACAATAAAATTGAGCTGTAAAAATAGCAATGTGTAAGTAAGAGTTACCAAAAG
The DNA here is from genome assembly GCA_034509735.1 of Sesamum alatum. NCBI lineage: Eukaryota > Viridiplantae > Streptophyta > Magnoliopsida > Lamiales > Pedaliaceae > Sesamum > Sesamum alatum. Next base: position 5,246,219 of record JACGWO010000001.1, read on the forward strand.
AAGTCTTTTAACATGTTATTATAAGCAAGTAGAAGACAAGAAAAGAGACTGAATCTCTGATTTTCGGGTTGTTTTTGGGATAGATCAGTCCAATTCTTGAGAGGATATTTTCGGAATTCTTTTGGAATAGATCAGTTCAATTCTTGAGAGGATCTGAGACTTTTCAGGGTAGTAGGTTAGTGACCAATTCGAAGAGATCCTTATCATAGCTCCCTAAAACGACACGTGTCCTAACCAATTTATGAATTGTGTTTATCCCTCTCGCTCTCTTCGGGTGAGTTGTTAGCACCTTCGCAGTTCACGTGTTCTACTAGGCCACATGTCTTTACACCCCCCCCCCCCCTCCATCCCTCTTTAAAAACTAAAACTAACTTTACTCGTATTATTACAAGTTGTATATATATTAAATGAAATAAAAGATGCAATAAGATCTAGGAGAGAGAAAAAAAATCCAATATGCTTTGCATCAAATCAATCGAAATCCCTGTATTTGTATCCGTGCAACATAATTCCATTAAAATCGGGTACGTATATGAATAAAAAAAAAAAAAAAAACTCAGAGGAAAAGAGAATAAAATGAATTAATAATGATAAATGTCAATGATAAACACTACGTTTAAACATTTTCAAAGCTTTACACCATGCAAGAGATATGCAGCACAGCTTCTCAGCCTATACTCACCACTGTCAAATATATTTCTGGCTTCATTAATTCCAGTTTCCTCTGATATTTCATTCGTTACACAAGAAATCTAGTCGTACACGAAAAAAAATAAATAAAAAATCACGGGCCACGGTACTTGCGGAAACATAGACAACCTTGTTGCTGGTCGACGGGGATCATTCCACCACCTTTCGATGTATCAATGGCCTCTATCATGGATACTACCTCGTCCATTTCGGGCCGCTTGTCTGGGTTCGCATCCCAACATCGCTTCATCACGTTTGCAAGGGAGCTCGGACAACATCTTGGTATTTCGGGCCTCAGGTTCTGCAGACAACGTTTGACTGTGAGTGATAAACCAACTGATGAACCGATGAATTTTGGGAAGGAGGGAGAGAAAGAGACAGTACCTGTCGGACGACGGCTGATGTCACTTCGGAGAAACTAAGGTCGGGATATGGCATGTCACAACAGTATATCTCCCACAGGCAGATGCCAAAACTGTAGACGTCGCATTTCCTGTTGTATGGATTGCCGTTTAGGACCTGCAGTTCATTGTTCAGACACATGGCTTCATTAATAAGACAGTGCTTTTGATTATTTGATTCTTAAACCCCCTTTTATGCTAGTGTCACGTCAAGCTACCAAAGAAGAAAAAACAGCAAACGTCGATCAAATTTGATCGCAACTGGATTAGTTACCGTGTTGTAATGTGGCTAGTTGGACTTTGGTTTTTTAGCTGTATCGTCTTTCTTATAGGCAAAACTATTTGATGAAGAGACATACGAGATGAACTTCTAGAAATCAGTATCCAGCTCAAACGGGGCAAACTACATACCTCTGGAGCCATGTAACCAAGGGTTCCCGTCTCCCCCGTCATGTCATTCGGATTCGAGGCTTCAACACGAGCGACACCAAAATCAGCTATCTTAACAGTCCGTGACTTGTCTAACAACATATTCTCCGTCTTAACGTCTCTGTGAACAATCTTCTGAGAATGAAGGTAACTTAACCTATGAAGCAAAACAAATAACCGTAATTCTAGTGAAAACAAAAACTAGGTTTCAAGCCACTCAATAATTATGAAAAATTGCAAGATCCAGAAACAAAGTTACCCTCTAGCAAGATCAAGTGCCATTTGGACAACTACTTTAAATGCTAACTTCTTTCTCCGGTTCTTTATGAGGTAAGATTTCAAGGCACCTCCGGGAAGATATTCCACAACGACACAACATATGTTACTAGGCATGCCAATGTGACCGTTTTCTGTTTGAATGTGAAGGTCCGAAGAGCCCATTGTTGCGCCTATAAACTGCAAACGGATTTCGACAAATATCAGACCAATAATAAGAAGAGTCGACAAAGACAAAGGTACCATTGAAGGTCAAATAATTACAGCAGTCATCGCAGATAGATGATACTAAAATTTGATCTCTCACGACAAGCAATTAACTTGACGTTAAAATAAGCTCAAAGAATCAGAAAAAGATATCTAACCTTAGTTACATTAGGATGGTCGAGCTTATGCCACACTGCAACTTCTTGAGTAAAAGCTGCTCTTAGGGACGCTATTTCGGCTTCTGTCCTATGGCCCTCTTCCCCCCAGTCCAGCAGTTTAACTGAGGATCAGAGGAAGCTACCAACTATTAATAAGGAAACTCTTGGAAAATTAGGCAGATATATATGAATCGCAATAGGAAATGTCTAAAATTATTGACGAATAAGATAATCAATCCCTTTTTCTAGAATGACCATTAGCAATAGGCCGTATCTAAGTGACATATTTAGTCACAAATTACAAGACTAAACTGACTTCCAAGAATTTTAACAGCACCTCGTACTGAACTTGATCCAAACAGAAAAGATTAAGGTTGCCCGACATTAAGGTCCTACATTCATGTTTCAGTAGATTGTAATAATCTTTTTCAACGTTATATTCGATCCCATCACTAGTTGATTTTTATTTTGTGGATCCTTCTGAAGAGTAATGATTTCCTCTGTTTATGTAGTAATAACTCATTTCATTTTAATACAGTCTATAGTATTAGCACCGGGCAACTCTTCATCAGTAATAGAAGATTTCATCACTAAGTTAAAAGCTTCATCTTGCCGAGGCAGAATACTTCATCCTCTTTGAGCAGATCAATGATTATAGAATCAGTTCACCAACACTATGAAGTACGACGAATGAAAACAAGTTTGTCCGAAAACAAGAAGTAAAGTATTGTTACCAAAGATTCAAACTTGGGACCCCACTGTTACAAAAAAATTTACCACTTGACTACGCCTCACGGTAACTTGCATTGAAGTTAACATCAAGAAGTCCTATGGAATATAATATTCAGGCAGATAACCAAGATCCTACATTCTAGGTAGTGGTTAACTTTTAACTAAAATAACTTCTCTTTATTGCTGTAGTTAAATAATTGTCCCCTTTTTCTACACCAATGTTTCTCAATTATCTGTGTTGAGATACAAAAGTCAAAACTTTAGCAACTGGTTGAATCACATGAAAGTTGAGAAATACCAGCCCAAGTTATTGCAGTCACCTCCAAATCCAACCCGTGCCGTAAGTCACGGATTCCATAAGAATGCATTCATTATGCCAGTCTACACCCTTCCCTCCTACCCCCCACCCCCACCCCACCCCACCCCTCAAAATACACACACATATATGTGTGTGTGTGTGGGTGGGGGGGTGGGGGGGGGGGGGGGGTGTTGATAAAATGGAGAAAGAAAGGCAATCAAAAGAAACCATGAAAAGGGCAGAGATATGTTAGAGTTCTTGCCACTACCCCACAAAGAGCAAGAAACATTAAAAGCTGACTTATTAAAAAGGCCCACTAAATTAATGTTGAAAACCGACCATATTATGATGCTTTGAACACTAAACTTGCTACAAGTTACTTCAGGTTATATATTAATACAGTCACAATAAATTAATACATTCGAATCTTACACACAAACAGCACTTTGTCATATGAGTTTCAATCAGATTTCAACAGCTACATTATTATTATTATTATCAACATAAGACAATCAAGAAAGTGGTAATAACTTTTTGCTGTTCTGCAGACAGAGATGTAATTAAACTATAACCATAACTATGAAATTGAAAAGAGCCAAGAAAATGACAAAAAGTGGAAGTCAAAAAAGTTGAGAACTTTACAAAAGTTGTAACTGGAAGGAAACTACTGAATTAAAAAGGAAAAGGGGAGGAAGAGAGAGGCAAGGCGGAGACTGACCGGCGACGTCCTGGCCGTCGTAAATGCCCCGGTGAACGGTCCCAAAGGTGCCACGCGCAAGCACGCCCTTGATGATCAACTTAGAGGGGTCAATCTCCCACTCTTGCCTCTGCCTTCTGGGGGTGATGGCGGGGGGAAGAGGGGCGGGGACGGCGGCCACGGCGGCGGTAGATGTGGTGGAGCTGGAGTAAGACTCTTCTTGATTCTTCTTCTTGTTCTTCTCCATAGTCCAAGCCCTGTTTAAGTGCCTCTCCAGCTGCTCATCCAAGCTTTTCAAATCAATCTGATCTGCTCTCACGAAACCATTACTGCTCTTCTCCATCTCTGCGTGTTTTTGTGCGTGTTTCTTTCTTGAACTGGAAAAATGGCGTTATCTACTTACATACATAAATTCATACATACGAATCTGCGCTGTATGGAGATGTATTTTTTCTTGATTTTCTTGACTTTACGTCAGAGGAGAATCGATGGAGGAGGAAGAAATTGATTAGTTGATTAGAGGGAAGGGGAAGACTGGAGAGAGAGAGAGAGAGAGAGAGAGAGAGAGAGAGAGACAGAGAGAGGAGGGAGATTGTGTGTGAATACGAGTGTGTGTATGTAAATTGTATTATGAGAAGGCAGCGCCATGTGGGCACATGGAATTGCCTGAAGACAACGTGTGTACGTGACCCACAACTTCCTTTTCTTTTCTCATTCAAATCCTTCTTGTTATTACATCCCCAAATATTGTTTCGCTGTAAATAATTCGAATCGAGTAAAAAATATTAAATATTAAAAGTTATTTGAATTATTATCGAATTCAAAAATTATGTTTGAATTTAATTTGATCATTGATCTAATTGAGTTCAAATGAATTTTAATAGAATTAAATATCAATTGAATTCGAGTAATTTGATATTTTTGCAATAATCGAATAGAGCTCGAGTTGAGCTCAAAAGTTTCCTGAACTAAAAACTTTGTTCAATCTTGATTTTAAGTTTAACAAATTGAGTTCAAACGAATTTTTATCGATCGATTTCAACCAAGTATCAAATAGTTTGACTTAGTTTTTATATCTAGTTCCAATACCTATTCTAAAAAAAAAATACTTCTTTTAGTAATTAGTTGCAATTTAGTTTTTTTATTATAAATTTAGTTTTCACAAGAACTAAGAACAATTTTAATCATATGATGTAGATTTTATTAGCACTCACTTGTTGAAAATGTAATGACAAATACAATATAAATTATATAGAATTTTATGTGTAATTTATCAATAGATTCACTTACGTTAAATTTGAAAGCAAAGGCTCAATACAACTTAAGTAACTCTTGATTTTCCCAAATACGTGACCTGCAAAGCAAGAGACAGTAAAAATCACATCGACCACTAGAAAAGTTCCAATTATAGGCTTTCGAAGCCTAACTCAATAAGATCGTGCATGGTTGGATATGGGCATCGAGTGCTAATATTTATATATTTTCGTAGTTGATCAATTCCATGCAAACCACAAATCCAAAATTGATTAGATGGTCACCATAAATTCATACATAATCGGGTTTGGATCAGACCTAAAACTGATTGGAACAACCTGAACAAAAATGCACGAGTCTTTACATATTTTGTAATTAATGAAAGAGTTGGGGAGTTTGGCTCATTTACGATCTTTTGGTAATCCCCAACATCATAATTTATTAAAAAAATATAATATTTTGTAATTTCTTGACCACCACCAAACAAAAAATTTAAAATCAAAGAAATATACTTGATTGATTTATTTTTAATGTGGATGGCCAAAGGGGCTATTTTAAAGGGACAAAGTTAAATATAATTATATAGTTAGATAAATTATTTAATTTTTTAGTTACAAGATTCAACTTTTTATCAAAATTTGGTAACTTGGATGGGGCCTTTATTGATGATCTTCCATACATGACAAATAATTAGCCAATGAGGGATCAAAAGTACTATTTCCATGTGGTGATGGATAACAAAAACAATTAATGCCAACATTTCTTTTCACTATTTTAGTTTGTCCTCTCTCCAAATTCATCATTCTAATAAATAATTGCGGCTATAAAATATTGTGGCCTAATGAATAAGATCAAAAAATGATCATATTAATAATGTAAACTTAAAAAAACAAAATATTTTTTTTAATTTTAAAAGTGTCAAGTAATTCTTGCAATCAATGGTGGTTGGCTGAGTTTATAAGATTTTCAAAATATTTTATAAAATACGTTGAAAAGTTTATAAACTCTATTAAATTGTTTAGTATTATTTTATAAAAGAGTTTATAAAATCTTAAAAAAAAAAGATGATTATGATTTTATAAACTAAAAAAGGTAAGCCCGACTCATCATTTTTTTATAAGATCTTTTAAGTTTTCTAATTTTAACATCTTAAAAGACCAAAACACCCTCCTTATTTGTTAGTATTCATTTTTACCCTTCATATAATTTTTTTTTTTTTGATAAATACCATAGTTGGTCCATTAAGTTAGTATTTAAAATTATTTTAGTCCATCTTTATTTTCTCAAGTTAGTATCTCTAAACTTTAGATCTTGTTTAAAATTAGTCCTTCTGACCATCTTTCGACAAAAAAATCTTGCCAGATTTTTTTTTTTTTTGGTCTTTTCACTTTAGTCCCTTAAATTTTAAAAATATCATGTTTATCCTTAGTTTGGCCGGGAATAGTATTGTGGCTTTCCACCTAAAATGTTGGTTGTTGGTGCTTATATAAAAGCTACTCTTTTGGTAGCCAACATGTCCACATAAATTTAAAGTGAGAAAAATGTCATTGTTACTCGGGTTTGTGGTAATTTGGCAAAATTACAATACTTTTGGATTGATGCAAACTCCAAATGAAGGTTATTTTGTAGTAAAAAAATAGGAAAAAATTCAAGTAATTTTCCTGTGACATTACAAATGAGCAAATTACCACTTATAAAAAATAAAATAACAATTTACTTTTTTGTGTTTTTTAAAATGAATCAATTACCTCCCCGTATTCTTAACAATGGATCAATTGACCTCCCTGTTTCGGAAGGTAAATTACTGCATTTTAAAGAACACAAGAAAACAACATGCTATTTTTCTTTTATAGGGAGGTAGTTTGCTTATTTGCAATATTACAGGGAGATAAATTACATTAAACCCGTGAAAAATATGAGTTAATATGCTTTTGCAATTTTCATTTTAGATTTTGGTTGTGGAAAAAATGGACAAATGTATGCATCACTTCAAAGCACCATAATTGTCAAATTGTTAAAAACATGTAACATAAATACTTTTTATCATGTTCAATGTTTTCACTTTAAATAATCACCAATAGCCAATATTTTGCGCAATAAGATGTTACAAACGACAATCTTGTAATTAGTATGATAAAAAAAAAAATATTAATAATTTTTTTTTTAGAAAAAACAAGTTAAAAACTCATTACTCTTTAAAAGGAGCTTATCAACTCTCAACATTTTATTTTTAATTTTATAAACTTTTTTTCTAAAAAAAATATCAAATATTTTTGAACATTTGATAAGCTTTCAGAGGTCGCATGAGATGTTTTTAAAAGTTTATAAGTTCCAAATATTTTCTTAAATCATATGGAAGTTGTGAAGAACAAGTTTAGCGTGCACACGAGTTTAGCCTACTTATTTTGACTTCTACTTGTGAAGAAGAAAATGGGAGTTGTTTGAGAGGTTCTTTGATTTATAAGTTTAAAAGCTTCTCAAAATATCTTATAAAATATTTAATAGCTTTTAAAATGTTAAAAAATATTTGATATTTTTTTAAGAGTTTATAAGATCCTAAAATAAGATATTTTGGATTTTATAAGATTTTTGTAAAAAAAAAAAACGTAATTTCTTTATAATATTTTATAAAATCTATGTAATTAATAATTTATAAGACAAAAATAATCTTATTAATATTCTATATTCCAATTTACCCTTGGTAAAATTCAGCCTTTTCTGTAACGACAAAATCTCTCTCTCTCTCTCTCTCACCTCATCTTAAAAATAAAATTACCTTATTATACCAAACACCCTAACATATGAAAATATCTTATAAGTTTTAACATCTTATTTTATCAAAATATTTTAGAAACTTATTTTTTAAAATAAAATTCAACATATAATAAGCTCCTAAAACATCTTATAAGACATAAAAGCTTATAAGATGTTTTAAAATTTAGCCAAACACCCTCGAATAAGCTCTTTTTCTTTGAAAAAAAAGAAAGGCCTCAAATTGAAGGAGAAATTTGGCTTAAAAGCGCTTCTTAATTTTAGGTGAAAATTGGGCGATTTTTGGTGAACTGAGAAATTTGAAATATTTGAGACTTTGGAGATAGTCGGCTCTTTAGTGAACTTGAAAACAAATTATTCTCAGTCCCATGGACCGATTCGGTTGAGGTCTGGCTCAAGTCCAAACCAAGACCAAACCAAGACCAGATAGGCTTATTTTATGCTTCTTCCTTATTTATGTTGAGCTCAAATCATAAAAATGGTCTAGATTTAGCCTAATCATTCAAATAATCTATGCTTCTTCTTTATTTAGGTTTAGCCTAAATCATAAAAGCGGTCTAGGTTTAATCTAATCATTCAAATAATCTATGCTATTATGAGCAGAGAATTATGTTACCATATCAACTTTGAATATTCAAATATATCATTTTAATTCATTCAACTTCAATAAAATTTGATCATAATAATAAGTTTCATATTTTTAATGAATTTACTAAAATAACCCTCAATCTTGCTTACACTTTAACTTTTGATACATTTTATGTTTTTAAGTCACTATCTTGTAACTGATAATAAATCTATCAATACACAAAATTATTTTTATATATTTTTACACATACATCAAATGTGCAGTATTTCTCTAGTAATAATATAATAATAATAATTAAAAGATGAGTCTAGTCTGGGCTCACGCCAGATAAACTCATGGTCCAAAAAATCTCCAATGCTCTTTGCCTATAAATATTGACATTATGTTTGAATTATTTTTACCAAAATTTTCTATTCCACTAATAAACTAACAATATTAAACATAGATAATAATAAGTGCAAAATTGACTTAAAATAAAGTTTGAAAATAAATAAAACAAAGCCTATTATATGTATTAAAAGTTTAGAAGTAAAACAATAAGAATAAAAGTATTAAAATTTCAAAATCTTAAAATACCTACTGATATATAATTAACTTAAAAAAATAAAATATATTTTTCTTAAAAAGCCAGCTGAGTAGGCCCACTAGCCTAGACTGGTAGGCCCGATCCAGGATCAGGCGGTCCTAGATCACTGGATTGGGATGGTCTTAGGTATTGATACGTGGGATCGGCTTAGGACTACCTCGATTCCCACCGAGATTGTATCGGATCAACTCGCTATTTTAATTCGGTCAATCTAGTTTTGGACTGGTCTGGCCCACTCCCATCTTGAATTGCAGGTCTCCAAGCACGAAAGGGGGTTTGTTCAATTTTACGCTCAAGCGCAGAAAATTGCACTATGCCATTTTTTTATTGCTTTCTTTTATTGATTTTTTTTCCTAATCGATTACGAACTTGGACGTCAGAGTGCTAATCTTATTTTTGCAAGTTTCAGTCCACAAAACTTACAAAAGACCACAAATCTCATTCGAATTTTTGTGCTCGAGTTTTTTTGCTTGCATCAATCATCATATAAATAACTGCGACTATAAAATATTTGGGTCTAATGATAAGGGTTATAATTATGTCATATTATGATGTATACTTTAAAAAAAAAACATCTATAAGTTTAAAATTGTAAAGTCGATCTTGCAATCAACTTCTCCAACTTGTTGAATGCAAAGTCAAATTTAGAGTTGACTAGCAGGGTGTTTGGCTAAACCTATAAGATTTTCAAAATATTTTATAGGGTAAATTATAATTACTTTTCCTAAAATTTGACATAATTACGAATACTCCCTAATTATTTCAAAAATTACAAATACCTCTTTGAAGTTTATAATTTTTAACCGAGAGTTTGAAATGGTCCATTTTTAACCACAAATAAGTTCAAGGCTTTAGAGTAATTATCTTTTGATGGGCAAAATATAGATTGACTAAAAGTACCCTTATTTATACATATTTATTTGAAAAACAACCGTCCATTTGATTACTTAATTATATTAATAATATTTTATTCATGTACTTTTGAAGTTATTTTTTTATTAATTTTGATCGATTATTCATTTTAACTTTTTTATATCTTATTCAATTAAATAAATATAATAAAAAAAATTAAATTATATGTACACATCCAATGTGCTTCGTTTGCAGGTCCCTAATATGTATTTGCACTTTTGAATCCCACTACCAAAAAAATAAAAATAAAATAAAGCACTCTTGTAATAGCTTACCAAAAATAAGTTTGAGTTGAAGTCATTTATATAGGACAAATTGTTCTATAATGATGACAAATTTATTTTCCAATCCATAATCATTTTGGTTAGGGATAAAAAGAAGTCAATAATTGAGCAAATTTCAGCAGCATGAGCAATTCTTCGCTCACCAGAAATGATCTATAATATTTCTTGTCGCTACAAGAAAATTGTGGCAAATGTTTTTGATGGTGTAAAATTTGAAAAGTCGTAACCTATGCACGTTTGTATCAAACCAACACAAGAAGCTAAAAAAAGTAAAGAAATGTGTAAAGTGTAATTTTCATCTATAAAAAAGGAGGTCTTTACAAATGAATTCACCCCCTATTTATAGTAATTTTTTGGGGGTGAAATTACAACTTAACCCTTCGATCCTACGGCCTAGAATTGATGTGCCGAGGGCATGATGGTTATTTTATGTGCCCACTTCTTTTTTAACTTCCATTTCTTAACTTCCTTCAACTTCCTCTTCAACTTCCTTTTGGGGTGCTTTGTGCAGTTTTCCATAAGTTGGAGGACCTTTTTTGCAATTACTATTTCTCTCCTCATCAGTAGCCCCCCGACTTTCAGGAATTTCCTTGGAAACCTGAAAGTTCCAAGTAATAATCTGACTTTGATTCGTCTTCCTCTTCTTGATAATGTTCCCCTTTGACGTACGGTCTTCTTCTTCTGGGAATCCTCCTTCCACTAGAGCTATCTTTCCTTCTTGCTCCTTCTTCTACTAGGGCTCTTTTCCCTCGGCTCTCTACTTCTGCCACGGGTTTCTTCCTTCTTGGGACCCTTCTTCATGTTGGCTCTTTCTCTTTCGATTCTACCTTTGGTTCAATTCCTTCCCTTGCTGGGATTCCTTATCTTCTATATATGCACTTGGTGGGATACTCTGAATTTCTTCCTCTTGCTTTGTTTGGCCTGCCTACTTGGTCTCAGCCACATTCCAAAAAGACGTCGAAGTGAGTTGGCTCAATTATATGGCTTTTCATCTCTTTCCTTGCAGTAGTCTTTTGTAGTCCGACTTCCAAAAGTCATCGTTCGTCGATCCGGAAGAAACATAAATAATTTGCCAGTTCGAAAGTTTTTTTAGGATGTTATGCACTTCAAGAAAATGTCCAAGGATGCGTCGTCAAGGGTCCGTCAATGGCTGATCCGTCGATGGTAGATAATGGCCTGACCGAAGCACAAGCCCCGGCCTGGAAGTGACCGAGGCCCCTCGCCTCAGTCGGATTTCAGTTGGAGGTGTCTTGTTGCCCCTCCTTCCTCTTCTCTCGTTTTGCTAAAGTGTTTGATTTTGATCACGAGGTGATTTCGGTTGGTGGCACTAGGAACATTCATTTGACTTGCTAGATTTTTTCGGAATTGGAAACTTCCTCGATTTCATTTGATAGGGCAAGCCCCCCGCTTCAAACCTCGAGGTCGCGCGTCAGCCACTTCTCTCATAATTCTTTTGCGTACTTCGAAGAGTTTCCTCTGGTGTTTGCAGGATCTCGGCGCCACCTCCTCTCTTGCGGCTTCTCGATATTTGGTTCAACCTTGGGAGAGTTGTTTAAGGACTCACTCCTTTATCCCTTCCTTTCCACAGTTGTAACACGTTTTTCCGTAGAGGTTTGGTGTGCTTCGCTTTTCGTCATGGAAGGGAGATGTTGTTGCTCGCTCCCTCATCCTCCGCAATCGCGTATGCCGCCGTGGTGGCGAGAGGGGCCCTGCCCCTTTAATGGTTGTTGTAATTGTGTGGCGTTGCGTTGCATTTATTTCACCTTGCGTCGCGGCGCATCATATTGATCTCTTCGAAAGCTCTGTAGGAGTTCCCTTGGTTGGGACACTTTGTAACTCTGCGGGAGTTCTTTGTCATTTGAGGAACTTCTTAAGAGTTCTTTTTATCAAAATACGTTTGGAATTTCGCAAAGGTTCTTTTTTACTATGTTATCAAATTTTATTTCTCTATTGCTTATTATGTTAAGTTGTTTTTTCTCAAATTAACTTTCAAATGAAAGGGGCAATCCCCCTCTTACAAGCAAAAATATTAAACTCAATACTGTAAGGGGCAAACCCCCTCTTTCAAACAAAAACATCAAGGTGAGGGGTCATCCCCTCTTTCAGGTAAAATACAAATGTAAGGGATCATCCCCTTCTTACAAGCAAAAAATATTAAACTAAATACTGCGAGGGGCAACCCCCCTCTTTCAAACAAACACATTAAGGTGAGGGGTCATCCCCTCTATGAGATGCAATCCCTCTCTTTATTATCTCGGGGCAATCCCCCGGTGAGAGGCAGTCCCTCTCTTTATTTTTATTTTTTTTTGCAACAAATTAAAACATATAGGCGATAGGAATTTCTCGAAATAGTAAATTTCATTACCACCATGTGAGGTACAAGAAAGTATTATAAAACTTCATATAATTTACACCGAGAAAAATTTATACAATATACCTTTTCAGATTGACCACGTTCCATGTACGCGGTATTTCCTTTCCATCCAATTTTTGCATGTGGTACGTTCCTTTTCCCCACAATCTCAATCACTTGAAATGGCCTAACCCATTTGGCGTCAAGCTTTCCAATGTTATCTGTGGCATCAGCCGTCCTCAACGCGAGGTCGCCCATTTGGAAGCCTCGGTGTCTAACTCTCTCATTGTAGGCTCTTGCCATCAACGTTCTGTATGCTTCAGTTCTGATATTTGCGCTGCTCCTTTGTTCCTCCAGAAGATCCAGGTCGACTCTCCTTTCACTTTCGTTGCTAGTCGGCTCATAGCACTTCACTCGGAGTGTCTCTTCTCCAATCTCCACTGGGACGACGGCTTCCTTCTTAACCCTTGGATGTTTGGTGAGTACTTGGTCATCTGCTCCCCTAGCTTTGCAGCCTTCCTCTTACTGTTGGACCACAGGTTGGACGTCGCTATCCGCTCTCACATAAGCCACTCCTGCTTTCTCCCCTTCACACGTCGCTCTCATGACGCTAGTCAGCTTTTCTCCCCTTGCTCAGTGCATCGCACTCCAACTCGTTTTTGGATCCGCTGACGACGCTGTTGCCTTCTCGCCAAAGATGGTATGGTTTAGCATCACGTCCTATTGCTCTTTCTGCAACTCCTTCACCTTGCCTTGCTCTCTGAGCGACTTTGGCTTTATCCTCATGCCACTCCTTCATCTTACCTCGCTCTCTGAGCGACTCTTGCTTCGCATCTCTTCTTATTGGGCTTCCCGAGGTAACCCTCATAACTCAAGCAGTTGGGAGGTTGTCCCTGCTAGCTCATTCTGCTTCCTGCTTAGCTCCCATATACCACGTGCCTGTCTCCAGAAGCGGTTTCCTGGAGCTTTTGTTTCCCTTGTCCCACGAATTCTCGTAAGTCATCTCTTCGGATCAGCTCCTCGACCTCCTTCTCCAAGTAGTGGCGTTTCTCATCTCTTCGGATCAGCTCCTCGACCTCCTTCTCCGAGTAGTGGCGTTTCTCATCTCTTCGGATCAGCTCCTCGACCTCCTTCTCCAAGTAGTGGCGTTTCTCCGTGCTATGGTCTCGATCCCAATCCTTGTAGCCTGGCTGCATCGAGCACTTGAGCTAAATTCTCTGGGGGCACAGGCCTAGGTTCATGCCTACTTCCTTCTGCCCTAAGGGGACCCTTTCTCTTCCTCTGTAGCCTTCGGCCTGCTTGGGCGTATGCATCCTTCACCGACTGGTGAAGGGTCTCGTGAGTTACCTGAACAACTGGGGGTGGAGGCTGAGCCTCGACCTCTTCTTGGCTCTCCTCTCCCTCGTTGCGCGGGGCGCGGCCTTGCTCCTGCTGGGGAGGAGCCTCGACCTCTTCCTGCCTCCTGCTGGGGAGGAGCCTTGACTTCTTCCTGCCTCTTCCCCTCCTTGGCGCGCGGGGCGCGGCCTTGCTCCTGCTGGGGAGGAGCCTCGACCTCCTCCTGCTTCCTGCTGGGGAGGAGCCTTGACTTCTTCCTGCCTCTCCTGCTGGGGAGGAACCTTGATTTCTTCCTGCCTCCTCTGCTGGGGAGGAACCTTGACTTCGTCCTGCCTCCGCTGTTGGGGAGGAACCTTGAATTCTTCCTGCCTCCCGCTGGGGAGGAGCCTTGACTTCTTCCTGCCTCCCGCTGGGGAGGAGCCTTGACTTCTTCCTGCCTCTTCCCCTCCTTGGCGCGCGGGGCGCGGCCTTGCTCCTGCTGGGAGGAGCCTCGACCTCCTCCTGCTTCCTGCTGGGGAGGAGCCTTGACTTCTTCCTGCCTCTCCTGCTGGGGAGGAACCTTGATTTCTTCCTGCCTCCTCTGCTGGGGAGGAACCTTGACTTCGTCCTGCCTCCGCTGCTGGGGAGGAACCTTGACTTCTTCCTGCCTCCTGCTGGGGAGGAGCCTTGACTTCTTCCTGCCTCCCATGAACCTTGACTTCGTCCTGCCTCCTCTGCTGGGGAGGAACCTTGACTTCTTCCTGCCTCCTGCTGGGGAGGAGCCTTGACTTCTTCCTGCCTCCCATCCTCCTTGGTGCGCGGGGTGCGGATTTGCTCCTACTGGGGAGGAGCCTTGACCTCTCCTGGCCTCTCCTCCTCCTGGATGCGCAAGTAGATTCTCCAAGGTGTGGGCCTTGCTCCTGCTGCGGGGGAGTCTCGACCTCTCCTTGCTTCTCCTCCTCTTGGGTGCAGGTGGATTCTCCAAGGCGGGGGCCTTGCTCCTGCTGAGGGGGAGTCTCGACCTCTCCTTGCCTCCCCCCTCCTGGGTGCGCAGGTGGATTCTCCAAGGCGGGGGCCTTGCTTCTGCCTTCCTATCTTCCTCCTGGCTCCGCGCTGGAGGACTCTTCGAGGCGTGGGCCTCGACCTCTTCCTTCCTCTCTTCCTCCTGGCTCCGCCCTGGAGGACTCTTCGAGGCGTGGGCCTCGACCTCTTCCTTCCTCTCTTCCTCCAGTCTCCGCGCTGGAGGACTCTTCGAGGCGTGGGCCTCGGCTTCTTCCTTCCTCTCTTCCTCCAGTGTCCGCGCTGGAGGACTCTTCGAGGCGTGGGCCTCGCCCTCTTCCTTCCTCTTTTCCTCCAGGCTCCGCGCTGGAGGACTCTTCGAGGCGTGGGCCTCGGCCTCTTCCTTCCTCTCTCCCTCCTGGCTCCGCGCTGGAGGATTCTCTGAGGCGTGGGCCTCGACCTCTTCCTTCCTCTCTCCCTCCTGGCTCCGCACTGGAGGACTCTTCGAGGCGTGGGCCTCGGCCTCTTCCTGCCTCCCTTCACGCTTCTTGCCCTTGATCTGGTGTTTATCTTCGATGCCTAGACTGTTTCCCACAGACGGCGCCAAGCTGATGGTGTAAAATTTGGAAAGTCGTAGCCTATGCACGTTTGTACCAAACCAACACAAGAAGCTAAAAAAAGTAAAGAAATGTGTAAAGTGTAATTCTCATCTATAAAAAAGGAGGTCTTTACAAATGAATTCACCCCCTATTTATAGTAATTTTTTGGGGTGAAATTACAACTTAACCCTTCGATCCTACGGCCTAAAATTGATTTGCCGAGGGCATGATGGTCATTTTATGTGTCCACTTCTTTTTTAACTTCCATTCCTTAACTTCCTTCAACTTCCTCTTCAACTTCCTTTTGGGGTGCTTTGTGCAGTTTTCCATAAGTTGGAGGACCTTTTTTGCAATTACTATTTCTCTTCTCATCAGTTTTATTCATCGATAAAACCATGTCGAATATCACTACATAAAAATATAATATTAATGAGAAGATATCAAGTAATAATTTTAAAAATTATTGAAATATATATATGCATATATATGTATATTGAGTGACAACAATTTTGATCTTGTCACTACATCTACTTCACTCGATGTTTGACATAACTACAAGAATAAATTGCATAAAATCACCTTGTGTTTTTAAAATTTAGCTAAAAACTCCCCATTGTTAAAAGTGAAAAAAACACCCGCTGTCTTTTAAAATACTGCATACACTCTCCTTCCGTTATGTATACTTAACGACGTTAATATTTCTACTAAATTTTCCGTTACACCCTTCTTACATAGTTGTTGATCTTCAATTGTTAAAAAATGAACGGTTCGAATTTAATTAATTTATAATATATTTTTTTATATATGTAATTATATATACCCTATACATACACTATACATACATATTACAACATATATATATGTTGATAAATGGCGGTGACGGCCTCGCCGGCGAGGCCATCGCCGCCTAAACTGGGTGACGACGACGTTGCCTGCTCATGAAGGGGGTGATGTTGCCCCCTTCAACGTGCACAGAAGTCGGGGAGACGTCGCCCGGATCCAGGTGACGTCATCGAGATCCAGGCAGCGTTGCCCAGGTCCCGGCTACGTTGCCTAGGCACCCGCCTTTGATGGCTGGCAGCTAGGCGGCTGCTGGCCGAAAACAAAAAAAAAAAACATTTTTTAAAAATATTAAATAAAAATGATTTATTTTTTTTAAATTAAAATATTATAAAAAAGTATCATTGTTTTATTTTTGTATTGTATTTTTCAATTTAAAATTTAAACTTTTAAAAATTTTATATATTTTTAGGTATATTAAAGTATATTTAAACTAATTAATATTTTGAATTATCAAACATATAATTTATTAAAAAAAATCAATAATTTAAATTAATCATAGGTATTTGGACATTTAAATAACCTCAAAAAAGTTAAAATTAAAAAGGGGCAAAATAGACATTTATATATTTAAAATAACCTCAAAAAAGTCCAAAAATGAAACCCGAACTCACAATGAGCGCGTGTCACAAACTCTTTGTTAGAAATTAACGGAGATGGATTTTTTTGTTGTATTTCATAAAACAGGGGGGGTGTTATGCAATTTATCCTAATTATAAATAAATACCCCTCATTGTTTGAAAAATTACAAATACTCCCCCAAATTGAAAGTAATTCTGTAGCTCCTAGATGGAGATATGAAAAGTACTACTTTACTCTTGTGATTTTTTTATTTTTCAAAAAAAAATATTTGAAAAAATATAAAAAAAAAAATCTGAGGGTAGGTAAAATAAATAATCTATAGAAAATATTAATTAGTCTATAAAAATATCTTAAAAAATTCTAAAAAATATATAAAGGTATAAATTATAATCCAAAAGGGTATTTTGAGCATTTCATTATAAAAATTGGACGGAAACTTCACGGAATGAGCTCGTCGTTATACGAACGTTAAAGTCAGTGAATATTTGTAATTTTTCAAGGTATTTCTAATTATTTCAAATCTTAAGAAAGGTGGTTGTAATTTATCCTTTATTTTTAATATTAAGCAGATAAACACTTATTTTAAATACTTTCAAACACGTACTAAATAAGTTCCGTCATACACCTTCTAAGAACACCATTTTTTTCATGCATTAAACTCTCAATCGAATAATTGACAATGTTATAAAGGTGAATCCTTTTTAAGAAAATGAACATTTTATGTACACACTTCACTGTAACCACATTAAAAGCATTGGTTTTTTAACAAGAAACAATGATGTAATAGATAGATGTGGTCGATGAGTCAAACATCAACACATGCCCAAGTCTTCAATATTAAAAACTAAGAACTGGCGTGCAAGGAATTTAATATATAGCATCACTCTACTTTTTTCAATCAATTTCGTCGCCCAAGCTTTAATTTAGTCTTATTTTTCATCATTCATGTTTTTGTTTTAGCCTTATATTCTCTGCATAATTGTACGCTTTTCTTGTTGAATGAAATATTTTTTTTTTTTTGGGGAAAAAAAAAAGAAGAAAGAGAGAGAAGAAATAATTACGTCGCTCTCCCCCCTCAGGTTCTCACCTAAAGTTTTGTGTAGTTACATATAGATTTCTATTGATTTGGGATATCCAATAAATAGATCCATTTGTTAATGAAATTCACAAAATTTGCTGACATCGGCAAAAACGTTTAATGGAAATCCACATTTATCGTCGATTGACTTACAGATATATCGTAGGTCACATAAATCCTTTATAACCAAATTATCTTTATACATCTTGAAGATACACCTCCTTACATGTATTAGCGTGTGAAAATATAGAAGTGTTTTGGTGAAAAAAGATTTGTTTGACCTACAATAAGTCAGTATAAGTCAATCGGGGGTAAATATTGATTTTGATTTAATTTATTAATATCAGTAAATTTTATGAATTTTGACTAATGGATGGGAAACACACATTAGGTGTACTAAATATTCTTTTCTAAACCACAGTTCGTCGTAATTACACCAAATCTCAAAAAAATTGTGTCCAGGCCTAACCCCTAGCTCATTCAAGGTCTGCAGACAAGCTCTGTATTTATATCATTCATTTAAGATCTTTACGACTTAACCCTGATACCTTCAAAACCCTAATGTGTATGGACCTACCGTGACTGTTAGATCACTTAATTTGACATGTACGGTTAACGTGGAATTGTACAATCAGAAGAAATTTATAAATTATCGTCCGTCATGCTCCAAGTACAACTTTTGCTACCCTAAATAATATTCTTATGACCTTAAGCACTTTTCTCTATACGACTTATCCGACTTGGGCATTGGAGAGCTATAATCGAAGACTTTTTGATGTGGTTCTGAAGGTGGTTTTATTTTGTAGGTCACGCGTACGATAGATTTTAAGTGTCCTTAATTTGCTCATTTAGGATAACGTTTCCCTATATTCACTGTACGGGGTAAATTACAACAGGCTCTCTTGAGGTTTATTATAATTACAAATACTTTTTTGTTTGCTTGAAAAATTATAAATATTCCCTTAAGCCTAACGATTGTCTAACAAATACCCCCTACAATGAGTTGTCATGAGGGGGTATTTGTTAGACGACCGTTAATTCTAGGGGATTTTGTAAATTTTTAAAAAATAATAAGGTGTTTATAATTATGATAAATTTTAAAAAAACTCTTTTAAATTTATCCTTCACTGTAAAAATATTAACCCGATAATATTAATCACATATGTGGGCCATAATATTAATATGATTTATTGATAGCTGACATATCAATATTTAATTTTACGACATTTATATATAATGTCTTAATTCCTCCTTAAAGTTCATACATTGGCATGAGAAGTAGGACCAAAACTAAACTTCCATAGAGAATTTCAACCTTAAATCATTACATGTAGATATATATTAGAAGATACCTAGCTTCTAGACACAATACCATAATATCATTAATTATATCATGAGACTGTAAAAGACCTAGCCAAAACTAGTCTGGTTTCATCTGCAGCTGCCCCTCTTGAATGGTTTATTCAGGGAAAATTGTATGTTTTGTTCTGTATTTTAGGCTTATTATATTTTTTGTCTCATTAGTACGAGATTTTCATTAATGATCTTATAAGTTACAAATATTTTCATGTTAGTCGTTTCGTCAGATTACGTTAGTATTTTAATAGAAAAGGCTACGTGACTGTTAACTCTTCAACCTTCTAGATAAGGGTCATATGGCATTTTTCATCAAAATACTAACGTAATTTAAAGAAAAGACTAAGAAAGTAGGTCTTTTTATAACTTATGAGATTATTATAATGAAAATCCCGCAATTAATGGGATGAAAAGTACACTGATCCTAAGATATGGGATGGAAAATAATATTTTTCCTTTTAAGTTACTACTAAAATATCTATATATATTTATTTATTTATGCCAATAGGAAATACTGAAATCTTTAGGAAATCAATTCTTGCAACCTTCCACATATCCTTGAAGTATCCACACCAACTCTGCAAAATTTTACCTGCCAAATAATGAAGCATATTTTTATTATTTTATGTGAGCAGACAAAATGAGGGGGAAAAAAAAAGGAAAAAGAAAAGAACTTGCATAGAATTAAGAAATTTTACATAGCCACCCCAAAATTTTAGCATATTATCAAAAGTATATATGATTTCAATTTTTAAAAATCACACTTAACACCCCTATACGGTCAAGTTTTGCATTACATATTCTCCCTCACCATTTGGGCTTCCAGAGGAACATATAATGTACTGAAACATCCGGGGAGTGTAGCTTAATTTTTCAAAATCGGGGGCTCCTCATATGATATAAATTTTTAACATATTACAAAAAAGACTCTTAATTTTAAAAGAATTACACTAACTCCCCTATGACCAAGTTTTACGTTACATATTCTCCCTTACCGTTTGTATGTACAGCATAAAACAACATAAAAGTATATGGATAAATGTTTTTTTAGTCCTATAAGATTATGTCATTATTTTTATTTTTTTTGTACCACAACTTAGGTAGTCATGGTTTCAGTACCATAAAACAAGATTTTAGGTATTTTTAGTCCCAAGTTAACGAACGTTGCCATAATTTTATATATTTTTAGTCCCATAAATCATGATTTTAGGTATTTTTAGTCCCACGGTATTAAGTATTTTTAGTCCTAATTTAATGGTTATTAACAAACATGTGCAAAACACATGACTTTTTGGAACTAAAAATACCTAAATTCGTATTTTATGGGACTTAAATCATCACTTACCTAAGTTGTGGTATCGAAAAAAATAATAACCTAATCTTATGGGACTAAAAAAATATTTTGCCCTAGAAGTATAGTTTAAAGTTTTCAAAATCAAGGAAATTTCTTATAAAAATGTGATTAAATCAATTTTAAGGGGTTTCAGCGTAAGTATTTCTTAAAAATAAGGATTAAACGCATTTTTGATCATGTAATTATAATCTTTTGGCATTTTGAGCATGTAACTTACTATAGTATCAATTCAGTCCTGTATGTTCTTAATTTTTGGAATTTTAGAACAAAATTGACCAGAATTAATGAAGTTGGCACTCTCCAGCCAATTTACATCACTTTCCAATCAATTTTATCCTAAAATCACGAAAATTAAAAACGTATACGACTAATTAATTACTACTCTAATAAGTTACAAACTAAAATGTCAAATGATTATAATTACAGGATTAAATTATACAATTAAACCTCAAAATAAGTTGTACACTATCGAGTACAAGAATCTTGTCGATCGACGTTGGATCAACCTGAGCATGGAGGGTATGGAAAACCTTGTCGCCAATCGTCGACAAGTTAACGGTGACGACTTCAGCTCCTTCGTCTTCGAGTATGCTAACGACTTGATGCAGATTGAAATTTCTCCTAAGTCCACTGATCAAAACAACTTCCAAGCTCTGTCGGAAGACCCTGAATTTCAGACATGGTGGTACTAATCTACTTGTACTAGGAGGGCCTTTCTTGGTACTATCATTAGCTGCTGCTGCTGCTAGTGCTTGTACCTTCCTTTTCCTCAGCTCCTCTACTCTTGTACTTAGTTGTTGGATGTAAGAAGCAGCTTGTTCTAGTTGATCATGCTGCGTAAGATAATCCTGCACGATCGTGACACATGTATAGTTACGATTCTGCAAAAATCACAATTATATTTAATAATGACTGGAACGTTCAAGATTTTAGGTTTATAAACAAGGACGATTGATGTTTTGGATAAATTGGACAACCTAATACGTACTAGGTCAATATTGTATGTGTCTGGTTTTTTTTAGGACGCCTCGAACATGCAAATATCGCGATTATCTGGTTTAAAGGTATTTTTGGTCCTATAATTATACCCTATTTTTATTTTAGTCCTTTATCTTTTCAGGGTTTCAAAAAGGTCTTATAGCTTTTTAATTGTCACGATTTTGGTCCTTCTTTCGCTGGAATTTCTCCAAAGTTGCCTGAAATGTCTGACGTGGCAGTCCAAATTTCAGATATTCCGGCGATGTTGAAGAAATTCCGGTTTAAGAAGGACCAAAATCATGACAATTAAAAGTTACAGGACTTTTTTTGTAGTTATAGGACAAAAAATGATTTTAATCCTAATTATCTCTTAAATGAATACTGGGGTTTTCATTCATCGGAAAACTTTGATTAAGAACACTGTCTTAAATTGATATTTCATCTTATATTTCACTTTACTTATGTTGTTACATATTAAGGATTTAGAGAATTGTTCAAACTGTTCCAAGATTTCTTGAAGCACAATCAGATCATATGATCATGATCAAGTACTACTTTTTAAGTAGTTCTGTGTTCGAATTTTGTTTCACTAGGGTTTTCATCAACCAGCAGAAACACACACACACAACACACAGTGACAGATTTATGACAACATACCTTTGCTGGTCTGAAATGCTGAGGAGGAATGAGGGAAACCAGCTTGAGACAAAGATCCTTCATCTGAATTCTTCTGTTTTTCTCGACAGTCTTTCTGTCAAGCTTTTTACTCCCACTACTACTCGTCCCACTTTCGTTCCTCATCTCTCTCCGCCAAATATATATATTTTCTCACACTAGAATAATCATCAAATTGAATAACTGCAAAACAAAAAGAATATATATATGAGAAGATAGAGCTCAATTCGAATTATGTTATTACAGACACATATATATATAGGTGTGTGTTGAGAGGATGAATGCGGACAAGATGGGAAAGGAAGGTCCCTGGTAAGAACGTGGTTATGCATGTATGAGAAAGGAAGAAATTAACAATGGAGAGGTTTCATAGTCAAACATCAAAAAGGCCCACCGCCCACACACATATATGACAGTTTATGTGAAAACGAATGTCTTTTACAAAACATATATAGAGTGATCGTTTTGTTAAGATGCATAGTGAGTCGAATTAGGCCAACTTGACGCATTATCCGATTTACCCCATAAGAAGTGAATTGGCCTGTTCGACCTAGACCCGCTTGGAACTAGGCTACTCCCAAGCATTGATACCTGGAATCGGCCAACCCAATAGCCCAAGACCAGCTGGTCCTATGCCCGACCTAATAGGTTATTTATTTTTTTTTAATAATGCATGACATATAATTTTTATTTTATTTTTTTAAAATTCATCATTCTAATCGGTTTTTATACTTTTGAAATTGTAAAAGTTTTTATTTTTATTGTTCTACTTCTAAATTTTTTGTGCATTAATTTATTAATACTATTGGTTTAGTTTTTTCAAAGTTTATTTTAAGTCTTTTGGATTTGTTATCATGTAAGTTTATTATTGTATGCTTGTTACTCAAATTATATATTATTGAAGTTTATTATATAGTCTTAACTATTTTGTTTTCTAGTTATAAATTTTTGTAATATTTAATTTATTATTTATTTATTTCATAAGATAACAATAAATTTAAGCAATTGTTTAAAAGAGCACCTCCATTTCATTAAAAAGAACGGTGCGTCGGGTCCTAGTTTGAGCTTAGTCGGGGCCTCAATCGAGAAAATCCAGGCTGAATTTGGATTTAAAAATAGACCCAATTGAGGCTCATTTAAAAGTTCAAGACCGACCATGAATAATAGTGGGTCAGCCCAACCCAACCCAACGTGCACCTTGACCAACACAAATGTAAACTAATGTAAAACTCAAAAAGTTGAATAAGCTAGTTATCTATCACTTGAAGTGCACTCGATGCACGTGTATAATTAAAGTGTATTATATATATTTATTTATTTAATTGAATGAGAAAGATAATAAATAATGTAAAAACCAAAATTAATAAATTAATTAATTAACTTTAAATAGGTGTGAATAGAAAATTAATTATAAATTGATTGAGACCGTTGTGGAAGAAGTAAATAGGGCTAAAGGGCATTTTAGGACAAATTAACAGTATAAATGAATGAAAGTTCTAAAACATCATGCATATTAAGGACAAAATATGCAAAGGTCTTTATATGTATTCCTATTCAGACTAATTAATCCGAACCAATTCTTTGAACATTTATACTTGACCATAGGTATTTTTAGTCCTCTAAGTATAATATGGTAGTAATTTTTGTCCGATTGGAGTCAAATGTGATGATTATTAAGCTCTAGAATTCTTTTACTTTTTTTTAAGGGTAAATTACAGCTAGCTCCCCTGAGATTTGACATAATTACAAATACTCATTCGTTATTTGAAAAATTACAAATACCCCCTAAAGTTTGTAACCGTCAAACAAATAATGCATTTTCATCCATTTTTAGGGGTGAACTAACCAAAATGCCCTTATACAAACTCAATTATTCTTAAATTTTTTCTAGTTGTTTTGGGACTATAATGTGTAGGGAGAGATTCCTTAAGTTTTTTACATAGATGGACAATAATGCAATTTGCCTTGGTTGATTTTTCTATAATTTTAACTAAAAATTCAAGAGCAAAATGATCAACTTCAAGCCTTTGGTTAAAAATTACAAACCTCAAGAGGGTATTTATAATTTTTCAAACAACGAGAGAATATTTATAATTATACCAAATCTCAGGAAAGGTGGATATAAATTTCCATTTTTTAATGCAAATTAAGGTTTTCAAAACCCACAAAAAATGATAAATCTTGACAAAATGTGGTATGTACGTCTCGCACGAACATAAAAAATCAGGGATTCTGGCCACATTCCCTGTGGCCCACGTGGCATTTCGACCAGATTTACAATTTTAAACGAATTTTATCTTCAATTAATGTATTTTTTTTCAGGATTTAATCGCCAAATTGAATTCTAATAATTGCACGACATAAAGAATCATTTGGAGTACAAAACGTTCGTATAATACGAAATACGATTGATTGTACGACGTTGTAATATTCCAAATTTTTGGCTTGACTTTGAGATCTCTACCCGTACAATAATTGGGAGTATTTTAGGGGTTGACCAAATTGTAGCGCCACCGCGGTTGCACCGACTAACTACTTGTCTATACTTCAACATGATTTATGATGTTAAGGTTGTCGCGCTTTCGTCCTAGCTTCAGATTGGAACTTATCTTCGCATACGTAATTGCACATATCACCTAGCTAGTAGTTGTATGTGCTTTTCAAATATTTATTTCTTTTCCTAATTTGGAAAAGTAATGGTAATGTATATACTCATTCCTAGGGGTGGTATTGTGTCTCGATTTTATGAGTTTTTGTCCCGAATGGGATGGGTTTAGGTCCAAAAACGGGTAATGGGGCCTAATAAAGAGGACACGTCTGCAATATGGTCAGATTTTGAGTCCACCTTGACCTGCTTCAGTTATATTTTATTTTATTTTATATATATTATTAGTTTACTTATATGGATGAACATAATATGTAATAATTCATCTTCAGTATGTAGTGAAGAAGTGGTTCGTGATGTGTAATTTATTGAACAATTGAAATGTGATTTGTTTGGGTTGTTTTGGCTATTGGGTATTCAGTTTAGTGATTGGGAGAAAAAACTTTTGAATTTGAATATTTAGGCAATATGGAACAATCTTATTTGTAATTGATATATTGTTGAATATTCTTTATTTTTTATTTGTTTGGGGAACAATTTGATTTGTTGAACCTAAATCTTGTCTCAATTTAAAAAAATAAATAAATAAGAAAATCGGGTCAAACCCGTCCATGCGGGTTTTGTAACGGGTGGGGTACTGACTTTGTGCCGGAGTTGGTGGGACGGTCCCAAATATACCCCAAATCGCCCCATATCTGTCCTGATGCCACCCCTATATATATATATATATATATATATACACCCTAGATCTCCTATATTTTTAATTGAAAAGAATACTGGCATTTCATACCATATATATTGTGTATGTAATTGATATTATTCACATCAAAATTTTGAGATAAATTATCATTTTAAAGCTTAAATAGATTGGATAAAAATTGAGTTCTAAATTAAATTCTATTACAAATTTGGGCTTAATTTACGAGATAAACAAATTCACAATAAGTCCATACAAAATTTAAATTTTATGCATTTTAATGGACTGATCCAAAATAAAATACAAAAATATTTTTTTCTATTTTGGATTAACTGATTCAGCCAAGACATGTTTAGTTATGACCCCATCTGTTAGAAGACTAAAACGTCCATGGTGTTCAAGCCCTACGGGGGTGAATTGCATACCAAAACTCTTGTTCATGCTTATAAAAAGAAATATTTAGGACACTGAATATAATGCATACTGCATACACAACATATACACGTACAATAAGAAGAACAAGTCTCTGTATCTCGACTCAAGTTCAAAATTCTTTGTCACGACGAAACGCTGCAATCACAAGGGGTTCTTGTTTTCCTTGGCATCAAATCCGCAAACCCTTTGTACTATATTTCAAGCAATCCATACACAAAACAAAAGAAGATAACACATCCACATCCAAAACCTAATATTTTACATTATTTAGTTTAAATATATAAATCGTGTTTGTTCGCACAAATTTTGAATTTGCACGACATTGTTATAGAATATTAGTTGTTTTTTTTTAATGTGGATGTGTGATTGAATGAGTTCATATTTTACATTATTTCGCTAATTAAATTGTATAATCTTAATTGTAAGACATAAAATTTTAATTTTGTTACCTCTATCTTAAAATATAGAAAATGCTGGCGATGAATTTGCGCAAATATTTATTATTTTCCGATAATAACATAACCTCTCTAGTACAAAGACTTGGGTCTGGTCTGATTGTAGAATATTTTAAGACAAAAGAAATGTTTGCCCCATAAATTTGCTTAATGGACCAAAATTCCTCATGCCATTGATATTCCAACTGCCAATTATTGTATTTTTGTGATCGGTCGCTCTGTTTTTTTTCTTAGTTATCAACAAATAAAATTTTAAAAAGTAAAACAGGGCATTCCGGTTATAATTATATAATGAGTTTCAATAATTAATAATTAATATATATTAATTATCAATATTAAATATGTATAACTAAGCAATAAATGTTATTATAATTAAACAACTGCTACTGGGAAAGTTATATTTTTCGTCCCTCTGCTTTATCACTAAAATGATTTTGGTCATGTTCCACGATTTACAAATTTGGTCCCTAAAGTTACCATTTTTGCACACGTGTGCCTTTTTCAATTGTGGATTTGAGCTTCCGTAAGCTTTGGGGTTGTGAGAGTCGGTATGGGTTACAAGAAGTCGAACAAAATTTGGGTTGGATTTTTGTATTTTTTTTTTATTGGAGATTTGGGAATTAGGATTTTGAAGAGAGAAAATTGAAATTTTTAGGACTGCGAATTAACAGAATGGCTGAATGGCTTATCTTGTTCGTTATAAGAAAATGGCTCAATAGTTATGAAAAATTTTACTATATATAATATGTTTGTATAAATTTGTTTAATATAAATATACCTAATTAATTATATTTTATAATATTTTATTTTTTATAGTAATATAATATGCCTTTTCATACACATAAAAGCACATATATAAATATATGTTATATTTGTATGTATGTGTATGTATATATATATGTATATTGAGGATATTAATTTTGTCAACTTATCTACATATAATTTTCATTCCATGGCAAACATTTTTTAAAGATATTGACTGGTTTCTCTATTTAAATGCCTTATACTATCCCAAAATTTGGAATAAAATAAGAGTGCGAGCAATTAAATTCTTTGGGCAAAATTACACACTTTTAGTCTTCTACTTTATGAAATTTTTAAAATTATTCCAAAATTGGAAGAAAATCAAAACATTAGTCCTTTGCTTTACGATTTTTTTAAAATAATCCCAAAATTGAAAAAACTCGACTCATTGAGTGCCATGTCCAAATTTTCGTAGAAAAAATAGACGGCAAGGACACGTGCAATACACGTGTCCATCAATTGTGTGAGCAGCCAAGTTAATGGACATGCAATTAATGCATAAAATTCATATTGTTACTTAATATATATTTCAATGATAATTTTAATTGTCATTCAATAAATATAGACATATATGTATATATATGTAAAATAGTGAGACAACACTACTCCAAAAAGTAAAAGTCGTTCAAGAAAAGTTGCTTTTAAATAGAGTAAGTGAAATTAAAACTTGAATCATAAGTCAGTTTAATAATGCATATATATATATATATATATATATATATATATACTCCATTGCCTACTGCAAGAAAGGGGTACTAAAAGTTCTCCATCAATTACAAAGCAAAGCCTCACTTTAACTGCAAGCAATAGAAAAATATGTAGGAAAATTAAGTGGCATTTGCAATAACTTCTATTTTACGACGAGAGTAAAATGTTGAGAGCAAAAGTTGAGAGTGTTTGAAAATTAAAATACTTAAAAGTGAAAAATAAAAGGAAAAATAATATTTTTGGTCCTCTAATTTAGGGTCTTTCTATTTTTGGTCCATTAGTCACGAGATTCTCACTTTTGATTCTGTAATTTCTAAAAGTTAGCATTTTGGTCTCAAAATACCTTTTGTTAAATATTTTAATGAAAAAATGTCGTATGCTTAACACGTGGTCGTTAGGGCCTTTATACTTTTGGTCAATTGGTTACGGGATTATCACTTCTAGTTCCATAACTTTTAGAAAGTAACACTTTTTGTCCCATCTACTTAACGGGCACCTGTCCTTTCTCGTTAAGTATCTAATGAGAATGTGTCATGGGATCAAAAATACTACTTTTTGAAAGTTACGGGACTGAAAGTGTTATTCCTGTAACCAATGAAACCAAAAGTGGAAAGATCCTAAGTTACGGGACGAAAAATATTCTTTCCCAAAATAAAATGAAGTTGTAATGTTTGAAAAATAATTTGATATTTACAATACTACCAATACTGTATAAATTGGCAGCGGCTGCTTATAACTTTTGACTTAAATAATTTAATTGAGTAGAGGTTGTAAAATAAAAACACTCTTTTCAATTTATTTAAAATAATAAATTGATAAATACTTACTTTATTAAATAGTTGCAAACACCCCTTTAGTAAGATTGTGTAAATTTATAAAGTTCGAGACAAAACTTCAACTTTATCTTTAAAAAAAATTGTCTATTACTAATGTTTACGGTTCTAGGCAAGATGTGTTCAGAAATACAACAGTTATTATTTTGTCAAAGTAATTCCATAGTCATTAAATAAAACTCATTTAAAAACATTGGTTTCACTATAAAATAAAAAATAAAAAATCGTTACACTATAAATGACCAAGGGTTAAAAACTGTGGTAAATCAATATTGTTTAATCACGGTCAAACAAAATCAATTCGAAAATTCAATGTTTACCACAGTTATTTAATATTTGTCATGATTTTTAGCTACGGCCAATGGCCTCACTTGCAGAAGCAATGGCTAATGGTCGTTGCAGAGTCGTTGTTAATTTATATTCACCACAATTTTTTTCTTTTCAACATTGTAATTAATAATTGTAGTGAAAATCATATTTTTATAGTGCTTAAGTTCGATAAAAACACAATTCTACAAAATAACTAATTCATTTCAGCAAAAAAACAAGCATACTTCTGTACGTATGTACCCGAACTCCAAGAGAATGAGAACGAGAGCGAGAGCAAGAGCGATATAAAAGAATTAATCGACAATAATATTATTAGATGCCCTCAAATAAATCACTTTTGGTATTTTTCTTGTCTAAATCCATAGCATGAAATTCATAGTGCTATATATGTTGAGAATCCATTTTATTTTATTTTTTTTGATTTGGTATATGTTGAGAATGAATATAATGCTTTTGCAGGGAACATTTGCATATATATGGTTGTGGGGTTCCTTTCTTTATCTGCACTCAAAGTCGTAGAATCATATATTTGGACATAATGTCTGCTTTTTCTTTTTCATCTTTTGCTGCAAAAACTGTCTACAAAGACAACATGCGCATTCCGGCATGGGATTGAATAGAACCTGTTCCTCTCACTAACACAAATATTGTTTTTCACTGTGTTTTATCATCATGGTTAAAAGTAAAAAATTTGTGGCACATACTAACACTAGAAAAAAATATGATTTTTTCTTACGACTAATTACTATGGTCAAAAAGAAAATCGTGGCAAATACAAATTAACCATGAGTTTGCAACGGTTACTAGCCTTTGTTTCTACAAGTGTGGTCAAAACCATGTGCAAATGTTTTGGCTATGACTAAAAACCATGAGATATATTGATTAATCGTGATAAAAATTTAAGTTTTTGCATTTATTTTGTTTAACCGTAGTTAAGTTTTGATTTATCATGATTTTTGACCCGTGGTCATTATAGTGTAACGGGAAGTCAATTGTTTTGTAGTGTAATTAATCACAGCTGTGCAACGACTATTAACCGTTGTTTTTATGAGCGAAGCTAAAACATTAAGTACAGCTGAAACTATGCAGACATTTTAACTATTGATAAAATTATGAGGAACAATGATTAATAGTGATAAAAAATGATACATCTTTATTCACTCTCTTGTCTCAAAACAATATGAGGTTAAATTTGGTGAGGATGTTTTGTTAGTTTTAAAAAAAAATAAAAGAACTAATTAGTAAATTATATTAATTTTAATAGAAGGTTTTCTATATTAATCATTATAAAAAATATTGGTGATGCGGCTTGCGACTCAATCGATGTCTTGTTGCGCGAGATATTATCCACTCTACATCGTGTGAAGCTCAAGGTTATATATGTTCTAAAAAAGCACCTCACTAAAGAGGAAAATATTGGAACTTATAAGTCATTCAAATTTATCATTTGCAATTAATGTGGGACGCTTGACTATATTATCAATTGGAAAACAAAAATCCTTGCTAGAAGCTTCTTGAATGTGTAAGAAAAAACTTTGGCCACTAATTTAAATGGGGTAGTAACATATGAAACCAAGAAAAAGTCATGGGCAATTCTCACATTATCAAGAAACCTAAAAGAATACAAACATACCAAGACAGAAGAAACACCCTCTCAAAACAATTTAAATCATCAAGAATGATAATCTGGTGCATCAATCCGCAGTGGTCCAGGTCATGTCATTCTCAAATATCCAATGGCAAACCTCAATGAGCCCAGGGCCAGACCCCAACGCCAAGAAAGCACCATGATATGGGCTCCACATCGACGTGTCCAGATGACAAATGGCGACCCCATGATTGATCTTTGCCTTAGTCTCTACTTCAAGGATGTCAGCCTCGTACACTCTAACTTCTGGTACTGAGTGGCAGTAATAGAGTAGGTAAGGGTACAGGCTTTGATGGCAAGACACTGATTTTGTCACTCTTCCACCGTTGATTCCCTTGACTTTCCCTATCATCACATCTTGACTAGACCCCTTCACGCCCTCCGTGGTCCGAACCACCACGTCACGGCCTAGGACCGACACGGCAAAGTCGATCATGTCCTCCACTGAGCCGACGCATCTCTTGGTCTCACCAGGGCTAGGTGCCCGCTCACACTCAGCCAAGGCGTTCATCACAACGTGCTCCATGGTAGAATTGTCCTCTACTTGAAAAGTTCGTTTGAGTTCGACCAGTTCAGCAGTCGAAAACGATAACTTGGACAAAATGAGCCGGGGCAAAAATGACCTTTTAGGCATCCGATCTCGAACGTTGGGCATTTTCATCACTGTCCCTTCTTTCAACATGCTCTCGCGGAAGAATTTGCCCTCCTCCACTCCATTATTCACCGTTTTGCCATTGACCTTCGTCGAACCATCCTGAGTAGAGCCCGGTTTAATGTATTGAGCAAATGTGACACCCTTTTTAGCATACTCTTTGAATGTATTGTTCACACCATAGATCTTGAACCC
Organism: Sesamum alatum; assembly: GCA_034509735.1. Taxonomy (NCBI): domain Eukaryota; kingdom Viridiplantae; phylum Streptophyta; class Magnoliopsida; order Lamiales; family Pedaliaceae; genus Sesamum; species Sesamum alatum. Next base: position 5,277,994 of record JACGWO010000001.1, read on the forward strand.
GACTGTCTGATCCACTCCCCCTTTTGCATACTCCTTGAATGAATCAAATCCAACATTGAACGAATTGCCATAGTTCACAAAGTTTGTTTTGTCCGAATTTGAATTCCTCCCATATGATTGAAATGTGTCCGTACCCGCATTGGCCGAATCACGATAGCTAGTGAAAGTGTCCGAACCCCCATTTCCACCAACACCATAGTTCTTGAAATTGTTACTAGGATTATTGGCATTAGTATCATACCCCTTGAACGAGTCATTAGCCGAGTTTCCCAACTCACCATAACCCGTAAACGTCGACCCGACGACGTTCGATGTTTGCCCGTAGCTCGCGAACTCGACGGGCACAGCATTGCCGTTCTTGCCGTATCCGGTGAAGCCTTGGTTGCCGGAGTTGGTGTCATCGGCATAACTGGCGAATGTGAGCTTGTGTCCGTTCCCGTCCGAGTCGTAAGACGTGAAACGAAGGTCGGGGACATTGACACGTGGCATGTACGTCTTGAAGTCTCCAGCGCCACCTGTGGCGCTGGAGGCGTAAGAAGTGAAATTCGAACTCGCCACATTACCATCATCAGCGTAGCTGGCGAAGCCCTCATGGTGGCCGGTGGAGCCCCGGCTGTACCGGGCGAATGAGCCGGTGGCGAAGTTGACCCCGTCGGAGTAGTTCTTGAACTGATCAACCCCGCCGAGACGGGCATTGCCGTAGTTGGCAAAGTTCTTGTTGGTGTACAAGGCGAAATTGGCATCACTCTTGTGGTTTTCGACGGCGGGTTGCGAGCCGAGGAGGCAGAACAAGTCCGCGGCGGAGCAGAAGGCGGAGAGATGGGCGGAGAGGGCCTTCTCAGCCGCGAGTTTAGTGAAAAATGCTGATTCTACAGGCGACAATGGTGAGGCTTTAGAGAGAAGAAATGAGGGTTGTGGGAGTTTGTTGGAAATATGTTTGTCCCAATACCTAATAACCGAAGCTTTTGGTGTAAATGGATTCGAAGAAATTGAGGTTCTTGGAGTTGCATTCGATGAGCAAACCTGCAAGAATAGAAAAGAAAGCATAAAAAAACAGTTGTAAGAGACAAGATTTGTTCATTACAAGCCAAAAAAACAGCAGAGAAAGACTAGAAAAGAGCATAAACTTACAGTAATAAAACATGAGAACAATAAGAACAAGAAGATGGAAAGAATAGTAGTGTTGAGATTGACTCTTTTGCTGTCCATTTTCATGTTTGAGAGAGAGAGAGAGAGATCAGGACAAAGAGGTGGAGAGATGGTTCTCTTTGGTGTTGGAAAAGGACATTATTATAGGGAAAACATGTTGTTGTAATTTCTCTTTTTTAATGTTATTACTTTTGACTAATGCTGGATTTAAAATGAAGTGAGCAGGTTCAGTTTTCATCTTATTAAAGCAAGTGGCAGAGAATCTCAGTGGTTTGTTTTGCTTTGTTTAATGTTCATGTTGTCTTATTAAGGTGGATAGATATCTATGTCAGAGAGATCTACATCTCACTTAATAATAGCAAGTACGTACAATAATGTTTTTAGTTTCTTTAATTAATCTCTCATTAGTCTTTGTTTGTTTATAAGTGTGTAATTTGCACTCTGCACCCTGAAAATAGGATTAATTGCACTTTCCACCCTGAAAATAGTGATAACTCTTTGCAAAATGCATACTCGTGTTTTTCAATCAAGTTAGTCGTCTCACTGGGATGGCATGTGGGCTTGTACACGATTTGTTTGTGTACTTGTCCATGTCGTGACACAAGTCGGTGTAACTTTTTCTAACCAAAAAGTCTGTAACCCTGCGACTAACTTGGTTGGAGAATACACGAGAGCATATTTTGTCAAGAGTCATTTAGTTTTAGGATAAAAATATATAAAATGTTTGAAAGTTTATAAAATATTGAAAAATATATGATATTGTATTCAGAAAAATAGGTTATAAGCTCAAAAAATGAGCTACTAGAAGCGTATAAATTCTAAACTTTTTTTAAAAATATTTAACAATTACTCGTTGAAATTAATCACAAATTTATCATTACTAAAAGCTCCATCATCTTATTTCTTTTAAATAATTTTAGCAAAAATAATGAACATACAGCTAGACAAGGATTGTTGAAGCCAAGGAAATCAAGAAACACAAAATTTGAAACCCTTTTCTTGAAAATTTCAGGACCATATGATTAATATAAGTGATGCGTGGAAAACAATGTGAGGGTCACTAGAGAATAGATTCCAAGCAGCACAGAAACCAAAAGAGAAAGTAAAAAAGAGAAGAAATTCATGGGCGGTTTTTGTCTTTTATTAGACAGTATTATAATTGAGAGCACAATTAATCTCAGACATTCTCCAGTTTTTGATCCCTTTTCCTTGGAATTTTTAATGTTTTTAGTGCAGTGAACTGCTCCAATTCAGACACCAAAGTTACAGAAACCAATGCTAGCTAGAAGAGGGGCAGCACAGCCCCTTACCTAGTTAGTATATGTCACTATACATTTTGCTCTATTTGAAGACAAGCATGCACCAACTTGCCTAAATAATATTGACTTTGCATTTTCAGGTCTAGATTTAGAAAAGGAGAAAAAGAATCATTTTTAAAGTTGGAATTTTCTTTTTGCATAATTATATCGTCTTCTTCTAATGAGATTTGGTGTAATTACACATATAGACTTTGTGTAGTTTGAAAAAAATACATATAATACCACCGACGTTTGTTTCCGTTTAATAAATTGATCCATTGATTAGTCAAATTCGTGGAATTTGATTACACCAGCAAAATTTTTGAATAAAAATTTATATTTATTCTTAATTGACTTATAACAGATATATTGCATGTCAAATAAATTTTTAATGACCAAACTACCCTTCTAAGGGTGAAGATGTACATCGTCAAATGCATCAGCGTATAAAGATGTATAAGGGTGATTTTGGTCGTAAAAGATTTGTTTAACATGTAATAAGTCTGTAATAGGTCAATCGATATGGATTGCCATTCAACTTTTTTGTTGATGGCAACAAATTCTGTGAATTTTATTAATAAATAATTTATTTGTTAGACAAAAATAGATATCAACAAAACTAGATATAATTTTTCAAACCACAAAAAATCTATGTGTAATTATATCAAAATTTTGGGGTGGAAAGTGTAATTATGTCTTTTCTTTTTATGGAGTGAAGAAAATGGATACGGACAGTCACTTTGTATGAGCAAGCACAAAGTAGAAGCAAATCTTTCTTTAAAGAAGATTGTTTATAGCTTTGCTTATTCTTGTTAATCAAGCTCTTAATTCTTAATTAGGACAGTTTTCTCATGCAGTCAAAAAAACAATGTTTTTCTCTTTTAATCTAAAACCTTCCCGAATACAAAAGTCGTCTGATATTAGGTATGTAGGGAAATTCTTATCCGGATTTAGCTCGGTCAAATCTGAACCAATCATATAACAAGTGCAATACACTTGCCGTGTGATTGGTACACAGTATAGGAAAAGTGACCAATCATATAGCAAGTGTATCACACTTGCTCTATGATTGGTTTAATTCGACCAAATCTGATTCGGACAAGAATTTTCCGATGTAATAGTTCGATTATACAAAAGTAAATGGCATCACTTACTTACCAAAATAAATACACAGATTTACTTTTCACTACCATGATGCCACTCCAATAATACGTGTATGAAAAATTTTAGCTCAGATTTAATTTAATTGAATCTAAATAAATTATATGACAATTGTAATATATTTTTTGTGGGCTCGATCGATGCTACACAAACGGTTGCCCACCCAACTTCACATTGTAATGATATGTGTCAGTGGGACCACCCCATATAATATTTTAATACTTGAAAAATTTTGTTCACCACCACGGCTCTTTTTCAAGTGAAGTGCCATTGTAATTTTTTTCTTCAAATATTTAATATACGAAAATAATAATTTTAACGTGCAATCAACTAAAATTTAACGTGAATAAATTTTGTTTCTTCCAGTGAAATAAAAATATAAAGTTTGTCAATTCAATTTAATAATAGTTTTAAAATATGGATTATTCTCTTATTTAGGCGTGTTTCTTGTAATATCAATTCACAATAATATTTTTTATTTTGCCGTATTCATTGCTATATTAATTTACCATATCTAAGATAAAATTCAAGGAAATACGTCGAAGCAAATGAGATGGTCTCTATTTTAAAATTATTATTAAAAATGTCGGAGTTTTGTATTTATATTTTCATTGGATTCAATATTTTTGTTCTAAAACTTATTGTATCGACTAGCCAACATGAAGTGGTAAATTTTTATCTTAATGAATTGTTTATCTTAGATATGGTGAATTGATATAGCAATGAACATGGCAAAGCAAAAAAATATTATTGTGAATTGATATTACAAAAAATATGTCAAAATAAAGGGATAGTCCATATTTTAAAATTATTATTAAATTCAAATCATAGAATTTTATATTTTTATTTCATTGAAAGAAAAGAAAATTATTGCATGTTAAAATTATGATTTTCTTATATTAAATATTTGAAGAAAAAAAATTACAGTGGCACTTCACTTGGAAAAAGAGCCTTGGTGGTGAACAAAATTTTTCCAAGTATTAAAATATTATATGGGGTGGATCCCACTGACACATGTCATTACTATGTGGAAGATGACCGATCACATGACAAGCGTGTAACACGTGCTTTGTGATTGGTTTGATTCAGACAAACTTAGTTTGAGTAAGAATTTTATATCCAATACATAAATCAGTTTGTTCAAGTGAACACTGAGAGGCCGTTTATTTTGTTTGGAATAAATGGTTGATATAGACCAGTTGAATAAAATGGTAGGATAGAATAAAATTTAATAATTTTATAAAATAATTACCATAATGGATAATTTGATGGATTGAGAAATCTATAAAGTGGATTGTTGTTTATATGGTATTATAAATGTTGGGATAAAAATCTACATTTACCAAATTTCCCTTAACAACTATACTTTTTAAAAAAATTGTTCTTATATAAATTTTACCGTTTAGAGGGTGTTTGGATTAACTTATAGATTTTTTAAACATCTTATAATATTTATCATATAGCATTTCTAATTAATCCATATACCCATAATGCAGAATTCAATCCATGGTTTACTAATTTGATCGGCGACTATAATCATGTATCAAGTATCTTACGGTCCAAATAAAAGCATGCGGATTATTATCTTATTTCGTTGTACACTGGTTTTGCAAGGGCATTTATGTCCTTTTGTGGGTATTATCAATTAAGCCCCCAATCACACATCCAATCAGGTAAAGTTTGGTGAAGAAAATCATCACTCAATCAGGCTGGAAATCTAACAATCATAAATTTTAGTCAGCTAAAATCTAAATGCACTGGTCTGAGGTAGGTTTCAAATTGACTAAAATCAATGGGAGCAGGACAGCCCCAGTTGTCTAGAACTGTACGCAGCAATTCTTGAAATTGAATAGCCTGTCCGAAATATTGATGTTTATATTGTGACATCAACATTATGGGAAACATAGACACCAATGCGGACAAGATTCACTTAAAACTAGATGGAGGATTTGACGGATCCCTACTCGTCTATTATAAATCAGGAAGATTGATTATGAGAGATGCATCATACATAGTACGTGAGTTTTATTGCTATTAACGTACAGTAGTATGTCCTCAATTCTAGGATAATATTTGATATAGAACTCAATATTCAGATGAATGAAATAATCAGAATACTCCTGTGATCGTGGAAATATTGAAATGGGAGAGGGGTCCGAGTATTTTTATTCAAACAACCCGGCCCGAACTTTACAACAGTGAATCTAGGTCTTACATCTCATGTTAAATCTAAACACTGGATCTTGCATGTCATTTTAATTTGATTGATTCAAGTCGAGTGATGGAACGAAAGTAATTGAAAGTAAAGAATAACGAGAACATGTATCAAATATTCTTGAAAATTTGAATTTGATAGTTAAAAATAGTTTATTGTTGAATGAATTTCTTAACAGAGTCATCAACTATTTAAAAGAAAAGAGTCCTAATCTTAATCTAGGTAAAACAGGCCTAAAACTGGCTAAAATTTGAATTGTCTCAAAAGTCCACAGACTCGGCCCAAATATCTTACCATGCTAGCAATAATCCGAAAAAATATCAGGCCCCGAAGACAACTATAGAAATAGAAAAAATAATTAAAGATGACTGAAAAATAGAAAAATCTAAAGAATCGCCCGAATAGTGATTTAAATGATGAAATTTTACGATGACCGATGGCCCCTCATTATGAAAATAGCAAGGGATTGGGTTCTCCTCTCGAAGACGATCGAAATAGTAGGTAGATCGTCTGATAACCTTAACCGAATAAAAAATTATTGCCAGTTAAAGTTTCACCATCAAACCACACAATCAAAGTGTTAAACCTACGTAAATCTCACACACGTTCCTAATAATTTTAAATACAATATCTCCATAATAAAATATTGAGTCTCAAACGAGTGGTTTGTTCTCTACAGGACAAATGCAATATCCTATTGCTTTGGTTTGTCTCTAGAAATGCGTCGAATTATGTTCTACATCATGGAGTATCATGGTAAATAGCACCAATAGAAAAAATAAAAAGAGAAAGAAGAAGGAAAGAAAGCAAACGACCTCACTCGATTAAATTTCGAGTAAAATTTATTTTAATTCCTGATATTTGATTTTAACTTTTTAGTGCTTCACTTTCCATTTTTTATTGTAATTTTGTACCTCATACATAGACTTAGAAAATAATAATTGTTTTAATTGGAAGAGTTAGTGGACAATTATTCAGATATTTGTGCATATTTAATTTTAAATTTTAGAAACTAATTATAAAAATTGGATAAATAAAAAATATTAAAAAAAGTATAAGAAATTTATGATAAATTATTAAAGAAAACGAGAGAATAAAAGGAAAAATAGAAGTTGAGAAAAAAAAAGAAAAATTAATAAAAATAATACGAAAATAGAAAATGCCAAAAAAATTAAAGCTGAAAAAATAGTAATCTTCAATTAAATAAAAGTATAGATAATAATTTGATTAATGACATATCAATATAATTGTTGTGAGTTTATTGAACTTAAACTTTTTCAATAAAAAAAACGCATGAATGAATAAGGGATTTTATATATCCCAATATTCTTCAATATTTTACCTGATATATATTTTTCTTATTTATGTTCTAATTTGAGAAATTTTTTGTTTAAATATTTTTGCTCTATTTTTTTATTCAAACTTTTTCTCCAATTTATTTATTCAAATACTTTATTTTATTTGGAAGATTCAATAAATTCATTAAACTCACAACAATTATGTTAATATATTATTAATCAAGTTATTATCTGAAGAATTGACCAATGATAAATTATTCTAATTAAAATGGTTATATTTTTCTAAGTTTAAAAATAGAAGGACCAAATTCCAAATAAAATAAAAAGTGAATAAAAACTAATTTTATATAAAAAGAGAAAAAAGAAAGAGTTTCATAAGAATAATATGAGAAAGCCACTTGTTGAAAAAATTAATTTAAAGTGAGTTGAAAAAATAGAATTATTTTGAAGTTAAAATTAAAAATCGCGACTAAAATGAATTTTCCCCATTAAACTTCAGGACTATAGTTACGGTCCACGTTACTTTTGCATATTTGAAAATGAAACACCAATTTAAATTCTCCAAACGCTTCAACTTTTTTTTTTTTTTAACTTTGTTTTCAAACACTCTCAAATTTATAATTGATTAATTTATAATTTTTTTTACACTTTATTCCCACAACAAAAATGAAAATTATTGCAAAGGCACATTAAGCAAAAGAGAACTCCACAAGAACGTCCTATTTCGAATCAAATTTTCTATTACAAATTCTATTACGTTTTATACTCTATTTAACGTCCACACACCACTTACATAAAATATTTTTCTAAATAAAATATGTGATATTATTTTTATATTGATGTGCATATATTGAATAAATTAAAAAAAAATTCGCAATAAAAAATTCAATTCGATCCTCCACCGCAATCCCACGTGCCACCAGAAAAGATATTCTTTTTTTCCTCCATCCGTCAAAATTTCCAAGATTTGAGCAGAGGGCAAAATCTAACAATAATGCTTGCCACGACAACCTTCGCAGCCTCGAATTCAAACCCTCCGAATCCAGCCCACAAGAATTCATCACAGTATCCTCCATTTTCATCGAATTCGAGAGCAGCCCATATCGTGTCCATCACCCGCCGTGGCCTTCTCGCCTCAATTTCCATCGCTCTGACCCCATTTCTAACATCCCCTCAGCCTCAAATCAAGAATCCAACACATTATGCGGATTTCATCTCTTTACCAGACTCCGAAGCCCGTGGCCTCTTCCAAATGCCACCACCTCGCCTCACCAACAGGTAATTTATCTGCGCGTTATCCATCCATATCAGCGTCTTTTTTAACAGAATATAGAGTTTGATTCATGAAAAGTTTGAGAGCCCAGATAAACTAAGTTCAGAATGAGTTTCTCTCGTTAATTTAGTGCCATTTAGCAGAAAAATTCAAGGTTTTTTCAATTCATAGGTAAATGTTGGTTGTCTCAGAGTATGACACATTTGACAAGTGATGGATCACTTTTCCCTGAGTACTAATCATATGACTGTGTATTGCACTTGTCTTGTAATTGATTCCGGTCCGGCCAAGCACAGCCGGGATCGGAATTTCCTCTTAAGTGTAGTTACAGAGTTTCACAGTCAAGATTTATCAACTGTCATATGAAAAATAGTTGAAAAAAAGTGAATCTTGGTTGCTTTACCTTGTATGCTTGAGAAATTATGGTTCTTGATTTTGTGGAGTAAGAGAAAGTGTTCAAGATTTGTGAACTAGCATATATAGAAAATACAACTTGAAAAAGATGAAACTTGTTAATCTTTTTTATGGTCTTAAGCTTGGAGATTGTAGTTTTAATGTTGTGGGGTGGGGACAGGTACTTTTTGGTGAGAGCAGGGGAGTCTGAATATGAGAGCTTGGGTATAATTAACACTAATCCGGTGGCTAAAACGTCGGTGGATAATGGGTTATCGGAAAAGGGGAAGAAGCAGACGGTGAGGGCTGCGTTGGACTTGAAGTCAATGGGGGCATGTGAAGGCAACTGTTGGATTTGGCCTTCTATAACTCAGAGGGCTTACCAGGCTGCTGAGATTATTGCTGCTGTTAATGGAGTCAATAGAAGGTACTCAACCGGTTATTCATAAAGCAATTTGCTCGTTTGATTGTTTAATTCGGTTGTGTTTTCATATCCTGTCCAAAAGTCCCATGAGCGTAGTTGATCTCGGGTTTCCACAAAAGTACAACCAAAATTTCCAAGATAGACTTAGAGGATGCTTGAGAGCTTATAAAATGTTGATAAGTGTTTGTTAAAAGTTTTAGAAAAGGAGCTTATAAGATCCAAAAGTAAGATGCTAGGAATCGTATAAGGTCTCCTTTGAAAAAAGTAAGGAGTTCCCAACTTATTTTTAAAATTTTAACAAACTTCTTCTATATTGATCATATTAATTACAAAATTGCCGTTACTAACATCTTATAAGCTTTATAATCTTATTTTATCTGAACACTTTGAAAGTGTTTATCTTTAAATAAGATGTAACAGCTTAAGCTCTAATGTTTATAAAAAACATCTTATTAGATGTATAAGCTTATAATATGTTTGAAATGAGTTTAGCCAAGCACTCTCCAACATTTCTGTGTTCTGTCTTAAATTACACTGATGTATTAATCTAGGTACTGAGAGGATGACTAATGCAAGTCGTTACTAGGTTCAGATGCTAAAATACTTTCTTCCTCGTTACATGCTTGAAAAATGATCAGTCTGTACATGGAAAGCTGTTTTTAAGGCATGAATTCATTACAATCTTAATTGCGGAAAGCGTTGGTCCATTCTCCTCAATTAGTAAAGTGTCGGGTTTACATTACATCCTTGTACTTTTTATTAATCCTAACATATTCTTAGAAGTTCCAATCTTGGGTGCTTTAAATATGAATCTGGAATTGTGATGTTCAGACAATTCATTTGTCCTTTACAGCAGCCGAAAAATCAGTGAAAATATCTCCATTACATATGCATAGTCATCATATTTATCGTACCTGGATTGTTTCTGAACAGAGTTACTGATCCAGATATCATTGGATCATCACTTACATTGTCGTTTCTCATAAAAACTGGAGAAGATACTGTTATTTCCTGCAAAAGACATCCCAAATTTACAATGTGGGCAAACTTGCTTGTTTTGTTAAATGTCTTCGTAATTTCTAAACCCTGCTTATATATTTCTGCAGTAATATAGTCCCTGAGTACAGCTTCTTGGATGCTCGCGGATTGGGAGCATATGAAGGGAAAAAACTAGATTCTATTTCTGAGGTAATGCAACTCCCCTGATGGACAAAAATCACCGGATCTTAAAGAGTTGTTAGTTCGGTTTTATCACTCAGTGTAAACCATATTACCCCTCGTTTGAAAAATTACAAATGCCTCCCTCAAATGGAAAATACTTATGCAGCCAGTAGCCCCTAAACAGAGAGGTGAACATTACTACTTTACCCTTGCTGTATTTTTTACAAAATAAAAAAATAACGTTTGAAAATGTATAAAAAATTTTTGAGAGTGTGTAAAATAAATAATTCATAAGGCATATTAGTCCATAAAATTATTTTAGAAAATCTTATGTATAAAATTATAATTCATAATGCAAAAGGGCATTTGGTCATTTTAACACAAAAATTGGATGGGAACCTGAAGGAGGCTAACGGAATGGGCTCATTGTTAGACGGACGTTAAAATTAGGGAGGTATTTGTAATTTTCCAAACAATGAGGAGGTATTTGTAATTATATCAAAACTCAGTAGGGGTAATTGTAATTTGCTGTGTGTAAAATCCAGTTGAACAGTAGTGTAAATCTGCAGGTTAGTCTTGTAGAATAAAGCAAGCCGTAGTAACAGTTTTCTTGTCTTCTTGAAAACCGTGTTCAGGTCTACGCCTCGGACAGCCTTTCCCCGAATATCAAGCCACCCCCAATAGATGATGGGACACCAAACGAAAGTGTTCAGGATGTCTTTGTTCGTGTGACACAACTCATGTCGATTCTTGAGACGCAATACTCCGAGGACACGGTTGTTATAGTGTCTCCAGATTCCGACAACTTGTCCGTGCTGCAAGCTGGTTTGCTTGGGCTTGAATTACGAAGGCAAGTGTCTTGTGAATATGCATATTTTAGTAGGATTAATTACAACAACACCCCCTCGAAGTTTAGTACAATTACTGCTGTATCCCTCCACCCTCTAAAATTGCAAAACCTGCCATCAAAGTTTACAACGTTTATATCACCAGCCCGCCCCCGTCCCGTTTAAACATGTTGTAATGTTTAGAAACTTGATGATATATTATCGTTCTATTTTAAAATACGTAGGAGCGTAACTATTCTGTTCTAATCCCCCAAGAAAAGCGTATGGTTTTTCCTAAGGCGGATACGAGGTTTGTGTAACTTGAGATGGGGAAGAAACACAGTCAGTGGTTACACTAACTCCCAGAAAAGATCGTTGCAGTTAACGACTACTTAGTATTTTGTTTTAGGATTCTAAACTTGTTCCGATATACTTCAATGGGATCATACCCCACGCTAATTCCTGGGGAAGATCATCGCAGTTAACCATATTCACTATTTTGTATTATGATTTTGAGACTTGTTTTGATATATTTTGACAGTATCATACCGATATTTGCAGGCATACGGATCTCGCTTTCAGGCCAGGCGAAGTCAGGTTCGTCGATGCTAGTAGCATACCGACATACAAACAGCCGGCATCTGCAGTGTACAAGTGCTTAAATCCCCCAAACTGCAACTGAGTTTCTTCCATTAGAGATACTCATAATCTTGTTCAAAGTCACAGTTCAGAATCAAAGCCTGGTATGGTGATTCTTGTACAAATAACCTCCAGTAAATATTAGTACTACTTTTCTTTTTCAACCTTTTCTATCTCCATGCTTTTTATTGGTTTATTTTATAGATATTCTGTATGAAATATAGCTGTAGTTAGAAATATTTACACTGTTCATAACTTCTTGATATTAGATGTCGAGTGATGTCGGCACACTCTCACATCGATTGCAGACGAAGAGCTTGCGTGATTTATAAACCCCAAGGCCTTCCTACTTAGCAAAGCACTTTAGTAGTACAAAATTGTGCGGCTCCTCCATACGGGATTGAAGCCAAACTTTAGGGATTAGTTGGGCTTGGACCTATTTCATCATGAGGCGCATTTTCACGACAAAATCGTGAGCCTCGTTAAGAATTAAGAATGAATAATACTCAAGCTTGAAAAATTCAAGCTCATAATACTGTTCATAAGCTCGTGCTTTTCTTATTTTTTTATATATATTTTTTATTTTTTATTTTTTATTTTTAAGATTTTTATATATTTAACTCATATTCAATACTATACCAATCTTATATTCAAAATTAACTATATATTATAATTATTAATCAATATTCATATATTATAAGTTTAGATAATAATAAAACATTGTACTTTAAATTATATATAATTTCTATACAAAAACTAGCTAATCAACAATTTAGTAAATTTTAATATTCTTCTGTTGTAAATAATTATTTAATATGACGAATATAAATTTTATGTTATATTCAGTATTCATTTGTGATATGTTATACTTATTTAAATTTACAAGTCCTAATACTTAACTTATAATTTTTTAATATCTATTTGTGTGTATATATTTATACCAAGATACATAGTATGCAATCTAATAATCTATTTTATTACTTACAAACTTATGTCAAAATTTAGTAATTCTAAAGATAACAATGATAATAATGATGGTTGAACAATGTTAATTATTTTTATTTGTTATTTATATATAATGAGATTGATCATCATTTGGTACTTAAGTTTAAAAAAATTATCTTTTTATTTTTGTATAGTTGAATGAAACAAAATTTAAATTATCATCAATTTTAATTTTTTTATATAATGAGATCAACCACTTTAAAAAATAACTTATGTTTGATAATTAATATATATTTAATATTTTTTTGTAATTAATATAATAATATTTAAAATAACAATAACAAATTATTAAAAAATTAAGTTTCGGCTCGAACTCGAGCTCGAACTGAGCTAACGAGCTCTTATAGTTCGAGCTCGGGCTCGAGCTCGAACCATAAATAATGAGCTCGAGCTCGATTCATTTACACTCAATATTGAGAATGCCTTTTTCTTCTCCTAGTAGTTTGCACTTGAGATTAATTTAAATTAGTCATATAAGTACAAACTGACCTAGACTCTAGAGTGGTCTTTATCACTTTTAACTTTTAATGACATACTATATAGTCTTATTGTCCCCTAAACTTGTCATTATCATATTTTGAATATATTGAGATTACTTTTAGTTTAAGTCGATATGAAATTACCACAATGACGACCCGAAAGATCAAATCACTCCCATTACTTAATCATAATCTTCGAACACTAGAAAGATTTATGTTTTTCTTCAAACGGGTTAACTCAAGGAATCTTATGATAGAAATATTGAAGAGATACAGATTGAAGGTTTATCGATTTTGATTGTCAGTCATTTCAAAATCAAAATATACATCAATAGTGTTATATTTTATATGGGGCCCATCATCAAATTCGAATCGACTTGAAATCAAATCTAACAACTCACCAAAATTGCAAGAGAGAAAAATGTGATTGACCCACTAAAATTGTGTAAAATCATAACTAAGATACTCTTCCAAAATCAAGAATCAAAATGCAAATCTTTACATTTTAGTTGAGCAAATAATGGGTGGGGCTTAATTTAATAATCCCAATCTTATAACTTGTATGGATGGTGACCTATGCAAAATTGGACTTAAATGTTAGTAAATTTTTGGTGTGGTCCATCAGCCCATCCACGCATGTGGCAACTCAGCTTTTAGGCTCATTCTTGAAAATGACTTCTAATTTTTGAATTTTCATATATTAACATGCAATTTTTAATTTATAAGGATAATTACACGTCCTCCCTAAATTCTTTATAATTCAAAAAATTATATCTAATATTCAGAATATTTATTTCTGTTCAATAAATAATTAATTCTTTAGCACAAACTCACAGAACTTATTGATATCAACAAAAAAATATTGAATAAAAATCCATATGTTGTCTCGATTGGCTTATTATTGGCGTATTGCAGGACATACAAATATTTTCTAACCAAATTTACCTTTATACATTTTCACACGTTAATGCATGTAAGGAGGTACATCTTTACCCCATAATGGTAGTTTGGTTAGAAAAGATTTGATAAACCCATAATGATTTTGTAAGTCAACCATGATAAATATACATATTCATTTATTTTTGCCGATGTCGACAAATTTCGTAAATTTTATTAACAGATGAATCTACTTTTTAGATAGAAACGAACATAAAAATATTATGTGTAATTTTTCAAATTACAAGATACTTACTTGTAATGACACCAAGTTTTAGAAGTTGGTTTAATTGTCCCTAATTTATATGAGTAAAAAATGTAAATAATGTGTCACTGGTGGATGGCCATCTTGCCGGCCTAAACCGATCCACATCCACCCATATCTACATTATAAATGAAACGTCGCTTTCATCCTTTTAACTCTTTTTTTTTTTTTTTTTTTTTAAGTTATATATTAATTCATTTAAAATTTAGAGTAAATTAACGCTCTCGCCAAGGTTTGACATAACTTGAATACCTCTTCGTTATTTAAAAAATCATCGATACTCCTTATATCAATATTTTAAAACCCGAATCGTTGATCGAATTGAAAAATTGAGTGAGTCAAGGGTCACTGATTCAATCATTGGGTGAACCGTGGTCGAACCAATTATATCATAATTATATCATATAAAAAATAACATATAAAATAATAAAAAATACAAAGATATAAATAAGTTTTTGTTGAAGTTCATATAAGAATTAAAAGTATCTTAAAACTTGATAGTAAAATCAGTATATTAAATATTTATGCCAAGAATAAAAATAGAAAAATTGTGTAAATAACAAAATTAACGAATTATTTATCATTATATTAAATATTTATGCCAAGAATAAAAATAGAAAAATTGTGTAAATAACAAAATTAACGAATTATTTATCATTATAGTTAAGTTATAACTAAATTTTATTGCCAATAAATAGTCAGCACCCCCATTTTAAAAATAATATATAAATCTTATTCTATTAATTGTTTAATTAGAAACTTAAGTAATCATAAGAGATAATAATTTAATTAGATTACGGACTTAAAGAATTTATTCATTTATAAATATATAATTGAAGTAATTATTAAAATGTCGGTGTTTGTATTTTGATTTTTTTTCCTCAATTTTCATATGTAATGTCATGGTTCAATTTCAAATTGTATTAATTTTTGAAATTTTTTAAAAATTCACGAACCGACCGGTTCACCTAACCCGGGACCGGATCAATCGGGTCACCAATTCAACCGACGGTTCGAACGGTTTTTACGGTTTTGAGGCTAGTCCAATTTTATGGGTTGGATCGAACCGTTTTAAGGATCGGGTCACGGTTTTATCGGTCCAACCGGACGGTCTGGGTTGGGTTTCAAAACATTGCCTTATATAATTATTGATATGGAGGTTTGAAATTGCCAAAATTTTACCCTTAGTGTATTATTTAAAAAATTTATGAAAAAATCAGATGGGTGAATGGAAATTTTTTAAAATTATAAAAAAAATACTGTGGACTTAGTTCATAAAAAAAATCATAAAATTTTATAAATCAAGTAAAATTATAATTCATTACAAACAATGGCATTTTGGTCAGTTTACCACCAAAATAGTTGAAATCTATTGAGACAAATGAACTGAGCTAGTTATTGGAGGGTTGTTAAAAACGAGGAGTATTTGAAATTTCCCGAACAATAAGAGGTATTTGTAATTATGCCGGACCTCCGAAAAAACTCATTGTAATTTTTACCCTAAAATTTATTTAAAATATAGAATTTTGTGGATGCTTAGGATATTTAACTAGTAAATTATAAGGTTTTGGTGAACACGTACAAGAGTTTTCAAGATTTAAGTTATATTTTGAATATTATGGACCATAATATTTGGTTTAAAATATTAAAATAGGTGTCAAACAGCATGAGAGTTCCTCAGGTTTCGTGCACTAATTAATTATTCATTCATAGTCGGTGTAAAATAAAATTCATAGTTAAAGTCTTTCAAATATATATATATATATATATTTTTGTCTTTGAATATTAAGTTAAATTACGTTGAGTTTTTTTAGGTTTAATATAATTACAAATACTCCCTCATTATTTGAGAAATTATCGATATCCACCTGAAATTAATATTCGTCCAACAATAGACTCATTTCGTTAACTTTCGTTAGAGTTACATCAAGATTTTATATTGAACTCTCGATTATAATTTCACATACTTTTAAGAATATTTTTATGAACTTGGACCTTGCACTAAAATGGGACGTTAATAAAATGTATAACACCATTTTTTTATATTTTTTAAATTTAAAATAAAGAGAGAAAAAAAATCCAAGAGTAAAGCTGATATTTTTATCTTACTGTCCAAAAGGTACATAATTCTGTCACATATCAGAATGTATCGATAATTTTTAAAATAATAAGTAAATATTTATAATTATATCAAACTTTAAAAGAGCTCTGCAGAATTTACGATTGATTATTATTTATTCATGTATCTAATAAATGCAAGTTGTGTAATCAAGATTGAGAAGGTCATCAAACTCTTGAAAATTCTAACCTAAATTAGATTAGATTCTATGGTGATATTATCTTCAACATTTTAGGTATGAATTGCAAACCATAAATGATGTTAGTTTTATACCCACAAGGAATAAATGCGCGCGCACACACACAAAAAAAAAAAAAAAAAGCAATAAAAACAGCCTAGGGATAATTTTAATATTATTACTAAGTATATATATATATATATATATAATGATGAAAACAAATATTTTGTAATAATTATTATTTTGCCAAAAAGAAAAACTAGTCACAAAAAGTTGTTCGTTTCTATTTAATATTAGATACAGTACACACTCATCAGTATAAATTCTCCAAACGAGAGACCTAAAAATGACATATGATCTCGTTCATACGAACAACATCAGATGATGTTCTCAATTTATCTGATGATTCTTTATAACTCTATAAATTCTACTCTATTCAACCATTTTAATTTTTTTAGTTCAACAATGATTTGGACGTCAAAAGATTTCTACGAAAACATGTCTCGACTGCTTTAACAACTATATTCGTATTGCAAATTGTCTCGCTTCATCATCAAGTTTCGTGTTCATGAATTGAGAAAGGCTTTTTGTGGTGTAAGTTCCATTAACACTCTCTGAAATTAGTTATAAATATACAAATATTTTCTATTTTTTACAAAATTATAAGTACACTCCCTATTTAATGACGAACTTTTACACAAACACCATCTAAGTTATACACTAATACCTTTCAAAAAATGTACCTATAATTTCATAAAGAATATAAATATCTGTATTATTGTATATGTGAATCTAACCTCAAGGAGTATCGATGTAATTTATTTTTATTTTTACCCAAAATGTATAGTATGAATAAAGTAACGTATTTTGGATGTAAAGAATATATTCTAATTCTAAGCATATTTTTTGCTTGTAATATTATCTTATTCCAACTCATTCAAGAAAGGGACATCTTGGCATCACTATCTACTGCACTAATATTACTCTAAAATTAAATTTTACTTTTATAATAATTATTAAAAATGTATTTATTTTGCAAGGGAGATTAAAAATTCTCAAGCAACAATAAAGAATTCTTTTCACTATTACAACCAAAATGGGGAAAAAACTTAAGCAGGGATTTACATCATTATTATTAAATTTTACGAAAAAATTAATACCTTAAATTGTTAGTTCAGACGATAATATTATCATTTTCTGTCTTGATAAACAATGTTATCTATTTGCATAATACCGTTCATTTTGTTCTACATTGTATCAAGAGACGAAGATCAGAGTATGTAAAATTTCAATTCGATTCAAAAATTCATCACTTATTCTGACACAAATTTATTTGTTAAAAAACAAAAATAACATTTACGTCGATAACAAATCCAGCATTGTGTTTTTAAAAAAGGGTAATTAGTGAACTAATAAATGATATTATTCTTGATTTAAGATTAGATAATTTGATTCTCTAGACCTTAAAGCATAATTTTTTTTACTACAAAATTTAAATTTGATAAATAGAATATTATAAAGTAATAGTAGTTAAGTTTCACAAATCTAAATATTTATTATAATTTTTTTTTCTGATGGACAAAATAAAATTATTTAAATCTTTTATTTCTTCTCTCTCTTCCATTTCACAAAAAGTTAGAGACTTCTTTCTACTGTTCTTCCCCTCTAAAAACCAAAGAAAGAATCAGAAGAAAAGACTGTTCCTCTCTTCTCTGCCTTTCTCTCTGCAAATCCAGAATTATTCTTCTCAGAAAATCTTTTTACGCACTCTTCCTTACAAAATAACAATTTACACTCTTGGTTTGTGCTTCACACACAGTCAGCCCACTGTTTCCCTGTGTAATTTTTCTGTTTTTCTTCTTCTTCTTGTTTGTGCTTGGGAAGTGGTGAATCAGTTCCATTGAGTGCTTAGATTGGTGAAATGAGAATCAAATCTTGGACTGGGAGTTGAGATTTTGAATGGCGATCAAAGGGGTTGATTTCAAGTGGTAAGTTTCGGGAATTATTCTTGCAGTTTTCATTTCAAGAAATTGAAGAAACTGAAAGTCTAAAATGGGACAAGAATCCGCGTATAATTACTGTGTGATTTCTTGAAGTTTGGGGCTTTTTGATTAAAGGGTTTTGATTTTCTGGCATAAAGCTGTGATTTTTGAACGTGGGTTTCTTGCAGGTATGATGGGTTCTTCTTGTCTATGCTTGCTACAAGTATGTATCCTTTTAATGAATGCTCAAGATTTTCTAGTTCTTTTTATGAATGGATGCTGTTGGATTTCATTTCTTGATGAAGGGTATCTTCTTTGGATGTTCTTTTTCTCCATTTTGCTCTTAGTTTCAACAGTGTGATATTGGTTAAATTTATGGATATTTGATGGCTGTTGCTATATGGGTCTTGGATAATTTCTTAACTGTTTCATCAGAATTATTGTCGCTATCAATTGGAAGAGGTACCATTCATGTACGTATCCGTTGCACATATGGATTGTGGTAAGTAGCCTTAAGCTTTTGAGAGCAAAAGTGGAAGTTTACTAAGTCTTGTGGGATCTTGAAGTTGTAAATAATTACAATTTGTTCTCATCTTCCAATTGTTAGGTTGACTATACTACAGTGTTTATCTTCCGGCTCTTGATGTTTGTGGACAATGGCTTGGCTGCTGGAATGGGATTGTAAGGACTCCTTTTCTTCTTGAGATCTTGAGGCTATATATGTGTAATATGGTAGAATATCTAATACGTTTATAACTGTTCGTATGTTAAATCTCGCCAGCATTTTGCTATCATGTGAGAATTATAACTTACACAATCTTCTATTTAGTAAGTAATTGATTGATGTCAATCTTGGTCAACATTATTGCAGAATCATCCGGGCAAATATTAGAATGACATTTGGATTATGTGCATTTAATCGACATATTAACTGGTGCTTATAGATATAAAGTAACAACAACCTGAATTGGCCCGGAGATAACGACTTCAGAGTTGTATGATGTCATTTCTTCTGTTGGTATTTGGCTTCCTTCCTTTATCTAACAGCCTTGTCTTGTTTACTTTTTGTTGTGGCCTCAGGGATCTTGGTTGGCAGCAGAGATACGCCCGGTTTTGTGGAAGGATTGTTGTACTGTCCATTCTTGTTGCGTTACTCTACCCGTTCCTTTTGGCTTGGACTATCATCGGTACCCTGTGGTTTACTCGCGCAAAAAATTGTGTAAGTTTCGCTTCCTTCTCTTTATGAGCTAGTACGTGTGGATGGCAAATTAAGAATAGATATAATATATAAATCTTTTCCAGTTGCCCGAAGACGGTCAGAAGTGGGGTTTCCTTATTTGGCTGCTTTTTAGCTATTGTGGACTTGTGTGCATTGCTTGCATCTGTATCGGAAAGGTTAGTGGTGGTTTTGCTCAGTTCACCTTCCAGAGGATACAGTTATCGTGTTATTCCCTTCTCTTGTTTCTTTTTTCTTTTTTCCCTGGATGCGCTAGCTTCTTTTCGTTTTCGTTATCTACTTTCAGCATGGGGATGAAGTTCTAACTTGAGTTCAGTTGTCATTAGCGTTAAACGTATTTTTATTATAATAGTAAACAGCGATTGCTCTCCTGATCCTATGATTTTCCCCCTTTTATTCTAGTGGTTAACAAGAAGGCAGGCACATCTATTGCGCGCACAACAAGGGATCCCGGTTTCAGAATACGGAGTAAGCTCAACGACTGATTGTGCATTTAATATTTATACTTTTAGTTATATGCATGGCTTTCTAACACTTTGTTGAAGATGGTCCACGACAATCTTTAGCTAGTATATTCTGCAGTTTACGGCAATAAGCTCAGACCTACTTATCAATGAAATGTAAACTGGTACCTTACAAGAAGGCAATTTCTCAAAATTTCCGTAGAAAATTCAATGACTATCAAAATGTATTAAAATTGCCCTATTTTGTGGGAAAATGCATATGATGAAAGCGGTCAACGGGAAACCATCTCTTAAAGTACGAAGTAATTTTGGTAAAACAATGCGTCAGATGCATGATTCTCAGAATTAGTGCTATTAATTTCATTTTAATTTTGTTTTAGTATCCTCAACGGTAAGAATACTCTTAGACTAATTGAGGAATTGCATCTACTTGCGATTTGTTTCCTCAAATTTGACCTGCTGGAGCCCTTTCTCCTTCAGGTCCTGGTCGACATGGTTAGAGTGCCGGACTGGGCTATTGAAGCTGCTGGCCAAGAAATGAGAGGGATGGGCCAAGATGCAGCCGCGTACCAGCCAGGGCTTTACTTGACCCCAGCTCAGGTAACAAGTTACTGACTTCAGAAATCTAGACTAGGATTCAACTGAAGTAACCGATGTACTTCTCTTACCAACTGTAATGATAATCTGCAGCTCAGAACATATGTATTGATATGTTTGTAATGTTATTGGAGGTTTGAATTATGCGTATAAATCGTAAGTGTTAGAAAGTTGCTAATAATGTTTTCACGTGTAGAGAGAAGCAGTGGAGGCACTTATTCAAGAACTTCCAAAGTTCAGGCTGAAGGCAGTTCCTACTGATTGCAGCGAGTGTCCTATATGTTTGGAAGAGTTTCACGTTGGCAATGAGGTAACCGTGTTTTGGTTCGGTTAAAATCTAATGCTTAGGGTAGTAAAAGCTGAAATCATGAAATTCGATTTCGTTCTACCCGAACACAAAGCACAAGTTTTACATAGAATTTGACAGTCATTCTGGAAATATACGAATCAGTGTGATTCTCTGTTCAGAGTTCTTTTCAGCTTTTCTCACTAGAAAGCATGCAGGTTCGTGGGCTTCCTTGTGCTCACAACTTTCATGTGGAGTGCATCGACGAGTGGCTCCGTTTAAACGTGAAATGCCCAAGATGCCGTTGCTCCGTCTTCCCAAATCTCGACCTAAGTGCATTATCAAATATCCCCACAGATTCCGAGAGATCATCCTCCACCAACGTCGTCACAACAACTCAGTACGTGAGAAACCAACCCCCCAGCCAGAGCTACCGCTTGAGACTGCAAGGCTTGCTCCGCCAGGTCCGTGCAGAGAATGCCGGATCGGGCAGTGAGGCAGACAACGCAGAAACACCCGCAACCAGAGGGCCACCAGATGCAACAAATCGTGGCCCGGAAACTACCGAGCCCGTGCAAGTGTTGGTTCAAGAGCCTCCTCCCCCTCGGCCGTGAGCCGTTTTTCATGGCTTCTGACTGGTTTTAGTAAGCTAACCACCTGGAGTTCAAGAATCTAATCTGAATTTGGTACCAGTATTTTCTTGTTGTGCTCTAATAGTCATGAAAACTAGTCCAACTAATGTTCATGTGTAATCCTTGTAGAACTGTGTACTGTTTTGTTCTCATCTCATCTGTATTCTCACCATTTCTTATTGCACTTTCTGTCTGCTAAAAGCCTACAGATTCTTGATTTTTGCCTGCCAGGAAACAAGTTAACAAAAGGTGCCTAATTATACAATGAAAAGGGGAATGATAAAAAAATTAGGGATAATTATATTTACACCTTTGAATCTATAGCCTGTTTATACAAATCACTTTTATTTTTGCATAATTATATTAATAACAAATCACCTTTGCTTTTCTATAATTATAGAAATTGCTCTACCAGTTAAAAAATAAAGGTAGTTTGTGTAATGATGTTGATGTTTTGAATAATCATACATGCAACTTAAAGATGTTCCAAAAAATAAGGGTGAATTATGTAAATGTTGTTAACATTTTTGTTGGGTGTATGCGTGATCGCGGGGTAACTATAATTATTCCAAAAGATAATTCTCTTTTCGGTTCTTTCTTGCTTTTTTTTTTTTTTTTTTTTTTCCTTTCGGAACGCCATAAAATAGGTTATTGTAACAATGTAACAGATATAAAAGGAAGAATAGGGAGGGGAAAGGGATTTAGAGAAGAAGAAGATGGGAAAATAAGAGCTGAAATCTTTTCTTCATTGATTGAATAATGATCCTTGCAGTACAATTCCCCTTCCTTAAGTCTGTTCCCATGTCTAAGGAATTACAAAAAATTACAAAAGTATAAAGTAACAAAAGTTGCAAGGAAGAACTTCAGTTTCTGTCTTCAATTCCCGAAATAGAAGTCAGCTCCCCCAAAGGCTCGAAACATGGATCACGCTCATTCTCTCGTCCAATCAGCAACACCCGCGTGTCCTCATGTTTAGTCAATTAGGGCAAAATTTGATACTCAATCCCTAATTCTGTCCGCCCAATTTCAAACCCTAATGCTGCCAAAACGACGTCGCTCCAACTTAAATAAAGTCAACTCCCAATTTGACCGAAGCCCTTGATCGAATGACTCTCATCCTTTTTCATCTAACGGTTGCAGTTTGAAGTCACGTTTTCTCCTGAAAACACGACATTCCTCCCTCCTTTTTTAACACCTTGTCCCCAAGGATCAAAACCAGGAAATTTCTTCTCCATAGCCCAATAATATTCCCATGTTGCTTGTTCTGGTGAAGAGTGAGACCACTGGATTAAAACTTGAGGAACACCAACATTGTTTCGAGGAATTAACCTCCTTGCTAGGATTGCTGCAGGATAAACTTTAAATATCTCATCCTCCATTCTGGTAGATTGTTAGAAGGAAAATATTTGGCACCAATCTTCTTTTTAAGCAATGAGACATGAAATACTGGATGAATCTTGGAATCTGGAGGTAATGCCAGTTTATAAGCCACCTTTCCAACCCTTTCAGTCACTGCATAAGGGCCAAAATACTTAACAGATAACTTGAGTTGCTTCCTTAGGGATAAACTGGATTGCCTGTAAGGTTGCAGTTTAAGAAAAACCTCCTCTCCAACCTCAAACTCACGTTCAGTCCTCTTCTTGTCAGCATACATTTTCATCCTTTGTTGGGCTTGCTGAAGATTTTCCTTAAGAAGCTGTGTAACTTTAATCATCTCCTGCATCAACTCCTCAACCTCAGTATGATGTTGCTGTAAATATAGGCCTATTGTGAGATGGTTTGGGGGGTAGCCATATAGAGCTTGAAATGGCGTTACCTTCAAGCCTGTATGAAAGTTGGTGTTGAACCAGAATTCGGCCAGTGTGATCCACTTAGCCCACTTCTTAGGCTGTAAGTGACACATACTCCTCAAGTAGTTTTTCAGGCGTTGATTGATTCTTTCAGTTTGACCATCACTCTGTGGATGGTAGGCAGAAGACATATCTAAAGAGACCCCTGATAAGTCAAAGAGCTCCTTCCAAAACCTGCTGGTGAATACCTTATCTCTGTCTGAAACAATACTGATAGGTAGACCATGTAGCTTGTATATATTGTCAAAGAAAACCTTAGCTACAGAAGCTGTTGTGAAGGGATGTTTGAGGGGTATAAAGTGAGAGTACTTAGTCAATCTATCCACCACCACCAGGATAGAATCTTTACCTTCAGATGTAGGTAATCCTTCAATGAAATCTATGGATACACATGACCATGCTTGATCTGGAATAGGGATGGGTTGCTGTAAGCCTGGATAAGCAACATTCTCATGCTTGGTCCTTTAGCACACTTCATACTCTTTCACCCAATTCTGTATATTTTCTTTCAATGTTGGCCAATAGAAGATCATTTTAATTCTCTGGTAAGTGCCATTAATTCCAGAGTGCCCTCCTAAGGCTGAGTCATGCATTGCCTTGATGATCTTCTGTTTGACCCCCCCATGGCTGTGCACACATATCCTGTTTCCCCTCTTCAGAACCCCTGAGGTGTAGGTATAGTCTGAATATGCTTGGGAATCAACAGACTTAGCTTGGATGATGGCATGAAAAAGTGTATCCCCCTCATAGCTGTTTTGTAACTCTTGTATCTAAACAGGAATTTGGGTGGATATAGCATTATGTTGAGCCTCAACATTTTCATGCTCTAATCTGGATAGTGCATCGGCAACCCTATTCTCATTGCCTTTCTTGTACTGCACCTCATAATTGAGCCCCAAAAGTTTAGTTATCCACTTCTGCTGTAGAATAGAATCTACCCTTTGATCCAGGATATGTTTCAAGCTCTTCTGATTTGTTTTGATGATGAAGTGGCTACCTTGTAGGTAGTGTTTCCACTTTGCAACTGCAAGGAGCAATGCTAGAAACTCCTTCTCATATGCTGACAACCCCAGGTTCTTAGTTGCCAATGCCTTGCTCAGGTAGGCAATGGGCTTTCCCCTTTGCATTAATATTGCTCCTATCGCATTTCCACATGCATCAGTTTCTACTGTAAAAGGCTGTGTAAAATCTGGTAATGCAAGTAGAGGTGCACTTGTCATCACCCTCTTCAATTCTTGAAAGGCTATATCAGCCTCCTCATTCCATAAGAACCCATCCTTCTTAAGTAATGCTGTCAGTGGTCTACTGATCACACCATACCCTTTTATAAATTTCCTGTAATAGTCAGTTAACCCCAAGAATCCCCTCAGACCCTTCACATTTGTTGGTACAGGCCAGTTCTTCATACATTCAATCTTTTGAGGGTCAGCTGCTACTCCTTCTACTGAGATGATGTGTCCCAGATATTCAATCTGAGTCTGAGCAAAGGAGCATTTGCTCCTCTTTGCATATAATTTATGCTCCTTCAGCAGCTTTAGTACTTTCTTTAAGTGCAGCATATGAGTCCCCCGTTCCTTGATATACACTAATATGTCATCAAAGAAAACAAGCACAAATTTCCTGAGATATGGCTCAAAAACTTGGCTCATTAAAGCCTGGAATGTAGATGGGGCATTACACAATCCAAATGGCATCACCAGAAATTCATAATGACTATTGTGAGTAATGAAACTGGTCTTTGGGATATCCTCACTTCTCATTCTTATATGAAAATATCCAGACCTCAAATCTATCTTTGAAAAATACTTGACTCCATGCAATTCACCAAGTAATTCATCAATGATAGGAATAGGAAAATTATGCTTGATGGTGAGTTGTTGAGATACCTGTAGTCCACACACAGCCTCCACCCTCCATTCTTCTTCTTCACCAATAGTACTGGTGAAGCAAATGAACTTTGACTGGTTCGGATAATACCATTCTTCAAGATATCCTTGACAATATTCTCAATTTCTGTTTTCAGACCATAACCATATCTGTAAGGGTGTTGTTTCTTGGGAATAGCCTCAGGGATCAATTCAATACAGTGTTGTATAATCCTCTCAGGGGGCAGGGAATGTGGTTCCTAGAACACTTTATCATATTCCCTGATCAGTTTCATCAGATTGGGATTATCCTGGTTGTAGTCTCTTTCCTTGCAAGAAGTGAATAATTGTCCTCTTGCTGTCAAAATCTTCTTCCTTAGAAGTGTACTCAAGGAGTGGATAGTGAGAGCCTTGAGGTCCTTTCTTTCAGTCAGGGCTTTCAAAATCAGCTTGCCCTTCTCAGTATTAATGGTTACTTGTGATTTGTGAAAGTCCAGTTCTATAGGATTGATGGTACTAAGCCAGTCACATCCCAATACACAGTCATATCCCCCCAACTGAAGTATCCTCACAGGGTGTGAGAACCCATGCCCTTGTATTTCCTAGCAGAAAGAAGGACAGATAAACTGAATTATCATTTTGTCTCCATTGGCTACCCTCACCTTCATAGGTGTAGTATGTCTCACCTCAGATCCCAGTATCTTTATCACTTTCTCATCAACAAAACAATGAGTACTTCCACTATCAATAAGGATGTGGATCTCCTTCCCATTCACAGTCCCCATCATTCTCAGTGTCTTATTACTCATCTCCCCACCTAGAGCATGCACTGATACAGTAGCATTTTCCTCTTCATTGTTTTCATCTATTTGTTTAGTGTTTTCCTCATATTCCTTAGCTTCCTCCTCACTCAACAACACATACATGTGTCTCACTTTGCACTTATGCCCTGGGAAATAGGGTTCATCACATTTGTAACACAGATTCTTCTCTTTCCTTGATTTTACCTTAGCCTCAGTGAGGTATCTTCTATATGGGGGGTTCTTTTCTCTGGTTTTCAGTGTGGGTTTAAAGTCAGGTCTATATGAGGGTGGCTTGTTTGGGGGTTTATAGGGTGGCTTAGAGGGAATGTTTTTGTGGAGTTGATTTGTTTTCTTCAGAATGGCATCCACTATGCTTTCCCGTCTCCTTGCATAGGTAATGGCCTGACTCAAGGAAGTAGGTTTCATTGTGGCAACATAAGCTTTAATCTCCTGTTTCAATCCACTAATAAACTTGATCATGACAAACTCCTCATCAATATTCTTGTTGAATATCCTCACATGTCCCTCTAGACCCTCTAACTCTTGAGCATAGGCATTCACTGTACCTACTTGCTGCAGCATATTGAACTCAGACACCACTTTTTCATAGTCTAGTTCTTCGAACGTTTCCAACGCTGCTATCACCAGATCCTCCCATGAAGGTACCCCTTTCTTGTCAACATAAGTTTGGTACCAGATCTCAGCTCTCCCTTCCATATAGATGGCTGCAAGTGGAACTTTTTGGTCCTCAGGTATAGGTATCATCTGGAAATACCTCAGGCATTTTCTGATCCAAATCCTAGCTTCTTCTCCATTAAAGAGAGGAAACTCCATTTTGTGAAGGGCATTATGGCTGGTTGAGTTATGATGCTGTGAACTCTCATTCCCCCCCTGGTGATGCATGGTAATCCTGGAGGATGATCCTTTCTCCATGGAAGCAGTCAAGCCTTCCCCAAGGATGGATTTGTTTCTGTTATAGTGTTGCAACTGTTCTGCTAAACTCTGAAGTTGTTGCTGCACAGCAACCAGGGTGTGTTCCATGTTCATCCCACTTGCCTGCACACCTTCCTGGGCTTCTTCCAGTTTGTCCATCCTGCCATGGAGTTGTTCTTCTCCACCTTGTCTTCTTGCTCTCTCATCAACCAATAAGGTTTCTGTTTTCTTTTGAATCTCATGTATTTCTTTGAGTGCAGTTCCATCTGCCATGGTAGTTTAAGTCCAAGGATCATTGGCTTTGAGGCAAAATGTAACAATGTAACATATATAAAAGGAATAATGGGGCGGGGAAAGGGATTTAGAGAAGAAGAAGATGGGAAAATAAGAACTGAAATCTTTTCTTCATTGATTGAATAATGATCCTTGCAGTACAATTCCCCTTCTTTAAGTCTGTTCCCATGTCTAGGGAATTACAAAAAAATTTCAAAAGTATAAAGTAACAAAAGCTGCAAGGAAGAACTTCAGTTTCTATCTTCAATTCCCGAAATAGAAGTCAGCTCCCCCAGAGGCTCGAACCCTGGATCACGCTCATTCTCTTGTCCAATCAGCAACACCCGCGTGTCCTCATGTTTAGTCAATTAGGGCAAAAGCTGATACCCAATCCCTAATTATGTCCGCCCAATTTCAAACCCTAATGCTGCCAAAACGACGCCGCTCCAACTTAAATCAAGTCAGCTGCCAATTTGACCGAAGCCCTTGATCGAACGGCTCTTATCTTTCTTAATCTAACGGTTGCGGTTTGAAGTCGCATTTTCTCCTGAAAACACGACAGTTGTTTCTTCTTCTTTTTTTCTTTTTTGTGAAGAATACAATTTTGGTTAAAGTATGCATTAATTTTTTTTAGTTTAAATTATTATATGAGAATTGGGGACCATTTGTTTTCTTCTTTTCTTTGGTCCATACGATAATAGCTTGTTTGAATACGAAATCCAACTTAATGTGGATTAAAATAGTTTAGAGTGGGGAAAACCCAAATTTTTATATCTAAAGAAAGTAATATTTAACAAGGTAAAAATAATGCTTTCATTCATATTTGACTTTTTCAAATAGCTGTTCACACCTTAATTAAATTGATTTTAAATTAAATATTAGCTTCACTATTGGATCATTTATTTTTTAGAAAAATAGAGAAAATTTAAAAGAATAAAATAAAAAAGGCCCATACTCTTATTTTTAATGATCCAAAACTAAAAAATAAAAATTAATTTTATTAAAAAAAAAAGAGAAAATCTCTCCAGATCTTCCAAAGAGAACAAGCACAAGAATTATCCTTCCTTTGATACTATCTGCAAAATTACAATATTGGTCCTATAAGAATAATTTATTTCAATTTTGGTCCTATATTTTATGGATATTATTATTGACCAAGAGTTCTATTAAAATTTGAACAACTAGTCCAAATATATAGAGAACTTGGTCATTTTTTTACTCCGCCTATAGAAACTAACAACACAAGTTACAACTCATTTGACCTTCACGTGGTCGTTAACTGGTGATTTTTATGGGGAAAAAAAATATCACATGACCCTCATGTGTTTGTACGAAAAAGCGAAATCAATAGTCATTAATAAAAAAAATTCCTAATCCCTAAATCATCTGCGAATCTTTTCGATAATCTCTCAAGTCCATCTACTTATTTTTTTTTCCATAAAACACTTAAAATATGAAGGTTTCGGGACAATTTTGAGAGGATAAGTAAATGATTTAGGGCTTGAAAATCATTTTTACTGCTGGAATGATTGATTTTGCTTTTTATTACGTGCGAGGATCATGTGAAGATTTTTGCTCTAAAAAAATTCACCAGCTAACGACCACATGGAGATCACATGGATTATGCCAATAGTTTCTAATAACCGAGTGAAAAAATGACTAAATTTACAATATTTTTGTACTAATGATGCAAAGTTTAATGGAACTTGGGGCTAAAAACAAATTTCCGGAAAATATGGGGCCAAAGTTGACATGACCAATCTTAAAGGACCAATATTGTAATTTTGCCGATTCTATCCATAACACTATTTCTCCTTTACTTCCTTTCCTTACCAGAAAAAAGGATCTTTGCTATTTCTCTCAGGCTAAGCGCAGGGAATTAAGATGGCGGTGGCCAACGCCTGGGCTACGGGACGTTCCGCCGTCCCGCCGCCGCAGCTCCGTCCTCCCTCCTCCTCCTCCTCGTCCCCTGAAACTCTGAACCATTTTTTCAAGAAGAAGTTCTCTCTCAATTTGTCCAATAAGTCTCTCGCCAGAAGAAGCAGGAATCCCAAGCTGTCTTGCCGGTGCAGCAATAATCTTGATGACGATAAGAATTACAGTGACTGTGGCAGCAATAATGTCAGTTCTTCTTCTTCCTCGGCTTGTTCGTCCTCATCGTCCTCTGCGGATTGGGATTGGAATAGGTGGACCCGTCATTTTTCGGAGATTGAGCAGGCTGAGAACTATTCCTCTGTTCTCAAGGTTCGATGTTCACATGCATATGCTCTTCTAGATGTTTGTTTGTTTATATAATTGTTTCTGATTTGGAACTATTTTCAATCGGGATGAAAAGGGATTTATGCAACACTGTGCCTGGTTGCTGATACTGTTGTAATACAGCTTCAATTTTTACGTGTTATATGCAATTACAGAGTTGATTTTTGTCACCATATTGAATCTTGTATCATTTTCTGAGGATACGCTACAATGGTTGATCAGTTTTGATCTTTGTCAAAAGAGCTTGCTTTATAGCAATTGGATACGATGATAGTTCTTTAGACTTTGGGGATCTGTGAGTTTCGGTTTTTTATTCGGTGAAGTAGTTTATTTGTCATGCTGTATCCTCGTGGTTCATGACTGATTGTTACCTTTTACAGTTTCAACTAGAAGATGCGATAGAGAACGAAGACTTCCAGGAAGCTGCTAAGTTGAAAATAGCGATTGCAGAGGCAACATCAAAAGATTGTATTGCTGAAATTATGTCACAGTTGAAGGTAAAAGTAATTGTTGATGTAAGTCATATTATACTTGTGAAATATTGCAAATATTAATCTTTTGCTGTTCTTTTAGAATGCAATTGATGAAGAGCGTTACCATGATGCTTCAAGATTATGCCGAAGTACAGCAAGTGGGCTGGTAATTCATTGATTGCAACTGTGTCTTTCTTACTTTGATTATTCTAAGTTGCTTTCATGTCTGATATCTGATCCTGGTATTTTCCTTTTGCAATCAACATTCTGCTGTATCAAATTAATCAGCATATTATAGAAATGCTGCTTCATTATTTGATTGACATAGTACTCCCAACATCAAAATCAAGTTACGATTTGTGATGGCTGTCATTTATTATTTTCCCTAGATATCATCTGGCATGTCAGATGTGGAAGCTATCCTTTTAACTTTGTTCTTCTGCATCATTATCATATTTTTGCCTGAAAGTGAATTCCTGTCGCTTAATTCATAGCACGCCTGTAGGTTGGTTGGTGGGTTGGCTATTCAAAGGATTCAGATGATCCTTTTGGGAGATTAATTCGGATTACTCCAGGAACGGGAAGATTTATTGGCAAAAGTTATAGTCCAAGGTAATGATGATAGAATTGAAAACAGAACATATATTTGTCTGTTCTTAATTTTAACTGTTATACAAGCGTAAAGTCTATAGTAATGGGTAATTATTGCAGGCAGTTGGTCACATCATCTCCTGGAACTCCACTATTTGAAATATTTGTGGTTAAAGATGCGAACGAGACATATAACATGCAGGTGATTTTTATAGAACTGAAATATATTACTATAACTAGTCATAGTTTTCTGTTTTAATTGTTTCCTTATTTATTGTCTCTGACATTTTGAATCCTAAATCCACGTATTTTTCATTGATGTTACAAGCTTAATTAGCTAATTAGCTAATTAGCCACAAAAAAAGCTTAATTAGTTTAGTTTGCACCAAATTAAGCATTATATCAACCTTTAAGTCTTTATTTGCAATTTATATTCTGTAACTCTTCAAGGGAGTCAATGGCTCAGACATCGAATGTGTTCATCTACATGCATCCAAGCACAAATGTGCTCTCAGTCACTTCATTTTATAATATGTTGACTGCCTATCTAGGGTTGATGAATATAGTGGGAAGGAAACCAAAAAAAGTTTAGTCCTATATAGGAACCTTGTCCACACCATGTATGATGCTTAAAATGATTTCTGATATTTTTCAATACAATTTCTACTTAAATGTGTGAATTTGTTGAAGGCATTCATTCAGGTAAACAGTCAGAACTTTTTCTGTTACCATCAAGAGTTTTTCAACATATTGCATCTGATGTATGCTTTTGCAACCCTTATTGTTCGTCCTGTTTTGATTTCTCAATTTGCAGTGGACCAATGGAAAAGAGTTTTTCTTCACAACACAGTAGCATTAAGTTTCTGTCTAAGATACTTATTTTGCAATACGCATGCAATCTCCTTATTTCCGTTGTATCTGGAACTGGAAGTTAAGATTTGAACCTATCCTGGATCAGGGTTATGCCATCTACTTTCTGGGTGATCAAGTACTTGTTCAGTAATTCCCTGCAGATGGTTGAATACTTATATCAAGCTTATATTTCACTTCATTTGCTAAAGGTCCATAATAAGTACTTAACTTGGGCTCTATCTTTATGCTTGTGAAGCCTGTAATCATGTACCTGCTGATTTGAAAGATGATTATCTCCTCATAAGTGCTTTTGATATTCTATGACTTTGCAGGTTGTATTTCTAAAACAACTGAAAGGTAATTCAGCAAACTCAAGTTCTTCATCTGATAAATCCGCCAAGGGGCCATCAACAGGTGAAACTGAGAATGCATCTGTTGTTGACGTTAAGCTAGAAGGAAGTGAAATTGAAAAAGCTGAAGGGAAGAACATTGACTTGGAAGGAGCTGCTGAAGAAGGAATAAAAAGTGTGATAAATTTTCTTAAAGAAAAAATCCCAGAATTAAAGGTTAAAGTGATGAGAGTTGATGTTACTGAGAATATAAATGAGGATACTGTGAAGCAGTTTATCGAAGAAGACAATGAGAACACAACCAGCAAGGACACCGAAGAGGAAGTTACTGATATGGGTAACAATCAGCCAGATCGAGTTGCTGCCCAAGGAGATAATGACGTGATGGAAGATGAAACTAATTTAGACATGAAGCTTTACATTGGAGGGGTTGTGCATAATAAAGAAGATACTCCCAGCAAGGATGAATTTGTTCGTGTCCCAGCTGATATTGAAAATATGGAGAGGGATTCTTTCGTGTTGCATATCCCCAAGAGTTACCAAGATAATGACACTGAAGAAAATGTTGCAGCTAGAGTTAAGGTGGCTGCAATAGCTGCCCAAGGTGTTTCTGAAATTATGCCTCCTGATGTTGCTAAGGCATTCTGGAGTTCTGATAAAGTTTCTCCTAAGGTATACATTAAAAAGAATTTGATACGTACTGGAATAATAATGGAACTAGCCAAATAGAATTTTGTGCTTCTGACAATGTTTTTTTTTTTTTGGGGGGGGGGGGGGGGGGTGGGGTGAGAGGAAGGAAACATGTCCAAGTGTTGCTACATGCAAATGAGGCCTACCATGTTATTTTTCTGTTTATTGAAGTAGACAGTCTTGTTTTATCCTAATGCATCGCCACTCAGGTAGTTTTCTAAGTTCCTGATCTTGGTTGAAGAAGCAGCTCTGGGATACTTTTGGTCTTATTTTCTTTTCATGGAGTCTACACTCTTGTTGGGC
This sequence comes from Sesamum alatum, assembly GCA_034509735.1. Taxonomy (NCBI): domain Eukaryota; kingdom Viridiplantae; phylum Streptophyta; class Magnoliopsida; order Lamiales; family Pedaliaceae; genus Sesamum; species Sesamum alatum. The sequence goes on from JACGWO010000001.1 coordinate 5,311,254, forward strand.
ATGCATTATTAGGTTATCCATTTTGAAAATAACCTGCTAGATGGTGCTTTTGACCAGAAACGAGTCTCCCATCATGAATGACTGGTCTAGTTCAGACAACTGTGATTTGCAGAAGTGCTGATTCTTTAGAATATTTCAGCTTTCTGTGTTTCTGCTCATATTTCATTTTTTGTAATTACCTAAAGGTTTCCAGAGATGTGCGTGAAATAGTAAAGCTTGCAGTCAGCCAGGCACAGAAGCGGAATAGACTATCTGAGTACACAAATTTCAGTCGTATTATTACCTCCAAAGGTGATTTAGATCCATTTGATGGTGAGTTTACCCCCCACTCTCAGCTCCCAAGCACTTGTACATGGATTGCAGAGAAATAGCATCCTTGTCACTTTTGATGCCTTCTTGTCAGTGCAGGTCTTTATGTTGGTGCTTTCGGCCCTTATGGCACTGAGGTCGTACAATTAAGACGCAAGTATGGTAACTGGAATGTGAATAATGACGAGAAATCTTCAGATATGGAATTCTTTGAGTATGTTGAGGCAGTCAAGCTGACTGGGGATTTGAATGTTCCTGCTGGCCAGGTATGTAGGTTTTGGCTCATTTTGCAGTTTATTGTTTATTTGCTAAATTCCTACTAATCTTGTGCTTTGCATCTATCCAGGTAACATTTCGTGCTAAAATAGGGAAGAGTAGTCGTCTAGCGAACCGGGGAATGTACCCACATGAACTAGGAGTGGTATGTGTCCCTATTTCCCTATTCCCCCCCAACACACACACACACACACACACACACGAAAAAAAAAGAAGAAAAGAGTTTTCGAGAATTCGACTCGTAAATGGCATTACATATACAGGTAGGTGAACGATCATTGATGTGTAATTATAAGATTAATTATGCAAGAGGAAAGGAAAATGGCCATAAAAAATAACCAGACTAGAAGCTGAAGAAGAACAGAAGAAATCAGAAATGAGAACAAATATGAAACTAACGAAAAAGTAGCAAATAAATTGAGAGCTAATCGCCTTGTGATGCTGGGAAGTTTCCGGCAAACTCTCCCAAATTCCAGTAGAAAGTTCCTCAAGCCAAGATTCCTCCCCTCCCCCCCCCCCCCACCCCAAAAAAAAAAAAAAAGAAAAATCATTAGAAAAAGGGAGTTGCAATGATATCGCTTCTTCCAGGTTGCAAGTTACAGGGGTCAAGGAAGGATTGCGGAATTTGGGTTCCGGAATCCTAAGTGGGTTGAGGGCGAGCTTCTTCAAATGAACGGCAAGGTAACATGAACTACTGGCATGCTTTCGATCTTGTTGAAAGTACTTGTTCAATTTTAGCTTTTATGACAGTCACATTAACTAACTACTCTTGGCTGAGACAGGGCTTGGGACCGTATGTCAAAGGTGCGGACCTTGGTTTCCTATACGTTGTCCCGGAACAAAGTTTTCTTGTGCTGTTCAATCGTCTGAAACTACCAGACTGAGCCGTGTCTACAAAACCACGCAAAGTTTTTTGCAGCAGAAATGTCGAGGTTTTCTTTTTTTTTTTTTTTTCCTGGAATGTTTGTCTTGTTTCTTTTATCTTTGTCCAAGGACTTGAGGGATTACTATACTATGTTACTATGCATGAAACATCCCTTGAACACCCCAAAGTTTTGTAAGAATCTATACTTAAAGGTAGTGCAAAGATACCAGAGTATTATTATGCCCCCCATACTTTTCTAATTTCTTCATCTGAATGTTATTGCTTGAAAAAGGTTGAGCTGACTGGAAGCAGGGTAATTCTCATCCGAACTATCTCTGGCCAGACCTGAATGAATTATTATCATAGGACAAGTATATATATTTGTCGTGCCATTGGCGTACGACTGATCAATCACAAGTGTATTGCTCAGTTATTTGATTGGTTCGATCGGGTTAAATCTGATTCGGATAAAACAAATTTCTGAAGTTTTTGTATGAGTGGAACTTAAACTCTTGAAGCTCTTTCAAACTCAAATACCATCACACTCACATGTATTCATGATAGGGTTCATATGCTTTTTCTTTTACTTGGCTCAAATTTAGGTCACAATTTTATGAGCATCAGGCTTATTTCAAAAGTAGTTCACACATAACTTTTTTTTTTTTTTTTTTCACCAAAATTGTGAAATCCAATGCCCCATGGTAGTAATTTCTTGGAATAAAAAATAATTGTAAAGTGCCTGCCTAGCCCAATAACATAATAATAGGTGAATAAAAGCCTTGGGCCTAGCAAGGAACGGAGAAAGGCCCAAGGAAGCCCACCAACAACATATGGTTTGGATGATAGACATGGGGCAAGTTCCGAGCGGCCCAAGTGTGCACGAATGGGTCAAATTTTATAAATGCTTTAACCACTATTTATTCGTAGGTACACAATCTTATAAACCTGATTTCTTATTATCTTGTTAGAATCATTAACTGACTTGGAGTCGAAACGTGACAACCCCAACTCTACTAATTCGATGTTCTCATATTATTTTTGAACTTCGAAGTACTCCAACTCCCCTAACTCTATGTTTCCATATAATTTTTGAATCTCGAAGTACTCGAGGAAGATCAACTAATAACCTCAACCCTATGACCACGAGCATAGTGATTGCCTAATTGTATTCTATAAGAAAGCAAAAGAAACAGACGTCTAATAATAATAATATAAATAAAGTTGATTTGAATAGGGTCGACTCACATATAAATTGATCAAGAACTCAAAATTTCAAACAAGCCCGATTCCATTGATAGTTCTTAAACGTAAAATTACTTTTCTTCCCCCTCTCCCCTCCCCCATGACTTGTCCTCAAGCCCATTGACCTCGACACTAATTCCCATGCTCGCGATTCATGACTACTGTTGGCTTGAAAAAATTCAGCACAAGTATAAAATAGATCAATTCCATACAAGAAAATAGAACCTTACATCATTGCACCAACCCTTGGGATTGCTGAGCAAAACATTAAACACCCATAAAGGGCTCTTTTGTGTTACAAGAAAGTGGAAGACAAAAATAATTTCTTGGTAACTTTTTCTTATGCAGCATAAAGCAGTAATCCAGCTTAAAAACATGCACAACTTTCAATCAACTAACAAGGCAGAAATGGTGCATTTCTTCTTTAGCTTTTGACCTAAACACACACAAAAAACTAGTGGAAGACATCATGTTGATGACCCCCCACGAATGAAAGCTAAAAGTAGACTTAGAAACTGTTTTGAGATTTTCCAATCATTCACGCCTCTTTCTATCCCTCGTTAAACAAACTGAATTGAGCCAAACTTATTATTATTTATTTATTTATTTTGAAATTTTTAAAAATTACGTCTGAATTTGGTTTGATTATTAGTTGAGTTGAATCTGAAATAATTTTAATCAAATCGAATTTATATATTGTATTACTTTTTAATTAATCCTGTGGAATTTCAAATTTACAACTTTGAGCTTATAAAAAGCGCAAGCTTCATGAATGGAATTTATAAGTTGATGATTGGAAGAGAAAAATCCAACAACCAGAAAATAAAGTGAAAGTGGAAGTGGAAAGAGCAAGGTATTTGCATGCATTCCAAAAACAGATTATTTTAAAAAAAGTGATTTTGGTTGCTTTAGTTATTCCACCTTTCCATGTGTGTGTTTAACAAGCTTTTTGAATGAATTTTATATTCGTAGCATGTACATATATATATATATATAATTAATTTAAACAAAAAATATGGGTTGTCCGTCAGTTTGAATCTTATATTATAAAAAATAATATTGTAACTCGTCTTACAATTTTAAATTATGTGTAGGAAATTTTTTCTTAACTATACAGATGTTGTGTATTTTATGTCCATCAGATGCATGTATGAAGTTGACACGAAATGCAACATCAATTCGTAATAGAAGATCTGAATTGTTGGCCAATTTAAAGATTCTATAAAAAATATTGTATTCTACATTACATACACAGGTTACATATATGAAATTTTTTTTTAAACGATCGATTAGAGTTAGACCCTCTTTAAAAATGCGAAATTATATTGTTTCACAAAGTTTTTAAAATTACATTTTCACCCTTTTGAGAATTATTCTTTTACAACATTTTCCCTTTAGTGATTTGGGCGGACAATACTGGCGTCAACAAAAGATACATAAACTTTTAATTTTATATATCATTAAGCATTCCGTATAAATTATTTATAATATAATTAGTTTTTTCATTCATCAATGACTACATTTTATTCAATAACAATAATTTGAAATAATATTTATTACAATTACACTCTTTGATTTTATATATATATTGCATTTACCCCCTTATAAATATATAAATATTATTATGATATCTTGTCAATAAATTATAAATAAAGTTTATGTAAATATTTTGTTGATATCAGTATTTTTCATCCAACCTTAACAGAGGTCTAGTTATAAATAAAGAATTCTCAAAGGGGTGCAAATGTAATGCCATATTTTTTAAAAGAAAATATATAATTTCACATTTTTAGAGGAAATATAAATATAACTTTCTTTAAATATTTAGGTGATGTGAATTTTATACGCATGACACGCGTACATAAAATTAAATTCAAAAAGTATAATTTTAATTGATAATAAAAGATTTGTACTGATTTTTTGGCTTTCTGAAAAGGTTTTTACACATTTGTCCATATTTGGAAAAATAATTGTTGTGGAAGCAATTAATATTTGTGAGGGTGGAAAGGGAAATACTTTTAGTGGTGGGCTTAAATATAATGTGAGTGTCTGAAAAGTGACCAAAAGCAAAGTTGAAGATGAACACAGCTTTTTATGTGTATCTCAAAAAAGATGGAATTAATTATTTTCCTATAGTCACAATTTTGTTATGAGATATTTAAAATCAAATAATTTGAGGAGGGCAAAAGGGGAAATAGTGCTAATTCTTAGCTCTTAAGTCTCAAGTAGGAAATACAGCCAGCCCCTTGACCCCTTCTTCTTGGTCAAGAAGGGTACAGGTAAAAGTCTTTTTTGTCCTTTTCTAGTGCAAAAATCAACTAATTTGGTCTAATTTACTTGGACTTTTTGGCCCATACATACTACAAATTATGAAATGTACACGTGTTTTTATTAATAAATCAATTACAATAATATTATAATGTACTTGATACTATCTCTATAATTAATATACTAATTATCAATATTAATATTAATTACTTATATTTAATTAATAATTATTATTAAAATAAAAAGATAATTACTATTAAAATAAAATAACAATCTTCTTTTGGCGGGGTATGCCATTCCTGATGAAAAATAATCAATTTATTTTTTGCTAAAATTTCTATTACCCTAAAATTGTAATTTAATTGGTCAAACTTTCAAAGCAATGTTCGGGTCCCACCAAATTAAAATTCTAATGAGTAAAATATAACACTACTATGTAATTAAAATAGAGACCATACCCCCCCCCTCCAATTGTGTGCTTATGATCTCATAATTATGGTCATAAACAAGTCAAATCGCATCGAATCAAATGCATTATTGTTGGAATTTGTTTGAATAATTATTGAGCTTGAAAATTTATGTTTGAGCTTAATTTGATTAATAATTAAAATAAACTCGAACAAGTTTCAATTAAATCAAATACGGGTCGAACTGAATAATTTAATGTTTTCAAATATGTTTTATTATTTCTTTAGTACTTGAATCGAGCTCGACTCAAATTTGCAAATTTAACAAACGAAAAAATAAGTTTATTGGCTCGTTTTTTTTTTGAAGTGAAAGCGATGGAATATTATTAAATATTGAAACAAATCTGTTATAATTCGTTCTATCGAATATCAATATTTGAATAAAGACAATTACAACAACTATATCCTGATCAACAGTCTAAACAATTAGACCTACATCCAAACAACATCTACTGATACAGTAAAAAGACCTTCACCTACTATACAGTAGAATAACAACCCACGCATTCGATGGGCCTCAATTTCGTCAACTGAACTAGGCGTTATTGGCTCGATAAATTAACCAATCAAGTTTTAAAAAAAATTACCAATTAATTTCAAATTGAATATCTGAGTAGTTTGAATCCCAGTTAATTCTTGAAATTATATCATTGTCCTCAACGAGTCGTTTGCGCCGTCATCCTCCCCCGTAAAGGATCATCACTGCGGCCGACGGATTCGGGATCCGTCGCAACAGAGCTCGCTTCTCCCAGTTGTCGTACCACATATGGAAATCCCAGATTCAAGGCCACCATTACTGCCGTGCTCGTCTCCACACTGGATAACCTCCTCGTGCATGTATTTTTGGACTTGCATTACCAATAATTAATCAAACATAGTAACCCCACAATCCTTCACTTTTTTAATCTTTCTTTCCCAAAGTTTCCAATTCAAAAAAGCTTCCTTCAGATTTCTTTTTTCCGAAATTTTGGCCCCTTTCTCCTTTTCTTTTTTCACTCCTTTTTTCGCATTTTGATTGCAATATCAAGAACGCAGTATAACTATTTGAGTTTTTGATTCGAGAATTTGATGGAAAACCAAGACCCCAGTGATCGTAGTAAGAAGACGCTGCGAAGAAGCAGCAACAGTCATATATCAATGTCGGACACGGAGTCAACCACCAGTCAGGTTGATTCTTGGCACTCCCCTCTGCGATCAGACTCGCCGCTCCGGTCAGACGACCCTTCTTTCCAGCAGGGAAATGATAATTTCGGTAATAAAAGTAGCAAATCACTTGTCTCGGTTGATAAGTACTACTCTCCGTTGCCGTCTCCCGGAAAATCCAATTTCCAGGCGAGTTCTCCGGCCGCCGGAGTAAAGGGGTGGCGCCCCTGGCCCCATTCGGAGAAGCCCAGTTCCCGGGGCGCTGATTTACCGGCTAGTCCGACTGCCGGAGGGAAGGGTGGTCGGAGAGAGAAGCCCGTTTCCCAGAATCATGTGAAGGCGACTTCGCCTGTGGTGTTGGGGCTTGACAGGCTTGTGAGGGAGGAGCCCCCTCCGGGAGTGAAGAAGGTGGGGCCGGTTGGCGGCGGCCGTGGTGCTAGATTGGAAGAGGGGTACGGTGGTGGAGAGGAGGATGCGGTGGGCGGAGAGAGGCGGTCGAGGGAAGCGGTCGCGAACATATTGAGGAGGTCGGAAAGGAGCATGGCAGTGAGGAAGGCAGCATTGGCGTTTAGAGTATTTGAAGCAATCGCATGTTTGATATCTTTTTCGGTTATGGCTGCGAATAAGACACAAGGTTGGAGTGGCGATTCTTTTGATCGATACAAGGAGTACAGGTATAAAAATCTTCTGTTTTTTGATCAAGTTGTTGGATTTTTCAATGTGTTAATGGCTAAATGGTCACATATTTCTGTGTATAGATTATGTCACTGAAGTTTTCTATCAGAATCAATGATCTTGGAGTAGCATGCTTGAGATTACTGTGTTTTCTTGTTCCAATTATAGGAGACTTTGTGAGGAATTCTTGCATTTTTACCATATTTCTATGTATAGATTGTTGTTATGTTTCACCAAATTTTGATTTTGATTAGTGTTGGTTCTTGGTTTTTAGGTTCGTATATCGTTTGAAATGAAGTTTACGGTGTTTTACATGAACTTTTAATGGAAATTCAACCTCCAATTTTCCTCTCTTTCACTTAGAAAACTTGGAAAGCTTAAAATTTTACGGGTTCGTGTTGCTAGAGATGCTCTTGCCGTTTTCCCTTTAATCGGATTGCTTCAATTCTATTTTTATTGCAACTATTGATCATACAGCTTGGAAATAGAGGGGTTTCTTGTAGCTAAGTTTCTTTGTATATTGTTTCTTATCTCATTATTTCTACACCTAGAGGTCCAGATTTTTAAGACAACATGCAAGAACTGGGAAGGTTGGGACTTGGGATTCTGAATGTAAGAACATAACACAAGAAGATTTGAGATGCGTATAAGCTAATATGATTGTTGCAGTTTGCTGGTGATATTATTTTAAAAACCTGATGAGTATTGTAAAAATCTTGGTCCTTCCTTTGCAGATATTGTCTAGCTGTAAATGTTATCGGATTTGTGTATTCTGGTTTTCAAGCATATGATCTGGCATACCATTTGGGCACGGGGAAGCATGTCGTCTCGCACCACCTACATTACCATTTTGCTTTCTCAATGGATCAGGCAAGTTACTTTCAGCTGCAACATCTACTTGAAAATTTTCTATGCATATGAAGTTCTAGATGTGTCAAGTCTCGAGACTTGACCAACATCCATTAGATGTTGTCGTTGAGCTTATGATTGCAGTGCAGCTATGAGGGTGAGACGGTTTTAATCATTTTCACCGACGATGGGTTACTTATCTAAAGGCCACAATTTTCTGGAAAAAGGACTATGTTGCTCGCCGTTTTGCAGTTCCCATAACTATTAATAACAAGATTCTCGTGAAACCATGTTCTGTCTTCTACATTCTACCTATATGATGTTTCCGCTTGTCTAGACGAGTGTGGTGCAGATGGTGTCGCCCTTAGCAATCTAAACTAAGCATCTCAAGCATTTTTATCATTAGGGATGATAGTAATTTCTATACTTTAACTGTAGTTGAGGGAGTGTAAATATAATTAATCCGTTTTGGTGTATGTCCCTCCAGGTTCTCCTCAAGCTATTTTGAACATATTTAGATTTGAAATCTTCCTTCTATATAGGATCTGGAGAAACGGGCACGATATGCATATTAGCTCTATTGAATAAAACGTATCGTCTAACTTTCGCTGATGTTGAGATTATGACCAACTCTTCTCCACCCAGAATCATGGCTGTGTCTCTCTAGCTAACTTGATTGCTATTTTGAGCAAAATACACACTTTTACTGAAACAAAGGTTGTCTGTCTTCACCGTTCTTGCAGATTATTGCTTATCTCCTAATATCAGCATCATCATCTGCTGCTACTAGGGTCATGGATTGGATTCTTAACTGGGGCAAAGACGAGTTCACTTTGATGGCCAGTGCAGCAATCGCTATGTCATTCTTGGCTTTCATCGCCTTCGCCTTTAGCTCTGTCACATCTGGTTATGACCTCTGCAACCGGGATTCTTGATCCCTCTCCCATTTCATATTTTATTTCTCGGTTTTTCGTGATGTTCAGAAGTACCGATGGATCAGTACTTGCCCGAGTATGGAAGCTGTACATAGATAAATGAGTAGAGTCTATTTAGCATTGGGGCGAAATTTGTTTGACAATGGTATTGTTTTGATAATATAAATGATTCATCTGTGCTTGGAAGGTTGTTGAATCCAATGTAATAAAAACAATCAGAAAACATAATATATGTCCACAGAATAATCAAGAAAACAATGGGATAGAATTCTATGAGTACTCGACACCTTATTTCCAACCCTCAAACAAGAATCTTGATGAATACCATGATGGAGATAGTACGGACAATGTGATCGACAGGTTGAGAAATGAAATATTCAACAATCACTCGAGAGAGGCTTTACCTTCTAATGAAAGATTTTGGAGTAGAATTTATTCTTGAAATATCGCCTCAAGTCGATACGAACTTTGAGTTCTTTGTTTCCCATGCTCTCTTGTTCCTCTTGGATTTTTTCTGCACAAGTCACAGCAGAAGGATGGCAGTCGACCAACTCGATCATTTCAAGTGTCGGTATTTCACCTATACAAGAAGAAATCTCCTTTAGCTTGTAGCAGGACCTGATAATAAGGCGTTGGAGACGGGGGAAGTGGGCTTCATTAGCCCCCCATCGCACAAGATCGACCTCTTCTAGCAGCAGGTGTTTGAGTTGACAAAATTGCCATTCAACTGGCTCCCACTCAATGCCTCGGCAAGAATTTTTTCGCAGTTTGAGCACTTCAAGATTAGGCAACGCACCAACAATCGTCATACTAGACCAAGGAATTCCACAACCAGCTAGAGTTAATCTCTTAAGCTTCTCTGGGAAAGCAAGCATCGGTGGATTGACAATTACTGATGGACGAGAATACTTAACAACAAGTTTCAGCGTTTCGAGTTGATGTAGATTGGCAAGAGCTTCAAGCTGATATTCAGACCATTCCACTGCAGGGGAGACATCATAGGAGATTCCCAATTCCTTCAAATTTGGAATTCTTTTACGGATGTCATCGCTACATCTCAAGTTCCTTACTTCTGTAAGCGTTTGGAGGTTCCCTAGAACAAGCATTTGCACGTTCTGAGGAACGGGCATGCTACAGGGCGTGAAGCATAAATGCCGTAGTTTTGGCATCATCCAGATTTCCACCGGAAAAATAGGACACTTACCAAACGTCCAATTGTGATAAACAAGTGTTTGTAGATTCTGAAGCCTGGCTATCGATGTAGGAAGCGCCTCGTTGTAGGTGAAAGCAAGGTATCTCAAGTTAACCAACGTAGTTACTTCAGCTGGGAAGTGAAAGAAACGTACTATGATTAAATCAAGTACCCTCAGCAGTCTGTAACCAAGGTAGACGCGTGATGGATATATAAGACGTGCACCAGTACACAGGAGAGAATGAGCACTTGAGTTATGAACCTCACTATTATATAGAATCTCAGATTGAATGCTCAGAAAATGCGGATGGATGCTTAATCTGCGTGGAGTGATATTTACATCTTGTTGAAGAACATCGTCGTAGTATTTCACGACATAAAGAAAGTTTTCCTTCTGAGAGTTCCGCAAGCACAAGTTCCGTAGTAGATCGTGAATATTGCATGTTCTTATCTTGCCATTAGCACTCCGCTTAGAGACCAAAATGAGGTTTCTCTCGATGAGATCATCCAAGTACTCCTCTGCCAAATCTTCCAAACTTTTAGACGCATCTGGTTTCAGAAATCCCTCAGCGGCCCATAACCGGATGAGTTTCGGGACAGGGATCTCATAATCCTCTGGAAACACTGCCATATAGAGAAAGCAAGCTCTCAGGCGATGAGGCAGCCGGTTATAACTCAGACCTAATATCTCCAAACACTGCTCGTCGTCTTTAGTCACTATTGAACTCAAATTTCCAGCTAGATTTCTCCAATATTCTTGTCTCCTTTCCTTGGACAGGAGACCACCAATCACAACAATCGCTAGAGGAAGTCCTCCACAATTCCGTGCAATCGCCTTTCCAATGTCTTCCAATTCGCGGGGGCAATCCTTTTCTCCAAACACCTTCTTGCAAAGTAGATTCCAACTTTCATCTTCCTTGAGGAATTGCATTTTGTGAAGCGGGCTAAAAGAGTCGGCATAAAGGGCCACATCTGATAGCCGAGTAGTCAGAAGGATACGACTTCCATTACGATCATCAGGGAAATATCTTCTAACAGCGTCCCAAATCTCTGTATCCCAAATATCATCCATCACTATGAGGTATCTTCTACCAATGAGGCTTTTGTAGAGATAGTCAGCCAATTCTTCTTCTCTCTTCTCATACATATTCTCGGTGAGGATTTTTGCCGAATCTAAAAGCCCCACCAAGACTTGGCGCAATGAATATTCTTGAGATACAGCCACCCAAGCACGGGTATCAAAGTGATAGACGATATAACTATCATCATACGCCTGTCTAGCAAGAGTAGTTTTACCAATGCCGCCCATTCCCACAATCGAAACAACTTCACGCTTGGACGAAGAACCTGTTAATCGAGTCCTCATCTCTTGCAAATCACTCTCAAATCCCACCACAACATTCTTTCCACTACCAATAGAATAATTACCTATAGATGACGATCCAGCTGAGGGGATATTCCTCATCGGCCCCAGATCATCTGCTCCACTCTCATCCTTAATCTTTATCACCTCTTTTGTGATGGAAATGATATCCTCCATTAACCGGAGTAGCTCCTGATCTTCCTGCTCAGAATCATCTTTCACAGACAGAGATACTTGTCCCCGATCTTCCTGCTCAGAATCATCTTTAGCAGACAAAGATACTTGTCCCTGATCTTCCTGCTCAGTATCATCTTTTGCAGACAAAGATACTTGTCCCTGATCCTCTTGCTCAGAATCATTTTTAGCAGACAAAGATACTTGTCCCTGATCTTCCTTCTCAGTATCATCTTTCGCAGACAAAGATGCTTGTCCGGTTTGATCATCCAGCTTACGTTTCACTGGTAATACTTGTTGGATTCTACTAAACCAGGTCCGGACTAAAGTTTCTACCAGCTGCACATATGGTGCCACAAAAGACACCCCTTTTAGAACAGAGACATGTACCATAACCTGGACCAGGACAGCTACGAAATTCAGGATAAACAGAGGCCAGCAAATTTTTACAGTGAAAGGTATCAAAACCTGGACCACAACAAATGTCATACTCTGGGAGCAGACAGGAGCCAAAGCCCTTAGAGTAAAAGGCCTCACTTTTATAACAGGCAAGATCAATTGAATCAATATAACCATCACTTTCTGGATAGCAGCAGGAATCAATCCTCCCACCAGGACAAATATCACAAGGAGGACAACCCAATACCCTGGAAGTGGATCTTGATCCCTAAGCTCACTGGGTGTCTGGGATTCAGTAAGATCTTCGACGACGTTAGGCGCGTCCTGGATCTGGGACTCATCTTCGTCGTCGTCAGCCCAGTCCTGTATTTGGGACTGATCTTCGACAGGATAAGCCTTCTCCCTGATCTTGGATTCAAGAACATCTTCTGCTGCATAAGCCACGTCCCTGATTTTTATCTCCAGACTTTCTTGTGCAGATTGGTTGTTTGCTTTGTGGGAAGATGAATCTTCAAGAAAATCGAGCAAGAAGCTGACCTTTTCTTGGAGAGATTGGAGCTGGAATCTGTTAAATGAAATCTGGCGCCCATCAGCAGGCTGATCAAGAATGGTAGTCAGAATCTGTTGAAGAGAAACCACAGCACCATAAGCCGCCATTTCCAGCTGCTGCCGGGAGTGAATTTTTCAGCAAGCGAAACAGTGACTGCGGATGAGAAGAAAGAAGTCAACGATAAAGGAGGGAGGAGAGAGAGAGAGCAGGAAGAGAGAGAAAGATCATAAATGGAACGAAGTCAACTACATAATTTTGTACTTTCACTGGGGTAGAATTGTATGCTAAAAATAAGTTAAATTAAAGAATGTCTTTCTGTTACACCTTCTGACTTTAAATTGCTTAAATTAAATTGATTCATAAGAAACAATTTCTTGCTAACTTATATAATCTATTGATAAAATTATAATATTAAGTTATTTTATCACATATTAACTTTTTTTTTTTTTTTCACTATTCAATTTGGTTTGCTTAGACTCTCAACTTTTGCTTAACTTACAATTTTTTATACAATTTTTTCATTAAAAAAAAAAATTATTGCAAACATCACCCTTAAATCTAGAAGACAAGATATAGTCATGTTAGGTGTAGATTAACTTTAATCCAACCGATAAAACCTATCAAGATAGAAATTACCTTATCCAAATATTCTTTTTACTTTTCATTATTAGATTGTATAAGCAGCACGATATATTTATTAAAAATAAAGGTGTTTTATTTTGCATTGCGGAGCCCCATTTCTAATCCAAGAGCCGTTACTAATGACTATTTTGATAAATTAATACAATTTGTACATTTTTTATTAAAGAAGTTAGGATATTAATTAAATATAGTATGTAATCTACTTTAACAGAATTTTAGTACAAGCTCATTCCATTAATTACTCATTAAAAATTAATAATATAATATATGAGTACCAAGTTTCATTATATGATTATTCCTATTGTTAACTTATGATTTTTGAACTTAATTACCATTATAAAATGTCAATTTACAAAAATTACAATGAAATGCATGATGAACCTTTTAACTAGATTAGGCAAATACTGTTTTATATTAGAAAAAATAGCACCACAATCTATAAAATACATACAAAGTATTTTAAAAATATATATAATTAAGTGTAATCAAACTAGGTCGAATTCAACATGAAGTGATTATTTTAATTATTTTTTGAAGTCATTTATTTATTGATCTTTTAGAAAAATTGATATAGAGAACTAAAGAATAGAAAATATTAATAAAGTATTTTCTTTAAGACTTCTATCTCTTTTATCACGATATCATAATGAAGGTAAAGTAACAATAAATGTGATTGAAATGATTAAAGTTAGAGTTGAAGTGTAGACAATATTACATTAATAAATAACTAAATTTAAAATTTAAGTTTAACAGATGCTATTAAAATATAATTAACATAACTATATATGGGGCCACAAGATACAAAATATGATTCTTTTGATACTAAAGTTCATTCAATTTAGATTAATTTTTATTAAAAACAACTAACAATTAATAATCAATAAATTCACAAGATTTAGAAATAAATAGACATCAATAAAAGAATAATAAAAGAAAAAGTATAATATTGTATAACTAATATTACTAAAATAAGGTTATGCTCTATAAAATAGCAAATACACATTGATAACAATGAAAAGCAAGATTGTAGAAATAAACTATATACTCACATATTAGGTGTAGCCTAAATTTCAATTGTATAATATTATATTATCATATTAATAAATATCTGGGAATCAACTTAGTAAGAATAAAATAATAAATAAAAAATGAGTAAATTATATATGTTGGAGATAGAAATAGAAAAAACAATAACTAAATAAACAAAAGAGAAATATATTTTTATTAAGAATAAAACTAGATATCGGCAAATTAAGACACTAACTTTTATTAATATAATTGCATATGAAAATTTAATTACTGATTAGATCTCTTATTATTTAATTTTTCAATTTAAGATAATTATGTATATGCACATAAAAGATTAAGTTTGTAAAAACATATATAGTATTTAATAAGAAATAAAGATAGTACCAATTAAATTCATACGGATAAGATTTTAAGAAACACGCTAAAAATATAGAATTAAAAATTACAAATAAAGTTTATGCAATAATATTTTAAATTTAAAAGTTAATGAAGAATTAAAACATATATTTTGATAAAATTTAAAAGTTGTTTTACTATATAATGCTAAAGATATAGGACCTTGCAATAAAATACTGAAACTGTGTCTAGTTAGTTTTTTTTTTTTTTTTTTTATTAACAATAGGTAATAAATGATCAACTAAAATTATTTGAGATCAATAAATTTAAAAAAATAAAAGACATCAAGATGGGAAAATAACTTTTATATTAAGGGAAATTTATTTAGGTTAAAAATAATTTAAATAGTTAACTAAAATTATTTTAGTTAATTAATGATCAACTAAAAATACACATTGAAAACAAATGGTAGTAAAAAATAAAACATAACATATGCAGAAACAATATAACAAAATTAAAATTAAAAAATAGGAAATATCACATAAAAATACAAATAAAACATGATCAATTTTATTAAATTGTCATTTCTTATAAAAATTTCAAAAATAAGGAACTTTTTGACTAATTAATTTTATTTTAATATTAAGTTTTTTTTTTGTTATTTTTTACTTTTGCTTTAATTGGTTCCAATACAAGATCATGAAATAATAATAATAACAATAATTAGTAAATACAAAATGCAAAATTTCAATTTAAAGAATTATTTTTTACTTAATAGTATCAATTAAATGTAAAAATGAACCACAACTAATAGACTTAAATGATTTCTTCATCAATAAAACAATTACTATAAATTTTTTTAGAAAATATATATAATTGTATATACTAATAATTCAATGATAGAAATACAAACAAGCTACAGAATATTGTTTTTCTTTTAGCTAATAAGTGATAAATTTACCTCCAAATATATACTTCTACACGTGCAACGCATATCATACTACCCAGTATATATAAAAGTACCCATCCCCTAAAGATTTCTTTCTTTTTTTTTTTATTTGTCTAAATTAACTTTTTCATATTATTTTTCCTAGGGATGATGTAAAACCATGTGCTTATTAATGCATATTAATTACTTTTCACATTACAATATTTACTCTTATTAACTATTGTTACATTACGATATTATTACTTTTCACATTACCATATTTATTGTTATCTTTTTGTCTACAAAATAATTATATCTAGGTCTATTTACGTCCGTGGCTGATGAATAATTATCTGACGATGTTATGTTTTGCTTATCAGACAAATGTATATTAACTTTATGTTTCTTTTTATTCATATATCTCAATTTATTACGTGCAATTATTGTCTATTTCACATCTTATTTAAATTATTGGGAGTAAAGTTCCTTTTGGACTTAGGAGAAGTTTGAGATAAAAGCGACAGCTAGGGGTGGGCGTCGGGTCGGGTAATACGGGTTCGGGTCGGGTACCCGAACTTTCGGATAGCTATTTTCACTACCCGATCCCGACCCAAAGTTTGTTGGGTATCCGATTTAATCGGGTACCCGACTCTCGGGTATCCGATATCCGATTTTTTTTTTAAAAATAAAAAATATAAATTTCAGAGGTAAAATATTACCTTGAAAGATGATTATAGAGACTGTTTTAAGCTTCTATCAGAAGTAGAAGCTGAAAACAACTTCTATTTTTGAGCTAATAATATATATTTTTTTTTCATTTTTTATTAAAATTTTAGTATTTTTTAATTTATAATAAGTGATAAAATTTTGAATATATAATTAACTAAATAACAAAAGAAAAAAAATAATACTAACCTTTGGATTTGATAATATTATTCCATCATTTTCTTGTGACCTTTAGAAATTTAGGCTTTCATAGAAATAAAATGAATTTTTGTTGGGATTGGGACTTAGGAGTTGGGAGGTAAGAAGAAGATTGAGGAGAAAATGAAAAAAATAGAATGTGTAAGTGTAACATAGACTTACATTTCTTCTTTATACATAATTTTATTTATTTATTTATTTTTTAAAAGTTCGGTTACCCGATCGAGTAGTTCGGGTAGGAAAATCCTACCCGAACCCCGACCCAATTTTTAAAATTAGGGTATCGGATTATCCGATACCCAAATTTTTTTAAAAAATAACCGAAAAAACTATCCGAATCCGACGGGTCGGGTCGGTATCTGAACTAACGCCCACCCCTAGCGACAGCATGTGCTCTGACACTTATCACATTCTGCAGTTGCAGTGAACCTCCTTGTATATTTGTCCAAATTCCAAATTGATATATAGCATCCATTTTTAAGGTAAAACTATAGTTATGTTAAAACCATTTATTTGTTGGTATTCTTGCCATTTCAACTTTTGGTTCAGCTGGCAAAGTGTTAGCTTATTTGTATAAAAATTAAGAACTCAAAGCTCATAAATTTATCATTGAAACATTGGGTGTCTCATTGTCTCTTCCCTGTCTACAAGAAAAAAACACTAATAAACCTAAGATTTTGCACATAGTAGATACATATTTTGATATTGCATTTTTTTGTATGTCTTTTTTATGAGTTGTCCTTAATACTTATTACTAGACTAGTAATGAATACGTACGTTTCACATCATTTTATTTGAAATAATAGTATAATCTATAAATTTAATAATTAAATATAAAAATATATTAATTAATCAAGTTGCTGTTATTTGAGTTGAAGGAAATAATGCGGATATTCCTTTTGCATGAGATTATAGTCCATTCTCATTCAGGACATATGCATAGAATAAAACATTATTATGGATGTAACGACCAACTGCAGTGCCCGATTCTTTTTCCAAAGGGTCATTCAGGATGGCATCAAAATATCCAAACAAATCTCAGAAAAAATTATCCAATATGCACTTAAGTTTATTCAACAAGGAAACAATAATTGTGGGAGGAGGAATTGTTGCTGCTAAATGCAGTTAAGTTCACACAGGTTGAGAACTGAGATATTCAAAACAATCACTCAAGAGAGGCTTTACCTTTTAATGAAAGATTTTGGAGTAAAATTTATTCTTGAAATATCGCCTCAAGTCAATACGAACTTTGAGTTCTTCGTTTCCCATGCTCTCTTGTTCCTCTTGGATTTTTTCTGCACAAGTCACAGCAGAATGATGGCAGTCGACCAACTCGATCATTTCAAGTGTCGGTATTTCACCAATACAAGAAGGAATCTCCTTTAGCTTGTAGCAGGACCTGATAATTAGGCGTTGGAGACGGGGGAAGTGGGCTTCATTAGCCCCCCATTGCACAAGATCCACCTCTTCTAGCAGCAGGTGTTTAAGTTGACAAAATTGCTCTTCAACCGGCTCCCACTCGCTGCCTTTGCAAGCATTTTTTCGCAGTTTGAGCACTTCAAGATTAGGCAACGCGCCAACAATCATCATACTTGACCAAGGAATTCCACAACCAGCTAGAGTTAATCTTTTAAGCCTCTCCGGGAAAGCAAGCTTTGGCGGATTGACACTTTCTGATGCATGAGAAGAATACTTGACAACAAGTTTCAGTGTTTCGAGTTGATGTAGATTGACAAGAGCTTCAAGCTGATACTCAGACCATTCTCCTGTGGGGGAGACATCATAGGAAATTCCCAATTGCTTCAAGTTCGGAATTCTTTTAAGGATGTCATCACGACATCTCAAGTTCCTTACTTCTGAAAGCGTTTGGAGGTTCCCTAGAAAAAACATTTGCACATTCTGAGGAACGGGCAAGCTACAGGGCGTGACGCATAAATGCCGTAGTTTTGGCATCATGCAGATTTCCACTGGGAAAATAGGACACTTTCCAAACGTCCAATTGTGATAAACAAGTGTCTGAAGATTCCAAAGCTTGGCAATCGATGGAGGAAGCGCCTCGTTGTAGGTGAAAGCAAGGTATCTCAAGTTAACCAACATAGTTATTTCAGCTGGGAAGTGAAAGAAACGTACTACGATTAAATCCAGTACCCTCAGCAGTTTATAACCAAGGTAGACCCGTGATGGATATATAAGACGTGCACCAGTACACAGGAGAGAATGAGCAGTTGAGTTATGAATCTCTCTATTATATAGAATCTCAGATTGAATGCTCAGAAGATTAGGATGGATGCTTAATCTGCGTGGAGTGACATTTACATCTTGTTGAAGAACATCTTCGTCGTATTTCACAACATAAAGAAAATTTTCCTTCTGAGCGTTGCGCAGGCACAAGTTCCGCAATAGATCATGAATATTGCAGGTTCTGATCTTGCCATCAGCACTCCGCTTACAAACCAAAATGAGGTTTCTTTCAATGAGATCGTCCAAGTACTCCTCTGCCAGCTTTTCCAAACTTTTAGATCCATCCGGTTTCAGAAATCCCTCAGCAACCCATAAGCGGATGAGTTTCAAGACAGGGATCTCATAATCCTCTGGGAACGCCGCCATATAGAGAAAGCAAGGTCTCAGACGATGAGGCAGCCGGTTATAACTCAAACCTAGTATCTCCAAACACTGCTCATCGTCTTTAGTCACTATTGAACTCAAATTTTTAGCAAGACTTCTCCAATATTCTTCTCTTCTACTTTCCTTGGACAGGAGACCGCCAATAACAACAATTGCCAGAGGAAGTCCTCCACAATTTCGTGCAATCTCCTTTCCAATGCCTTCCAATTCATGGGGGCACTCTTTTTCTCCAAAAACCTTTTTGCAAAGTAGATTCCAACTTTCACCTTCCTTGAGGAATTGCATTTTATGAAGAGGGCTAAGAGAGTCGGCATAAAGAGCCACATCCGATAGCCGAGTAGTCAAAAGGACACAACTTCCATTACAATCATTGGGGAAATATCTTCTCACAGCGTCCCAAATCTCCATATCCCAAATATCATCCATTACTATGAGGAACCTTCTACCCTTGAGGCTTTTGTAGAGATACTCAGCCAATTCTTCTTCTCTCTTCTCGTACATCTTCTCCGTGAGGATTTTTGCCGAATCTAAAAGGCCAACCAGGACTTGGCGCAATGAATATTCTTGAGATACTGTCACCCAAGCACGGGTGTCAAAGTGATAGTAGATATAACTATCACCATACACCTGTCTAGCAAGAGTAGTCTTGCCAATGCCGCCCATTCCCACAATTGAAATAATTTTTAGCTCGGGCGAACTGTCCACTAATCGCTCGTTTATATCTTCCAAATCCCTCTCAAGTCCGACCACAACATTCTTTTCACTCCCAACAGAAAGATCACCTCTTGCTGCTGATGATGATGATCTAGCAGATAAGATATTCCTGGTCGGTCGCCGATCATCTGCCCCATTCACATTCTCAATCTCGATCACATCTTTCGTGATGGAATCAATTTCCTCCATTATCCCAAGCAGCTCAGAATCATCTGCCTCAGAAGAAGATACTTGTCCGGCTCGGTCATCCAGATTAAACCAGGCCCGGATCAAAATTTCTCCAGGTTTCAGATAGGGAGCCGTCAAAGATACCCCTTTGAGAAGAGCCAGACGCATCAATTCTGTGACCACGACAGTTACGAAGTTGAGCATACACAAAGGGAACAAGATTTGGACAGTCAAAGGTACCAAAACCTGGGCCAGAACAAACATCAGATTTTGGAAGGTGACAGGAGTCAGGGTTCTTACAGTAAAAGGGCTCACAGGAAAGATAAACTGAATCACAACAACCATGATCAGTTTCTGGACAGTAGCATCAAACAGTCTTGCGATCAAGATATATATGAGAAGGTGGGCCAAGTGAGACAGTGGAAATATTGGATATTCATCCCAAACATTTGTCTGGGATTCAGTGAGATGATCAGCTGAGTCTCGGATCTGGGATGGATCTTGGGCAGGATAAGCAGCCTTGCCCGTGATCTTGGATTCAACAACGTCTTCTGCTACGTAAGCGACGGCCCTGATCCTTGTTTCAAGACTTTGTTGTGCAGATTGGTTGGTTGTTCTAAGAGAAGTGCATTTTTCAAGAAAATCTAGCAAGAAACTGACCTTCTCGTGGAGGGATTGGAGCTGGAGATCGTCGGGGCGAGCAAGGATGGTATTATTCACAGTATCTAGAAGAGAGACCACAGCACCATACGCCGCCATTTTCCGATCTGAAACTTTTAGCAAGCGATCGAGATAGTGATGATCACTGAAGAAAAGGAAAGAAAGGGACAAGGAGAAGAAAGGGAGGCTCAAACATCGTAATTCGAGCATGCAAAGTCAACTTCCAAGAAAAGGACGAGACGATCAAAGGACCAACTTGTTCTTTTTCTATTGTGGATCCATCTAAATCTAATTGTCGGTTTCGCAGCACCTGTGTTTTTAATTTAAATATAATTTTGGGAGAGTTATTATACTTTTGGTTTTAAAAAAAAAATTATCGCCAAATCTCTTCATTAATCCCTCATTTTTATTTTTTTGTGCCATTTTAGTTTTTCATTTTTTAAATGCACTGTAATAGTATCACATCTTTTAAAAAGATCTCACTGTTTGCCTTTTCTTTTTTTTTTTTCAAAAAACACATACCAAAGTGATGAGAATGTAAAAAAAAGAAATAGAGAGCGTCCTTTTATTAATATTGTACATTTTTATAATCAAAAGTCTTTTTTCTATTCTTATGAATTGGATAATACTGTGTTATTTCTTTTACTTGTATTAGTCCTATTTACTTTGTTTGTTGGAATTCTAGG
Organism: Sesamum alatum; assembly: GCA_034509735.1. Classification (NCBI taxonomy): domain Eukaryota; kingdom Viridiplantae; phylum Streptophyta; class Magnoliopsida; order Lamiales; family Pedaliaceae; genus Sesamum; species Sesamum alatum. The sequence goes on from JACGWO010000001.1 coordinate 5,332,673, forward strand.
ATTTCCTTTTAATCAAGAAGGACGGGATTTAGATATATTATCCAAATGGTTAGCTCCGTCTATTAACCTTTTACATCAAAAGTAAGAGGATTCGACAAATTGGTATGAATTTTTGAAAAATATAATTTTTTCAGTCAGTATAACTTCTTTTGAAATATTTTTAGATAATCCCTAACCGTTAAGTTTTAATGGAATCTAATTAAATTGAATAAAATATTCCATTAATCAGAGGTAAAATTCAAAAAAAAAAAAAACTCATGTATTATTATAAAACAGTAATTAAATATCATGTACTCTAATAATATGATTTTTTTTATAACTAAATGAAATAGAAATACTAATAAAACAACTATTAATTGTTTCGAACAAGAAAAAAAAATAACAAATGCAAAATTGAATATATCCCTTAAATTTCGCAATGCAATGCATTTTTGAATCTGGTTTTGAATATAAGTTACTCAAAAATGAGTTTCTCATAAATATTGAGAAATAAATATGGTGGAAAATAATATAATAACAAAAATATTATAATCAAGTTTAATAAATGGAAAAGAAAAATCAATTAGTTATAATAATGAAAAAGAATATGTTGATTAAGATTCATGCAAATTCGTTTTATTATACATTTTGCATTTTAATACCTAAACATAATATATATTTATTGCATTTGATTTTCTTTTTGAATAATTTTGTAGTTCTTTTATTAATATTTTATTTTTGTTTAGTTATAACATGGTCTTTTTAATAATGGCAAATTATTAAAGTACATGAATTTTTTTAATCCTAATTAGCGGAATATTCCTTCCATTTTTGTTAGATTCCGTTAAATTTAAAAATTAGGGATCATAGCGAGGATCTATTTAAAAATTGAGGGACTAATATGGTATACTCGAGAAATGAGGGATTAAAATGGGATGAAAAATGAAGATGAGGGACTAATGAAAAGATTTGGCCAAAATTATCATTTATTCTATTTTAACCCCTAGCAATGCATTTTTTTTTTTTACTGCTTTGATCATTTTTGCCTACAGTTTAATTAAATGGAAAAATCATGTGCCATGCATGTGAGGCTGGCAAGGTGACATGAAAAAAATCATTTCTTCTGATTTAACAGTCGACCAATGTAAATGACTAAAGTCACAAAAAAAAAAAAAAAATGTCAGTTTAGGGACAAAATATGTAAGATTATTTAGGGACTGAAATCGAACAAGTGTTATTATTTAGAGACTAAAAGTGTAATTCTCCTTGCAATTTCTTATACCATTTGGCCCTTTTTTAATTTTTATAATAATTACTTTTTGCATTAAATGAGGTTAGTTTTGAAGTTTAACTACAATATATGTTTGTATAATCAATTATGAAATTAGGAATTCAAACATCATAATCACTTTTTTTTTTTTAATTCAAGTATTTCAAAACGATTCTCTCATAATCAATTATCATATAATCCATTATGTAATCGTCGGACCAAACTGGACTTAAATATTCCACTAAGATTGGCACTTGGCACAAATTTGTAGCTTATCTATATCTATCTATATATTATTATTATATTGTATTATTTAAGATAAATTACAATCACTTTTCCTAAAATTTGATATAATTACAAATACTTTATTATTGTTTGGAAATTACAAACACCCCCTAATTTTAACTTCCGTCTACAATAAGCTCATTCCGTTAGGTTTCCATCAAAATTTTGTAATGAACTACCCAAAATGCCCTTTTGAAGTATAAGTTATAATTTTATATATATTTTTAAAAAAATTAAATTTTTTTATGGATTAATATTTTCTATTGATTATTTATTTACCCACCCTCATATTTTTATATTTTTTTCAAATATGTTTTTTAAAAAAAGAAATACAGCAAGGGTAAGGTGGTACTTTTTACAACTCCATCTAGGGAATACATAATTATTTTGAATTTGAGGAGGGTATTTATAATTTTTCAAACAATTAGGGGTATTTGTAATTATGCCAAATTTTAAGGAATGTAGCTATAATTTACCCTATTATTTATTTATTTATTTATATTATTATTATTATTATTATTATTATTATTATTATTATTATTATTATTATATATAAAAGTACCAATCCACTAAAGTTCTTTCTTTTTTTGATTTGCCTCAATTAACCTTATCATGTTATTTTTCCTTGAGGTGATTATGTAAACCATGTGCTTATTAATTCATATTAATTATTTTTCACATTATAGTACTTACTCATATTAATTATTGTTTACATAATGATTATATCTAGGTTTATTTATGTCTATGGTTAATGAATATTTATTTGACGATGTTTTGTTTATGCTTATCAACAAATATATATTAATTTATGTTTATTTTTATTAATATATCTCAATTTATTATGTGCAACTATTGTCTTTAAATTTGAGATTTTACACTTTTTTATTAACTAGGAAGAAAGATGTGCGTTGCACATGAATTCATGTATGATATCGGACATATGTAAAATAAATATCTAAATAAAAATCCAACAACATAATAAAATTTAATAACATAAATTATATCTATGGTTTAGTTAAATATATTAATGAATGATTTATTTATTTTAATTGTTAACCGAAAGATAATTATCAATCCAAAATAGTCTCTTGAACAAATGATTTTAATTCTATTTTCTAACTAAATAAATCAATGAAGAAGGATCCGACGGATTCATGTTATAGATTATAACTTATTATGAACCTTTTTGTATTTAAATAATGTTATGTTCTGTTTATATCTTTGTCTAAATTTTGTTCTCAAATCAAAAATCAAATTGAAAATATAGTAGTATTATAAAAAGATTGAACATAATAAATGATCAAGATAATTCATAAAATAATAGTATGTTATTGTTGGATTCTACATTGAATATCTATTGTGATAATTTATTTTTTTCATATTAAATAAAATTATAATTTTATTTTCAAATTAAATTGTTGAGTAAAGATTAGCTAACAAGAAATATTATTCACTAATAAAGTGTGAAATCTCCCAACACATATTTTGTCATTCTATGAAATTATAAAAGATGTATACAAAATAATTACTTAATGTGAAATATTTGATATAAATCTATTTAAACAATTAAATTAACAAAAAATGATATCAATTGATAATTTGAAAAATTACTAATCTATGTATGTATATTATATTATATAATATAAGATTATATATTATACATATTATATATTTATTAATTTATTTATATTATTTATATATATCACTACAAAAAAATTATTTTATAGTAACCGCTTTTGTAACGGCCATATCATTAATTTGGAACAGCTTTTTGACTTTGTAACGACTTTTGTAACTGTCAAGGAATTAGTCGCTATTTAATGAGTTACAAAAAATGTGTAACGGCTTAGCTGAAAGCCATTACACTTTGGAACAGCTGTTGCAACGGCCTACGTCGGCTTAGCTGAAAGCCGTTACAATTTGGAACAGCTGTTGCAACGGCCTACATCGGCTTAGCTGAAAGCCGTTACAACTTTCATATACGTTTTACGCACGCATTTCCATGAGTGTTTGACAAAGACTTACCTGTAGACCAACTCTATTCAAAATTGACAAGTTCAGGGATCAAAAGTGTAACTCGTGGAAGAGGAAACCAAAATAGTTTGAGTACTGATATCGTTGAGGGACAAAAAATATAATTTTCCGTAGAATTCCAATGGAGATTGAGACAAATTAATTTAGATTAGATTATATATGTGTTATATATTGTTAATTTAAGAAAATTTAAATTCTAAAGTATAAATATTATAAAATATATGAGTAAACTTCTAATGTTATTCAACACCTTAACTTTATTCGCTATTTTCCTGAGTTTTGCAATCTGAATTTATATCTTTTCTTTCTTGAAATTCTATTTTGTATCTACTTTCAGGCATCTTAGTTTTGTGAATGGTTGGTTTAAAGTTTTTAGGTTGCATAAATAATTGTGTGAATCAGATTATCCTTCAGGTGATAGACTCATTCACATTGTTTGGTTATAATATAGTATCTATTAAAATTTAATACGTGATAGGTCTGTGTAATTGGACTCATTCATGATTTACGATTAGAAGCAGGTTATTCAAATTATGTGTACTTGGACTCATGATTGATGATTAGGCTTAAGGTTTTCTTATCCTAAATTTATATGGAAGAGGTTTAGAATATTTAGAATTCTAAATTGTATAATATAATTTTTTGTGAATGTTATTAAAATTTAATGCGTGACAGGTCTGTGTAATTGGGCTCAATAATGATTCACAATTAGAAATAGGTTATTAAAATTATGTATAACTGGAATCACTCATGATTCACGATTAGGCTTCAGAGTTTTTTATCCTAAATTTATGTGGAGGAGGTTTAAAATATTTAGAATTCTAAATTGTTAAAGATTCTAGAATCTATAATATAATAATTAATAATATTTAATTGAAGGTATATTTATTTTTTTCACAATGAGATCAAACAACTTGAATATTCATACATTTATATAGAGTACAGATATAGATACATCTAATAATTATGTTGAGAATGATCTTTATGGTTCCTTGTCGGATCTTTGTGCATCGATCTTTATGAAGCTTGACATGTTCCTGTTGCTAATAGTTATTATTATCACTGCTCAAAGTAGTGGTGACGTAGAACAACTAACCAAAACTAAATTAAACTAATAAATTATGCTAAAATCTAAGACTTTTAGAGAAAATATTCTTTGAATAATGAGTTTAGTTTACGTATTTATAGACTTACAATGATGAGTTCTAATAGAATTAAACTAGGAAATAACTTCCTAGGAACTATTAAGTAGTAAATAAATAAAACTTTATTTCTATAAATAAAACAATCAGAAAACATAATATAACCAACAAAACTACGGGATAGAATTCTAGATAACAAGAATGAAAACAACTTGTTTTCAGCCCTTCATTGCATGACATCCATCTCTTCAAGCAGCGGGTATTGTAGTTGTACTTGTTCAAGGAGTTCGACGACAATGCTTGATGTTTGATACGGACTAGTTGATAAGGATATTCAAAGTCTCAAGATTGTCCATGTCCTGATCATCAATCTACATCATAGGAAATTTTGAGTGGTAAACATATCAAATGCTAAACATGATATATTGCATGCAGACAAACGGGAGGTTAAACAACGTCGTATTAGGGTGAACTGATTGTCAACCAGGACATGCAGTATAATGTTGACACAAGATACAAAGAAAAACCAAAACGACACAAAGTTTAAGACCAGCGTTATAAGATTCTCTCTATATTTGGAAAAAGATAGCCAGCCTGCTCGAACGACTAACCTTTTGCCAAGGTATTCTTGGCCTGAAGGTATTCAGACACACACCACTTACAACTGAGAATGTAGTAGACTCAAGGTAATGCAGCAAAAGCAATAACTGTAGATTGAAATTCTGAACCTCGTACCATAAATATTCATGTGAATTCTTATGATGTAGGTTGATGAGTAACATGATGGAGTGAGTACGTACGATGTAATCTAATCAACTTAAAAAGTTTACTCTTATGAGTAGTGCCTGTCTCGACGTTGAAAGATATAAGCACAGGAGATACAGTTAATTTAACAACACTTCCCATCTATATGCTGCCATATATATGCTATCTTGTCGCAATTTAAAGAATTCTTATTCGCAATCATCTATATGCTATCTTGTGCAAATGAATTGAGCAGCATGCATGACAAGGAAACAATAATTGTCGGAGGAGGAATTGTTGCTGCTAAATGCACTTAAGTTCACACAGGTTGAGAAATGAGATATTCAACAATCACTCAAGAGAGGCTTTACCTTTTAATGAAAGATTTTGGAGTAAAATTTATTCTTGAAATATCGCCTCAAGTCAATACGAACTTTGAGTTCTTCATTTCCCATGCTCTCTTGTTCCTCTTGGATTTTTTCTGCACAAGTCACAGCAGAAGGATGGCAGTCGACCAACTCGATCATTTCAAGTGTCGGTATTTCGCCAATAGCAGAAGGAATCTCTTTTAGCTTGTAGCAGGACCTGATAATTAGGCGTCGGAGACGCGGGAAGTGGGCTTCATTAGCCCCCCATTGCACAAGATCTACCTCTTCTAGCAGCAGGTGTTTGAGTTGACAAAATTGTCCCTCAACTGGCTCCCACTCGATGCCTTGACAAGCATTTTTTCGCAGTTTGAGCACTTCAAGATTAGGCAACGCACCAACAATCGTCATACTTGACCAAGGAATTCCGCAACCAGCTAGAGTTAATCTTTTAAGCTTCTCCGGGAAAACAAGCTTCGGCCGATTGACAATTTCTGATGCATGAGAAGAATACTTAAAAAGAAGTTTCAATGTTTCGAGCTGATGTAGATTGACAAGTGCTTCAAGCTGGTACTCAGACCAGTTCACCGTGGGGGAGACATCATAGGAAATTCCCAATTCCCTCAGATTTGGAATTCTCTTAAGGATGTTAACTCTGAATCTCAAGTTCCTTACTTCAGAAAGTGTTTGGAGGTTCTCTAGAACAAGCATTTTCACATTCCGAGGAACAAGCAAGCTACAGGGCGTGACGCATAAATGCCGTAGTTTTGGCATCATCCAGATTTCCACCGGGAAAATAGGACACTTTCCATACGTCCAATTGTGATAAACAAGTGTCTGGAGATTCCGAAGGTCGGCAATCGATGGAGGAAGCGCCTCGTTGTAGGTGAAAGCAAGGTATCTCAAGTTAACCAACTTAGTTATTTCAGCTGGGAAGTGAAAGAAACGTACTATGATTAAATCAATTACCCTCAGCAGTTTATAACCAAGGTAGACGCGTGATGGATATATAAGACGTGCGCCAGTACATAGCAGAGAATGAGCACTTGAGTTATGAATCTCACTATTATATAGAATCTCAGACTGAATGCTCAGAAAATGGGGATGGATGCTTAATCTGCGTGGAGTGATATTAACATCTTGCTGAAGAACATCATCGTCGTATTTCACAACATAAAGAAATTTTTCCTTCTGAGCGTTCCTCAAGCACAAGTTCCGCAGTAGATCATGAATATTGCATGTTCTGATCTTGCCATTAGCACTCCGCTTAGAGACCAAAATGAGGTTTCTCTCGATGAGATCGTCCAAGTACTCCTCTGCCAAGTCTTCCAAACTTTTAGACGCATCTGGCTGCAGAAATCCCTCAGCGGCCCATAACCGGATGAGTTTGGGAACAGGGATGTCATAATCCTCCGGAAACACAGCCATATAGAGAAAGCAAGCTCTCAGGCGATGAGGCAGCCGGTTATAACTCAGACCTAATATCTCCAAACACTGCTCATCGTCTTTAGTCACTATTGAACTCAAATTTTCAGCTAGATTTCTCCAATATTCTTCTCTTCTACTTTCCTTGGAAAGGAGACCACCGATTACAACAATTGCCAGAGGAAGTCCTCCACAATTCCGTGCAATTGCCTTTCCAATGTCTTCCAATTCGCCGGGGCAATCCTTTTCTCCAAAAACCTTTTGGCAAAGTAGATTCCAACTTTCATCTTCCTTGAGGAATTGCATTTTGTGAAGCGGGCTAAAAGAGTCGGCGTAAAGGGCCACATCTGATAGCCGGGTAGTCAGAAGGATACGACTTCCATTACAATCATCAGGGAAATATCTTTTCACAGCATCCCAAATCTCTGTATCCCAAATATCATCCATCACTATGAGGTATCTTCTACCAATGAGGCTTTTGTAGAGATAGTCAGCCAATTCTTCTTCTCTCTTCTCATACATATTCTCCGTGAGGATTTTGGCCGAATCTAAAAGGCCCACCAGGACTTGGCGCAATGAATATTCTTGAGATACCGTCACCCAAGCACGGGTATCAAAGTGATAGACGATATAACTATCATCATACGCCTGTCTAGCAAGAGTAGTTTTACCAATGCCGCCCATCCCCACAATCGAAACAATTTCACGCTTGGACGAAGCACCCGTTAGTCGAGTCCTCATCTCTTCCAAATCACTCTCAAATCCCACCACAACATTCTTTCCACTACCAACAGAATAATCGGGTATTGATGATGATCCAGCCGTGGAGAGATTCCCCATCGGCCTCTGATTATCTGCTCCATTCTCATCCTTATTTATCACCTCTTCCACAACAGACCCGACTTCTTCTATTATCTTCTGCAAGTCCTCATCTTCCTTCTTAGAATTAAATTGCACCATAACTGATTTCACAAATTTGACATATTTGGATTTGCTTTCTTCAACAACCTGAGACTGCGCGGGCTTGGTCTTAACTTCCATCACATTTTTGGACAAAAAGTATGTCAAATTCAGGATGACCACAACAGACATCAAGATTTGGACAGCATCAAACATCACACTTTGGAGGCCGACAGACACGAAATTTTTTACAGCAAAATGCAACAGATTTTGGACCAAGATAAACATCACAACGTTTATTACCACGAAAATAAGGAAGGGTTTCAGGGAATTCTGATCCTGATAACGTCTGGTTTCAGGTGATATTGGGACAGGGTGTTTGGTTTCAGATTCTGGGACAATGTAGGAGGATGTCCGGGATTCAATCAGGTCTTCAGCCTTGAAAGCCACGTCCCTGATTTTGGCTTCAAGACTTTCTGCAGCTGCCTGATCGCTCGTTTTCTTCAAAGAATTTTCAAGAAATTGTTGCAAGAAACTAACCTTTTCTCGGAGAGATCCAAGTTTGCTTCTTTGGATTGAAGTTATTATCGGCCCGCCAGGAGCCAAGATAGTGTCCAGGGTTTGCGAGAGAGAAAGGACAGCACTGTAAGCCGCCATCTCCAGTTGCAGCAGGATCACTAGTTTTGGCAAGTCAACGACTGTGAATGCCGAATGGAACAAGACAAGAATCAAACGATGGTGAAATGTTGAGATTTGAATTACAACTAAGTCAACGGCTCCATATCAAGGATGAGATGAATAAGATCATTACTTTAAGATGGTTAAATTATACGTAAATTTTCTACAATTGAAAAATTATAGTTAGTATTTTACATTTGTTGATTTCTATTTGTAAAATTTGAGGAATTTGTTATCACAAAAAAAGGTTGAAGGAAAATTTATATTTATATCCACAACTACCATTAATTTTTAGCGAAATGTTACTAGCAAGATGAAATTTGATGAAATCTTCAAACTTTGGGACCGAGGGAGTGCTTGCAAAAATTTCTGTTTTTATATAAGTATTTTTTGTAGAAAAAAATGAAAGTTGTAGTAGAATTAATTGTGTGCAGTGTTTGTAACAATAGTAAAAAACAGATAAAAATTAAATGGAGTAGTATTTGAAAAAAAGTACTTCTAAAACACATTTAACTAATTAAAGACTTTGTTGCCTCCATGTGTAAAAAAAATACTACTTATACTTAATATTTTACTTGCCTTTTGTTAATAATAATTATTTTTTCTTACAAAATAATAAATTTTATTTCAATAGATCTCATATTTAAATTTTTACAAATGTTTGCCACTTATATTATTAAATTATTGAATATTAATAGAAAAGTTGAATGTTTAATTCAATAATACCCCCAATAAATAATATAGTTATGCAATCATACACAACAAATAAATTAGCAAGTTGCCAGAAAACATTTTTTTAAATTAATCATAGCAATTTAATTTAGGGTAAATTACAACCACCTCTTTTGAGGTTTGGCATAATTATAAATACCCCCCTCGTTGTTTGAGAAATTACAAATACTCCTATGATGTTTGTAATTTTTAACCAAAGGCCCGAAATTAACCATTTTTTTCTTGAATTTTTTTTTTAAAAAATTGTAGATAATTAATCGAGACAAATTGCATTATTGCTCATCTGCATAAAAAACTTAAGAAACCTCTCCTTACGTATTATAGTCTAAAAAAATTCAAAAAAAAATCAATTTGCATAAGGGTATTTTGGTCAGCTCACCCATAAAATTGGATGGAAATGAGTTATTTGTTAGACGGTTACAAACCTCATAGGAGTATTAGTAATTTTTTAAACAATGAGGGGGTATTTGTAATTATGTCAAATCTCAGGGGAGATAGCTGTAATTTACCCATAATTTATATTTTTCTATGATATAGGAACAATATCAGATACTACAAAAAGTAAAATTTAAATATTCTGGAATATTAACTATGTGAAATTATAAATTTTATTAGTGTTAAATTATTTACTTATTTGAAAACTTTAACATCAACTTTAGATGAGCAATTTCAAAAATAAACTAAAAATGTTAAACTTGAATTTAGATTATTACGATGAGGCCAGATAAAGTAGTCCAAAATGAGGTTGAATTTATTTACAAAAATAGCCAAAGCAACTAGAATAAATTTTGAAGGAAATTAAGGCAAGGAAAGAAGACTTTTCTCTTCTCTAACAAAAATTGAATTTTTCCTCGAATAAAAAATGCTTAAAAGATAAATGAAAAAGTTAATGAGGACCAAAACTGCAAATTTTTGTAAGTTAGGGGACCAAAAGTACCAATCCTATAATGAATGTGACTAAAAGTGGAAAGGACCTAACTTATGGGACCAAAAATGCTACTTGCCCAAAAAAAGAAAATTAGTACTTGCTCCGTAATCAAAAGTTGGCATCCAACACCTCAAAAGTATTTTTCGAACCTAGAAGTAGAAAAGTACTTTTTTAAAACTTTCGCAAACACTCCCTAAATATGATGATTGTGAAACTTGGGAGACTAAATGCGAATAAGTGACATAGTTGAAAAATCAAAAGTGATATTTACCCATTGATAGTAATGTAGTAAAAATATAGACATTATGCTCTTTTCTATTAAAGATGGATTCAAAAAAGAAAAAAAGCGCAAGCTGAAATTAATTTTTGACTTATAACTTTATCTTAATTAATTAAGTATATAACGATGATTAAAGTGTGTAAAAGAATATAAAATTTTCAAAAAGATTTACTTATTACTTATTAGTTGAATTACGTACACGATTCATTTTGTATATTCATTCGCAGTGAATAATCACTTTTAGGAGATTTATTTTAGAGTATATTTGTATTAACATTTAATAAGTTTGTTCTTTTTCATTTTGATATTTCAATCATTTAGTTATTTAATTAATTTATTGTGCATTTTTACTAATAATTTGATATGTCGAATTGTTTTCAAGATTTTAATTCTTATTTAAAAAAGTACTATAAGTACATTATAATATATGCACATTTTCTATACATGTATGTATCATGCACATAAGGTGTTTGAAACTACAACTTACGAGTTTGGTACTTCAATATTAATAAATAAACTTTTAGCATGTATTAACACCAAAGTTGTTAATCTAATAATTCTAATATGAAATTCTATTTAACATAATTAACGTTATATTCAATAATTTATGTATTATTAAATTGTAATTATTTTTTGTAGTTCTTTTTAGTTGCATTTTTTATGTAAATTTTTTCTTTAAATAAAATAAATGCCTTTATCATTGTAATAATGTGTATATGTTAAATGAAGTAAAAAATACAATATAATTTGAAATATAAAATTCAATCCACCATTTTGCTACTCTCGAAACGGGATTTCGTTTGAACATTGAGGGCATGTTTGTTTGTGTTTTTATTTTTAATTTTATAATTTTTGAAACAATAATTAAATTGAAAATATATTTGTTACATATATTCTCTTTATATCGTCCTTAATCCCAAGTCTAACCATTGTATTCTTCCTGGTTATGTTCATACTCTTATAATCAATCCAAAAGTTAGCTGAAACTTGGATATGCTCTGTCCGACTCAAATCATTTTTTAGAGATAAAAACTTTAGTTGCGCCCTTGTATTTGAGTACATTATCGCCTTTTTCTATTTCCAAAAAATATGACTTAAGTATTGGAAAATATATGATTTGACATTAAAATTCATTATAAAATGTAATCTCATTAACTAATACAATTAATCTTCGTTTCATACAAAAATTTATATAAAATTAAAAATACATTTTTTTTCTTTATGAAAATAAAAACTCAAACAAGTTCTTACATGACATCTAGAAACAAAGCAGATGGGGCGGGAGACAAAATCCTTAACATCAGACGTATCCATCGTTAGGGGTGGCAACGAGTCGAGCTCGAGCTCGATTTTGAAGGGTGTGGCTCGAGCTCGAGCTCGAGCTCGACGAGCTCGTACAGTTCGAGCTCGAGCTCGAGCTCGACGAGCTCGTACAGTTCGAGCTCGAGCTCGAGCTCGAATCTCACCTAATGAGCTCGAGCTCAAGCTCGTAATTATTTGTAGAATTTTTTTTTATATTTTTTAATTATTGGTATAATTTTTTAATAAAATTATATTATTATAAATTATAATAGTATAGAGTATGTATATATATAAATTAATTATTAGGACTTGTTAATTTAAAAATTAGAAGAGATTACAAATAAATATTAAAATATAACATAGAATTTATATGTGTCATATTAAAAAAAAATTAAAACTTACTAAATTGTTGATTAAGCTTGTTGATTCATTATTATTATTATTATTATTATTATTATTATTATTATTATTATTATTATTATTATTATTATTATTATTATCATCATCATCTTCATCATCATCATCATCTTTAGATTAATTCATGGGAATCACTAAGTTTTGACATAAATTTATAAGTAAAATTTATAGATTATATAATGTATACTATGTATTTTGATATAAATATAGGACTCACAAATAGATACAAAAATCATAAGTTAATTGTTAGGACTTGTTAATTTAAAAAAGTATAAGAGGTTATAAATAGATATTAAAATATAACATAAAATTTATATGTATGATATTAAATAATTATTTTAAAGAAAATATTAAAATTTACTAAATATTGATTAAGTTTATTTTTATATAAATTATAAAGGTTAAATGTATAAATAAAAGTACCAATACGATAGTTTATTATTATCTAAAATAAAATATATGATATTAATTAATAATTACAATATATGATAATTTTGAGTATAAAATTAATAAAGTATTGAATATCAAATTAATATATAAAAATTCTAAACATAAAAAAAATTTTAAAAAATTAAAAAAAAAAAAGAGAAAAGCTCGCGAGCCGTTCGCGAACTAAAAAAATAGAAAGAATTGAGCTCAGCTCGAGCTCGCTCGACTCGAGCTCGAAAAACTCAAGCTCGAGTCGAGCTCAAACTCGAGCCAGCTCGCGAAGCTCGCGAGCCGACTCGACTCGTGTGCCACCCCTATCCATCGTCCCATTCATTCTGTCCCTCTCCTCCTTTCCTTTCCTGTAGTTGACTTTGTTCCATTTATGATCTTTCTCTCTCTTCCTGCCCTCTCTCTCTCCTCCTTTACCGTTGACTTCTTTCTTCTCTTCCCCAGTCACTGTTTCACTTGCTAAAAAACTTCACTCCCGGCAGCTCGAAATGGCGGCCTATGGTGCTGTGGTTTCTCTTCAACAGATTCTGACAACCATTCTTGATCAGCCTGATGATGGGCGCCAGATTTCTTTTAACAAATTCCAGCTCCAATCTCTCCAGGAAAAGGTCAGCTTCTTGCTCGATTTTCTTGAAGATTCATCTTCTCACAAAGCAAACAACCAATCTGCACAAGAAAGTCTGGAGACAAAAATCAGGGACGTGGCTTATGCTGCAGAAGATGTTCTTGAATCCAAGATCAGGGAGAAGGCTTATCCTGTCGAAGAAGATCAGTCCCAGATACCTGACGTCGTCGAAGATCAGTCCCGGATGCAGGACGAGCCTAACGTCGTTGAAGTTCTTACTGAATCCCAGACACCCAGTGAGCTTACCCCAGAACCTGAAAGCAATAGCAGTTTCTGGGATCAAGATCCAATTTCTCCAGCGTTTTTCTTTGCCCACTTTCTGATATTTATCCTGGTGGGAAGATTGATTCCTGCTGCTATCCAGAAAGTGATGGTTATATTGATTCAATTGATCTTGCCTGTTATAAATGTGAGACCTTTTACTCTAAGGGCTTTTGCTCCTGTCTGCTCCCAGAGTATGATATTTGTTGTGGTCCAGGTTTTGATACCTTTCGCTGTACAAATTTGTTTGCCTATCTATATCCTGAGCTTGTTATCTGTTCTGGTCCCGGCTTTGGTGCATGAGGCTGTTCTAAAAGGGGTGTCTTTTGCGGCACCATATGTGCAGCTCGGAGAAATTTCAGTCCGGACCTGGTTTAATCGAATCAGACAAGTATTATCTGTGAAACATAAGCTGGATGATCAAACCGGACAAGTATCTTTGTCTGCTAGAGATGATTCTGAGCAAGAAGATCAGGGACAAGTCTCTTTGTGTCTGAAAGATGATTCTGAGCAGGAAGATCAGGGACAAGTATCTTTGTCTGTGGAAGATGATTCTGTACAGGAAGATCAGGAGCTACTCCGGTTAATGGAGGATATTATTTCCATCACGAAAGAAGTGATAAAGATTAAGGATGAGAGTGGAGCAGATGATCTGGGGCCGATGAGGAATATCCCCTCAGCTGGATCGTCATCTATAGGTAATTATTCTATTGGTAGTGGAAAGAATGTTGTGGTGGGATTTGAGAGTGATTTGCAAGAGATGAGGACTCGACTAACAGGTGCTTCGTCCAAGCGTGAAGTTGTTTCAATTGTGGGAATGGGCGGCATTGGTAAAACTACTCTTGCTAGACAGGCGTATGATGATAGTTATATCGTCTATCACTTTGATACCCGTGCTTGGGTGACTGTATCTCAAGAATATTCATTGCGCCAAGTCTTGGTGGGGCTTTTAGATTCGGCAAAAATCCTAACCGAGAATATGTATGAGAAGAGAGAAGAAGAATTGGCTGACTATCTCTACAAAAGCCTCATTGGTAGAAGATACCTCATAGTGATGGATGATATTTGGGATACAGAGATTTGGGACGCTGTTAGAAGATATTTCCCTGATGATCGTAATGGAAGTCGTATCCTTCTGACTACTCGGCTATCAGATGTGGCCCTTTATGCCGACTCTTTTAGCCCGCTTCACAAAATGCAATTCCTCAAGGAAGATGAAAGTTGGAATCTACTTTGCAAGAAGGTGTTTGGAGAAAAGGATTGCCCCCGTGAATTGGAAGACATTGGAAAGGCGATTGCACGGAATTGTGGAGGACTTCCTCTAGCGATTGTTGTGATTGGTGGTCTCCTGTCCAAGGAAAGAACGAGACCAGAATATTGGAGAAATCTAGCTGAAAATTTGAGTTCAATAGTGACTAAAGACGACGAGCAGTGTTTGGAGATATTAGGTCTGAGTTATAACCGGCTGCCTCATCGCCTGAGAGCTTGCTTTCTCTATATGGCAGTGTTTCCAGAGGATTATGAGATCCCTGTCCCGAAACTCATCCGGTTATGGGCCGCTGAGGGATTTCTGAAACCAGATGCGTCTAAAAGTTTGGAAGATTTGGCAGAGGAGTACTTGGACGATCTCATCGAGAGAAACCTCATTTTGGTCTCTAAGCGGAGTGCTAATGGCAAGATCAGAACATGCAATATTCATGATCTACTGCGGAACTTGTGCTTACAGAATGCTCGGAAGGAAAACTTTCTTTATGTTGTGAAATACGACGACGATGTTCTTCAACAAGATGTAAATATCACTCCACGCAGATTAAGCATCCATCCTGATCTTCTGAGCATTCAATCTGAGATTCTATGTAATAGTGAGATTCATAACTCAACTGCTCATTCTCTCCTGTGTACTGGTGCACGTCTTATATATCCATCACGCGTCTACCTTGGTTATAGACTGCTGAGGGTACTTGATTTAATCGTAGTACGTTTCTTTCACTTCCCAGCTGAAATAACTAAGTTGGTTAACTTGAGATACCTTGCTTTCACCTACAATGAGGCGCTTCCTCCATCGATTGCCAGGCTTTGGAATCTTCAGACACTTGTTTATCACAATTGGACGTTTGGAAAAGTGTCCTATATTCCCAGTGGAAATCTGGATGATGCCAAAACTACGGCATTTATGCGTCACGCCCTGTAGCTTGCCCGTTCCTCAGAATGTGCAAATGCTTGTTCTAGGGAACCTCCAAACGCTTTCAGAAGTAAGGAACTTGAGATGTAGCGATGACATCCTTCAAAAAATTCCGAACTTGAAGCAATTGGGAATTTCCTATGATGTCTCCCCCACGGTGGAATGGTCTGAATATCAGCTTGAAGCTCTTGTCAATCTACATCAGCTGGAAACATTGAAACTTCTTTTTAAGTATTCTTCTCATGCATCAGAAAGTGTCAATCCGCCAAAGCTTGCTTTCCCAGAGAACCTTAAAAGATTAACTCTAGCTGGTTGTGGAATTCCTTGGTCAAGTATGACGGTTGTTGGTGCGTTGCCTAATCTTGAAGTGCTCAAACTGCGAAAAAATGCTTGCAAAGGCAGCGAGTGGGAGCCGGTTGAAGAGCAATTTTGTCAACTTAAACACCTGCTGCTAGAAGAGGTGGATCTTGTGCAATGGGGGGCTAATGAAGCTCACTTCCCCCGGCTCCAACACCTAATTATCAGGTCCTGCTACAAGCTAAAGGAGATTCCTTCTTGTATTGGTGAAATACCGACACTTGAAATGATCGAGATGGTCGACTGCCATCCTTCTGCTGTGACTTGTGCAGAACAAATCCATGAAGAACAAGAGAGCATGGGAAACGAAGATCTCAAAGTTCGTATTGACTTGAGGCGATATTTCAAGAATAAATTCTACTCCAAAATCTTTCACTAGAAGGTAAAAGCCTCTCTTGAGTGATTGAATATTTCATTTCTCAACCTGTCTGAACTTCATGTTGTTCTTCAGTTTAATGTGGTTTCTCGATACGAAGTCTATTGTCCTTGTCTCTTTTCCAGGTGAAGTGGAGGTGTGATGTCTGACAATTCTTATGCTATTAGCAGAGAGTGACTTCTGGTTGGTATCAAGATTGTTGTATGGGGGACAGACCCAATGGGGACAAGGTCAAGTATTGTTTACTTCTCCAGGTTTTGCTTCATCTGGACAATGTTTTGAAAATTGAACAGACGATTGAATCAGATGAATTACCGGATCACTGGTCTGACCGATCCGGCCCGGTTATGAAAACATAGTGTCTGGACATTGTACTCTAGCTTTTACATTGTTGTTCAAACCAAACTCTTACCATCTTTTGTTGATTGTTTAGTGGATGTATATATGAAATTTTTCAATTGTTTTAGTTGATTTGGTTACATTCCATTAAAGATAGAAATAATTGTATTTACGCCTCTTGACCTATGGTTTATTTACATAAATTTTCTTGCTTTTGCATAATCCTTAATAATATTATCTTTTTTATGAAAACTATGTCAAATATCAATGTAATTTTTCTAAAACAAAGTGAGTTTAATAAAGGGAAAAATGTAAGAAACCCCCCTGTGATATTGCAATGAACAAATTACCCCCTATGAAAAAATAAATAGCAATTTATCCCCTGTATTTTTCAAAATAAAGCAATTTACCCCCTTGTGTTTTTCAAAATGAACCAATTTACCTCCCTGCCTAGGGGGGTAAATTGTTCATTTTTAAAAACATAGGGGGTAAAATTATTTCTTTTTTCTTCATAGAGGGGTAATTTGCTCATTTGCAATATCACAGGGGGGTAAATTGCATTAAACCCGTTTAATAAAAGGTAAGATACATACAAAAACTTTATTAAGAATTGATCTCATGATATCACTATCATGAATAATCAATTTTATACGGGAGTCAATTGAAAATGAATGTCATCATCCTCTCTTACATTATGTGCATTACTCATTATATTTTAGTTTTAAACTTCTTGATCTGATAAGATATTTAAATTTGTTTTTTATTTTTTTAAAAATATCAATAGAAACGTACATGTATGTACAACTTCCAAAATGACAAGTTTTAAAAGGGTCTACGAAGGTATAGATGTTAATATTAAAAGCATTAAATGCAGCATGGAATTAAGAATGTTAAAAAAATTTAAAATATTTTATATAAATATGGAAGTTTGTGGATGCAAGGTTTTAGACAAATATAAAAATTGAGAGAAGTTTTAAGAAAATTCTATATATGAGTCTAGAAGTTTTTATAGTATTCAAAAATATTTTTGAAAACTTCTCACCACATTATTAAGATTAATTTTCACCATCCATTTAAAGAGTCAAATGTATAAGTATTGGTTCGAGTTCATTTCTAACTAGTATGCGAGGCACACTCAATGAGTATTGATAATTAATCTGAATCAACATAGTAGACTTGAACCTTAACTCTCCATTTTTTTCACATATCCTTCTTTCTTTTTCACTTCAAATATTCGAGTCTCACAACCTTAAAATCAGAACTCTTGTCATCATAGCCAAAACTATAAGAAACCCACTTAGGGACTCCAAAAGATACATGAGAAAGCTGAACAAACTTTCATACCTTCAAAACAGGATTCCAAAGTACAAACCCTTCATCATCCGAAGCCAAACAAATCATGTCATTTCAAGAGCCCACAGAGTGCATTTTGTAGAAGGTTGCAGGATATGATCACACAAGCTCCCTGGGTTGCTCATCGGACTCAATGTTGAACATAGAAAATGTATGACCAAATAAAGAAGAGAGACAATCGATAATGAATGATTTGTCTCTGCAGTCACCAAAAAGCGGATCGAAGTGCATCTTCATGAACTACGGACTAGAAATAAATTTGTACCATACCTTGCAAATAGATTCAAATGTAACAAGTGATTTAAGAGGAAGCTGCACGAGCATGTCGGGAATGACGTCCATGTGCAAAACACATTCCGCCATGGGGTTGGCAATGTGTTCTTTGCTCCTTTTACATTTCCCTTTCTCTTTTCAGTAGTGTTTAATTTTAATTCTTGGACGATTCTTGTTAACTTTAACAAACATTTCATGGATTTTGAGTTCGAAGTTTATTAGAAAATGTGCATGATATTATTTAATATTAATTTACTATGTAAATTTTAATGTTTGTGTCTATCATTGCTATTTATAAATAAGCTATTGATTGTCTTTATGATTTAATATGATTCATATATTATAATTTTACTTAAAAAACTGATAATAAACTATAATTTTCCTAGAAAACATATTATAAAATAGGAGTATTTATGGCAATTGAAGAGACGAACTCGAAGTGGCCTTTAGACAACCGGAACTTGTGGTGAAGACCGTGCTGGACCAAATAAGGAATCGAATTCTTAGTGACGAACTTCAAGTGTCATTGCAGTTGTCGGTATTAGAGATGGCAATTTCAACCCAAACTCGGGGAACCCGACCTGGACCCGTCCCGTATGGGGCGGTCTGGGACCCAATTTTTTGGGGCCGAGGCGGATTTGGGGCATAAAAAACCTGCCCCGGCCGGGTCCGGGGCGGGGTACGGGTCCTGTCCAAAACCTGCCCCGACCCCACCCCAACTCCGCCTCTTTTTTATTATATATTATTAATATATATTATAAATAAGAAATTATAGTATTATATTTAAATTCTAAATAAGTTTTGCATGTACCCAACTCTATATAAGAAATATAAAAAATAAAAAATTAGTTGATAAGAAATTTAATGATTATTTTAAATTTTAAATTGAAAATTATATAGTCTATATTAAGTTATTTAAATCTAAATTGATATTATTTATTAAAAAAATAAAATATTAGTTTAATGTATTCTTTGTATAATATAATTCATTGTAAATCGTAATTGATATTACTTGAAATTAAAAGAAGATTAATAATTTAGATAAACATATTATTTGTCTTATACAATTCATTTTAGATATACATTATTATATAATGAGATCAAAAAGTTTAATTAACAATTACGAAATCTTAAAATCCAGGCACCCGATTCATACCAAATTTTAATATATATAAGTTTGTGTCCATTAGATCATATTGGACGGTACGATTTAAAATCACATGGTCTGATTCAACGATACACCGTTTTAAATGATTACTCTTTTGTTCCGAGTACGATATCTCAACAGCCGTATACCCAATAAGTCTAAAAATTTACCAAATGTATTTTTCTGTAAGTTTGATCATATCTAACGGTTTGATCTGAATTTTAACGGTCTGATTAATCCATGTTGTTCAACAATATAAGATGATAGTCACATCAATATAATACTAACATTTATAAATATACAAATTTATTGCATATTGTGAACATATACCAATCTCAACTATACATACTTTTATGTATTTCAATTGTATTAGTTCAGAAAATGGATATTTTCTAATTAGTAGTTTATACTTATAACAAAACTTAAAAAAATTATATAATATATTTAATATTTTGATAATTAATATAATAATATTTAATGTTAAAAAATGTAATATATTTTTAGGGATGTTATGCATGAAAATATATTTTAATTTCTTGTGTTTAAGAAACAAAAAAATGAGCACAAAAAATATTAATAAATTCATGGCGGGTTGGGGCGGGCGAAACGGGACCGGGGTGGTGGTGCAGGGCGGGGTATGGGGCCTAAAAAATTTAACCGGAGCGGGTCTCGAATCCGGACGTACCCATACCAAATCCGTCCCATTGCCATCCCTAGTCGGTATTATACAAAATATGGAAAATAGCTTGGGCTCAATGATGTATATAACTATAGATGTTGTGCACTCCTTTTCAATGAAACTTACATTTTCACCTCCCAAAAAAAATATATAGAGAAGAGAATATGATTTAAATACATTAATCAAAATAAGAATTTTATATTTAAATTATTCAGCCTCTTTCTTACTTAGTCCCATTCTTTGATGCAAGTCCCATAAATGTAGGTATTCTCATCACAACCTTCTACAATAATATGAAGGTCTTCGATCTCATGACATTCATAGTAAAATACCTTTTGATTTTAAATAAGATATAAATTCGTAAAATTGGTTCAAGGTTTTTTATGATTCGGTTCTAAAGAGACATAAATCCTAATATGTATGGACTCATTGTGGTCATTAAATCATTTTGGTGTTTGTAATTTACATGAAATCATACAATTAGATGTAGTCTATAAATAGTTGACCTCCATGCTTCATGTACAACTTTTGCAACACTTACCACCTTCATTATCCGTCTGAATAATGTACTGATTTAAACATGAAAATACTATAATTGGGACCTTTTCGATGTTTATCTGATTGCGGTGTCTTTTGTAAGTCCATTCTAGAATGATTGACAGCTTGACGCGTATCCTTTGCATTAGGACGATCAATCACCCTTGAATTATATATCCTAAACTGACCTTGTCTAGGTTTTTGGAACAACAATTAAATGTATTTGGAATTTATCAATGAGACATAACTAAAACAAAAATTAAAATATTTAAAGTCTTTTGAAAATTGAAATAATCACAATACTAGGTAAGTTTTCAATATCATATTCCTAAATCATCTGTTTTTCATATTTAAAATAAGATTTATTGCTCATATATATATATATATATATATATATTTTAAATAGATTATTATTTTGTCAACTCAAACACCTGCTGCTAGAAGAGGTGGATCTTGTGCAATGGGGGGCTAATGAAGCCCACTTCCCCCGGCTCCGACGCCTAATTATCAGGTCCTGCTACAAGCTAAAGGAGATTTCTTCTTGTATTGGTGAAATACCGACACTTGAAATGATCGAATTGGTCGACTGCCATCCTTCTCCTGTGACTTGTGCAGAAAAAATCCAAGAGGAACAAGAGAGAATGGGAAATGAAGACCTCAAAGTTCGTATTGACTTGAGGCGATATTTCAAGAATAAATTTTACTCCAAAATCTTTCATTAAAAGGTAAAGCCTCTCTTGAGTGATTGTTGAATATCTCATTTCTCAACCTGTGTGAACTGAACTGCATTTAGCAGCATAACAATTCACATGAAAATTTATGTTATGGTTCAGAATTTCAATCTACCGTAGTTGCTGCATTAGCTTGAGTGTACTACATTCTCAGTTGTAAGTGGTGTGTGTCCGAATGTGTTCAGGCCAAGAATACATAGGCAAAAGATTACTCGTTCGAGCAGGCCGGCTATCTTGTTCCAAATATAAAGAGAATCTTATAAGGCTAGTCTTAAAATTTGAGCAAAATGTGTGTCGCTTTGGTTTTTCCTTGTATCTTGTGTGTCAACATTATACTGCATGTCCTGGTTGAGAATCAGTTCACCCTAATACGGCGTTGTTTAACCTCCCTTTTGTCTGCATGCAATATATCATGTTTGGCATTTGATATGTTTACCACTCAGAATTTCCTATGATGTAGATTGATGATCAGGACATCGACAATCTTGAGACTTTGAATATCCTTAATCCGTGTCAAACATCAACCATTATCGTCGAGCTCCTTGAACAAGTACAACTACAATACCCGCTGGTTGAAGAGATGGATGTCATGCAATGAAGGGCTGAAAACAAGTTCTTTTTCATGCAAAAAACATGTAACTCTTAGATCAACTCTCAAGAAATGACCCCTTATTGTTATCTAGAATTCTATCCCAGTAGTTTTGTTGGTTCTCTTAGATATTATGTTTTCTGATTATTTTAGTTAATTTTATTACATTGAATTCAACATACATCCAAGCATATGAAATGGGAGAGGGATATTCAAGATTTCCGGTTGCATCTAATCAAACTTTGTAATCCTTCCAATCAATCACAGACATAAGGCAATCGGTCAAACAACATAAAATAATATGAGCATTATCACATAAGATATTATCGCAGCACAATATCCAAACCAAATAACTTATAATGTAATTAATTATCATTCATTTTCTCAACGTCATGCGAACCAAATGAATCCATATATAATATATTAGCCAAAAAATGATTAAACGGATAAAATAAAGACTGAAGAATCAAAACCTATCCGCAAGGCGGGGCGTAACTGCTCTCAGCTTGGAATAAACTTTAGCAGCAGGTGAACCCAAAATTAAGCTACAGAGAGAGTCCCTGGCGATCTTGATACTCGCAAACGACCCAAGTATATGAATCTTTGTGTCTGCAATTACAATTCTCGTCCTAGTTGCGTTCTCAATCGCGAATTTTGTCCTCCCTCCCTTCCCGCTCAACCGCCCAATTGCTCTCTTCAAGTGCTCCCCTCTCAACATCTTCACATCCTTGATCTCAAATGATTCCACGTACAGCTCCTCCATTCGGAGCAACGCCACAGCGTCAATCACATCGAAGCCAAGCATGAAGGCGTGCACGAAGTCGGCGCACTTCTGGAGGTTGCTGATGTCGGGTGTGTCCGATCGGGTCTTAAGCTCCACCCTCATCGTCTTGACGTTCATAAACACATCAATTTTCATTTCCTCGTAAATTGGCGTGTAGATTTCGAGCCAGGATTTCTACAAGGGCTTGCGGCGGCGTTCGGGAGCAGGGACTTCGCGGGATTGTATTTGCCCATTGCAGATTTTGTGCGGTTTCAGGGGCGAAAAGTTCGGTTTTTGAGCGGGCTGTTGCCGCGCTGGAAGGACTAGTACTGTGTCATCCAACTCCATATCGGCGGCAGTGGAATTAGCGGCGCAGGTGGTAGCAGCGGCGGAGGCCTAGGCGGAGGCGGAGGCGGAGGCGGTATAGGTGGAATTTTGCATGGTTTCGTCTTCCGGAGACGTAAACTGAAAACTCTAGTGTAGAAAGAGAGAGCTAGGTTTTCGACGTGAATTTATATTTATTATATATTATATAATTATTATTATAATAAAATAAAGGTCATACAAGGCCGCATACATCCGGCCCAATTTGTCCAATTATATAATTGATGTATCCGGCCCAGCCCAGGTAAACAAGGCCACATTCCCCCCTCCCCCCCCCCCCCCAAGTATAAGGCCACACTGCCAAATTGCTTATATATATAAAACAATTATATAAATATAATAAAATACAAATAAATGCACAACTTGTAATTAAATAGATAAAATAATGGTTGAAGACCAAATTCATGTTATATATTTGTTAAGATTATAAATGTTAAAATAATGGGTTTTTCTTTAGTCAGCTTGGATGATATTTTGTAATAAGATTATGAACTACATTTGTATTAACTAATGTTTGAGATCGTGGAATGTTGACGTTAAGATTATGAACTACATTTGTATTAACTAATGTTTGAGATCATGGAATGTTGACGTTAAGATTATGAACTACCTAGTTTGAGATTGTGGAATAATCATATTTAATTAATTTGAGAATGTCTATTTTTTAATATGAATATTATTTTTTTGGATTTCGCATATATCGCAGGAATTTTGTCATTACTGTATTACACACAAAACATGTCATTTACAATGGTTTGTTAAGATTATACTGAAAAGTTTAACCTCATTTTTTTAGTCTCTCCTCTCTTGAAACTTGAATGAAAATGAGGGAAATTGGTGTTTTGGACCAAAGCTTGAAAGACCACAAAATGAGCGAAAAATGACTGTTTTTCCCTTCCAAATCGTAATTCCGTTAATGTTAACAGTCCACTAACTAAAAAAACAAAAAATGCCAAAAAAATAATAATTTGAAAACCAAAACTACAATCTTAAATTGTTTGAGGACCAAAATCATAATTTTGCCAAAAATTTCTGATATTATAAGAAAATATCTAATTATTATGTAGGTTTTTCTCTTAATTTTTTCTTGAACCTATTGGGAACCATGTATGAGAAGAGGTTGGTCGTCGCGATCTTTCAACTCATGCATTCTAGGGGTCATTGTGATATGCAAATAACATCTTAATTTTAGAGATTGAACCACATTACTATAAAATGTAAATAAATTATTCAAAATTTTGAATTTACAAACTTTATTTTTCATTCTATATATTAATATTTTGTCATTAGCTTTTGTAGTGCTCTTTTAATTACATTACTTTTAGTTAAAATTATCCTATCATTTCTTTTAATTATCAACTTAGTTATTTCGTTGAAAGATGATTAAAAAATTAGAGAAATTTACTTGAATCATGTAAGCGTGTTGAATCGCGCCTCTATAATACAAATTTAGTTGATCTCATTTTTTGGCGATATCACTTTTCTTTCTTATTTTATATGATATATTTGAGTACAAAAGGTAAATGATAATTTAGAAGCAATTCTTAAAAATAGAACTAAGAGTGGGGACTTGCATTATGATTGGTTTTCTGCATTTTTTAGGGAAAACATTTCACCCTGTGGATTTTACCAAAAAAAAAAAAATGTAGAGGTTTTTGATGGATATTAATGATACTAAAATTTTGAAACAAGGGGTTTAAAAAGTTACCTCAATTTTCGTAAATTCGTCTTTATTTTCATTAAAAACTCTCTTGTTTAAGTACAAGAACAAATCCCAATTTCAATGGAACTTTCACATTTGGTGTTGTTTTGTTCAACACTATTTTATAATAATATATAGGGTTAATTACACTTACATTATTTTACTTTCCCCAAAAAAAACTTTTAGAATTATATTTGCAACCCCACCGAGAATTTTTCATTGTACCTTTTCATTAGTGTTTGGATGGAGACTAACATTAGTAAACAAAATTACATAAAGTTCCAATTTTATTTTTTTTTAATATGTCATATAATTTATTGATTAAAAAAACCCTATTAATATTTTTATATTTGTAATGGGGTAAATATACTATATACAAAGTTAAAAATGTGTAATTGTAATAACATATTATTTCCGAATTATGGTAATTGGACAATAGCAATTCTTCAAAGACAATTTATATTAAAACCAAATTAGTGCATGCAGTAGTATATATATGTATAGAGATGCAATATCAACTAACTAACTAAGCAAATACAAGAAATTAAGAAATAATGAATCTTGACTTAATAATTTGTATTCATGCTTACATTTAGACAAGCATGCCATAATTCTCAACCTTAATTAAGTCATAGACCAGAAAATATATATTCAGGGGGGACAAGTTCATTGTTCTTAGTCATCAGCTATCTGAACAAATCCATCCACCGAAAACTCCTTTAGAGAATCTGTCTCAGGATCAAACACAAACATGTTTTTTAAATGGGAACTGTCCCAGCCACTTCTCCTTCTTCAAAAAACAGATTATATCCAGTTCGCTCTCAATGGCCCCAAAATTGTAATTATTAGAAATTAATGTGTTTAGTGTTTAAGATATACCTTAGATATTTAAAGAAATCTTCTAGAAAACAATAGTTAGAAAAATCCTAGATTTTCTAGAATGCTCAAAACTTATTGAGCAAGTTATAAATCTTGACCACAAATGCTATTTCAAGAATGTTCTATAAACTAGTATAAATAGGCTTGAAAAATGTGGATTATGGGTAGATAAAAATTTGGCAATACAAAAACTTCCAAGTTTCCTCTCCAAAATTCTCTTAGCTCTCATTCTTCTTTGTTGACCTACTTACCTTCTATTCTAGCCTTGTTCCCCAAGTCCCAAACTGATCAAACTAATATTCCTTCAACTATCAATCCCCTTTTTTACATTAAAATACTAACAGTAATCATGCCTCTAGCTTTGTTCGACATTATCGAACACCCAAAAGTCAATTATTTTCAGCAAGTTTTCATTTATGTCATACACAACAGCAACGAGGGCACCCCTTGAATCCACAAATTGCACTTTTGCCTCTTTCTCCAAATTAAGGAAGGTCAAAGGAATAATTGTGAACACCAATTCAGATACATCTAACCATGGCAAATCCTTAACATCCTCATTCTCAACATCAAGGCTCGCAAGCCAGTACGGATTCTCATTCAAAATGGCATCATTTGCAAACCCTGACGGGATAAATTGGAAATTCACGTTGATTTTGTCCTAACGGTCTGAATCAACGGAGTAAACTTGAATCCTAACTCTCTATTTTTTCCACATATCTTTCTTTTGTTCCACTTCAAATATTCGAGTCTCACAACCTTAAAGTCAGAACTCTTGGCATCATAGCCAAAACCATACGACACCAACTCCGGGACTCCAAAAGATACACAAGGAAGCTTAACAAACTTCCATATCTTCATAGCATGATTCCAAATAATCTTGACTTAATAATTTGTATTCGTCTTTACATTCAGACAAGCATGCCATAATTCTCAAATACAAAAAATTAAGAAACAAGGAATCGTGACTTAATAATTTGTATTCATGTTTACATTCATAAAGGCATGCCATAATTCTCAACCTTAATTAAGTCATAGACCAGAAAATATATATCCAGGGGGATGAGTTCATTGTTTTTAGTCTTCAGCTATCTGAACAGATCCATCCACCGAAAACTCCTTTAGAGATCCTGTCTCATGATCAAACACAAACATGTTTCCAAATGGGAACTGTCCCAGCCACTTCCCCTTCTTCGAAAAATAGATTATATCAAGTTCCCTCTAAATGGCCGCAAAATTGTAATTATTCGAAATTAATGTGTTTAGTGTTTAAGAAATACCTTAGATATTTTAAAAAATCTTGTAGAAAACAATAATTAGGAAAAATCTTAGATTTTCTGAATGCTCAAAGCTTATTGAGCAAGCTATAAATCTTGACCACAAATAATATTTCAAAAATGTTCTATGAACTAGTATAAATAGGTTTGAAAGATGTGGATTATGGGTAGAGAAAAATTTGACAATACAAAAATTTCCAAGT
Source organism: Sesamum alatum (assembly GCA_034509735.1). Lineage (NCBI taxonomy): Eukaryota > Viridiplantae > Streptophyta > Magnoliopsida > Lamiales > Pedaliaceae > Sesamum > Sesamum alatum. Next base: position 5,360,249 of record JACGWO010000001.1, read on the forward strand.
TCCTCTCTAAACTTCTCTTAGATCTCATTATTCTTCTGTTGATTTCCTTACCTTCTATTGTAGCCTCGTTCCTCAAGTCCCAAACTAATCAAACTAATATTTCTTCAACTTTCTATCCCCTTTTCTACATTAAAATACTTACAGTAGTCATGCCTCTAGCTTTGTTCGATATTATCGAACACCCAAAAGTCAATTATTTTCAGCAAGTTTTCATTTATGTCATGCACAACAGCAACGAGGGCACCCCTTGAATCCACAAATTGCACTTTTGCCTCTTTCTCCAAATTAAGGGAGGCCAAAGGAACAATCTTGAACACCAATTCAGATACATCTAACCATGGAAAATCCTTAACATCCTCATTCTCAACATCAAGGCTCGCAAGCCAGTACGGATTCTCATTCAAAATGGCATCATTTGCAAACCCTGACGGGATAAATTGGAAATTCACGTTGATTTTGTCGCAACGGTCTGAATCAACGGAGTAAACTTGAACCCTAACTCTCCATTTTTTTCACATATCTTTCTTTTGTTCCACTTCAAATATTCGAGTCTCACAACCTTAAAGTCAAAACTCTTGGCATCATAGCTAAAACCATACGACACCAACTTCGGGACTCCAAAAGATACACAAGGAAGCTTAACAAACTTCCATATGTTCATAGCAGGATTCCAAAGAATCTTGACTTAATAATTTGTATTCATCTTTACATTCAGACAAGCATGCCATAATTCTCAAATACAAAAAGTTAAGAAACAAGGAATTGTGACTTAATAATTTATATTCATGTTTACATTCATAAAGGCATGCCATAATTCTCAACCTTAATTAAGTCATAGACCAAAAAATATATATCCAGGGGGATGAGTTCATTGTTCTTAGTCTTCAGCTATCTGAACAGATCCATCCATCGAAAACTCCTTTAGAGATCCTGTTTCAGGATCAGACACAAACATGTTTCCAAATGGGAACTGTACCAGCCACTTCCCCTTCTTCAAAAAACAGATTATATCCATTTCCCTCTAAATGGCCGCAAAATTGTAATTATTAGAATTTTATGTGTTTAGTGTTTAAGAAATACCTTAGATATTTGAAGAAATCTTCTAGAAAACAATAGTTAGGAAAAATCTTAGATTTTCTGAAATGCTCAAAGCTTATTGAGCAAGCTATAAATCTTGACCACAAATGATATTTCAAAAATGTTCTATGAACTACTATAAATAGGCTTGAAAGATGTAGATTATGGGTAGAGAAAAATTTGGCAATACAAAAACTTCCAAGTTCCTCTCTAAAATTTTCTTAGCTCTCATTCTTCTTCTGTTGATTTCCTTACCTTCTATTCTAGCCTCGTTCCTCAAGTCCCAAACTAATCAAACTAATATTTCTTCAACTATCTATCCCCTTTTCTACATTAAAATACTAACAGTAATCATGCCTCTAGCTTTGTTCGACAATATCGAACACCCAAAAGTCAATTATTTTCAGCAAGTTTTCATTTATGTCATGCGCAACAACAACGAGGGCACCCCTTGAATCCACAAATTGCACTTTTGCCTCTTTCTCCAAATTAAGGGAGGCCAAAGGAATAATCTTGAACACCAATTCAAATACATCTAACCATGGTAAATCCTTAACATCCTCATTATCAACATCAAGGCTCGCAAGCCAGTACGGATTCTGATTCAAGATGGCATTTGCAAACCCTGATGGGATAAATTGGAAATTCACGTTGATTTTGTCCCAACGGTCTGAATCAACGGAGTAAACTTGAACCCTAACTTTACATTTTTTCCACATATCTTTTTTTTGTTCCACTTCAAATATTCGAGTCTCACAACCTTAAAGTCAGAACTCTTGGCTGGCATCATAGCCAAAACCATACGACACCAACTCCGGGACTCCAAAAGATACACAAGGAAGCTTAACAAACTTCCATATGTTCATAGCAGGATTCCAAAGAATCTTGACTTAATAATTTGTATTCATCTTTACATTCAGACAAGCATGCCATAATTCTCAAATACAAGAAATTAAGAAACAGGGAATCTTGACTTCATAATTTGTATTCATGTTTACATTCAGAAGGGCATGCCATAAATTCTCAACCTTAATTAAGTCATAGACCAGAAAATATATATATCCAGGGGGGACGAGTTCATTGTTCTTAGTCTTCAGCTATCTGAACAGATTCGTCCACCGAAAACTCCTTTAGAGATCCGGTCTCAGGATCAAACACAAATATGTTTCCAAATGGGAACTGTCCCAGCCACTTCCCTTCTTCAAAAAATAGATTATATCCAGTTCCCTCTCAATGGCCCCAAAATTATAATTATTAGAAATTAATGTGTTTAGTGTTTAAGAAATACCTTAGATATTTGAAGAAATCTTCTAGAAAATAATAGTTAGGAAAAATCTTAGATTTTCTAGAATGCTCAAAGCTTATTGAGCAAGCTATAAATCTTGACCACAAATGCTATTTCAAAAATGTTCTATGAACTAGTATAAATAGGCTTGAATGCTGTGAATTATGGGTAGAGAAAAAATTGGCAATACAAAAACTTTCAAGTTTCCTCTCCAAAATTCTCTTAGCTCTCATTCTTCTTTTGTTGATCTCCTTACCTTCTATTCTAGCCTTGTTCCCCAAGTCCCAAGCTAATATTTCTTCAACTATCAATCCCCTTTTGTATATTAAAATACTGTCTATATTAAAATACTAACGGTAATCATGCCTCTAGCTTTGTTCGACATTATCGAACACCCAAAAGTCAATTATTTTCAGCAAGTTTTCATTTATGTCATGCACAACAGCAACGAGGGCACCCCTTGAATCCACAAATTGCACTTTTGCCTCTTTCTCCAAATTAAGGGAGGCCAAAGGAATAATCTTGAACACCAATTCAGATACATCAAACCACAGCAAATCCTTAACCTCCTCATTCTCAACATCAAGGCTCGCAAGCCTGTACATATTCTCATTCAAAATGGCATCATTTGCAAACCCTGACGAGATAAATTGGAAATTCGCGTTGATTTTTTCCCAACGGTCTAAATCAACGGAGTAAACTTGAACCCTAACTCTCTATTTTTTCCACATATCCTCCTTTTGTTCCACTTCAAATATTCGAGTCTCACGACCTTAAAGTCAGAACTCTTGGCATCATAGCCAAAACCATACAACACCAACTTCGGGACTCTAAAAGATACACGAGAAAGCTTAACAAACTTCCATATCTTCATAGCATGATTCCAAAGCACAACCCCTTCATCATTTGAAGCCAAGCAAATCATGTCGTTGCAAGAGCCCACCGTGTGCATTTTGTAAAAGGCTGCAGGATGTGGTGGCAGAAGCTCCCTAGGTTGTTCGTCGGACTCAATGCTGAATACAGAAAATGTATGATCAAGTGAAGGAGAAAGACAATCAATAAAGAATAATTAGTCTCTGCAGTTGCCGGAAGTTGATCGAAGTGCATTTTCATGAACTCCGGACTAGAAATGAACTTATACCATAATTTGCAAACAGATTCGAATCGAACAAGGGACTTAAGGGGAAGTCGAGTGAGGACGTCGGGAATGACATCCATGTCCAAAATACATTTCGCCATGGGGTTGGCGATGTGTTCTTTGCTCCCTTTCCCTTTCTCTTTTCCTTTCCCTCCCCGACAGTGTTTGATTTTGATTCTTGGACGATTCTTGATTTTGACAGGCATTTCTTGGATTCGAATGGGAAACGGGGTTTGAAGAGTGGTACTGGAACGAAGAGATAATGCGCGGTAGCAACTGTTGGGAGTTGAGTTACAGTTGTATAACCGAAAAAGAAGAAATAGGTGTTTGGGGTGGGAAATTATATTTTATATTTCTTTCAATTTTCATTTAAATAAGAAAATGATATTAATTGGGTAGCATGCCCATCATAGTTTTTAGGAAAAAAATGTATTTTTGGACCACTTTCGTAGAGGTGTTGGCGCTTTTAGCCCAGGTCCATTTGAAAATAGCAATTTCGGACAGTAAATTTTAAAAAAATGGCAATTTCGGACCAGAAAATCCTAATTTGGCTGGAATTAGTCACCTGTCTGATGACCATTTTACACATAGATTAAAAAAATAAAAATTTTCTTACATGGCAAGTGATTTGGCAACCATAATGAGGCGGCATGGTGACATGTTTTATTTAAGGTTAAAATCCATTTAAATAGATAATTTTTTTCTTAAATATATATTATTTAAATATCAAAATAAAATCTAAAATTTTATACCAAATTGATAAATTAAATTAAAATCACATTTAAAATATTAATATCCTAAAATTCAATTTTGAAATTTAAATATCTATATCAATAGAAATTTTAATCAATTATAACAATTATATCTTATTAACAATATTTAAATTACAATTTAGTTTGAATATACTTAATAAATTATATTATTTACTATAAAAATGTTCTAATTTTAAAAATTATTGTTTTTCTTAAAAAATTAAATCAAATTTCTTAACTTTTTTTTAAAATAATTTCTGAAGTTTCTTTTTTTTTCTTAAAACTTTTTAATAATATAATATTTTCTTTAAAAAGTTATCTATTTAAATGGACTTAAGACTTAAATAAAACATGTCACCATGCCACCTCACTATGCTTGCCAAATCACCTACTATGTAAGAAAATTTTTATTTTTTTAGTCCACGTGTAAAATGGTCGCCGGAAAAGTGACCAATTCCGGCCAAATTAGGATTTTTTGGCCTGAAATTGCTACTTCTTAAAAATTACTGTCCTAAATTGCTATTTTCAAATAGATTTGGACTAAAAGTGCCACCACCCCTAAAAAAGTTGACCAAAATTGCATATTTCCATAATTTTTATCTAGATTCTAAATTAATATTTTATTTATATTTTCTATTTATATACAAATTCTAGAATATAATATATAGATATATATATGTATATACGCATTTTTCTTTTAGTTATTAATTTTTTAAAATATAAACTTAATGGATATGTGTAAAACATATAATTTAAAGAAAAACATCAAAGTATAATAAATGATAAAAAAACTGATGTGAATTCGAATCAACTTGAAGTATTTAAATATTTGTTCTCAATAAAAAATTTAGTGCAAGCGACTAGTCTTCGAATATTTTGAGTTGGAACTTTATTAAAAATATGCATGATATTACTTAATATTAATTTACAATGTAAATTTTGATGTTCGGTCTATCATCGCTATATATAAATAACCAATTGATTGCTTCATGATTTTAATATGATTAATATTAATACATTATGATTTTCCTTAAAAAATTGATAATAAATTATACTTTCCCTAGAAAACATATTATAAAAGAGGAGTATATATTGCAATTGAAGATGACATGTATGATGATGTAAGAGAAATATAAAAACGTTTGGTTCAATAAAAACGTTTAGAGTTTTTTCCCACCTACCTTATCATGTACTATAAATTTGTAAGGTTAATTGCAATTTTCGTCCTGTAATTATAAGTATATGGCGTTTTGATTCTTTAAGTTTTTAGGGTAGCAAAATAGTCCTTTAACTTTTCAGTTAATTGCAATTTTCATCCTGTAATTATAGGTATTTGACATTTTGGTCCTTTAAGTTTCTAGGGTAGCAAAATAGTCCTTTAACTTTTTAATTTTCGCGATTTTCGCCCTCTGGTCGCTGGATTTTTTAGAACTTACCGGAATAACGGCACGTTATTGTCTTCTTGAGTGATACCACATTCAGGTATTGCCCCTTCTTCCGGCGAGTTTAAAAGCCTCACATGTGAATCGCGTGCCATTATTCCGGCGAGTTTTAAAAAATCCGGTGACCATAGAACGAAAATCGCGAAAATTTAAAAGTTAAAGGACTATTTTACTACCCTAGAAACTTAAAGGACCAAAATGCCAAATGCCTATAATTACAGGATGAAAATTACAATTAATCCAATTTGTAAACATCGAATTTTTTTAGTATTGTAATTCGTACAAAAATATTATTTTGAACGACTATGTTATTATGTGATCGTGATAGTCGATGGTGATAATATGAAGGTCCTCTCACGACCTTCCCTAATGAGAAGGTCTACTCATCACAACTTTCTATGATAATATAAAGATATTTTTAGTAAAATATATTTCGATATTCAGATAAGTTCTGAATCTGAAAAATTAATTTAAGGTCTTTTATGTCTTGGCTCTGAAGAGGCATAAACTTAGTATGTATGAACCCATTGCGACCGTTAGGTCATCTTTATGTATGTAGTTCACATAAAATCGTACAACTATGTGTTGTTTATAAATAATCGCCCTCCATGCTTCAGGTACAATTGTTGCAACCTTTATGACCTTCATTATCCTCTTTAATAATGCACTGATTTAAGTATCGAAATGCCATAACCAGGGTCCCAATATTCTACTGACTGTGGTGTCCTTTGCAGATTCATTCTTGAATGATTGACGTGTATTCTTTGCATTAGGACGGTCAATCACCCTCAAATTATCCTAAACTAACCTTGTCTAATTTTTTGGAATAACAAAAGTATTTAGAATTTATTAATGAAACATAATTAAAATAAAAATTAAAATATTTGAAATCTTTTGAACATTGAAATTATCAGATTTGGTGTCAAACAATTGCACTCAAAATCTGAGAAATTTATAGAGGGCAACAATATGGGTAATTACTTAATATTATATTCCGGCAAAATTCCTCTTTTCATCCTATAATTATAGACGTGTTACATTTTTCATTCTTTATTTTTTAAATAAACATATTGGGTCCTATAATTTTATTACTTTTGACACATTTAACCTAATAAGTTTTCATAAAACAATTTTAGTCCTTTATCTATTTTACAAAAATATATTTAGTCCTGTAATTTATAAAATATGACACTTTTAGGCTTGTTTTTTTGAAAAAAAAAATGATTGTCGGGAAAAATCGCGTGATGTTCACTCGTCGAAGATGCTAGTGTTGTTGGGAATAATATAAAAATGCATTTTTTTTACAAGAATCGCATATTCTAAAATGAGAATCCAACTTCCCTTTTCACTATAAAACCCTAAAAATTTGCCCAAATCTATCAATTTATGTCCCATTCATGAATTGAGATAAAATTTGTTTGATTCACTTCTATCCCACACTTAATCAATCTTGATTGTGCTTTTTGTGTTCTTTTTGTTTGATTTGCATAGATTCAAAGAGTTTTGTGAAGTTTTGTATGTGCAAAGTTCTTTTTGCATAGTACTTTTCGTGAATTAAAAAATTTGAAAGTGCATGACAATTAACGCATGTTTTCACATATTTTTTTTCGAAAACACATCTCATTCGTCGGCAGAAAAAGACTAAAAATGTCACTTTTTATAAATTACAGGACTAAATATATTTTAGTAAATAAAGCACAAAACTAAAATTGTTCTATAAAAATTACAGAACTAAATGAGTTAAAAATAATAAAATTACATGACTAAATGGTTTAATAAGACGATAAAAGACAAAAATGTAACGCACCTATAATTACAGAACGAAAAGTGTAACAAACCTATAATTATAGGACAAAACGTAAAATTTTGCATATTCCTAAATCATCTTTTTCTTTTCATATTTAAAATAAGATTTATTTCTTATATTATATATATATATATATTTAAATAGATTACTATATTCTTTTAAGTAAATATATAAATAGGATGGTGACGTTTTTTAGTACGTGTTATACTATTTGCAAGTCGAGATGGGGAAAGGGCCGACTGCTTCACTGCTCGCTAAGAATGGCATTCTACCGCCTCTCCCGAATCACTCGGAGCCTCCATAGCCGCCGCCACCGCTACTCTTTTGTCTCCGCCGTTGACTCCTCCTTGCACTTCCACTCTCCCCAACTTTCCGAACAGGGATATTGCGCTCACTTCCGCCGCCACCTGTACCATCTCTTTGAATTTTCCGGGAATTTTCACTCCAAAAATGGATTCTACAATTCCGCTTCAATTGGCGCCTATCACGAGCTTCTCCGGAACTCTTGTTTTTCCACTTTAGCATCCGATGGAAAAGGAGAGGAATCCAAAAATTCAAATCAGAATGGAGGTGATCGTTCGTGGATTGATGTTTATTTGCCGGAAAAAGCACGGCCTTACGCGCATCTCGCTCGGCTTGACAAGCCAATCGGTACTTGGCTTCTGGCTTGGCCGTGTATGTGGTGAGTTTGTTCGTCTTCTTATTGTTGAGAGTCAGAACTCGTTTTCTCATCAGGTTATGTGAAATCTATATGCATTACCTTGTGAAGGGTTTGATATATTATGATATGGAGATGTCCTTCTGGTTTGTTGATTTTTTTTATTTTTTTTCTCTCTATTTTGCCTCTGTTTGTATAGAATTTAGTTGGGTAGATAGGATGGTGAAAAGCTAAGGCGAAATCAATGTAAAGTTGAAAACTGTTACTCCATCTGTGTTTCCTCTTTAACAGATTAGGTTTAGATTGTAAAATGTATTAAAGTATTGTGATAAAATGATGTGGCAGAATACATAAACAAAGATGTTCTAAGATCATCTTTGCACAAGAATTTTGTCTGCCATTTGCTTTAAAACCAAGAAAGAAAATAGATTTACCCCTACAAAATCGAGATCCATACATGGCGTTGATAAGGTAGAGAAATAAGTTATTTATGATGATTAGGATGTTCATGCGGTCTATGGGTATTTGTTCTAGGTCGATTACCATGGCGGCATCTCCAGGGAGCCTTCCAGATATTAAGATGATGATGCTTTTTGGTACAGGGGCGTTGCTTTTGCGTGGTGCAGGGTGCACTATTAATGATCTACTTGATCGGGATATCGATACTAAGGTAAATATCTTTCTACTTCTGCGTATTATGCGTTTTAAGGGTATTTGTGATGTGGGAACAATCATCTGATATGATTTGGTAATAACACTTTTACTTATGCTGATTATGTGTTCTGATGTATTTGTGATGTGGAAATAATAATCTGACATACTTTGATCTTAACACAGTGAGTTGGATATGGCACTGAGTTAATTAGTAACTTCTTGTTGTTGCTAGTTTTTCCTTCTTTTGGTTGGATTTTTAATCAGATCTTGGGGATAGGATTTGTGGGGCACCTAGGGAAGAGGCTGATTACAATATGTATAGCTATTTCATGTGATCCCTTGTTTCATTTCTTAATGTGCTCCTTTCATCCTTGTAATGATTGTTTCTTTGTGTTGTTGATAGCTTTATGTGTTGTAGGTAGAACGGACAAGGTTGAGGCCCATTGCTAGCGGTGTACTAACACCATTTCAAGGAATTTGTTTTCTTGGTTTTCAGTTGCTTCTTGGCTTGGGAATTCTTTTGCAACTGAACAATTTTAGGTTCGTGGTCATTCTTTCTAATTACTCTAATATTTTGCTTTGCAATTTGCATGAGTTACTTTTCTCTTCTAACTTAAGTGTGCCCTTGCTTCACAACATAACTATGCATTTTTGTGTAGAGTGGTGCTTTAGAAGTTCTTTTAGAAGTTGATTTGATGGTTCGTATGTTAGTTTCATGTGTGGCAAATTCAACTTGAACCTGGATGAATTGTTTTGCGCAAGATCTATTATATGAAAATCCTCTATTACAATATGTAAAGATGCAAAATTTGATTTGGGTTTAAGTTGCTACATACTTAAACTTACTGACAGAGACAAGGTTGAACATATACAAATTTGATCAGATCCAGTAAATTAACAAAAACATGCTGCTCAATCTAGAATTTCACACCAAAGTATTCAAGCTTCAGTCTGTTAAAAAAGAACCAAACCATTATTGTTTGTGGAATATTAATAACAAACACCACCAGAATCTTGACTGCAAATGTTAGGTTTCTCAACATCTGTACTAGGAAGATCAGGTTGCTAAATTATCTATATAAAAAAACTGACATCCCTGGAGATGGCTGGTTCTTAGACCTTACCATTAACCTAAATCAGAAAATTAATGCATCAGGGCCTTTTGGTTCAATCATTAATGTTGCCGTGCATCTGACTTTCACCTTCTTTGATTTAAGACCCATTAGTACGTGTATGAGGCTTTGAGTAAGATTGAGGAGATATGAACCTGGCGTAGAAGTTGCACATATTTATATATATATATATATATATATATATATTACTGCAGGAGCTCTGTGTGGACTCTTTGAAATTATGAGTTGCTGAATGAATTATGACATAGGAGAACTGGAAGCAAGATCGGATAGAAAACTAAGCATAAGTAAGGGTCTTGATATTAACCTGTTGGGGACAAGAAATGCCTCCAACTACTTGGAATTCGTTTGCATTACAATCTAAACTTTATAACTTTGGGAGTGGCTAGGAAACTGTACTCCTGTAACATTGTCCTAAGAAATAGTGGATATTTGTTGATTTCGTATTTGGAGACATAAATAAAATGTCTTAATGCCTGTGTGCAGTAACAAGGCACACTTCAATCCATGGGAATGAAAGATATTGATTGAGTGTATATGTCTATTCCTTATACCTTGACTTACCAAATATTTGCAGCCGTGTTCTGGGAGCTTCATCTTTGCTGCTCGTCTTTTCATACCCTCTCATGAAGAGACTTACATTTTGGGTAATGGATTCTGATCTCTGTTCCTATTTATCCTCCTCCTGTTCTTTCCCTTCATGGAACTCCCTCTCTGGTTCGTTACAGTCCTGTGTCCGAAGAGCTGAGTCCATGTGCGTACTTCTACAGAAATTAAAGCTAATATATCTGGAACTGTATTTACAATGGTACAGCCTCAGGCTTATCTTGGTTTGACATTTAACTGGGGTGCTTTACTTGGCTGGGCTGCTGTTAAAGGAAGCCTTGATCCTGCGGTTGTGCTCCCTCTTTATGCTTCTGGTGTGTTTTGGACACTTGTATATGATACAATATATGCACATCAGGTACAGACTAATCTTTTGTTATTCTCAATCATGATCTAAATTCTTAAGTGCACATATATATAAACATAATTTAGGAATGAGACAATAGTAGCTTCTTTGAATTTTGGAATTCATGTTCTGAGTGACATAAAATGCCATATTCTTATCTCTCCTAAAATTTCGGCAACAGTGGCTCCTGACGTGTTCCAGATGTTTTCTTGTACACAATTCTTATCCATTTCTTGAGGAAACAATCACCATTATGTCCTTGCTTATGAATATAATTTCAGACCTAAATGAACATGGATACTTGGTTATGATGATGTCTGTCTCCAGTTTTACATTCACCACCCGTAGATTTCAATATGATAGATGACCAACTAGGACATATCCCCATGGATTGTAGAACCAGCTGAGGTGCTTTTGCTTCTCTAACAAAAATAGTTGCACTTCAAGTCCAAAATCTCATTCATATGGTGAATCTTGGAAGCATCTAGAGTTTTTAAACAGTTTGTATTGTGAAATCAGGAACCATGTGTCTATAATAACTTATGAGCTGCTTGTAAGTATGTTGCACACATAAGTGCTGGCAGAAGATTATGATGTTTGGTAATTGGCATCTTGTTTTTCTCATTGCATGCAACTGTCAAGGTATGAGATGCTTGCAATCACACAAGAAATAGATTCCAGGGCAACTGAAATATGTGAAAATTGCACATTCAGGATAAAGAAGACGATCTGAGAGTGGGTGTCAAATCGACAGCCTTGAGATTTGGGAATTCAACCAAAGAATGGGTTACGGGCTTTGGAATAGCATGTATTGGTAGCCTTGCTCTTAGTGGATATAATGCCGATCTTGGTATGTGTTTTCTTTTCTTTCTCTCTGCTCATTACTAACTGTGCGTGTCTAGCAGTATCTATCCTTCTCTCCACGTTTACTTTTTTCTCCATTTCACCGTGTGACCTTTTGGCTTCTGTAATCATTTTGATATTATTGTTGTGTTTGGAGCAGAGTGGCCATATTACACATTCTTGGCTGCTGCATCTGCCCAATTAGCTTGGCAGATATTGACAGTTGACCTTGCGAGTCGTGCTGATTGCAACAGAAAGTGAGTACTTGAATGCATGACCTGACCCAATTAATTTTAGTGTGTATGTATTCTATATGGTATGAGTATATCAAGAAATCAATTATGTCAAGGAAGCATAAACTATAGTGTTTTCTAGACTTGTAAGCAGATACAGCTCGAGAAACTGGTTCCGATCATTATTAATATAATGTAAATTGATGTATGCATTGTTTGCTCTGATGTTCTAAATTATATTTAAACTACTCAAACCTCTTTTTCTTTTTTCTTATAATCAGGTTTTGTTCCAACAAGTGGTTTGGCGCTATTGTCTGCAGTGGCATCCTATTTGGAAGACTCTTTTAACCTGATGGTATAGGTAACTTTCCACAAAGGTTTCTACTGAATTCCAAATAACTTATTTTATTTTTTTATCCTCTCACTTTTGACAATGAGTAGTATCATTTTTAGGGGAGTTAAGTTTGATATGATTTATAGTCATAGGCACTATTTCAAGGCACTGAAAAACAATTTCTTCATAACTCGATAAATTTTATGTTCAATTTCTTTAACTAAACCTCTGTGCCATATAATTCTATGGAGTCTTTCCACATTTGATAGCCTATTGGATTTTTTCACATTGTAAGATGTGTTTCTATTCAGTTAATCAGATAAGAATATCTTTCCTTGTTGATACTGGATATGTTGCAAAAATATTAATCAACTCCACTAGGTTAGCAAAACGGCCTCGCTAATGATTTCGGTTTTCTCATTCTCATATTTGAAGCTGCTAGTTGTTTGGTATTCCTTTTCTACTGTACGTTATACCCTAATTTTACTGATATTTCAGCGGGATCTAATATTCTTGTATTTATGGGATCTGTTCTTATTTTGCTACATTGGAGGTGCATGATGATCTCTAGTCCCTGTAAATCATTATGACTCATCTTAAGTTAACCAAGTGCCATTTCTTTTTCCTTTCAGCAAATGGAGGAAGTTGATTACACGAGATAGGACTCCAGTATTACATTATCATTGTGAATCCGTCGGATATATGAAACAACAGAATGTCATTATACGAATTCTCTCGCCTTCTCAACTATACAGACATGAGTAGGAATTTTCCATCATCTTTCAGTTTTCAATTTAGTGAACGGTGGAAGACTACATTAGCTTACAGCATACCTGGAGACTGTAACACTACACTACAGAGAAAATGCTAGTAAGGGAGGTATTTTTGAAGGTAATTTCACAAGTGATAGACATTATTTGGTAGCAGCTGGTGGAAATTAGTAGGACCACCAAGATAATTTTCGTAATGAAAAATCTCCAGTACTCCGGAGGTGCATAAGTGTTCTAGTTGACTCAAACTGTACCGCATACTGGAATTACTGCTATTGTAAGATTCACTTGATCCATAATGGCCTTACCAGTGTCTATATACAAGGTTAGAAGCATTTAGTTTCTTTTTCAAGCAATATTTATTTGTAATTCGAAGATGCATATCTTGTTGATCTACCGAATATTTGATTTTATTCGTGGCATCTTCATGAGACTCATGAAGAGACTAGGAATTATTGTACCTTTGGTGGTTTTTCGGCAACAGCTTGTATGGTCAATCAGACTGATAGTTTTGGTTGAGATTCCTTTGGTGATTATTTATTCTTTAAATGATACCTGCCCCATGACCTAGCTGTATTTGATATGAAGCAGGGAGTCAATGATTTAGGTCCATGGATGAAATAATTGGGAGATTGTGTTTTCTGATTAACCTAATAGCAGGTGGAGCTGATCCCTGGAGAGCCAATACGAACGAGAAGTTCGATATTTGCAACCTGTCACAAGTCTAGTCCAGGACACAATGATATTCTGGTCTGAATTAGAATTTCCCGCGTTCTTTTGCTTCCAAGTGTGTAGAAATAGAATAGCATTATTTGACCTTAATGACCCAACCCATTCTCCCCCCCCCCCAACCCCACCCACCCCACCCCACACACCACCCACACACACAGATCCCACCCTACTCATGGGGTATATATGTATATCTATATTTATATAATATGTTTTGGAAATGATAAGTTGAGGCTTCAACCTAATTACTTTAATGAAATGTAATGATATGTATTGTTGTGCATGAAATTGTGGATGAGTGTGTCCCAGCATGTTGAGAGAGTTGGGCTGGCAGCACTGACTGGGCCATGACAAATCACAAATCACCAGATTTGCCAGCTTATATTGTAAGTCTTTGTTCTCAAGTTTGATCCAGTTTTTTTTTCTTCAACCAATACACTAAGGCTTCGTTTGGTTTGCGTTATTATGCACACGTTTGGTTCATGATATTGGAGCCTGATATTAATATCGGGCCAATTTTATCCATACTAATTTATGCAATAGTGTATACCATCTCGGGATACCCTATCGCATGGGTTATTGAATGTATGATTAAACAATTTTGTTTATCTAAAAAAATTAAACGCTCACTCTCTCTTTTTATTGAAAGTCTATTTTGAACTTCCGCCTCATATGCACGTTGAAAAAGAAAATATTTCACAAGAATTTTTAGTTTAAAAATTGTATTACAATAAAAATTGAGAGGTTTTTGTTTTTAAAAAAATCTTTTAGAATTATTCACAAACTATTATGTTAAATGAAAATAACTTAAAAAATAGATACTCTTAATAGTTTTTTACATTTAATCATACTTTGTAATTCATTCAACCAAACATTAGATTATAATATTATATGGGATATCACACATCACAATACAATCACATGAGATATCACACGTCATGATATGATTATATAGCATATCACACATCACAATACGTCAAATTAAATAATTTATCATTTAATTTACTATTTTATCTAATTTCATCGTATCTAATCTTATCACACGAATAAAACGACGTTATCTAACTGAAACTTTTTCTTGAATCCATGTGCTCCACCGCTGTTCTTCCTTCTTTCCTTATGGTTCATACCAGTATTCACTCCTTAATTTTTGGTAGCATGACATTTACAAGAAAGGGACTTATCATCTGTCATTCTATTCATTTTAGATCAGCCAATAAAACGCTCTTTCACATCATTTCAACATATATTTATAAATTGATTTCAGAAATAAAAATTCTTAATTCTCTCTCTTGATTCAGTGAATCTCAATGAAAAATAAAATAAGGATAAAATCAATCCATAGATTCTCATTTTTATTCCATGATAATTATTTCAAATTAAATTTGTAGCAAATTTGCACGCCAATGCTTGCAGAAACATTGTTCAACTTATCACCGTAATCCCATCAACACATTAGAAATTAAATCCAAAGTTGTCAATAGATCAAGTATTATAAGTTGACTGCTATCCATTCATAATATACGAACATAATATGAAGACAGCCTCTACATTTTCGATGAAATCCACCGTACTTAATAATCAAAAGGGATAATTATATTTACGTTTTTTGACTTACGGTATATTTACACAACATCGTATACACAAACTACTTCTTCTTTTTGGAAAATTACACATACACTCTCCCCCCCTCCCCCAAAAAAAACATCGACATCATTACACGGACGACTCTTGCTTCTTGACTGTTATAGGTGGTTTCTATAATTATACAAAAAAATAGGGATGACTTGTGCAAACAGACCATAAATGAGGGAGTAATCGTAAATGCAATTATCCCTAACAGAAAATGGAGAGTTGGGACTATCAATTCTTATGTTAATGTGAAAGAAGAGAGATAAGGTGTTTAGGACCACCCAAGAGTTGAAATTAATCAAGAGAAAAACATAAAAACAAGACATGTGATGTTCCATCATCAGCCATGTTCTTGCAGTGCACAAAACTGAAGTATGTGACAAAAAATCCTCCTTGTAATAAAGTAGTGTGAGAGTGTTTGTTTCTGGGACCCCAACTCCCCACCACTCTCCTTCTTAGCCTCACATTTTCAGTTAATTTTTGTTGCCATATGTTTGCATAATGTGGCAAAGACAAGCCTTATGTGCCCACCTAACTTTTGGGGAACAAATTATCATTTTTTTTTATTTTTTTATTTTTATTTTTGTTTTATTTTTTATTTTTTTTGGGGGAGGGGGGATTGGGTTTGAGAACATGCTCTTTTAAAGCTTCTTTACTCAATGATAGGATTTGAAAGAATTGAGACATTATTGGGATTAATTGTGTTTGGATCTGATTTTGAAACTCCAAAAAGATCGCGATATTGATGCGCGTTCCACCTTCGTTTCGAATGAAAAGTTTAATTCGTTTATTAGTTCAAGACATCCTCGCTCTAGCAATGTGTCTTTTCAAGAACATAATTTTTAAAACTCATGTGAAGTTAAAACAAAATTAGTCGCCTAACGAGACACCAACTTTTAAAAGCACATATCCTTACATTCGATTATGTTTCTCCCTATCTTTCAATTAAAAAAAAAGAAAGAAATATATCTTAAAAATAGACCCAAACAAAGCCTTAGATTCGCTGATAAAGAGTTTTTGGTTTCCAATTTTATACATATTGATGTTTGCTTAATTCAATAATTACTTTTTGTTAAATTGAATTAATCCTTTTCTTCATGATTAGTGATGAATACCAATGACTCCCAAGAGCGTGGACTTGCATTTTGCTTTCTTATGATTGGTTTTCTGCATTTTTCAGGAAAAACATTTCACCTGGTGGATTTAAAAAAAAGATGTGGGGGTGCATTTGACTTGATGAATCGAAATTTGAAGAAGTAAATTTTAAACGATACCATTTAAAAAGAATTTAAAACCCATCAATATTCGATAAAATATAATTCAAAAATAAAATTAAAAGATTTGAAATCCTTTAAGTATTAATTTATCCAAACATAGTCAATTAGTAAAAGTTAAAAACAAAAAACTTCAAAGTCATTCTAACCACCAATCCTCATTGTGTCGTGCTACACATCTCCGCTCAATCTTCCAGGAACTTCTAGTTTGATCAGACTTAAATTATTATACTTGTCACGAGTTTGATGTACAAATTAAGAAAAATAACCCATCATACCGTAAGTATCTATATTTAACATTCATGTGTTTGGGCAGATCTGCCAAACCTATTTGAATGCAAATTCTCTTTATGCCTCAAACACATAAACAACTAACATCAAATTTTAATTTTCAAAATTTAAAAATACACATCAATCACCCATATATTCAACACACAACGCACCCAATGCAGCACCTATTATACCATCTCAACTAACTACTAGTTTGCTTGTTTTTTTAATGGGACTTCAATTTCGCCAACTAAGTTAGGTCTTGTTGGCTCAACTGACTATTAAAGTAAATGAACAACTACTATTAAAATAAACTAACACCCACATATTGGTGGGACTCGAATCTATGACCTCGAAAAGTCATGGAACCTCAATTTTACCAACTAAACTAGGCCTCGCTGGCTCAATTGACTATTACGATATACTAACATTTACTACTAAAATAAACTAACGTCCATATATTGAAGAGACTCAAACTCATAACCTTTCGAAGTCATAGATCCTCAATTTTGGTTACTAAACTAGGCCTTAATGGCTCAACTAACTATTACAATAGACCAACAACTACAAGACAGCCTCCAGCACTGCCTTAAATATACAATTATTCTTCATCATAGCTTTTTGTACACTATTTTGAAGTCTAAAAATATGGTTTGTAAACGTAAAACTTTAGCACCTTTCGTATATAACGTTCCGTTCCTATAAATAATATGCTTCTCATTTACGTTCAACCAGAAAAAAAAAAGAAAAAGAAAATTAAGTTAACACAACACATTGATAGTAATCGAATCCATAATCTCTTAAAATCATGCCATTTTAATTTTATCAATTAAACTAAACCTCGTCGGCTGCTATCAGTTGTGAATCCAAAAATAAAAATGGAATGAAGTAGGGGGTAGTGCCTACACCTACCCCAAACATGCTCATTTAATCCAGCGCGTATTCATGTCTCCTAATTAATTAATTAATCATCTAATTAGCAAATAAATCTCATCATTAATATTCCCAATCCCCTACTTGATACAAACCGACACATGTAATCTCGTGGCCGTACCTTACCGTAGGGAATCAGTTCCCACATGCCCCCCCCCCCACCCCCCCCCCCCCCCCCACCCCCTATATTATTAATTATTAATTATTAATTACAATTAAATTAGAGTAAATGACAAGAAAGTCCTCTGTCTCCTGCACCTACCATTATACATTCAGTTTGACAGTTGAGATGACCTCACTCATCATCAACCCCACCCCCACATAAATTCAATTTACTTTTATTTATTCACATTAATTATGTTTACTTAATTCTTCATTATTCTTTTTTTTTTTATTTCAAACCTTAATCACTACTACATATCAGAGCATGATTTCAGCAATCACAAGCTATTTGTAATCAATAAAGAAAATTAAACACATAATTCTTCGTCTCTTGATCTTTTTTGTTTCCTGAAAAATTCAGTGATTTTAACTTTAGTTACTAGTACAGACGAGAACAGGCCCAGAGAGTAAAAGTTGCGATTATAAACCGTTTTACGGAAGTGTTTATAGATTATTCATTGATCCAGCATTCATAGTTATTAAAAAGAACAAAGACACAATTTTTCGACTTTAACCCCTTTTTTTTTCTTTTTTCTTTTTTTGGTTTTGTGGAGAGAAAAGATTAGATAATTTCGACTTTAATCACTACCACATACTATACCCCTGACCTATGGTCTATTTACACAAAATCATTCCCATTTTTTAAAATTTATACATATATCCAAAAATGTCAACGTCATTTACACAAACTATCCATATTTTTTAGAAAATACACATACACTCTCCAGAAAACGTCAAACGTCCTTACACAAACCACTTATTCTTTTTTACTGCCAAGAGTGGTTTATATAATTACACAAAACTAAATAAGAATTATTTATGTAAATAGATCATAAATCAAGAAGTGTAAATGTAATTATTTTCATAAATTACCCCCTAATATAGCCTTTACATCGACAAATCACTTGAATGATCACTAATTAATATTTTTAGATTAAGAAATTTCAAGAATATTTAATGTTGAAAGTGATTAAAATTTAAAATTCTTTTATTACACCTTTTGATATATAGAGATTTGAGATAGTATTGATAGTAGCTAGAAAGAACCTAATCTCACGCCACATTTTATTAATATTATCATGACATTGGAATTTGGGCTATAAAGTGCCAAAAGATTAGCTTATATTAATTATTATTTGGTGATAAGGATATGACTAATCAAATAATTATTAAAATACTATTATACAACTTAATTAAAAATTAAATAGATGCTATCTATGGTTGTTACGGCTATCGTACGGGCTTAATTAATTAAATTGGAAAGTAACATGGCTTGCATGCCTCGTGAAACTGCTCATACGTGGCGAATATATATTAAATTTTTAAATAATTCATCTGGACGTAAACATTGGAACTTACTATAATTATTAAAATTTTCAAATCTTCATCGACTATTCTAAATTTGAAAATCGTATGTAAATCAATTTCGAGGCTTTTTTATATAAAATAAAATTTGTTTACATCATTTTACGCGTTCAGATATTAAATATTAATGGTATAAATATATAATATTAAATTATTTAGGAAAATATTATGATTTAGAGAAAGGGTAGGTTCCCATTTCCATCATGTGGTTTGGTGGTTGGGTCTTATCTTAATCTTGGTAGGCTGTTTTTAGAGGATAATAATTAGTGGAGGGTAAAGAAATAAACAAGCACCACTTTTTTTGGGGGATAAAGTAAAATTTAAGATAATTATTTGTTTTTCTTCTTCATATTTGATTCGGGTCGCTATTCGATCACCTGGGACATACTTGGTTTGGGCACCATCGAGCTCGATCTTGTCAGCTTCTGGACGTATAACCTGAGAAGAAACAAGCACGTGAGACTAGCCGGGAGGTTCCCTGGCGCAGACACGCCGATGCTTAAGTCAGATTCTGGTCGAGATGGATGGTCGATAATATAGAGAACAGTGCTGGTCGAATATAATCGGAATTACTTACCTCAAATGTGGTGGGTCAGGCTTATTTATAGCACCAAGTGTCCGTACCTCCATAGTCCACGTGGCCTCATCTCTTTAGTCTGACAAGTTTTAGCATCAAAGGTCCATATTTGAACACCTGATCCTTAGTAATATCGGGTCGTTAATCAGGGTCGGGTCGCACGCTGATGCGCGGGTCTGGTGCTCCTTAGTAGCTTGGGGCCCGCTTTCCAAGGTGTTTTTAGTCTTTTGACCAATTTATTGGGTTGTACCCGCATCAATATTATATACTTTTTATATAAATATAATATATTTTTTAAAAGTAAGATATAATTATTCGAGGACCAATAATAATGCGTAGTATTGCCGAATTATCTTATTTTATATAAATACTTTCTTAAGAAAATATGGGATAAGAAATGCGAAAATATTGTTTTTTCTTTTTTTCTCGTCTCTTTTATTTAAATTCAATTTTCTTTTGCGGAAACATAAATTTTTCTCCTCAAAAAATATTTCTTCTAATAAATTTAAATATATAATCTTTTAACGTTCAAATCAAACATTCGGTGTGCCTAAAAATTCTCATTTCATTACTTATTGTACCAAGAGCATGAAATTTTATACTATTTATTAAGTGCGAGGGGTTAGAAAATGATTATATTTGGTTGATACAATGTATATTGACTAAAATATTTTCAATCATATAATTTATTTTTAAATAAAATACCCATTTCTTTAAATTTTTATAGCATGCACATTTAAGAAAACATCAATCGATCTGGTTAGTTATTTATTTATTTTATTTTTATTTAATCATTTTTATTTCATGTGATTAAATAAAAATTTTAATTACACACACAACATCTAGTTTGCTCCTATAATTAGTTAAAAATAAAGACTATTAAATATTTTTCTAATCCAATAATGATTACAAACCAAAAACAGGAAATTAATGGGATAAGGTCATAATTAAATAGGACAGCTTTATGCTGATCAAGTCTGAACTTTTTTAGACCAAAATTTTGAAATAAAATAAGAAATAATAATAAGAGATAATTATATTTGCACCTAGTAATTAGATATATTTACATAAATGATATTTATTTTTTATAATTAAAAAAATTATTTTTGACCGTAAAAAAACAAGAATAATTTATCTAATATTGTTAATATTTCCGAGGGGTGTACGTATAATTTTTCAAAAATATTAGTTATACTTTTGCCGAGAATTTTGATATTCTTTGCGTTTATATGTAAAAGGTGAAGATGACTTGTATAGACAGACCAACATATATAATAATAATGAAAAAAATAAGGGTAAACCACAGCCACCTCTCATGAGGTTTGGCATAATTATAAATATTTTCTCGTTGTTTGAAAAATTACAATTCTCCTATGAGGTTGTAATTTTCAACCAAACACCTGAAATTGATCATTTTGCCCTTGAATTTTTAGTTAAAATTGTAGAAAAATCAACCGATGTAAATTGCATTATTGCTTCTCTGTGTGAAAAATAAGAAATATCTAATTGTACATTATAGTCCAAAAAATTCCAAAAAAATTTAAGAATAATTTTGTTTGCATTTTGGTTAGTTCACCCATAAAAATAGATGAAAAATAAATTTTTATTAGAAGGTTACAAAACTTAGACGGTATTTATAATTTTTTAAATAATAAATGTGTATTTATAATTATATCAAATTTTATGGGAGGTATATATAATTTACTCAAAATAAATAATAATAAGAATAATTATTGGAAAGCGGGAAAAAGCCTTTATTTGAGGGGAGGGGGAGAAAGTGACCGTATACGGAAGGTGCATACGGCACAGTACACGCAGCGCCACACACACTGAGGGTGTCTGGGTCCCACCTCCTCTCTCTCTCTCTCTCTTTCTCTCTCTCTCTAAAACTCACAAGAGTTGCTTTGCTAAAACAACAGTCAGTCCTGATTCAATGGCGCTTCTCTGTCCCTTTGTATGGGTTTAGTGGGCATGCCATGCCCCCCCATCCACGTGCCCTCAAATGTCCAAAATGCCCTCCTTCCATTCTAAGGGCATCACTTTCGATTGACCAAAATGCCCTTCTACGATCTTTTTGTTTTTTTTTATGTTGGTATTATTATTATTTGAGTAAATTATATCTATCTCCCCTAAGGTTTGACATAATTACAAATACCCCATTATTGTTTGAAAAATTACAATTATCCCTATGAAGTTTGTAATTTTTAACCAAAAGCCTGAAATTGATCATTTTGCCCTTGAATTTTTTTATTAAAATTACAAAAAAATCGGCCAAGGTATATTGTATTATTGCTCCTCTGTGTAAAAAGCTTAAAAAACCTCTCCATGTATATTGTAGCCCAAAAAATTTTTAAGAATTAAATAAAAATAATTCAGTGCATAAGGGTATTTTGGTCAGTTCATCCATAAAAATTGATGAAAATGAGTTATTTGTTAGAAGGTTACAAACCTTAGGGGGTATTTGTAATTTTTCAAACAACGAGGAAATATTTGTAATTATACTAAACCTCATGGGAGGTAGATGTAATTTACCCTTATCATTATTATGAGAAAAAGAAGGGCTTTTATAAGATTTGCACTATTATTTCAAATTACGGTATTTATTATTGAACATGATGAATTATAGTTACACCCTTGATCTATGTTTATTTACACAAATCACTAGTGCCTTTTGGATAGTCATGCACGCACTGATCAGAAATTTTGACATCATTTATAAAAATTGTCCTTGCTTTTTGAAAAGTTACACACACAACTTAACAAAACGTTAATATCATTACACAATTTACTGATATTTTTTGAATGTCATGAATGATTTATGTAATTATGCAAAAAAAAAAAGAAGATAATTTATGTAAACAAATCATAGATTAGAAAGTGTAAATATAATTATCCTTATTAAATAAAATGTTGATATTACCATATAAGATTTGGAGGTTTATAATGCATAAATGCTATATCTAATATCTAATATTAGATATAACATTTATTGTAAGATAAACACAAATTAATCAAATCTTGAATAAAATTCCTTATCAAGTTAGCCCAATTAAAAAATATTATATTATTTTTTATTGATTTCTTTAACAATCTATCTATTATAAATAGCATAATATATCATTTTAAAATACCTTAATGCAGACGCTACATTAATAATATAAATAAATATATATGAACGCGTGAAAATTCAACTACATTTAAAGGGGGTGGGGGGTTGTTAGGGGGAGTCTAGGTGCTAAAGTTTGGCATGCTACCATAATATTATTCAATTATTATTAGTATTATTATCGAATCATAGAAACAACGTTATTTGATTCATTTCAGATGGGATGTTGTACTCAATCATAGTATATTCGTTGTAAAATATGATTATATAGTTGTGTACAACTTTTTTATTTGGATAAATTACACAACACCTCATAAAATTAACAAAATTACACCAAAATTCTATGTAATTTATAAAATTATAGCTGTACTTTTGAGGGTGTTTAGTGTAATATTTTTCAAATGAAATTTGTATAAGCTTTGACTTTGAACAGTGAGTGTAGTTGTAATTAAAATTATAATCTCATGAGATGTAGTTGTAATTTTTTAAAAAATAAAAAATATTTATATATTTTGACATAATTCTAGGGAGTGAATTTATCCTTTTTTTTTCTCCCTATGGATGTTTGATGTTTTATTAGAGTTAGTGGGGGGTATATTTGGTATAAGAAAGAGAGGATGGAGATGGCAGAATGGGAAATGGAGAAGGAGAAGGGCAAAAGAGGGAAGATAGAGAGAGGGAGAGAATCATAATCATAAGACAGCCGCATGTCTCCTCAGAAGTGGATCTTCGCACGTTATGAATGTTTACTCACTTTGTACTATTCACTATTTACTCTCTCTCCTCTCTCTCCCTCTCTCTCATAACTCTTATGCTTATCAGTCATCACAGTGACAGAAAACAGAGAGCCAACCGCCACCCCTTCTCTCTCTCTTCTCTCTCTCACACACACGCAGAGTTTAAGACACATTTAACTCCTAACCAGACATCACCTGCTTCTCTCTCTCTAGGGAGATAGCAAAACCAGATTCATTCTTATTAGCTTCACATCAAACTGTTACGCATGCTTTCTACCTGAATCTTTCACTACAGCTTCTTTTCTTTTTTTGTTTCCTTCCTTGGTGTTCATCTTGCAAGATTTTTTTCCTCCATTCTCCCCCTTTTCTTGATTCTTCTCTTTTTCCGGGGTTAATCTCGAAGCAACGAGTGGAAATCTTCTATGTTTATGTTCGCGGGCCGCCAGCTATATCTACATACTATATTCAGATCTTTTTTCTTGAATGAACCGTGGAAAGATCAAATCTTTCCAGCTTCCATCTCCAATGCTAAATAGAGATTAAACCCCCACCAAGAACCCAGAAAACAAAAGCTGGAATTTGATCTTTCCTCTCTTTTTTTGGGGTGTTTTTGATGATTTTGTGCAAAACCCATGAAGAATTTCTACTGGTTGAAGCAAATAGCAAGCACCCACAGCAAGCTGGAGAGGAGGCTGTCATTGGGAGAGTACAAGAGAGCAGTTTCATGGTCAAAATACTTAGTTTCTTCAGGGGCTGAAATCAAAGGTGGAGGGGAAGAAGAATGGAGTGCTGATATGTCTCAGCTTTACATAGGCAACAAGTTTGCTTCTGGGAGGCATAGCAGAATCTACAGAGGGGTTTATAAGCAGAGAGATGTGGCTATTAAGCTCATCAGCCAGCCTGAGGAGGATGGAGATTTGGCTGCACTCTTGGAGAAGCAGTTTACTTCAGAAGTTGCTCTTTTGTTCAGGTTAAGGCATCCCAATATCATCTCTGTAAGTTGGGATCTTTACTTTGATTTCTCTTGTGTTTTTAGTTTTGGGGGTTGGTGGATTCTTGGAATGTTTTTTGCCCATGTGGTACATTGTGCAGTAAAGGTTGTACCTTGCTTGACAGGATCAAGAAACTTGACAATTTTCTCAAATTGGGGTGGATTGGTATCTTACTTTGATTTCTCTTGAGTTCTTGTTTTTGGTTTTAGGTTTGGGGGTTGGTGGATTTTTGGGATGTTTTTGGCCATGTGGTACATTGTGCAGTAAAGGTTGTACCTTGCTTGGCAGGATCAAGAAACTTGACAATTTTCTCAAATTTGGGGTTGGATTGGTATCTTACTTCATTTGTCTTGAGTACTTTTTAGTTGAGATATATGTGGTCTCCATTTACTATGTGTGCTGTGTGTTAAGGTTGTTTTTATCCTTGTATGCATATGGACCAAAGGAAAAGTATTGCTGAGAATGGATTAACTGTGAAAGTTGGATTCTTGCTGCATTGGATAAACACTTTGTCATCTCTGGTTGTCTGTCTCATTACCTTATTGCTTTCTGGTTTCTGATTTTCCCAACGCAGTTGCTTGTTAGTGCCTAGCTAGCTGCTTTGTCTGTGTGATCTTCTAAACGTTTGATTTGTCGTCTGTCGATCTTGATATTGCCCGTTTCAACGGGCGTGCGTTGGTTCTCTGCCATGATCATACCAAAATGATGCACGAAACAAGTTATAAGTTAAAATTCAAGAGACGGGCGTACGTGCCTGCATAAACAGTGATTGACTTGAAAATGATTGGTCTAGTAGATATCTTGTGATTTGTGTTAAAGATCTCTACTTTGGTACGCTGGGCCACCAATCTCATGTTTGGGTATCGAGGAATTGGGGCCAGTGAATTCGAATATGCATTGTATCTGCTCACATTTGCATATAACGTTCGGTCAGGTTCAATGTCGTTTATGGGCTCGATTCCGTGGATCTAGACACAAAGTTAATATAATCAATCTAGCTACTACTAAACATGATGTACCAGAAAGGGTCCAGAGTGTCTGTGCATTAACCTCGGGAAATTGCTATACCGAGCTGTTCTTTTCTCTTCCACTAATTTATGGAAGTTGATATTATGAAGGAACGGAACTGTTCTCTTTGGGATCTTGTAAGTTTTTCATCGAAACGGTCAAAATGGCTAACCTTTTCCTACGGAAGAATGCTGTGGGTCGGTCGTTAATCTGTGATTTGGCAGTTAAAAGTTGAGTTTCTGTCCTATGATATCTACATGATTCATTAACTTTGTACGTGCAGTTCGTTGCGGCATGTAAGAAGCCCCCGGTATTTTGCATTATCACGGAGTACTATCCGGGTGGTTCGCTCAGAAAATACCTCCATCAGCAAGAGCCGTACTCACTTCCCCTCAACCTCGTACTAAAACTGGCAATCGACATTGCACGTGGGATGCAGTATCTTCATGCTCAGGGGATTCTGCACCGAGACCTCAAGTCGGAAAATCTTCTGCTCGATGAAGATATGTGCGTCAAGGTGGCCGATTTCGGTATATCATGCTTGGAATCTCAGTGCGGCAGTGCCAAGGGGTTCACGGGCACGTACCGCTGGATGGCGCCAGAGATGATAAAGGAAAAACACCACACTAAGAAAGTTGACGTCTACAGTTTTGGCATCGTATTGTGGGAGCTTTTGACGGCATTGACCCCGTTTGACGATATGACTCCGGAACAAGCTGCATTTGCAGTATGCCAGAAGGTAAATATTAAGAGCTTTGATTTCTCTACGTTCAATGCGTTGGATAATAGTCCGAACAATAACGCCTATTGCTGCATTATTCGTTTCTTTGCCTTTTCATGTACATGCTGAATTGTTATCCATTCGATTATCCAAAAAATTCAGCTTTCTTATTGTAGTACTCTGTGTCATCTGCAGAACGCAAGACCACCGTTGCCCTCTTCATGCCCTGCAGCATTTCGTAACCTCATTCATCGCTGCTGGTCGAGCAATCCCATCAAACGGCCACAGTTTGATGAGATCGTTAGCATTCTTGAAAGCTACGCTGAATCTCTCGAGCAAGACCCGGAATTCTTTTCCTCGTACGAGCCACCCGTGGGCTGTAGTCTTGCGAGATGCATGCCAAAGTGCATAGCAGCTCGTCGGTCCCCATCTCTAAACGCGTGAAGAACGGTATAGTCGTGCCGCGTCGTAGTTTTCATGGTGACAGGGCTACTAAAGTGCTTGATTTGTAACGTAATGTGCAATTTGCCATGCATCATTTGGTTTTTTTTCTATAGAATGATCATGTAATGGAACCAAGATTAATAGTTCTCTTTGATCTACCCCAGAATGGGGTTGGGAGTACAAGAGAGAATTTGTACTAGGAATGCAGTTCTGATTTAGAAGCTCAAGAATGGGTAAATTACAACTACCTCTGTTGAGGTTTAGTATAATTATAAATATCTTTTTATTATTTGAAAAATTATAAATATTTTATGAGTTTTGTAATTCATGAAATATTTATAATTTTTAATCAAAGGTTTAAAATTGATTATTTTGTTCTTGAATTTTTTATTAAACTTTTAGAAAAATCAGTCGAGATAATTTGTATTATTGCTTCTGTGTTTAAAAATTAGAAAATCTCTCCATGTGCATTGTAGGGCAAATTTTTTTAAGAATTAAATAAAAAAAATTCAGTGCATAATGGCATTTTGGTTAATTTACTCATAAAAATCGATGAAAATGAGTTATTTATTAGACAGTTATAAAATTTAGAGTCGTATTTATAATTATAATAAATTGAGGGTAGTTGTAATTTACCCCTCAAGAATTTCAAGTTGATGTATTTCGTTGTAGCACACACCGGATATGTTTCTTATGTAGGCAGCTTTCAATCAAAAGACAGTTTGGCCGAGTGGTCTAAGGCGCCAGATTTAGGCTCTGGTCCGAAAGGGCGTGGGTTCAAATCCCACAGCTGTCAGTCGATAATGGTATTTTATTTTTATTTAATAAAAAATAATGTCTACGTATATGATGCATGCTTATGGATACGAAAGCACAAATTTTTAAAATTAGGACGCATACGGCTCTATATAATATATTTTTTTCATAAAATTAAAATATGTAATATTTTCTCAATTTCTCATAAAATTAAAATATGCAATACAAAAAATATTAAAATAAAGGGTAAATTACATTGACACCTCATGAGGTTAGGTTCAATTATACAAACATCCCAAGTCTTTTACGAAATTACAGCTACACCTCCTATTCAAATGCAAAGCTTACACTAATACCCCTTGAAAAATATTACACTAACACCCATCAGGGGTATAGCTGTAATTTTGCAAAAGATAGGGGTTGTTTGTGTAATTGAACTTAACCTCAGTAGGTGTCAATGTAATATTCCCTCAAATAAAACATAAAATAAGTATGTCCTATATGTAAAATTTTTAACCAAAATACATGATTTTAAAAATATGTATAATCAATTTATCTTAAAAAGCAAGCAATAAAAAATATATAATCATCCAAGTTAGTTAAATTATCGTGATAATTTCCCAATTCATCCCAAAACTTTTAGTCTGAGATAGGTAACTTATTCTTTTTCTTTTCTATTCAACCTAATTTTTTTGGAAATTATAAAAAATTCATAGATGTGTTTGACATCGTGTTATTATTATTCTTTTAACTTGTTCGAGCCGTGTTCATTCCGACAACAAAATCAAAATAATTATTTAGAGAGTCCGTGCATTATAAGTATCTTGATTGTGCAGTATAGATTAATCCAAGCCTATTTTTCCGTGAACCATTAGATTTTAATGGGCCGAACAATTGTCTCCGTATAGATTATAGTACGAAAGGCTCATTCCCTATGAGAAAAAAGAGTCGGCATCAATACTACGCGTTTTAATTTGTCATATCTCTAAATATTTTTTTTTCATTTTTATTTAGTTCTTTTAGTATTTTCAATAAAGTGAAAATACTTTATTAATTTTTATACAAAAAATAAAAATATATTTAGATTGCTTATTTCCAAAACCTATGTTTTAGGTCCGAGAAATGAGAATCTATTCGAATTCGATTATTGAAATAGTAAATATATAGGTTTGTGTAGGTATCGAATTTGAATTTTATAGAATAAAATCGTAAAACTAAAAAAAAAATCAAATCAACATCCTTGTCATGTCTCTTCTTCTACTTCCGCCACTCATACATTTTTATAAAAAAATCAACATGATTTAAGATTTGTAGGCTTATAATATAGAAGAAGACGAGAAAAATTATAAGGCCTACAAATGTACAGAAGAAAGCATTTTCAATGGAATATGCTGCAAGATTTCCAAAGGGACTAGGCATTTTCAAATAGAATGGACGAAACGAACTCAATTTTAAAAATTCACACAATGTAAAATTGAAATACCCATTTAGAAATGAACCAAACGACACATTACTTTTTTCTTGCATGGTACGTATACTTTTTTTTCACAATTATAAGATATAGAGGCAATTAATGTATCATTGTTTGCAAAACTATACTAAGTTTCTATTCCAAATTTGATGCATTTTCTATTTTATTTAATATATGCATGCTACGTATTTAAAATCTCTTTTGAAATAAACTAAATATCATAATTTTTATATACGAAATGTATATATACTAATCAAAATAAAAGATGCATCATGACTTAAACA
Source organism: Sesamum alatum (assembly GCA_034509735.1). Classification (NCBI taxonomy): domain Eukaryota; kingdom Viridiplantae; phylum Streptophyta; class Magnoliopsida; order Lamiales; family Pedaliaceae; genus Sesamum; species Sesamum alatum. The sequence continues at coordinate 5,389,788 of JACGWO010000001.1, forward strand.
AACAATTCAATCCGTGTGCCAAGGTAATAACATAATGAATATTCAATATTATTATTTTTTATTCCAATGAGAACTAAACAAGTACTCATATTCGGAAAATTCTATCCAAATCAGATCAGACCAAACCAAATCAATTACATGACAAGTGTAATACACTTATCTAAATTATTGATTATTTTTCTTGAACTGTACACTAATGACATGATAAATATATAATATTTTTCATTTAATTGATCCGAATCTGGCCAAATCCCATTCTGAGTTAAAAAATTTCCTTATATAAAAAATGTCTCTCTATATAAATAGGGTGTAAAAACATCCAACGATCTGAATCATACTTTAACTTGAGTTATATAATTCACACCGTTTGATATTTTCAGTTTGACACTAAAGTAGAGACCTGGATCCATTTCTTGGATTTGGGCCAAGCTCGATTTGTTATGGATCAAGTCCAAATATATTAAATGGGTTCGGGCTAAGTGGATATTTGTAATTGGGTAAGGTTTATATTTAGGCGGAGCCTCATCTACCTGAAGAAACACGCTTCTATTTGATTTTCGTACTTAAAGTGACTAACGACTTTAGTTCAGTGGGCAACGGAGTGAAATACCAAAATAGTCCCCCCATTTGCTCTCCCGCGTTGTTGCAGTCGTTCTGCCTTTCTCTCGTCGGCGCCTCTTCCTTCTACCTACACAGCCTAGAGCTGCTGTACATACGAATTACTGTATCTATTTCTTCTCGAAGAGAAATGGAATCGAAACCGTCTGTTTCGCCGTCGAGCTTTGTCGATCAACAAGTGGTAAAGTAGTGTAAATTCGTATGTATTTTTATGTATATGTTAATATTTGAGTACGTAGTCGGTTATTCATTCAGACTGTGTATGATGTAGTGATAGAAGTTGTTTATTGTTTAATCTTCTTCTGTTTTCTCGTTTGTTTCATATGTCGTGTTAGTTTCCAGGGGATGTGGTGTTGGACCTATCCAAAATGACTAATCAAACCATCAAGCTCGGCGGCGGCCTCCGTCAGGTTCTTCTTCTGCTGCTAGGGTTTATTTTTTTTTTTATTTCTTGATTTTTTTTTTTGGTTTTTTAATTTATGTATTTTCGCTTGGAAAAGTGAAAAGCGGAAGAAAGTAGAGCAAGAAAATAGGGCCAATGGCTGCAAGTAGTGTTCTCTGAGTTACGTGTGGGAATATACAAAATCCCTGAGCTGTGCAGTGAGGACCTTATTGTTGAGTTACAAATTTAACACAATATGTGGATCGTTTTGATTATGTATACCAGCTTTTTGGCATAGGTTTGCGAAATTGATGTGCAAAGTTGGTTTTTTTTTTTTAAATGTTTCTATTCATATGATGCTCTGTTAAATATGACAGGAAAGGTTAGGTGCTTTCATAGATATTGTAACTAGATTTAATAGCGGCACTCACTCTCTTAGAGTGTATCTATTTTAATTTGCCGAATGTTTCTTTCATCCTTTTTAGTTCTTTTTGGGGACTATGATGATTTAAAGACAAGTGTTGTATTAATGAAGCAATAATTTTGGAGCTCATTTTGAATTACCTTTTCTTTTAATGCTAAAGCTAAGGAAAAATACAAAAACTCTTTTGAGTAAGATACCTAAATTAACTTCGAATGAGTCATGGTGGATTTCGAGTGTTTGAATTTGAGGAGTAGTTTATGAAAGCATACTTTTGCTGATAAAATACAGTTGACCACAATCTCCCACCACAGATATTGATGGTGTTTGTCCTATTCTCAGGATGGCGATGTTATATCTGTTATGAAAGCAGGAAAGCTGAGGTTCTCAAAACCAAACAAGTATTGGGTTGAAAGCTCCCATAAGCGGGTGAGTCAAATGTTTGCCTTGAATTGTAAGAGAAGTCCATCTCATTGACTAACTGACGTTGGTTCGTTCGACATTAAGTTTTTGGCATTTATATTGTCTTCCACTTGCATGATCATTAATGTTGTTATATTCTCTGTACATTACTCTTGTTAAACAAAATGATCGTTCGGTCAATCCTGTAAGGCGTGATAATAACCATTAGGATGCTCAACATGTCTCACATGTTTTGAAATTAGATTACTGGAACGAACTATCTATGTGGTAGTCAAGAAAATCTCAGTACTTTCTAATTATGGGTAAGACAGACTTGATTGTAGAGGACGCTTTTTTGGAAGAAAGAAGTAACTCAGTTATCTTTTGGTGGTTCGTTAAATTCTTTTCTCAAGTCAGATTCTTTAGATTTATTGGACAGTTTGTCTCTAGATGTCTATTGGACTGAAATGCAATCAGGTTTAGCTACATCGTCTTGCTAATCGCTGACAAGAATCCATAGTAATCTATAAGACGCATGGATTAGTTGAATGATTTTAATAGAAATATGAGTTTTCATGGTCATTCCATTTATAGTTGGAAAAGAAATGCTAGTTCCTTTCACATTGATTTTTTATTTTTATTTTTATTGAATGACTGCATCTTTTGAGGAAAGATGTATAGTGAACAGTATGCCACCAATCCTGAATGACCCTGTTGTGTCTACTTATTTTGGTATCAAGTGATCATTTGTGTTCCTTCTTCTGCTGCATGGCTGTTGGCAGAAACAACTACATATCACTAGAAAATTAATTCTTTTTCCATTTCAAGTTCTGCTTAACTAGGAAGAATCACTTTTACCATTTTCTTTATGCTTAGGCTTATGTGGCAGTTCTTCAGTTCTATGATATTAACTTATTGGCCGATTCTTTTTGAATTATTAAATAATTGATTGCTAAATAGTAATGATTAATTTCTAAGTTTGACGATTTGATATTTGCATAAATTGTGTTTTATGTGTAAACATGAAACTTTCGTTGTGTATCAAGCCTGTGGATCAGAAGTCTTCCGTGATTTTTAATGTGTATCTATTTTACAGTATGTACCTAGTGCTGGAGATAATGTGCTTGGAATAGTGGTTGATGCAAAAGCAGATGTAAGTACTTCTGGTTCTGCATTGATGCCTTATAACTATAACTTGTATGATTCTTCACTATTTTGAGACGCAATCTTCAGTAGTTTGTTTCTAGTTTGTCCAAGTGTACTTTGATGTCCTGGCCATCTTGTCCTCTGAGTTTATTACTTTCTTGTAAACTGTTGATTGTGGCAATCTCGTACTCATAACCTTTGGAGGAAATTATGGGGACTTTTGGAAATCCTTCAATCCTATTGCTGGGGTGAGGCTAGTCTTTTGTTCTCGTTTTAACTGGTGTACCACACTCTCGGAGAGAACCATTTTCTGTTTCTTTTGTTTTTTTGTATTTTAACTGCAGAATCTTGCAACTGTCTTTTCCGATACTTAGAGTAATGATGAACTGTTTGTGCCTCGAATAGGATCTTTTATTGTCAGGATAAATGATGTTTTATTTTGGACCACTGCACTTTATTCTTTGTATCTTTCTCTGTCCAGATAATGTGGTTAGCCTTGTTTATTTTCTGATTATTCACATTCTTTACAGCAATGCATCTCAGTTATTCTTGTTTGACATATTGCCACACTTGTGGTATTTTATACGGTTTTGTAAATTTAGATTTTTCTGACAGTTCATGCTTTTGTTAGCTTGCTCATATTTGTTATATTTGCAACAGAATTTTCTTGTGGATATAAAAGGTCCCATGTTGGCATTTCTCCCAGTGCTTGCTTTTGAAGGTGGAACCAGAAGAAACATTCCTAAGTTTGAGGTGAATAGATGTCATCATAACATTTGTGCTTAAGCTTGTTTGACATGATTCTGTACATGCATGACAAATGTGCTCCAACTTCTTTAATAGAGAAAGGAGGCCCCTTAAGTTATTTATGTACCATCTAATACTGTGTCATCTGTTTAAGAAAATTAAATGCAATGCTAGCATATGTGGTGTGATGTAACTAGCATCTGAATTTCTTGGTAAATTCTTTCTTTTTATCATCTTCAGATGGGCACTTTGCTGTATGTTCGTGTTGTCAAGGCAAACACTGGCATGAACCCTGAGTTGTCATGCATGGATGGTTGGTGCATTGACTTATCTTTGCTGCTTCTACCTGGACCCAATGTTTTTAATTCTTTTTTGATGTGTGCCTCTTGTTTGATCATTAATTTTTCAAGAAATTCCTTCTTCTCTATAGCTTCCGGAAAAGCAGCAGAGTATGGCCCCCTTAAAGATGGATTTATGTTTGAGTCCTCAACTGGATTGTCACGAATGTATGATATTACTTCCGTTAAAATAATAATCTACATATCTTATACTCCATCGAGTTCATAAGTATGGCCATGGACGTTTCTCTTGCTTTCCTCAAGTTTCAACTTTCTTTTTAGGTTGCTGAGCACTCCGACATGTCCAGTCCTTGAGACCCTTGGCAAAAAGCTTGCTTTTGAGATTGCAGTTGGACTGAATGGTCGCGTTTGGGTATGATTCCAGGCTGAATTATCTTTTATGTTGCTCTGATGGTTATCATCCATGTAGTTTGGTATTTCAGCCCTTCATCCACTAATTTCGATGGATTCTTAATTGGTTTAGGTGAACGCAACCTCTCCTTCAATTACCGTTCTTGTTGCAAATACAATCATGCAAACGGAGTCATTAAGTCCAGCACAACAAAAAATTAAGGTGGAAAACCTGCTGCAGAGATTGCAATGAACAACACTGAACTCAAGTCTGAGTGGATATTGCCGATTGTAAGTTCTCTCCCTCATCTTTACAATACCAGTTGTCTCAGACCAGTATGCTTCATTTAATTCTTAAATCTGTTTCTATTCTGGATTTCACTCCTCATCTTAATCTACCGTGTAACGTATTCAAGTAGAATGGCATTATGCACATTCGATGCAGACAGAAGAAGTGCGTGTCTGATCTTAGTCGGACAGACCCTGAATTGCTCGACTGAACTGAATCATTAGAAGGCCTGCCTTCTGAGATTCTTCCTTCTCACGTCTCTATCCTTTTCAACATCATCTATTTTCGTTGATTAAACTGAGTCGATAACAATAGCCCACGCCTGCTTTTCAGGACCAGTGTTCCAGGATCCGACAGAGACGCAAGCTGCATCACGGCTATGAATGAAAGAGAGGACGGCAGGAATACTTATCACCACCGAGTCATGAATTCCGACTTTTAACTATAATTTTTCACCAATTCTTGTTCCTGTGAGAATTTGATTGAAATCAAAATTGAAAACTGCAGATAATTTTGTGCTTAAGATAGAAGTTCATCTGTCTTAATTTTTCATGTTTGCGTTTTTACCTTCCTTCTCTTATTATGTGGGATATAATACAAGTTCCATAAACATGAAGTTTGAGAATGAATCATCATTGGACATGATAATTATCTTGTGTGCTCTCACTCGAATGGTGGGAATTAGATCAATTCTTTCCTGCTAAATGAAATTTGAGGGAAAAAAAATTAATTCTATGAAAAAAAAGAGAAAAATAAAAAATAAAGACAAATTCCACCATTATCCACTTCTTGTTTTCTATATATGTCGAGTCCTAAATTATCTACTTCACTTGATAAGAGACATTTCTAGTGGACCAAATAAAAAGGATCATTCTTTTTTTTTTTTTCATATGAAAAAGGGAAAATATTTACATTTAGATAAAATGTATTATTATCATTTATTATATGTCTTGTATCTATACTAGTCAACAAGTACAGGTTCCGAAATAACTAATTTTGGGTATTGAATATAAGTGTTGTATTATACGAGGATTTCAGAATAACTAGTTTTGGGACAATTTGTGCCTTACTTTTTTTCTGTTTACATAAAATAATTTCTTTAATCAATATTTATATGTTAATAAAAAATTAAAACTTTTCAGTAATTTTAACAAGCTATTATTTCATAGTTTCATTAATTAATTAAATATTAATATAATAAAGACACGCAATATGATATTTAATAATTTGATAGGCCATGAGTAGAGTAGGACCGAAGTGAGTTTGCATTGGGATGAGCAAAAAACAGCAGAGAGAACCAAAATCCAAAACCAACTACTACACAGTACACACCTTTGCTCCTCTCTCTCTCTCTCCCTCCTCCTGACATCATCCCCTTTTCATCTTTTCCTAGGTATCCCACTTCCCTATTCCCAGTTATTACTGGATTCCCTTTCTCAATCGTTCCTTTTCTTGCGCAGAGAAGTTCATTTTCTGGTGTTCTCTTTCCTTTTCTGTAGGATATTTCAGAGTGGAAGTGAAGTACAATCGTTGCTATGGCAGACGCTCCCCCGAGTTCCGCAGACGAAAACCCCCAAAACCCAGGTTTTTTTTAGTCATTGATTATCTTGGTTTTTAGCTCAATTTCTTTGATTTTTGTTCGGATTTTTTGTAGTTTATTTTGAGTGGGGAGGTGGAGATTTCAGCTTATGAAACTTAGTTAAGAATTGAATTGTCGAGCTTCTGAATTATTGCTGAAATTGCTGTCTCCGATTTCATGGATTTTTATGTTAGTTCAGCTTATTTGAGCAAACTAGTCATTGATGTCTTGCTGCTATAGTTGTTCGTTGTTTCTTGCTTAATTCCGTCAGTTTTCTTGTCATTATTCAGCCTTTCTATCGTGAAGGCCGTGGAGAAAATGTTTTCGGTGTTTTTGGTCTTATTGTGAGCTGTAGCTAGTGGATGAAAGAATTGAGACCAATTTATGTGACTAAGCGTATACTTCGAGTGAAGGAAGTGAAAATTAAGATGTTGCAATGACAATATCAAAGACGAATATGCCAAAATGGGTGAAAATCCTGAGCAGGAGTTGCTAGTGAACTCTCAAATTGCACAAAACATAAGATTTATTTAGCGTTTTTCCAAAAAGTTATTGTGAGAAGCTGCAGGGCCATGAATTACTACAGTAATTAAAACTCCTTAAATGGTTTCTTTGAGTTTATCAACCTTCTAGAATTTTTAAACTTAATTTGTAGACCGGTATTTGTTCACTATATTATGAGCATAAGCAGATGAATATAAAATAAAACTTCAAGAATTTTTCATATTCATTCGTTTTATGCCAAACCCATGCCATTTTTGATTTGTTTTGTTTTAAACTTTGTGCTACAGTTTCACAGGCTGTACAACCAGCTAATCATGATAGTCAGGATACTAAGGTTGAGCCTGTGAAGGAGACTTCTCCGACTTCAGTTTTTGTGAACTCGGAACCAATTCGAGAAGAGCAGGTACAAAATGCTGTGAAGTTTCTTTCACATCCAAAGGTTAGGGGATCTCCTGTCATGTATAGAAGGTCATTTCTTGAGAGGAAGGGTTTGACAAAAGAGGAGATAGATGAAGCCTTTCGACGTGTACCAGTAAGTCATTTTCCTCTTTCTCCCAATAGGTATAATAATTTGTCGGACTGTATCTATTAGTCTCAAAGCCCTAAGCATGAATTGAAAATTTACTGGTTCAAACATTTTAGGATCCAACCCCAGCTGTTACAGCAACGCAGCCGACTGTTACTACTCAAGGTGATACTGTAGTACATATTTTTTTGGTTTGAGATCCTCTTCCTCATGTCATTATGAGCCAGAACCCAGAAACTTGAACTATTTTATTTTTATGGTAAGTGCTAACTTCGTGAGTCTAATCTTCTCTTCTCTACCATATATATGAAGATGGCCAGGTAAAATCTTCCTCAAATGTTCAACAGCAGCCTCCAGCACAAGTAGTGCAACCTACACCTACTGGACCTGTGAGCAGCATTTCAAAAATGGGGACACTCTCTCGATTTCACTGGTATCATGCTATTCTAGCTGTGGGATTTCTGGCTGCATCAGGGGCTGGAACAGCAGTACTTTTCAAGGTCAATTTATCTCTTTGAAGCACCAATTGTAAGAAATTAACATAAACTAAATTACAATAAACTAAATTATATTGTCCGGTTCAAGTCCCCTAATTATATACAGAGTTACTTGCATGAGTTGGTTTCACAATCCTAAATTAACATCATATTTTGGTGGCATGCTTGTCTCAGAATGCAGTTGTTCCCAGGTTGAAGTCTTGGATTCGCAGGGTTGTATTGGAAGACGATGAAGAGGGCCTGATGAAGAAAAACAATTCAAAACCAAGTATCGCAGAAGAAGCTGCCGCTGCTGCAAAAGCTGCAGCCGCCGCCGCAGCCGACGTAGCTCGAGCAAGCCAGGAGATGTTGACGACAAAGAGTGAAGGTACATGTTTAATGGTCTCTAGTCAGCATAGCATGCACCGTAATTATTTCCTTTCCTGATGGTCTTTTGGCAGCTTAGTGTTCTTTATTTTGCAGTACATTGTTTTCTTTCCTGATGGGTTTCAAGTAGTAGTACTCATGAAAGGCAACGTTTCTGGTTTCTTTCAGAGAAGAAATGCTTTGAGGAGCTCATCAATATGTTAAATGTGCAAGTACACGAGATGAAATCAATGACCAGTGCACTACACAACTTGGAAGGTGGCAAGGACTAGCAAGCTGTTTCATTTGTTTGAGATCTATCTCTTATTGTTTTGGAAGTTATGCTGATAATGATTCTTCCTTGTAGTGGGGGTACTTAGAGTTACATTTTTGTCCATTTGTGTATGATTCATGTTATAAATTCTGTACTTTAGTTACCTATAGGGGCAGCAATGATTGCAGTGAATTCAATGTCTAAAGTATGGTATTATCCAGTTAAAATTCTCCCATCACAATTAATCATTTGCACAAGTATCAGCAGGTTGCATTGCTCACAAGTAAATCATCATATTTAATTTGCCAGTGTCATCATTCTTTTTACTTACTATCCAAGAGAATTTATTATTTAATATTACCCCTGCTTCCAGCACAAATTCTCTTGAGGTAACTTCATATTGTTACAAAAGAGAGAGTGAAACAGTTATCTTATTAATAAGAACAATACGTGAGCAGGGGCTGTTAGGAGTCTATTAGTCTGGACTTTGGCTCATATCTGGCATGGGTTGTCCTGATTCTTTTTTATTATCTAGTTCTTTCTAGAATTTACGGACCTTATTTTGAGTTATCAAACCAAGTGAATGAATTTATACGTATCCCTTGATTAATCCCACATCTACCTGCTGTTTCAAGATTCTGCTTCTCAAGCTTCTTCCTTTATTGTGTGCATAATTTGATTGCTTTTTACTGCATATCTCAAATATGGATTTGTTTGAAGATATTGTTTTTATTGTCAATATCAGGAAAAAGTATACAAGGAAGAATTGCTGTGGAGGAAAAGGATTATAGAGGGGTTTCAATGACCACTTCTAGGGTGAGCAAGTTATTACTGTTTGTCCAGTATCTATGTTGATATGTGAAGCTCTTATTGAACAATTTTGAATTTTTGCATTGATGCTCGTACACGTTTCTTGGTTTTCCAGCAACCATATGCGAATGGCAAGGCAGATACTGATTCACATTCAGGTTTATTCATTAATTTTGTTGATTTTCTCTTCTTGAATATCTGTTGCTCTTTTAATATTCTTGATTTGTTGATGCAGTGAGATCTTTGTCACCACCTTCATCTGCAGAGCCTTCTGTTCCTCCTCACCCGAAGTCATATATGGAGGTATTTCTTTCACTGTTTCTGCTTAATTTTCCTGAAGGACTAGATCCTAATCTCGTATATCCAAGACGTCCACGAAGCATGTGGCCTCTGAGTATTGCTTTGTCATCAAATGTTTCATAATTGTTCATTTTACTCTTGCTGGCTCGTGAAATTTTCGGCTCAGGATTTTCATGGTACTATGCTTAGACTGATTATAATGCTCTAGGCTAAGCCTTTTGCTTTCCAGATTGGAAATCTTGAAAGTTGATTTGAAAAATTCCTCTTGAGGAAATTATCGCAAATGAATCAGTCAATTTTAATAAGGATCTGCTACATGCGTATGAGCTCCAAGTGGGAAACTATGTTGCATACTTTGAAATAATTCGGTAGAAAAGCATCAAGAAATCATTTTCTGTCTGTCTTTTCCTTTCGCCCCTACTAATATGAAGAGCTCTTTTGCAGATAATGGCTATGATACAGAGAGGTGAAAAACCATCCAATATTAGGGTCAGTCCGCTCCGATTAATGGTGTTGTTTGTCCATTTCATATGTATATTTGCTGCTTTGTCGCTTAGTTTGTTAAAAATGCTTTCTTAATTGTCTCAGGAGATCAATGATGCACCACCAAACCCCAATCTACCAGTATCAAATACACGCTTAGCACCAAGGCCAAAGGTTTGCTCTTAACATTTTACTCATCTTGTATTTAACATCAATTTCTTGGTATATTGTTCAAGTACTGAAATAGACATCTGATACGGTATTAAATCCGAGAATCGTCTCATTGTCATTGTCACTAATCCACTGTTTTATGCCATTAAAGCACGAACACCAGATTTTATATCCAGCTATTAGTGGCTGTAAATAATAATATCCTACTACTTTAAAAGTGTCTTATCATTGGTTGGTGACTGCATTACAAAAGCTTCTCTGCATAAACTGCAACTTCAGTATGCAAATGTTTATGTATATGTAATATGGTATAAATGCATACATTTGTAGGGGTGTGGTTGCGTCTATCCACCCCCTCTGAAATAAAAATATTGACTTCAAGAAAAGTTTCTTCTTATTCTTTACATATCAACGAAGAGAAAAATAGCAGTAGACTTGCTGGCTCTTGGCTGCCTTCCTTTCTATAAGTTGCAATCTTAGTGTACTATTTATACTCAATACGCGAATATTAACACTACTGCTTGTTGCAATCAGCCTTGGGAAGCTGGCGAAGCTCAGAGCAGCTCTGTCAATGCTTACCCGACCCAAGAGAGCAGCAACAGCTCAACTTACGAGTTCTCAGATAACCAGCTGAACGGAGATGATGCAGCGCCATGGTGGCAAAGAAAGAACGTCAGAATCACAGAAATTGAAACAGGTGAGGAACAAAAACGTGCATCTCCAAATGTGTTGGCTAATGAACAACCCGCTCGGAGGTCATGGGTTCCTCCCCAGCCACCTCCGGTTGTGATGCCTGAAGCAGCTGCTGCCATACGACAACCAAAGAAGGCTTCATATCAGACAGAGCAACTGACTGACGACCAACTACTAGCACGCGCTGCAGATGGAACTGACGAGTTGCAAAGAATCACCAAATTCTCTGAATCCGGTGGCGCCTTAGAGGCAACCGGTGACAGTTCCGGGCTTCAGTCCACTGAGATGCCAAAGGAAGAGAACGGCTCGTATTTGGAGGCATAACTGAAGAAGAAGCAATTTCTGAGGTTGATCTGAGGGACCCTGGACAACAGAAGTGGATTATTACAATAAAAGACGAGAGAATGTGCTTGTTGCGCGTATCTCTCGCGGATTTTAGTCTACATCTGAAATGAAATATTAAACCAAAGCCCAGAGTTGACTAGTACTGGCAAGATTATATACCTACACTGGCTTACATAGAGCTTATATTGCAGCACTGAATCAGTTCTCGACAATGTAATGCTCGTCTCTGTATGATCGTTTGCCACTCTGTGAATCGCATTATTATCATCTATATCAGCCTGAGTACTCCAGATATAAACTCAGAACACCTTTGCATCTGAGTACAAAACTGTCAGCAGGTTGACGCAAATGATACATTGAAACCATGCATTATAACAGCCTGGAAAACACTGCATCAGCAAGTGCTCTTCTTCTTCTTAACCAAATATCAGATCAATCGTATCGTAACTGTTATTGTACTTTTCACATGATCTGTGCTACTCTTTTTAAACCGTATATCAATTACATAGTAAACGTAATCCGAAGTTGATTGATTGTAAGCGTTATTGTAGTTTTCACATGATTAACTGCTCTTCTTAAAACGTATATCAATCACATAGTAAATATAACACATTCGTCGGCTGAAGTCCAAGTCCAAGTCTGATTGAACTTAATTCGAGTCAAAAACTCTATTTTTCAGAAAAGATAAGCAAGGAGGGGAGATTCAATACAGATCAAGTTCGGCCAGACTCAAGTTAATCATCTTATTCCACAAATCATTTCTGCCACCCTCGTACTCAGATTATTTTCATCTAAAGATGCTGTTTTCCCAAGCAGACAACGGGGAATGCGACTTTGAGAGTTGCATTTTGTAGTTTAGTTATTGTGCAAGAACGGAATGTTTTGCAGCATTTGTGCCATGGAAAGTTGTGTTGTCTGCCTCAGAATGTTCATATTATTTAAGGCCTCTCGTGCTCCTTGCTTCTCTTTTTATACTATTTACATATGCATATACATATTAATTGGGCAAAATGCATCCTGCCCTCTGTGTTATTGAAAAATAGTAATTTACCTACTTGTGTAAAAAAAAAAAAAGCAATTTACCCTCTCATATTTTAAAAAATGAAGCAAAATACCCCCCTCATGCAAGGGGTGCAATACACGCGTCCTATGTGCGACTTTGATTAAATTTTAGCTATAAATTACATTTATACCCTTAATTTTAAATCGTTAGATATTGTTTGATATATATATATATATTAACGGTGGAGATTTGATGAACAAATCTATGGCTTACATTTTTCTTTATTTAGATCAACGGTTCATACTTATATATAAAATCAATGGCCCATATCCATTCAAATTAAATCAACGGTTGAGATTTTACATAAATTATAAATATAAATTATAAATTATATATACATATATATACAATATATACATATAATATAAATAAAAAATCTGAAAATATTGAAATAATTATTTTCAAAAAAATATAAATTATACATATATATACAATATATACATAATATTAATAAAAAAATATATAAAAAAAAATTAAAAAACAGGGGAGGCGCAAGCACCGGCGACGAGGGGGAAGGGGGCAAGCGACGACGGAGGGGGTAGGGGAGGGGGAGGGGGAGGGGGCGGGATCGGGGTCTGGATCTGGGAGGGAAAGGGGCAACATGGCGACGGCAAAGCGAAGTGATGGGGGGCGGCGTGAAATGGGCGGCGCGAGCACGACTGGGGAAGGGGAGACGTGGGCGCGGCCGGGGAAGGAAAGGGGAGGGGGAAGCAGGCAGTGGGTGGTCGGAGCGGGAGGGGGGACGGGGGAAGCAGGCGGTGGGTGGCTGGCGGACGGGGCGAAAGAGGGGTTCTTTTCGCGGTGGAGGAGGTGGCGTGGCGGCGGGTGGAGGGGGAGAAGGGTTGTCTTCGGGGCTGACGGCAGAGGAGGCGGCGGAGGCCACGGGGGAGGGAGAGCAGCCGACTTGCGCCGGCGACGGGAAGACGGCGTATATGTATATACTATATATAAATATATTATATATTATATACTATACAGTATAAATATTTATATATACTATATACTATATATAAATAAACGAGCTCAACATTTACATCATATTTTCCTCTTTTTTGGGCCACTTCCAATATTCTTAATTATTATTCGGTACCAAATATTTCCAGGTACCCACCTCTTTCTATTTATATAGTAGTTGTTGGCTGGTTACAAGTTATTTTAAAATTAATTATTATAAAATTATTTGTAATTTAAATTTTACGATTGATGTGACGCACAGTACGATTGATGCCCTCTTGCGTGACGTTTTGTTCATTGTAATTTTATATAAGCCTCAAAGTTAAGTCTTGAAAAACAATCTTGTTAGGGAGTGGATTCTTAGAGTTTATAAACTGTTTAGATTCCTCGTCTGCAACTAATGTGGGACATATGTGCCTACATCATTACTCTCTTAGACGAGGGGTTTGGGACATGCACATTGTCTCATTCCTAAAGACAACGACAAATGATATGACATGTGGCATTATCGGTGTCCTATTATACGAGGTATTGTCCGTTTTGATTTTTTATGAGCCTCATGATTTTATTTAAAAAAGACCCTTCACAATGAAATGGAACGTATACCTACATCAATGATGTTACAGATACATATAATTATTTATTACATGTACACGTTATTGTATTTTTTTGAACTCATGATATTCTTGTGGTGCTATGTGCAATTTTTCTTGAGACGTATATATATGTACATATACTATATTATTAATATTAAGGGGGTGTAGAGTAACTGTTTTTGTGTGCATTATGGATATAGACTGAACTATTTCTATATAAACAAATAAAATGACAAGTAAATTATTTTATTTTATTATTATTATTATTATTATTATTAATACTCACTTTTCTCGTACTGTATTCTTTATTCTATAAACAATGCCATCCGTAAATACATTAATCAAATTCATAATATACAATATTTATTTATTTAATTTTAAAAAAAATCACAAACCGATTTTCATAATAAAAAAACTACATTTAGTGTATCACATCAGATAAATTTTATATAACGAGCCGTCGTGGCACGCCATTCCTGCATGCATATAATAAGTAATTTTTGCGTTTTAAATATATTATAAATAACAATAAAATATATAAACTAACACATCATATTTAAAAAAAAAAAGAAGAAGAAGAAAAGAAAGAAAAACCTAAGTTATCAATTAGTATAAAATTTGAAAAGTTGAATAAAATAGTTACCTTATCAGTTGAGTGTTATTTTTTGTATTACCAAAGAATGGTGCTGCAGCGTCATTAACCGCCATTTATGAGTAAAAAAAAGCGTTTATTTTATATAATAATATAGATTATATAAGTATGAAGTGAATTTATGTCTTATTTTGCGCACGCAACGAGCATGCCTGACTATTAATTTATGTGCAAGTATATGTATGTAAATACCCATATTGAAAGGACTATTTTGCCCCTCCGACATTGGATACCAGTTGTCGACGGGTCAACACAAATGTTGCCGGCATGTGACAATGTCTCACACGAAAATTTCCACCACGTGATTCACTCTCACTACTTACGTGACCAAATAATACATTCCCACCAAACCTAAAATAAAATAATCATTTTTTTATTTTTATTTTTATCCATATTCGTAAATTTATTTTTAGTCTTTACTGACTTAACTATCCCACAACGTTTCTTATTAATCAATAATTTGCGTGTGATGGACCCTTTCGTTTACAATTGAACGATTTTTGCAAACATTTATGTGTGTGGGGATTGCACACGATCATCCCTTTCGATCAATTCATCTCTATCCCAAATCTCAACCAGAATTAATACTTAAATAATACTATTTATTATCTAAATTCTAATATTAATAATAATAATAATATGTCAATAAGTAGTCTTGCTCAATTGAAAAGTTGAGGTCTCACAACTTTTTATAATAATTTGTGGATATATGTTTATTTCTATAGTAGTTTCGTGTTTTTTTTGTCTCATTTGAACGTATTCGTCAGTTCGATTTATTGATGTATTTAACTAGTTTTTAAATTTAAATATTTGAAATGTTGTAATGATTGAGCACATACTATAAAAAATAATAGAGATAATTACATTTACGTCATCTAATTTATGGTTTATTTGCACAAATCATCCAGGTTTTTGTATAATTATAAAAATCATCCCTGACAGATAAGAAGCAGTGGTAATTTGTGTAATGTTATTGATTTTCTTGAAGGTGTATGCTAATTTTTTAAAAAATAGTAATGATTTATGTAAATAGATCATAAATCAAGAATGCAAATGTAATTATCTCAAAAAGATAATAATAATAATAGTTACTCCACTAATTAAGTTGGTTGCTAGTAAGTGCACGCTTTTAGCTGGCCATTGTGGGAGGTGAATGGCGTAGATTAGAACACGCGTTACCAGTTATAAGTATCACAATCTACAACTGAAAACGTGTTTGCTTTTTAGGTTTATCCTTTCTACATCCAACGCTTTAGAAAAATTAACAGGTGTCGCTTGACGATTGGAGTTTTGTTTATTAATAACTAATCGTCGTAACACGCCGTCCCTGCGTGCATATGAAATATATATATATATATATATATATATAAATCAACAAATTACATTTAAAAAAGAAAGAAAGAAAGAAAAGAAAAGAAAACTAATTTTAGGGGTATTATCGGCAAAATCAGAAAATCGGTATAACGGTGTCATAAACCGCCATTTGTGAGTGATAAAGGCATTTCCTTTATATATTAGTATAGATATATTTCAGTCATTGGGAAAATCCAATGAAGTGCAATATTTATTTAAATAGGTTTCCAGATTGACCCTTCAACCAATTAATTTAGGCATAATTCAGCCGTCGTTTATGATTGATTATAAAATAATTAATTTTAAAAAATAATTATAGCATTTGGTTTTATAATTTTATAAATAATTATGTAGTTAATACATTATCTCACATCGATTAGAAACTGATAAAAACTCAAATATAAATTGAGTTTCTTCATTGATGACTGAATTTCAAGATGCACTTCGAGAGTTTGTAAGTAGTTCTCGTTTTCAATAGGCTTGCGGACTCGGGGCGTGACAATGCAAATGCTAATTTTAGCTAAAGTCTGAAACTAATATCATTTTTAAAGTTCATAAATTCATTTAAAAATTTACTTAATCGGCATAATGAATAATTATGTAAGAATAATTATTGTGAGATTAAGTGCAATGAATTATAAATTTTTTTTCAATCAAAACGTGTTTTAAATGAAATTTAATCTCAAAAATAATTATGAAAAGAGTTCGAATAATGCAAAGAATTATGTTTGCACTGTTAAATCATAGGATCAAACAGAATTTAACCTATCTTCACGACAACGTAAAAATTGGTTTCCACTGCAAGTAATTATTCTCCTTAATTACACTCAAATAATTAACCTAATTACAAAAATTCATTGTACTTATTTATAAAAATTACCTAGTCAAACTTCACAAATGTTATACGTCACTACAATTATTTCCATAATTTCCACATCTTGAATTCAAAGGTTTTGACTGTCCAACTTTTGACCACTTCATATATCTAAAACTATTTCATTTAAAATATTTTTTTGCTACGTACGAACGATAATTACATGATTATATTAATATTTAATAAATACTTTAATTTAATTAATACATCAATATAATTACGAATTTTGAGATAAATTATAATAAACTCACATAAAGTGAAATAAAAAAATACCTATACATCCTGTAAATCTAACCTATTCATGGGACCTCAAATCTAACCTTTAAATTAAGACATTATTGATATTTCATTTAAAAGAATTATACACTAATATTATTATTGATGTGTCTTGTGGCCTAATCAATATTTCGTGACGTAAAATATTGTCCGCTCTAATTTTGTACGAATTTCATAATTTTATTTTTAAAAAATAAATTACTAAATAGAAAAGACATTGAAACTTGTAAATTGTTCAAATCCCTCGTCTCTGATCGACGTGGAACGATTGCCTACAAAAATCATATTAAATAACGTATATCATCAGTTTTGAATACTACAAGACTTAGACCAATTAATCTATTACAAATCTGACACACTCTTAATGGCGTTTAGATGCGGCAACCAATTTGTTTTTTCCTGATTTAATATTTTGGGGTCAACTCTTTTGCCCTCCACTAGTAATTATTTATTGTCGGATTCCTTATTTCAATAAATACCTAATTTTAATTTTTTTTTATAGTGGTTGATTAATTATGTCGTTCAATGAATTTAAATTTAAAATTTGATTTAATATATCAATAATTCTAATTAATAAATACGTTCAAACAAAACAATTAAAAATTATTAAAAAAGTAGACATACACTTACATTCGTAACACTCATATCCACCAATCAAACAACAACTTATAATAATAACCCCTAATTAATATTTAATTATTTAAAGATCTTTACTTAACCTAATCAACGTGCTTCCGTCCTATGACAGCCATTTGTTATTACTTAATCTAGGGCTGCTAATACAATTAATTTCAGCTATAAATTAAGTATTTGATCACTACAAGAAAATTGTTTAATAGCAATGAAAAAATATTAGCGCTGAGTTAATTAGCAAGTAAAATTATTATTGCTAATTTTTACTTATTTAATGTGAGAAATTACTTGCTAATACATTTAGCAATGAAAATTTTACTTGCTAATTAGCTTGACGTTGATTTTAGCATCCATTTTTTTCGTAGCTATTAAGCTATTTTC
This sequence comes from Sesamum alatum, assembly GCA_034509735.1. Lineage (NCBI taxonomy): Eukaryota > Viridiplantae > Streptophyta > Magnoliopsida > Lamiales > Pedaliaceae > Sesamum > Sesamum alatum. The sequence goes on from JACGWO010000001.1 coordinate 5,407,791, forward strand.
TTGTAGTGGATTATAAAATATACTTAATTAGAATTTGATATTTTGATGTATTGAATGATGTATTTGATTGATTCTATTAAAATTAAATGTTTAATATGTATTTTTACTAGTCATTTAATTAAGACAATAGGATTTTGATCGAGGCGTTCAGAACAAAGCCCCAAAATGTATACTTAAAAAAAATCTTAAATTTAAATCCCATCACAAATATATGTATTAATTTAATTTTATATCACTTTTGTTCGCTATGATCAGTACATGATTATCATCCTAAATAATTAGTCATCGTCACTCATCATTATCTTGGTTTTAGTTTCTATATATATATATATAAATCACTAGCTGGTGCCGATGATATTTTAATTTAATAGTAAAGGCTGAAATTCCATAAATAAATTTGAGTTCGTAGGTTCGACCGTTCGAATCCCATCAAATATGTGAGTACTTATCTTACACTATGTGAGTTTATTGTAATTTTTTACATTGTTCCTATTAGTCATACTAATATATTGATCAGATATCAATTTATTAATATATTTAATGTAGCTTAAAAAAAATCTTTATTTGACCATAAATAATGAATAGTTAAGTAAGTTTCTTCACAAAAATATTTGGATAATGGTGAAGAATATAATAAGATTAATGCTTTGAAAATTTGTATAAAACTAGTTATAAATGAATGAAATTAATTTGACTTATGTAGTACATCAAATTTGACTTTCAAATATATATATGCCCATATGATCATAGGGGAGATGATTGTGGAAAATGTCTAACAGTCTAAACACACATACTTATTTATTTATGAATTGTTGAATAATTACTGCAATATATATATATATAGTCTTGATAATCTCTCACATCATTAAAGTGTAACACGAGGGGCGCGCGTGCACTTCTTTTATTCATTTAACTCATACAAATCTACTAAGTAGTTCCAACCATTAAATGGAAAAGAACATGAATGAAATATTTAATTATCCAAAAATGATGGGGGGAAAAATCTACATTGGAGTAGAGAAATGATGTGGGCTTGTATTTTGATTTGTTTTAGTTTTTTATTTTTTTTTTAAAAAAAAGATTTTGATGTAGGTAAGATGGAGTAAAAAGTTTAAAGGGACATAAATACCCTTCCTAAGGGACAAAACATCGAAATAGAATAGGATCTGTGTTTTGGCACCGGGTTGGTTCTAAATTGGTTCGACCCAACTCAAGGACTCGTCTTGACCGTCGATCACTAAATGGATAAATAATCAGGATCCACCCAAATGGATTCTTACAAGTATGGACACTTGGATTCTATGTATATGAGTGGATAGTCATAATGGCAGCTACGTTTTTTAGGAGGTGTATTTTATCGAGTTCTAACTCTTTTAAATCTTTTGCCCAAATCGAACTGACTTGAATTTTTGTTATGGACCTCCCAATGAGCCTGCCATGTACTATTTTCTCAAGTACCTTTGATACATATTCGATTTCATAATCACCAAGACGACCTCGAACTGGATACGATATTTTTTTTTTTTTTTTATACAAAGACGAAACACGAATACAATCAAAACTTGTTATATCCGAGCTTACTCTCATCTAATCTTGCCCTATACTTATAGAATACAGTTAGGTGGTCGTTGGCATCGACCCTCAAAATAACCCTCGAACACACAAATCAGTGAGGCAGGATAAAACATTCGATTTACTACAATAAAGAGCAGCAAAAATGTCCTACCTAATGTATACTGATTGAGCTAATCATATTAATAATCCACTTGAACCCATCATATCAAGATATTGTATAAAAGTGAACTACTGATCTTTTCGTAATAAGAGTTGAATAGGTATACTGGGTTGAACGTGTCACATCAAGATAATGCGTAAAAGTGAAATTCGTTGATCTATTTGCAATAAGGATTGGATGGGCATACTGGGTTAAACGTGTCACATCAAGATAACGCATAAAAGTGAAATTCGTTGATCTGTTTGCAACAAGGGCTGAACATGCATACTGGGAATTCGAATCGACTCAATACGAGTAAAAAAATTATGTCTAAAGAAACCGTTATTTAAATTTTTTTGCTTTTAATTTTCATTTGTTTTTGGAGTAGTCATATTCAATAAATGCTGAAGATAACCTCAAACCCTCATGAACTCACTTCACAAGTAGCCAAAATTCACTATCACAAACACGAGAAATAAAAACACAAAACAAACAAACCTTTCTTGGACTTGGACTTTGCAACAAGAGAATAACATTTCATAAGGAAGAGGGAATCAAGATGATCATCTTTCTATACCATTCTTCAAATTTTTTCCTAACTTTAATTAATTAAAATTTAACCAAAGTTAAATAATATTGTATTTTATTTAAAAAGGGCATTTGAGGAAACAAAGGTATAAAAACATAAAGAATACCCCCACGCAGTCCACGCGATGAGCTTGATTCCCTTCTCGTCTCTATCCTCATTTGTCCTTTTACCCCTCACCCCATTTTCCTCCAAATATAATAATAATTAAAATAATATAAAGTCAAGAATCATAGTGTAATTATTACATAATAATTATTATCTCCATGTTCAAGGCCCACATAATTATCATCGAAATAATATAATTGGTTTGTGAAAAGCAGCAAATAATTTGTGATGGAGGAATAAATCACTGCAAATAAGGGAAAATAGAATATCCCAAAAAGGAAGGTCAAATGTCAAACTTACCAAGTTAGCATAGCGCAACAAATTACTGAAATAATTCTAGTCAACAAATCACAACTATGTAATGGGGATCGATGAGGTATAAAGAAGTCATTTATCTCTTTCTACCTACCCTAAATAGCGTAAATCCCTACTTGTATAAATACCCCCTTATTCTCTCATTTGAAGGGGCACCTGGCTTGTAACAATTTTAGTGAAACGTGTTGAATCACACTCACTTAATACAAATTTAATTGGTCTCGCTTTTTAGCGACATCAATATGAATTATGCTATATTAATATGACATAAATCTCATTAATGCAACGTTATTTATATTATTTGATATTTTTACATTTTGCCCATGTAAAAATAATTATTTTTTATTTTGAAAATATCAAATACTAAAATATATTAATATTTTTAAAACTTAAAGTAAATTTAAAGGCACTAGACCAATAAAAATTATTATAAATATAGACATGCATCTATATTTATGAAATTTAAATTTATAATATATATACATATTTTTTAATTATGAATTTTTAATCTTACCACTTGAATAATTTTCATAGCACATTCTTGAAGTATTAGGTGGAGTAATATAGTGCCATATAATTAAGAAGGTAGGTTTATTATAAATTCTATATATTATGATTTATAAGTATGCCATTTTTCTTTCCTCACAAATCCTACACAACTAATTCGTACAAAAATCACTATAAATATCAATCACTGAAACACATTCGATGCATGTATATGGTTGCAATGTTTACCATATTTATTTAATTGAAAGAAAAAATAAAGATAAAATGAATAAAATAAATTATTGTCCAATGTTTTTAAAATAAAGAGATATTTTTTTATGAAAAAATAAGTACAAATTGATTACAGTTTATAGTACATTTGAATTCATAAATTTGAAAATATGGATTTCAAATACCTAATACTAAATCATCTGAATTTATTTGGATCATTTGAAATCTTTCAACTTTATTTTATTGAATATTGATGAAGTTTCGAATTCTTGTGATACGAAATTATTTCTCTGAATCTTTTGTTGAAATACAAATCTATCAGTTCAGACCTAATCTTAAAAGCACTCATATTTTTATCAACCTTATTTTGTTGAATATTGATGAATTTTCGAACTCTTGTGATATGAAATCATTTATTTGAATCCTTCGTTGAAATACGAATCTATCAATTCAAACTTAATCTTAAAAGCACTCAGTATTTTTATCAACGTCAATAACTACGTTAAAGGTCTGTCCTTTAATAAATAGTATAGATACGTGTAGGAGAGTAAAAGGGGTTTGCCTTTTTTATTACAAGAGATGAGAACAAATGTTAATGTAGAAATAATAAATAAATGTGCATGAAATAAACGAGAAATTGCATAGTTGGGGGGTCATTTTCAGTTTATTTTAAACGCCTCCCTAAAACTTCCTTATAAGACCGCTGCTACTCACTAAGCTACTCTGGCCACAGGTTGTTCTTCAACTTTCTCTCTCTCTCTCTCTTTCTCTCTCTTGTCAGCAGTAGTGGTAGCTTCAATTTTGCTATCCTGAGACCAACTCGAAAGTACGGTCGTATTCGCTATACGTATGTTTCGTTCTTGAATCTTGAGATAAACAGGAAGGGAGAAAGGGCCTTTTTTCATTCTTCAGCTGTCGGCCGGTGTTTTGGGAAAGCTATGGCTCTAAACATGCTGTCACCGACTGAAATCAAGACCCTTTCGTTCTTGGATTCGTCCAAGTCGAATTACGGCCTCAATCATCTCAAGTTCCAAGGTATGAAATGTGTGTGTAATTCCTCTTTTTTGGGTTTTAAGATTCTGGGATTTGAATGTTTTTGCCTTTTCATGTGAACTATGAGGTGGTGAGTTTCTAGCTGTGTGGTTTGGATAAGAATTGCTCGTACAGAAGTGATTTGTTGTTTTTGTTTTTTCTTTCTTTTTTTGCTTTTTCGGGTGAAGTCACTGTTTTAGTTGATTTTCAGGTTTCTTGTTCATATATATCTTTTTTTTTTTTTAATGTTATACCATCCAAGATTCCTTTTTTTTGTCTTTTTTTTTCGCTTTTTTTTTTGTTGATTGAATTGTGTTGATGCTGATGTTTTTTTCTGCAATTTTGACTTATAATCCCAACAAAGAATCTGTTTTTCCTTTTTGTTAATCGTCCCATGTCAAGATTTTTTAAAATATCTGTCTCTTTCTGTTCTGGTTTGAGATGCTGAGATATTAATGATTCTCTAATAAATCTGTTGGATTTTCTGCAGGTGGATTTGCTCTCAAGAAGAAGGAAAATGGATGTACTGCTGCTAAGAGAGTCCTTTGCTTGGCACAGCAACCTCCTCCGGCTTGGCCTGGTCGGGCTGTTGCTGAGCCAGGGCGTAAAGTTTGGGACGGCCCGAAGCCTATTTCAATTGTTGGATCAACTGGATCTATTGGAACTCAGGTTAAAATATATTGTATTGAGTTGTATTGTTCTTATGATTGTGTAAAGATTAATACTTTGACCAAACTTCTTATTTAAGTCTTTATGCACATGCCCTGTCTGATCATGGCTGTATTTTTCGATGTTTGATGGCTGCTTTTGAATCTGACTTTCTGCTAGTAGACATCTTAGATTTATTGTTTTCCGTTCTTGGTATGAGCTGTGGCTGATGGGCCTAAATCTTGCTTCTGTTCTAGTATCAAACGTCAACGGTTGCTGATGTGTAAATTCTGTTATTTGCAGACATTAGACATAGTTGCTGAGAATCCAGATAAGTTTAAAGTTGTGGCTCTTGCAGCTGGTTCCAACGTTACTCTTCTTGCTGATCAGGTGATTGAATCATAAGTTCAAGACATGGGATATTTTTAGGAAAATGTTTGGTTCTTATCATCCATGTTGTCTGAAATTTCATGAACTTACGCATGCATAAACAGCAAACCTTGTGGTGAAGATAACATATATCTTAATGATGATCAATCAAAAGTCAAAACAATCTGCTAGTTTGTTAACTAGGTGTCTCATCATGCAGATTAAGACATTTAAACCTCAATTAGTTTCCATTCGAGACGAGTCATTAGTTGGTGAGTTGAAGGAGGCTCTGGCTGATGTGGAAGACAAGCCTGAGATCATTCCTGGAGAGCAGGGGATCATTGAGGTTAGCTTTTTCTATGTTCATTAGCTTTTTGTGCAGTTTCGTAGATATTAATATATTTCCGAGCTCCTCATTAACGATATTGTTATATCCCAGGTTGCCCGCCATCCAGATGCTGTAACTGTAGTCACAGGAATTGTTGGCTGTGCAGGTTTGAAGGTAAACTTCAATGTTTCTATGTAAAATTTTTGGTTCACTTTGGTAGAATATGTAAAGCAACGGGGATATATCATCATAATTAGTACCAACTTCCATTATTCTACACAAAAAAATTGTGTCTTCAACATGGAAATTCATGTACATTTATCTTTGTGTCCCAATGCCTCATCTGCACGTGTAGGTACATCGGTACAGATTCATTTTGTACTAACCAAATATATATATAACTATGTCTGAACATATTTAGTGGAATTGCTTGTAAGCCCTTAGGGTCGCCAGATTTCTTGAGCGTACATGGATTCCGAATTCAAAGAATGTCTGCCGGTGTTGGGTAATAAGAACAAAACGTGCTTGTTGGCAACTATTTCAACTATATGGTGCCATTGTAATACTCCTGATTGATGTTGCTGTCGGAGATTTTCCTCCAGATTTACAAGTTGCACTTGTGCTGTTTTTGCATCAAATGCATAAGTTTTTGCAATTGTGAACTCTCTAGAAGCTGATGATATCTATGTTTGATTTTTTAGCCTACAGTGGCCGCCATAGAAGCTGGAAAAGACATCGCTTTGGCCAATAAAGAGACACTAATTGCCGGAGGCCCTTTTGTCCTCCCTCTTGCTCACAAGCACAACGTCAAGATTCTTCCTGCAGATTCTGAACATTCTGCCATATTTCAGGTAGCTAACAATATCTGAATTTCCACAATTTTTGTTCGTGCAAAATTTCTTTCATATCAGCATGTAATTTTTATATAGTTGTCGTCGACTGTACTGTATAAGAGCTGAAAAAGAAATGTTTTTCAGTGTATACAAGGCTTGCCGGAAGGTGCTCTCAGGCGCATAATTTTGACTGCATCAGGCGGTGCTTTCAGGTACAGCGACTTTCTGCTTTTATGTTTGTTTCTCTAGTTCAATTGTGCTAAATACTAGCATACAACTCATAATGCTGTCAATGATAGGGATTTGCCGGTCGATAAGTTAAAAGATGTTAAAGTAGCAGATGCTTTAAAACATCCCAACTGGAATATGGGAAAAAAGATTACGGTGGACTCTGCCACGCTCTTTAACAAGGTAATTTCCACTGTGTCCTTTACTCATAATGCTGCGACGAGCAATGAATAAATACAATGGTGTAATGCTAGTCTTGTGCCGATAAGTAATTCATTTTGTCGACAGGGTTTAGAAGTCATAGAAGCCCACTACCTGTTTGGGGCTGAATATGATGACATCGAGATCGTTATTCATCCTCAATCTATCATACATTCAATGATTGAGACCCAGGTACTATACGTTATAAGGAAGCTGATCTGAATAACGTTCTTGCTCAATCTACAGAACGTAACATCATTTATGTCTACGTGAATCGTTTCAGGATTCATCCGTGCTGGCACAACTGGGGTGGCCCGACATGCGTTTGCCTATTCTGTACACCTTATCATGGCCTGAGAGAATTTACTGCTCTGAGATTACGTGGCCTCGCCTCAATCTTTGCAAGTAATTACCATTCCTGTTATATCAAGATTTCAAAATGATACGCTTAACCGTTTGCATTGCTTTCATAGAACTGAATTCTGATTTTGACCATTCAGGCTGGGCTCTCTAACGTTCAAGATCCCCGACAACGTGAAATACCCATCAATGGATCTAGCTTACGCTGCTGGACGAGCAGGAGGAACCATGACTGGGGTTCTTAGTGCAGCCAACGAGAAGGCCGTGGAAATGTTCATCAATGAACAGTGAGTTCTTTCCATTGCATTGTAGTACTTTGCAACAGTGAACTAGACGATACAGAAACTGACCCACCGATGATCTCATTTCCTCTTGCAGGATCGGTTATCTTGACATATTCAGAGTCGTAGAGCTAACATGCGATAAGCACCGAGCAGAGCTGGTGACATCCCCTTTGCTCGAGGAAATCATCCACTACGACTTGTGGGCACGTGAGTACGCTGCCAATCTGCAGCCGTCGGCCGGTTTGAGTCCCGCTCTTGTATGAGCAGAGCACACTAGACATATGTAGAGATTGGGGGGGGCAAGAAGCCATTGCAGCATAGAAGAAATGGGAATATGTGAGCAATTTGTGATGATCTATCATCAAAATTAGATGGTGAAAATCACAGTGTTTTTATGCTGCATGCATGCAAGTGTAGGTTTAAGATTAGGAGAGGAGGAAGTGTTGTAATTAAGGGAAGAACATAAGAGTTTACAAATGTTGAAAATGAAATGATCATCACAATGTTTTTCCCATGCTACAATGTAATGTAAGAAAAATAAAATTCATCTCTTTCTTGAGTCAATGTTCCATAATAAGCCGAATTATCAGGTTAAACGGGTCGGATCTTTTTAATGTGAAAATTTGATCATTTTCAAAGCTTTCATTGTAAATTGGTATATAATAATTATTTAACAATTTAATTCATGTCATGTATAGTATATTCGAAAAAAAAGTTTGGTACTCTGCCCAAAGCGGCCCAACTTTATTAGTAGAAAAAATATTTCTTATTTATTCCATTCGAATTCAGCCCACTAAAAAAAGATCAAAGTGGCCCAAATTTAGGCCCAGGGATTTAAGTCAACTAGAGCTAATTGTGCAAGCTTACAACCTTCCTTAATGGTGTGTGCTTAGGTTATGGTAAAATTAGTCGTCGTGATATGTCGTACTTGTGTTGATATAATAAATAAAATTTAAAATTTTAAAATATATTATTTATGTCTGTTCCCTCATGTCCGCCCCCTCAAATATTTTTTCATAAAGCCCAAAAATAAGAAAATAGGCCTTTACCAAGCAGCACAACTGATCGGACCCTACTGGCTCGTGAGCAAGGTCTCAAGACCGTGGTATGTTTATTCTTCTAATCTAAAAGGCTCAAGAAACAAGCCGAAATCAGTAAGTCGATTCAACATACGGTAGGGACAACATGTCACACATGTTACTGATATCATAAGGCATATCATACTAAAATAATTTTAAACTAATTCCATGTAATATGATGAAGTCAACTCCTCAAGCAGCAGGTAAACGAATTCCCGAATCGGTTGACTAGACAAAACTCAATCAAAAGCTCACATCTCGTCTAGATAAGTCCAAATCTCGAACCATTTATTTTGCTATTTAGCTGACACATGCAGCTAGCTTTCTAACGGTGTATGATATGCTCTAACTACTTCTTGTATCTTGCTCTAAGACTGCTTATAAATAGAGGTATTGTGCAACCATTTTTGTATCCAAGTCTCTCATACTTTCACTCTTATTCTCTCTCGTTTTTTTTAGCTTACTTTTTGCACTTCCCACGAATTTCATCACTTTATCATCATACTCAATTATTATTCTCACATTATTTCAAGTTTTGTCTTTATTTATTCAGTAAAATCATTACTGACTAAGCATCAGAGTGCTAGCTCATGTTGTGAAGGTTAGTCCTCATTTGATCTTAGGATTTCACTGAAAATCCTTCGACATTGTGGTGCTGCTGGACCCCGACATGCATCAATTATAAATAAGAAAAAAAAATATTAATTGGGTAGTTTAGTTAATATAAAACTTGAAAAATTAAATAAGTTAGTTATATATCAATTGAAGGGTATTTTTGGGATCATAAAAAACTAGTGTACGGTGTCAAAAATTACCACTTTATGTGTATAGTACCTCTTTTCTTTACAATAGTATAAATAGAAGATAATAATTATGTTATTATTTATTTATTCGTAAATGTTATAGTCAAATGCATGTCTTTATATTGTAGTTTTTGTTGTAATTGATATTTTAATGTTAATTTGTAACAATAAATATTCTAAAATATGAGTTCAATTATATATTAAATCCATAGATTAAGGTGTATGTGGGGGTGAGTCTTTTTTTAACTCAAAGTTGTCCCACATTGAAAGTTGAAGAATAACTTAAACTCCTTATATTAAGTTCAATGTTCAAGTTATGTTTGAAGTGTTATGGAGACTAGGGCGAATGTCTCAGTCTCAATATCTATCTTTTGCAGCAAAAATATTTGAGGTTTTATCTGGATTAAAACAGAAATTGATTTTCAAAATTACTCAATCAAAATCGTGTTTTAATTGCTTTTAAAACAATATTTAAACTCAGGTTTTTAAACCTGAATTTGGCCGTTTCTGGTCGATTTTTCTTTGACTGTATTAATGACCATTATACTATTTTAATGTTGTTTATGGATGCTTAATGGCTTGATTCAAACATGATTTTAATCGTGTTTAATAGCTTTTAAACCTATTTTTAAAATCGTTTTAATATCGTTAATGGCTAATTATTTAAGCTTTAATGATGGTTGAATGTTGCACTAATGATGGTGATTAATGTGGATGTTGAAACCGCTGAAAGCCTTGCCTATGAAAGGCTGCATAGGCTCACTTCAAACATAGACGAAAAAAGACGAACAAAAACGAACGAAGAGGAAAAATTCTCTCAACCTCTCTCAAATTCTCCTCTCTCTCACTCTTGATTTTCTCTCTAAAAACTTCGAGTTGTTCTCCTAAAAATCCGAGTTTCGAGCTCAAGTTTTTCATAAGGCTACTGAATGTTGTTTCGAGGTGTTTTACGGTAAAGTGCATACCGCTAGAATGGAAACCGTCTTATTCTGGAAGAAGTTGCGTAGTACCCGTGTGCACATTCTTAACCAGAATGTATAATTTCTCTAAGACAAGCAGATTATATCTGTAATTCGGTTTGGTGAAATTCTTGAATCGAGAATTGTTACGATACAATTCTCATTGTAAATTTTCCTTTATTTTACAGTTAAACAACATATCTAATTATTTGTTTATCCATTTTGTTCCAACGTGTTTGTCGTGTTTTTTATTTCAAAAACTATCTTATAAAATCTGATTGATATTTTAAAACAATACTACGATTATTTGTTACACTTTTTTCCAACAGTTTTCAGTACAAAGAAGGGTATAATAGTTTCAATAAGTAAAGCGTTATTTCAGCTTGATTATGTAAGTCAAAACAAAATAAATCAATGACAATATTATTTTATTTTGATCTTAATCTATCCTCTAATTTTCTGTTGTAAATTCTATGATCACCGCATCGTACATGTAAGTTCTTCAATACTATGTATAATATTTCTAGATTTTATTTCATATATTATTATTCTCTTTCGGAGTGGGATCGTTGATTTGTCTATAAAAATGATTTTCTTGGAAAAAAATGTAATTTTCTAACATTTGTTCGTATTACATATTCGCTCCTAATTACAATAATTAAATTTAGGAATAGTAAATTGTACAAATAAAAAGAAATAAATAAATAAATTTTGGCAGTTGCATAAATGCAAATTGTTCAAGGAACCACTCGAGAATGAAGTTGAATCCCAAGCTGTCAAATCCAATTCAAAGTGAGTGGACATTGTAACAACTAACACCAATTGGGCATCCACTTTGCTTCAAAAATTATTTATTTAAAATATTTTATATACTCACATATTTTATAAAATATTTTTATAATTTATATAATGTTGAGTATTATTTTAAGATTAGCTCATGAAGTATTTGGAAAAAAATAAGATTAGAAACTTTATAAGATGTTAGTGATTGTAATTTTGTGACTAACATAATCGAAATTGAAAAGTTTGTTAACATTTTAAAAATATATTAAGAACTCTTTGACTTCTTTTAAAGGAGATTATAAGTTCAAAGCATCTTATTTTGGATTTTATAAATTCTTTTTTAAGAAAGTTATCAAATATTTTATAATATCTTATCAATTTTCAAACATATCTTATAAGATGTTTCAAAAAATTTATAAACTTACCAAAACACCCTCTAAAGTAGAAGCGTCAATGGGTAGGGTAAACCCCCCAGACCCATAAACTAATTTAAAGACTCATACCTAGGCTCAATGAATATTATTAGACCCAGACCCAAACTCAATAAAAAAGTGTATATTGGGTCTAGAGACCCATTAGTCTTGATGGGATTGGTAGGGTTTGAGTATTATTTATTAGAATAAATCTCTATTGGATATAGGTTCAGATAGAGTAAGACTTGTCCATTACAATCTACTCTAAAGCCCATTTACTTACCCAGATCAGGCCTCGTTTTTTAAAATCTTATAAACTTTCAATGTTGTAAGTGTACATTTTAATCTTGTGGCCTATAATCTTTTAAGTGCAAATAATTCATATTTAATCTTGTGACCTATCATCTAAAACTTGCATCAAAATTTTAAAAATACAAAACCCCAATTTTTTATTTTTTATTTTTGTTGAGGGGGGGGGGGGGGGGGGGGGTTTGGAGTGTGAAGAGAGGTAGTTAGGTCTTGTCATGAGGATTTGGTTAAGCTTTGTAGAGATATGAGTGGGAACTTATACTCTCTTTGCACACTACAAAAGGAGCAAAAAAAAGAGAGAACATGTATGTGAAAACTCATCCACATTTCACATGCTATTGCTCCTCCTATGAACTATATCTTCTTCCTTTTTTTTTTTTTAAACAAAAAACGGCAATTATTTATATATTAGACTGCAACAAAGTTTTTGTACAGGATTTCCTAATTGTTCCTGTGTCAAAATACTAAACAAAAACGCCGGGCATGTATGAAAAACAAACTTCTGAAAGTGATTAGCTGCAGCTAGCCTTGCCAAAGCATCTGCTGCCCGGTTAGCTTCCCTTGGATAAAAGTGGAGTTGGACGTTCTGAAAATCAGTCAATGTCTTCAGGCAGTCTCTCTACAGCGTTATGAGGTGCTTGGGTGGATGTACTGCCCTGCACAATATGTTGAGAACAAACTTAGTGTCAGTTTCAATGATAAGGTTTGTGATTCCTTGCGTTCTTGCAAGGAACAATCCAATCTTGCATGCCCATAGTTCTGCCATGGAGTTCGTATTTATTCCTGTGGACTGAGCAAAAGCAAGTAAGAAATTTCCTTCCTGATTTCTGAAAATACCTCCACTTCCTGACCAACCTGGATTACTAAAAGAAAAACCGTCAATATTAAGTTTCACCCAATTAAAAGGTGGTTTTACCCAGTTTATCCATATTAGAGATGATATTCTCTGTTTATTATAAGAAGGTATTGTTAAAAATTGCTGAATGACTCTCCAATTATGTTGATTGTTAATGGTTTTATTTTCAAATGTAGCACTATTCCTTGCTTTCCAAATGTACCAACATGAAACAGCTATAAGTAATTGCTTTTCTGGAATTTTTCTCCAAGAGTGAAGGATAGTAATAATGTTGAGATTGGAAAGAGACAGAAGCTCAGGAATATGAATAGAAATCAGAGATTGAAACACTTTGCATTGAGTGTAAATATGTGCTATAGACACACTTGGATTTTGACATAATGTGCATGTAGATGAAGGAAGTCTATGTCGATCAAATAGAAATCTAGCAGTAGGGAGAGCAAGATGATCTGTGAGCCAAATATGAAACAAAATTCTAGGTGGCGCTTTGATTTTCCAAATGGAAGCCCAGGGTAAGGTAGCTGATATGTTAGTTCTGGACATGTTAAGCAAACATCTATAAGCAGATTTAAGAGAGTATAAACCATTTAAACTCCATGCCCAAGTGGGTGAATCTGAAATGGAATAATAAGGAAGTGGTATGGACATAATCTTCACCAAGATCTCATCTGGAATGAGATTTCGTAAAAGGGACAGATTCCACCCAACTCCTTGATTGATGAAGAAACTAACCTTGATATTATTCAAATTATGAGGAATAGTGGATACCAAATCTTTAAGATAGAAATTTCCAACCCATTTGTCTTCCCAGAATCTAATGTTGTCCCCATTTCCTACTAACCATTGAGTAGAATATTTAACCATTTCAATTTGCTGAGAAAGGTTTTTCCACAACCAACTATGATGTGGTTTACAAACAGAATTTATACAAGGAGATTGAGGAAAATATTTATGCTTGAAAAGAGTATGAAAAAATGACCTGTCTTCTATATGTAGTCTCCAACTTTGTTTTAGAAGGTATGCTTTGTTTAACAATCTCGTATCACGCAGTCCTAATCCTCCATCTTGTTTAGAAAGAATAACAGTTTTCCAATTAACAAGACTAATCTTATTATCACTCGGTTTAGAACTCCAGAGGAATGTCTTTTGAAGAGAATTAATCTTAGTGTGTATATATGCAGGAAGTTTAAATAAGGACATGTAATGATTAGCTTTTGTAGCGAGTCCACTACGAATGAGGACCAATCTACCCGCATAAGAAACTGATTTGTTATACCAGAACTGTATTTTGTTTTCTAATTTATCAATGACTTCATAGAACAATTCTTTATTAATACAATCTATAGTGAAAGGTAAACCAAGATATTTGTTTTTAGTAGGATTAGGAGAAAGATGTAGTTTATTGGCAATCTCTCGTTGTATCTTCCTAGGTGTATACTTAGAGAAAAGAACACTAGATTTTTCCAACTAATAGTTTGTCCCGACACTTCACTAAACTCTTAAGAAATAAACTGGATGCGAGAAATAGTTTTATTATTACCTTTAAGAAAAAGAAGACAGTCGTCTGCAAAAGTCAAAATGGGTATGTGGTGTTCCTTGTGAGAAAAGTTCATAGCATCAATTTTTTTCATATGATGTTCATGCAAAAGTTTATGAATAAGAGGCTCTAAACATAAGATAAAAATATATGGGGATAAAGGATCTCCTTGTCGTAATCCTTTTTGGGGGTACCATTGAGTGGATATATCGTTGTTAACCGATAACTTAAAAGAGGTCGTAGTAATGCAATTCATAATTCTATCCACAAATAGCGGTGGAAAATTGAACTTAAGCAGAACAAATTTAATAAAAGGCCATTCTAATTTATCATAAGCTTTAGCTAAGTCCAGTTGAAGGGCCATGTAATGTAGCTTCTTATTCTTTTTTTGTTTAAGAGTGTAGAGCATTTCATGCACTAAAAACAGATTATCAGTGATATAGCGATTAGGAACAAAAGCATTTTGAAAAGGGGAAACAAGATCATTAAGAACCGGTCTTATTCTAGCCGTTAATATATTAGAAATAATCTTGTATATGACATTACAAAGACTAATAGGCCGAAAATGAGAGGCTTCTATGGGATTATTTCTTTTAGGAATAAGAATAATAGTAGTCTCATTAATAAATTGAGGCATACTACCCGTTTGAAAGAAATTCATAATTAGAGGAATAACCGAATTTTTAATCTCCGACCAAAAAGTTTTATAGAAGTGAGCATTTAAACCATCAGGGCCTGGTGCCTTTAAAGGGCCAATTTTTCATAGAGCCCTCCAAATATCTTTTTCAGTAATGTCTAAATTTAAAGAAAGTTGTTGTTGGGCTGACAGTTTAGGCCATATTTCATCAAAAAAAGAAAATTCAATGGGTCATTAGTATTATTGGATTGGGCTTGCAAAGCATCCTTTAAAACGGAAATAATATCTTGTGGATTGGTAATCCAATTATTGGTAGAGGTTTTTAAGCCCAGAATTCATGAACTTCGTTTCTTCCTACTAGCAAAAGAATGAAAACAAGAAGAATTTAAATCACCATAATGTCTCCAGTTTAGGGCTGCTCGTTGTTTCCAATAATTATCTCTATACAGAAGCAGTCGATTCAGAGTTATACGGATTTTTTCCTTTTGAAGCAAATTATTCGAGGGAATATTCGATATACTTCTATTAATAGAGTCTAATTACTTTCTTAAATTAATCCTATTGTCAATATTGCCTAAGCAATATTTTTTCCAATATAAGGCTCTTTTAGTGAAACTACAGTACTTGGTCTTGAAATCAGTCTGTATATCAAAATGGCCTCTAGGCTTCCAAGAATCCTGAATAATATGTTGAAAATCTTTATAAGAAACCCATGTAGATTCGTATCTAAATTGTCTGATCTTATTATAAACATGCGGATCCGTATCAACAAGAATGGCAGAATGATCTGACATACTAGAGTTGAGATGTTTAACCAGTGCATTAGGGAAATGATTACACCACCTATCATTTGCTAGAGCTCTATCCAGACGTTCACAGATGAAGCTTTTACCAAATTGTCTATTAGACCATGTAAATTTATGCCCCACAAAACCTAAATCCATTAAATTACAATATTGCATGTTCCCTAAATTTAAAAATGCGTTTAGGCAAGAACTGACCACCTATTTTTTCATCTCGATTAAGAATACAGTTAAAATCTCCCAAATACAACCATGCATTATCATTTATAGTATCAGAAATATGACATAATTCAGCCCATACCTGATGTTGCAGAGCTGGCTGCGGATAGTTGTAAACCGCTGATAGCAGGAATGGATTATCAATAGGTCCATGATCAATTTCCATGTGGATCGTTCGGCTACTCAACTGAGATTGTCGCACATGCGTCTCATTCGCATTCCAAAGGATCCACATCCCTCCTGCATATCCTAGGGAAGACATAAGAATAGAATCAGTAAAAGGAAGTCTTTGGATAATAGGAGGTGCACGGTCTGCATGCAAGCATGTATCCATGATTATGAACACTTGGGGTGCTGCTGTCTGAATAAGATCTCTTGTTGCCGTGATGAATTCCTGGCGTGCTGCTCATCTACAGTTCCAGCTTAGTATATGCATCGAGGGCGGTAAGTTCAGCAAAGTTTGGCGTAAGTTGTTCTGATGATGGGTTCCCGTTGTTGTCACGGGACCGTTTGAGTAGTGGCTGGAACGTAGGAATGCTTGTAGGTCTCTTTCGAGTGGATGGATATAAATCCAGAATTGGGCTTCCCTTTCCCTGGCATATATCTCTCTCTTTCGTATGACAGTTCGATGATCATGTTTTGGGGTGTACATAGGCTGAGAAAGAGATGTGGAGTTGAGTGAAAAAGGTTGGAAAAGAAACTCGTTGGAGCCTAGAGGAATCATCTGATTTCTCACTCAGGCTGATGGCAGTGGATTTGGTATGGTAGGGATTGTGGCGTGTTCTTGGTGGGGTTGTGGACTGAGAGGGAATGGGTTTTGTAGCTGCGGATTTGAACTCGAAGAAGGTTGGTTGCGAACTGCTAGTGGGATCCGAGGTTGAATCCGGCGGTGGGGTGGTGGTGAGAATGGTGGGTTCTGGGAGAAGACCAGATGAGGTGGTGATGCATGTAGGTCTTCGTTGTTGTTGGGTGGTAGCGCCATTGTTGGTTGTGTTTGAGGTGGTAGATGGTTTGGAAGATGGAACGACACTAATAGAGTTTAAAGGTAAAGAAGGCGTACAAGAATAGTTTTGGGGCTCTTGAGTGGTAATGATGTCTTTGCTTGGTTGGCTGCAATTGTTGATGTAATTGTGGGTCCCAATAATGGCTGATTTTGAACTAATATCATGTGCCTCCACACGTGATAGACTTAGGGTTGGTGGTTTCTCTTCAAATAGTGGGTTTTTGTATTCATGGGCGGTGCAGCCAGATTGCAATCTAGGTTCGTGAACTAGTACTCCATCAACTTCATTGCTACGTGTCGTGTGTTCTTGTGGATGTTTCATCCGTCGTGGCACTGACGTGGACTTTCCTAGTTCCCTTTTGTCCTGTGATTTTCTTCCGTTATGTCCATTTTTTCCGGCGCCGGAGTCAAGGATTCCGATATGTGAATATTCACGGAATTGTGAGCTGGACGTATATCCGAAATTTTCGCCATTTCCTGTGTTTCTGTTTGTACCTGCACATTAACAGCACTTGTTAATCTATTAAAAGTTTCTTTGGTTGGAATAATCTTTTTGATTTTATCCGAATCTGGTGAAATGTTTTGCTGAGGTTTTTGTTTTCTTATCCAAATTTGTTTTCTGTTTGGGGTATTTTGAAGTGGGTTGTGGGGGATCTGATTTATATGTTGGGCTTGATGGGGAGTCTTAGACGAACTCTACTCCTCCCTCATTCCTCTTCGTCTACGCAAAATACTCCAGTTCGAAACATTGGAAAATTTCTCCCCTGGTTGCTGAATACCTCCTGAACACCCTCCTGATCTTGGTTATGGGATTCTGTAGAGGGGTTAAGTATGTTGGAGCAAGAAGAACCAGAGTGACCTATTATACCACAAGAAAAGCAAAAAATTGTATCTAATTCATACCGAACAGGTTGCATGTGGTTATCCAGGATAATGGCTGGGGGTAATGGTTCGGATGTATCAATTTCAATACAGATTCTTGTGAATCTGCCCTTGCGCTGTTTATGTGTATGTGAATCTGTTTTGATAGGTCGACCAATACATTTTGAAATTTCTAGCAAGGAGTTGAAATCGAAATACTCTATGGGTAGGTTTGGAAGTTGGATCTAGATAAACATAGTGGTGGGTGGCTGTGTATTGGGGGTATATTGTGGATGCCATTGCTAGGTGTGGATTGCTGGGTGTGGATGTAAGAATCAAATATGAACCAGGGTCCTCCTGCTAATGCAATGAAATAATCATCTGGGTTTGTAAATCGAACAATGTAATTTCCTTTACCCAGATATATATTCTGAATCATCTGATTTACTTTCCAGATACGCATGAGACGTCTATCAATATCTGGAATTTCTCTTGCGATGCTGGTTGTTCGAAGAATAAGAGTATTTCTCCATGAAGCATGTAGTCTATTTAATTCTCATTCTGGGAAATTGATAGAAGGCAGGTTTTCCATGGAAGTTTGTCTAGGTGTATAGTCATTTGAGAGCACTAGTTCCCAATCTTTAATCCGGGTGGGGAAATAGACATGTTGAGATGAGGCTAGGAGTTTCTGTTTATATGAAAATTCTCCAGCCTTTGTTGCTGCAGTGGCATAATTCTTAGTGGGAGAGGTAGATGCTGGATGTATGGAAAAGGGTGATGCTGAAGTATTTGTCGAAGTTTGGTGTTCTGATGGGTGTTCAGTAGGGTCGGAATTTTCCGGCGGACGGATTGGAACTTTTGTCCAGTAGTTTGCCAAGGTTGGGGGAGAAGACAGAGCACATTTCAGGGACCCCATTGTCTTTTTTTTTTTTTTTTCATTGTCTTCTTCCTTTTCCCCTCTCTTCACTTTATAGATTTATGTGGCTCAATAGGCCAAAATTTATGGCAAATAAATGGAAATATAGGTGTTTTTTTCTTTTCTTTTTTTTTTTTTGTCTTCTTCATTACTCGGAGGTTTTTTTATTTTTGTTTTTTCGATTACAAAAATGGAAAAGCATAGATGACACTATGAATTGATCTTGAATCTGTGCAACCGTGGCTTTGGTTCCTATAGTAGACCATAGAGGCACTGCCCGATGGTCAGTCAGCTAAGAACTAGAATCGTAACTTCTCGGGAGATATATAAATATTTGAGCCCCTGCATAAAAGATGTGGCAATGTTCGGCCTTTACAACTAGGCCGTAACGATTGGTGGTGTGACTTAAAAGATTCAAAATGCATGATATGCAATTTTGTCGTGGAAAACGTCATTATTCTTGTCTTCTATTATTGTTACAATTCACAATCTTTTTTCTAAAAAAATTCAATTCGAATTGTATTTGATCGAACCTAATAGTTCTCGATCGTGTGACAGATAATCAATCTGCGCTTCATGTTGTCGATAACTTTTGAAATTTGCACTAATTGCATGACAAATATAATTCAACAATTTTGTTATAAAACTTTCTTGTTATTATTGATAATATATTTTCAGTGTGGGGCCAATCCTAATTTCCACAAAATGTGGGGTCCCTCCACTCTTTCTATTTTGTTCACATCACTAACTGTGCACTGATAGCAGTGAAGGAAAAGTGCAAGAGATTCTTAACCCTTTTCCCCAATTTCCAAGTTGTGTTGAAGGCTTTTTGCAGTGGGGATTGACATGTAATAAAATTGACACACAACACCAAGACCAAGACCAAGACTAGCATGTCCTAAATTCCCCCAATAATTTATATTTCCCTTTCCTTCTCTTTTCCTTTTGTCTCATTTTGTCCTATTCACAGCCTTTCAACACACCATCCCTAACCCTTTAACTTTTCCTTTCTTTTTTTTTTTCTTTTTTTTTTTGTCTTTTTTTGGAAAAAAAAAATATGAACTTCTCTTACATCAGTTTGAACTTTTATATTCAACTGTAAACATATCTGACCCAATTTGAGATCCCCATCCGCTTGAGTTAGATGTTCAAAATGGGATGTTGATATAGGGAACTTAGGGCAAAAAGATGAGCATGTTAGGCTTGTCGGGTAAGTTTTCGTCTAAATTTTTTTGATATTTAAGTCAATTTGAATTATAGATAAAATATGGATCAAAGAGCTATAACCTAGAATAATAATTTCATACCTCAAATGAATGGATGACAACTGATAGTTATAGGAGATTCTTATGTGGGAGGGAATGTTTAGTCCACGTTATTGTCTCTGGAATACCCGACGGTCTCTTGATGATGGTTTATATATCGGGTACTGAGTCGATCTAGTGTATGTCATACTCGTCCTAATTAAAAACATGCGGATTTTTATCTCATTTCGAAATTTTGTCTTGAGAGTATTAGATCGATTAAATAAGCAATCAAATATTGATCTTATTAGCGTAGCACGATCAGATTCCATACACAAACTTTACGTTTCTATTTGTTTTATTTTATCTACGTTCGTTAAGTAAAAATATATTAATTACTAAATAAGGAGATAATACTTATTATGTGATCGATTATATATAGATAAAAATAAATAATATTATTAAAAAAATCACCCGAACAAGTAAAATTGACATTAATGGTTTTACTTAACTAATCAAGCCGACATAAAATACATACTTTTATGAGGTGGCTCCAACTTCTTGCTAAAGTTTTGTTTTTTTTTTTTTTTTAGTTGAAAGAGATGAATTTTATTAATTGAAATAAAGCGAGTATCAATTCTGTCAGTATCAATAACAGACAGAGACAAATACAATATTCCTATCGATAATATCACATATACTAACATCTTGTTATTACAGCAACAAATAACCTACTATACAGTAGAAATAAATAAACATACTATGCAGTAGAGACAAATCATCTAACGCAGGGAATTCGAACCCATGACCTCTATTGAATTTAAACTTAGATATAATTAAAATTATGGGGTTGAAACATGGTGTTGATTATGTAACTTTGTCAAGGGCAAAATTGTAAATTCATCACCCTTGATTTTCTTTCTAGAAATTTCTTATATAGCCTCTCTAATTTCATTAATAAGATACGTAATTCTAACTCTTTGGTTTCAAATTCATTAAAATTCAAGATTTATAAGAGTCGTGATTAAATCTCTGAGTACATCTGATATTTATTCGTAGTGTAAGCTGACCTGAAAGAATACTAATATGACATTTTTACCCTCCAAACTATTTGAGGTTGAAAAGGACAACCAATCAACTTGAACAAGAAATGAAGTATTAAATTTGATTAAAGTGGGAGTAGTTCAAATAGTCCTCTTCCTTTCAAATAGTCTTCCAACTCCAAATCTTTATTGACTTCGAAAATAAAGAAAAGCTCCTCACATCTTTGGCTAATGCTGATTTGGCAATAAATTAAATAATTTCTCTTAGTTGAAAAATTATGTTTCTCAAAATTAATAAAAGCCGTAAGTATACTTAACACAAGAAATCGGTCGTCATTTAAAATTAATTAATTACTTGTCCCTCACTTTTTGGTAATGACAAGATTTTAGTACATGAAAAATATGAATTATGGAAATGTTTAAGGGTCATTTTTGGATTTGAAGTGTGAAAGCTGCAAATTTTGGCCATGGGCCATGGTCTAGAAGAAGAACAATCAAATGATTCTAAGTTGGATTTACACTATTTAGTTTGTGATGTATATAATAGTAATTATAATTTACTTATAAGGGTATAAGAGTAATTTATCTATATAGACCACATGATAAATATATACACTTTATCACACCATAAAAGAACTAGCATCACTATAAATACACGAGATACTATTTTTTAATACCAAGTTACTATTCACTGATTTGATAACACATACAAAAATTATCTCACTAAAACTTGGGGTGCAATTGTGTCGAGGACGTTTTTTTTCGATTATTCCTTCGCTTCAAACCACTTCCACATGAGTTTGTAACATGTATTTATTAAATATGGCTATCTTATTTAAAATTTTGGATTATTAAAGAGGATAATTATTTTAATATTAATGTCTTCTTAACACGCTCCCGGCACATGGAAATCTTGCACATTAAAATTTTCTTTTCAATGGGTAGCAATGGGATTCAAATTTAGAATATTTTGTTTGGCCTGATTTTAATACAATGTTAACTGACCACCTCATTTAAAAACTTAAGTTATTAAGTAGAATAATCATTTAATATTAGTAAAAATAGAAATACAATTTTAGTCATGTAATTTAGAGAATTGACATTTTTTATTCTGCACGAATTAATTTTTATAATTTAGTCATATAACTTTAAAATTTTGATAATTTTAATACTCTTCCAATCAATTTAATCCTACATATATGACATATATGTATGTAGACATTAATGTTTTTACTTGTATCATTATCTTTGTTTGGGATGGATATACATAAATAGCGATCACGCGTAATGTATAGTTTTGTATTTAAATTTCAAGGTTCAAACTTAAACTTGGAAAGCAAGATCAGGAGGGCAAAAGCTTAATAGTTTGAATGAGGTAATAAATTTATATTAAACTAAAAAGAAAAAGTCTTTCTCACTCACAAATGATGATTTATGACACTGTAACGTTAATTTTTTAATTATGCAGATAATACCCTTAAATTAGTTTTTTTTTTTTGATAGGTAATGTGTTGGTTTTATATATACTAGTAATTTGTGGCACACCCTTTGTGCGTTCATAATTCTTTAGTATTATTTAATAATCTTTTTATAAATTTGTATTACTTAATAAAATATATAAAAATTAATATGTTAATATTAAATTTATAATAAAATAGTGACAAAAGAAAAGATGGATAAAATTTACAAAAAATGAAAGCAATAAGTATCAAAAGATAGTGTGAAAGTGGGAAATTAGACAAATAAATAAAATAAATAAAATAAATATTTAAAATAAAAACGGACCAAAATAAGGAGACACCACATTGATGCTCTCTCTTAATAATAAAGTATAGATATATATATATATATATTTATATTTACAATAATTTTAAAAATATAATATTATTTTATATTCATACAAAAACAACGTGTTACGAACACCAGTAAGTATAAATAGAAACTAGAAATTGGAGAGCGGCGCCAAATTCTTACAAATTAGAACATTCCTAGTTTGGACTGTTCACACACACGACACGTACGACTTTTTCCAGTACCCAACCAAGATTCCCAATGTAGACGCGCTTATGACCACCAAAAATATTCACCTTTTCGTTTCGTTTCTTTTTCCTTTTCATTTAGAAAGAAAATGATAATTACACATGAATCAAAAAAAAAAAAAAAAATGATGATTACACGATGTCGCATGAAGTTTTGTATAATTATATATAGATATTTTGTAGTTTATAAAATATATGTAGTACCATTGATGTTTGATTTCGTCTAACAAATAAATTTATTTGTTAGTTAATATTCATCAATTTATTGATATTGATAAAAATCTAGATGAAAATTTATAATTACCCTAAATTGACTTTATTACTGACTTATTGCAGGTTAGATGAGTTTTTTTATAATCAAACTACATTTATACATCTTCATACGTTAATGCATGTAAGGAGACATATCTTCATCCGTATAGGGGAAGTTTAATTATAAAATAATTGTTTGATGAAATAAGTCAGTAATAAGTTATTCAATGATAAATATCAATTTTCATTTAGTTTTATTTTTTTGTTAATATCAATGAATTCGGTTAAATTTGATTAACAAAGAGACTTATTTGTTAGACAAACCTTAGAGGTGGTAAATGTAATTTTTCAAACCATATGAAGTTTATATATAATTATACCAAAACTCAGGAAGGGGGTGTCATTATCCCAAAAAAAAATAAAAAAATGAAACAATTGCAATCCATTATTTTCTTAAGTAGTAATCAAAGTATTACTTAATCAACATATCAATTAAATGGGCAAATATATCAATTTAACCAATACACCAATATTTGACCAACATATCAATATAACTAAAAAGAATGGAACAATTTACGATAAACTCAAATAAAATAAGACAAAATACGTTTGGTTGGATCCAAACCTATGACCTCAAATTTATTTATGGAACTTCAATCTTAAATACTAGCTAAAACATGACGAGTGCAATTCTTTTTTTTTTTTTTTTTTTTATGTTAATCGTAACAAATGCAATTTATTCTTTCTATTTGCATTTATAGTATCTCTCATTGCATATTCCCTGTATCATAAATGATTATGATTTAGAAATCATGCTCACATCAAATCAATTCCAACACTAAAAAATTTCACCACAGTTAATATTCAATATTTATCATTATTTTGAATTATTGGCTCATATTTTGGTAATGTTTGCGCAACGATAATAGTAAAATTAAACTTCAATAATTAAAAGATTGTACATAAAAGAATACCTGTAGTATCTATATTGAACTGAATTTAAGTGAGTATACTTAGAAATATTCCCATCATCGATGTCAAAAAATATGTTTTTACTTAGTAAAGTCGTGATACTCAATATATTAATTTGAACGATATATATCTGTATTTTATCCTATAATTAATTAATTATATATATGTATGCAATATATAGAATATTTTTGTCAAAATATATAATATTGAAAAATTTATTTTAAATTATTGAGGAATATTAGGATGATTTTGACCATTTATTTCCATATGGTTCATGTATAATTTCTAACACAAATCCTAAAAATCAAAAGACAAATAAAACTTTAGAACCATTTCTGCACCACATATATTTACAAATAAAAATAATACTAATAAGAATAAAGAAGTATATATTTTAATATAATTTACATGCATTAATTCAAATTATCCAAACCTCATAATTTGCAGATAAACTGAAAATCTCAAAAGGGCTGCAAGTTTTTACTCAATCCATTTACATTAGCGAAAAATCCCACCAAGTCCTGTCTGTACGGCAAGTACGACCGCCGCTTCTCCCCGCCGTCCCGATTATACAGCGCCGGCGGCGGAGGCGGAGGTGGCGCCGACGCCGGCTTTGCTTTCTGAGGACTACTCCCCGCCGTTGCTTTAACTCTCTCTACGTTCTCTCTTTTTCTCCCGCTGTTGTTGGGACTCATGAGTACGAACCGGTCCTTACTTCCATCACTGTGGCTCCTATGCAACAGGTCCTTAAACTTCCATCTCTTGGAGTGAGAGCCGGTGGAGCTGCTCTTTTTGCACCGCCCCTCCTCCTCCGCCGTCTCCTTCGGCCGCCACACGCAGTACGTATCCGCCGGAACTCCCTCCAGATCGTCGGCCTCCGAGGAGGAGCTCGACGACGTCGACGTTGTCATCGTCATCGTCGTCTCCCTTTCCTCAATAAACAGCTTCCTCAACGGAAGCCGAATCGTCGGGCTCTTCTCAGAACCCGAATTCTGAACGCCGCTTTCCTTTCCATTCTCCTCCCGGAGAAACAAATCCCTATTGAAAACCGGGTAAACGGGTCGGATCTGGCCGTTGTGGAAGATCTCATCAGCCGAAATCGGGGAAGGTAACTCAGAATCCCTCGTAACGAAAGCGAACTCAAATTCTTCGTCCTCATCGGCATCTCCTTCTGTAACAACGTCATTTCCTCGATCTCTCTCCACCGAATCTCCTTCCTCGGCTGAATTCTCCTCCCTCTCGAAGTAAAACTCTTCGTAGAACACCTCAGAATCGAATTCATCAACAACCCTAGCAGCGATTTCGGCGAGTTTAGTGTTGGAATAGCTGTTGAAGCTCGGCGACAGCGAGATGATCGAGCCCGCCTGCATCTTTTTCAACTTCAAATTTCTCCCAAGAATCAATCACCTCTCAGAACTCTCTTCTTCAACTGTTTGATTACGAAAAAGAGTAAGATGAAAAACAGTGAAATTTGTGATTGCAAATGAAATGCTTCAACTTCAAGAGTTGGTTGAAAAGGGCCGAAAGCGTGGAGATGAGCCGAGGGGATTTTATACAAGAACAGAAATGAGAGAGAAAACACCAAAAAGCAAATACTATAAAGCAAACGCGCCACGGGAAGGCTGTGATCGGGTGGGCTACGGTGCAGCGTAGATCCGTGCCACTTGTAGATTAGAAACTGTAAAGTAGATGAAAAATCGGTGGATATAGGAGTATATACAGACAAAATGACTTTTGACGGTTGACCTTTCTCAGTTGATATCAGCGGTTGGCGATGGGGGAAGAAGGTGTCATCGCTGTCACCGTAGCAGCTTCATTCTTGTATTCTTAATTTTATATTTGGATAATTACATTCCCCACCTGGTTTTGAATAATTACACATAAATTTTTTATAATTTAAAAAATTATGTTTAATATTCATAAAATTTGTTTTTATCTAACAAATAAGTTCCCTATTAATCAAAATTTATCAAATTTGTCGATATTAGAAAAAAAAATGAATTAAAGGTAATATTTATCATATGTTGACTTATTACTGACTTATTGTAGGTCAAATGAATCTTTTTATAACTAAACTACCCTTATATATTGTCACACGTTAATGCATGAAAGGGGGGTATATCTTCACTGTTATAATGGTAATTTAGTCATAAAAAATTTGTTTGGCCTGCATTAAGTTATTAAGAAGTCAATCAAGGGTAAATATCGATTTTCATTCAGTTTATTTTTTTGTAAATATCAATAAATTCGGTGAATTTTAACTAACGGATGAACCTATTTGTTACACAGAAGCAAACCTCAAGAATATTGGATGTCTACGTGTAATTATACCAAATCTTATGAAAAAATAGTGTAAGTATCCCTTTTATATTACATGGCAAGTCATTTTTCATATTAAATAATAATATCTACATTTATAGTAAATAATAATAAATATGAATACAGAATAATATGGACATGCAATTCTACATTAAATGGGTCTGGATCTCCTATTACACTTTCTCGTCATTATCTCCACAAGAAATGAAAATTCAAAATAAATAAATAAATAAAGAATTATATGTTAATTTTATAGGGCCTTTGGTTTTGTTTACTTGGTTCATACGTAAGGCACCATGCAGCAAGACTGCTGAGGTTCACATTTAAAATAAAATTTTATTTTATTTTAATAAGAAATTATTGATGTGGAAGTAGAAAGGGCGTTTGTCTGTTTGGATTTCATTGGAATTAAATGCGGAGGGGCTGCGTGTCTGCGGTTACCATCATGCTCTTCTTCTTCTTCCCTTATTTCCTTTTCTTGCAATCTTTTCAATGTATTACGGACAATAATTATTTAATATTAATAGCTTCACATAATTTTTATACGGGCAAAATACGCATGTGAAATTTTCTTTTAAGGATAATTGCACTCATTCTATTGACGTTTGGTATAATTGCATATAGATTTTATGTGATTTGAAAAATTTCATTTAGTATTTTTAAGTTTTACTTATGTCTAACAAACGGGTCCATCCATTAGTTAAAACTCACGAAATTTATTGATCCTAGCAAAAAATTAAATGGAAATCAATATATTCCATTGATTGACTTATTACAAACTTATTGTAGGTCAAATAATTTTTTTTTACAACCAAAATAGCATTATATATATATATATATATATCTTCACACGTTAATGAATGTGAGGAGGTATATCTTTACCGTTATAAGGATAGTTTAGTCATATTTATTTGGCTTGTATTAAGTCAGTAATAAGCCAATTTATGAGAAATATCAATTTTCATTAAGTTCTTTTTAATTAATAATCAACAAATTCGGTGAATTTTGACTAACGGATGGACATATTTGTTATACAGAAGCAAACCTTAATAATACTGATGTAATTTCCTAAATCACAAGGAGTCGACATGTAATTACACCAAACCTCTGGGGAGAGGATGTAATTATTCCTTTATGTTATAAAACGTGCATAGTGACATTACATTTATTTTAGGGTTAATTACACTTACACCCCCTCTGAGAATGTATAATTACACTTTCTCTCAAAAATATTTTGAAATTACACTTACACCCCCTCCGAAAATTCTCTGTTTACACCTGACCCCCATCTGTTAGAGTTTGAACGAAAAATGTTCACGTCAACAAAAATAATTACACAAATTTTCAATTTTTCCCATCATTTAACATTCTCATGTATATTTTTGTACTTATAAGAGAATAAGTGTAACGTATATGTATGGAGTGAGACCAATATTATTATATTTTTTCCTTATAAGTACAAAATTATTACACGAGAATGTTGTTAAATGAGAGGTAAAATTGAAAAGTTATGTAATTATTTTTGTTGAAATGAACATTTTCCGCCCAAACTTTAACGAATGGAAGTCGGGTGTAAACAAATTTTTTTTAGAGGGGGTGTAAATGTAATTTCAAAACTTTTTTGAGGGAAAGTGTAATTATGCATTTTCAGAGGGGATCTAAATATAATTAACCCTTTATTTTATAAATAGGTGACAATGAGATTTGAAAGCATGACCTCATATATGACCAATTATGATACCACATTAAACGATTACTTTATTTAAAAATTTAAATTATTGTAGAGGAGAATCATATAATATTATTATCTTAACAATCTTTTTAAAAATACAGGCGAAGTGAATTTCATATACTTCTAGCTTGCATATGTGAAATGTAAATGTAATGCATATATATTAAGAGGGTTTTTTCAGTTAAACTTATATTAAGTTTTTTGAAACATTTTATAAGACATTTGCAAATTTGTAAAATATTATAAAGTATTTATTAATTTTTTGGATCTAAGTATTTAATATTTGAAAATAAGATGATGTAAGCTTATAATTTCCTTTAAATTACAAAAGTAAGAAATTCTTAATTATTTTTAAAATTTTGCCGCAATACTACATTTATTCATAGTAATTACAAACTTATAATTGTAACTTCTTGCAGGTTCCATAATCTTATATCATCCAAACAATTCAACAGTTTGTGTTTAAAATAAAATTCAGATAATTTTTAAAAAAAATCTTATAAAATAAATGAATTTATAGGATTTATAAAATAAACCTAGTTAGACATCATTTAATTTACAATAGAAGATCCAAATTGGTTGAACTAGGTAGGGTGAAATTGGAATATTTGTTCAACAAGGGTACGTACAATTGTCATTCTAAGGAAAAATCTTGTAAATGTTACGGAAAACCAAGGGCAATTTGGACATTTCAATGATATGAGGAAAGCGATATTTCACTTGAGATATGTATCTCTTATTATATATATATATATAGTCTTCTAATAAACGTCACATGACATAAGTCGTTCTTCAATGTTATCATTTTATATTGACGAAAGTCGATCTTCTAATAATTATTTTATTTAATTTTCAAATAAAACTTACTTTAAACACTATTTTAAATAAAATATAAAAAAAAATAAACAATAAAAAGAAAAGGACTGGCATTGCAGTGGCTAAAGCCAGGAAATGGAGTAACAAATTCCAGAAGTCCAATTCCTTAATGAGTTTTCGTTCGTTTCACACGCGCTGTTATTTTCATGTTCAGACAGACTTGGAAACAGTGGATTTTCCTTGGAATTAGTAAATGGTATTAATATTAATATTTTTAAGGAAATTTCTTGATACCATAGTTTTATAGCAGTATGATATAATTTCTTCTAGAAACGTTGGAATAATATTAGTCATTGAGACTTGATAAGGTAACTACATAGGTTTCTTTAGTCATGTCCTGGCTTACAAGTCAAAGGGATAATTACATTTTAGGATTTATGATTTGTTTATATAAATTATTCATGATTTTTTTTATAATTACATAAATCATACCTGATAATTAAAAAATAGGAATAGTTTGTATATTAATGTTGATGTTTTTGGGGGTTGTATATGTAATTTTTCAAAAAGCAATGGTGGTTGTGTAAATAATATCGACATTTCTGGTGGGTATATATATAATTATTCAAAAAGCAAGGATGATTTGTGTAAATAAGCCATAAGTTAGGGGTGTAAGTAAATGTAATTATCCCCAAATCCAATTATGGAAATTTCGACGTGGTACTCTAGTTATGGGAAAATATACGATTTGGATCGTTTTTGATGTTTCAGATATGGTGGTTTATAAATTCTCAACCACACTGAGGAGAATATATATATTTTGATTACATCGCAAATTCACGATAAAGTCAAAGGTACGAAAGCGGGTCCCACTAATAGTATTTCAACAGTCAAGTTAAGAAGACTTATAAAGTGCAAATTGTATTTATATGTCGATCGTTTAATAATTGCAGAGAGAATATAATCATACCTAATTGACACTTCTTTGGATACGTATCCACTGAACGATAGTCGTTTCATTTAAGGCAATGATGCCACGTGTTGAGACACTAAGGACCTTGATTTTGGGTTAGCTTTCAGGTTGGGTTGAATTGAACCAAATTCATATAAAAAAAAATAATTGTGAATTCTTGACCTTTTTGATGATTATCTAATTTGTGGGGGCAAAATGCAAATAATTGGAATTTTATCCATATAAATATACGCGACAAAGCCTCATTTGTTAATCATAGACTAGGAAAAAGGTGAGTAAATAATTACAAGACAATATACCCTACGAAATAATTATACTATCCGTACATATCATGTGTCACAAATGTAGACTGGGAGCAATAAATGATATACCTGATCATGATTATTATTCACGGTAATCACCTTTTCTGAGTTTTGGTATAATTACATATACTTTTTTATTATTTAAAAAATTATAAATACCTTATGATATTAACATTCGTCTCACAACGAACTTATTTTGTTAGACTTCATAAAATTTCAATATAATTTTTGTGGTAAACTGTTCGAAATGGTATTTAAGATTGAATTATAATTTTATATATATATTTTTTAAAATATTTTTATGGACTAAAATGTTCTATGAATATCTACTCTACCCACTCTCAGATTTTTCTTTTGGCATTTTTTCAATTGTTTTTTTTTTTTGAAAAACAAAATCAGCAAAGGTAAAGTATTAATTTCCACCTCACCGTATAGGGGCTACATAATTATACTAAATTTCAAGAAAAATTGTTGTAATTTACCCTATTATTTAACATATATATTGCTTAAGTTCAACACATGAGGTTTGGCCTAATTGAATGATTTTGAAGTCATGATGTAGCCCAATTTTACACTGACGATGTGCTTGATTCACGTGATTATGCATGATACAATTATTTATCATGTATAATTACAAATTTGGCTTGGTTCACATAATTATGCATGATTCAATTATTTATTATATATAATTACAAATTTGGTTCAAGAGATTAAAACCCCATATTAATATCGAGTCCGATTTTATGAATATGGTTGTATGAGATATTGTATACAACCTCTTGGGTGGCATCACCCTATAATATTGTGCATTTGGGATAAAAAAAATATAGTCATCCTTTTTAAAAATGTCATTTATATGCATACTTGTATGTGTAGAGAGAATTATTAAAAGCCGCGATGTTTCAAATTTAAATAAATCTACAAAATCTTTTTCCTTATATGAATTTGAGGAAGAAAAAACCAGAACATTTTTATTTCAAAAAATTAATTCAATAAATATTAAGAGGATTTTTATAGTTTATAATTATTCACAAACTGCATGGTTAATACGAAAATGACGTAAATAAGGATACCCTTATTAACTTTTTTACATTTAATATACTTCATAATCCCTTTAATCGAACACAAGATGGTATTGTCATATGGGATATCACGCAATGTAATATGTCAAATCAAACAACATATAATGTATGATAAAATTGAAACGATACAGAGAAAATTAGCATGGCTCCTGCGTAAGGATAACGCGCGTAAATTGAGAAATGGAACATATAATGTATGATGAGATTGATTATTATTCAATTTTTTAATCCAAATAATTCCATCACACGAACCAAACGAGCCCTAAGAATATAACGAAACGATACAGTACAAACCCAATATAAAGTTCCAAATTAATTGTCTGAAATTAAGTATATTTTGAACATATTTACATGAAATCCACATGAAATGCAGCTTCATATATACCAAAATCTTGATGTTCATTCAAACATTGACACTATCATTCAGTGTAGTGATAGTTATGCAGCTCAATTAATACTTGTTTCTCATAATTCACTTCATATATATACAGACCGCGTACATAAAATCTTTCTAAGATACTTCGTACACGTGGTGCATATATGTGAAGTATAATACGATACATAACATCAATTTGATATGAAAGATCTAAACTGTATTTATACTCAAATTTACAAAAAGTTTCAAATATGAAGTTAATACAAGATAATAATACGACAAGGATCAGAGCATTTATTCTATTTCAACGGAAGAAAGAGGGTTCCGTTTCCGGACAACAAGAATTACTATAGCCTTATTTCAAAGTCGACATACCTTATTACAGACATCCAACGGATCAGATTCTTTCATTAATTAGCCGATCATCTGTGTTGCTCCCAGATGATGCTTTGATCTACATCGACAACAAATTGCAAATTCTTTAGTCAGCTAAGTAAGCAGAATTTGGATGTACTGAATGATGAGCAGGAAACAATAAAGACGATTCTTTATCCTGAAATTGACCGAGGAGAATTTGACTATGGACGTAAATAGGCGACCTAAAACACGAATGACATAGACGTGGGCAATGCACCACATAATGAATGGGTCTTAACAATGACGAGCATATTCTTGTCGAATGGGCCCTATTCCATTTTTGAGACAAATACGATGGGCCCCATTCCATTCTTGAGACAACTACCTATTACAACCGAGTAATATGTTAATTTGATTCTACTCATGTTACGAAAACTGATAAATGAATTATAATACATTCACATTAAGAGAGACAAATACCCATTACAATAATTTCAAATCAAGCGAGACAAATACTCACACATCTGGCAGGAGTCGAACCCATAACCTTGAACTTATTCATGGGACCTCAACCTTAACGATTAGGCTAAGATATTATTGGTAAAAATGACCCCATTCTAGAGATACTTATAGTGAAGGCATTCTTGAAACGGTGTTGTTGGATCTAATGAACTATTGAGGGGTCCCACCTAATGTCACCCGTTCCAATTTTCTATAATTTATGATAACATTTGTGAATCGACTATTTTATCCCTAGCGCCGAGGTTGATCTCTATTAATGCGTATTTTCTTCGTTACCCCACCAAAAATCTCCACACCAACATCAATGGTCTATACATCACGTAAACTAACTTTCTTTAATCTTAAATGCTAAAGAATATAAGGAAAGTGCAATGGCCTATACAAGTTGCAAGAAATATGATAATTTGGATTGATGCACAAGTCACACCTTTTCGCCGTAAGATTTTATCATCAGCATCAACAGCTCGTCGCCTACTACGTGTCTCACCCTCTGAATCATAGCATGCCTCGTTATTTTCTGCTTCTGGATAACAAACATTGCAAAGTGAAAATGCTAAGGTTCTGGTTGTCTCTTATCCTAAGTCGGATAGAACGTCAAAAAGACATACTTTGTATTCATTGTGATGCTCAGAGAGCGATTTGATCGCAGCAGCTGGTAAGAACTCAGGAAGTGCTTTAATTAGAGTGTCCAAATGCATCCAGTCTGAACTCGGATGTTTGGGAGGTTCCAAGATCTTCGGATATCCTGCAAAGTCAAAGATGCGAATCAAAATTAATTCCGTATAATGAATTGCAACCGGCAAGAACATCGAAAACCTGGGAAACTAATCCTTACCGTTGCAACATGATAATATCCGAAAACTGACAACATATTCTGGCATTATATGAGTGTTCATCTTGGTAGTCCAGACAATGTACTTCTTAGGAGATGTTAAATTGTCGACCCCGGAATCAAATTCCTGCGAACTTGGATGATATTGTCCTGAACCAGGACTGATAACCTCTGGATTTCCCAATAACACACGACAAAGCAACATGTGCCTTAGACCATCCTCATCGGCAGTTGATGATTGCAAACTGGAAAACAGGTTGATTCACATGAGTATAAATATGCAGCAATGTCAATAAGGACTCAAATAGTTGCCAACAATGCAGTAGACCGGAGCCCAACAGGTTTATCCTTGAAAGGTCGCCTTGCTAGGAAGAAGACATAGAAGCCCCGCAAGCTCCTCGTCTGCAACCGACGAGGGCAGAATGCCAGCATCAAATACTCTAGAAAAATATATTACTATTACCTTTCAACAGGGTGATCAACTGTAGAGAGATAGACACCGTGACCATAGACTCCGTTGTTCAACGGAAGGCCAAAGCCGTAAGAAAGAATTTCACTGATCCCGTGCTTGGAAGCACCGTACCAAGCGTACTTCACATTGCCATTGCCGTTAGACCTTGTTTGGATGGCTTGTGAATATATACCGAAAGAATGAAGCCTTGCTCGACTCATCATGCTCGAATAACCATTTCTGTGAATGGTCTCAACTTGAGCACTAAATCCACAAGAACTCAACCTTGCTACCAACGTTTTCGTGATAGTCTCATACCTCATATCGCCATCACCGATTCTAACGAAACCATTAGAAAGCCAAGGTTTTTGCTCATCGTCGGGCGACAACACCCCGCTTCCACAGTCAGAAGGGGAAGGATATTTCAGAGCCTGATCTTCAGGATTAGTGCTGGAATGCAAATTTACGGTGTCTGCATCGTCGGGATGATCTTCAAATGGCGTAATTGTTTTGATCCTCTTTGGAGACGGAGGCTGCAGTCTTTCAGAATTGCCATCATTTGATTCCATTGAATGAGAGGGCAACTTGAATTCCTGTTCCTTGATGTTCATATAACCAAATTAGACTTGTAAGAACACACAAGTAACAGAACCTTGTGCAAAAAGTTAACTTGGACCACAATCAAGAAACTTCGAGCTCAGCAAGAAACTAATACATACGGCTGAGTCAAAATGGTCTGAATTTCAAGGAAAAATTACCAAGAACAATGCCTAAATTATTGCCTGTATATCCTGTCTTTACCACAACAACATAAACAAGAACTGGATTCTGAAAAGAACATCAACAAGAAATGTACGTTGGTGGGAAAATCAAGATCCCACGATTGCAAATCAACATCTCAAGGGATCAATGGCGTTGATTCAGGAATAACAAAGACAAGAATTTATGCAAAAAGCAAAGGATTATTACATCCACAGACACAAAAAGGTACAAAAAAATGTATTCCAAGAATCAATACCTGAAGATGTACGATTGAACAAGAAGAAAAGCAGAACACTCAAAAGCAAATTCTTGTATGAAAAAATCAAGTTCAGAACTGAACAAATCAATCCATGGAGTAGATAAACGACCCTTAGAAGCCCAGAAGAAGTTGAAAAATTTTCAGAACAGAGAAAGAAACTTGCCTCTGGAACAGTTTGAGGGTGCATATATTTGCAGCAACTCTATGTATAGAGGTTGAGAAATAGCCTTTGTTCATATGATCCCGTGAAGAAAAGGGATTTCTTGAAAACCATAATCAAGAAAGATGATGGCATTAATTTGTAATCCGACTCAATTAAGTGTAATCCAACGGAAAACAACGCCACGCCCCAGTTTTGTTCATATGAGTGTGTGTGTGTGATATTTTGGTGGATTTTTAGCAGTCTGTTGTTTTAATGAGACAATGGTTTTATATGTTACGGTGCGGTCATGCTCATGGGTTGTCTTAAAACGTTGGGTTTTATGCAGTAGTACACAGTTCCCACTTCCCATGCCTTGGCTGGCTGGCTTGCTATTTGGGTAAATATCATTTTTGATCCCTTAATTATGTCACTTGTTTAAATTTTGTGTCTCATGTTTTTTTCTTTATTAGATTAGTCCCTTAAATTTAATTTTTTTTTTTAACTTTGAATCCTTTCCGTAACTAAGAATTAAAATATAATTAAAGAAATGTTGGAGTGAATATTCTTTATTTCACCTGTTATAATAAGTAACTTCATTTAGTAAAATAACTAAGAAATATACTTCTTTTGAGCCCATTTATGTTTTTTAATTTTCTCTTTTACAAATTCATTAAAACTATCGGATACTTAACGGAAAGATTCAAAGTTGATGGAATCTTTAAATTTGATTGGATTAAGTCTGATGAGGCTGAAATCAGAATAAATGACATAATTGAGGGATTAAAAGTGATATTTATCCTCGACCATTTCAATATTCTTGAAATGACAAATTTAACTCCCCACCCCTTTAATTCTTTTTTTTTTTTTCCTTTTGTTACTTGTGCCATGTGTGTTTATCTTATTCTTATTTACTGTTGTTAATAATAAAGTTGTAACCAGGCATGAATCTTATAATTAAGTCAGAATATATATTTAACCCCACTAAACATTTTAACAAGATTCAGAGTCATGTTATCGATGTAACAATATTTGATCTAAAATAGTAGGCTAGAACGATTGATGCTTTTGTTGAGCTTATACCATGGAATGAAAATTTTGATTAAAACTGATTTTTTCAACTGAAATTTAGTGTTGCTATTTTCTGAATATAACATTTTATTCTGAGTTTAAAGACTAGAAAATTTATTAGATAAGTTTAATTAGTCAGAAGTGAGTCAAATAAGAAACAAGAAGTAAAGAAACAAAAACAATGACAGAAAGCCTGAAACCTCCCCGCCGTTGAACAACTCCTTGCTCGTAAAACAACATCGAAACTACGTTGCTTCTTCCCATTGTTTCATGATACCAAGAATTCCCACCGAGCGAAGAACGAATTTCAAGAAACCCCATTGAGTGAAAAGAAACGAATTCTAATTTCTAGCACAGTTCTTGAATTTCCACTTCCAATGGCTGGACTGGAAGAGTTGAAGAAGAAGCTCGTGCCGCTCTTTGATGCAGAAAAAGGGTTTCCATCTGGTTCCGCAATCGACCCATCAGATTCTTATATGGTGATTTGTTTATTTTCAAGATTTTCTTGCAGGTCCCGTGTTTTTTCTTGTTAATTTATATGCCACATTTGTTTTTATTTTGAAAAAGTTTTGGTTTAATTTGTGGGAGCAGTTGTCAGATGGTGGAACAGTGAATTTACTGAGCAAATCATATAATATATACAACATCAATGAGTTGGGACTCCAGAAATGTAGCTCATCTGCATTTTCTCCGGATGATGGTGAGAAAACATACAGGTGTGCTTCTCATGAGATGAGGATTTTTGGGTCAATTGGCAGTGGGGCGAGCAGTGTTGTTCAGAGGGCTATTCATATCCCAAATCATAGAATTATTGCCCTCAAGAAGATTAATATTTTTGAAAAGGTATATATATGTGAAATTCTTTGACTGGTAATCTTTTCTTGATGGGCTCTTGTTTAGGGATGTAATGTTGTTTCCGGGTTATTGCTTGCTATGAGTTTCTGAAATTTAAGTGTAGATGATTCGTAGTTGATCTGTTTGGAGTATCAGAATTGGCTAATGTTGCTCCCGAGAACGTTGGTAATAGAAGTTATAGATGAAGAGTAAAACATTCTCTTTAAGAAGAAATTGTTTCTTAAAATGGAAGCATATACTTAGTTAGAAAGATTGTCAGTTGCGTAATGCAGTGGAGAAGAAGTTACCGCGACGTTAATTCTTGTTCTCATCTCAGTATCTTGAAGTTATAGTTGCAAGTAGTGGGAAGGAAACTGAACCTGTTGCATTTCCATCTTTTATGAATGTTTACATGTATATATCAGGAGAAAAGGCAGCAGCTTCTTACTGAAATAAGAACATTGTGTGAGGCACCGTGTTATCAAGGCCTCGTCCA
The DNA here is from genome assembly GCA_034509735.1 of Sesamum alatum. Lineage (NCBI taxonomy): Eukaryota > Viridiplantae > Streptophyta > Magnoliopsida > Lamiales > Pedaliaceae > Sesamum > Sesamum alatum. The sequence continues at coordinate 5,445,565 of JACGWO010000001.1, forward strand.
ATTTTATGGCGCTTTTTATACTCCAGACTCTGGACAGATAAGCATAGCTTTGGAGTACATGGATGGAGGATCTTTGGCAGATATCATTCGCGTACGCAAGAGTATACCAGAACCAATTCTTTCCGTGATGGTGCAAAAACTCTTGCTTGTAAGATGGCTTTGTTCTGTCAGTTTCCGCGTTTAACCAAAACGCTTTATTATATCGGTTTATTACCACTCTTGTGTTTGACAATTTTAATTTATTTGTCAAGGGACTAAGTTACTTGCATGGAGTTAGACACTTAGTGCACAGAGATATCAAACCTGCAAATTTGCTCGTAAATCTCAAGGGGGAACCGAAGATTACAGACTTTGGTATAAGCGCTGGCTTAGAAGATTCAATGGCTATGGTTTGTCCTAGATGTCTTGCAAATATACCATTCTGCATAAATAGTGAGATTCACCAACAAATTTCTAGTTAACGTATTGCTTCTTCTAACTTATATTGGTTGGATTTCCAGTGTGCAACTTTTGTTGGTACTGTTACATATATGTCTCCAGAGCGAATCCGAAATGAAAGTTACTCTTATCCTGCCGATATATGGAGCCTTGGGCTTGCACTTTTTGAATGTGCTACAGGTGAATTTCCGTACAGTGCTAATGAAGGGCCTGTTAATCTTATGTTGCAGGTAAACATTGATTGGAGATGGCCTTGTTAAAGATGGTTGTTTATTTATGTCAACTTGCATTTAATTTGCTTGTAATGTGCATGAAGGCAATTAATGTTTTCATAGTCAATCCTCTTCACTGTGACTTCAAACATGAGCGGTGAACTGTCCTTTTCATGATAACAAAACTTTAAAACAAAAAGGTAACCATGCATCTCTGCAATTATATTCATTCTTTCTTAAAACAACCTTCATAGTAGCTTCGACATGTTTATGAGCCATATTATATATGATAACTTTAAAAAGTTCTTTCCAGTTTTTAATAGCATTCTGACAGAGAGTTTTTATGATGTTTCTCATATTTGGCTCGTCAATTTCCCTTGGAAGATTTTGGATGATCCATCCCCATCACTGTTAAATAAGAACTTTTCGGCAGAGTTTTGTTCTTTTGTTGATGCTTGCCTCCAGAAAGATCCCGTTGCAAGGCCAACAGCTGAGAAGGTGAGCAACAGTAGATTCTGTACCCCAAGTGTTGCATTTCATATAATTTACTTGTTACTGGAGCTTCCCCTTGAGTTATATATGGTTGTTGGTATTAGAATGTTGGCATGAGGATCATAAACTTGGTTATGCTCTCTGTGACCATACGAAAGTTTGTGAGGCTTGTCACAAAAGGTTTGTGTCATGAGAAGATATTTGTGTGTGCTTACTCGTGCGCCTTGAAATGGTTCAATTACTAAGACAAGGAACTGATTTTTCCCCGAGCCATGTAAATGTGTTACTTGTGCTAGTAATTGCCCTAGTATCAGGTCCATTAACCTCTAATTTGGCATGATATAAACATTTACAGAACAATAAGCATGGAATTACATTTGGGTATATGGTCTATATTAAGTAGATAAATGTCTTTTAAAGTTTTGGCGTATTTTCATTTCGACTTTACATGCCTGTTCTGCAGCTACTTTCACATCCATTTATTGCGAAGTATGAGGATACTGGTGTGGACTTGGAAGCTTTTGTCCAAAGTATATTTGACCCAACACAGAGGATGAAGGATCTGGCAGACGTGAGTACTAATCTTGATTATTACACATAAAATTATGTTGAGTGCGACCATTTTGATATCTTCGACAAGGCATTTCTTTTTTATGCCTTCTTGAGTGCTCTAAATCTCACAAAAGTAAACCACAAACATGAATTTTCTACGGAGAATTGACATTTGCTTTGGCTTGACCAGATGCTGACAATACATTACTACTTGCTTTTTGACGGATCTGATGATCTTTGGCATCACATGAAGACTTTATATGAAGAGCATTCAGTTTTCAGGTACCATAAAAGCTTGATGAAGATGTTGCTAAAACTTAATTTTAAACTTGGAAACGATAAGATATGATGCCATCGTTTGAGATATCTGCATAAGATATACATGCATATCGTGGTTTTGCGGCATTTACCCTTTGAATAGGGTTATGCTATGAATTTTCAATTTCCTTATAAGCATCATGGTTTGCAGTTTTGGTGGGAAAGAATCTCTTGGCCCGAATGATATTTTTACGACTTTGTCAAATATTCGGAGGACATTGGCCGGGGAGTGGCCTCCTGAGAAGCTTGTGCATGTCGTCGAGAAACTTCAGTGCCGTGCTCATGGTCAGAGTGGGATTGCAATTCGTGTTTCGGGATCATTTATTGTTGGAAATCAGTTCTTGATATGTGGGGATGGTGTACAAGTAGAGGGCTTGCCAAATTTTAGAGACTTATCGATCGACATACCGAGCAAGCGTATGGGGACATTCCGGGAGCAGTTTATTGTAGAAACATCAAATGTTATTGGCCGCTACTTCATTGCCAAACAAGAGCTTTACATTGTTCAATAAATACGAAGCTGCAAATGAGAATTGTGTCTAAGGTCAGTTGTTCTTAGACGAGTTCTCACTAATTAGCATGGAAACTTATGCTGCCTTTTCGACTTCTATCCGTAATACAACCTTGGTGAAGATTTGCCACATCATCAGCCGTCTTGTTCTCAGTTATCAGCTGCAGCGTTGCTAAATTCGTATCCCAAAATCAAAGCCATGTCTGGTGAGAATCACAAACCTATCCCCTGATGGATATTTTGGTGTGATGAATCTGATAGTCTTCTACATTAACTTACTCGTTTCGTGTCTTCAGGACTTCACCTAAATAACATATCAGTCTCCAATTTGACAAACATGCATCGAAAGGCCACGAGATTATGCATCGGGCTCAAGTGATCGTGTTTCCCTCTCGGAGAAATTCTCTTTGTTGTATTACTAGTTAGTGGTTGAGACGCTAATCATCATGCAAACAGCTTCAATAAGGTTAAGGTACTTGTAAATTTTAACCGAGCGCAGATGAATGTGATTACGAAGTTAAACTTGTTCTTCACTCTGTGTATAAATAGTTGATATAGCTTCTGCTGGTGATTGAATCTTGTCTTGTCGTATACTTTATGGTGGTGATTCATGCAGAGTGAACCAGGGTTTTAGTACATGTAAGAATAGTTGTGACTTGTTAAGAACCTGGAGGTCAGAAGGTTTATTGATAAGTATAATGGTTCTGGACTGAATTTTATGGAAAGCATCCAGACAACCCTAATTTAGATAAACTAATTACGCATGGCAATGGGGCAGGTTTGGGTGAACCTGAAACCCGCCTTGCCGTGTTTTTATGCCCGCCGTTGCTTTGGTACAAAATCGATTGGGATGGATCTAACTCAATAGATTCTTTTCTTTTCTTGGTTCTATAAATATAAAAATTGAAAATTTTAATATATCAATTTCAAGTAAAATTGCTCATCAAATATCCAAATTCAAAAAACAAATTCTCAATACAAATGAAATTGATCATAACAAAACAACCAAAATAATTTATAACAATTATACATTAATAACAACTTTTTCATCTTCCTTTTCGTCAAGAGGTCTTTTACCCAAACCCACCCTATTAGGGGTGGCGGATCCAGGGTGAGTTTGTCTAGTGCAGATCCAATTGCCACCCCTAATAAACTTTGCTCTTGCCAGTTAATGGCTGACCTGACCAGCAACTGCTAGTGATTCCGGCTGCAAGAGCCAACTAAAGAACCACAACAAATAATCAATTACACGAAATGTGGCTGTGACAGTTTCTTTACAGACTAAGAATTCACAAATACAGTCACCATACTCTCTGCCTCCACAGAAAATCTAAAAACCAGTAAAACGTCAAACCAACTTCTAAGCTTCCATATAAAAGTTAAGGTGCAACCTAAAGGTGGCATCCATGAAAGTGTGCACAATAGTGCAACCAGATGTTAAAGATTTGTACGACAATCATTAGCCCAATGTAGAAATGGAAAAGGCAAAAACACTTCTCTGGGGTGGGGTGGGGGGTGATGTACAAGCTTTTCGACCTCTTGAATAGGTTATCTACAATAATGATCAATTGTAAACTTGATCAAACATCCGAAATAGGCATGTTGTAGTGGCGCGCCAAACGTTGAGCCGTTCCATCATCAAGGACGCTATCCAGCAACTCATACTTCCTGTAATGGGCTTTTAACATTTCATTTTGTTGGTTGGCAAGCTTCTCTTCTTCAGCCAGTTGTTGCTACAGTAAGATCATAAAAACATGACTATAATTTCCGTTAATTTCAACCAAAGCCCATGAGAAGTAGCCAAAAAAATCCAACCAAGTACCTCAAGCACTATCGTTGTTTCTGCAGCATGTTTTCTCACAAGATGCTCGATCTTCTTGGCCACATCGAACTCAGGATCTTTGGAGTCCACCCAACGACATATCGTTCTCCGTCCCGGTTTTCTCGGGCGTTCATCAAACATCTCCAATCTAGCAGCACGCGCCCTGACAGGCCTTGGCATTCCAGATATCATGAAAGGGTAATGCCCCATCTCCGTTATAATCTCTTGGGCCTGCTTGGGGTTTTCCATTTCCACCAAAGCAGCTTGCGGCATGTTTTTTGGCTCAAGATAGTTGGGGATAAATTGAATACCAACAACATTACCAAACTGATTGAAAGCAGCTCTCATGACAGCTTCAGTAACTTGGGGCGACAAATTGTCAACGTAAATTGTCCTCTTGACCTTCTCCAAGAATGCAGCATACTGAGCATTCTCATCTTCAATTGTGGTGCCCATGGCTTACAGTAACATTCCCTAAAACTTAAAAATCACAAACCAGAAGGATAAGTGAACATGATTTCATAGTATGAGAACAACAAAGTAAATTGAAGTCAACAGCAAAACGATAATGAGGAGACAAGCCTGTCATCCCCATTGTTAACACCTCGAATCAAGTGGGTAATTATTTCATATTGGGACTTTCCAATTTGAAAACGTAACCGCTTAATCTTCAGAGAGAAAAGACCAGAGAGAAACAAAACAACCCACAATAACAACAACAACAACAACAATAACAACAACAACAGAAATAATGGTAACTGTAGCAGCAACGACAGTTATATAAACACTGATTCTTGATTCCGAAATATTACCGCATTAAAGTAAAAATTTAAGCACGCCTCTTCGATCGCCATTATATCAAACGCCAAATTTCAACAACGAGACGAAGTAATAACGATTTTTAGACGCTTATGTTAAACAAAATACACAAAAAAAGGGAGTTCGCGCTATATTCTCCGTTTCTTCCCATTTTGGAAATATTTTTACGGGTATGTGTAAAGTGTAAACACCGTGCATTAAACTTACCTATGGGCGGCGAAGGCGGGCGAGAGCGAGTCAGAGAGAGGGCGGCAATTCGAGATAGAGGGGGAGAGAGAGACACCGCTAGTTCAGAGAGACTGAGAGAGAGAGGAGAAATCCAGAGTAAGAGATTAGGGCAATGTGGAGGGGGTCCTCGGGGAAATGGAGGAAAATCAATAATACTTATATAAAATTAAAAATTATATATTTAAATGTGCATATTAAGTAATTATTATGTGTAAATATAAATAAAATATACACATGTTTTTATACGTGTAGTAAAACATTTTATATAAGTAGATGTTAAACACATAAAAAGTATAAAAAAAAATTAAACCAGACCAGGTGTCACTGGCTGCATCTTAGCCAAGAAGTGTCGACAGTGACTTGTGTAGGACGTACGGACGATAGGGAGATGCCGATCAGCACGCAAGCGGTAAGTGAGTAGAGACTCTTACCGAATGGGGATTGTAATACAGTTTGTATTGGAACTTCTTTGATGTGTGACAATGCTATCCGCCAAGTATGAAGATATTCCATGGACATTTTCGTATCGAGCATCATCCTACGCGTGAGCAGGAGATTCACGAGCGAACCTGAGTGCTTGAACGATGGGGATTGTTAAAACCATTTCAATGGTGCGTTCTGTATAGTGTTGGGAACATCTCCACAATGTTTCAAAGTTAGACAGTGCCGATTGAATAGGAAACAACGACGATGTTCGGAGTCTGCCAGTGTAGTGGCGAGACAGTGATTTCAGAATATTGCGAGGGTAATTTCCCTACGATAGATGATCGGATGTGGCTGAAATGCTGGAATTGTGAGGTAGAATTCGCAAGCTACTCAATGGTTCAAGCAACATGTGATTTGGATGTCGGACGAGGGAGATGCAAAAGAAAGTGCGCTCCTTAACCACTTTCATGTCTATTGCTGAAACAAAAGAAAATCTTTTTAAACCTATTGTAAGGGGAGCATGCAGTGGCGAGCTCCAGTCAGCCCTCCCCTTGCAGCAAAGCACTAAATGAGCAATCCATTGGGGGGGGTGTGGGGGTTTTCAAGAGCTGGCTCTAGGCAACTTAAAAGGAGTGCTAGAGTCCCCGGAGCGGGAAGGGAACCGAATCCGGCGACGTGGGGCCAAGAGGGCCCACGTTGGGAACTAAAAAGCCAAAAGGTTCCATATTATCCCAGAGTTGCCCCGTGGGCTGCGAGAAATAAGGGGCAACACCTCTAGGCTGAATGAGCGATTAAGGCAAGCACTCTAAGGCCTTGTGAGCTAACATGTGACATGCGTTATTGGTTCTAGCCATGCACGGGGGTCCGATGGCTATGATACGCAATCGTGGAGCGACGCAGTACTGTGGGCAAGTTGAGAAGCCATGCCGAAAGGCAAGAAGGCATGTTGGGCATGCCTTGTGCCTTGTGGAATCAATGCAAGATGTTGGCATATCGATTAGGTCTTGGACTTATGATGTGGCCCTGCTCAGGCGAGGTATTGAAGACGGGCATGGCGAAGACATGTGCTGGTGGTGCACCGAGTGAGCGTTGGGCATGAGATGGGCGTTCTGGGCACAAGGTCGGCCTGTAGTGCCAAGACGGAGAGAGAATGCTCCGAGCCATTGCGAGATGTATGAAAAGGACCAGAGATTATGGGCGAGATGCACGATGATAAACTAGCTAGTTGGGGCCGAACGAAAGCACACAAGGGTGTGAGAGCCGCAACCCTTGACGAACATGGGCATTTTGGACAGGTGAGTGCACGAGCACGAGGTGCTACATAAGGATGCATTCTGGTGTCGTGCTAGAGCTTTAGATGTTGAAGACACATGACTAGAAGTCGTTAAGACTTGAGATGGACGAAGGCTGATTGAAAGTTGAATGTAACTTAAGACGCCGCGCGGACAAAGAATATATTTTACTGTGAGACAATAAAGTCCGCCCACGATACGAAGTCCGCGTCCAAAACGCTAAGACCAGGATCTGTTCCGGGACCCGATTAAGACTTCAAACCAATGCCATCTAGGATGGGTCTAGGTTAAAATTGGACCCATCACATCCCTAGCTACCTATTGCCTGCCCTGAGTTCCGTTTTTTGGACACTAACTGACCCCATTCGGTGCGGATCCTTATTGGGGTCCCAGAAAATTTGACCCGTTGCCACTCTTTAATTGTTAGTACATGTGCCTAGGTATGGGAGAATATCTTTTATCTTTTTTCTTTTTTTAAATAAGAAGTAAAACATTATAAATAACTATAAAAATCAATATAAATTATGTTGCTAATTTAGTTCGTGAAAAGAAATCATTAAAGCTTTTGAACAAAAGATAAATTATTATATACTCATCTAAATTTAAATAAATAAAAGTTATAAAAAAAGATTATGATGGATAATAAATAGTCATCAATTTATATAAATTTAAGTTTTTTATTTTAAAAAAAAGTTGTATATGTGGCAAAATAGAATACAAAGAAATCATCCAAATATGCATTTACATAGCGCTTCCTTAGCTGCCTTCAATCTTTCTGTTTTATTATGTATGTTTGCATTTTTCTTTGTTTTGAATGGAAAGAGGAACAGAAATAAAGTTGTATTTTTAATATGTTTACTTTTGTTTTATATTAATATAAAATTAATAAAAATAAATTAAAGTATATTGAATCGTGGCTTTGTAAAGATACAGATAAACATTCATAATTTGGCTCTGGAACTTGAGAGCCAGAAAACATGAATGTAAGGCCAAAAGAACAAAGAGATAAAAACAAAATTTATGGACAAATTCCTGAATCTATACCTGGTTGACGTTCAGCGCTTGCTTTAGATTTGAATGAAAGTTTTTCTGCTATCTACGCTGGTTGCCCAGGTTTTGCAATTCTACAACAGCTTGAAACGATGGAAAGATGTGAAAATTAGGAACTTCTAATTAGACTTGCTGAATAAAACTAGTTTGTGCTAATTCTTTGGATTTGTTAGTGCTGAAAAGGTTCTGAGTTTGAGTCCGCATGTTGTTTGTTTGTGTTTTTATTTCCAGTTTTTAGTATTTGAAATAAAAATTAAAGTAAAACGTGTTTATTTATACGTATTCTCATTGAAAGTCGTATTGATTTGACAACAAAATTCAATATAAAACACAATCTCATCCACTAATCCAAACATATTTTCATTTCACGTGAAAATCTGTACAAAATTTTAGATACATATTTTCCACTGGAAATTGAAAACTAAAAATGAAAACACAAACAAACAGAAAAGCTAGCCTGCCTCAGAAAAGGAAAAATGGAAGATAATTCTGGGGATTCTGTACAAACCACAAAACTGAGAGGGGAATAGGCAATCTGTCACAACCATGCACCCCATCCAGGAAACATATGGCACAATCGATCAGGATCGATTGCATCTTGTATCAGTTGTTGAACCTACAATACAAAACGTATGTTGATTCAGACTAAGCAACTTCACGGACAATAATTTAAGAATGAAATTTCTAGGAAGATATGGCATTGGAATCAAATTAACTCGTCAGTCATTCAACCATTCCACAAAATTCCGCTTGGGGATCGTAGGGTGCATGCTCCCTGCAACCTCCCATAACACACCCCCCCCCCCCCCCCCCCCCAAGGTCCCCTAAGAATGCATGAGATGAGTAATCATGAATTCAGAATTTCATGCAAGATGAAACTTAAGGATTTTCACAACATCAATGGAAGTCCATTGGCTCCATAATTATGTTGCTTGAAAAGTTGAGAGGGTATTATCCTAGAATACGACTGACATGATTCACAAGATATCAGTGCAAATTTGAGAGATGTACATTCTGCTTTGTGTCCAGCAAAAACGCTGATGTAGGGTTGTAAACATACCTGTCCATGAACACTTCTCATTTCCCCGTCTTCATATCCATCTAGCTTTTGTTTGACACGCAACAAGGCTCTGGCAGCATCTTTATTGCCTTCATACTCGTCTTCATCAGAGTCTTCTAGACTGGCATCTAAATCATCATCAATATCCTAGTATGGCAAAAACAAGCCTGTCTGAGAAGCTTTACATACATGTTGGCAGCTAGACACTCAGCATCCAACAATAAACCTAAGCTCATAAGATGTTTTAAAGAACTTGTAAACATCTTATTTTGAAATATTAAGCCCTTTAGAAAAAATTACCAAATAGTTTTTGAGAGCTTATAAGCTCTCTCAAACAAACATCTTTTCAGATGTTTTGAAGAGCTTATCTTGTAAGCTCAGCCAAACACCCTCTTACTCCACCGAGAAAAAAATCAAGATGACCTATGAGTGCATTTTCAGGATTTGGACATCACAGCCTACACATCCTTAAGAAATTCCATAGATTCACTCTTTAGGTTAAAGTGACAAATAATTGAAATTAAATAAAAGAGGTGTCTCTTTTTATACTTCCAATGATCTAAATAAATAATTATTTATTCCACTATTTCTAATTGTTTTTGTTTACATTGAAATCCTACTACTGAGACGACATGCGATGCACTCTGATTGCATATAGATGAAGTAGATCTACTGACATACCTTTTGACGTTGCATAGCCTTTAGAGGTGATAGAGCCCACTTGTATAAAGGATCATGGATAAAAACCTGCATAACATTTTCATATTGTGAAGTAATGTGTTTTTCATTATTTCAAGATAACAACATCATTTATCCAGTGACTGTACCTCTATAATTGTAAGCAATGCTTCTTTATTCGTTCGCATGACAGAAAGAGTTTCCTCACAGCATCTTCTAAACACTCCTTCCACTCCAGTTACACCCATACCATCTATGATGTCCCTTGTCAGCCTAAAAGGTACCTGAGAATCACAGTTTAACACATTAGTAAAGTTATATTAATCAGAATTGAAAAGCACAACAAAGTGGCAGAAAACAGGAACATCAAGATAGAACTAACTCTTTCAGGTGTTTTCAGCATCAGGCCTTGCTCAAACGCGACTCCCAGATCAATATGAACAACTTCAGCAGTGGCTTGATCAATCAGGATGTTCATGGAATGTCTATCCCCTAATCCTACAATGTAACCCACCTGCAGGCAATGGAATTGATCTTTATTGCTACCACATTTGATACAATCATAATTCATGGCCAAATAATTTCATGCTGCTATTTCTCTAAGCAAGGAGCGAAAGAAACTTCATCATGTTTTGACTTCACAATACGATAAATCATAATATCATTAAAACATTAGGCCAAGCAACAGAAAATTAAAGACAAACCATTGAGCTAGCTGCCACGCTTCTTGTATATGCCAGTCTCTTGTCAAACCAATCAGCGGGATCTGAAAACCTCTCCAAGAAGAAGTGATGCATGACTGGCCTGCATAGCATGATAACTTAGCCTAGTTAGTTCACACGTTTAAACTTTAGGTGGTTTTCACAAAATTCATACACCTGAAATTCTCGCAGACTTCCTGGAATGCCTTGCGCTTGTTGGTTTCCTACAAAACAAAGCATGCACTGATACTGAGATAGCAAGGAATGATGTAGTGTGTATGCATCGCAAAATTGTGACTCAGAAGATTAAGGTAATTAATCAAGTTGACATGTAAAAATTTTATCTATGTGCATTGGTGTCACTTCACTTGTGAGAAACAAAGAGTTCACTCAAAGAAACATTCAAAAGGACAAGTTCATACAAATAGAAATAGACAAAGAACAAGTACTATAAAACAACCATATGATACATACCGTAGTCATATGCTGCCGACATTCCATAAATGTCCAATCTCCTACTCCATATCGGCCATGAGCACCTCCACTTCTGGAGCTGGATGGGGACATTAACATATTCAACTTAAAATCATTTTTTTGACTCATATACCGTCACTTTATGGAAATGGTAATTTTACTAACCTTCCAATAAGATATTCACCAAGTGGGAAAGTTCCATTCACCCATTCTAGTACACCAGCGCTGGGAGTAAAAGGAATAACCTGTCGCATCAAGACAACAAAATTAGTTTGTTGTGCTGCAAACAATAACATAAAAAAATGCAAGGCAAGACACATGATGCTTTAGTGTAAAAAAGGAGTTAACATTCTCTTAGGATATAAATGATATAACTAATTAGAACACAAAATGTCAACTACACAGCTGGTAGATCGCTCCTTTTTTATTTGAAGAAAGAAGAGAAACAAGAAGTCAGTGGAAAGGACTATTATGATGTATTCAAGCACCAAGGAATACCACAATCAACATACTCCAGCTGCCAATATCTATCTTCACTGGTACAAACCCCAAATTTTCCAAGCTTAATGAGTTATTTAATAAAAATTGTGTGCAATTTCCTCTAACTTAAAATGCACATAAGAAGTTCTACATTGAAACTCTGGTGCTTAAGCATGAATCTCAAGTAATGGCTATCACGATAACAGTGTGGCAATGACGAGAAGACAGATATTAATAAGGACTAATGGGACAGCATACAAAGTAACAATTTCACAGGCTACAAGTTTCTAAAGTTCTCTGTTGTTGACTCAAGGAAACCCATAAACAAGATAAGACCAAACATGCAAGGTTATTTTTTAAGATTCAAAAGACACATTGCAATTATTTTAAACTGCGAACACATTTAGTGTTTAAAAGACATTCTGAAACCCATCTCATATAGGATTTTACTATACCTGTAATAAAACAGAGGAGTTTTTGCAAAACTGGGCAAGACAATTTATTTGTTTTAGATGGGGAAAATACCTTGTAAGTACGTATCCTAAGTCTTCTCCTCCATGTGTCACGATTGTTCTGCAAGAAAGTGTTAACTAAACCGAAAAACTGTTCCATCACCTGCACGATATTCAGAAAATTGTGAAGGAAAAATAAAAACTATTGAACAGTTCTGAGTCTGATAAAAACAAATGAACATTCAGAAACAGGCATAAGTAAACTAAGAAAAGATAAAAACTATATACTGGAGAATTTGTTCAACATAATGCTCTCTGCACAGAGAAAAGGATAAATTCAAGTTTGGTTGGTCAAGGGGATGAATATTAATACATTGACAGAAAATGGAGCAACCAGTTCTTTCTTCGTCAACTCTTAAATAAGACGGAAGAATCAGAAGCCTACAGTGGACAAAACCCACGGCTTCTCAATTAATTCTGATTATATGGATCGAACAGGTTCTGCCAAGACACTCTAAACAAGCAACAAACTGTCAAACCATATATGATCAACACAGAAAACAAGGAGTTTTACTAGGTTAAATGTCAAACAATATATGATCAATTACATCTTGTGTTCCATTTTCTGTCTGAGGCTAGAAGACATGGACTAGGTTAAATGTTCAAAGTAGAAGTTTGGGAACTCAAAGAGACAGGGTGTACTGAAAATCAAATGTCATAAAAACCTGCAGCTTTTGGATTTCATCTGAACTCCTTATTTTTTGTAAGATAAATGCGCAGCAATAAAAGTTACTGAGCTATCATAAAGTTATTCCTCCAACCACAGTCTGATCAACCATTAAATTTAATTCATTATAACCATTCTAATGGCAAAATACGATTTACAAGAAATCAGGTGATCTGAATTCATACAGCATCTTGTCTCAGGTCATCATTGCCAGATTTTGCGAGTTGTCGGTACCGGTTACCATCAGAACCTAAGCACTCCACCACTTTTGGGGCATTTATACCATTCATTATGCTGCATGTTTCGAGAAACAGAATATCAGCAAGAGAAGTAGTGGATAGAAAATATGAGAAGCTTCTTTCCATGGAAGGTAATGGAGTTAGGATTTCAGGATGAAATCTGTAACTAATCATTTTGATAGCTTCAGTATTTATTATCATCAGAAAAAGCATGAATTAATTCTATAGATTGAGAAATATAAAAACAATATTGTGCAAACATTTCCTTACTTTCACCACCATCAAAAACATTGTCCTCCACATTTTGTCGCTCAAAACCAAAATCCAGACAGTGTAAATACTTACGTGACTGAATCACCCAACCCTTTGAAGTGGGGAAAAGATCCTTCAGGATATTGACAAGTCCGGTCAACAGGAAAATTAGATGTTATAACGGGAACCTGAAATGCCATAATCATGCACTCAGAAATCTCAGTTAGGCAGTCACCTTTGGTCTTGTTAATGATACTACTAATCAAAGAGAAAAGGATGCTGGTGTACTGGTAATAGCAATAAAATGGTTGTGTAGAATTTTGATATCTATAACCAACCAAATGAAGAAAAGGGTAGACAGTCTTACAAGCTCAAGTTGCCGAACACTGCGGAGTTCTCTTGGCAGAGTCACTCTTTTGTTGGTGTCCTGTTCAAAATAAGACAAAGTTATATTGTTCAAGATGTCCCAGGTAGCAGGAATAGATACAGTAACTACTAGGAGGCCTGTCAATAAGTCGGTATTACCCTACCCAAATCCATACCCAATAAGTACCCCTATGTTACTTATGTACCCGAACCCTATCCATAGAATAGCCGTTGGCTCTTACCCATGTTATACCGAAAACAACCGGAATGAATCTGTGTCTTACCCATTAAATTATGTGTTACTTTTTTCATAACGAGTTTCAAAACTAAAATTTCTTGAATTTTAAATTTACATATAAATCAAACAATAGTTTTCTAAAATGAATGAGGCCAATTTCATGGTTTTTCATAACAATATTACGAGAACATGCAACTAAAGTAACTTACTAAAAGTATTTCATGAGCTTACAATTGATAAAATTAAAACTATTTAAATTTTCAACAGGTGCGAATCGATCATTATTGAAATCTAAATTATAATCTTGACTTTGTTAGTCAAATGATAGAGTGTTGTTAATCAATTACAAAATCAGGATACATTAACGATAGGAACGAGAATTTAAGAACCAATAAAAAATTAAAGTATGAAAAACATACTTTTAACTTTGACATAAATTTTTTATCCATTTAAATTTGCATTCAACTTGTCAAGGCCAGATGTAACCAACTGTCTGTTAAGAAAGAACACGAACCAGTTACAGTTAGTTACCTCTCTCTTTGTTTCCATTTCCGCAAGTTTAATATATATCTCCACCATTTGCTTCATCTATGTAGCAAAAAAGAACAAAAAAAGACTGAGCAGGCATACAACTGACGCAAACACAATAAATGAAACGCCAGAACTAGAAGAGCTATACTTGTCTGATGATAGCTCCGTGGTAAGATGATAGCTCTCTCAAGAGATCTTCTGCAGCAATCTTCTTATCCACATCCACCACAAATGAGTTTCTACTGCGCTGCTTGTCCTTGATGCGGTCACCATTTGCCAGAGCTAGCAGCTAATAACCAACAGAACAAGAATGCTCATGAGGCATTAATTTTGCACATTGATAAAACTAGGGGATAGCTCTAATAACTTCAATTAACTTCTGAAAGCACCATGTAACTAGCAAATCAAATGTGTGGTATGCAAATAAAATAGAGATACCAACTGCAGAACTACTTAAAAGAAGAACGTTAGAAGTCTACTGATATGCAAGACAGATACCAAAAGTTTGCAACTTAAAGTGATCTTCTCAAAAAAGTACAAGAACAAAATACCTGAAATATTGTATGATAAGGATGGTCGAGGGCCATCTTCTTCACAAGTGAAAGCAATGCAAACTGCAATAACCAACCAATTTCCGGTGCAAGAAGCAGGATAAAAAGTTAAAATGATGTGACAACAAAAGAAGAATAATAAAGCATAAAAAACTAACCTGAAAGCTTGTAGATCCAAAAGAGTCCTTTGTGCCACCCATCCGTGATGCAATTTGGTATACCAACAGTATAAACTTGTGAGATTGCACCTAGTACACAGATCCATGACTTCAACCAATGTAAACTATGGGCGAATGGAGATTTTCTATTGCCTCAATAGTTAAAAAGGGAGTATTTCATACTAACAACTACAGTGGTAACATGTATTTTCATTACTTTACCTCCTTGATAGTGCTAAGCATGCTATCCACAATAATCTGTCTAGTTGAAAGACTGAACCATAGGGAAACAAGTCGAAATACCTAAAAGCACACAAACACTTGTCAATTCTAGTAAGTTGACATTCAGATAAGGCAATTGAGGTAAAGAAAGAAACATAGACAAACAAAACAATGCCATCAACAGCAATAAAGCCAGTAACTGCGCCCAAGAAAATGAAACTGGAATCCTGAATTCTTCCCAGATACATAAAGCACAAGGTCAAAACACATGACAATAGTTAAATATACACATAACAATCGTCTATGTTAACAAACAACATATCACCGCATGAAACTATATTTAATTCATAAATGAAATAATATTGTGTCTCGAAGTAATAAGAGTAGGAGTATTTACCATCAACACGTATTGACACCCAAATTTTAGTACATATTTGAATGTTTCCATTTCCTTTTCAGGTGTCCACAAATAATAAACCTTTTCCCAAAAATTATATTATGGCCAAAAGCATCCTTGTTGAATCACGATTTGAATGAGGACTTTCAACCATTTGTTCTTGAGTGAAAATATAGAATGCAATAAGATCTTTTTTTCCAACTCTCACCTGATGGTGGTGCCATAAAAATGATAGACAAAGTGCTAGATTTCAAGTTATGAGAACTAAGCATGGCGTCTGAAATATTTATCAGATGAAGAAACTCTTTTCAATTATATACTGCACGAGATATTGGAAACACAAGAGTAAGTAGTTAGTACATACCACTCGGACATCATATTTCTCACCGATGACCAAACATCGCTTGTATCCCTCTAACGCTGTACACAGAAAATTGTCCCTGTCTTCCTGGGTAGCAAAGGTAAGAAGCTCAAATATTAGAATAAAACTATGCTGTATAAACAGAATCAGCTTCAGCTCACTACAAAACCATTGCAAAATTGGTTCACAGCAATTAAAATTCAAGCAGACCCATTTAACCAGTGCAGTAATGAGGAAACAACACCTTTTGTGAATTAAAATCAAAATGGAAAGTGGATCAGTAACTTCCTCCTGAAGTGTTTCCAGTACAATTGGTTCTTTTTCCCGGAATCTTACTCTTAGCTACTACGTTCAGAAAAATATGTCTAATTATAGCATAACTATAAATGTCTAGAAAGGTTCCTTTGCTATTCCGCACAATCCACATTGATGTAATGAAAGTGAAGGACCAAACTCAATTTTCAGAAAGTCACTGTTATTATAAGTGCAACAATTCGAGACATCAAAAGTAGGTAATAAGAAGGCCGCACTCACTTATTACAGCTTCACATAATCCGTTTAGCCTCTCACTCTGAAATCTAAAATTGACAAACCCCTCAGGATTTTCTTGAATTTCACACTTCAATTACATAACAAGGATGTGACATGAATCGGCTCATAAAAATCATGCCAAATTCTAATAACACTTCCATCAGCATACCTGCAACTTTTCTTCTTCTTCTCTGTCCATAGCAAGTTGTTTTTGCAGCTCTTGTATTTTTAATGAATAGTCAGTTTTGTCTCCCTAGAATCCACATAGAAACCATATCAAGCTAATCATACAGCTGAGGATTTCCTTAACTGCCAGTGCATGTCGCAAGTGAATGATCTGAAAGAACAAACAAGTAATGGCACTTGCCTTTGCCATACTCTTAAAACGCTTGATCAGTGCTTCTAACTCTTTGTTCTGCATGTCATCAATATTCCAAATCTCAATTACAAAATGAGCTCATTAACTGCTACCTTTATAGTCTTCACCTTCTGCTAAACTATTTGATCCTTTCTTTATGCATATGTATCATATATAACACATACCTTGATTTTCCGTAATCGCATTGCTACTTGCCATTCATTGGAGCTGAGTCTCTCTTCATGACTACGAAAAAGAGCATCTGCATAATGAGCAAGATGGAAATGCATTTGGTTTCTTTTTTCTATAGATAACTTGTCTGTAGCCTTGCAATCCTCAGCTAGATAAACAGCATGTTTCAGGTACTTCTCTAATATAGTCCTGGAACTGCAGTAGCATCACAGAGAGTTCAAGCAATTTTATCAACTTGGAGAATATGGAAATATATAGAGATGTATATAGATATAATTTGACATGTGTTCAAAGATTAGCTTTAAGGTGTTTACATTTGCCAAGGCTTGAAGAGGTTAGTTTAAATTCAAATTTGCAATATAATCCAGTTAGTCCATCCGTGACATCAGCTGTACATCTTATGCCACATTTGGCAATAAGGAAATTAAGTACCTACAGAAAGGTTTTTATATGGCGTCTACTTAGACACTTCACACTGACAACAACCAACCAAAGGCTACCTTTTGGTTTAAGATATTCATGACTTCCAATACCAGGGTTCATATTTTAAAATTACACTTACCTCTTACAATACCAGAGGTCCATATTCATGATTCATCCACAAGCAAAACAAAAGGAGAAAATGCAACGGTTATGAATTATCAACTTACAGGAGTTACAATTAGCAGTATTTAAGATTTGTTATCAGCATATATTGTAGAGAATCAGAGTTTTTCTTCACAAATAATTCCCAGCTTCCTAAAACCTTTGGCGTTGAGTAAGTATCCATCGCTTAGGTTATAATAGAATAATAGATTAAAGTACCAGTCCAAGACTTCGCTGTCTGAATTGAGACAGATCTTCCAGGTACCAGAATCATGCTGTTAAAGTGATTTCTGTTGTCACCAATTTCAGAAATTTTATACCCAAACAAACGCAAGAGACTTTCAATCAGGAGTTATCTTAACCATGTATCAGCCGCCAACGGAGCATCAACAAGAACAGTTAGACACGTGATATTCTAAATTTAAGTTATCTGACTTATTTTCAGTATAGAAAATTGAGGTACTATTTAGTGGATTCCAGTTTAATGGTGAAAGTTAGAGATACTTTTTTGAAATGAGCAAGAAGAGAAGGGGAAAAGGGGTTAAAAAGATGGACTGTTCTATTTGAGGTTCATTGCCGAGTTACAAAAATGAGCTATTCAATTCTATTCTAGTACTGTAGAGCTGTTCAATTGAGTGATAAAGAAAGTTATACAGTTAGGATTGCATTTGTTCACTTTTTAGTTGGCTTTTTAATCATCAGCCAGTTTGATGAATGTGTCTGAAGGTAATGCAAATATAACAATATCATATTTCATGTTCCACTATTTCAAGTCAGATTTGCTGCATTGCATAAAGGTTTTTTACCCTTAGTTCTTTTTGTGTTGCCAGTCAATGACTAAATTAAGGTAATTTAATTCCTGCATAACTCGGAATGAAATAACCATTAGTATGCTATCAACTGTATAATATGGAGTAGATTGGCATATCACTAACTTGCTCGATCGAGTTTCCGCCAGCCATTTTCCAACTAAGCGAAATACATCTGCAGCCTCTTCCTTCAAGCGGTGATTTTGTGAAATATAATCTGCAAGGTTGATTGCCATCTCATGCTGACCTTGGGCACGGAGAAGCTTAGCTTCTTCTAGCTATAAAAAGGAAGATCCACAAATGTTAATTTCTAGTCAACGATGCCAACTTAGAATTGGAGAGAGATGCCAAGAGAGTGGGCTACATGGTACATTCACACATTCAATGGAACAACACCTAATGCCTAATACAAGAATCATCAGTGAAGGCTATCCTACAAATTTATTGTCCATGTCCGCACCCATACAGAGTTCAAGCTTAGTGGGTGAAAGAAACATCTTGGAAAGGTCCAAACTGAATGAGTGCAAGACTAATCACATCAAAGAGAGCATGTAACAGTGTGAGAATTCATAGCATATCAAGAACTTATTTGTTCATCCAAAAGCAGGTTAACCATTTCAGGCAGCGAATACATAACCCTAGAGTACCATAATCCTTTTGTACAGAGTGCAGGAAGCACAAAAACTAGATGCATTTGTAGTTCCATGAATCCAGAAGACTATGAGAAAGCACATACCCTTCCAAGCCAGTAGAAATTAGAATATTCTTCTCCCTTCCCAGAACAAAGAAACTTAAATTCATGCAAGGCTGCAGCGGCCTGTGAAATCCTAGATCCCTGTAGATTAACAACCAAACAACCGGCTTAGTGTGCTCTGCTCTAGTTTATTCTAACATAAAGTACAAACCTTATAGAGAATACCTTGCGCAAAACCGATGCTGACTCCCAAAGATGACGCACTGTACTGTCCGTAGAATTTAAAACCCGAAGCAAGACTCTTCTAAATGCTATGAACGGTTCCAGCAAATTCATATGTAAATCTGTTTGTTTCAAAATGCAGCTCCAATTTGTATGTAGCGATTGCAACTGTAGATTCAAATTCAGAGGTTAGTGAATATTAAACGGATTTTTTTTTCCCGACATTTAGTCCCCAGACACTGACATCTAACTTGAAGTAAAAACATGCTCATCCCAAGTTATAGCATAAAGGAATACGGCAGGGGAGAAAGAGTTCAAAGCATTAGATACGCCTTCATTATTAGCATACAAAATAGATTTTTAACCAGAAAGTCCAAGATATATTCCAATACGGAAATGTGAAATAACCTTTTTACACACAGAAGCTGACAGATACTAAAATTAGTGGAAGAAGCGATACCTGGTCCGATGAGGGAACAACGGGTTCATATAAAAGTTTGTGTCTGCCAGAAGAAGAATCAAAATTTTCACATGGTGAACTCCAACGTAAATCCCATGCCATTCCGAGATGATAAAAGATCTGGAAAGTAAAATGAAACCAAATATATATAGTCCCATCTAAGATGATTGTCCTGAAACTATTAAAATTTATGAAATCTCAAATCCTTGACCAGTAACTAGATTATAGAGATACTATTATTTGCATCTGAAACCAAAGGGACTCATATGAATCCAGGAAAGAAGCTTCAGCCGGCTTCCACCTCCCAAGCAGAACAAACATGGGAAACCAAAACCATGAATAAATATAGGCGAACAGGCTGCTTGGATAATTAAGTACCTGAAGTTTAACTATGGTTGAGTATATGTACTCAGTACTCTCCTTACTCGCATGGCAGATGGACATCAAAAGAGCCTGAAGGAGATGTAATAATCTTACATTTCAAAAGATGAGGTATTAGGCATATGTAAGAGTTTACTACCTACCAACCTGCTTTGACTTTTTCAGTGTCGTATGAAATTCATCAAATTCGCCTTCTTGTAGTGCTCTCAAACAGCTGAAAAACAGCAAGTAGAGGATGCCAGCATTAAACTGATGGCAGGACACCAAGTTCATGCAATATATTTTGTGCTAGTCTATGATAGGTGTGTTTTGTGAGTTTGTAAAGTTGCTTGAATGATTGAATCCAATTTGTTATTCCAACATGAATAAGGATCAAATCATCACAGATCAAGTATCAGTCAGAAAAGTGGGATTCCCAGAAGTTTATAAATAAATTGAAATTTAAGAACCACAGAAATAATTATTTAGATACAGAATAAAAGGAAGAATGCAACAGCCTGAGAATTAAAGTGTTAACCATTTATGCAGACCACAGAAGAGCCATATGTCCATTCAGCATCATACTTTAACGTAGATGGAAGTCATTTGAATACTTCATTGAATAGCATATAGTTAAAGGGATACGGGGAATCATCGAAATGGTCTCAAAAAAGTGTGATAGTTCTTATTACTTCCTGGTTTCTGTCATTGTCTAAAGGTGAAACAAATGAATAGAAGGAAGTCTTTGCAGCGATGTTCACAAGAACAGACCAAAAGAGTAAAAGTAATTATATTATAAATTTCCTTGGACATCTCTAAGCCAAAAAAGTGCTCGCCTACAAGAGAGGGAAAGATGTTGGTGAAATTTTGAATAGTGCAGCACAATAAGTAGCATATGATGAAAGATGAGGGGAAAGAAGCGGTAGGCTGACAGTTACAAAATCTAGAGTGCTAAGATTAGATATTATCAACAACTAGAACTTGCAAGTTTTATTCATCTCCTACAATTTGTTAAATTTAATCTCAGTTGCTGTCATTTTCCCTTTAAAAAGAAACTAAAAATAAATGGTAAGAGCAAGAGAAAGAATGAATGGAATACAAAGACAAGTCTCCCCTAAAACTTAAAGATTAAAACTCCTTATAATATTGAAAATGTTTTAACAGACTCTTCATAGAAGGGCTTTGGCAAAGGCTTTGAATCTACCGGCTAATAACTGGGGATGAGTTGAAAAGCGAAGGGAGACAGAAGAGTTACGGGACCATATGAAAAAGTATCATGAGAGTGAGTAATCATCTCAAAGACCATATGCAGCATTGTTCATAACACTTGGTTTCAACAACAGACCCTGCCCCTGGCAGCCTATAAGAGAGAGAGAGGGGAAAAGGTGTTTATAACCAATCCTTCTGGACCACTGTAATATCTTCATATACATGCATATGAATACAAGTGTGTCAACGAAGCAGTATACCATAAGGAGCAAATGAAGGTTCAGATCATTCCGGAATAAGTAACACTTGAATAAATCATAATCTAACTGGATTTAAGATACAAACATAATACCTGTGCAGATTTTCATTGAAATGATGTCCATCACTGCATTGATATGGAACTGATGCATCAGCACCAGAATAAAGTGGGCAGAAATCCCAGTTTCCGGCACGCCAAGCAGCTTCATACTGCACAAGATAGGGAAGACAGCAAAGTAAGTCGTTTATGCAATAACACACATTATGAAGAAAGAGAGATGCGAGGACAAGGACCAGTGACAAACACTGATCATCAATTTAAAGCAAAAAGTATATCAAACCTGCAGCTCGGTAAATTCTAAGTCGTGTTGATAACGACCCCTCTGAGAGGTCAATCCTTGACAATAAACATCCAATACATGAGTGCAGCCAATTTGCTGTAAGGATCTAATTAATCCTTTATAAGGCTTCTTTTGTATCTGGTCATGTTCTGTTTTGGAGAAGGCTGTGTGTTCTGCCTTTCGAGAATTCTCCGGAGAAGAAAAGGTAGAACCACTCATTCGCGCAACTGGCTCAGAGCGTACTTGCAAATCATAGTATTCAAGTGCTTTACCCCAATTACCCTCATGTTCAAAAGTGATTATCTGAGACGTCAGCTGCAAATCAAGACAGAACAATTACTGTCATTATGTTCGCCCATGACTTTTGCAACATATTTGCAGGTACAGTAAATGGTAAGCCATGTAATTACATCATTCTCCGTGATGTTGAGCTTAGCTTTTACTATGATACTACCATAAGGTTCAGCAATCCAACTGGATAATCAAGAAATATTTGAACAGTTTTTATGCCAAAAGAAAAGGAAAGGTCATAATGGACAGGGGACAACAAATTATAGTGGATTTCTTAGACATAAGAACTCCTTATGATGAAGGTACTTCTAGTCAGGAGCAAAAACAACACCCGCACCACCTTAATCATTAAAACAAGAATATACAACAATTAATCGAACTAGTAGGAAAATCAAAATGATATCATATAAATAAATGAAAATAATAATATACAAATGATAAGCATCGGCAATATTTGATAAGGATGTAATTAATATTATATGCATGTGATGGCAGAGTATCTAACGATGCCCACCTTAAAAGTTTCAAAGCCACAGATTTTTTCCTTGGCAACCATATACAAAAGAGCATGTTAAACAAATAAACCAGTAAACTTTTATGAAGAAAGCACCTTCGCACCAATCTTTTGAACTAATTAAAGTTATTACATAACAGAACAACAGAAACAAAGGCACTTCTGCAACTATCATGGCTCTCTTCCCTATGGAGCATCTTAATTTTGAATTAACTCATAAAGACATGGTTAACTACACACACACACACACGAGACTCTGGTTTTTGTATGGCTTCAACTAACCTTGTGAGATTGAATAATCCCATAGAGACTGTCAGGCTCATTGATTTGGGTGACTGCTGAGACAAGTATTTCAACATGGGGCGGCAACTGACATTCAGAGAGAAAAGTAAGCAAGTTCTGCACTTGAGTGTGTATATTACGTATAATGGAACAGGAGATTCCAAATGGATAAACTTATATTCATAAGAAGTAAAGTAGGGCAATCACATATATCATTTTCAGGAAGGCACCAAGTGAACATACTGTTTCATGATGAGAAAAATCCGGGCTGCCTAATGTAAGGCTGTTAAAGTGCTCCTCACACCAGTGCTCAACGTAAAGAAAAGCAGTAAAGTAAGAGCCACAATCCTGCAAGACCAATAAATAAAGCAAAAGAGGACACAGAGATTACAGGAGATAGTAACCTAAGATACTCGAAAACAAGACGAAGAAGCTGAAATTGTACTCACAATAGCAGATTTTGCAACTACAAGGTAATCCAAAGCAAGCCAATAAACCTGGTCAAGGATACCAATCTATAAGGAAATACACTTGCAACCTATTGTAGAGCAGGAGAAAGGCAGAAAAAGAGATGCTGATGGCAAATAAGCTATCATTTAATCACCAGTTAGAAATTATATACATTCTAAGCATTAAACTTTACTTCAGAAAGCTGTTAAAGCTCCAATAAGATTAAATAAATGAATATTTTGCATAATCTGCATCATCCTGAGAATTGGGAATGATATTTGCAGTACAATTCAGAAACTATCCAGGACAAGTTCTAAGATAAAACTTTCATAGCGCCTGTGCATGAATGAAGCAGTATTTCAGAACCATTTAGCACCAAAGAATCTCCCCATCCCTCAAGTTTCTGTGGCCATTATTTAAATGTCCAACAAAGCAGAATTCCAAATTTGGACTGCTTGGTACAAAATTTTACTGGTGAATATCGCAACAGAAATTTGGTCAGCATTAGCTAAACAATAATGAGCTGAACTTCAGAAACCATAAAAAAATAAAAAAAAGAGCTGAACTTCAGACGTAGTGTAATCATAATGTTATATATGCACGCAATGATATCAATTAACTTCTCGTGATAAGAATTCACTTGGACATTGGTCAACCCTCGAAATTGGAATATTTACCGAGAAGAAAACTGTGTTTTCTAGATTGGACATATTCACAGCTATTGTATCTGAGGTACAAAGCTGAAACACAGACCTTATCCCACAGTAATGTTGACGCCACTAATCCCGACGAAGCTGCAAGATCCTTCACCTTTGCTGATGCAGAACGTGACTTCAACCCTGAGCTAGGAAGTTTACTATGCTGTTGAAACCATAAATCTGGTTAGCTAGGGTATCTGAGTTCCTTGAAATCATCTAGCTAACAAATATGGTGCAGTGGAGCAAGCCAGATAAGATTATATGGTTATTGTCCTTTGGTTCAATGTGTTGCTTCTCTTAGTTCAGCAGTGGAACTGTTCAGGAGGCTGCTTGAGCGGTATCGTTCAGAACTCTATGCCCCTTCACGTCCCATCATTTTGAGCATGTAGACATTATTCTAAGAATTCTTTGATGTTTCACCAGAAAGCATCTTGATAAATTAAGTTCACAGAAAGCTCGGACGTATAAGTTTATAACATAATTATGCTTCTCCTTTATCACATTAATCATATCTAGAAATTATCATGACATCATGAAAAGAGAGGTTCTGAAACACCTCTACCTTTGAACTTTTCTGCTTGTGAAGTGAAGCAGAACATTTGGATCTTTCCATTACATGATACAGTCGAACCTCATTCAGAGCATGCAAGAACACCTGAATCGATTTGATCAAAGTATTGGATGCAATAAATACATTTTCTTGTACCTGTAAACAATGAAAGAGGACATAGAACCAGGAAATATAGATCAAAACTTTGTATGGAATCACCAACCTTTTAAATCTGAAAACTGACCAAGAATTATCTAGGTATAGTTCATGCAATTATCAAAGTTTAACCATGTTAACAAGGAACTAACAAGTGAATATAATTCTAAGTCCTAAAACAGGCAAAGACCATGCATGAAACTAGTAGACTCTTTCTAGAAGACAAACTTAATTCTGTCTCTTACACTTGGACAGATGAGCATTTTTCCTCAAGTCCTGAAGAACCAAACTAAAGGAATCAACACATCTTAAGTAGCATCTAATATGACCATGCACTCCCATATCCCAAAGACATCTTCAATCCTGAACAAGTTAAGAATGTCTAAAGACGTTGAAGAAACTTGTCAAACCATAAGTGATGCGTCAAGTATCACAAGATAATAAGCAACAATGTTAATTAATTAAAAAAGGGATGTCATAAAGTATCAGATAGATCATTCCATTTTGTAGTTTTGGCATAAATGCGAGCTGCCACAAGAGGGGAAAATAAATACCTAAATAAATATAACGATAAAAATAAAATAGCAACAAAACACCAATAATCATAAAAGAGGTCCAGTATTCATGTGCGCAAGAGGGCTCTAGTGGAATGCCATCAGGATAAAATCATAACTCTAAGATTAGCTGAAATACCAGGAAACTGATGCACAAGAGATACCCAATCCTACATCAGAGTAACTGACAGGAAAGAAGTTCATGAAAATAAATTTTTAACTCCTATATCACCTCATCTAAAAGCTTAAACTATTAAAGAGGAGAATAATTCAGTATTTAGTATCGGTAACACGCCCCCAACATGACTGCTATATACCAACAAACTAGTCCTGATACATCAAGTCACATTCTGTTACCCCGACACACAAAACGATTCAAAACTAAAATGACTTTATGTAAAAAGCAAGCAAATAACCTTCAACGAGATCACTTTACACAGATCAACATCTGAATCCTTTCTACCAGCTATATTAACGATAACATTTGAGAATAGAAGTTCTGCAACTTCAGATTTCACCAGCACAATATCTTGGCACAATCTGAAATAAATAATAAAAAGATCGAGTAAATCATTTACAGAAGAAAACTGTAGCGAAGATAGGCAACAAAAGATAAAATCCTTTTTAAGGAAGAATAGACAACCTAAGAATAAGGTCATCACAATAATTTATCATGGCATACACAAGAGGACAAATCCACGCCTCGAATGTTTTGTCAAAAGTAGTCCACACAGTTGAGTCCTCAATGGAAATTGATTTAGCTGACACAAATAGCAAAAGAAGCCAATATGGAATTAGTTAACTAAACACATAATTGGTGCTATCAGGAATAAGTGAAATATCTTTTTCTTTCCCTTGCTCTGTGGAAATTGATTAGAAGTAAAACAAGGATTTAATCTAACCTTGTTGTTACTACACCTTTTACTATTTCATAACCTTACTAGAACCTATGCAATATGCAATTAAAGCTCTAATTCTTAAGATCAAACAAAAGCTGAAATTTCTCTTGCCCACCAGCAACCATAGTGTACAACTGCTTGTGCAACAGGAGCACTGCACAGACACTCAACCTGGAAAACATTATTTTCACTTGCCAGCACAGCTGCGGAATGACAGTAGCATTATAGCATTATCTCATATGTCTAGGTGGAATCAGGAACATTATTTCATAAGGTTTGTACTAAGGAGTCATGGAAAATAATTATGAAATATAGCATATGCGTCATCGAAACCATACTTCTTTTAGCTTCATATACGATGTTTGGGTTCACAGCTTTTCAAGCATGAACCTTTAACTAACTATAGAGGCCTGTAGAAAATAAAAAAGAGCTCAACCCAATAAGCATTGTATCACAATTCACAGGCTCTAAATATCAGCAGTTATGCTTCTTTGTTATCTTACTTGTGCCCAGCATCTTATCATTCCAATCATGTTCCCTTTAGTTCTTTATATTTAGCATTGGTATTAATGCAGACTGCAGTTATTCTCTCAAAGAAAATTTCCTCCTGGAATTTATTGCATAAAGGAGATTGAAAAAATAAATAAACAGAAGTATAATAGATTGAGATTAGCAGTAGCGGTTAATGTGATTCATACAAGTAAAATAGATGACTGAAGAAGCATATGCTACAGAAAGAATGGCAAGTGAATCTCACTGCTAAAGAAATACAAGCAGAGAAACTTAACAACTTACAATTGAATTTTTTTTGTAGATTTGCAAGTAAACTTTGTACTAGCGCCAAATTTACGCCCTTTGAGTGGACCTACAAATATGCGGACATAAACGGACCACCATAAACAAAGCTAGTTATCGCCATAATCGACAATATCTATAAGTCATATTTACTATAGAAGCCTACGACAGATATTCCACAATAACCATTGAAATATTTTATCCTTTGCATATCATCCCTTTCAATGGCAAGTGGCTAGTCATGATTCATACGATCTTACTAGCAAGTAAGGAAACAAAATAATTTCTGAATGTCATCAATCTTAAACATCATAACCTGGTTCTTTCAGGTGAACCCTTCAGTTCAGTTTCAGATCTTCAATTTCTTTGACAGAATTTCCTATTTCTGCTTTTACAAGATCTCCTGTACTTGAAGGTTCCTGTACTTGCATTTGGTATCCTTTTGCTACTAGTGAAAGTGCGAACTTTCATCTTTATCAAGGGAAAGCGGACATAAGATTCAAAAAATAAGGCAAAGAACATATATTTGCCAATATTCTCCCAAAAACTTGTACTATGTTGGCTAAAATTGTCGATGCCGTAAGAGACAGATCACGCTGTAGCCAAGACATAGTTTTTCACAAGCTCTTTTGTCTTCACTAGTAAAATATATTTTTCATTATATAGTAACTGACTGCAAGACCCTTCCTTAAGATTCAAGACCTCCCAGGAAGTGCAGACAAAGTTTATTTTCTAACTTCTCTTTTTGATGAAATGTAACTCACTTTACTTCTTCTGCTTTAGACCTTTTTCTACATAGCGTCAAGGTCTCTCGTTTTGATGGTTTCTTGGGTATATCCTACATCATATGTAAGGTTATTTTAGATTCTTCTTTGGGCCAACAAATTCAAATCCACCCAAGATTAAAGAAAGAGAAAACTGGAACCTATTCAGAGGATGCACAACGTATGAAATTTATAAGCATGTTTCTAATTAGATCGACTGAGTAGCTCTCTGAGAAGTTTATCCTTCAAGTGTCATCTCTAGTCCTTGATGATAAATATCTCATCACATTATGTGTCTTAATAGCAATGACTTTCTTTATTCGGCACACACTTCCAAAGTGATTTACGACATGAAGAGATCACATAATGGATAAACAAGAAAAAATTGACTTAGAGAAGCATTTAAACCTCAACAAGAGACCTCTCACACGAATCCAAAGCTAACAATGATTGTTGACCCTTTTCAGTTGATAGAATCCCCTGTTCAGTTGAATATAAAAAGCAAAAGTCAGATCAAGTATAGTTAACTAGAAGTTACACAAACACAAAACCCTCATGAAGAAATCAGCACATTTCACTAGGGAAGGGAAATGCATATACATTTTTCACATGACCTTGCATTTATACAGAGTACAAAGAGAGGTCCATAGGGCTAACCGTAAATGTACAGGAGTGGCGTTGGTTGAGGTGACTTTTATATTTTTATAATTAAACCTTGTTAACTACTAATCCTAACAAAAGAATTGTTTTAGAAGTCATTGAGACGGGAGCATAAAATGAGTTATGGGGCAATATTAGACAAGTAATATACTGACATTGAGACAAACAATTAGCAGCAAAAATAGAATAAGCATGGGACATCAAACCACTTATAAGACAATTTAATGGTCTTCAAAAAACTAACCCGTAAAGCTTGTGAAGCCATGTCAATCATCTCAACAGAATCATCCATTAGATACTTTTTTAAAAGCCTCAGAAGTACAAGAAGAACTTCATTGGACACACCCGTAACCATGTGGATATTGGGATCTGCGGCACTGGCAGCCCTAACCATTCCAGATACATGCACATGAGAGTCTCCAGGAAGATGGAAAACAACACGATGGGGATCACCAATACCAACCTGCAATAACAAGTAAATATTAAGAAACAATGTTCAAACCATACCGCACATTGTGAGATGCCCCGAGTTATATTAATATCACAAGTCAAAGATGCAGCAATACCCTAGAAATAAAGTCAGACACCATTGCTCCAAGATCATTTGTGCTAGCTAAGCTACATATTCTAACAAGATTCCAAGCAGCATGAACAATTTCATTATCTGAATGCCAATATGCATCTTTGAGAATATTGTCTTCACGCTCCTTCCATAGATGCTTCCCATTTGTGGACATATTCTTATGCAATGCTTTCAGACTGCAAAAAAGTTCTGAGTAAGGTTCCATTACCTTATATTTGTTAAAGAGAATTAGTTAGAATGAAATTTGGCTTTAATTTAACTGTCAAGATATGAATATAAATATCAATACATTATAAGTTGACTCGATCTAAAACTACGCATAAAGGCTCAAGATTGCATGAGCATAGGGAGAGAAGAATAAATTGAAACAAGAGCAGTACAAGTTTCTGCGGCCAATTTACTCTATTTTTTCAATAATTTTAAACAATACAAGTATATGTTCCAGTTGTGAAAAGAGATTGATGGTCATAAATACTCTTCCTTGTAATGATTAGTTGCAAAAGAACAAAATTTTATTGGATAAGAAAACTATTTACTAGAATGAAACCGTGAGTAGAAAAGAACATGTAGATTCCTAAATCATCTAAACTACTAAGAGACAATCCTAGAACAAGCAATGCCCCTGTAAACCAAAAGAGAGAAGTAAAATAATCATTCAGTGGCATCCGCGTTGGTAGAGGAAAAACTGGATATTCTTGCTACTCAACTTTTTCCCAACCAAAGATAACTACACTTTTTTCTCATTGAAGATAGTCCGATGTGGTTACTATCACATAAGAAAGCGGAAAAAAATCTCACGGCAAGAAAAATATAATCCCCATGCATCTCATTTTTTTTTCTAGTAAAAAATTCTGAGAAAACAAATGCTAAATATTAAGTGCAAATGAAACACGCGAAGAGGTGAAGTACCTGCAAATGAGTAATCTTGGCGGTACAAAGTGAGATCTCTTAACAAACTGAAAAAATACGTCGTCAGAAGCCACATAAAAATATGGAGTGAGTTATCGAATACAAACCAACGAATCAAGCAAACATGATGCACATACGACTTGCTTACATTAAATAGGTGAACCCTTGGAGAGTAGGTTTCACATATTTTCTGGTGAAACTTTCGTATGCCTTCAAATATATCAACTTCAGGGAAGGGCTCTAGCTCCTGAAGTAACATGTTGACGAATGATTTCAATCAAAAATTATGAAATTAAATGCGAGTAAAAAGTAGTTTAAAGCATCCAAAGATTTTCTAAACAAAGCAGAAGATCCCAATAACTGCATCAAGGATACAGAAAGTTCTACCTTAATGTATTCATACAGGGATGAATCAGAACCAACAGTAAGCTGTTGGAGCAGCGATATTACTTGAGCCAAAGCAGTGGCAGAGAGATTGTCGTACGATTGAGACGGAATGCAATATGCAACCAACCTAGACACTAGAAACTGTAAAGCAAAGTAATTGGGTCAGCTTAGAAAATTAAATTGAATGTCAAAAGAGTAAAACATGCTCTCACCTGAAGTTGTTCACCCAGCACTCTTGTAGTCTCCCCAGTTGGGTTATCTCTTGATATCTTCAGCAACGTGGAGATAATGTGAGAACATTGATCCATTAAATAATGGCAACCAATGAATTGACCAATCAAATTCAGAAGGTAACTGTTCAACAGAGTAATACAGGTGTTAGGCAGCCTACTAGCAAAATCACCTTGAATTGTTCAATAATTAGGTAGAAGGTCAGGTTAGCTTCTTAATTAGACCTCTGAATCACTTTAAGTTAAAGGCCTAATTGGGCCACAGTGAAGGAGAAAATGAATTATATTAGAATTTTTATCTCAGATCAAAAAATAGCTTGACAAGCAGATATAGAAAAAAAAAAAGAAAAAAAAAGGATTATTTCTATTTACTATTCCAAAATCGGATGCTTAATATAATATGGGAAAACAAGGGGTTACTTCTCAAAGAGTTCAAAATTGAAACCAAGTTGGATGAATGGTTGCCCGGACTAGTTTTTGTATATTGTTCCTAAAAGCAGAAAATTAATTTAAGGGGGGTTTGAAAAGAAGAGAACCAAAGATAGAAAGGCAAAGGACAAGTAAATTTCCACATTAAAGCATAGTATCAAGAATTGCACAAGAAAAGGCCTCAAAATGTTCAACTTGTACTCCAATCAAAATCTAATGCACCTGTTGTTACACTAACACTAAGTCCTCCACCTCCCAGTGAATTACATAAACTTTGTATATATATGGTTAGGGTACAGGATACTTCCCAAAGGTGTAACTCACATGGCGCCAAAATATACCACCACTTTGTAATCAGCAAGGTCAAATGTCAGTCTAACTCTATAACTCTATCTAGAAGCTGCTTGTACCAAAATGTAACGCTGACAGCACCAAAGATTTTCATTGAAGCTGAAATCTGATTTTATGCCTCCCACCAAAACAGCATAGAGGCAGAAAGTTGAGGAAGGGCACCAAGCTCCATCATATTTCAAACATCTAGTCTGGATGTAAAGATGTATAAATTAATACTCACTTGAAAGTACTGGGAATAGCAGCTCTATGCCCAAGTAGATTTACAAGCACCTCGATGCCAGCCAAATGTTTACATTTATGCCAATGATGAGCTGCAGCAGTAACTTTATAATGCATATCAACAATGAACTGCACAATCATGACGTCAACTATTTAAAAACCAAAACTTTTCACCATTATATATAAAAAGAGATACTTCTAAGGAACTAGCAAGCAGTGAACATTATGTAAAAATCAGCTACACAATGTCTGAGTAAGCACCATAAATACTCTGTCAGATCTAAATATATTAATCTTGTCCACAAGGTTGAGACTTCTAGACTGATCGTCACTGCAAGAACCAAGTAATCCAACTTAGTAGAACTAACTTTGCATAGAGATGAGGAGAGGAGTTAGAAATTCAAAGAAGGTCCACTACCTATCCAGAAATCCATCCACAACAGTTTGAATTGCACATGCAATTGTATCTTTTGAGAAGAATGGAAGTGGAGGGTCAGGGACACTGGAAGCTAAAGACAAGGTGTGATTCACTATCGAAACCTGCATACAGTGGGAAGTAACTCAATGCACAAATCCCCTATTATATTCTCCACATAAAATATTAAAACTGGAACAATCGGCAGTAAAATTATGGATCTTACCATATGTTTCTTAATTAACTCATCTCTCTCATGCTCAGATATTTCGGCAATCTGTAGAATGGAAGTTCCCAGCACCCTAGATCCCTTATCCCACCCAGGTTTCTTGCTGCAGTGTAATGCCATACAAATGGAAAAGATTTGCACAAAGTGATACTTAACTAAATCGGGACAAGCCTGACAAGCAACCTGAAAAGGCAAAGTAAAGCTGTAAACTACATCAATAAACGATGATTTTATTGGATCAAGACTCAATGGTTGCTACTAAACATGCAATGACAATAATCTTATTGAGATTCATATTTCAGCATATATTGTGCAAAATATTGATGTGTAGTTAACTTTCTTTGTAAGAGACCTATCTCCCATTATATAATCAGTTTGAAGAAATAACTCATGATGGGAAGTAGTTTAATTTGCTTTCCAGACGATGTAGATGAACATTGCTTTTACCCGGAAATAGGTCCGATATGACAACCTTGAAATATTTTACACGAGTCTAAAAATTTTAAAGCATATTAAAACCATCCATAGAGGAGAGGAATAGGGGTCAGATGTTATTACCTTAGCAAGCCACTGTATGTTGGAAGTGTCCTCCTGCAGGATCAAAGCAGGCAGCAGCCACTGGCAACAATATTTTATGAAGTTTACTGGTTCTACATTCAAGACGTAAATATCTCTAGTCTGTAAAATTAAATAAAAACGAGGTTGTTGGCTGCCTTCAACACCATATATACATGATTGTGTCAATTAACTGATATACCAAATATTACCTCAACAAGTGCAACTAAGCTTACACCACAGGCAACCCAACAGAATAGAATTGGTCCCATAAGCTCCTCCATGTACTAGAAACATTGAAATACACAATCAAAATCGAATGGATATTGAGAATCTAGCTAATTGACTACAATATACACTATTTAACAAGGAACCTACTTATTACCTTTGTCCTATTTGTATAGCGTAGTTCCGCAGATAAACTATCAAGTGCCACACCGACCAATTCCCTGAATGAGGATCAGGATTTCAGAAAAAATGTGGGAGCGGTTACTGACAACATAAAGAATGGATGTTTGTATTTTCTTCATCCTTTTTCTTTTACCTGTGACAGGGATTGATTGCAGCAACGACGCAAATCATAAACACAGCCTGCATGCGAAATTTAGCATCCAAAGGATATAAGTTATGTAATTTTATTCTTTCTACTAAAGAACAGGTTAAGATGCAGAGCTTAATTGCATATATCTGAAGAAACCACTAAGTCAACAGAAACTTGGAAAATGGACATGAGAGAGTAACTCATTCAGTTTGGCATTCTCTAAATGAAGAGAGGCCGGTGCAACAAGGTTTAGCAATATCCAATTTCATATTTGTACAGTACAAATTAGCTTAACAGTATATATAATATATGAATGAATAAATAATAGTGCGCATTGTTTATGACAAGCTGATATTCTCTTATAAAATATAATTAGTAACTGGCGAAAAACAAGGTTCAACATACGAGAGTCAAATGCAATTAAACAATTCTCTTATTTGTATACATTTCTTTACACTAGACAACAGATAAGTTACAGTGCTTAATTGCATATGTTTAAAAAATATCACTAAGTCAACCGAGGGTTTGAAAAATGACATAAGAGAACAAGTTATTTAGTTTAGGCATTCCCTAAATGAAGAGAGGCCGGGGCCACAAGATTTAGCAATACCTGATTTCATATTTTGTACAGTATAAAACAGGTTAAATTAGCAATATAAATAAATAGATAAAATAGCGTGCAATGTCTATCACGAACTCAGTCTCTAATGAATTACAACTAATACAGGAAATAATTGGCAAAAGACAAAGTTCATCATACAAGAGAGTGAAAAGATATATACACCTGTAACTCTATCTTCTCACTGTGCAGCACAAGATGCATGAGAGTTATAATGGCAGTTTCCATTATTGGGCTAGGCTGAGGACCAGCAGCTAAAACTTCCTCTGCTCTAACAACTTTTTCTCTTGAGGAAACAACCAACTTCACGCCAAAATTTGACCTGAAGCACAAGATATTTTTTTCACGTGAGATGTGATAAGGAATGAAAAACAGAGCAGAGTAACATGCAGTAGAACTCCTGCATACCCAATTAATTTATATGTATTAACCAGAAGGCACTAACAAAAGAAACTCCTTCAGATGTTGGTCTGAAAGAACTTCAAAATGAGAAAGCTCAGTAAGCATACTGAACGAGGTTTCAGCAAACAGATGCTGGGAACCATGTATAACATTGGCTAAATGTCATTCTGATTGGAGATCTTCCTAAATAAATTATGGTATATCCCTGTGTGCATTACTCATTACCTCTTTTCTGATCCATGCTATTACAGATTCTCAGTTTTAAGCTTGATAGAATTCATGTCCTTGTGAAGATTCGTTCTTTTTATAACCTTAATGGTTGGGAAGTGGACAAAGCCTACAGCACTCATTAGATACTTTCTTCCTTTCACCCTTGTGATGATACTAAAATTTCGAATTTTCAACAGCCCCAGTGAGGTCCTAGGTATATCGTGTTTCACATAACTTGTCAGCCAAAATTTCTTCAATTGTTTTCTGGATATCAAAAAACCTGGTAAAGGCAGACACATGGACTTAGGCCTAGTGGGAATGAACATTACCTGATCTTCTATAACAACGTCAATAACAAAAAGCTTCGCAGCACGGAGCTTGCGGAGCTGATACGAAAAGATACATAGAATATATTTGGAATCTCTGGACAGTATACATATATGATTAGTTTACTCTAGCAAACGCGGAAGGTCAAGTAATCCTTATTGATTATGAATGATGCATCTGACTCAGTCTATTTGGTTGGAGAAGTAAGCCAAACGCTTTATAATCATTTGGTAAGTAGCTGCAAGACTCATTGCTTCTTTAGCTCTGCAGCATGATGAAGTTTTCTCTTTTTCCTACTTATTTGTATCTGTATGCGTTCACTGAAGACAATAGATCAAGCAGAAAATATCATAGATCTAATCTTTCTGTATCCAGTTTATTATTTTGAATAAAGCCTCCATGCTGGGGGATGTGTTGAAAACTTAATAACCAAGTAGTCATTCACTTCTTTCTGTGAAACTTGGATTTTAGATACAAAGTTATGAAGATGAAAGTTAGGCTACGTGAAGTTTCTGATCAAGTATACATAACAATTCAAGGGTGTCCCCAGTTAATCACCAGCTGCATAAAGTGCAATATTTGAAGCGCATGGTTCTTAGATCAGTCATTATACTTGCTATCCATCTGTCTCTCACAGTTCCACCTCCAGCTCCCCCCCCCCCCCCCCCCCCTCCCTTCTCTTCTGTATGGGCGCGTTATGAATCATTTGTCATAGCAGGATATATGGTGAGAGTCCTAACAAGCAGCAACGACATTTAGATTCCCAAATTTCAGCTCAATTAATCCCAGTCTTGCTAGTTATATTTTCCTTCACAAATAATATAGCAGAAACCAGTATTACTATGTAGGACTGCATTTTTTATCCAATATTACTTTGATCACACATCTCAGTAGGAGAGTAGCAATCCCAAGAATATATGCATAACCAGATAACTACTAGTGTTTTCTTCTCAAACTTTGCCTCTTCCTATCTTAGGTTGAACACCTTCTTCAAGCCTTGCAACAGAATACTCTTGTGCACCAGTACTTGGGATCTTAACTCAATTGCATTCAGTCAAACGAGCTAGTTCCGACTTCCTCTTGTTTAGGTTAGTCAGCTGGAAGTCATTGAGCTACAATTACAAGGGAGCTTGAGAACTACCTAGTGCTTCACAAAGAAAAGGGGGAAAATAGAGCTCTCAGTCAAACTCTTTTCCAACTTAACCCCTTCCTCGTAGCATCACAGGTGACAGGTTTAGATACTTTAAAATCGTGTCAGCAACAAAGGAAAATATATTACTTCTTCCACATCTTGCTGAAAAAAAGGTGTCGAGTCAAACATCCCTGCAAGGGTGGAAACTGATTTTGTGTGGATCTGATCTGAGAGGGTATACCTTAAAACTCTAAGAGTTCTATCTCACACATGACATGACATGAATATTATGGTGAGCAGGTGGTTTAGCAAGCAAACATAATATTTTGTTTAATGTTAATAACAGATAAAAACCATGAGAAAAAGACAGAAAACCACACAGGAGCCAATTAAACTGGAGATAATTGACATGAGAAAGGTCAGACAAATGCTCAGTCAGCAATCAGAAGTATCTTGACATGTCATACTAGAAAGGAATAGAATTATTTGGTCGTTCGAATGCTAAACATCATGCAGGCACCACCACAATTACGGATAGCCAAATTGTGAAGGAAAAAAAATAATTTGCAGGAACTATGGACAAGAAACCACCTACCATATATCTTGGAAGAGCTCAAAATGCCCATCCCATGTCTGGAAAAGGACACCAATCCGACGTGCTAGGCAAAACCTAACTCGATAATCAGGATCCCGGAGCAGCATAAAAAGCTTCTCAATCATGGACTAGTTAAAGGAGCAGCAAGTATAACATGCAACAATCGCCATTTTAGAGCAGTGATTAAAATTAACCAGTAAAGAAAATAACAAAAGATAAGTTAATGTTTGAAGTTTTCACAATTAAAAGTATTGATCACCTGAGCAATTTGAGGTCTGAGTGATATGAAATTGCATATGCAATCAACAAGCTTAGTTCGATCACACCAATCCAAAAAACTATTCTCAAAGACTTTATTCACCAAATCTCCAAGAGAAATCAAGCACTGAAAGAAAGTCGAAAAACTTAGAAAAGGGAACAAATGTTTCTGTCATGAAAATGTTTAAAAAATTACAGAAGAAATTGCAGATTAACATTCAGACATCTACGGGAACCACATTTCCCAACCATACAAGGACTAAAAGACAGATATTTCCACCAAGGTATCATTACTACTACCAGAATGAGAAAATATAGGTGCAAGAGCTCTGATAATAAGCAGCCATGGAAATTGAATACCTAGTTAATAGACTAAGCTGGAAAATTACAAATGACGGCACACAAAAGAAATCAGGATTCCGTATTTTAGGTTTGCCAATCTAGCAACCTCTCGTTTTTCTTCCTTTCTAACATCAAATATGCTCCCAAGCAAACAGTATACCTCTTGTTTTTCTTCCTTTCTAACATCAAATATGCTCCCAAGCAAACAGTATTTCACTCTAATATTGAAGCTAACACCCTATATTCGATATCTTTTGCATGTCATGATACAACTTGATGGCATAGTGGACGAGTAGAGAAAGTTTCTCTTTCTACCATTTGATGAAAAATTCACTCAAACAAAAGCTCAGTCACAGCACTTAGAATATTAGGCTTTATATATAATTACTCTCAAGAATGTAAGTGGAGTAAATTCCTTCATATGGTCTTGTCCGAATTGATTAGGCAATCTAGTGTTATTACAGTATACACATCTAACCAATAGTTCAAATTATATTTTCCCCTTGGGTCAAGATGCACAGTGAGCCATGCTGGGCCATCCCAGCCCAGGACCAAATTAACCCAATAAAAAATGGGCTGGTCCTGTGTTGGACAAGCCCAGCCCAGTGACCCAGGACCACCTAGTCCTAGGCTGGGCCTGGCTCAGATTGTTGGGCCACTCTATTCTAATAGCTTTTTTTTTGTTTTTGAAACTCTAAAATCTTTATATTTATTGTTTCTAAATTTTCAGTATATTAATTCATTAACACTTTTTATGTATTTTTTTCAAAGTTTATTTTAAATCCTTTTTGGATTTGTTATTATCTAAATCTATTATTATAAGATTGTTAGTCAAATTATTATTTAAATTTATTACATTGTCACTATTTTTTTCTAGTCATAATTTTTTATATGTTTACTTCATAAGACAACCATAAATTTAAATAATTGCTCTAAAGAACACCTCAAACTCATAAACAAAAAATAAAACAGGCACATTCGGGCATGGTCCGGTCTGGTCCATGGGTTGGGCCTGGTTTTAAAATGGACCTGGTCAGGGCCCATTTAAAGGCCCACGACCACCCCAGAACTGGTTATGAACAATAGCGGGCTGGTCCTGGGGTGGGCTTTTTCGAGCTGGTCTATGCTTGACCCGGGCTGACACGGCCCACTGTGCACCTTGACCCTTGGATTTTATTTCTTCAAAAAGGTAAGGTACTTTCTGAAGGAAAACAGCAAATTACGCCTACAATATCAGTCTGCATAAAGCTAAGCACTACCCCATAAAATCAAAACACGATCAAATGTGCTCATTTTGCTGATGACAGTTCTAGGAGGCATAAACATAAAGCAAGTTTCCTACAAAGTAAGAAACTGACACATTCAACTCAAACAGCTCCCCTCCCAGTAGACATAAAACTTTGCCACCATCAATCATCTCAGCCATAGAGATCCCACAGCCTGCTGCAGTTGATGCAGAATGCCACTCGGCACCCGATATGCACACAAGTTGTACATTGCACATTTCAAACATAAACCACTTAAAGAATTCTAACATGCATGGAGATGCAACCTAACTGATGTACCTCTTCGGACACTCTTTCCCTTGAAGAACAAGAGATATTTTCACGCTTTCCAGCTCCATCTAAGAGGAAAAGGCTTCCAACCAAACTACAAATGGCACCTAGTATATGCGAACACTGAAGTTTAAGATTCTCCCACATGTTGAGGACATCAGTCATAGAGTTAACCTGTAGAGAGTGAAATTGACTAGGAATTACATGATCTTCACAATAATTAACTCATGGAACGGAAATTATTGATTAAAAAACAAGAGAAGAAGAGCAGCATGCCAGATCTGATAGCTGTCTGCAGGAAGACCAGTGAGGATGCTCACAGAGAATTGATAGGAGCTTTTCAGAAACCTGCAGTCCCATGAAAGTTCAAGAGTTAATTGCCTATATAAATGATGGTTGTAACACAACCTTGGAAAATGACAGGGGATGATGTACCTTTGGATCGATCTCTTTCTTCTTAAGGTTAAACAAGATTTCCCAGGTAACTGACGGTAAAACTGAGAAAAAACTTGACATGATTAAGAGGATGTCCAGTTTTTGATTTAAAGAAATGGAAACTCCAGAGGCCTGATCACCATTGATAGTTAAACTATCTACATCACTAGATCCACTATTCATATCCAACTCCATGTCCAAAATCAAGCTTTTGCGGCTATTTGGTGGAACAGGACCATGAGCAGAATGGATCTCTGATAACTCTTGAGAGATTATTTTTGCATGACAACACACTGAACATCCATCATACAGTTTTACCAGGCTTTTTTAAAAGTCTCTCAGCAGACTGAACAATTCTAGGATATATTCCAGCACTAGCATCAGTTTTGTCTTGCAATTTGCTAAGGAGAGGTGAGCGAATAAAGCTTTTGAAAGAAGCCACTGTCAATTCCATGTTACTGAAAATAGAGTTCAAGCCCAAACAACCGGAGATGATATCATTGTAAGTTTTATCAATCACAGAAATGGCATGATCCAGCAATTCTAACATGGACTCCCCCAATTTGAAAAAGAATGGGGAGATCTCCTCTCTGATCCTGATTATGATAAGAAACATATGAAGCACAAGGGTAGTACAAAGGGCAGAATAAAATGGATGTGGCTAATGAGTTATGACTCCCACTGCAAACCAAAGCTAAAGTAAGTACATA
The DNA here is from genome assembly GCA_034509735.1 of Sesamum alatum. Classification (NCBI taxonomy): domain Eukaryota; kingdom Viridiplantae; phylum Streptophyta; class Magnoliopsida; order Lamiales; family Pedaliaceae; genus Sesamum; species Sesamum alatum. The sequence continues at coordinate 5,485,681 of JACGWO010000001.1, forward strand.
GCAAAAATTGATCCAAAGAAAGTAGGAACAGAATGCAATATATAATATATATTATATTATGGCAAACTGATTACAAAAGAGTAGGAACGCGACATATACAATACATCATGATGTTACGTCATCTTTCACCTTACTATTGAACACATCAGGTAGAAGAAAAAGTGCATCAGCTTTGAGCCACAAGGAGAAAATTAATCTAAAAGTTGAAGAAAGCAAGCAATGTAACTAAACAAGTGAATGAGGAAATAAAAGAATGTGAAGTGGCACCATTTGAACAAGATATCATGACCACAAAGCAGCTATGTATGAGGCTCCACAACTCAGTTCAACAAGCTTTAAGCAGAGTTGAAGGATTGCAATCTGAACGACTCATGCTGAACAAGAGAAACTAAAGGATGATAAAAGGGAAAGACTCACCTACTTGAGTATGAGAAATACATGAAATTAGATAAGAGGGCACATATGTTGATGAGTTCTGAGAGGAGCAACTTTTCAATTTCTTTCTCGCTTATACACTGAAGAACATAATTTTCCATCTCATGAAGCAGCTGATCTCTTAGTTGTCGAGGCAGACGTATATGTTGGTGGAACTCTGAAAGGTTCACCTAGAATTATCATTTTTAATGATGAGTTAGGATCAACCAAGGATGCCAAAGAAAGAACAATTCCAAAAGAAGAATGAAAAAAGAAGGAATATACAGAAAGATGCCGCACCTTTGGAGCAGCACTATTATCAATCCTTGCAAGGACGTCCACTGAGCATTCAAAAAGTTCACGCAGATTTTCAAGTGATTGTTCCTCTTCCTACCACACCAGTATTCAATTGCTAAAAAGAATGTAACCATAATAATGCAGATTCAGAGGTTCACATGTTTAGGAGTGGATTTTCAAGAACATACCAAGATCCCTTCTTCTATAGCTTCGGAAACATGAGCTAATCGTGAAAGTCCAAGAGTTTCATTTATCAGAGGAGCGGAACCGACACAAAGCGCATATGCAGCTGCTGGTACCAGAACAACCGACCGCTCATTCAATGATGAGCATTCCTACATGAAAATAAAACCTCAAATTCCAAATTAACATCTGTCCTCCACCACCACCAACCTATTTAACCACAAATGATTGAAAAGGAGAAGAAAGAACTACAAAGAAGAGAAGAGGGATTTTTTCGAGATGCTTCAGCAGTATGTAAATTAATTAACCATCATAGTTCATACCCTTGGCTTCAACCACAGTCAGGATTGACATAAAAACCATGATATAATAATTCAGTAACATCAGCATTTTTCATAGAAAATACATACATGTATAGTGAGTACAATTTAAAATTTGAAAAAACTAAGTGGAGATGTCTGAGGAATAACATTTCTCAACATTCATATAATATGACTAAAAAGCGTCAGAATATCTGAGACATTACACATTTCAGGACAAACCTTCAAATTGAGTAAAGCCAAAACTGCTCGTAACATATTCTGTCTGAGATATAAAGCATCTCGAGAATCGCCCTATGAAGAAAGAAATTACAAGAAATATATTTAGTTCAACAGTTTTTGGAATAAAGGTTTGTCAGACATACAATGCAGATAAAATCTGATATGTTACATTACTCAAAGGATAGACAATCCCAAAAGAATACATCTTTCACTAATAGAACTCAAAAACCATATTTATGAATATAATATCTAGAACGGCAATGGAACCAATTATGTCGTCCTCAAAGGTATATTTAGAGGAGAGAGTGAGAGCAGATCAAGTTTATATTTATTTATTTATTTTGACATATACTACTAAAATGAAATTCAGAAATATTTAGCTAGCTAGGCTATTCATGAAGCCCGCTTCAATTATCTGCCATACAACAAGATTAGCTGCCTGTGGCATAAAACGGTGATCTATTTTGGCTCTAACCGATAATGCTACAAAGAAAATAGTAGTTTATCATAAAAATTGATTTTCTAGCCCACAACAATGATAGGAGACAACTGACATAAGTTAGATCTGTTGCTTAATACAGACACTACAGGTGGGCAGAAGAAAAAGGATGTTTCAAATAAAGTGCTCTTTAGGATTCTGTCCCTGAACCTAAATCATGGAATGAGATATACGAGTACGTCTAGAACATTCGAGAAGGGAGCACCACTAGCCATAAAACGCCCCATCCAGACCCCAGCCCTGCATCAATACACGACTGCAATCCTATCATACAATGAATATGAATAAATATTTTCTAACCCAACCAAGGGATTCTGCTTGAAGTTGTATATAGACAACAATATTGAGATACAACAGCCTACATGTCTAAAACCAGATGTTACAAGGTTATACTACATAAAAGAGTTGGAGAGGCCTGATGGTCTTACTTGTGAAGCTCTCCTGGAGAAGTAGCATGAAATGAAGCATAAAACAGATCTGAAATGTGCAGTCAGAGTGAATGTCAAATAGTGTCGGAAAAAGCATTCAGGACATTAAATAGACATTCTTCAAAGAGTAATTAGTGAGAGAGCATTCAAGATGTTCAAAGACATTGTTCATAAACACTACATAACAAGAGTTAAAAAAACCACAGACTTCAGTCAGAACTGTGAATAGTTTATTTATTCTTGGGAAGAAGTGAGTACAGCAAGTGACTGAGAAATAGTTATGTATCAAAAGAAACAGGAGATAGAATAACAGAAACCTTCTTAGGTTCAAGCTTGGTGCTATGGGATCCAAAAACCAATTACTAAATTAGTGGGGTACACTATTGAACGAACATGTTTATATACTATTAACTTGCAATGCTCTAACTTGAAAATGTCCCGTTATTAGAAAAGTCAGATTGTTGCAAATTGTACCGAGTTTGTGATTCAAGAATAAGCTTTCTGAAAATTGGTTACCAAATGAAATTATGATACAACCTTATAAAGCATACACAATCGCCATCAGGAAAAGAAACAAAGTCGCAACTTCCCTAAAACGCATCAGGCTGCGACCTTCTGTAAAACAAGTTTCCAAGAGAAACAATTCCCCAACAGTAAATTAAAAATAAATTGCTAATTCCAAGGCATTCATACAAATAATAGCGTCATTTGGACCATGCTCTTCTTGCAAAACTGGGCTATTACTCTAAATCCTAGTAATAAATAAAATAAATGCATTAAATGCTAATAATCCAAAACAATAAGAAAGGATATATATGTGTCCCCTAACTCTCAAGTCTCCTCAAGTAGGGTAGAAGAAGAAAGAGGAAATATAGTTATGCTAAAGTTCATGGGACCCAAATTTCATATGAAATAACTATACGATTCTCGGCAGAGTTAGTAGACTATATCCGACAGTAAGATATGAAAGAACAGTATACGTGACAACTGAAGGAGGTATTCACCTAACACTGAAGAGACTAGAAAGTGACGACAAATATGAGAAAATAACCAAAACACAAAAGAAAGGTTCAGAGAATATTAAGTCATTAACTTAGCACTTCTTAAATGATCGACTTGCCAAGCACGTTCAAAATTTATAAGTTCATGCACAAGTATTCTGCATAAGGACCGAGAATAAGCTTTTGCAAGAACAGGCATTCTGGAACAAAGAACATATCTGGATTGTGAAAGAATCACAGTTCTGCTAAAGATCACCAAATGAGACCCATTTTTCAGGGAAAGACACCGAGGTCCTGAGGTGCTATTACAAAACTGAGTAAGAACATTGACAAATGCAACAATCGAGACAGCAGATAGCTAAAAAGAGAACTTTAAAACCCATGTTACAAGAATATGGAGCTTAAATTTGCAGGAACCATGAAATGAACACCAGAATGATGAATCTCACCTTCTAAACAAGTGCAAACCTGAATTAAATATTTGAATCTTCTTAAAGCCCAAAATAAGAGAAAGTGGAAGAAGAAAGAGACAAATACAGAATATTATTCCGCAAAGTAATAAAGGAAATCAGGTAGAATTCACAGGGTGTACATGTATTAAGCAACCATTAATATGACACCATGAACAGTTGGCAGCATGTGAAGCAACAAGCATAATGGGGTTAAATGTCCCTCCCAGTTATCAGCATGTGAAGTAACATGCATGATACAGTTAAATGTGCCAATTAAAAAATGTGACCACTTACGTTGAAGGCAAGCGTTTAAAAACACGAAGATCCCAAATCTCAAGAGCAACGAAATACGAATCTTTTGTATCCTGAAAAAATGACATGAAAATTAGGTTATTGAAAATGAAATCAAGAGATTAGAGGATAAATCCATTACTGACAAAAGAGTAAATCAATCTAGACAAAAGTAACAGAATACTCCGCCAGTCAACTGGCTATGATCTTACACTCAAGATAATGGTGCAAAGGAGAGTCAAAGCAGCATCCACCTGCATAAGACAGGAGCACAAAAGACCTTCTGGTCATTGTATTTTCCTAAGCAATTTAAAGGCTCTATAAGACAACATAAAAATCACAAGTTTAATCATACTTGGGGAGAAAAAGGGAGCAAAATAATCATCATTTCAAAGATGGGGAAACCTCAATTAAACCACATTTAACTATCTTCCAATTTCAACAGGGTTTCAGAGAGTAATGAAGTCATTCATAATTAATAAGTTGATAGTTATTTCCTTCTATGTTTCCCTCCATGCATGCATGTAGACTAAGTTACCAAGCATCTAGAGCCAAAACAGAGCTATAACTCCTTCAATCAACTAAATCTGGACAGAAAACCCTGATTATAATTTTATTTAATCAAGGGGTAGAAAGATTATTACTATTTCAGTAGTAGACAATTTGCTTATTCAGAATGCAAGCCTCGCAATGCAAAAGGAAAAAAGAGATAGATAGTAGCAATTAAAATCTGTTACGTACAATATAAAATAAGATAATGAGATAGAATAAGTTTTTGGATAAAAGATGCAGACTTTGTCTAGATTTACATAATCCAGGTAATGATTTCAAGAGCAATACTTACAATTGAGGTGACATTAACAAATGTGGGCAAACTACGCATGAGACAGCTCCATATAACATGCCAACCTTTCTCGACCTGCAAAAGTTTTTCCAGAACCAAATCAGATAATTGAAGACACGGGTAAAACAACCGCACAAAGCACCAAAATTTGTTGGCAAATTGTATGGAAAGTGTCCATGAGGGAAAGTGTTAAGATTGCATTGCAATTTACTGGCTAGTCGTTTACCTTTGCTAAATAATAATTCCAAAGGACAGGCATTCCTCTTGTAGTCAAAGAATAGCCAGTGTACATAACTCCAGATTGAGTAGTTTCTCAATAGCTACACAGCACTGTAAACCTTAGACACCACTTTCCTTTCTTTCTTTTACATTTATTTGGTACTGGTGGAATACTACAAATAGTACATTAGAGAAAAACAAGTAATTATGCATTTATGCTTGTGACTACAGCTATGTCATTGACACATTACATGAAGAAAAGACCAGCATTCTAGCAAGCACAGAAACTAATTGAACTTGCCATGAACTTTATAGAATTCTTACATACGCAAGAAAAACAAATGATACCAAATCTAGCCACCTCCACAGTGTTATGGTCCTTGCACATATATAAAATCAGAACCATCATTCAGAAAAGAAGCTTACCAAGAGAGTGAGAGGAGGGAGACGAAGGAAAGTGTAAATAAGGCTAAGATGCTTCAGAGTATGTTGACAATCAACCTACATCTAAGCAAAACTAATGATAGCTCAAATTGCTGTCCACTTTCTTCCCTTACTACCTCTGCCTCCCAACTATTTAATTACAAGCATTATTCGTAGAACAAGAAGTTTACTGATACAATGTCGAAAAGAAAAGGAAAAACCAATGGAGGTTAAGATGTCATCAGTGCATGATTAGCATCACTCATCTCCATCCATGTTTCACACTGCAAGGCCTTTAATTAGTTAAAAGGAACAAGGATGGCGTACCAATGCCATCTCTCACACTTGATGTAAACTATAGTTTGCTTTTACAAGTCATCTTAGAAAGCATATCACTCCAAACAACATATATCTTGCACATTGGTAGCATAAGGGACAAAAATAATTCGAGGAAAAACAATGGCCTGGAATGTTGAACCATTGATTTCCAAAGAATAATTTAGTATACCTCATTCTTGAGGAAAGAAGACTTCAGTGAGGATTCCGCACTTGGAGCAGCAAAAAGCAGCAAGGAATAAAGTCTAAGCAGGCTCCTTCAAATGCAATCAACGAGTGTAAGAAGCCAAAACAATAGAAGTAATACAGAACATGGGAGGCCTTTATGCATCAAAACTATGAATTTGGAAAGAAATATGAGTAAGATATGTGAGTGTTTGGTTTGGCAATACAGATTTGAGAGTAACCGTCACGAATTATATCACATTGATTACTCTGCAGGGCCATTGAAGAAGAATGAAGTGAATGATATCCAACAGAAGCATCTTACCGCAAAGTCCAGAAAAGACCATCATAAGAATGCTCCAAATTAACGTTGTTAATTATTCTGCGAGGTAGAAGAAACGAGTGAGTCCCAAATAACAAAACCTATATATGGCCTTTAAGATGGGGAAGGCAAGGTATTGCATCAAAGGTATGAAAACAGAAGTACCGGATAATAAACTCATTACAGTGTCCCAGAAAACAAGCATGCAAAGAAACAAAACTTGCGCAAAGAAACTGGCAAAATATACACGTGAAACTTTGACATGTATAAGATTGAAGTAGAAAGAAAAAAGATGTGAAACAGGAATAGAACTAGAGTAATTTTGGGTTGAAGACAGAAAAATCAGATGCTCCCCTCTCCTTTTGGTCACACATGCCTAACATAACTGAAATAAAGAAGACCGTCTGTGTGGGGGGGAGAGAGATAGAGACATAGACCATGATGATGAAGAAAGATAGTTAGTTTTCTGCCAATGAAGGAAAGTAACTTTTGCCTAAAACACTGACGAAACCTTGACAAGAATTTAAATAAAGATTACCTTTCAAAGTTCGTTGATATGCTCAGAAACCAACTTATAAAGAGATCTTTCTTCACACGAGTTGAATAATTGCGGATGAGACAGCAAAATGCAGAATGCCTGTCAGAAAGATAGAGTTCAATCTAATACAAAGCTGAGCAGAAATAAGCGACCAGTTCTATGCACATCTAAAGGAGGAGCATATATCTCATCCTTATTTTCCTTTTTGCTTATATTGTCCTCTTCTATCAATTTTCTGATTATTAAATAAGTTGTTTAAAACTTAGCAGGGCATTCTGCAAAGTCTGATGGCATTACTCAAATTAAGGCATAGACAGAAAATTCAGGGACAAATTAGACATCACCAGATAACAGGTTTAATATGCATAGATGTCAGAACATACGCGCTATCTAAACCTACCATGACCATTTCCCCTCCATGAGCCTCTCTTTTATAAGGACCACAACATCCTCCCGCCTGGCTCGTTTTTCAGCTGTTGGTGTTTTTAGGGGATTAGTGCACGCCTGAAAAGCGAAAAATATTAGTTGGAAAAGTTTATGCAGAACACCTACAAACCCTTTTGCTCACAGATGTTCATTACATGAGGGAACTTCAGTTTTCCAAAATATGTATGTGAATTTTGAATCAGATAAATGAAAAATTTTGAAAATGATAGGACTTCAGCTATGATTTAGTAATAGATTTCAGATATAAACAGAAAAATATTTAATTGAAAATAAAACAGTAGCAAATAGAATCCCAGTGCATTCTTCAACAAAGTAGATAACTGCCTGGATCATGCTTGAAGGTCACGCAGCCACTTATATGTACTACTAGAACCTTAGAGAATTGAGTTTGACAGCCCACAGCAAATTAAGTTTCTCCAGTAAGTACCCGGCAAAAGACAAGGGCTGCAAGCTCCACAATGCTTAGCTGTGAGCTTGTTAAGAGTCCACATTTCACATCCCTGGTTGAATCATTCCTGAATGCAATATCTACCCATATCAGAATAAATGAAATCATTCTAAACAGCAACAAAAATGAGGCAGAAAACAATTATAACCTGGGCACATTGGAGCTGGAAGTACTCATTTGATCAAGCTCCTTGCTGACTACATCCAGAAGTTGTTCAAGTAAAGCAGTCCCATCAACCACACCCCTAGTCAGGCTTAGTTGCAACTTCGCGTAGCAAACAAGTGCATCCTACAAAAGCAGTAAACATTAGGAGAGAGCTACAACATACTCAATTTAAAATCATACAAGATCTTAAATTGCAGATTAGTAAGAGAGGCACCTTGAGACTTCGATCATGGGTGGCAAACCAGCAGCGAAACACAAATTGCTGCACTGCCTCATGAATTTCCAGAGATTTGCAACCCAAGTTTGGTCCATCCTTTGACAAATAGACATTAATGCACTCAACCAGCTTCCGTGCAATTTTGCCCTCATCCCTGACAGCAAAAGGAACAGAAGTATATGACTGAATATAACTACCAGAGCTCTACCAACTGCCAAAAAACTACATACAAAATAATGGAAAGAGGAAGACAAGTAGATCAACTGATATCTTACCTTACATGAGAAAAAATACCAACAAAACCCTTAATCATGTCTTCTCGAAGCTCATCAGGAATATCTCCAGGAGGGTTTTCAAGAAGTGACTGGAGTGTCAGGGTGAAGCGGAAGACCTCCTCTTTGGGGTTTGATTGGCCAATGTTTTCTACACTCAAACTTGCTTCCACCTTTTCCATATATAGAAGTACCAGATCTGTCCATATTCAAGGGTAATTAAGATTTCTTTGTAGAGGACGTTATACTCCAAAGAGACACATATATGAGCTAGAGTGGGGAACAAAAGTATACTCACTACAATAAACTCGTCTCCGCATGTGAAATCTGTAATCTGTGACTGCTAAAAGATGCCGGAGGATGACACCATACTCAGATTGAAAGCTGGGCACATCTCTGAGAACATCCCAAACATGATTGAAAAGTAATCTAGCCACAGGTAAGAGAGGCAATTTTTTCCCTGCAAGTAGATAGGAAATCAGTTGAACTAATGGTTAGTGAGCACGGAACACAAATCAATGATACAACTCAGACAATATTTGAAAATTACCCCTTTATGCTTCACTTAAATTATAACTGTGTGAATATTTGTATATATTGGGTGATTTTGAAAGGTAAGAGATGTAAGTTTTCTTGTTCAGGAAGATAATAAATTATCCACTAGTACTGATGGAAGTATTTTCTCCATTTAAATAAAAAGATCAAAGCCACCCTCAATCTAAGCCATTGCAATACATGGGATATGTTAATGACAAGCATGGGCAAAATATAAGTTTATTTTCCATCTAGAGATGGTATCATGGCAGAATAAAAAGTGATTTGTCCAATTCAGTGGCAACAATTGGAAACTGGATTCACGGTATCCGACTTCTTCCGGGTGGAAGCCATGTGATTGACTCCACTATCTAGGCTCAGAAATTTTCCTAATTTAATGAATGAGAAAGCAATATATATGAAAGACAGGCCAATAACAGTCCTTAATACGAGGAGAAAGTTGTTTGATCTTTTGAAGAATTTCTTTTATTTGGAGGCTCTAGACTGCACTGAAACAAATTTTCTTCTTTCATCATCATTTATACAGCTTAGTGTTTTTTTTTTCTTTCCCTTCTTTTGATCATAGGTGTTGAAGGTTGTATGCAATGCCACTGGGTTCTAATCATTGTTGATCCCTTCTCTATTTCCTGGTTAAAGTTCTCCTGCATGCGCAGGATCCCTAGCTCGCAAATATACAGCACATCACAAGAAGGTGTTGCATGCCAGGTAGCCTGAATGACTTTCAGTTCATAAAGAGTTGGTTCTAGCAACCACAATTTCATGGCAGACCACTCTTATCGCATTTTCGGTTTAACCAAACAATTACTCAAGGCCGTGAATGCAAGGATGTCAAAAGCACAACAACAGAAATAACATACCATAAGCTCATCACTACTATGTCTTTTCTTTCAAATCTGACCATCAAATTTGCTATGCAATGCTATCTTACATATATAATGAATTTCCAAGCAAAAACATCAAAAACTCATCTAAGGTCAGAAAATAGTTATACTTTTACTTCACGAAATTCAGCCAAATACACAATTGAATCGTAGGCTATTTGTGTGGCATAAGCAGAAACCTCAAAACACTAACCAGTAGATCTGTCATCCTCAGCTCGTTGCACGACAATCCGAAGAGTCTTTGCAAAAATCAACTTCGGTAATCGCTTCTTGCTCGAGGAGATCTCCAGTGACAAACATTGTATTAAAATTTTGACAAGAAAAGGCCAGGTCTCAGCTGCACGAGAGTCAGCAACTGCACCCTAAGCATTATCTCAACAACTATAAACTTAAAAGTCAACTGCAAATACTGCTTACAGTGTGGAATTTCATTAGGTTTAAGCATTGAAGATTTCTCCGACAAATATCTACAAAATCCAACAGACCTCTCTTCTTCTAGCCATTTGTTCAACAATTTGATCCCTTCCTAAAATCACAAGAAAAATCATAAGAACAATATTAAAATAAAGTTGATACATAGTAAAAGCAATACAATTACAGATGCAGTCGGAATTCATTTTTGAATTGTAGAATTAATAACTATTTGGCTATTAAAGTGAGCTATTACGAAATACACTTGAAACACTTACTGCTGAAATTGGAAGGACATGCACAATTCATCTTAATCGATATTTCTTAATGATCTTGGAAGTACTGTAGTATCATAACTTAATAATTCTTGACAATGTCTTTTTACTCATCTTTCATTATAAATTCGGAAGTCTTAAACTATCATACTCAATAATTAGTTACCATGACATGATTTCATTATGCTCAGAACAAAACTTAAGAAATTCGGATTTTATTCACAACATCAAAAGACAGTAAAATCTGCATATCGACGAATTACTTGAACTAGTTTACAATATTTTCATTCTAATAAACCTCACATTTGAGCTACTTCACGGCAAATGAAAAAAAAAAAAAAAAAAAACGCAAAATTAGCTGGCGCAATTTGTTTTAGATTATTGTTACATCTCGAGATTTAGCCTTATCGGAAGAGAGCTTGGAGACGATATCCTGTACGTCTCTGGAAGTGACTCTCGTGCTCATTTCGAAAAATTCAGTATCCTCTTCCGTCCTCTTTTCAGCGCAGCAGATGAATCGAGTATGCTTTTTACTCCTTCCCAATCAGTATCCAAGTTCACAGTGCCGGTACAGCTACTCCATGGAGAGTATTGGCTGGAAAAACAGAGAGCTGGATGGTGGAGAGAAAGTAGTGAGGTTGAGAGTGAGTTCACCGTCTGAGACTGAGGCTTTTTGTTTTGGAGGCAAGTCGGGGGTTTTTCATTTTTTGTAGAGAGAGAAAATAATGCTGAGGTAGACTACTTCTTGTTAGTGTTGGGGGATAAAATTGTAATTTTCATCCCAAAATATTGGGTGATTTGCAATATTAGCACCATTCTCCTTACAATAGTCAATATTAGTCTTATATTTTAGAAAAATATTATAAAATTAGTCTTATCGTAGCAATATTTGTTTCACACTTTAAGAAAATATTGTAAAATTAGTCACAAAATTTCTCACAAAAGTTGTAATTTTTTTATAGTAAGACTAATTTTGTAATATTTTTTAAAATATCGAACTAATATTAATTATTTCAAAAAAAAAAAATTAATATTGCAAATAACCATATATAAGACCAAAATTGCAATTTCCTCTAATGTTGGGTGCTTTCATTTTTTGTGGAGAGAAAAAACGAAATGCTGAGGTAATGAGGAGGAAAGTGTCGAGGCGTGTTTTCTGATTTTGGTCTAGTGCGTAGCGTAGCGACTTTATAAACACAATCAAGCTGCAAAGGGCAAAAAAAACAAAAATGTTGTACATTATTTATCAACCCCTGAAATTTGATTTAATTACATATAAACTCTTATAATTTGAAATTTTATATTTAATATTTTTAGTATTTATTTTCATTTAACAAATTGATCCCTCTATCGAATAAAATAAATTCATCTAACAAATTATTGCAAAAAAAAATGAATAAAAGTTTATATCTACCTTTGATTGACTTATAAATAACTTATTGCAGGTCAAACAAATTTTATTCAAACCAAACTAACCTTATATATCTTGCCACGCTAATGCGCATAAAGATGTATATCATCACCCTTATAAAGTTAGTTTGGTAAGAATAAAATTTATTTGACCTATAATAAGTTAGTAATAATTAGTCAATCATGGGTAAATATAAATTTTTATTCCTTTTTTTTTGTTTTACTAATATCAATATATTTCGTGAGTTTTAAATAACGGGTGAATCTATTTATTAGACGGAAATAAACATTAAGGATACTATATATAATTTTTCAAACCACATAAAATTTACGCGTAATTACATTAAATATTTGGAGAGATTGATGTAATTGTCACAAAAACATTAACAAGAAACTTATCTTTGAAAATGTTAAAAACAAATTTTCCTAAAATATTTACCGTAATGACAGCACTATCCTAAAGCACGTGAAACTATTGATGATTTTAACGTAATTCGAACGTAATGTTTTAATGCAAATGAAATCATATTGGAGTTTTTATGAAAACTCTCATCTACCTCTTAAAAACTTTTGATAAGCATTACAATTTTCTTTTATTTTTCTGTGATTTTTTCTTGTATTCTTGAAATTAATAATTTGTGACACATTTTATGTGTGTGCAAGTTCTATAATACTATTTAAAAATAGTATATTTATCATTTGATAAATTATATATAAAATATTAAGGTAATAAGTTTACAAAGAAATGGTGACAACAAAATATGCATGGAAAAAGAAGAAATAGCTATCAAAAAATAGTGAGCAAGTGGGAAGTTACGAGGAAATTAAAAAAAATTGTTTTCTATGCTATTATATAAAATAAAAAACTTTTTTTACTCACAAATGACGGTTAATGATATTGGCGCACCACTTTTTTGTAATGACAAAAATAATCATCAACTGATATGATAATTAATTTATTCAACTTTTCAAATTTTATATTAATTGATAAATTAGTTTTTTCTTTCTTTTCTTTTTTTTTTTAATGTGATGTGTTAGTTTATATATTTTACTCTTATTTATAATATATTTTAAAGGGGCTAAATTCACTTTGACCCCCTGTGATATAGAAAAATATCAAAACCCCCCCTACAAAAATTTAAATATCAAAAATCACCCCTAAGTTATGAACAATAAACCACACTGCCCCCTGGTCAACTTAAATATACTTTTTTAGAGACAATGACTAAAATACCCCTCTATATATCTATAAATTACCTATAATATACTTATTATAATTTATAATTATAATTATTTAAAAAATAACAATAACCCCAACCCCCACCTCCCCCTTACCCACACCGCCCCCCCCCCCTAAAGGGGGGCGGCGACGCCAATCGCCCAAACCAAAAATATGTTCGGGCGACGCGGTCGCCCAAACGTCGAGGGTGACCGCGTTGTCCTCATTATCGCAGCCGTCGACCATCGCAGTGAGGGCAATGGGCGACCGCGTCGCTTGAACCTTCTGGTCCAGGGGGCAAGGTGAGGAGGGCGCGCGACCCTCTTTTGCAGTGACGGCGGCTTAGCCGTCGATACCAATTTTTTTTTTTAAAAAAAATAGTTTTAATTACTAATAAATGTTTATATAAAATTTAAATTTATTAATGTAATATATATTTAGTATTATTATATAATTATTTAATTATATATGTAATAATCTTTTATTATTAATAAATTTTTGTATTTTATTTTAAGATTTATTAATGTTATATATATTATATTATATGAATATAATATTTTAATATATTATATATATGAGATTAGGTTGGGAGATAGAAGGGCAAAATTATCCAAAAGCGTACTTTCCAAAGCCATATTTCAAAGCGCGTGCATCACCAAATTTGGCCTTATGGGGGTTTTTTGAACTTTGTTTTATATCACGGGGGGTGTAACTGATACTTTGATTTTCATAAGGTTTTTTTTTTTTTTTTTTAACATTCCGGATATCACAAGGGGGTCTTTGTATTTTTCCTATTTTAAAGCGTAAAAAATATGTAGTATATGCACGCAGTAACAGCGTGCAACGACGGCTATTATTAAAAAAAAACAAACAAAAAATGGGAGAAACAACAAAGAGTTGTCTCCCTTAATATATAGGTAGTGTTTGTAAAAAAAAGTGAAAAGCAGATAAAAGCTAAATTGGTAGTATTTGGGAGAAAAGCACTTCTAGAACACGTTTAATTGATTAAATACCGTTTTGTCCCCATGTATTAAACAGATGCTATTTTGGCTTAAGATTTGTACTTATCTCTTGATTATAACAATTAGTTTCCTCATAAATAATAATTTTTATTTCAGTTAGTTTATCTCACATTTAATTTTTAAGAAATAATTATAATTTATATTATTAAAATACTCAATACTAATAGAAAAACTGGAGGTTTAATTCGATAATGTTCTTATTATGTAATATAATTGTTCATTCATGCAAATAAACTTACACTATTACAAAACAATTATTATTTTTAATTAATCCTAGCAATTTAATTTATATTTCTCTATGATTTAAGAATAATATCATATAATATAGAAAATAAAATATTTAAATTTTAAAATACTAAATATGTGAAATTATAAATTTGTTAGTGATAAATTGTTTAAATTATTTAAAAATTCTAGCATAAACTTTAGACGAGCAATTTTGAAAATAAATTTAAAAGGATAAAATCGAATTGAAATTATTATAATGAGGATAAAGAGTCTAAAAGGAATTTGAATTTATTTACAAAAAAGCCAAAGCAGCTATAAGTACCCCCAATGTGCTTCCAACTTTTGGCTTAAAAGTGCTTTCATTAGCAGTTCCAGAAGTAGAAATTGGCATCCCAAACACCTCAAAAGTGCTTTTCAACATTCACAAGTTGAAAAGCGTTTTTTCGAAGTATGCGCAGACGGTCCCATAGTATAGATATCCAATAGATATACTTTAAAGCTATATTTAAAGCCAATACCCTGACTAAAGAGTAAATAATCTCTTCAACTACCTAAGTGATTGTTCGCAAGAGCTTATGATTTTAAGTAATTGATTTTTGTAAAAAACACTGGAAGTTGTAGCATAATCAAAAGTGGGTAGTGTTTGTAAAAATATCGAAAAGCAAATAAAAACTAAATCGGGTAGTGTTTGGAGAAAAAACACTTCTAAAATAAATTTAATAGATTAAAGAACGTTTTGTACCCATTTGTTAAAATATGCTATTTTTGCTTAATTTTAGTATTTATCTCTTTATTAAAATAATTAGTTTTTCTCAAATTTAATAAATTTTATTTCAACTAGTATATCTCATATTTATTTTCTTACAAAATGATTATCATTTATATTATTAAAATATTTAATACTAGTAGAAAATTTTGATATTCCCATTATATAATATAATTGTTCATTCATACACAATAAATAAATTTGCACTTATTGACAAAAAAAATATTTTATAATTAGTCAGAGCAATTTAATTTATATTTTTATAATTTAGGAATAATATCATATAATATATAAAATAAAATATATTTTTTAAAATGTTAAATGTGTGAAATTATATTTTTTTTTAGTGATAAATTATTCAAATTGTTTGAAAATTATAACATCAACTTTGAAAATAAATTAAAAAAGGGTAAAATTGATTTGAAATTATTATAATGAGGGTAAAATAGTCTAAAATGAAGTTGAATTTATTTACAGAAAAATCAAAGCCGCTAGAAGCACCCCCCAAGGTACTCCCATGTTTTGTCTTAAAAGTGTTTTTTTGTGGTAGTTCCGGAACCAAAAGTTGGTATCCCAAACAGCTCAAAAACGTTTTTCAGCATCCAAAAGTTATTTAGCCAAAAGAAAATAACAAAAAAAGAATAAAAAAATAGGATTAGATTTAAATTAATTTTAAAGTTCAAATTTAAGGGCTAGAATGGTCTTTTAGTACAAATAATTTGAAGACAAGATGAATCCACTCTCACTTTGCGCGAGTAACTCCCACTCAAAGTAACGGAGATAGGTTTTTTTTGTAGGGTATTTCGTTTTAGGGATTTTTTTTTTGTTATTCTATAAACATAGGTAAGTTTTAGCAAATTTCGTATTTCACAGGGGCCATGACTGCAATTGTCCCTACTTAAAAATTGGTGTAGTTGTGTCACTAACTGTCATTTGTGATATAGAGGGCCTTTTTTTTTTTAATACTAGCCGTCGTGGCACGTCGTCCCTGTGTGCATATAAAATAATATTGCACACTTTTAAAATATATTGAAAATAAGAAAAAAAATATATATGTAAACTAACACATTACATATAAGTAAAAAAAGATTAAAAAAAAACTAACTTAGGGTATTATCGACGTAACAAAAAAATTGACGTCATGGTGCTATAAGTCGTCGTTTGTGAGGGAGAAAAGTCTTTCATTTTTATATTGTATAGATTAGTATATATTAGTAGAGAGGACTTCCAAAGAATAAAAAAAAAAAAAAAATCGCCCCAAAATGAATTGAAACTTAATTGTGCGTATGTGTTTTAAATTAAATTAAATTAAATATATATTTTGGGCGCTCCCTAGCCCAAAAATAAAAATTACCCTAACCCTTATTTTGCAAAAGAACTCGCCAGATTCCATCGCTCTTTTCTTTGGTAAGAAAAACGAAAAAACAGGAAAAATCACGCACCCCGACTCACCTTCTCTATCGCCTCCCCGATTAACGGGCGCCCGCCCTTCTCTTTTTCTTTCATTCATTGGTTTCATTGTATTTTCTGTTGTATACTAATTGAAGAAAGCTATAAATTATAGGCAATAAGGTTAGTTCTTTCCTTTGTTTGGTAAAAAATCTACATCATATTGTAATATAGCTTCATGCGCCCTCAGTTCACGTTTGAATATTCAACTGAAGTAAGTATCAGAATTTGAAAAAAAGAATCCCGAGTTCGAGGAATTAGTATTGTGTATGATAATGGAGAGAGAATGGTTTCTTGATATGTTTGGAGTAATGGGTTCTTCTTGTTTATGCTTTCTGATTCAACTTATCTTTTTGTTTTGATAGTTAATGCGTGTTCAAGGGAAAATGTAATTGAGTTATGCTTTTTATGCTCGTCTTTTGGCAAAGATTCCTGTTAATTGTTTACTGTGTTTTTATGGCTGTATACATTTTGCTGCTTGTGCTTCTGGTTTTCATGTTTGGCTGGCCAAACTGCTTGAGTGATTAACAATGCTTGAATTGAACCTTTATTTGTGGGTTTTGTTTTCTACTTAAGATGTGAGAGTATTTCAAACTTTGAGGCTTTAATTTGTTGTGTTATCAAACACCAATGTAGTACATTGCAGTTTGTAGTTCCTTTAAGTGGCAGACTTATGTATTATTCCTTTTAGAGTTATCATGTTAAGCATGCTCACTAGTTCAAGTTTGGTCTAGAAGCTTCAGTTGACAAAAACGACACTAGTAGCTACTTTAGGGTATATTCGTAATATTTGTAGCCTATTTACGGAAGAGCTTTTCCAGTTTAAAGTTCACATAATTCATTTAGTGAGAAGATTGAATAAAAAAGAGATTTGTGCTCTTAATTTGATTACCAACCTGAAAGAGAGAATACTGAAGCATTTGAGATTGCTATTCAATTTGCATGAAACAAGTAATACTAAGTGAACTTTGCTTTTGCAACAGGTCTATACTTTACAGTTTATAAGTTATGTATGCAAGGAGAATAAAGTATAAAAACCAGAGATGGAATTATGTGGTTCAACAAGGCAAATACTTCTGTAGCTCTAACTGCCGTGATTATTCTGTTGGACAACGGTTGAACCCTGCACCAAGAGCCAGTAGTTTGGTTGAGAGATATCTGTCGAATTCCTCATTGTTACTATGTCTTGCTCCCGAGAGAAGGTCCACAAGATTGTATTCGAGGTCGGACATTAGTTGGAGAAATTGTTTGCTAAGATTTTATAGTTCTGAAGGTGATGGAAGGAATGCAAGCGAGGATAAGCGTGTTCCAACCAAAGATGTGGCTGATTGTGGTAAGGAAAAGATTCACAAGGAAAGTACAACTGACAGTGCAAGGCATTCTGATACACATGCTCGACTTGGGGAGCAAGATCAAATGGAGTGGCTAAAAAATGAAAAGCTTGCTATAGAGAATAAAAAGAAGGAATCCCCGTTTCTAAGTCGACGAGAAAGATTTAGAAATGAGTTTTTGAGAAGGGTTGTTCCATGGGAAAAAATAACTGTGTCATGGGATACTTTTCCGTATTATCTTCAGTACGTGCTATCCAAGATCTGCTTTTTCTTCTCTTGCATCTGATATTTACTTCTTTGGACTGAACATTCTCATCCTTACAGTGATCACACTAAAAAGCTTCTGGTGGAATGTGCGGCCTCCCATTTGAAACATAAGAAGTTTACCACTGATTATGGAGGCCGTTTGACTTCTTCAAGTGGGAGAATTCTGCTTCAGAGCATTCCAGGTCAGTGTTGACTATCCTACTCAGCATACACTTTTGGTATAATTATCTTAATTGGATAAATACAGCCTTCATTTCTTTTTGATTAAGAAGAATACTTGGTTTGAAGGTACGGAGTTATACCGGGAAAGATTGGTCAGGGCACTTGCTCGGGATTTACAAGTTCCACTAATGGTGCTTGATGGCAGCATTTTAGCTCCTTATGTAAGTTGGAATGCATTCCCCATGGTGTGTGCACCTCATCAGTCAAAGTGTACAGAATTCTTATTTGGCTTAGAGAGAAAATTAAAGTTTCGAAGCAATATAATTCTAAAAACATCTTCCTCTAAAGGTCAAGATAAGAATAAGTTCTACTCTTCTATGCAGATTTCATAAGACATTGTTGCTTTGCTCTTCTGCTTTGATTTTTCAGGATTTTAATGAAGATGAAAGTGAATCAGATGAGGAAAATGCTGAAACATCAGAGTCAGATGTTGAGGATGAAAATGATGCAAGTAATGAGGAAGATTATACCAGTGGTGGTGAGGCAAGAACTGATGGTAGTGATGATGAAGTTGATATACATGCCTCGGCTGAAGCTTTGAGAAAGCTAATCCCTTACAACATTGAAGAGTTTGAGAAGGTAACATTCTTGTGAAGTTTCAACAGTTGTTACTGCTAGCACATAAGGTGAAAAAAAGAAGGAAATAAGTATACGACACTGTTCATGCTTCACCCAAAGCATCAATCTTTACAACTCAGTGAGTTGTTCTACACATACCTCATACACGCATGACACACTTTCTACGTGACTTTTTCTGGACACTTATCAACTTTATCACATCCTACTGCATAAGAATTGAAAGAAAAATCTTGTCATAACCTGAAGTTGTTGGAACTAAGTTCTCTTAGGTCATCAAGACGTTTGCAATGGGTATTCTCTTTAGAGAGTGATGAGAGGTTCTATGATGAGCTATGAATTAGATCTGTATTTTAGTGGCTTGTATCTCTGTCTAGCAGAGTGTTTCTGGAGAATCTGAAACCTCCTCTACATCAACATCGGAAAGTGCGGAGTCTTCTGATAAAGCTAACCGTCCACTGAAGAAAGGTACCACATTCCTAGTGCTGCTGCTAAATGTAAATTTTATCTTAAATTGTGCAAAGTTTAGTTTTCACTTTATCATACGAGTTAAGACTATCAATGTCTTAAAAGATCTTAAATATACAATTCTGCTTTCTTACATCTTTATTTTGGACTTCTGCAATTCTACACAGAAAATTATGTTTGTGCAGACCAGTTTCCTCTTAATTACTTGAATTAAAGATGAGCAGAAAGGTGCTTGAGTTTGTCTTTTGCATGTCACTCGCCGTCTTCATAAAATTTAATTATTTTGGCCTCCATAAAGTTAAGATAATTTCATCGCCTTTTATCACTATTTTAGAGAACTGCTTTAGAAAACCTGCTATAACATAATTTTTTCAAAATTTCATCCTTGTCATCAGGTAAATAATTCCATTTTGCAACACAACCGTGTTCTAGAAATCTGAACTCTTGTGTTGTCACCTCATGAATATGCTTTTGATCATTGCTGTGAAAATTCTATCCTAAACCATTTCTAGTTGGATAAAATTTACTCATGAGACGAGTAATTTTGACTTGCAAGTAATTGTTTCACAGCCTCGGCAAGTGGCCTCTCACGTGATATGTGATCAGTTAGGATTCGTCGAACTGGATCTTAAAGTACAATTTTCATTATAACTGAAGTTTCATAACCCCATTGGACAGGATCACTTGTTCGCGCTTGGGAATGAGTAAATTCTTTAAACACTCAATTCTTCTTTGGTTAATATATCAAATATGTTTCTGTTGCCAGGAGATCGAGTGAAGTACATTGGACCGGCCGTTTGCATCGAAGCGAATAACAGGTAACTGTCTTCAAATGGCACTTGATATGAAACTTATTCTTTGGTCTTTTCTTTCAATGACTGTCAACAGTGGGCATGCTCCTATCTGAAACATGTAGTGTATGGTATCAGATATCTTGTATTGGATCAATGCCAATTTTGCAAGCACAATCTGAACGCATTTTTGGTTTTTTAGCCATGAATTACTTGGTTACTTGCATAGTTCCCTGTCAATTGATTAGGACTTTACACGGTATAATGTTTTGAGAATTTTTTTTTTACTCTATGCAAATGTCTGACTCTTGAGGCTTTAGCTTTTTCCTGTTTCTTCTGATTGGATTATTGGTTTGTCTGTGTATGCTCCAATAGGAATTCTGAGTGGTAGAGTATTACAACATTTGCTAGTTCACATTTACTCTCAGGGACTTCTTTATATCCTAGTTCTTTGCTAAGACTCTATTCTCGCAATTATTGAGGATCAGTAAGTTTGTGGTAATTACCTCGAGTTTGATTGATCCAACGGGTGATGTGGCCAAGACAATTTCAAATATCGAATTCTGATTGCTTTAGTTGTTCCCATTACCATTGCATTTTATACTTCTTAGGTTTTTACTTGTAGTATTGCTCAAATATTAGTTGCCGCCTCTTGTTTTCTAGCTATTTTTCCATCTCTTTTATTGCTGCTGATAAAGAAGCTCCATTATAGTGGTTAAGAAGTTAAAGAATCAAGAATCATGTAGATATAAAAGTTTCTGTGACCATTTCTATGAGAAAAAAATAAGCTAGCTTCCTCTCAACCTGAGAGATGTTGTCTAATCCTAGAGTGATAAGAAAGAGAAGATTAACAAGCAACTTGTATAGTGGAAGTTAGAGGCTGTACTTAGAAAGTGGAAAACTTTCCTGGTTTTCCTTTGTGAGGATTAGATGGAGAAGAAACCGTACCGATCTTTTCATATGAAGCTTAGTCCAACCTTCTATGATTTTCTTATTTTCTTTTTATCAACGGGACATGAATATCTAATTTATACTGTAATGAAATATGTTTGAGTTTTCCTTGCTGGAATAATTACGCCCTGTCCGCCCACTATAAAAAGAATACAGAGGCTGTTGTTACTTAAGCATGTAAGCTATGAGACCAGATTGGCCACAATGATATTGTGCCTTTCCTTCATTAAATTATTCTTCTAAGTTTTATTCTCTTCGAAATAGTACTCATATGCGAAGTTAGTCTCCACGCAAGCTTCTATCCGGTATGAATACGTCGGATCTATAAATAAGATTTATGTAATGGGTAACTTTTTCAATACATTTCCATTTACCCCCTAAAATATTAAACGATCCATATCCATACCTGAATAGAGGAAATGTAACGATCAGAAATCTTCATTGGCTTTGTCTTCTTCTCACCCTCTCTGGGTGTGGGTAGGGCGGGAGTGTTCCCAGTTTATATTAAAAACTTCTTCAGGAGAGAACATTGCCCGTGATCTTTGAAATTGTCTGCACCTGATAATTGAAAATCCAATTCATCACAGGATTGTATTGGGGAAGATACCAACACCTGATGGTCCGACAAATGCTTATACTGTTATTCGTGGCAGGTGGGTTGGTAAGTTGTTCAGATGTATGTACAAATGCTAGTGTTTTGTTTATGCTGTGCTCGGAATTGTAGTCATCTTTTATTCTCTGAAAAAAGGATTTTAAATTGAATTTCCAGAACAACGTTTTGGTAGACATTAATGATAGTACCTTCTATATTCCTAACACGAGTATATTTTTTCATGTTGTTTGCTTGATGTAGCTGCCTTGGGCAACCTTTCTTTACCGCATTTCTCCTTTGTGATTTAGTTATCTTGTTGAGTTTTGCTGGTGGTTCTCTGAATATTTTCGTTTTCTGAGTTATATCTTTTGTTCTCCATCTATTGTGCATTTGCCGGTATTTTCTGGATATTTCCTGCATGCTAGAGTTTCTTTTAGATTATGAACTCGTTAATTTTACAAACAATATCTCTTTTCAGGACATTGTCTAGTGGTCAACGAGGGGAGGTGTATGAAGTGAATGGCGAACAAGTAGCTGTTATTTTTGATATTGGTGGCAAGACGACAGAGGAAATGAAGGATGAGAAAACTGCAGAAAATGCTGCAAAACCGTCAGTTTGTTGGCTTCATGGTACATATTAGTCGCTTGTAAGAAGTTATAGCAAGTATCTATATGCAGTCCATTTTGGTATTTTATATTAATCTGTCATCTACTCCACACTAGTTTGATATGATAAATTTTTACTCTAACTGGAGGTTCTATTTTTCAAATTCCCACTTTATTTATTGGAAATGGTAGTTGATAGAACCTGGATGGAATAAACATGCGTTTGTGGATGTTCTTCATATCTGTAGTTCAACATGCTGTGCTGTTGTAGAAGCTTAAGAAAGGAGGCCTGTTCTTTCTTCATATGTTACTAGATATTACAGTTCAGTTTCTTATTATGAGTAAAGTTGATGCATTTTGGGAAACTTTCTTTCAACCTATTTGTTATTGGGAGTAGTTTGTGCTCAGTAGTGTTTATAAAAGGTAAAAGTGAAAGGTAATTATGAAAGAGCTCATATTGTAAAAGGCGAAACAACTGAATTTAAGTTCTTAAGGAATGAAAAATAAGTATTTGAACTTCAGAAAAAGCCAACACAGCATTTTTGTTTTTCTTCTCACTCCTCGTCTGCGGCAGTGAGTCCTTGCAGTTTTTAAATGACTTGGTGATACCAAAGGAATTAGATGCTGAGCTCCAGAACTGAGTGGCCGAAATAGTGTGTTTGATCAGCTCCATTTTCTTGTTCTTCTGTTAGATAAATAATACATTGTTGTAGTGTTAATTACATGCATGATGATTTATCCCAGTACTTAATTTATCATGGCCTGCAAAACATTATGCATGATGGTAAGCCACATTCTCAAACCATAAACATATTGACCAGAGGCTGCCTTGTCTGTCATCTTCAATTTGCAGTGAAGGATATCGAACATGACCTTGATGCTCAAACTCATGACTGCTATGTTGCAATGGAAGTGCTTTGCGAGGTACTGGTTTCTGATTGAGATACATGGTCTTGCTAGTTTTCATATATGAGTTTGTATGTTTTCTACAACTATGTTTTTCCATGATGATTGCAGGTATTGAAGTCTCAACAACCACTTATCGTCTATTTTCCAGATTCTTCACTGTGGTTATCAAGGGCTGTTTCAAAGTCAAATCGGAAAGAGTTTGTCCGCAAGGTGCAAGAGATGTTTGACCAATTGTCAGGACCTGTAGTACTGATTTGCGGACAAAACAAAGTGGAAACCGGGTCAAAAGAAAAGGAGAAATTTGTAAGTTTCAGTTCACCAGATTTTGCTCTCATTGGATATTCCTCTGTGCTCAGCAGGGGGTGATATGTCTATATCTGTAATCAAAAGAGTGTCATTTGAATCTCCTCTGCGCTCAGAAGGGCTTGATGCTTATATATCTATAACCTTTTCTTTGTGTTTCAACAGACAATGATACTTCCAAATTTGGGCCGTCTTGCTAAGTTGGTAATGTTTCCAAGCTCTGAAATTCTTTTATGTTCATCCGAAACTTATTCCGTTTTGTACCTTTTATGCAGTCTCTTAGTAAAGTTGACTGCTTGATCTCTTTTATAACAAGACTTCCCATTTATATCTGGCATGTTTGTGCTGATGGTTCTTAACAAAGAACTTTCACAAGTCTAGATTATGATATCCACAGTTGGGAAACAAGATGTTCCCTCGTTTTTGGGATTTTAGGATTTGCAGAAATATTCTTGTAACTTTATCCATGCATGTCTTGCACAAGGACACATTTAGTGGCTGTTTATGATCGCAGTTTCAAAAACCGAAGCTAAGGAGAAAGAGAATCGCTCGACTATGAAGTCACTGTTGGAAGGAGACTAATCCCTCTCTTCTAGCATGTAGCCACAATATTTTTAAAAGAGTACAATGTCAACCTTGCACATCTGACGTAAAATCAAGTCCTTTAGACCTTTTTAGCGAATAACATACATATTCAAGTTAGTTATTCAAGGGAAGAATAAGATACAGACAGCACGAGATTGATATTTAATTTGCATATTCTTTTACATAAGTGCTATAATTTGTAAGTAATTTTCTGTTATCTCTGGGCATCCAGTTGTGATTATGTAACGACACTGTTTAGTTTGAGGTATCTTTGTTTGCATTATGGGTTCGAGTTGTTAGTTTATGTCTTTTGTTTACATTGCAGGAGTCAAGTAATGTCTTGCTTTAGCATAGGACTGTCATGTTCATGATGTAATGTGAGGGTTTCTATTTTTTCAGCCTCTTCCATTGAAGAGACTTACAGAGGGATTAAGAGCCAGCAAACGATCTGGAGAGGATGAAATATATAAGCTGTTCACAAATGTGATGTGTATATATCCACCAAAGGTAATCGTTTTGGCCTCATATTTTAGAAACCAAGGATTTCATGCCCCTTGTTGCTGCTACTTTTTCTTTGATGAAGCTTCTCTATATATTATATCTGTTATCTACTAGAAGTACTTTCTATCATCATGTGCATTATCTTGATTAGCCAAAACATTGTGAAAAGAATTGCAACGTTCTTCATTTATCTTTTGATTTATCTCCCTCGGTAATTCTAACTGCAAATAACTTGTCAATTCACTCTTTAAGATAGTGAAATAACCCCCGTAACTTTTCCTTAAGAAGCATTGTTGTAAACAGGATGATTTTTGTTACTTGCCTCCATTGACAATATCAAAAGCTTTGGCATCCGCAAGTACTTGTGCAATATTAAACATATGCATGTATCCTGGCGGAAAACATGAAAAAAAGGCCATAGTGGTTATTTGTTTATTAGTTGTGATTATGAAATAATTTGGAAGAATGAGGTGAGTGACATGAGTCGGCAATATTGCTTGATGATTGCAGGAGGAAGATCTCTTGAGGATATTCAATAAACAGATTGAAGAAGATAGAAGGATAGTGATATCTCGAAGCAACTTGACTGAAATTCATAAGGTACATCCACAATTTCGTTCTGGTGTCATGTTGGTTGTCATGCATTTTACTTTGATTCTTAATATTCTGTGGGCAAACAGTCTCATCTTGGTCATATTGTCTGTTTGGCATGTTGATTTTGTTTGGAGGAATGAATATTGTGAACCATGGACTAATGTATAAGCTATTTATTCATTTCAGGTTCTTGAGGAACACGACTTATCATGCATGGACTTGTTGCATCTAAACACTGATGGTGTGGTATTGACAAAAGAGAGTAAGAATACTCATTCCCACAACCATGTTTAGATATACTTAAATATGCTAATACTACCCACTCTGGCCATTATTCGGTCAAGACACTTCCTTTATTTGTTTTCAAATCTATGTCTTCTCTGCAGCCGCTAAGTATTATACGTTTCTTGTATGGAGGGTGATGTAGGAGTACAATTGTACAAATTTCTTGTCTGGAGCGCTATCACCATCCGCAACCCCCAACCCCCAACTTTAAGTGGTTGAGTACCTCCAAAATGAAAATTGATAGGATTTGCAGTGCTCTATCCAGACTGAAAGTACTGCCTCTGGAAAATAGCACTCATATATATACAAATACTGGGTGAACAGATAGAGTTAGAATTCAATTGGAATTGCTAGTCTAGAAAATCATTTTATGAATTTTAACCATACTGTATCAATTCTTTTGTTTGGTACAAGGAATTTTCAATTTGAATTTGAACTACTATCCAAAATCCAAATGGCCTTGGTTCTCCACTAACCTCCAGTCACATCCAACCGGAAAGAAATGGGTCCTTACTGAGAACAAAAAAAAACCTAGATAAACCCAAGGCCAAGTATAAAAAAGGGTCCAGAATTCCTGCCAAAAAGGAAATATATAAAGGTAAAAGGAAGAACTAGATAAAAAGTAAATATATCTAGATGAGGCAGAATGATTTTAATGGTAATCCAAAAAACCATTTTGTGTGTGAGTTCTAGAAATCAAAATTATATAATAGAAATTTGACCATAAAATTTAGTTGTTATTATTAGTAAAATTCAACAAAAACAGGAAATAAATGTATTGCGACCAATAATTTATCCTTGCCATGTCACATGGTCGGCGATGGCACATAATTTTCTGCTACTGCTATGGCTGTGTTGGATGTATGTATGGTGGCCTGGGACGGTTTGGGGGTAGGCTGGCTGGGGTGTTCTTGTGCATATCTGGAGGTGGTGAAGGACGGAATTGGTGAATAACCTTAGTTTTCAGTGAGTATGTATTTCTGTCCATCAGGTATCACCAAAGAATTCAAACTATTGGAAACTTCTTCCAATTCCTTCTGCCTTTTGTGAAGCCAAATTTCAAGTTCTAATTCTACTTCCCATTCCAATTCCTTGTGGTGAATTCCGAGAAAAACCAGCATGCTTTCGCAATGCCTTCCCTTCTGCAGGAAATCACATGTTTGACGCTTGGCATTTAGATGCCGATTGTACAGCTAATAAGATTATTTTTAATAGACAATCAATCACTATAGCAAGATGCAATATGCTGTGCTATTTTACCTTGTTTCCCGCAGTTCATTTTTGAGCTTCCTGTACCTGTGTAAGATAAAGAATTTTTTTTTGAGCTTCCTCAACCTGAGTGAGATAAAGTTGACAGTATCATGTACATCTTTGGGAGGTTAAATGCAGATGGAACTTCATGGGTAGCTGCTCCTACAAATGAAGTAAAAGGACCCCATGCTGACTATAGAAAGGAGTGTATAGACAGTTGTTGGATTTTGTCTTATCATTTGGAGATGGATTTTGCTAGCAAATATTTTGTTTAACTTGTTGTGACACTATGATGAACTTCTTGTGGAGACAACTCGTTTTTGCCTATCAAGGTGCTCGGTGCACCATCTTAAGAAATGAGAAATTGGAACATGCCCATTGTTAAATGTTAGTTGCATCAGATTATGCATACTGATACCAATATAACTAACAAGCAGTTGCGGTTCACTGCATGAGCTCAACCTTGGATATGGCATGATTTAGCTTTTCTTTCCTTCTATTAGATTAAATGTTGCAAGCTGTGATTAAATGAAAGACTGTAAACAGTGTAGTTTATGTATTTGGTAGTGATGGAGTAGGTTAACAAAATATTACAGTTCTGCTTTTGTTCATGATTCTTATGACTATGCAATTCCATGTTGTTTGTGGTTACAGAAGCAGAAAAGGTTATTGGCTGGGCCAAAAGTCATCACCTTTCCTCTTGTCTCCTTCCTTCCGTTAAGGGGGATCGGTTGCAGTTGCCTCGTGAGAGGTAAATTTCTGTTTTTGTGGTTATCTGAGAAAGAACTTTTATCTTCTTAAAGTTGATTGCTGTTAATTATTATGTGTAGCCTTGAACTCGCAATTTTGAGGTTAAAGGAGCAGGAAGCAGCATCCAAGAAGCCTTCACAGAGTCTGAAGGTTTTTTCTTCTCTTATATGAAACATGATTCACACATTTTTTCTGGTTGTGCTGAAGAAAAACTTGTTGCAGAATCTTGCTAAGGATGAGTATGAGAGCAACTTTGTTTCAGCAGTAGTTCCTCCAGGCGAGATTGGTGTAAGATTTGATGATGTTGGTGCCCTTGAAGATGTGAAGAAGGCATTGAATGAACTTGTGATTCTCCCTATGCAGAGGCCTGAGCTGTTCTCCCATGGAAATTTGTTGCGGGTAACTTATCACATACTATGACAAAGTTTTCATTTTATTGCCCTTGCAAATTGTAAAGCCACTTTCTTGTCAGCCTTGCAAAGGGATATTGCTTTTTGGCCCCCCTGGAACTGGAAAAACCCTTCTTGCTAAAGCGCTTGCAACAGAAGCTGGGGCTAATTTCATCAGCATTACTGGTTCAACACTGACATCTAAGGTAAGTGAAATTCTTTCCTTAGACATTTCTAATGTTGCAGAGTTTTATTTTCTGAAGTTTGAGTGGGACCTGCTCATGAAGAAAAATTAGCTGATGTCAGTTTATTAGTGTGGCATAATGCATGGGGCCTGTATCTGTAATAATTAATTTGACTTCTACTGATGTATATGTGTTATGGCAAAGTCTTTCCTAGAAATGCTTCTGGTTACTCATCCTAATGTCAAATTGTCTAAAATATAACCAGCTACTAATTATTGCTATTGGCAACCAATCTGGAGATCGATAATCTGGATGTTAATTGGTACTACACCCATAGTGACAGTGAGTTTTGGACTATCATTTCTTTTGTGCATTTGCAAATGCACAGAATTTTTCTCAATGGTTCAACGTTTAGTACAAATGAGAACTGCCCTATTCCTTAGATGGTAGGGATATTGTATTTGCTTTCAAAATAAATCCTTTCTTTTGAATACAAAAGATGGAAATTTGCATAGTAAGATATGTGAAAAGGAGGTTGAAGTAAGACCAGGAATATAAAGTTGCTACATCCTCCATATCACATGGCCTAGACAAACTATTGAATGGAAGAAAAGCTTGGTAGATATCGGTGAGACATCCCTTAGACTGAGTGGTTTTTGACTCTAGCATTGATGCTTAAAATTTTGCCAGTCTGCTGTGTGGTGAATTTTTTTTGCAGAATCTTTAAATTTTTAAGGTGATATTTTTTAGATTCTACACATTGAGATTTCCTCCTTTAGGTCTTAATATGGTTCAGTACAGAAAAGTGAAAGCACACAGGCCAGAATTTTGAGTAGCATAGATCAAATCAATGCATGTGGTTAAGAGAAGAGAAAGGAGGTTGATTTATATAATACATCTAATCCTTGTTTTCAGTTTTATGCATTGGGGAGGTTGCATTGGTATGTGTGGTGCTGGTAGGTAATAGCACACGAGGCTTATTTAACTGGTTAGGTT
This sequence comes from Sesamum alatum, assembly GCA_034509735.1. NCBI lineage: Eukaryota > Viridiplantae > Streptophyta > Magnoliopsida > Lamiales > Pedaliaceae > Sesamum > Sesamum alatum. The sequence goes on from JACGWO010000001.1 coordinate 5,514,952, forward strand.
GTACTTTTCAAATAGAAATTATGATTTCCACCAAATTCACAGTAGCAAAAGATACCTTGCCATATTGGCATTTGTAATACGTCTGTCTGTGTACATTTGGTTCTGGCCAGAATATTGACAGGTTTATGACACTGAAAGTAGAGCATAAGTTGCATACTTATGGTGTTGGATTGTTTTTAACATTCGGACACATGCACATGAGAAAGTAAAAAGAACAATGATAAGGTTAATCTTGAAAGGGGATTCTCTATCGGCTGGTTCGCCAAAATAAGTTGCTAACATAGATTTGTGTCCATATTTTTGTATTGTTCAACAACCGGCATATGGAATTGCTAGAGACAATTTATGTTTTTATGATTTGCTCATCTATTGTAACTTTAGCAAACGAAGGTTCAAGTTGTGTATTAGACAAGAAAAATCACAAATAGGGTTGATGTAAGAACAAATGCATGCATATCCTTTTTCTTTCTATTCTCAATGCTTCCGTCATTGGGTTCTTATATCATTGTTAATGTTTCTCTTTTGCCTCTCATGCAGTGGTTTGGGGATGCTGAAAAACTTACTAGAGCGCTTTTCTCCTTTGCTAGCAAGTTGGCTCCTGTAATTATTTTTGTTGATGAGGTGAGACCTCCATCATTTGTACCCCCCGACAGGTTATAGTCATTATTGCCTAGAGCAATATTTAGGAGCTTCACAGTGGCTTAATGGACTTTTGCAAGTGACCAAGCAGAATATATTTCATCCTTTTTGTGTCTCATGAGGAGACAGTCCTGCTTTTGCTTTGTTAATATTTTTCCCCATGTTCCATGCCGTGAGTGCAGGTTGACAGCTTGCTTGGTGCTCGTGGCGGTGCTTTTGAGCACGAGGCAACTAGACGAATGAGGAACGAGTTTATGGCGGCTTGGGATGGCTTGAGGTCGAAAGATAGTCAGAGAATCCTTATCCTTGGTGCTACAAATAGGCCATTTGACCTTGATGATGCTGTCATTCGGCGCTTACCCAGAAGGTAAATTCTTTTGGAAGTTCCAAGCCCATATTGTACCATTTGTGCTTTGCCAAGTGTTTATTGCATCTTTGCGAGCACATGCAACAAATTGGAATGTTTGAGCTGCCACTCTGATGGAATATGTTTGGTACCTTTTAGGATTTATGTGGACCTGCCAGATGCCGAGAATCGTCTGAAAATACTCAAGATAATACTAGCTCGAGAAAATCTGGAATCTGGATTTCCTTTTGAGCAACTGGCAAATGCTACTGAAGGTTATTCAGGGAGTGATCTAAAGGTGATGCATTGAATTCCTTACGTGGAAATAGATCAATTGCTACTCGTGTCTAAACTTTCTTTAAATTTTCATCTCTGCAGAACCTTTGTATTGCTGCAGCATATAGACCTGTCCAAGAATTACTAGAAAAAGAAAACAAGGTGAACACTATGACAATCCTTTGATTATTCTAATTTCAAGATCTCCCAACTAGGATAGGAAGGTTAGGAAAATTGAATGTAGTTGAGGAGTTTCCTTCCAGAAAAAAGAAGGCGGTACAAGGATCTTTTCTTCCATCTCCGACTAAAAACACATGGCGTGAATTGTTGCATTTTCCTCTCATATATCACGATATCTTTCTTCTTACCATGTCTATCGACCATCTCCTTACAGGGCGACAAACATGATGGACTTCCAGTTTTGAGACCACTGAAGTTGGAAGATTTTACTCATTCTAAAGCCAAGGTATAGCAGAGAATGCCGTTATCAACACTCCCCTCCCCCTCTCTCTCTCTCTTAGGCGGAAGGAAATCAAAATTAATATCACACTGCTTCCTCGACGGTTCCCTTAATTTTCACAAAAATATGCAGGTGGGACCATCAGTAGCATATGATGCAGCCAGCATGAACGAGCTGAGAAAATGGAACGATCAATACGGTGAAGGTGGAAGCCGCAGAAAATCACCATTTGGCTTTTGACATCAATAATCACCTGAACACTTGAACATTTTTTTGTTTCCAATAGATAGTCGAAAACTGCAGAGAGCTGTATCCATCTGGTGAACTCTCTATAGCCTTTTTTTCTCCCATTGTGTGAGACACACAGAGAGAGACAGAGACCCTCCTATACATCACTTCATTTCGTAGGTTCCCAATAGGCGTAGATGCATAGAAGGAAAAAGGCTAATTCGCCTTTGTATATTTAGTAATTTTAACTCGGTAAATCTTTCTTTCTTGTAAATGATCTTAATGTTCCATTTTAGCTACCCTTACCAGTTATTCTCAGGGTACAAGTTTTCTGCGAGACTACCATGAGCTATCGGTAGCAGTCAATTGTTATTCAACTACAAATTTAGTTGTTTTCTTACCGTTCACAAGTACCGGTCGGTATATGTGCGAATTTTAGCAACTTTTGTAGAACAGAATGTTGCTATACTGGAGAAATTTTGAGTTACAGGTTATATGTGCATCAAAGTCATTAACTCATTGTACTCCAAATAAGAATATATAGTTGATACAAAGTAAATTATCCTGTGGTTGAATTTATGATATTTTTACTGTTTATATATTTTTTCTACCATATGTAAGTTTGTTTAGAAAAAAAAAAAAAAAATCCGATTACTATTCCTAATATGTACATAAAAAGCATTTAAAAGTAGTGAATCATGTTTGAATATTCTTTGAGAAGGATGCTTGATCGTGACATGCAACACAAGTGTGTGTGCTTTGGCATTTTTTAGTGGACTTTTGATTTTCTTTGTTCTTTAATATTTTCATATGATTATGGCTGAGTCCTCTAAGGCAAGAAATCATTGAGGGGCGTCTGCAAACGTTTATTTTAAGTGTTTATCAACTTATTATTTAATTTAAGTTGAAAAGAGTATTTTTGTTTTACTATTCTTGCTTTTATGTTGTTTAAATTAAATTAATTTAATCCGAAAGTTATAAGCTGTTTTTTACGAATTTCTACAGCTTATTAATGAAATTGTAATAGGAAGTTGTTTTTTCAGATATTCCAACTTTCTTTTTTTTCTTTTTTCTGACTTTTGTTCTTAAAAGTTCCAAACGTTTACTATTGCTTAACTTACAAATTTTTTTATAATTTATTTTCATTTAAAAAAGTAGTAAGTTATTTCGATACCTCTTCAATATCATGAAAAACTATATACTTATACAATTATACATCTACGACCATATCCTAAGAATGAAAAAAATATTTTCTCTAATATTTTTTCTCGATAAAATTCAAGATTGAAAGAAATAATAGGGTGTGATGAGAGGTGATATGTCCTTTTCTTTTATTTTTAATTGTCTTGCAAAAGAAATTTGTTGCAATAAATTATGAATTAATGGTTCAAATACATTATTTTTCGATTTAAATGTAAATTTCATTAACAGTTAAAAATTTGACAACCACAACAATCAAGCCAGCGTAGGTGGAATTACAAGGAGTTCCGTTTTATGGAGGGCGTGTTACAGCAAAAAATACCAATCATCCATTGATTTTAACGGCTGTTTAATAATTAGTTCAATTCATTAGTTTTCATTGACTTTTTGTTCATTTTTTATGGTGAGCTGACTAAATGACTTTGTGGATTATGAACTATGATTTTATTTATTTTTAAAATTTTTCGAACTTTTTTGGGCCAAATGGATAATGTTTCTACATTTCAAATTTTTTCATCCACAAATGTATTTTTTTTTACAATTTTAAACCTCCATCATAGGATTATGTAATTTTATCAAACATCAGGATTTATTTATAATTTTTCAAGAGTAGTTATTCGTAATTATATTAAACATTAGGAGAGCTCGTTTTAATTTATCGTAAATATTATATTTTCTGATTTAATGAAAGAATATAAGACGAATTATTATAGCAAAAATCCAGATTTTTTAGAAAAAAAAACATTTTTTGATTGCTATATTTAAAATAGTAGATAAGAAAAAAATAAAATAAATAGCCCATGACTACTGTAATAGAATTATAGAACTCTCTTTTATGACACCAAGAAGACCCTCGTGGCCGCGGTCCGAACCGGTGAGTCCCATTTCTACCCTTTGTCCGAACCAAAAATTCCAACAAAACCCCACAAAACTTTTGAAAATTACACATTCACCCCACCCTCACTCCTTAGATCTCACCTTCAAGAAACTCTCAGCTCCAAACTCCCAAGTAACAGTCACAGCCCATCACAGACGTTTGCTCCACCGCCCCCAAAATCCCAACTGTATGGCCGCTTCGCGCATAAAAGGCAAGTTCGTGTTTGTATTAAGTGTGGTTTTGCTGTTTTCCGATTCTTTTTATTCCCCACGTTTTTCGTGCCTTAATGTTCTTGCATCAGACATAGACCCATCTTCGAATTCGAACTCAGTAATCGAAACAGACAGTAAAAACGGCAATAGTTTTAAGGAAAACTCTGTCGAGAAAGAAAGCGAGAACCCCGATGTTGATTTTCTGAGAAAACAGCAGTTTCAATTGGAAAAGCTTGAAGAGTTAGTTAAAAATCTGACCCAGCTTGTTGATAAGTTGGAATCCCGGTTTACTGAGACGCCGGAGAAAGTAAAGACGTTACCTTCATCATCATCATCATCATCATCATCGCATGATGAAACAAGGGATGCTGAGAGAATTAAAGAAGACCCGAAAATTCCTAGTGAAGAAGGGGAGGCGGTGAGGGGCGGAGCAGGGAGAGGGGGAGGGGCGGAGCCGGTGTTAGTGAAAAAGTACAATACATATTGGTCGGAGAGGTTTCAGTTTGTGTCAGCAGTGAAGTTGAGATCCAGCCCAACTTGTTTTAATGTGTTGCCCTATAGGGATTTTGAGGGTTTCAGTAAGTATTTCGCCGTTGGGGATGATACGGGTAAGTTGTATGTGTTCTTGAGGACTGGGGATGTTGCACTGGAGTTTGATACGTTCTTGGGGTCGGAGGGATGGTCGCCGGTTACTGCTATGGTGTCTTACTTGTCGGTTTACAAGAATGAGAGTGTGATCGTCACTGGACATGAAAATGGCGTTATTTTGATGCTCCGTGTTTGGGAGACGTTAACTGGTGACGAATGGAGTTCGCTCCACGTGGAGAGAGTTGGGAAGTTTGATATGCCTGAGTCCGGTGGTTCACAGATTAATATATTAGAAGTTCACCATGTTGGTCGGAAAAGATACATTTTGGCAACGGATGCTGGTGGCAAGATTGTTGTTTTCAGGGAGAATGGGACAGTATATGGGGTAGTTACTCCTAGTAAACCACCGGTTGCATTCTTGAAACAAAGGCTTTTGTTTCTAACGGAGACTGGAGCAGGGTCCTTGGACTTGAGGACGATGAAACTGAAGGAGTCCGAATGTGAAGGGTTGAACAGTTCTTCTGCTAGGAGTTATGTTTTCGATGCCACGGATCGATCAAAGGCGTACGGATTCACATTAGACGGCGACTTGATCCAAACATTATTGTTAGGGGATATAATGAACTTCAAGTGTCGGGTTAGATCAAAGAGGAAGCTTGACGTGGAGAAACCTATGGCTTTACATGCAATCAAAGGTTATCTGCTGATTGCCAGCAGGGAGAAGGTCCTTGTGTACAACGTATCATCACAGCATTATGTTAGGTCTGGTGGTGTGAGACTTTTGTTCTCCGTCGGCCTTGATGAGATTATCGCATCTTTTTTACATCAGCAAGCGTCTGATGTAGAGGATGAGAAGAGAATGCAAACACCTTTGATCGCGAGCGATTACGAGAAGCTAGTTATTGTTAGTCTTGGCAACGGCTATGTGGCAATGTATCGTTCCAAGCTTCCAGTTTATAAGAATGAGTTCAACAGCTTCTTGTGGACGAGTCCCGTTCTGTTTTTCATTCTTTTCCTCTTTGGAGCATGGCACTTTTTCGCTAATAAGAAGGAAGTCCTTACGTCTTGGGGTCCCGACGACCCATTCAGTTCTGCATCCGTCACGGGTGGAGCTCCACTGGGGTCTGGCAGCAGCGGCGACAGGTCTTTTACGGATACTTCAAGAACATCCGATATCATGGACCTAAGAGGCAGCGGTTTGAGAGGTCCTTCAAGGTATGTCTCTCCACCAAGATTTCCTGGTGGAACAGCCAACTCCTATAGGCCTGGTCCTGATACGGACTCTAGACCTGCTCCTGTTGACCCCCGATTTAGAGCAACTTCGGAGTTGAAATTTAGGGGGTCAAATGTTGAGTCTGCAGGTGTCCCAAAGAGAAGGGAAAGCCTGTTTGGAAATAGTCAAGTAGTCGATGATAGCAATTAACGCGTGCATTCTTGCATGTTGTACTCTAATAACTATGTTTACCTGTCAACTAGGTTCTAGCTAGTTGATTTTGTAACTTTATAGCCAAAAACAAATAATCAAAAAGTCAAAAGCAATTTTTGCGGAACACATTGAGGTTCTGAATTTATTACAAAGCGCAGTAACAGGTTTCGACATAAAATGGTTTTGCTTCTGTTTGTTAATACATGCTAAAACATCTCAGAGGAGTTTAACCACTTCAAAGCAGTTAGCTCATCAGTTAAAAGCTCGACTTCTATATTGAGGCTGCAAATGGTCGGGGACAGTCGCCAATGGAGGGAACTGTCGTATGAGGTACGAAGCAATAAACTTTTCTTCTGTGATTCTTTGCGAAAATCTTAATCTTTTTGCTTCTTTATTGAACGAATCTGTTCAACTCACTGCGAAGTTATACAATGCAACGGGTAATAATTGTATGTCGGACTGGAGATGTTGCACATTGGTTATGATATTACTATCTACTGTCTGTTTCCAGAATATGAGTAAACTGATGACCCCAGTAGACCTTACTTGTTTGGAATGTTTCAACTTGTTGCTACTCGGTTGGTCGGTCTAGTGACTGTTGATCTTGTGAAAATCCATCGCATAATATTGATATCGTCGACGTAAAACTAACTGTGTTGCATGGTGTCAATTTCGTTGACGCGGTACATGATCATTCCTTTCCACATCTGTTTTCTGGTTGCATTGATGCAGTTGAGGCGTCAGTCATGTTTGTCCTTTACGAGCTTTTGTTAGAATGCTAGCTACTTGTATTGCAAGTGGATTCTGTTCGTTTGATTTCTGTGATGATTATTGGTTGGTCACTATATATATGTGTGTGTGTGCGCGTGTGCGTCTGTATGTGTTACGTTTTCTTTTGGGTCGATGAGGTTGGACTTTTATTACCGAAAGTAGTAGTTTACAGACAAGGATATAGTTGGGATCTTCTGTCACAATTTCGTGTTTAATCTTGTTTTGCAGTGTACCATGAAAGATAAGTGTGTAAAAAAATCCCTTAAATATACACTTTTCCTACGTATAATCATTGACGGTAACATGGAATAGAAGATGAAATACGAGCTTGTCACAATCAGAAACCTTTGTTAGGAAAACCGACAAATTAAATGATTAAGGTGTTTTCCCGCCTAAAGTGTACGTTATAATGGAGAGATATTAAATGCTCTATCATTATAATTTCTTTCTTTCTTTTTTCTTTTTTAGATGATTTTGGTGAGATTCTAATTCAAGAATGTGTTCTTTTTAGACACACAACTTTAAAAACTAAGAGACGTTTTTGAATCGATGAATTTGATGGTACGAATTCCAAATTTCTAATAAATAATCATTTAGATTTGTTTGGATAAATTTATATTAAACGAAGTATTTTAAATATTTTATAGTACTTTCAAAATGAAGGTACCATAATTTTACGAGCACAAGGTTATGAGTTTGAATTCATCAAATTTTTGAATGTTATTATTCACAATTTGATGTATCTTATAATATCTTTAACTCAGGGTGTGTAGTATACTCGTCGCAGGTGCGTGATTATTTTTGCAATAATTCTTTTTAATATGTTAATAGTAGATTATTCAATAAGTAATAGAGAGAAAAATTGTACGCGCGTAATTATTTTTTCAATCAATTATTTTCTCTAATGTATGGATAGTAGAATAAAACAAGTCGTGAACATCACATGTTCAATTGGTAAAACGCTTGGCATAAATTTCTATTTTGTCTTTTATTTAACATTCTAATGTGTGTTTTTGTACTTATACTGGGATAAATATGATGTATATATATGGAGTTAGATTAACATTATTATACTTTTTCGTTTATAAGTACAAAATTAATATATGTGAACGATAAATGAGGAGTAAAATTAGAACTTTCATTTATTTTCTTTTGCTAACATCAGTATTTTTAGTCCAAATTCTAATGAAAGGGGGTTAGGTGTAAACGGTGAATTTTTAGAAGAGGTGTAAGTATAATTTTAAATTTTTTTTAGAGAAAGTGTAATTTTGGATTTTTAGAAGGGTTTTAAATATAATTAACCCTTTTTGTTATTTTCATTTATAAGCAGGGGTAAAAACGATCAATGTAGCGAAAATAAAAGGGACAAGGGAAGGGGATTTGGTTCGGCTTCAACAGATTGCTCATCCCAGGCCCATTATCTCAAGGTAGACTGGGCCTGCCCAACGAATCACAGGCCTAGCTGAGAAGTAAATGAGAATATGGGCCGGATTATCTGTGATATCAGGCCCAATCATGAGATGTAAATGAGGCCTAATAGTTGAGTGGAGAAAAAAAGAGAGATAAAAAGATTGTGGTAAGGTTGGTACGAACATACCAAAATATTAAGATTGCATTTAGATTGAACTAGCTGTTGTAGCACGTCGTTCTTGCATACATGTAAAATAATATTGGACATTTTAAAGTTATTGTAAATAAAAAATATACATATTAATCAATACATTGTATTTAAAAAAGAAAAAAAAAAGAAAAAAAGAAAGAAATGAAATGAAAACTAGCTTAGGGGGTATTATCGGTATAACTAAAAAATTGGTATTGCGGTGTAAGTAACCGTCATTTATTAGTGAAAATATGGTCTGCTTTATATAATAGTATAGATGATTCGAAATTATGATATTCATTAATGATAAATTCTTTTAATTTATTTGGATAACTCTAAATTTAAAGAATTTTAAATTCTTTTATTTTAATTTTAAATTATTTTTTATTGAATATTGATGGACTAACGTAAAACCTGTGCTATGTGCGGTTAAGTATTTTTTTTAAATTAAATAAAATCTTTTATAATATATTGTGTTATAAATGAATCTTTTACGCCTTTTGGCTTGGATTCGCCTCCAAATCCTCGTAGGATGGATCTACCTTCAACTCCCCTCGCAGTGGATTCGCCTCCAACTCCTCCTGGGGTGGATTCACCTCCAATTCCTCGTAGGATGGATTTGCCTTCAACTCCTTCTGGGATGGATTCGCCTCCAATTCCTTTTTGGATGGATTCACCTTCGCCTCCAACTACTCCTGCGGTGGATTCGCTTCCAACTTCTGTTGGGGTGGATTCACCTCCAACTCTTCTTGGAATAGATTTCCGTCCAACTCCCGCATTTGTCTCCGCTTCTTGGTTGGATTCACCTCCAACTCCTCTTGGGTTGGATCCTCCTCTCAACATACGTTGGATCTACCACCAACTCTTCTTAGGATGGATTTGCTTCCAACTCCTTCTAGGGTGGATTCGCCTCCAACTTCTCTTGGGGTGGATTAACCTCCAGCTCCTCTTGGCTGGATCTGACTTCAACTCCTCTTGAGATGGATTCATCCTTGCAACTCCTCCTGGGATGGATTCGCCTCCAACTCCTCCTCGGCTGGATCTTGTCTACATTCTCAATACCAGGATTGTGAATTCCACATAAAGCGCCAATTGATATTGTGTAAAAATGTATAACCACAATAACAAGATACAAGTATTTTTTGTATATATTTGAACGGGATACAATTCTCGATATGCTGCAAACTTTCCAATACAATAGGTAGTTTTCTTTTTAGATTCCAACCCCTTAAATTAGAAAATGAGAGGAGATATATATACAAGTAGTATATAAAAGGTAAGTTATGATTCTTTACGGTCTTGCCCTTTTGTCCCTTTGTACCGTGCTAAAATTGATAGATCCATGTAGGGTTGGGGATGATGACAACTTTAATGTAAAATTTGTAACTTATGGTTTGACTTCTTTCTTTCCATATCAGTTAGCAAGAGAAACGAGAACACATGAAAAACAAAACTATAATAATGAAATAGATAAAGTATGCAAAAATTCTAAAATACAAAATACACTGAAATGTATAAGTAGGTAATAACTTCTTGTTTTAACCCCCCCCCCAAAAAAAAAAAAAAAAAAACCGTATTAATATGCTATAAACTTATAGAAACTTGCAAATCATACTACTTTGTATTATTTTGGGATTTTTGGGACAATGTGACACTGTAAAGTATAAATGGAGGTATGACTCATACTGACTTTTAAAGAATAAAGTATAAATTTTTATCTCCATGAAAACTTTAGTTAATTAATTAACGACTCATGTTTTAAAGTATATTAAAATGTTTAAATGTTATAACTTATGATTATGTAGATTATATTCTTTTCTTTAAAAAAAGTCAATCACAAAATAATTTTTTTTTCTCTTTTATAAAAGGACTGAGCTAAATTCAAATTAAAAATTGAGAAATTTCTAAATCCCCTTGCATGTAATTGCACGCTAGCAGGCTTGTTCTTTTTCACATTTAACTCAACTAAATAACTCTTTTCACTCCACTACCAATAGAGATAAATAAATAAATAAAAAAGCAAACAAACAAACTACTTAATATTCGATTATCTATTGATTGATAGAAGCCCGTTTGAGTCTGATTCATCAATATAACAAACCAAATCTGAACTTAATTTTTCGTTTGATAAAATTTTCAAACTCGATTTGAGCTCAATACGATTACAAAAATAATAATAAAATAAATTTAAAAACATTAAATTTCTCGAGCTCAGATCGCATTCGATTTAACTAAAGCTCGTTGATTTGAATATTAATCAAATGAAATTCAAACGCAAGTTTTTAAATTCAAGTAATTAAAACAAATTTAAAAAATAATAAATTTGACTTGATTCAACTTGTTTACGGTGTTAACTACCAAGACCGCATTTGACTAACTAAAAACTCATGAACGAATCAAATACAGATCTTCCAAGACGGAAATTCGGACCTCAAACGCAAACAAACAAGTCACTAAATCTTGGTCAGACCATCAGCTGCAAACAGAGCAACAACATTAATCGACAGGCGACAAGGGAAAACAGACAGCCGGTCGGGTTGTACCACGCGCATCACGACATGGACCCATCTCAAATCCTTTTCCTTTCTTGCAACAATCAATTAATTTTGATTCAGGTTTACAATTAAGCCTTCTTTCAATCGTAACATTGAGATTTCAAAATTGTTAAATTTAAAAAAATTATGAATACATATTAATTTTTAGAGTTGGTGCTGATATGCTACGCGATCGATGTTTTGTTGCGTGAAGTATTATTTGCTCTAATTTCATATAAACATCATAATTTTATCCTAAAAAGACGCTCGCTTGGAGGAGAGGTATTGGAACTAATAAGTCACTCAAGTTTCTCGTGTGCAACTGGGATGGCATTCGATGATAATTTTTATTTGTCATTTATTATTTTTAAATGGAGGGTAAATTACAACGAGCTCTCGTGAGATTTGATATAATTATGAATATACTGTTTGAAAAATTACCAATATCTCTTGATGTTTAATGAATGCAATCTTTGAATGGAATTCCCGAATTGTTGACTTTGCGCTTGTTATATTTTTTTTTCAAAGATGATTTTGGTGGATGATAAAATTTGAAAAAATGTGAATTTTTTTTATTCATTTAGCCAATAAAAAAATATGGATTTTTTTAAAAATAAGTAAAATTATAATTCATAATCCATAAGAATTTTTTAATCAGTTCACCACAAAAAAATTATGAAAATCTAACAGAAACTAACAATTCAGGTAGTCGTTGGACGACCCTTAAAATTAAGAGATATTGATTATTTTCCAAACAACAATACGGTATTTGAAATTATGTTAAATTTTAGCAGAGCTCATTGAAATTTTTACCATGTTTTCATATGAAATTATTAATATATTTAATGGTTTGTAGGGGTATTTATTTATTTATAATGTCTTAATGTATCAGATGATGTAAGTGTTCGATTTTATAAAAAATAAAATTAATCATTAAAATTGCAAGTGGAGACAAGAAACGCGGGGCGATAGTGAAATTGGAGTGGAAGTGGAAAATTGGCAGTCAGATAAGAGGATTCGGTCGACCGACCCTCATAGATCCGTCAATGGTTTGGAAGAATATATGTTGGGTGTCTGTTTCTCTATTTTGTCGCCCGCACTCACCGCTCAACCCTTTTACTTCATTCCCGCATGCCTATTCTCTCTCTCTCTCTCTCTCACACACACACACACTATTTATTTTCGTACACGATACTAGTTATCGTCGATCATTGTTCCTACATGTGTATAATAAAGAATTGTAGTGTGAGATAAAAAAAAAAAACAAAATTTGTGAAATACCCAATATTACGCTTTTTTCATATTGCATCCCATAAGTTCAATTTTTTTCAATGTTAGTACTCACGTCCATTTTTCATCCAATAAGTATTGTTAATTATCGAACCAAGAATGTACGCGAGGACTGATCAGACTAATAATTTTAATATTTTTTTTAATAATATCACAATTACAATTTTTAACGTGGAAAGTCTCCATCAAATGATTACATAGAGCAATTTTAAAGGTGAGTGATAAAATGTGAAGTATATTGATCATATATCAATAGAATTAACATATCAATTTTAAAAGATCAGGGCCGCTGTATAGTGGAATGATTGAAATTATTTTTTTTTAACATCTTTTTTAATAAATAATAAACCTTAAACAGATGAATTTATCTCTGAGAAGAAAATTTATTTCATTTTTTATTTGAGTCTATGTCCAACTCAACCCTATAACTCAACCGGTATATCAGCAGTTCATCAAGAAATCATCCAAAGGTCCAATGAGATCACGTCACTACCTATATTAGTACATAGGACTTCATGCATATAGTTTGTCATTCATTCATAAGAAAATATGCATTTATAGTACTGACATTTAATTTTCTCAACCCTTTTTCCTGGAATTTGACCTAATATTACATTCAAATCCAATAATTACAAATTCAGCTATTTTTGTTAAGGGTAAAATCATAAGATTAAAATACTTTTATAGGTATTTTAATATAAATAGTTGATAGTGACATTTTATTGTAGTTAACTCAAAATATTCTTAAGTAGAAACAAATGTTAAGCAATCGTGGGCACATGAGAATTTTTGCAAATTACGTACATTTTGCTTCCCGCAAGTATCTCTCTCTTTATATTTGCTGTACACATTCACTCACTAAAACCAATTGTTAACATTTCCTATTTACGACTTCCACTGACTAAAATATCGAAAATTATAATTGGAGCTGGTTACCTGAAATTCGATCTTCGTTATTTTTAATTTCAAATTACTCATAAACGCAGTCAGCATATCTAATAGATATTCTTTTGCCATTACAGTTTGACTAGATTTAAACCTAGACCCGAATCACTAAATAGCCTCAAATGGCAGGAATATTTAGGAATTCGAAGCAAGATTTGGTAGATTCATCTACCAATTATTAATTCATATATCATCATAATCATCTATTCCTAATGTTTATCCCATTAATTCAAACTTGTCTTCCTCTTTTTCATGTCGTATTAGGATCTTCCAGCACACAATGTTATGTGGGAATGCGTGCCCACATTAGTTCAGTAATTACATCTCCAAATGCTATTTACACGTAGGCATTCACATGAGAATCACACCAATCACAGTCTTCTTCCCTATCTTTAATCTAATGCTGTGTTCACACTGAATAATTACTCAATGCATGCAGCTGCTCTCTCTGACAAAAAAAAGGAAAAAAAAAAAAAAACAAGCGATTCGTATATATATGATGATTGCATCATGATGATCATTAAAATTTGTGAACTTATGATCGTGTCTTGTTGGCTGTCGGGGGCCCCACATATGGGGAGGGAGATGCTTACGTCAGCATGTTGTCAGTTTGACTGCACAGGTTTCTGTGGTGGATTCATACTAACTAATGACCAAAATACCAGTAAATTACACTTTTACGTGGGTCGAAACCCGGACACGATTTTACTCCTTAATTTTTATTAAATTATTATAATTTTGATTTTCAAATTATTTGAAATACAATTTCGACTCATAATTTTTATAAATTGTTATGATTTTCAAATCATAATAATTTTGTAAAGATTACAAACGAAAATCATGACTCAAAAAATTTAGGAACAAAAAATAGTTTTGATCCGAAATATAAGGACAAAAATGTAATTTACCCTGAAAAAGCCAAAGCATTTAGAATTGCTTCTAATTTTTAGTTTAAAAGTATATTTTTATTAGCAGTTCTAAAGTAGAATCTAATGCACGAAATATCTCAAAAATATTCTTTTGAAATCAAAAGTTGAAGGTTTTTCAAAAACTCTCGTAAACACTCTCTTAATCATACGGGTGAAATTACTCGATTTATGTTCTTATTAATTTTTTTATGGTTGATATATGCTATAGTATGAGGAAGGGCGTGTTTGGAGGGAGAGATTTCAAAAACTCAGCTTGGATACTTTCTTTCGTATTTTATATTGTGTAAATTGAGAGAATTTGTTTGTGGTTTTCGAGTTTTGCACTTTAAACTTTTTGCCCTTTTTTTTTTCCAGGTAGATTTCTTAAGCTGCATTTGGATTTTAAATTTTCAAAGAGAAAAATGAAGAGAAAAAGGAAAAAGTTAATCTATAAAGCTTAAGTTACTTATCATTTAAAGTGGGAAAAAATATTCTTTTTTAATGTTTTCTCAGTAAAATTTTAAATTAATCAAACATGGAATTGCCAAAAAAAAAAAAAAAGAAACAAAAAAACGAAAAATAGCAAGAGGAAATAAATTCTTTAGTTGTTGCAATATTATTCAAGCGTCCATAATCTCTAATGATATTCCATGACTATTAATTCATGGAAAATTTACTATGTATATATACATCAGATTTATTATGTTTCGTACCAAATAAACACTAAAAAAAGAAAAGACTATTTTTGATGGATTTTTACGACGGATCTTTCAATAAATGCCTCAAAAATAAATTTTTCCTATTGTCTTTTGGAAAACCGTCACAAATCTTCCGTCACCACTTCATGGCAGATCTCATCACACACCTATTGCCCCCTATGTAATCCGTCACAAATAGTCGCAAAATCCATTGCAAATTGCAACGATTACAGTCGAAAACTCCATTGCTTATAACTGATTTTTTAGCAATGAAATTAACATATACTTGTACGAAAATATCTAAAATTCACACATTGGATAAGGTTTTAAAGAAAATCTAAATTTTACATTTCTAAAACTTTCTTTATACACACTCATACTTTACACCAATCACAACCCAGATCAATTAAAACACTCATCCTTCAAAACAAAACCTAAAAACATTCCTAAAGAAAAAAAAAAAAAAAAAAAAAGAGCCAAATTGATCCCCTTTAGCATCAATGGAGGGACCTTGTTAAAATCAATGGTCCTAAGCACCTCCCCACCATTTTGCCCACAAGACAACATCACTATATATATGTACTTGCAGATTGAGGCCTCAACAAAATAAAAAAATTATAATTTTGAGTCCCACGAATGTAAGTATATGTCTACTTTTATAGTTGTTTGCTGATTTGTTTTTTGGGTCTCGTTTGAACATATTAGTTCATTAATTTGAATTATTGATGTATTAAAGCAAATTTTGAAATTGAATGAACGGAATGATGAGGAAAATTATGCGGGTAAATTTGTTGGCAATTAGCAATGAATTTAGTGAGGGATAAGAATGTTAAGCTTTTGTAATTTCAAAAATAACATTAGAAACTTAATATTTCCTTGCTATAATTAGAAAGAAAATTTAATGTTGCAAAACTTCCTAATTGGCCTTCGCAAAACAATTGAAAGTTTTCCCCAAAATTTTACAAACTAATAATTTTGTTGGTAAAAGTTTCTAGCTAGCAAAATCAACAACCAAAAAAGTTCGATGCTGAAATAGCGACGGGCTAATTATCCAGTAAATATTTTTCTTACTAAAATTGTTCAAAACGTAAATCAGCAACGAACTTCACTATTTTGCAAAAAATCTATGTTGTTGCTAGTGACATTATTTCTTGCAGTGTATCCTCGGCGTTAGGGCACTTAATTCTTCCTTGTTCTATGGTTGTTGTTGCCTGGGATGAAAGGACAACCTTGCACGAGAAGAAAGGTAGCATCATTTATTTCCTTTTTCAAACTTTATTTTAACATAAAAATTAAACTTTTCATCCTCTTCTTATAATTTAAATCCATGATAAAGAATTATCCAAAAAAAAAAAAAAAGATTAATCGAAGATAATAAAGGTACAAAAAGAGAAGTTCAATTTAAAGAATCGTTTGGATATAGCTTCATTCTGAAGATTAATGTTGCTTCTCTTTCTGTGTTTCGTCTTCCTTCGACATTGGGAATAAGGAATCTGTTTTATTTCAAAAAAAATTGAATTATCATAATTTAATAATATTTTTTGTCATCATTTGCTTAATTTACAATGTCTTTTTTTTTTTTTAAAAAAAAGAAATTGATATACATTAATTCGCACGTAAAAGAAATTGGTCAAATATGAAAATGCCGGTTGTCTAGCCAAATGTTTTTATTCAAACAATTATTTATAATTTCTCTAGCTATATATACATTTATATTTTTTCTGTATTTAAATATTAAAACTGATTAAAAATGACAAATTTTCAAACCAAAATATATGTCAAATAAAATTATAATAAACACGACGTTATTGCAAAATTTCATATAAACCTACATCTACACACTACAAAAAAATAAATTATTCCCCACATTGTTAATTACCATTTTTCATAGTATTAACTAGAACCAAATTATTTCAATCTCGCTTACAGAAACAACAACTAATAATCGTTGTCGGACTGTAGTAAATTAATTAGTATTTGCTTGACTTTTTTTATTTTTAACTATAGTAATTAGCCATTACCAAAAGTAATTAATTTTTATTAGTGATATACATATATATATATATATTTATAGCATTTCATACTCTAAATAACAAAGAAAATATAATAATTAGAAAAATTAAAATAATTACCCTATGATTGAGTCACAAATGGGAATTGCATAGTGCAGTGTATAGTAAATTGAAAAGGGTTGGGGATGTATCACTTTTTCAGCCAGCATTAGTCCCAATCACAAACACAAAATATTCATATAATAAAATAAAAATAATTTATAGCAATTATTATTAGTACTTTAAAGGCCGAACCTTCATTCAAGTATCCAATGTCACTAAAGTATAAGCTAGCTAGGTGATGGATGTCACATTTACATCACTTCATTCACATAAGTGTAAATTATATTTACATTTCTTAATGTTCGATTTAATTATATAAATATTTTATTATTTCTTTGTACAATTGCAAGTAAATATTTTTTTGAAGTTGTAGTTATAATTTTAAGTTCGCCTCATACTCAACAACGAAATTTTGCACAAACATCTCTTAGTCTTTACAATTTAGATTTAAGTCTTTTTCACGTAAGAATTCCTAACTACACTATAATACTTTGGCTAGATGAATAATAGATATAAGCTACATTCGATATGATGCGTAATATATATACATTCTGAATTGAATAAAAGTAGGGTAAGTTACAACCACATCTCCTAAAATTTGACATAATTACAAATACTTACTCGATGTTTAGAAAATTACAAATACATCTGAATCTAACCCCGTCTAACAAATAGCCCATTCTGTTAGGTTTTCATTCAATTTTTTTTTTATTAATTGTCCAAAATGACCTTTTAGATTATAAGTTATAAATTTATATATTTTAATTTTTAAAATATTTTTATGGATTAATTCCTTATGAATTGTTTATTTTAGTAGATCTTTTTAACATTTTTTATTTGAAAAAATACAAATTCAATAAGGGTAAAGTAGTATTTTTCACATATCTGTTTAGGGGCTATAAAATTATTTTCTATTTGAAGGGGTATTGATAATTTTTTAAATAATGAGAAAATATTTTGTAATTATGCTAAATCTTAAAAGAAATAATTGTAATTTATCCTAAAAAATAATTTGAATAATATGTCAAGATCAATCAAATCAGGACAAAATGCGACAACAAATAATGTAGTTTCTGACCAAAGGTGAAACACGTTTAAGCGGCCAACACCATTAACCAACTAAACCCCCCAAACCAAAATGTGCACACGATATTGGACCTATTGTATTTCCTACTTTAACTAAAATAATTCATAAAATTTGATTATTGATGATAAACATATTAACTATTAAGTGATTTTATTTTTTAACAATTTAAATTTTTATGTAAAATAATAATTTAATATGATATTAGAGTTAGACAAAGTAAAGGGTGTTGCGCTCGAATCTTATTATTCATGTCCATTTATGAAAATGAGTTTTATATCACTAGAAGAACATTTACTATTGCGTGCATTTTAATGATTATGAGCTAAAAGTCGTGGCAAGTGATAGTTATTAACTATGATAAATACAAAAATTTAACCGTTCAATTATTAAACATGATAAATATTTTAGCCACAAATATATTGTGTGACCGTTGTTTCTGACTATTACATACGACTCTTTAATTTTAACCAATGCAATTTATTATTATTAAATATTATATTTTTTGTAGTGCATGTTAACTTGTCCAGATAACATAATAACAATATCTACGCGTGAATGAATTTCGTTTCTAACAATTTAAATTTAGTACTGCGTGCATATGGCTAGACATGTCAGAAATACTAAATACTTTTAAAACTTTAATTTCTTAGATGAAATTATTTATAATTAAATTAATTCCTTGACATAAAATATTTGGTAAGGCCCTCATGTTCAAATTAAAAGAGATACTAAATTTTAATTTATTTATAATTAATTAATAAAAATAAAGGGCAAAAATGAAGGAGGATGAGACACGTGAGAGAGAAGGGGAATTTATCCTTTGCTTGCGAGAGGAGTGCGAGTGGGGCCCTCTGGCATTGGAGTGCGCTTTCGGTTTTTATAGAGTTCTTCTCTCTTTATCTTGGACCCAAAAATTCTCGCATGTCACGTCAGACGTAGACTTCTACGAGAGCCGTGATTTCTGACGCGCCCAAAGCACCCATTTCATCTGCGCCCCACATTCTTCTGCTCTATGTTTGAACACGGATTTTAAGCCGTCTGATGTTCTTCAACGTGGGGCCTGCTGCCCCCTTTCAGAATGCTGGTGGGCCCCACTCAAGCTATCTGCCAATCGGGTAGTGGAGGGAGTAGTGAACCCTTTGCCTGTATTTGTTTTTCAGTTTTTCGTTAATTAATCTTTTTTTTAGAAAAAGTATTAATTATAGTATGATTTTAACTTTATCTTTTTACATATTTTGTATTAATAATATAGAATATAAAATCAAACATATTAAAATTCTCAAAGACGTATATATTTTTCCCTGTTTAATTTTTGAAAGTAAATAAATTAAAGTACCTGAAAAATAGAATCAAACAAAGCCTTTGAGATCAGGCTTAGTTTTTCAGAGAAGTTGCATATGAATGATCGACAAATACTTCACTTCTTTTCATTTGAAAATGATAAAAAGTATGTGTTAATCATTTATACCCTCATTTTACAAAGTACTTAAGGTAACATATATCTTGTCGGAAAATCCCTGCAACCCCACTGAATTAAATTTGCATACAGACTATGATGAGAGCAAACACATTTAAGTAAATATGCAACGAGTGGATTACAATTATCACATAATCATATAAATATAATAATTCTAGGGATAATTATATTTAGTACACCCCTGATTCACATATGGTTTCTGTATACAAACCATCCCTGTGTTTTGCCTAATTACAGAACCACCCATGACAACAAAAAATGAGGAGTAGTTTGTGTAATTATGTTGACGTTTTATATCATGTACGTATAATTTTTCAAAAAAATAAAATTAATTTATGTAAACAAGCTGTATGTCATAGAATGTAAAATATAATTATCTGTAATATTTATTATGTGATTAGTTGGTTCAGACCGTACTAAAATATAGAAAACAATAGAGGAGAAGGGGGGGGACTATGGCAAGGGAGTGAGTGTGAGTCAGTCCCACCACAGCCCACTTTTTGTTCCTTCTTATTCACAATCCACCCCCACCCCCTGCATTTGCAATCCCATCCACACCCTCTCATCTCTTCCTCTTCTCTGATCTCTTTCACTCTCAATCTCTCTAAGTTGTTCTACCCACTCTCATTTCAAGAAAACCCTAGCTAGGGTTGGAATTAACACTGAATTCTTCTCAAATTCGATTCGGTTTCAAAGTAGCTAGATGGGCATTACTTCTCTTCAAGTTTGCATGGATTCATCAGACTGGTTGCAGGTACATTAATTACAATGGAGAAATGCATGCAAATTCCCATGCATGTCTCTCTCTTTCTTGATTTTAATTTATGGTTCCTTGCTTTCTAATGATGTAATAAATGGCTCAAAGGGATTATATAGTTTATGTTGTGGTTTGCGAGTGTATTATACTTGTAATGTGATTAATTTTGGTTTGGTTATATAAAGATTATTACATTCTTCTCGTCTCACACTTATTCGGTCAATTCAACTCATGACTCACATTCATGATCATATCTCTTCCCTTAGATATTCACATTGCTTATATATAAAGTGTTGTCAATTTCATCTTCATTCTTCTAATTTTTCCAAATATAGACAAACAGCCCATTGTGTGTGTTGTCTCACATTTTCTCAAGGTATAAATTTTACAAATAATTGCATATACACTCCTTAACTTTTTAGTCTTATTGCGAAAATGGCTCAAATTGTACAATTTTACATTATAAATTTTGTCTGAATCAGATGGTCGAAAAGAATTTGTAATGTATAATTTCAGCACATATCTGTATAATTATCCCTTATATTTTATACATTTCTTACTCGCATTCTCAAAATGTGTGCACTGCAAAATTATCAGATTGGTTTTATATTTTAAATTTTATTGCGATATTTTATTTTAATTAACATATACAAACTGCATGTATAGAGTTTTGTTTTTAAATAAAAGAAATAATTATGTTTATATATACTTGTAACATGTATATATTAAATGATATAAAAAAAATACGACAAAAATAACAAGTGAAATGGAGATATTATATGCAGTGTGAATATGCTAACGTTGTAGTGAAAAAAGCAGGGCACAATTTCCGAGGAGGGTACAGGAATGGATTCGTCACCGATCACAACTCCATCAGGTGACGACAGCATCCTCGCGTGCAGCAGACCGTTGATCGAGAGGCGGCTGCGGCCGCCCCACGAGCAGTCCCTGAAATGCCCGCGCTGCGACTCCACCCACACCAAGTTCTGCTACTACAACAACTACAGCCTCTCCCAGCCCAGATACTTCTGCAAGACCTGCCGCCGCTACTGGACCAAAGGCGGCACACTCCGCAACATCCCCGTCGGCGGCGGCTGCCGGAAAAACAAGAAGGTCTCCTCCTCAAAAAAACCCTCCTCGTCTTCATCTTCCGATCACCACCACCACCACCACCAGAACCACTCGTCATCATCGTCGTCATCTCCGCTAATCCTCAACCAATCACCATTGCTGCAGTACAACAACATCCCCGCATCGTCTGATCATCTCCAGCTCGCTAATTATCCCGATCAACACCATCATCAGCTCCAGTTCTCGTCGTCGCTGGGGCTGCTCGCACCCAATCCGACCCCGATCGACTTCATGATGGAGAACAAGTACGACGACGTTTTCATGGGGAATGGTGGGATCATGGCTGGACAGAGCTTCGCTGCTGATTTTCACGGCATTTGCTCTCCTTTCGGCTTCTCTTCCATTGATCATGGGATTAATTCCGGTGCGGCTGGGAGCAGTGTTCTCGAGAGTTGCCAGAGGCTCATGCTGCCGTACGATGAAAATCAAAGCCATCATCATCTGGATCAGAACCACCATGAGATTCATGATGTGAAGCCAAATGCCAAGATTTTGTCGCTTGAATGGCATGATCAGCAGCAGGCTTGTAATCCGGATGCAGGAAAGGATACGTTCGGGTATAATTTTGGCGGGCTCGGATCCTGGACCGGGTTGATGAATGGATATGGATCTTCAGCTACGAATCCATTGGTTTAATTAAACTAATATTAATTAATTACTTTATAAGTAATGAGTGTTGAGTTCTGTAGGTAGGGGTAATTTGGTCATGTTGCCTGCATGGGGAGATTAAGTAATTATAATTAAGCATGGAATGAGAGGGTAATTAGGGTAGATTAGTGAACCTAATTATGAGGTAATCTTTTGTTTTTCCCGCTATTTTAATTGGCTTATTAAGTAGGTGAGTGTGAAATGGGGATTGTGGAAGTACTCACTCTGAGTATGATTATAATATAATTAAGTGCTTTAATCCTTATCTTTAATTTAAATAATTAGCCTTTGATGTGTGTTTAGAGTTTTAAATTATTATGATTTAACAATGGCAGAGAGAGACAATTCAAAGATAAGGAAAATTCTAACTCAAATAGGGTTTGGCGGACCTCAACTAATTATATGACAAGTGTAACGCTTGCCATGTGATTGGTATACAGTTAAGTGAAAACGATCAATCACATGATAAGTGTATCACACTTGCTCTATAATTGATTTGGTTCAACCAAACTTGATTCGGATAATATTTTCCCCAAATATATAGTAGTACCAGGTGCAAGATAGTCGGCTTCACTATATGTTAGGGGTATTCACAACTCGATAAATGGACACAATCAAACCGAAATTGAAAATTTCGATACATATTGAAATTGTATCGAAAAATTTGATTCGATATTTAATTTTTATTTTCTAAAATTCAGTATTCAATTTTAGTGAATGAACGCCTCTATATGTTGAACCTTGATGCACGGACAAGCTTGAGCTCCTTGACAAGCAAATTTTGGGCAATGTTTATGGGATACCAAAAACTGCAAATATATCTAATAAAAATAGGATAACGCATCATGAGATTCTTTGTCAGATTACTTTATTAAGACTTGGATACCTATTTTTGCATCTGTTGCAGACCAAAACACTTGCAAGTGATGTAAGTTGTGAGGCATCACGCACTTCATTCAGATCTATCATTTGGAGTGCCTTCGTAGTGCGACACAAGCACTTATTCTTCATGCCATTGTTATTTACAGCAACACGCTGCACTTTTGGGGCATAAATGAAATGTTCTTTTTCGTATTCTTTCAAACATAAACCTCTTAAAAGATCATGAATTCCACATGATTCTATCTTCCCATCATACCCAAATTCAAGACTCAAAATCAAATTTCAGTCACTAAGATCTCTTAAGTATTTCTCTGCTACATCTTCCAAGCTTTTACCTCTTATTGGTTTTAAAAATCCTTCATCAATCAATAATTTGGTTAGTCTGGAAACATGAATCTTAGAATCTTCACGAAAAATTCTCATATAGAGGAAACATGGTTTAAGATGAATGGACAGACTGTTGTAGCTCAAAGACAATATCTGTAAACATCGCCCATAATCTTTTGAGTTATGTAGAGCGTTTACATTTTCCGCAATAGACTCCCAATGTTCTCGTGTCATGTTGGAATTTGCAAGCAGCCCACCAATTACAACAATTGTTAGTGGAAGTCCATTGCAACTCTTTGCAATATTCTTACCAGTTTCCTCCAACTCCAGATATGGGCAACCTTCTTGTGCAAAGGTTTTCTGACAAAACAAATTCCAACTTTTTTCCTCATTTAGAAAATCTATCGAATAAGATTCCTGGGAGCCTAATGAAACACTACAAAAAAAAGCGGTGATTTGGGACGGTAACAGGAACAGTTTTTTTATTATTTGGAACGATAAATAATTAATTTGAACCTTTTGGATTGCAATTAGGAACGGTTCAGGAACGGGAGGCTATCCGTGGCAATAAGAGGCGGTCCTAATTATTAGGAATGGTGACGAGATCACCGTTCCTATTTGGGAACGGTGTTTGGCACTATGTGATTGTACTGTTCCTAATTACCTTTGTACGTATAATTTTGATTTTTTTGCATTTGGAACACTTATAAACAGTAGGAACGGTACAATCGAAAATGAATCACGCAATTAGGAACGGTGGTTAGAACTTTGTTTGGAACAGTCTGATTATGTTGTAGATAGAATTTAGCATGGTTTCTGGAATACATATAGGAACGGTATATTGTAGAGATTAGGACCGGTAGCTGGAATATATTTTGTCGCGACAATTAGGAACGGTATTTGCACTCAAACTTTGGAATGACCTTTTGGACCGGTTTTTTGTATTGTCTTTAGAACGAAAGCCTAACCACGAAAGGATTCATTTTGGAATATAATTAGGCACGGTAGGTTCCGTCTCTTAGGAACGGTGCACGTGTAGATTTGGAATGGTTTTTGTAATCGGCATTGGGAACGGTAATTCTCTTGAAAAAGTCAAACATAGGAACGGTAGGTTGCGAATACGGACCGTCTAAAGTACTGTTCCTAATTTATGATTTATTTTTTTTTATTAATAGTTTTTATCATTTAAATTAATAATATTATTTTGATTATATATTTAAATATGAAAAAATACATAATTTAGAAAAAAAATTATATTAAATACGAATATTATCCGATTTGATTACAAAAGAAAAAAAAATACATAATTTACTCTTCGTCCCCATCGGCCTCGTCCATCTCGTCAATATCTCTAGGAGGCCGTGACGGGCCGGCGCCGGAGCGACTGGTCTGCATGTCCTTGACCATGCCCATCAGGTCCGCCATCATCTCCTCGAGGCGGCCCAACCGACCCTCCATGTTTGACGGAGGCGCTGGCTCTGGCGCGGGCGCTGGCGGTGGTGATGGCGAGGTAACGGTTTGGCTGAGCGCTAGGGCCTCAGAACCAAGACCAAATACCCGGCCCTTGTTTTTGCCCCCGATGCAGCTCAGCCACATCTGCTGCTCGGTCTGCTGCGTCACCGAGGCCTCTGATTCGGAAGCAGGATCCTCAGGGGCCTGAGACTGATGATCCTCCATCATCTTCTAGAACATCTCCTGCAAAAATAATTACAATAAATTAGAAAATTTTAAAATATTTAAAAAAGTATTGTGGAATATATTAATTACAACTTACCGCCACCTCCGCTGCCCTCGACCCGCTCCAGCCGCCGTCGGTCTTCTTCTTGTAGCATCTGGAGAATAACTCCATCTGCTTCACTGGCCGGCCGAACTGCTCCTCCTGTAAAAAGAAATGGCAAACAGTTATCATAATTTTAATTTAATAGTAATAAATAATTGAAATAACATTAGATAACTTACCATTTTCCGCTTGTGCATACCGACGGAGACAGATCCCCCGCGGTACACAGTAGTGGATGCGGCTGGGTTGGCGTTCCGGTTCGACTTGTTCTTCTCACACTCCTTCTGGAACTCCGGGGAAGCCCAGTACAGGAGGAGCTGCCGCCACACCTCATTCGCTAGCCATAGAGGCTTCTGCAGCGACTGTTTGGCGAGGACGAACTTCTTCTCAAGAACTTCCCCACCCAGACATGGAAGATCTTGAACATCGACTCGTCGTTGGCGTCCCACCAGTATGTCATCTGTATTAAAATATATATATATATATATATATATAAATATTTTTTAACTTAGATTGTTAAAATATTTAAAAAATAAAATTAAGTCATGTTACCTTCAAGCTCTCGAACCAAAAATGCTGGTGCTCTAGCGGCACTTGGCGCTAACAGCCCCTTTTAGATATGAAACCATGGTTGATTGGTTTTGATTTAAATTGATTAATTAGAAATATTTGATGTTGTTTATATAGTGGTTGATTTCCTTACCATACGTGAACTTGTATTAAGTTTTAATTAGTATTACGTACTACAATAAACTTTGCTTTTTTAGGGCGGTGTATTATATTTAATTAGTCACATTGTACATGAACATCATTCAATTAACCAATGCAATGTTTATGTTTTATTCATGAAAAATCATATAGGTATGTTGAATCAGAAAAAATCTTTTTAAATTAATAAATTATTAATTTATCGATTAATTAATACATTTTTAAATTAATAAAATTACGTGCTCCCGATATTATTAATTTATACAAATTTTACTGTATATGATGATCTTATCTATGGTAGCATTGGCGTTATTGATCAAATCACATATGATATTTGTCATCTGAAGATTAGATTATAGAACTTTAAGAAATTTGTTCGTACAAACAGTTGACATTATGTTGTCCAACAATTAGCTGAGAACATATAAATGATAAAAACTAACAACAACATTATGAGGTCAAAGTAATGTGAAGATAGTTAAAAGGGAATGAGGAAGGCAAAATTACACTTTGGTCCCATAAGATAGAAAGTTAAACACATTTAGTTTTCTGGTTTACGAGATTTAGCATCCATACTTGGAGTTCGGCTAGTACATGCTCATGACAGATAATTAGGATTGCCGGCAGTGGGTGGTAGGTCACGGTGGGCGGTATTCAGTTATGTAAAAGATAGGGTGTGGAATAAAACAGGGGGATGGAATATGAAGTTTTTATCTCAAGCGGGAAATGGGGTGTTGATTAAGGCGGTTTTGCAGTCCTTGCCAACTTATGTAATGTCATGTTTTAAGCTTCCTAATCAGCTGTTGCATGAGTTGGAATCGGCCGCAACGGACTTTTGGTGGCACAATAGAGGGAGCGTTGGGTTCACTGGGTAGTGAGGGATAAGTTGTGTCGGCCTTTAAAACGAGGGGGATTAGGTTTTCGTAGTCTATGTGAGTTTAATTTGGCTCTCTTGTTAGAATAACAAGATTGTTAGACTAATTTAGTTTGGTTTATTTTCACTTTGTTTTATGTTGTTAGAGTAGTCGTTATTTTGAGTCTGTTTTTTGTTCATTTGATTTGATATAATATCATCGCTCATTTACCCAAAAAAAGATGGTCTTAAAATTGGAAAAACTCGACACATTTAGTCTTATGCTTTTCATGAATTATGGGACTAAATGTGTTGAATTTTTCCAATTTTAGGACCATCTTGAGAATCCCGTAAAGCATACGATTAATGTGTCGAGTTTTTCAAATTCTGAAATTATTTTAAAATTTTCATAAAGCAAAGGATTAAAAACGTTGAACCTTCTATCTTATGGAATAAAAATTAAATTTCGTTAACTGAGGAACTTGGAGTGGAGAGCAATACAATTGCAGAATCCCTCTCCACATAAACTCTAACTTATTAACAAAATGTAAAAAGAAACATTACAATGACATGATCACATGTTTTGATTCCTTAGCGGCTAGGAATTACCAACTTGGTACCTTTCCTCATCTATATAAAGTTGAAGACTCTCATTTCCATTTTCATGTTGTTCCTCCACTATTTGCTTTACCGAATCGATAAGCAAATGGTTGCAACCTTCCACATGAATTGAATGGAGTGTGGGTATATCTCCAATAACTGAAGGGATCTCCTCCAAATACTTCATGTAACCTAGAACGAGGCTCTCAAGCTTTGGAAAGTGGATATTTTCTGCTCTCCACCACTTTAGGTTACAGGAAAAAAATTTCAAGACTTTAAGTCGAGGAAATTCATCTTCAACTTGATTCCAATTGAGCCCCTCGAAGGTGTTTTCGTCCAATTCAAGCTTTTCAAGATTAGGCAATAAGGAACCAATAGTCACCATACTTTCCCAAGGAATATTGCACCTACACAAGCTCAACTCCTTAAGTGAAGTCGGGAAGGTGAGATTCTCCAACGACAAATTCTCACCTTTGACCAAAAGTGACTCGAGTTTTTGTAGACGGACAAGATTGTAGAGACAATAGTACGACCAATCCATGTTTCCCTTTTCTTCATAAAAAGAAATACACAATTTCTTCAGATTTGGTATTCTTTCTAGGGCCTCCTCCGTCCACCTGAAATTTCTTAAATAGCAAAACTCCTGTAAGTTTTCCATAATAATGGAATCTTGAGTAACTGCTTGATTAGGTAAAAGAAAACCAGGACCACCAAAATGCCTAATGTGTGGCATATCCCAAATTTCACATGGTAGAAGAATCGGTTCTTTATATAAGGAATAAAAAATAAAAGTCTCTTGGTTCCAGAGTAAAGGTAATGTAGATGGAGATAAATATTCAAAATCGCCCAAAGTCTCCAACTCAAGACACCGCAAGCTAGTGGGGTGCAGAATTTCTTCTTCAAGATATTTACTAGATCCCCAGTTCTTGCTCACTGCTCTTACCTTGACTAATCTTGCTTTATCGAGACTTGGATACATATTTTTGCATTTGTTGCAGACCAAAACACTTGCAATTGATGTCAGTTTTGAGGCATCATGCACTTCATTCAGATCTATCATTTGGAGTGCCTTCGTAGTGCTACACAAGAAACACTTATTCTTCATCCCAATGCCATGTACAGTAACACTCTGCACTTTTGGGGCATAAATGAAATGTTCTTTTTTGTATTCCCTCAAACATAAATCTCTTAAAAGATCATGAATTCCACATGATTCGATGTTCCCATCATACCCAAATTCAAGACTCAAAATCATATTTCTATCAATAAGATCTCTTAAGTATTTCTCTGCCACATCTTCCAAGCTTTTACCTCTTATTGGTTTTAGAAATCCTTCAGCAATCCATAGTTTGGTTAGTTCAGAAACATAAATCTTAGAATCTTCACGGAAAACTCTCATATAAAGGAAACATGGTTTAAGATGAATGGGCAAACTGTTGTAGCTCAAAGATAATATTTGTAAACATTGCCCGTAATCTTTTGAATTATGAATAGCGTTTACATTTTCCGCAACAGACTCCCAATGTTCTCGTGTCATGTTGGAATTTGCAAGCAACCCACCAATTACAACAATTGCTAGTGGAAGTCCACCACAACTCTTTGCAATATTCTTACCAATTTCCTCCAACTCTGAATATGGGCAACCTTTTTGTGCAAAGGATTCCTGACAAAACAAATTCCAACTTTTTTCCTCATTTAAAAAATCTACCGAATACGATTCCTGGGAGCCTAATGAAACTGCAACATTTGATATCCTAGTGGTCACTAGAATTCGACTCTCATTCCTATTATTTGGAAAAAATCTGCTCAACTCGTCCCAAACATCAACATCCCAAACATCATCCATAACAATTAAGTACCTCCTACGAAATAATGTTTTGTGCAGTCGATCTTTTAATTCCGCTAGTGTTTCACTACTTTCTTGACTTTTTTCATCATTAAGAAGGCATAGAAGAATTTCTCTCGCACTATATTCTTGAGATATTGTAACCCATATTCGTTTGTCAAAGTGATGCATGATATATGAATTTTTAAAAACGTTTTGAGCTAATGTAGTCTTACCAATACCTCCCATTCCTACAATTGGGAGGATTTGGAGATCAGGTTCACCTCTGGTGAGTTGATCCACGATTCGTTCCAAGTGTTCATCAAATCCCACCATATTACTCTTCTTGTCCCTGGAAAGATGCACTTCCAGTGATCTAACTGGCACAGAAACTATCGGCTGCTCTTTTTGGACGTCGACCCATTCCTCTTTGACTATCATCGTCAACTCTTTTGTGAGGGAATCGATCTTTCCAATTACTTGGTCTATATCTTGAGAGAAAGACGAGAGAGCTGCCATACAATGACCTTCTTTGTGAGATCTGTAACGAAGTTGATCCACCACATGACGGTCAACAACTTCTTCAGCTTCTGCGGCAGCATCAGCAATTTGCCTCCCAAGATCTCCAATTTCTTTGCTTATTCTTTGGCAATGAGCTTCGAGAAAGTCTAGCAAGAACTCAACTTTCTTTTGCAGGCTCTGAATTTGATTTGTGTCGACATGAAGCTGACGCAGACGAGCAGGATGCTGGAGTTTGTCAAGAACATGCGACAGGGAACACAAAGTTGCATAAGCTGCTACTGCCATAGATCTCGAACAGGTCCCTCTGATGATGCTATTGAGATTGAGGTTCTTTTTCTGGATAATCTTAGTCGTTTTGGGAAAAAGGGAAGCAACACAGTGTGAATGATTTTTGTTTGTGCAAGTAAAACAACAACTTGCTGCTCC
The DNA here is from genome assembly GCA_034509735.1 of Sesamum alatum. Classification (NCBI taxonomy): domain Eukaryota; kingdom Viridiplantae; phylum Streptophyta; class Magnoliopsida; order Lamiales; family Pedaliaceae; genus Sesamum; species Sesamum alatum. The sequence goes on from JACGWO010000001.1 coordinate 5,545,087, forward strand.
TTAAAAGGAGCCTGGATCAAGAAACGCATTTTCCAATAATTTTTTTTACTACTTAATTAATTTTTTAAAAATGTAAGAAGAAAAGTTGTAGTGTAGACCTGTGATTAAAATTAAATGATGAGATTAAACTAATCTTGTTCTTCAATCCCTACACCCAAGTCAAAGGTTATCTACTGGCAGCTGCATCTGCTACAAATTAATATATTGAAATAGTAATGAAAACGCCAATCAGGCCTATCTTAGCGGGGGAGGTTGAGGTTTTACGGGTTCAATTTTGCATCAATGTGTGGATATTAGTTTATTTTAACAGTAATAGTTAGTCTGATGTAATAATTATTATTAATTAGTTATACATATTTAATATAATAATATATAGTAATTATTGATTAGTTATATATATTTAATATTAGTAATTGACATATATTGATTTTTTATAATTGAAATTTATAATATAATTGTAATCATTCAAAAAGGTTCAAATAAAAAAGGTGACAACAAGGCTCACTCATCACTGATTTCCAGGAATCTTAAACTTATACATATTTTTAAGAGCGAATGCGTGGGATGATAGTCGACTATAGTAGATATTGTTTATATACTGTAATATTAAGGTGGTGTTTTGATTTAATTTATGTGATATTGTTGATCAGTGTATGGTTGTTGTAATTATCTCTGTTAGATATTAATATTGGACGTGACTAATTGTAATTGATTTTATTAAAAAAACAAAAACAAAGAAACTTAAGGCTTTCTTAACGTGAGCTGAAACAAGCAGGCTGGATAAAGAAATGCATTTTTCCATAGGACCATATTTGATAAAATCTTCAAACGTTGGGGGCATAAATGTGATAGTTGTCAAAATTGGAAGGACTAAGTGCGAATAAATGCTATAGTTGGAGGACCAAAAGTATATTAATCCAAAATATAAAAAGAAAATGCCACTAGAAAATATATATCCATTGATGCCACTAAAAAGCAAGTCGATTACTTTGCTTTGGTCGTTTGGACAAATCGCAGGATATGTTTTTTTCAATTTGAACATCATAATTTGATGAAATATTCATAATATGATGAAGATTATTGGACATTTCTTTTGCGATAAATGTAGAAATGAGTAGATGAGCCATGTTTTGCGCCAAACACCCATAACTTTCCTCCAAACCCAACCAATACTAGTTGTTAACAGAATGTTAACGGTGATGGCCACATTTGATGAAATCTTCAAATATTTCGGAATACATGTGATGACCATAAAAACGTGAGGAACTAAATGCGAATAAGTCGCATTGTTAGAGGACAAAAAATGATATTTACCTTTATAATTTGAAACAAAGAAAAAGTCAGAAGATTCTCTCGAATTAATGGATCCAACCATCAGCTGTAGTCTAATTAAAATGTTAAGACACGGGACTAACTAATTAATAATCATATTCTTCGGTCCCTCCATCTAGTTGAAACCATGATACCCATGCTTTATAGGTTAAATGCAAATTACCCCCTATAAAATAAAAAATAATTAAAAACCCTACTAAATAATAACAATAAAAAAGATTTATATAGTTTGTTGGACTTTTTGAAAACAAATGCTCACAACCTCCTTGTATGAATTTACAAGAGTTTTTATATGAAATTTTTAAATACCCTACTCATTTTATATTTTATAAAAATTAACTTCACTTTTTTTTTTTGTCAAATCAATGGTCCAAATCTTGTTTTTTAATCCAACTTTCTAGATTTATTTTTATTGTTAGTAATTAAAAAATATAAAAATGTAAAAGTATTTTAATGTTAAACTTATAATTTTTAATTATTGTATATTCATTTTAATTTTATTAATCATTAATTATTAGGTTGGGGGAAAGGGGGCAGACCGAGGTGGGTGGTGGAGCAGGGGCGATGTGGCAGAGGCGGCTGCTAGATATGGGGGATTGGGGGTGGTTGACGCGGTAGGGATTGGGGGTGGGGTTGGGGGAGGTTGAGGCGGAGGAAAGGCGGAGGTGTTTGGGGGCCGTTGGCCGAGGGAGGGAAGGAAGAGAAAAAATTCCAAAAAAAAAAAAAAAATTTCAAAATTATTTTTATTTTATATTTTTAATCATATAAGTATATTATAAATTGAATATGAACCATATATTTAAACTTAGGTATCCATCATTGATTATATTAAAGATTAACTATTGATTTATATTAGTAGATATAGATCCTCGACCTCTATTGAATAAGATCCAACGGCTTATGAAGAACGGGTACAATTATATTTTTTTTTTGCATAAAAACACAATCCAAGTTGTATTACACGTTAGTGAGACGTGTAGGGAGGTTAAATGCATATATATATATATATATATACTAGCAAGTATGACGTGCGATGCACGTGTATAAATATATTTTTAGAAGTAAATATATCATTTATGTTAAGTTCGTGATATTATTCACATTTTTTTCATTGAAACATTAGTATTATACAATTATATTTTCAAATAAATTGATAATAATTATTTAAATTGATAAGGAAACTATTCAGTTCTATTTTTTGTAATTCACTTTCTAAATTTGATTGGTACTATTGAATAAAAAGATATTCTCCAAAATTGAAATTTATATTTCGTATATTCACTAATAATTATTTCATTATTATGTATCGAACCAATTACTATGAAAATTAAAATAATGATATTCAATAAATTAATATTAAAATAAAAATAATTAGTCAAAACTCCTTATCTTGGATAGAAGAAATTCCAATTTAATAAAATGAATTGATCAACTTTATTTGCAGGTTTTATTATGCCTATTTTATGTTGTTTAATTTTGTTTTATTTTTTGTTACACTTTGTATGTGTGTGTTGTGTGTTTTCTTTTACTACTGTATTTGAATTTCATTTATTTTTAATTTATTGACACTATTACAAACTAATTATTTATTGACCATTTTTATAAAATTATAATCAAATTGGACCATAGTACTAATATTTGTATTGTAAGATCCTATAATGTATGTTAATCATATTTCAATATTAACTTTTTTATATTGTCAAAGCATTAGTTACATGCTTTATTAGCTTCTAAATTTTGAAGTATTATTGTTTAAAACTTTATTTTTCACCTTATAAAAGAAACAATAGATGTAAAAGTAAAACATTCAGGATTATCTAATACACAAAAAAAAAAAAAAATCAAATGCTAAGAGACTCACTCAATAGTTGAATTTTCGTAACCAATTTCAATTTAATAATATTCTATTCATATATCAATTGTTATTCTCTTTAGTACTCATGCTTTTTAAATTTTTAAGTTATTTTTATAAATATATTAATAAAAAAATATATTAATCTCATTGGATTATTTATTTATCATGTTTTTTTTTCTAATTCTAACATACTTAACTCAGTTTTTATTTATGATTTTATTGTACTAAGTTTATTCTCAAAATTTATTAATTTTCTTAACATGAAAATGTAATTGTACTAATGTGTTAGTATATAATTATTTTAAAATTTTATACTTTTAATTATTATTGTGTTAATGTTTACTCACCATTTAACTTTTCTAATTTTCATAAGCGGAAATAGCATTTTTTAGTCAGTAACTTAGGTCCTTTCCATTTTAATTTGGTCCATTGTTTTTGGGATTCTCACTTTCGGTCCCGTAAATATTAAAAAGAAACAATTTTGGTTCCATAACACCTTTCCCTTTGGATATTCAAAAGAAAATGCCATGAGGGCGTTAAGTGTATAATAATACAACGAGACCAAATGTTACAACTTTTATGTATATTTTAAAGCATAAAAATAATTATATATGTCTCGTTAGAACCTACAATTATGTTAGTTAATTTTCTACTCAATAAGATAAGGTTTTAAATTAAATTATTTATTATATTACTATTTATACTCTTCTTCAATGTCAATGTCTTGGGGGTGCAGGGGGAGTGGGACATGGTGTTTTTACCCTATTAATATTGAAATAAAATCAATTCGTTAGCTCTTTTTTAAAATTTCAGTAGCACTTCTAATTTAATCAGATTGATAATTTTATTTGTAATTAAATTTTGATACTTATTCATTATTTCATTTTAGTAGAAATTCCATTCTAATAAAATTGATCAACTTTTATTCGTAGGTTTTATTGTGCGTGTCTCTTTGCTATTGTTTGATTTTGCTACATTATGTCTGTGTATGTAATATGCTTTCTTTTACTACATTTTTAATGTCGTTGATTTTTAATTTATTGACACTAAATGATTACAAACTAATTATTTATTGACTATTATTATAAAAATATAATTTAATTGGACAATATTACCAAAAGTTTTGTATTGTAAGATCATAATGTTAATTATATTTCAGTATCAACTTTTAAATATTATCAAAGTATTATTTACATGCTTTATTACCTTCTAAATTTTGCAATATTATTGTATAAAATTATATTTTTTTTCCTTCATATTGCAATTTTTAATTCCATATGTTTTTTTAATTAAACCACCCTGAGGTGGGGGGAGCTTTTCGGGGTCCCATCCCTTCTATATTAAAATAATAGAGAGAGAATATACAGTGGGGAGAGCTACCTCCCTAGTTGAGTCTAGAAACCAGTAAATAAGAAGTACTACTCCCTTACAGTTGAAAGAACTGAAAGCGTAAATGAGGAGTACTACTCCCTTACATTGTGAGCGTAGCCAAGTAAAGGTGAGGAGTACTATTCCTTTACTATAAAATACAATATTCCTCAGTCAAAAGTCAGTGACACTATTATGAAGGTAGAGCTTCATTGTGCCAAAAAATATGCCAAGTCACTGAAGGTATGACTATAATAATATGCGACAAAAGATTGGGCAAACAGCCACCAACACAACGGGGAAGGGTAGTTCTATAAAAAGATGTGCACCGCCCATGTGTAGAAACAACAAGGATTTAGCATCACGAATCAGCAGAACAACATAACAACATAACAACACATACTATCTACTATCATCACACACACACAAACATGATCGGCAGCTAGTAGAAGCATAACATGGCAGAAACAACAACTACTGCACCGGCAAGGTACACTAAACAAGTATTGCACCGGCAAGGTGCACAAGTAATGAGAGAGACATAGCATGGCACAAACATAATACACCGGCAAGGTGCATCCAAAACAAATGAAGCACCGGCAAGGTGCGCAAGTAATGAGAGAGGCATAGCATGACACAAACAATAATACACCGGCAAGGTGCATCCAAAACAAATAAAGCACCGGCAAGGTACGCAGGAAATGCAGAAGAAAACTGATCCAAACAGGTAAAGTAATGCAGAGAAGGCAAAGCTGGAGGACCAACCCAAAGTTACTTAAAGGACATACGCACATTGGGAAGACCTATCGAGTCAAGTTTTAGAATACCTGTGAGTTTACCTTGTATTTGTTTCCTGGAAATCAGTGTCAATGAATCCCCCAAGCAAGCTTGATTAGCAAGAAAGTTTGCTGCTTGATTACCTTCTCTGTATATATGTGAAATCTTAGTCTCCATTCTGTTAATGCAAGCTCGAATTTGTTGGAGAGTATTCTGGTACATCCAGCCCCCTTTTAGGGGAGAGAGGAGGAGTTGCAAGATATACTGGGCATCTACTTCAATCCAAACTTTGGGAATTTCCAAGTCAATACAAAGGAGCAAGCCTCTAAGCAATGCCTTAAGTTCTGCTTGAATGCTGGTGGTATGTCCGAGGTGTTCCTGAAAGGCCATAATGACTTGTCCCATATGGTTTCTCAAAATACCCCCAGCTCCTGAAATCCCTGGGTTTTCTTTGGAAGCACCGTCCGTGTTTAATTTGATCCATCCTTCAGGTGGCCTTTCCGAAGAGAGAAAGAAAATTTGATGTTGTCTGGTAGGCTGGGCAAGCTGAATTTTCATAGCACTTGCTGCAAAGGCTTCTCCTTTGATGTGAGCATGTTTCAGGTGCCCGGCTCTGTGCAAGGTATGAACGTGTCTCAGAGTTTTACTGATAATTCTGTAGTAACTGAAAGTTTTCCTTTCATGTTTTGCTTCATTCCGTGTCGTCCATATGAACCAGCAGATTAAGAGTGGGGTAATATCTCTCATAGAAGCCTGTGATGATGTATTCTTCCTCCATGCGAGCAGAAACCTATGAATGTTGTCTGTTTGTGGGAGTTGCAATTGGAAGATGTCGGCAAAGAATCTCCATACTTTGACAGACTCCCCACAGGACAGAAATAAATGCTCAATGGATTCCACATCGCTACATCTGCAACATTTGGGTGCCAAAGCAATGCCTTTGCTTTGGAGACGGCTCTCAACGGGGATCCAATTGTTGATCAGTTTCCAGATAAAGATAGAGATGGAAGGAGTGATAAGCGTTGACCAGAGTGTCTTCCATAAGTGATGTGTTGGTTTCTTATCCCTGTAGTGATCCCATACTGAGGAAGTTGTGAAGTTTCCTTGCTTGGAGAGTCTCCAGTGCATGCTGTCCTCTTGGTCCGGTCCGATGGGGGTCTCTAAAACACGAGTGATGAGGACCTGTGGCAGAACCTGTTGAAGTTTAGTCTCATCCCACTGTCCATTCGTCCAGAACCATTTAATAGAGGCGTAGATGTTTGTGGAATTTCCTGTGATCTCTTGTAAACTGCCTTCCAATAACCATCAGTTTTGCCAAAAACCTGTTTCACCAGCACCTAAGGTCCAAAAGATGTTGTTGTTCGCTTTTACTCTGATTTTACAAAGTTTTTTCCAAATGGGAGAGCCATTCTTCGTGGCTTTAGCAAGTAAAGGATGGTCTCTTTTACAATACTTGTTAATGGTGAAATTTGCCCACAGTGAGTACTTTAGCCTTAACCTCCATCAAAGCTTGTGTGAAAAAGCAAACACGATGTCTCTGAGATCTCTCGCTCCAAGGCCTCCTTCACACGTAGGATAACAAAGGTTATTCCATCGTATCCAGTGTATTTTCCTGTGGTTGTCAGTGGATCCCCAGAAGTATTTGGCAAAGAGCTTCTCCATCTTTTGAATGACGCCAACAGGAGGATTCAGGACTTGTAATAAATAGATCGGTATGGAGATGAGCACGCTTTTGATAAGTGTCAGCCTACTTCCCTGGGAGAGAAAACGGTGCTCCCATCTTGCAATTTTTGAACGAATTACTTTAATAAGATCATCATACAACACCCTGGTTTTGTGACCTTTATACAGAGGGGCTCCAAGGTAGGTAATGGGAATTTTTTCATAGAGAATCCCGTGGTATGAATGGTCCTGCGTGCAATCAAATTGGCTTTCTTTTCGGGGACGAAGGAACTTTTGGCATGGTTGATCTTCTGGCCCGAGATCTCCTCATAGTCCTCCATAAACTGCATAAGTTTTAAAAGAGAGTTATCCTCACAGTTAGTGAATAATATGACATCATCTGCATAAGCTAAGTGATAAACTTTAATGTTACTCCCTGTTTGGTACAACATATGAGGATTTGAATCGAAAAGGTGGTCCAATCCTCTTGACAGAGCTTCGGCTGCCAGAACAAAAAACGCAGGGGAAATGGGGTCTCCTTGGCTGAGACCTTGACTGGATTTGAAAAAACCACATGTTTCACCATTAATGAGAACAGTGAACCAACAGTTTTCAATCAAATTTTTAATAAGCTGAATGAAATTGAGAGAGAATCCCATTTTCTCCAGTATTTTGTATAGAAAGCTCCATTTGATCCTGTCATAGGCCTTTGTCATGTCTAATTTGATGATCAGGTTTCCCTTGCTGTTCCTAGCGTCGATGGAATGGACCAGTTCTTGTGCAAGCAAGATGTTGTCTCCAATAAGTCTTCTTGGGACGAAGCCACTCTGTGAAGGTGAAATGATATGTGGGAGGTCCTGAGCAAGTTTCCTATACATGAGTTTTGAGAGGATTTTGTTGGAAACATTGCACAGGGAGATAGGACGGAAGTGATTCCAAGACTGTGGTGATTCCACCTTAGGGATAAGAGTGATGGTGGTGGCCGTGAAACTTCTAGGCATGGGAGTTCTTGAGAAGAAGTCTTTCACCGCGTCAATGATATCTTGTTTGATGAAGTCCCAACATTCTTGATAGAAAACAAAAGTGAAGCCATCTGGGCCAGCCTCACTGTCCCTGCTAATGCTGAAAACCACTTCTTTAATATCATTTTCTGAAGGTATGGAAATAAGAGCATCTCTAGCTTCCTCCGATATAGAAGGGAATGTGAACTGTGGGTCAAAATCCAAGTCATGGGAGCCGGCTGCGGTAAGAAGTTCTTCAAAATACACTGCTGCTGAATTCTTGATTTGATTGGGGTCCGTGATCTCTTGGCCATCGACCGAAACTTTGTGGATGCGGGAATGTATGCGTTTCTTTTTTACTAATGGATGGAAGTATTTAGTGTTCCTTTCACCTGCTTCAAGCCACTTGCAGTTGCTCTTTTGTCTCCAGAATTCCGACTCAAGGGATAAAGCTTGGATCAACTCAGCTTTCCTTTTGTTGAGTTCAATGTGGTTTGCCTCCGTAGGATTTCTGTCAAATTGTTCTTCTATCTCAGTAGCCTTGGGGTTTTAGCCTGTTCCACCTTGCTAAAAATATTTCCAAAGGTATCTCTATTCCGTTGTTTGAGGATTTCCTTGCTACGATATAGTTTCTGCTGTAGCCGGTACATGCCATAGCCCATGATGGGAAGGCTCCACGAGTGTTTCATCATGTCAAGAAATGTTGCATGTTTGGTCCACATATTGAGAAATCTGAATGATGATGGACCTCTATTTTCGGAGTGGGAGGAAGTAATGAGAAGAGGATGGTGATCAGAGGTCCTTCTCGGTAAGTGTGAGACACGCGTACAAGTAAATGCGTCAGTCCATTCTTTCGAATAAAGAACTCTATCTAATCTCCGGCAAACTCGGTTGTTGGTCCAGGTGAACGGTTCCCCCTAAAATCCAGCATCTATAAGCCTAGTATCTAATATCATATTTGCAAAATCCCCCATGTGTCCATGGGTGTCCAATTGTCCTCCTAGATTTTCGCTGGCAGTCAAAAAGGTGTTGAAATCTCTTCCCACTAGCCAGGGAGTCTCATCCAAAGCTATAACATTAAACTCTTCCCATAGGATTCGTCTCGAAGATCTGTTGCATTTAGCATAGACGAAGGTGCAGCACACAATTTCTGGGATGAGACCAGATGTAACCTAATTCCATATGTTTTAGTTTCACTTCTTAATCTTATTTTCATATGCACCGATTGGTATAATCTATTTCTTATTCAATAATATATTATGTTACAACTTAATTTTTTATGTCACATTTGTTGTTGTAATACTTTTATTATATTAATTAATATAAAAAAACAATAGATGTAAAAGTAAAGCGTTCAGGATGATCTAATACTAAAAACATCAAGTACTAAGAGATTCACTCAATAGTTGAATTTTCACAAGCAATTTAAATTTAATAATATCATATACATATATCAATTTTTAATTTGTAATCAAATTTTGATATTTATTCATTATTATATATAGATATATTTAAGTTTGGATTAGTATTTTATATATTATTCATGTGTAGTTTATTTTAAATTTTAATATGTCATGGTAAATTAAAACTTTTTTAATATAATTAAGATTTCTTCTAGCAAAGTAATTGCGTTGAAATATTATTTGGCATATTAATTTTTTTTAGTTGAATATGTTATTCATTCTCTAAGTAGTTTAGAGCAATTAAGACTCTTAAAAATTTTTCTTATAAACTTTTATTTTTTCTATAACTAATTTTATAATATAATTGTCTGTGAATGTTATTAAAATTTAATGTGTAACAGGTCTGTATAATTGAGCTCATTCATGATTCACGATTAGAAGTAGGTTATTAAAATTCTGTGTAATTGGATTCATTCATGATTCATGATTTAGGTTTTTTATCCTAAATTTATATGGAGGAGGTTTAGAATATTTAGAATTCTAAATTGTTAAAAATTCCAAAATCTATAATATAATAATTAAGAATATTTAAATGAGGGTATATTTGTCTTTTCACAATGGGGAACAAACAGTTTGAGTATTCACACATTTATATAGAGTATAGATATAGATTTTAAAGTTCAAAGGGTTGCATTGACTTTTTTTTTTTTAAAGGAGCTCTTTTGCCTATTTTTTATTTTACAGGGGTAAGTATATTTAACTCATGCTTTATATTTATACAAATAATGTTGTGACATATATCTAACCATCATCAGCTATTAATTTTTTTTAATAGATTACTTTCGACCATAATTTATCAAAAAGAAATTTGGTCAAAAATCTACTTGTTTAAGCTTATTGGGCCCCAAACAGCCTCTAAAAGCCAGCTGACTCTGCGCAGAGGGAATGATTCAACGACTTAATTATAATAAGAAAAGAAATATCAAGTTCACAGTGTGTATATGCCAGCTCTGGCAGTCTTCTTCAGAGTTCAGATCTCACTAACAAAAAGATTGGGAAGATTAGAACTATTGGAAGATGATGATTAAATATCCATCGAGAGAGAGTTTAATTTATAGTAAAATTTAAGTGTAGAAATGCAAATGACTGTACAACATTTGCAACGGAAATGGGACGTTATTCGTATTAAATTACAGGAACAAAGAGAATAATTGTGGTTTATAGTTGAAACAGTTTTTGAGAGCTTCTCACCAAACTATTAAAATTAATATTCACCATTTATTTGAAGAGCCAAATATTGGGTTAAAGTTTAATTTTAATAATCAAGTTTCGATATCAATATTTTTATTAAGAATTTTCTCATTAAATTTTTTTACTTATTTACGCATTATTTAAAGATGAAGAAAGAAACAAAAATGAATGTTGAAAAATGAAAAAACTATACATCACGCGTGTATTTTACTAGTAAACCACAAATTTATGAGGCCAAAATAAGGTGAAGGTGAAGATATATAGTTAAAAAGGAATGAGGAACTTCAATTCAGAATCACCGCAAGCTATCAAAGAAAATTAGAAGTATATTTCACAATAATTGCATCAAAATAACTAACTTAGTAATATGAAAACAAACGAAAGTCAACAGACAGAAATGCATGGAGAAATAGAATCAACAATCCAAAGATATTGCGACCAAACTCTATATTCATTAAGAACATTTCATTACAAAAAAAATCTTAATAACTTGCAATTATTATACACAATATCGTAATTACTATATTATATACAACGAAAAAATAATTATTACTAATTATATTTTTCAAAACCGTTCCAAATTTATAACATATTTATAATTTTTCTAACTATCTAGTAAAAAATTAATATAGAATATAATAGATGTTAATTGTCCACGTGCAGTGCGTGTGCACCTTATTAGTGTTCTTAAATTAAATTATAAGATTCATTACGGGTAATATTTGATCATCAATGTGTATGATAGCATGCATGATCCATTCGATAACGCGATAAATGGTAGTGAAGATAGTTAAAAGGGAATTGGGAACTTCAATTATGGAGAAATGGAATTGCAGAATCCCTTGTTGATCATGAGCTCTAGCAGCTTATTGACAAAATGTAAAAAGAAATAGTACAATGATATGATCATGTTTGATTCCTAGGAACTAGCAACAACATGGTACCTTGTCTTATTTATATAAAGTTGAAGACTCTCATTTCCATTGTCATGTTGTTCCTCCACTATTTGCTTTCCCAACTGGATAAGAGAATCATTGCAATACTCCACATGAATTGAACGGAGTGTGGGTATATCTCCCATAACTGAAGGAATCTCCTTCAAGTCCCTCATAAAATTTAGAACAAGGAACTCAAGATTAGGAAACTGGATATTTTCTGTCCTCCACCACTTCAGATTACCTCTTGAAATTATCAAGACTTTTAGTCGAGGAAATTCGCCTTCAACTTGATCCCACTCACCCCCCTTGTAGGCATTATAGCTACTCAATTTAAACGTTTCAAGATTAGGCAATACCGAACCAATAGTCCTAACCTTTTTCCAAGGAAAAAGGCAACCGTCCAAGCACAACTCCTTAAGTGAAGTCGGGAATGTGAGCTTCTTCAATGGCAAATCATTAGCTTTGATAGAAAGTGATTCGAGTTTCTGTAGACGAACAAGATTGTGGAGACAATAATACCCCCATTTCATTTTGCCATTTCCTCCATAAATAGAAATACCCAGTTGCTTCAGATTCGGTATTCTTTCTAGGACCTCATTTGTATACTTGAAATTTCTTATATTGGAAAATGTCTGAAGGTTTTCCATAATAAATGAATCTTGAGTACTTGCTTGATCAGGTAAAACAAAATGACTATATCCAAGAAAAAGCCTAAGCTGTGGCATATCCCAAATTTCAGATGGTAGCATAACTGTTTTTTTAAAAATGGTAGATGAAAGAAAAGTTAAAGTCTGTTGGTTCCAGAGTAAAGCTATTGTAGATGGAGATAAAAATTTCAAATTTCCGGAATTTTTCACCTCAAGATACCGCAAGCTAGTTGGGTGCAGAATTTCTTCACTGGATTCACTAGAGTAGTTGCTCTTGCTCGTTAATCTTACCCTGACTAATCTTGTCTTATTAAGACTTGGATACATATTTTTGCAAGTGTTGCAGACCAAAACACTTGCAATTGATGTCAGTTGTGAAGCATCATGCACTTCATTCAGATCTATCATTTGGAGTGCAGTCCCAAGGCCGCACACGAAGCACTTGTCCTCCTTCACATCGCCAACACTAACACACTGCACCTTTGGAGCATAAATAAAATGTTCTTTTCCATATTCTCTCAAGCATAAATCTCTTAAAAGATCATGGATTCCACATGTCTCCATGTTCCGATCATACCCAAATTTAAGACGTAAAATCAAATTTCTATCAATAAGGTCTCTTAAGTATTTCTCTGCAATCTCTTCCAAGCTTTTACCTCTTATTGGTTTTAGAAATCCTTCAGCAATCCATAATTTGGTTAGTTTGGAAACACGAATCTTAGAATCTTCAGGAAAAACTCTCATATAGAGGAAACACGGTTTAAGATGAATGGGCAGACTGTTGTAGCTCAAAGACAATATGTGTAAACATCGCTCGTAATCTTTTGAATTGCGAAAAGCATTCACATTTTTTGCAACAGACTCCCAATATTGTCGTGTCATGTTGGAGTTTGCAAGCAATCCACCAATTACAACAATTGTTAGAGGAAGTCCATTGCAACTCTTTGCAATATGCTTACCAATTTCCTCCAACTCCGGATATGGGCAACCTTCTTGTGCAAAGGTCTCCTGACAAAATAAATTCCAACCTTCTTCCTCATTTAGAAAATCTATCGAATAAGGTTCCTGAGAGCCTAAAGAAACTGCAACATTTGATATCCTAGTGGTCACCAGAATTCGACTTTCATTCATATTATTTGGAAAAAATCTGTTCAACTCGTTCCAAATATCAATATCCCAGACATCATCCATAACAATTAAGTACCTTCTACGAAATAATGTCTTGTGCAATTGTTCTTCTAACTCAGCTAACGTTTCACTGTTTTCTTGACTTTTTTCCTCATTAAGATGGCGTAGAAGAATTTCTCTCACATTATATTCTTGAGATATTGTAAGCCATATTCGTTTATCAAAGTGACGCAGGATATATGAATTTTCAAAAACATTTTGAGCTAAAGTAGTCTTACCAATTCCTCCCATCCCTACAATTGGGAGGATCTGGAGATCAGGTTCACCTCTTGTGAGCTTATCCACAATTCGCTCCAAGTGTTCATCAAATCCCACCATAGTACTCTTCTTGCCACTAGAAGGAAGCACTTCTGGTGATTCGACTGGCACAGAAACTATCTGCTGCTCTTTTTGGACGTCGGCCCCTTCCTCTTTGACCATCATCCTCAACTCTTTTGTGATGGAATCTATCTTTCCAATTATTTTGTCTATGTCTTGAGAGAAAGATGAGAGGGCTGCCATACAATGAGTTTCTTCTTGAGATCTGTCGCGAAGTTGATCCACCACATGGCGGTCAACAACTTCTTCTGCTTCTGCAGCAGCATCAGCAATTTGCCTCCCAAAATATTGAATTTCTTCATTTATTCTTTGGGAATGAACTTCGAGAAAGTCTAGCAAGAACTCAACTTTCTCTTGCAGGCTCTGAATTTGATTTGTGTGAACATGAAGCCGACGCAGACGAGCAGGATGCTGGAGATTGTCAAGAACATGCGACAGGGAATGCAAAGTTGCATAAGCTGCTACTGCCATGATCTCGAAAGGCCTCTCTTTCTTTGGATAATCTCTAGTCGTATAGGGAAAAAGGGAAGCAACACAGTGTGAATGGTTATTGTTTGTGCAAGTAAAACAACAACTTGATGCTCCTTAAAAAGAAGAAAAAAATATGGCAGAAGATTCCACGAAAGAAATCAAAAGTTGTAGTCTAGATCTTTCATTAAATGATGAGATTAAACTAATCTTATTTCTTCAGTCCCTGCACCCAAGTCAAAGGTTGTCTACTGGCAGCTGCATGTGCTACAAATTAATATATTGAAATAGAAATAGAAATGCCAATTGCATCTATTTTAGTTGGTGAAGCTGTAATTTCATGGATTCGATTTTCACCAATATGTGAATATTGATCTACTTTAATCGTAGTTGTTAGTTTGATGTAATATTAATTGTCATATTAGTTATACGTATTTGATATTAATTATAATAGTAATTATTGATTAGTTATACATATTTAATGATATTGGTAATTTACATATATTGACTTTTTTATACTTGAAATTTATGATGTAATTGTAACAGGTTCATTGAAGAAAAATTGAAATATATACTGTGACAACGAGGCTCACCTGATTTCCTTTCCAGGAATCTTAATTAGCTGTAACGGCTAAATGTATACAATTTTAATTATCAACTTTTTGGTTGTACACTTTTTTATGTTATAATATTTCTATATTTCTATTACTAGTGATGAAATAAATTATTTTATGAATTATTGGGTCACGCATACGAATTATTTATGAAATAATATTTTTATTGGTTAGGTATAATGTGAAACAAAGAAGTCGGAAGATTCACCTTTGACAGCTCTGTTATACACTGAAATACAGATAATATTGTGACATATTTTCTCTGTGGTTAATTTTCGCCGGAGAGGTTTATATATATGTGGTTATATTAATCTGTCACAAGAACAAATTGATCTATCAAATCTTAAATTTGAGATTTACTATAATTTTAATGACATTAATTGTTTTGATTTAAAGTTTAACATGTATTAGAGTAACGCATTTATAATTATTCGAGTATAGAAAAGATGGAATAATGTACGACAAATTTAGAGACGCCATCTGTGTTGGCGCATTTTGAATTGGATGCAATGAATTTTATTAATTGAAAGTAAAATGATTACATTCAATTCTGTTAGCTATCAATATCAAACAGAGACAATTACAAATAATCAAATCAATAACATCACATAAACTAACATCTAGCTATTACAGCCAAATTATACCTACTATACAGTAGAAATAACATCAACCCACACAGGAGTTCGAACCCATGAACTTTAGGATCATGGAGCCTCAACTTCGTCAACTAAGCTAGGCCTCCTCGACGTGACGGAGCATGTATTGCGCAATATATGATGCAGAAGTTGTTGCAAACTAGGTGAAAAATTGGAAGTTTTGGGATCCTAAATAGATGACTTTTGGGAAGGCATTTGCAATGAAGATTGCATTGTAAATTAAATGAATGCAAATTAAATGAATGCAAATTAAATGATCGTCGCAAGTTGTTGCAAAGTTAAGATCTAAAACAAAAATTATAATTTACTTTTTTGTAAATTTGCCTAATTAAAGCAGACTCTGGAAGCCAACCACAACTTAGAGGGTGTTTGGGAGAACTTATACGTTTTTTAAAATATTTTACAAGATATTTCAAAACTTATAAAATGTTGCAAAGTATTTAGTAATTTTATTTAGGAGAATATCATATAAACTCTAAAAACAAGATCCAGGAGTTTATAAACACTTTTAGAAAAAGTAAGAAGTTGACAACTTATCTTTAAGTACTTAACAAAGTTTTTAAATTAATTACAAATTTGGGAACAAAATCCAGCCCATTTCCCCATTTTTTTTCACGTCCTCGTACGCCTCGCGTGCACATTTCTATTAGTTTTGATAGAGACATAACGACTAAGACCGATTTCAAAATTGCTAACTTTAGGGACCAAAAGTGTAACTCATAGAATAAAGAGGACAAAAATTATTTTAGTGATATTGTTGGGAACTAAAAATATAATTTTTTTATCAACTAACGATCATGACTAATTTTAATCATTTTTAAAAAAAAATTGGACCAAAATTGATGAGGTCGAACATATGATATCAAAAATGATTTAATGACCAGCTTAGATTAGAGGAACAAAAGTGAACTTATCCCAAAAGCTTAGCCAAACATGCTCTTAATCATAACAAGGAAAGGTTATCAAATTCATAGTGAGAGATTATGTAGTAAAATTATAAGTGTAGAAATAAAAATGAAAAATATGTGCCATATAACATTTTCGGGATAAATGCAATTTATCCTCCTATGATGTAAGAAATGAGCAAAAAATTCCCTGTGAAAAAATATTTAGCAAATTACCTCATTGTATTTTGAAAAATGAAGCAAATTACCCCCCTATCAAGGAAACACAGGGGACGGGGGGTTAATTTGCTTCATTTTAAGATCATAGGAGGTAATTTGCTAATTATTTTTTCACAATGGGGTTTTTGCTCATTTTCTATATCACAGGGGGGTAAATTGCATTTATCTCTAACATTTTCAACGGACCTGTGACGCTTTTTGGATTGAATTATTGGAATGGAGAAATCATAGGTAATTATAAATGACTTAATTAGACTCCGAAGTGCTGAAGCAAGCAAGCCAGATATATAAAGAAAGAGTAGAATTTATTTTGGTATCCAAAATTTTCCATTAATGTTACTTTGGTACGTGAGTAATTACAAATGACTCAATTAGTACCTGGGTTTCGTCACTAATGTTACTTTGATACACAAATAATTACAAATGGCTCAATTAGAACCCGAGTTTAACCATTAATAACACTATGGTACCCGATTCACACACATATATATATATTTATTTTTTTTTTCTATTATCTTTCTATATAATGGTCATTTTCCTTACTGATGGTGTAAAATTTGGAAAGTCGTAGCCTACGCATGTTTGTACCACACCAACACAAGAAGTTAGAAAAAGTAAAGAAATGTGTAAAGTGTAAATTCCATATATCTAAAAAAAGATCCCTTTACAAATGAATTCACCCCCTATTTATAGTAATTTTTTGGGGGTGAAGTTACAATTTTGCCCTTTGATCCTACGGCCTAGAATTGATCTGTTGAGGGTATGACGGTCATTTTGCGTGCCCACTCCCTTCTTAACTTCTATCTCTTAACTCCCCTCAACTCCTCCTTTAACCTCCCTTTGGGGTATTTGCGTAATTTACCACAAGTTGGAGGGCCTTTTTGTGAATAGTATTTTTCTCCTCATTACTTACATATTAAAATTAAAAAAATAAGTATACCAAAGAAAAATTTGCATAAATTCTATTCATATATTTTATTTTTTATTATCCATATTTGGTTGTCAAAATTATTATATTTTAATTTTAATTAATACTTTCTACTATCATTTTCTCTCAATATATATAAAACAACTTATTATCAAATAACTTATTTTAATAGTCAATCCTGAGGAATCAAATTTTCATCGTCAGATGTACTTTTTCATTTAATCGAGACATTAAAATTTCATTGCAAAATTTAGATATAGATTCAAAAGTTTCAATTTTAAATTATAAATTTTTAAAATTTAGAATGCAAATTCAACTTCTCTATGGTTGCAATACATTCTGACTTATTTTATGAATATTGATAAATAAAGTGAGAAGAAAAAAAATAAATTAATGAAATATCATTATCAAGTATAATATTCAAATGTTAAAAATTAAAGTCAGAAAATATATTGATAAATTTTTATTTTATTTTTTTATATATTTATTGTTTTTTTATTTATTATCTAAGGATGAAATGATCATTATATACAAAATATAATAAAAATAATAATTAATTTATTTGTAATTATTCGTGCACCAAAATGATATTGATATCAAAACTCGTGTACCAATTGAGTTTTTGTATTATTCAGGTACTAAAATGACATTAATGACAAAAACTGCATTTTCATTTCCAATAAAGACAGGCTGGTTAATTTATAATATTTTAATTGTGTTTAATTAATTTGTACAATTAAGGAACATCGTTTAATTTTTCAAGTTCTAAATAATAATCGATTAGGTATAATCAATGTGAAACAAAGAAAAAGTAACAAGATTCTCTCGAATTAATGGATCCAACAATCAGTTGGAGTCTAAACATGCCATTATAGGGGATTACAAAAGGTTAAAGATATTATGGGAAAAATATCAAGAGGTGTGTATATTCATACATAATAATAATAATATGTATTTACAATATATCTACAATACTCCCCCTTGAATGCACACATCTTATTACATACATTCTGTCTCGTTAAAAATCTTGTCTGAAAAAACCCAATGGGACAAAAACCAAGGGTAAGGAAAATAGTACAGTTGTATAATATCCCCTCAATTCAGGCAGATATATTTCAAACGTCGCGTGCCAATATTATGTACGAGCTGCTTGAACATTTTTGTTAGTAATGACTTTGTAAATAAATCTGCTAAGTTCTGACTTGATGAAATCTGTTTAACATCAACTTTACCTTCCACTTGAAGCTCATGAGTGGAGAAAATTTTTGGTGATATGTGCTTGGTTCTGTCACCTTTAATATATCATTCCTTGATTTGGGCGATAAAAGCCACATTATCTTCGTATATTACTGTGGGACTTTTCTCAATTGAGTCTAGTCCACATGATTCATGGACATAATGTATCAGTGACCTAAGTCATACACATTCACGCCCACCTCACATAGTGCAATTAACTCTGCATGATTTGATGAGGTGGCTACCAAAGTTTGTTTGGTTGAACGCCACGAAATAGCGGTTCCACCATACATGAATAAATATCCAGATTGAGATATGACTTTATGTGGATCAGATAAATATCCCGCATCAGAATAACCAACTAAATTGGTTGCTTTGGCATCGTCATTTCGTGCAAATATAGTCTCATGTCACTTGTTCCACGAAATAGCGCAAAATGTGTTTAACACCACTCCAGTGTCTCTTCGTTGACATTGAACTATATCTTGCTAGTAAATTAACTAAAAAAGCTATATATGGTCGGGTATTATTAGCAAGATACATCAATGTACTAATTGCACTGAGATATGGTAATTCTGGACCCAAAATCTCATCACTATCTGTTCGATGATAGGAAGGATCATTTTTAATATCAAGTGATCTAACTACCATCGGTGAACTTAATGGATGAGCGTTGTTCATATGAAAATGCTTAAGAACCTTTTCCGTATAGTTTCATTGATAAACGAAAATTCCACCTTTAGTATGTTCGAACTACATGTCGAGACAATACTTTATAGTACACAAATCTTTCATCTCAAACGCACTTTTTAAGTAATCAGCTGCATGTCGAATCTCTTCAGGAGATCCAATGATATTCAAATCATCAACATACGCAGCTATGATTACAAATCGCGACTTTGTCCTCTTTATGAATAAACAGGTACTTATTTGATTATTACAAACCCTTTCTTATTAAATACTCACTAAGATGATCATACCACATACGTACTAACTGTTTAAGTCCATACAAGGATCTTTTCAATTTCATAGAGTACATATGATATGGTTTTGATTTCAATGCTTGAGGCATTTTCAATCCTTTTGGGATTTTCATGTATATATTTGTATCCAATGACCCATACAGATATGTAGGTGACCACATCCGTGAGCTGCATTTGCAGTTGTTCAATTACTGCTAAACTGATTAGAAATCTAAGTGTGGTTGCCTACACTATAGGTGAATACGTTTTAGTATGATCGATTTCTAGCTTTTGAGTAAAGCCTTGGGCCACGAGACTAGCTTTATACCGTACAACTTCATTTCGTTCATTTCTTTTTCGTACAAACACCCACTTGACACCTTTCGGTGTTGGAGTTATATGTCCAAATACTTCTCGTTTATTTAGCGAGTCAAGCTCAATTTGAATTGCCTCTTGCCAATTTTTCTAATTATTTTGGTGTCGACATTCCTCCATAGTTAGAGGATCATTTCCATCTTCGTCCACAATTTAGATGGCTACAGAATAAGCAAAAATCTCATTGATTTCAACTTCATTTCTATACCAACCGAAACTGTTGTGAACATAATTAATAGACATCTCGTAATTATCTTCGAGATCTTGCTCATTGCGTTCAGATTCTTTAGATAAAACTGCTTTAGGGATTTTATCCTCAAAGACATTACCAGTGGCCACATCAATATCATTATTAATTGAGACAACATGTTCTTTCCTCTTTTGAGGATTTACATCTTTAGAGTCAAGTGGTCTACTACGCTTCCAGCGTATTTGTAACTCAAATGCCTTTGATTGATTAAGAGTCGCTTTAGAGATCTCTAAACGGGCTGGAATATTTTCAGATTGGATATGTGATTTTGTGACCCTTTTGGTATCTGTAAACGCCTATTTGCAACACTTTTGTAGCCTATTTGCAGCACTTTGCAAATGTATGATCCGTTGAACTTCAAGTTCAGTGTCATTTGTCATCGGATCCATAAAAGACATAGATGTTGCATTCCATGCAATATCTTTCTTTATAATCCCCTTATCTTCTCCCCCTAAATCCGGAATACTGTCTCATCAAAATGACAATCTAAGTACCTAGCAGAAAATTGATCACCAGTCATTAGTTCAAGGTACTTAATATTTGATAGAGATTCAAACCCAACATAAATTCTCAGTCTCCTTTGTAGCCGTATTTACTTCGTTGAGGGGGAGGTATCTGGACATGCACTGAACCACCAAATACTTTTAAATGAGAAATATTTGGTTCTCTTCCAAAGACCAATTGTAATGGGGAAAATTTTTTGTAAGCGGTGGGTCTAAGTCGAATTAAACTCACTGCATGCAAAATTGCATGACCCCATGTCGATGAAGGCAATTTCGACCGCATTAGTAATGGTCTAGCTATTAGTTGTAACCACTTAATTAACAACTCTGTCAGGCTGTTTTGAGTATGTACATGAGTAACTAGATGCTCCGCAGTTATCCCAATGGATTGACAATAATCATTAAAGAATTTAGAAGTAAATTCTCCCGCACTATCTAACCTGATCCTTTTAATGAGATGATCAGGGAAATGAGCTCTCAATTTAATAATTTGAGTTAGAAGTCTTGCAAATGCAACATTCCGTGTTGACATCAAGCTTACATCTGACCAACGTGTTGATGCGTCAATCAACACCATAAAGTACTTAAGTGGACATGACGGTGTTATTGGTCCGCATATGTCTCCTTAAATTTGTTCAAGAAATATGGGGAATTCTAAATTTACTTTTGTCATAGACAGCTTTGTAATTAATTTCCCAAGAGAACAAGTCGCACATCTAAAATCACTTTTAGCGAGGAACTCTATGTCCTTTAGTGGGTGTCCATGTGAATTTTCAATGATCCTATGCATCATTGTCTCCTTATTATTGTTTCTTTTTATAATTTTATATTTAACTACATCTACTATTTGTCTATAGATTTTTCCTTACAATTAAAAAGTTATAACTTAATTTACAAAAAAATTCAATTCAACACAAGTAAAAAAGAACTTAAACTAATGCTAGTAATCAAGATGCCCAAACGAATGAAAATTCTTAAATTGCTAATTTAGATTATCTGATTCCCTTCTTTATCTTTTATTAAATCTTTTATTTATTTATTTTAGTACTTGACAATATTTATTTTTATCAATTATTTTCCCCCTTTTTAATTAATACAATATTATTTTCTTGTTTTGCATTCTGTTAATTCTTTTCGTGGGATTTTCTTTTCCCGTATGTTATGGATTGTGACCTTAATAACTAATTTTTATTTATTATTAGAAATAGTCTTTATAAAAAAGTATAAATATATTTTAACAATGAAAACAAATATTCCTGAATTCACACTTTAATTATAGTATAATATAATACAATATATATAATAAATAGTACTTAATATTTATTGAAGTTTTAGCTTAACATTTACATATACATTTAGACTTTTACCTTTAAATATTATCATATATAACCTAACAATTTTTTTTTGAAAAAATTATTTAAAGTACATTCTGAAAAATTAATTGAATTGAGATAATATTTATTTTTTTATTTTCTTTATGATTCTTGTAGCTAGTTAAATGTTGGTTAAATGCATCATGACCGATTTCTCTTTCTCTTTTACTACACATTAATAAGTAATTCACACACACAGACACACACATATATATACATATATGTGCATATTGTACTACTATATATATATATATTACTATGACTATTAGTATTATTATTCTCACCTATTTATCAATCATATTTCTCTATATTTAAAATAATACTCCAGTAAAAGTGCCCATATACATGCATCTTTAGGAATATTTCATACTATTTAATATTTGTAATCGACTAAACTATTCTTTGTTAAATTATAAATAACAATCATAAAAGTACAGTAAAAAATATAAACATTCCTATCACTCCAAGTTATAGCAGTTTAAGAAGCTACCCTAAAAAAAGATACAATTTGTGGATAACAAAAATGATATCTTCTATAGTTATAAACTTATGTCAATAATTTCTATCACAATTGTTAGAATTTGAAATTATTACAATTGTGTATATTTTTTAGTATACTTTTATAACTGTTACTAAATTTAATTAGGGGTAGTTTAATAATCACAAATATTAAAAATTATGAAAAAGGAATCATCTTTATTTCCAAAGTACTGCACCATTGTGCATGTATACAGTTTTACTTACGTCCATCACATATTTAATCTTTTTTAATTAAGTGTACATAAATTTTAAAAAATAAAATAAAGTAAAACAAAATAAGAATTTAGTAAGTATGATTGGCCAATTTTTCATTTAAATTTTGATACGTGTCAAGTTAATAATCCTTATATCTATGTCAATAACTTATGGAATAACCTACTTAATAATCATTTTTACGATATTTATTACAATCTTATTAGTAACTATATGAATAAAATTATAACATATAATATAAAAAATTAGACAATGTTTATCAATGGTTACGTGCCCATTTTTTATTTTTTCTTCTCTCTTTTTTTTTTTTTTTTGGTAAAAGACGGATATGTGTGGTGATAATTTAAGAATAGGATTTACACCTTTCAATATCTTTTTTTACAATGAGCAATTTCTGTCTTGCATTGTAGAAAAGAGCAAACTCTTGTACATTGACATTTTATTTTATTTCATTAGAGATGATTAAAAAATTATTTTAAGGTATCTAGTAATTATACCTCAAATGCTCAAATCACATTTTAGTCTATCGCACTACAAAAGTATTCACTATATATGATTAATGATGTGATTGATTCTCAATTTTCTTTTAACCTATGTTACTCTTCAAAATGTTTGCTTTACATGACAATTCAGTTAATAGATTTTTGATTATCCTCTAACATATCTTAATAAGTCAAGTGATCTAACTAATTCTCATTTATATCTATCTTAAAATAGCTCAACATTAAATCCTTTCAAATGTTATTAATTTTTCTACTCATTCCTTGTTGTATCATAGGGGTACTTTTTACCTAGTAAGCATATTATATTATGAATATAATATACTAAAAAAATAATGTGTAAATATGTATAATATGAAAAGTAACTAATAGGAATGAATATGGATAATGTGAAAAGTAATTAATAAGAATAAATATGCGTAATGTGAAAAGTAATTAATGGAAATTAATAAGCATCTTACTTTACTTTTTTATTCTTAAAATATTAATATTACAAGGTTAATGTAATCCAATTAGAAGCTCGTGCGTTGCACGTGATTCGCATTATCTCAATAAATTATTACATTGTAACAATATAATAAATTTATAATTAGAATATATTAACTAAATTTAATAGGCAATTTATAAATAAACATTATTACTTTTACAAAGTAGAAGAATATAGTTATAAATAAATAATTTTTTCTCCACTTTAATTATTATTTAATATTATAAATATATTTGTTCTACTTGCAATATATGCATCTTTTTTAGTATAAGTAAGTCATACCCGTATAAGTAAATTTGGGTCAAAATAATCATATACGTACATAAAAAAATACACAAAAAAATTAAAATACATTATATGTACATGTGTGTAGAATATACAATGACTAAAACTGATAAATAAAAAAATATAGCGATTGATTGTTTTAAATGGAGAACTAATGCATACAAAAATTTAATTATGTCCATCATTTACAATATATAAATATATTACAGTAGAATAAACATATATATTTATTTATTTATTTTTGACTCGGTGCTTTTTAATTGTAGTTTAATGTCGACAGGTTATCAAATATTTGTTTAGTAAGGTTCTTATATTCTCAATAAATGTCGCTGTACATTGATGATCACATTACAGGAACAAACAATGAACATAAACATTTAGATCTTTCATCTTATTAATTAGCTCTAATTAAAATAAAGCATAAAAAGAAAATACAATTAATATTGTATTATGGAGTAAGCATAAAAATCCTTGTTTCTAATTGAACTTTATTTTCATTGAACTTGTGGTTATTCTAAACTTGTTTCACTTATGAAATAATATTTTAATCTTTTTGGGTTGTGCAAATTTTGAAAAGAAAAAATATATTAATTAGTCATTTCATTTTTTTCTTTCATGTTTTTACTCCTTATATTGACTATATTTAAAGTTATTTATAATATAATTTTATACTAATAGCTTTATTATAAAAAATTTTTTTTGTTCATCATGTTTCTAAAGAAATTCTAAAACAAAGTCCTAAATTGAGTAAACCATCTATGAAATGATTTCAAGTGGAATAATAAGTATTACATTATTTAACCTAGATGATACAAAAATAATTACTTTAATTTTAAATTTTTAACGATAAAAAATTAATTTACTGAATATTTAATAGTCCAATTATTGGTGTAATTACACTTTTAATTAGACATCCATAATATTATTTTATTACCATATAAAATGTATCTATTATGTAATAATTCAGAAAAATATTTATCACTTATTTTTTTCTCTGAGAACTTTGTAAAGAAATATGATAAAATTAAATTACAAATACACCAAAAAAAAAAGTATATTAGGAAAAGGCAAAAGCAAATTATTAATTGTTTTAAGTCTCTCTTTTTGTTTTATCATTTATCCTTTCTATATTTTCTAAAGGATCATATATGATTTGATTAGTCTAATAAAAAAAATTATGAAAAGAAAATGTAATGGTATAAAAAAAATTACCTTTCTCACTTTTATGTCTTTTTCTTAATTTGAATACTTGAAAACTAAAATAAAAAAAATTCAAAATTATTTACTCTATTGGGCTCGTTAATATGAATATGTACTTTTACAAATTTAAGTTTATATTACAATAATTATAGTGTTATTCAAGTAAATAAATATATCATGAATAATTAAATGGATATATAGAATTGAAAAGGTGTATATATATCCAAAAAATATTATAATTTAATATATATCTATTTACTTACTTAATCAGTAGTTCTTTTTATTTAGTAGCAAAGTTTTAAAAAGTTAAAATTTTATATTTTTTCTTATAAATTCATTTTAATTTGTAGATGGACAATATTTAATTAGTGTCAAAAATTAGAAAAGTATCATATCATCTCCCAAATTATAAAAAATATTAATTTAAACAAGCACAATTATCTAATAGGAGGTACTTTATATGACTATCACCTAGACTAAAAGGCTTAAATCAATTTTTGGTCCTGTAATTTTGGCACTTTGACATTTTTATCCTTTATCTTTTTATGATTGCAAAAGAGTCCTGTAACTTTTTGACATTTCATGATTTTGGTCCTTCTGATGCCGAATTTTTCAAAAGTCGCCGAAAGATATCATGTGCGCCTCACATGGTTCATTGTTATTGGGGCTTTTGTTCGGATTGGTTCACTTTTACCAACATGGATGAAAAATTAAAAAAAAAAAAAAAAGGTGGCACATGATTTATTCCAACAACTTTTGCAAAATCCATCACCGGAAGGACTAAAATTGCAAAATGTCAAAAAGTTACAGAACTCTTTTGCAATTTCTAGAAAGATAAAGGATAAAAATGCCAAAATCGCGAGGGGCACATGATTTGTTCCGGAAATTTTTGCAAAATTCGGCATCGGAAGGACCAAAATCACAAAATGTCAAAAAATTACAGGATTATTTTGCAACCCTAGAAAGATAAAGGATAAAAATGCCAAAGTGTTATTATTACAGGACGAAAATTTCATTAAAGCCTAGACTAAAATGCTCTTGAAGTCTAGTTTCATACGAATTGATTTAATTTATTTGAAAATCTAACGTAATCGAAATGTTACGATAGAATGAAACCACATTGATAATTTTAATAGAAGAATTTAGAACATAGAAAGTACCCTTGGTATTATATATAACTATATTATCATTAAAAGAAAGCCCAAGTATCCCTCATTTTCTATTATTTAGTACATGATAGTTATTATATTATTGGGTATTAAAAAAATATGTTTCAATAAACTTTTGAATATTTCATAAGTGTTGTGGTATAGATATCAATATAATCTTATATATAAAATAAATATCTTGTATGTACAAATCTGTACTTGTACTTAAAAATGAAAGTTGTCTATGATCAAATGATGATTAAGATTAGGAGTTTTAATTTAAAATTTCAGCAAATATAACGCTAGTTGATAAGCATTAAAATCAAATGATTAATTTTATTTTAAAAAAATCACTTAATTAATAGCTCCCTTGAATCTTCCCTTATGTTTCATTGGACTTATGATCTTCAATTTTACAAAAGAAGGTAAAGTATGTTTACATTTTAGATATTTTCCTCTTATAAACTTTAGATTTTAAATTAATTTTCTCCATGACACTTATATTTCATCTCTATATTTTTTATGAGAAATTCACCATTAATTATGTGAAAACATCGCTTCTATTGAAAATTTGGATCTTATAATTATTTCTCTTTATAATATTAATTTTTCATCCTTATATTTGTTTTTACTTATAAAATATTACTATACTTTTTACATGCCTATATTTGTAATAAAAAAGTATCATTTAAATTGATCCATATTCTAAATTTACTTCATGAATGAAATAAGATTTTAATTTTTTTCTAGTTGTGCAAAGCAAGAAATAAATAAAAATTAGCTTTTGGTTTTTATTTTTATTTTTGAGCTCTTATAATAATTATCAATAAAGTTGTTTATAACATAATTTTTTTTTTTAATAATCTCATTACTTTTTATTTATTCCTCATGTGGTGGAAAATAATCTAAATTTACGAATCGTATGTTATGGAATGAATTGAATGGAATAAGCATAAAAATCATTGACTAATTTTATAAGTTAGGGTTGAATTAAAAATATAAATGTACATAATTAAATTACTTATTATTGAAAATGATGCAGTAGAAATCTTATAGACTAAGCAATCTGTACACTAAATAATCAAAAAAATCATAAACTCGTTTAATTCATAAAATAAGTTTTGAATAATATTTTATGATTTTAGAATTAATATTATAATGATAATTAATTATAAAACCACTTATGAAATAAATATCATATTCTATGTTTGTTTTTCATAAATAATTGAATTTAAGATAAACTTATATAATGTGCTTGTTTATCATTGAAGTTTATTTTTGTTGAACTTTATTACTGTTAATTAGGTACCCCGGAATATTTTTTTATGGACATATGAAATTATAATTTCTATGCAATTTTAATATTTTTAATCAACATAAAAAAGTTAACATCTCAGGGAAAATTGCATTTGACGTCCCACAACTTACACCGTTTGCGATTTTGGTCCCATTAGTTTTTGACATAGCAATTTTGGTCTCATAAGTCCACAAACGTTGCAATTTTAGTCCCATTGACAAAATTCGTTAAAACTTTAACGGAAGGAGCACGTGCATGGCACGTGCTCCGTTAAGTCCATAAGTTACATCTAATGAAACGTTGCAATTTTAGTCCCATAAGGCCATAAACATTGCAATTTTAGTCCCATAAGTCCACAAACGTTGCAATTTTAGTCCCATGCACGTGCTCCTTCCGTTAATATTTTAACGGATTTCGTAAATGGGACTAAAATTGCAATGTTTGTGGACTTATGGGACTAAAATTGCTACGTCAAAAATTAATGGGACCAAAATCACAAACGATGTAAGTTATGGGACGTAAAATGTAGTTTTTCCAAGCATCTCAAGTTGCTCATATATTTTTATAGTAAATTACAATTAGCTCCCATGAGGTTTGGCATAATTACAAATAGCCCCTCGTTGTTTGAGAAATTACAAATACCCCCCTGAGGTTTGTAACCATCTAACAAATAATCCATTTTCATCCATTTTTATGGGTAGACTGACCAAAATGTCCTTATACACTGAATTATTTTTTATTTAATTCTTAATTTTTTTTGTACTACAATACGCAAGGAGACGTTCTTAAGTTTTTTACACAAAGGAGCAATAATGTAATTTGTCTCGGCTGATTTTTCTATAATTTTAATAAAAAAATTCGAGGGCAAAATGGTCAATTTCAGGCCTTTGGTTAAAAATTACAAACCTCAGGGAGGTATTTGTAATTTTCAAACAATGAGGAGGTATTTGTAATTATGTCAAACCTTAGGGAAGGTAGAGGTAATTTACCCTATTTTTATAATATCTTATTATAAAATTTAACTTACATTAAAATAATGGCAAATTGTCCCATGGATGCTTTCCTTACTTTCAAAGAGATGCTTCTTCAAGTTTTCAAAGCGTATCATCTCCTAATTATATAAACTATATATTTTTCCTAGTTAGTATTAGGGTTAATTACATTAATCTCCCTTACTACTATGGGAATATACAAATTCTCCCTCCTGCTATGAAAATTACATAGACTTCCCTTTCAAATATGTCCACCTTACAAATTGCCCCTTCTGTTAGTCAACTTAATAAGTTTTGTTGATGTCATATAAAAAAATTGATCTAAACTTCCTATAATACCCTCAACTTGAATAACTCTATTTTTTATGACTTAAATACCCTTTAGGGGTAATTTGTTATTTTTAAAGTTAAAAAGGGGGTATACTTTTAACTCGTACTATATTGTTTTATTACATTTTGTTAATCACATATTGTGTATGTGTAGATTGTGACATTAATTTCTATTCCTGACAATCATCAAAGCTTGCAAAATTTGTTAAAATTATATTATTTTATAAAATATAAAGCTTATATTTTGAAAAAAAGAAATATTTGATGATATTTTGGTCCACTTTTATTTTCAAGTTTATTGAATTATTTTTAGTTTTCATTAAATTTGACTAACACCTGTTAGCCAGAGGGGGTAATTTGTAATTTTCATACTAAGAGGGAAAAATTTGTATATTCTCGTAGTAGCAAGGGATGTCAGTGCAATTAATCCTAAGATTTTTAACTAATTTTATTTAATTTTTTATAAATAAAAATTTTTATTATAATTTTTATTATAATTCTATCTCAATTCAGCTATCTAAGTACGTATTTAACAACTATTATAAAATTACTTATTGCACACATAAATTTATAATCTAATATTCTATGAAAATGATATACTTTACATCACAAAAAAGACACAAATATAAAATATGCCAACTCGTTCACACTTTAAATATTTACAATATACATAGATATAGCAATATTTATCTATGGTTGTATGCTCATTTTTTATTCTTTTTTAATTTTTTTCCAGAAAAAAGATGTGTTGTGATGGTTTAGGAGTAACATTTACACCTTTTGATATTTTTTTTTTTATAATGAGCGATTTTTATCGTATATAGTTAAAAAGATCAAATATGTAAATTGTCATTTTGTTCTATTATGTTAGAGATGATTAAAGAATCATATAAGGTACCTATCAATGACATCTCAAATGCTCAAATTACATTTTAGTCTATCTTACAACAAAAAGTATTCACTCTACATGATAAGTAATTTAATTGATTCTCATTTTTCTTTTAACCTATTTTACTCTTCAAAATGTTTGTTTTAAATGACAATTAATTAATTGATTTCATTTGTCATCTAACCTCTATATTTTAATGTGTCTAGTGATCTAACTAATTCTCATTTATATCTATGTTAGAAAAATTCTCAACATTAAATCCTTTCAATTTTCATGATTTTTTCTAGTCATTCACGTTATATCATTGGATTGTTTTTGATCTAGTAAGTGTATTATATTATGAATATAATATACACAAAAATAATATGCGTAAATAAATATAATATGAAAAGTAATTAATAGGAATAACTATGGATAATGTGAAATTAATTAATAAGAGTAAATATATAAAATGTGAAAAGTAATTAATAGGAATCAATAAGTATATTATTTTACATTTTTATCCTTAGAAAAATAATATTACAAGGCTAATTTAGTCCAATCAAAAAAGGAAAGAAATCAAAATCCCTATTCATACTTTTATATACATATAGATAGATAGATATAGATATAGATATAGATATAGATATCGATTAGATATAGATTAATTCGGGAGAATTACACTTTTGGTCCCAATTAAACATATTTTTTTAATACTTTTGGTTCTACCATCAACTTTCCGTTAAGAGTTAACGAAAAATGCACGTGTTGTGCATGTGAGGCTGATTTTGGGGGGAAATTTATTGCATTTTAGCGCCTAAATTGGTTAGCCTTGACTATAAAGTCATTTTGGCACCAAACCCTCTCTAAAAATATTACAACCCCATCCCTATTCTCACTTTCATAATTTAACAGAAATTTTATTGTTTAATAACTTCAAAATCAGATTTCTAGCCATGAGTAGAAGTTATTTAAATACCGATTTTTTTACTGACTTCTAGCCATGAGTAGAAGATAATTTATTTTAAAA
Source organism: Sesamum alatum (assembly GCA_034509735.1). Taxonomy (NCBI): domain Eukaryota; kingdom Viridiplantae; phylum Streptophyta; class Magnoliopsida; order Lamiales; family Pedaliaceae; genus Sesamum; species Sesamum alatum. The sequence goes on from JACGWO010000001.1 coordinate 5,576,206, forward strand.
AAAAAACACAAGAAACAAAAAAACAACAAACAATATTAGAAATCAGAACTTTACAACTATCCCACAACATCGAATTACTAGTACAGAAAATCAACAACATTATGTTATCATCATCCAAAGTAGGGCAGAAAACGAAACTCACGAAAATCAACATTACACTATATTATCAAATTGGAAAATCAGTATTCGAATAACTTCTACTCATGCTAGAAATCTGATTTTGAAGTTATTAAACAACAAAATTTCGGTCAAATTATGAAAGTGAGAACATGGATGGGGTCATAATTTTTTTTAGAGAGGATTTGGCGGCAAAATGACTTTATAGCCAAGGCCAACCAATTTAGGCCCCAAAATATAACATATTTCCCCCCAAAATCAGCCTCACATGCGTAGCACGTGCGTTTTCCGTTAACTCTTACCGGAGAGTTGATGGTAGGACCAAAAGTGTTCAATAATGTATTTAATTGGGACCAAAAGTGTAACTCGCGAATAAAGGGGGACCAAAAATATTTTATTGGTATTGTGAAGGGACCAAAAGTATAATTCTCCCGATTAATTCAAAACTATAACTTAAGATGTTTTACATCTTCCATTTCTTTGCAGTGACTAAAATAATCTTATATTGATTTCGGTTAAACGAATTGAATTGAAAGTTCGGTTAATCAAAATTTGGGTTAAATACACTTTGCACCCCTGAACTATGCATAAAGTGCATTTACCCCCCTAAACTATAAAATGTAACAAAATGACCCCTCATGATATGGATTATTTTTTTTATGATGAAAATGTCCTTATTGTTTACACCCCTAAAATATGTTTATTTCAATCATTCCCCTAAGACATAATTTGAAATATTATAAAAATTATATTTAACATAAATACTATCAAAATTTATTATTTTTATAATTAGTATAAAATCTGTATAACGCTCTATAAATTTACAGACCTTATATTTTTTACATAATGTTTCAAAATTTACATAATTTTGGCTTGTGTATATATATGTTGAACTTTTTTTTACAAAAATAATATTTTTGATACAATTTAATAATATTACATCGAACATAATACACTATAAATATGCAAATCTATAATATAATTAATTTATAATATTCTATAATCTTTTGAGTAATGATATGATATCATTTAATTATGCGTACATATACCTAAACAAAAAATTATAGGTTATATAACATATTTTCTTATAAAATTATATGCATTATTTATTTACACATATTTACATGTATTTTTTAACATAAATAATCTACTTTGTAAAATATATATGCATATAGTGCGATTTTAAATATTTTTTGTATTACATAATTAATAAAAAAATTTATAAATTTTAAATACTAGTTTTTAAATAAAATATGAGTAAAATTTTAAATCTCTAAAAGTAGTTTTGACGAAGTAATAAAACATACATTTAGGGAATAAAATGAAATGTATAGGAGATAAGTGAGAAGGGGCATTTTTATCCTTTTAATGTCAAATTATTTTGTCAGGAACCTTTTTGTTACCTTTCATACTTTAGGGGCCTAAATGAGACTACATGTATAGTTTAGGGGTGCAAAATGTATTTAACTTTCAAAATTTTGATATGCCAAAATGGCATACCGAATACCGAATTGGAATTTTTAATTGGTTCGACTTGATAAAAATCAAATTTATTTCAGTTTGGTTTGATTTTGTACTAAATTAACCGAAAATGTAAAAAAACAAAAGAAAGGAAAATCATGCAATTAAGTAATAATGTAATATTAATTTATTATTTATAAATTATTTGTAAATCAATAATTATAATCAATTAAGTATGTATTAATCATAAATTTATTATAATTACAAATATTAGCATATTTAATATTTATATATTACATTTTTTATTATATTTATATATATTCCTAAAGTTTTACATTCCATTCGGTTCGGTAAACCAACATAAAAAAAATTGAAACTGAATCGTGTACCATTTTTTTTTCTTTTTTAAAAAAAAATGATTACGGACCTGAATTATATTTTTGATTCGATATTCGGTAAAAACTGAATTTTCAATTTGATTGTTTTTCAATCGGTTAACCAAAAATTTGCACACCCCTAACAGACATAATTAAGTTATAAGAATCATTACTGCATGGTGTTATTGATGAAATCACGTATGATACATTCGATCACGGGAAGGTGAATGATATATAAATGGTAGTGAAGATAGTTAGACGGGAATAAGGAACTTCAATTATGGAGAAATGTAATTGCAGTATCCTAGGATGTAAAAAGAAATAGTATGGAAAAATTGTAATTTATGTCTCATAACTTATTTCATTTGTGATTTTGGTCTCATTGTTTTACGACTCAACAAATTAATCCCACAAGTCCAAAAAAGTTGCAATTTACGTCCCATAAATATTTTTCATTAAATTATTAACGGAAGGAGCACGTGCCAAGCAAATTAATGCTCCATTAACTTTGTTTATTAAGTTAACGGTTCATCCATTAACAATTTAACGGAAAGTGTTGATGAGATGTAAATTCCAACTTTTTTGAACTTATGGGACTGAATCTGCTGAGTCATAAAACATTAGAACCAAAATTACAAATCGAATAAGTTATGAGACGTAAATTGCAATTTTTTCAAAATAGTACACATGTTTGATTCCTGGAACTAGCAACAACATGGTACCTTGTCTTATTTATATAAAGTTGAAGACTCTCATTTCCATTGTCATGTTGTTCCTCCACTATTTGCTTTACCGAATCGATAAGAGAATCGTTGCAATCTTCCACATAAATTGAATGGAGTGTAGAGATATCGCCAATAATTGAAGGGATCTCCTCCAATTGTGACATCCAACTTAGAAAGAGGCTCTCAAGAATAGGAATGTGGATATTTTTTGCGCTCCACCATTTTAGGTTATAACAGTTAGAAATTTTCAAGACTTTTAGTCGAGGGGCTTGTGAGGCATCAAGCACTTCATTCAGATATATCATTTGGAGTGCGGTCCCAAGGCCACACACGAAGCACTTGTCCTCCTTCACACCGCCAACACTAACACGCTGCACTTTTGGGGCATACAGAAAATGTTCTTTTTCATATTCTCTCAAGCATAAATCTCTAAAGAGATCATGGATTCCACATATTTTCCTGTTCCCATCATTACCAAATTTAAGAATCAAAATCAGATTTCTATCAATGAGGTCTCTTAAGTATTTCTCCGCTACCTCTTCCAAGCTTTTACCTCTTATTGGCTTTAGAAATCCTTCGACAATCCATAATTTGGTTGGTTTGGAAACATGAATCTTAGAATCTTCACGAAAAACTCTCATATAGAGAAAACATGTTTTGAGATGAATGGGCAAACTGTTGTAGCTCAAAGACAATATTTGTAAACATCGCTCGTAATCTTTCGAATTATGAAAAGCGTTTACATTTTCCACAACAGACTCCCAATATCCACCAATTACAATAATGGTTAGAGAAGTCCATTACAACTCTTTGCAATATTCTTACCAACTTCCTCCAACTCCGGATATGGGCAACCTTCTTGTGCAAAGATCTCCTAACAAAATAAATTCCAACCTTCTTCCTCATTTAGAAAATCTATTGAATAAGGTTCATGAGAGCCTAAAGAAACTGCAACATTTGATATCCTAGTAGTCACCAAAATTCGACTTTCATTCCTGTTATTTGGAAAAGATCTGTTCAACTCGTCCCAAACATCAATATCCCAAATATCATCCATAACAATTAAGTACCTCCTACGAAATAATGTTTTGTGCAGCCGATCTTTTAATTCGGTTAATGTCTCACTGCTTTCTTGACTTTTTTGTTTTAACTCCTACGAAATAATCAATGTGAATGATTATTGTTTGTGCAAGTAAAACAACTCCTTAAAAGGACCTAATTGCAGCTTTCCAATAAACTTTTTAATTTGTTTTTAATTAGATTGTTATAATTTTGGTTAATTATGATAGAAGAAAATATACGTCCGAAGATCCCACGAAAGGAATCGAAAGTTGTAGTCAAGATCTGCCATTAAATGATGAGATTAAACTAATCTTGTTCATCAATCCGTACGCTTAATTAGTGAAGCACCGACCTACTAATAGCAGCATGTGCTACACAATTACACATAGATTGATGAAATGAAAGAATAAAAAAACTTTCATCGCTGTAAAAAAATCTTAAAATATGAAAGTTTAATGGGCAAACAAAAAAATGAATTGAAAAAAAAATACAACAATTATAATTTATCTATATTTATATCTATCTATCTATATATCTTTTAAAGTATGAATATCCCTAAAAGATCTTCCATTTTTTGGTTTACCTAAATTACCCAAGCAAAATTATTTTTTTGATACAGTTAAAAAATGTCATTATCGTAATTGATACCACAATTGTGGTGAGTGTCGCTTTTGGTACCATTAAACACAAAAATACGTTTTTTTGGTCTCAAATTAACGGCAACGGCCGTTAACCCCAGTTGGCTCACGTGCACTACAAGAAAATAACTTAATAGCAACGAAAAAATTTATTGTTGAAATCAGCGTCGAGTTAATTAGCAAGTAAAATTCTCGTTGCCGTTGGGTGAAGTAAAATTCACGTGAAATATTAATTTTATAGAACTTATAAAATATTTTGAAAAGTTGGGTGAAGTTAACTTCATTTTCTTAAGGATTATATATAAGATCCGAAAGAATATTATTTTGAGATCTTATAAACTATTAAGAAAAACTTCCCAAACAATTTTTTGACACTTATAAGCTCTCGAACATATTATAAGATATGACGAGAAGTTTACAAGCTCAGCCAAAAATCCTCCTACTCTTAGTTAAGAATCTTTTTTCTTTTTCACTTTAATGCATGGGTGTGTTTTCATTATTTAGATGTGGATATATCAGGTTATTTTACTACAACATATATATATATATATATAATATATCCATCTATATTATATTTTTTATAATAAAAAACTGAATTACTTGAGATACTTTTTATTTCTTAATCTTATACAATGACTAAAGTGTCTCTATTTAAATAATAAGAATAAACAGACAAAAATATACGTCAAGGTGAATGATAAATTCTGAAAATAAGACCGAGGAACTTCAGTTGTGCAACAATTGTAGGATATATAAGGGGAAATAGCATTTTTTATTCCATAACATAGGTCCTTTCTATTTTTGATCTCATTGAATACGGGATTCTCACTTTTGGTCCTATAACTTTCGATTCATAACATATGGAACCAAAAGCGTAAAGGCGCTAATAGCCACGTTCTAGCACGTGATTTTTCTGTTAAAAAAATTAACGAAAAGGTGGCATGGGACCAAAAGTGCTAGTTCTTAGAAGTTACGGAATCAAAAGTGAGAATCACTGCAACGCTTCGTTCTTCACCTAGTGACTAAGAAACACTGATTTGTTCTTCATCTACATAAAGATGGAGGGTCTCATTTCCAAAGCTTCGTTGTTCCTCCAGTATTTGCTTTGCCGAACTGACGGAAGAATCACTCAACGCTTCAAATGATTTATGATAATTGAAAATCAAAAGTGGATTGATAAATTAATTGATGAGGTTACTAAATTTGGACATGCATATGTGTGATTTGATTTAAAGTCCAGAAAATTTGAAATGTATGGAACTAAAATGAGAAACTCATAATGACATAATAGGATAAAAATTAAATAAATTTAAAGTTACAAAACAAAAAATGACATTTTTCCGCAGCTATACCGTTGACATTGATATTGTCCAACAATTACCTGAGAGCATATAAATGACAACAAAAATGGGGCCAAAATCACTTGAAGATGAATGATAAATGGTGAAGACAGTAAAAAAGGGACTGAGGAACTTCATATCTGAACAATATAATTGCAGAATCCCTTTGTACATAAGCTCCAACTTAGTAATAGAAATTGCACAAAGACATGATCATGTTTGATTGCTAGCTCCTAGCTGCACACTTGGTAACTTGTGTAATCAACATAAAGTTGAAGGTTCTCATTTCCGAGGTTCTGTTGTTCCTCCAATATTTGGATTGCCGATTCCACAAGACAAGTATTGCAATATACCAAATGAATTGAACTGAGTGTGGGTATATCTCCAATAACTGAAGGAATCTCCTCCAATTCATCCATGTCACGTAAAATGAGGCTCTCAAGTTTAGGAAAATGGATATCTTCTGCTTCCCACCACTCCACATCACATTTATCAATTATCAACACTTTTAGTCGAGGAAATTCGCCTTCGACTTGATTCCAAACTGGTCCACTGAAGGCATTAAGAAGCAATTTAAGTATTTCAAGATTAGGCAATAATGAACCAAGAGTCATCATCTTTTCCCAAGGAATATCGCAACCATCCAAGCACAACTCCTTAATTGAAGTCGGGAAGCTGGTGAGATTCTCCAATAATAAATGATTCTTACCTTCGATAGAAAGTGATTCGAGTCTATGTAGACGGTTAAGATTGTAGAGACAGTAGTACGACCAATCCATGCTTCTCTTTTCTTCATCAAAATAAATACTCAGTTCCTTCAGATTTGGCATAATTTCAACGACTTTCTCTGTACACCTAAAGTTTCTTACTCTGGAGAGCGTCTGTAAGTTTTCCATAATAACGGAATCTTGAGGAACTGCTTGTTCAGGTAAAACACCATGGAGAACAACATGCCTAAGTTGTGGCATATCCCATATTTCAGATGGTAGAATTACTTTAGTTCTTCTGATAACATCTTCCGAACTAAAAGTAACAACCTGTAAGTTCCAGAGTAAAGCTATTGTAGACGGAGATACAAGTTCTAAATCTGTCCTGCTGTCGGATTCGAACTCAAGGTGCCGCAGGCTAGTGGGGTACAGAATTTCTTCAAAGGAATCTTTGACATAAGACCTCAATCTTACTCTTACCCTCACTAATCTTGCTCTAGTAAGACTTGAATACATAATTGTGCAGATGTTGCAGACCAAAACACTTGCAAGTGATGTCAGTTGTGAGGCATCATGTACTTCATTCAGACCTATCATTCGAAGTGCAGTTGTACGGCCACATAGAAAGCACTTCCGATCCTTCAAACGTCTGACTGAAACATGCTGCACTTTTGGGGCATAAAGAAAATGTTCGGTTTCATATTCCCTCAAACACAAATCTCTTAAAAGATCATGGATTCCGCATGTTTCGATGTCCCCCTCAGCACTAAATGTACGAATCAAAATTAGATTTCTATCAATAAGATCTTTCAAGTATCCTTTCGCTACCTCTTCCAAGCTTTTACCATTCACTGGTTTTAAAAATCGTTCAGCAATCCATAATTTGATTAGTTTGAAAACATTAATCTCAGAATCTTCAGAAAAAACTCTCAAAAAGAGAAAACATGGTTTAAGATGAATTGGCAAATTGTTGTAGCTCAAAGATAATATTTTCATGCATTGCTCGTAATCTTTTGAATTATGAAAAGCGTTTACATTTTTCGCAATAGACTCCCAATATTCACGTGTCATTTCAGAATTTGCAAGCAACCCACCAATTACAACAATCGCTAAAGGAAGTCCATTGCAACTATTTGCAATATTCTTGCCAATTTTCTCCAAATCTGGATATGGGCAATCTTCTTGTGCAAAGGCTTTCTGACAAAACAAATTCCAACTTTTTTCCTGATTTAGAAAATCCATCGGATAAGATTCCTGAGACCCTAAAGAAACTGCCACATTTGATATCCTAGTGGTCACCAGAATACGACTTCCATTCTCATTATTTGGAAAAAATCTGTTCAACTGGTTCCAAATATCAATATCCCAGACATCATCCATAACAATTAAGTACCTTCTACCAAATAATGTTTTGTGCAACTGCTCTTTCAATTTGGCTAATTCTTCATCGCTTTCTTGACTTTCTTCATTATTACCAGTGCCTAAAAGAATTTCTCTCACACTATATTCTTGAGATATTGTAAACCATATTCGTTTATCAAAGTGATGCACAATATATTGATCTTCAAAAACATTTCTAGCTAAAGTAGTCTTACCAATACCTCCCATTCCTACAATTGAGAGAGTTTGGAGATTAGATCCACCTTTGGTGAGCTCATCCATGACACGGACCAAGTGTTCATCAAACCCCACAGTAGTAGTTTTCTTGCCACTGGAAGGAAGTACTTCTGATGGTCTGACAGGGCCAGAAACTATCCCCTGCTCTTTTTGGATGTTGGCCTGTTCCTCTTTGACCATCATCGTCAACTCTTTTGTGATGGAATCGATCTTTCCACTTATTTTGTCAATATCTTGACAAAAAGATGTGAGGGCTGTCATATTATGACTTTCTTCTTGAGGCCTGTAACAAAGTTGATCCACCACATGACGGTCAACAACTTCTTCAGCTTCTGCGACAGCATCAGCAATTTGTCTCCCAAGATCTCCTATTTCTTTGCTTATTCTTTGGGAATGAGCTTCGAGAAAGTCTAGCAAGAACTCGACTTTCTCTTGCAAGCTCTGAATTTGATTTGTGTCGACATGAAGCCGACGCAGACGAGCAGGATGCTGGAGATTGTCAAGAACATGCGACAGGGAACGCAAAGTTGCATAAGCTGCTACTGCCATCTTGAACAAACCCTGTTAAGATTGACTTAGTACAGAGTAAAAGAGAAAACAGAAGCAAAGACAATCTAGATGATTATTGTTCGTGCAAGTAAAAGAACAACTTGCGACTCCCTTAAAAGGAGCCTGGACCAAGAATTGCAGATTTTCAATATGCTTTGTTGTATTTAATTAAATTGTTATAAATATTCAATAAGCTTTTGTGTAGTCCAGATCTGCCATTAAATAATAAGATTAAACTAATTTTTTTTCTGAAGAATGATTAATCCAGAAAGCGCCAAATGAATTGCTCATGTACAATGGGTTTGGAAGAGAATATAATAGTAACATACGATATTATTGCCATTACATACGATTCTAAAATACAAAAATATTTATTTCCTTATGATTGATTCAATGAAGTTAACTGCTTTAATCTTTGTATTTAATTCAATGAAGTTAACTGCTTTAATCTTTGAAATTAATTCCGGAAATTATTTTATTTGTTGGGATTCAACAATGGCAAAGACGACAATTCCAATTAGAGATGCATGTGGGATTACTTTGCTAACTATTTTATTTGCATTGTCTTAATAAGTGCGTACAGATCGAAAAAGTATAAATTGGATAATTGAATAATATATTAGTTCAATCAGTACATGAAAATATGAATCCACAAGTGTTAATTTGTTTTCCATTGTGAAAGGATAACTATACCTTTACTTTGAGATTTTTCTATTTATCAATTAGTTTGGCAGGGAAAGAGGTGAAAATTACTTAAATATCCTATTAAAAAACACCCAAATGTGAGTGCATCCTACACAAGAGAATATTCCAACAAGATTTGCCAAAAATATGAAAAAATAGTTAAGTGCTATAAAATACAAAAGTTGGAGGGTGACTTGTAAAAGAAAAAGGGTTGGGGGGAGACGGCGTCGTCGCCAACCAGCTTTGGGCGGCGACGAGCGTCGTTGCCTAGATGTTGACGGTTGGTGGAGGGCCGCTCCACCTCTACCGGCGTATATATACACACACACTATGAAATACAAAAGTTGGAGGGTGACTTGTAAAAGAAAAACAGTTGGGGGGAGACGGGCGTCGTCGCCAACTAGCTTTGGGCAGCGACGAGCGTCGTCGCCTAGATGTTGACGGCCGGTGGAGGGCCGCTCCACCTCTACCGGCGTATATACACACACACAATATATATGTAGTGTATATATATTATACTTGTCTATATTTTATATTTGTATGATACTTTTTTTTTGTTTATATATAAATGCAAAATATATTTTTAAAATGCTAATAATCTAGACCGTTCATTTTAACTATTGAAAATCAATGGTTACTAATCTGCTTGCTTGATCCGCTATTGGGAGTGTCCATGATCCTCATATTTTAGTTTTGTGTTCCGACAGAAGGCGCCAATTGATGTGAGCTGAAAGAGCTCGTTCTTGGGTTTGAACAAAGTGGCATTTGATTCTTTGCAAGCTATGAAACGGGAACCTGCAAAAAAAAAAACGTTAGCACTCCCACACTCAAGTCAGTAAATAGTTATGAGAGAATAAACGTAAATGAAATGAAAGAGAAGTGAATTCTCGTGACTAAAGTGTATGAAATAAGCAAAGTGTGAGTGTGAGAGCATGAAAATCGTGTATTGGAGTGTTAGAAAAATGTTACTTGCGTCAGCCATATTGACCCGGTATTTATAGGAGGAGAGTCATATTTAAAAAAGACTCTTAGTTGCTTTAGGACTCTGGAGGGACTACATGCTATCATTCCCAGACCTCAGCAGCCCCTGAACTCCTTGAAAGTAGAAAGTCTGTTGAGAGGGTCTTCTATGGATAAAGATAGATGGTAGACTGGGTCAACCCTTAGCAGCTATTATATAATTAGATGTTAAATTTAGTTATTTATTGTAATCTTGTCTACACTATTCTTCTACATCTACCATTTCAATCGTTTTTATTATTATTTTACTTCTATGATATTGTGAAGAGATAAACAAAATTAGTTTATACTTTCATCTTAGAGAAAGTACGTTATTAACTTATACCATTTCCTTTAGTTTCATGAAAATAAAAAACTAATTCATGGTAGAATTCAATCTTGATAATTAGATTTACTATATATTTGAAATACGTGGTGCTATTTATTTTATTACAAGTCAAATTAAAAACATAAAGAAATAACTACAAAGTAAAAAAAATAATTTTTTTTTTGGGGAAATAGTATTTTTGGTCCCATAAATTAGACCCTGATCACTTTTGGTCCCATTCGTTATGGAATTAGTACTTTGATCCCATAACTTACAAAAAATTGCATTTTTGGTCCTCATCCACTTTTTCGTTTGTTTTTTAAGTATTTTTTGTCTGGAGGGATATTCAATTTTTGTTAGAGAAAAGAGAAATTCCCTTCCTTGCCTTAATTTCCTTCAAAATTTGTTTTTTCCCTTAAAATAGTTATATTCCTCCTTCCAGCCAAAGTGTTGTCAAGTTGAAAAACGCGTTAATTTTCCTTCTAACTAAAACTACTTAACGATAACGTACTGGGCATGTGCCCGACGTCGTTAAAAACAAACAAAAAAGTGGATGAGGACCAAAAATGCGAATTTTTGTAAGTTACGGGACCAAAAATATCAATCTCGTAATGAATGGGACCAAAAATAAAAGGGGCCTAACTTATGGAACCAAAAATGTTATTTCCCCAAAAAAATTCAATGAATATCCAATTTATAAATGTATCATAGTGTTTTAAGAAAATTTCAATATCTTATAATGATTGAAAAGCTTTATTTGTGAAAGAATATAACTATACAATTGAAATTCAGTTTGAAACTAACATGTTAATGTGTTATTTTTAATTTTTACTTTTAAATATTATTTTAAAATTTTGTTCATTAACTTATCAACATATTACGTATTTTTTATAATATATCATGCAACACTATATTTTTCCCCTTTTGTTAATTTTCTCAATATATTTTATTTCTAGTTTTTTAATCGATCCGTGATGTTACTCTAATATTTAGTTATTTTTAACAAAATGTTGATTTAAGTTGATTATGTCGATTGTAGTTACTACTCTATAAAGAAAGGTTCTAAATCTAGTTATATATTATATTATTATTTACATTTTTTTTCAATCTCAATGTCTTTGGAGGAGAGGAGATGGATGGTATTTTTAATCTATTAATATTAAAATAAAAATCAATTAGAGACACTCTTTTTAAATGTTGCAACAACACTTCCAATTTTATACGATTGATAATTTTTTATTCGCAGTTAAATATTGACATTTATTTGTTATTATATATATACACTGATAGATAGATTTAAATTAGATAAGTATTTAATATATTATTTATGTGCTATTTCTTTTAAATTTGAATGTGTCACAGTAAATTGGGCAAATGTCATATTTAGTCCCTTATTTAGAATCACTTTAGTCCTTTAAGTTTATTTTGACTTTAGCATCTTTAAAATTTAATTTTTATTTCAGATTGGTCCCTCAGACCATTTTTCGGTAAAAATATAACCGGACTTTGACTTTTTAAAGGGTAAAATAGTCAATTTAAGTTTTACTTTTTCACTTTAGTCCCTTAAGTTTTTAAAATTTTCAAGTTAGTCCTTCTTAGTATCCACATGTTGGAATTATCAGCACATGATAAGATTTTTCCATGTTTTTCACTCCACACATTAAATTAATATGACGCGATCAGTGTCCTGTTGCGCGAGGTATTGTCCGTTCTGAGTTTCTATGAAATTTCATCCTGAAAAGACGCCTCGCTATAGGGAGATGAGGTATTGGAGTTTATAAGCCGCTCAAACTCCTCATCTATAATCAATATGGGGTACTTGCCTACATTATCAGTATATCACATGGATTGACAATTATTTTCGTATGAAACAAAACAATTGACAAAATACCATGAACAAAAATGTGCTTACCTTTGTATAATTTAAGAGTACCTTATGATGTCGTTCATATTTTGTGTGTGTGTGTTTTTAAACTATTTTAGCTATAAATATTTATTTTTCTCTCTCTTCAACTTTTTATATCTCTCTCTACTCAATTTCCATATCTCTTATTCTATCATTCTTTTTTCTAATAATTTCTCATAATTTTCTTTAATTTCTTAATATTTTTAAATTATCCAATTACTATATATATATATATATATTTGTTCAATAATAATGACTTAAAATTTAGATTCAATTGGGCACACACATTTTGAGTGTGCACTGTAAACTAAGTATATCGTATAGATGTGAGCTGAAGCATGCAGGCCTGGGGAATAAAGAATGCATTTTTGTAATAATTGTGTTTAATTATTTTTTCTAATTAAACAGCATTCGCTTTCCAAGTTATAATTATTGGTTAATTGTATAATGTCAAACTTCCAACTTGGCGTTTCTTAATGTGAGCTGAAGCAAGCAGACTGGATAAAGAAATGAGCTGGATGTGAAGGTTATGCATATCTGTAGTTTTTTTTTTTTTTTTTCTTTAAGTGAAAGTGATAAATATTATTAAACTAAATCAGTTACAATCAATTCTATCGATTATTAATATCTAATAGAAAAATTAGAACAATTATACATTGATCAACAATATTATATAAATGAAATTTAAACAACCCCTACTATAATAATATACAAATAATCCTGCTATACAGTAGATTATCATCCCACGTATTGATAGGGATCTGAACCTTTGACCTCTAGAGTCATGGGACCTCAACGTTAATGCATATATGTAGTAATAAATAATTTTGGTTAGGTATAATGTGAAACCAAGAAGTCAGAAGATTTTTATAATTTTATTATTATATTCATATATCACAAGAACAAATTGATCGATCTAAATATTGATTAATCTTAAATTTGACCTTTACCATGATTATAATACGACGTAAATTGTATTGCTTCGAAGTTTAACATGTACTGGGGTAATGCATCTACAATTATCGCAATATAGAACAGACAGACAGAACGTACGACAAAATTAAGGACCACATCTATTATGGATATATTATAGATGCCAACGCAATATGTGTCGCAGAAGTCATCACAAAATATTTTATAAGACTTTTGAGAGTATATAAGATACTATAATATTTTTGATAATTTTTTTAGAAAAAAAATTATAAGTTCCAGAAAATAGATGTTAAGAGCTTATAAGCTCTTTAAGAAAAAGGAAGGAATTGCCGACTTCTTTATAAAATCTTAACAAATTCCTTGTAATTAATTACAAATTTGTCATTACTACCATCTTATAAGCTCCATAATCGTATTTTATCCAGATATTTTATAAACGTATATCTAGAATAAGATCTAACATCTTATAAGTTCTAAAAATATCTTATAAGATCTTGATGTGAACTGGGGCCCAACAGCATCAAAAAAAGTCAAGGGATCTTCACGAAAATCCCAAAATAAATGGGGGACTGACCTGCAAAAGAGGGGTTAGCACTCCAATACTTAAATCAGTAATGTTCTTACTGAACAAAATAACGAAAAACTTGAATCCAAGTGAAAATAATGGTAAAGAGTGGTAATAAAGTGATGAAAATTGTGTATAGTGAGTTTCAAATAGCTTAAAAGTGGAAAGAAAGCAAGTGAGAGTGTAATTGTGAGATGGAAGAATGTTATTTGACAAATGATTGCAGAAAGGCTCATTTTATAGACGATCATGGAACCGCATTCGGAGGGTGGTTGCAGAGTGTCGTACGCTGCCGGAAAGCTACACGAGTCAGCTATCTTCTAGAAAAAATCATTTGGGGTTTGGATAAATATTGACTAAGATATGACTGTTTTATTAAGTCTTGCCAGGTCTCTAAATGTTTCCAGAAAACTGTTACTTGCTGTGTGAAAAATCGGATTCCAGCTGGATTTGTAGGAGTTTGTTGGAGATCTTTTAAATGACGTGTACCTATATGTCAAAGACCTATGTGCCGTGGATTCTTTCTCGTGTTACTGAGTAGGATTAATGAAATGTTTAGTAAAGATATGTGGCTTCATGGGCTAAAGGGCCCTGCTCATGGGCTAGTCAAGCCCTACTTGCTGGGTTGTCCGATTGGAGGCCCACCCATTGCTTGGGCTTCTAAGTAAAATGCTTGAGGGGGCATCATCACCCCCTCGCCCACTCCTGTGCGAGGCTTGTTGTCGAACTGTTGGAGTAGGATGAGAACAGTCATGAAAAACAAAAAGAGTTTGTTTCCATTTGGGTTCCTCCAGCATGGAAAGTCCTGTTGGGCTGCCCCCATCTTGCTGCATTACAGAGTCCTGTTTGGGAAATACTAGTGTGTACAAACTCACGGATTTGGGGGAACCATACATATCTGTAAAAAGGTAAGTGATAATTGCAATAAACAAAGAGATGAGCCAGACCTAGCGGTGCAAGGTGCAACCTACTATGGGTCAACTATTCAGTAGGGCAGGTAAGAGTCTATAGCAAGCTCACAAGTCAGAGCTCATAAAAAAGGATACATGTGCTAAGGTTTGCTCATGAAATGGGGCGGTTGCTACCTCACAGTATTCCTACACCCTTGCCTTGCCATGTAAAGTCCAATTATAATATCCTGCAATGAAATTTTTCATACATAAGTCGTACATAACCCTATGGGAAAAACAAAAATAGTTCATTAACTTGACCCTCATTCAATTGTAGTACACTATTCAATTTTATACGCTAAATTGCAAAAATGCATCAATTTCGTCTGATTTATAATCTTGGAGCCAATTTTCCGGTGCAATGAACGAAAATTGCTGATGTGTCATTCAGTTGCCTCATGTCCGGCAATCCAAATCATGTGTGTGTCCACGCGGAAATTTGGTACACTAGGATTCCAATGTGACTTAAATTGTATATAAGTATATATATAATTATGAATAAAAATTATTATAAAATATTTATTTTGTTTAAAAAAAATAATCCCCTACCCCACCCCCGCCATCGCCCGGCACCCATGTTCCACTCCCCTCCACTGCCCTGTTGCCTCCCCCCCCTCCCCCAGCATATTTGGGCGATGTCGTCGTCGCCAAACGCACACCTGGGCGACGGCGATGTCGCCCAGTGGTGCTCGAGAGGGTGATGCGCTATCACCCCCAGCACGCCCGAGGGGAGCAGGCGAGGGCGGTTGGGGTGGTGGGGGAGGGGTTAGTTTTTTTAATTAAATATATATTATATAAAATAATAATTTTATTTCTTTTAATGAATAATTACTATACAATAATAATTATATGTATTTTTATAAAATAAGAATTATTTTTTATAATCTATAATTTTATGTATTTTTTATAAAATAATTTTTTTTGTATTGTTCATCTATTATTTCATAATACAATGAAATAACATTATGTATAATTATCTATAATTTTATGTCTTTTTTTTATTTATATAATCTATAATATTTTTAAAAGAATAATTTTATGTAT